>JARQOC010000008.1:22416862-23769902 GCA_033576535.1 Allobates femoralis | reverse complement strand
GAGCGATTTTATTTAGTCGCTTGTACGATGTCAAAATAGAAAATACGTCGCTGAGTTTAGTGTCACACGCAGCGATGCACAAGGTCTACTGAGCGATGAGCGACAGGTTTTACGTCTGGCAGTGAAACCTGCGATCGTCGATCAGCGACATATCGCTGGTTGCATCGCTTGGTCACACGCTTCAATGTCGCTCCTACGTCACTTTTACGTCGCTTGAGCAACTGAAAATCCGTGACGCATGAGCGACATTGACAGCGATATCGACGCGTGTGACATCCCCTTAAGGGTGCATCAATTAGCTAAAAAAGAACTTTCCTGAAACGTCAAACAAGACAGTGCTCTTGTTTAATCAGTGACATTACTAGATAGTGCTGTGACTACATATTTTGTAAAAACGTGAATTTAAAGAAAAAGTAAGAAACTCACCCAAACACTAATCCATTCAATAGTTGAAGTAAAGTTTAGAAACATGTCAGCCAAAATAGGGTGCACTTACCCATAGAAACTGACGAGAAAGTGCTCTAGTTTGGCTGATATGTAAATCCAAAGTAGGAAAATCGTTAAGGATTAACATGAATTATGCACATGTTAAAGAAAGAGTTGATAGTGAGCCGATGCAACATAGATGACATAGGGTTGGATTAATAAAAATGTGAAAAAAATGTATTTTGTCTCAAATAAAGTATTTATCAATGCTGTAATCATTTCAATAGTTAAAGTATAGTTTGTAAACATATACACTAAAATAGAGCGCACTTACCCATAGATACTAACGAGGAAGAGCTCTAGTTTAGCGATTATGTAAAACCAAACAAAGCATTGGGGCTTAACCAATGCTTTTGAAATTTTACTTATGGAACTTATGTATGTTATATATTTTAGAAAAAAAGTAGAAAAGTTGTTATAATGGTGCATCAATCAGTCGAACAAAAAGCACTTTCTTACCAAGTTGAACAAGACCGTGCTCTTGTTTGGCTAACCAGTGACCATATTAGATTGTTCTATGAACCTCCATGATATCTTGATATTAGATATTCCAAATGTAAAGCATCTGCTCAAAAACAATTACTAAAATGCACTTAATTGGATGACTGTAACGAGGAAGTGCTCTAGTTTGGCTAGCGAGCCGACACAACATGGATAGCATAACAGACATAAATAATGATATCCTTACAAATTCGTATGAATGAGAATGCTCTACTTAAGGGGCTTCTTGTGGGCACTTACATTGGCCATTGTAATTCAATATAACCATATAGCAGCCGCCCAAATTTTTAGAGATTTATTGGCCTGTACATCAACCCAACGAGGGAGCACTTACTAATACTGATAGATATCAATGGCTGAAGTATAGTTTAGAAACATATACACTAAAGTAGAATGCACTTACCCATAGATACTAACGAGGAAGAGCTCTAGTTTAGTGAATATGTAAAACCAAATACAATATAGAAGCAGGAACATCTTTGAGGAATAAAATGATGGTTATGTACATGATGGATATGAATGAGGCTATCATATGGACAGGACAAAGAAGAGCGAAGGCAATGACTACAAGAACATTAGACATGAAGAACCGGATGCTCAGCCACCCACAAAATACCCCAACACAAGAAGCACTGACCCAACCGATGTATATATAGGAAAGTACTCTGTTTGGGGTGTTTTGTGTGAATATAAGGGTGCATCAATTAGTTACAAAAGTAGCACTTTCCTACCAAGTCAAAAAAGACAGTGCTCTTGTTTGGCTAATCAGTGACCTTATTAGATAGTGCTGTGACTCCATATTTTGTAAAAACATGAACTAGAAAAACATTGAACAGGTAGACAAATAGCAAGACACTCAGATAACCATTCAAGAGTATAGTTTGGAAACATAGCGGCCAAAATAGGGTGCACTTACGCATAGAAACTAACGAGAAAGTGCTCTAGTTTAGCCAATACGTAAATCCAAAGTCATCAAAGGAGGAACATGGTTGAGGAACAAAATGAGGATTCTGTACATGATGAATAAAGAGTTCCATGAAGATGTAATCAATTAGACCATCACATCGACAGGAGAAAGAACAACAGAGGCAATGACTACAAGAACATTAGTTGTAAAAGCAGGAACATCCTTGAGGAACAAAATGCACGTATTAGGCTGGTTTCACACTACGAATTGTTCAGTTCCGATGCTGTCCGATAAAAATCGGACAGCATCGGACAGATTTTGGCCCCCATGCAGCCCTATGGGCATCGGACCGAATCGGATGTGCACTAAATGCCATCCGATTTGGTCCGATCAGATTCTGTCCGATTTTGTCCGTTTTTTTATCGGTGCAAAAATCCGAGCATGCTCCGATTTTTGCACCGAAAATAAAATCGGACCAAATCGGATTGGACCAAATCGGATGGCATTTAGTGCACATCCGACCCGACCCGATGTTTTTAACATGGGGCCCTATGGAGCAGTGTACGAGGAAACATCTGTTGTTCTCGGACCCGATTTTACTGTACTGAGCATGCTCAGTACAGTAAAACTGCTCCTAACAGGATAGCAGGGGTTAAACAAAAATATATATATGCTCACCTGTCCCCTAGGCCCCCGTCGTCTCCCGCAGTCCTCCTGGTGTCTTCACAGGTCTTCTTCTTCTGAACAGGACCTGCCGTGACGTCACAGTCACGTGACCGTCTGTTACACCATGTTAACAGGCGGTCATGTGATTGTGACATCACGGCAGGTCCTTTTCAGAAGAATAAGACCTCTGCAGACACCGGGAGGACACCGGGAGCCTGCGGGACCATGCGGAAGACGACAGGGGCCTCGGGGACAGGTGAGCATACATATTTTTTTTTTTCAATCAGCCCGGAGGGAGCGATTTTTTGCCATAATCGGATGCCTATTTGGCATCCGATTACAGGCATCAGAGGGAGCCGATGCTGTCCGATTTTAATCGGACAGCATCAGCTCCCTCCAAAATTGTTATGTGTAAGTGACCTTAAAGAAAGAGTTGATGGTGAGCCGATACAACATGGACAACATAGGGGATGAGTGTTTCAAAACAGGAACATTATGCTCAATGTCCCAAATAAAGTGAAGTTTTTACGACGAGTGCTACGTTAAAAAAAAAAAAAAAATCCCACAATGCCCAAAAAAAATGAAGCACTTTTCCCAAATACCTCTGAGCGTTTCCTGGAACATGAACAGACAAATCAAAAGCACTTTCCAAATTTTTTTTTTTTTGCTTTGGCTGATGCATGAACAGATGTCCAATCAGCATTTTCCTGTAACATGTTATTGTAGGTATATAGAAAACAGTAGAGATTGTAACTGGATAAACAAAAAAATCTACCTTCAAGTATTTTCACACATTGATTTTTTGCAGCTTTTTTGTACGTTTTTTTATGAGTTTTATGCAAATTAAAATCTGTTCTGCACATTACCAGCAAATCTTTTATCTTATGCAAAACCTACTTTTTTTAAGATGATTTTCTACTGCCAAGAGAACAGGTTTTGCTCCAGCAAAAAGCACCATGTGAACACCATGTGCCACTTTAAAAATCTTACTTGTATGTTTGTGGACCATATTTACTGCATGGAGTAAAAAAATAATCACTAAAATTTTCTGTCTAGTTTTGTGGTGGTACCGCCATGGGGTTCAACCAATGCCTATGGAATTCAACTAATGGAACTTGTGTAAATTATATATTTTAGGAAAAAACATAGACAAGTTGTTATAATGGTGCATCAAATTGTCAATAAAGAAGCACTTTCTTGCAGAGTGGAATAAGTTCGTACTCTTGTTTGGCTAACCAGTGACCATACAAGATAGTGCTGGGATTCTCCATATTTTAGCACTAGATGTTCCAGATGTAGGGCATCTACTCGGTGATGACAAACTAGGGGGCACTTACTTGGATGACTGTAACAAGGAAGTGCTCTAGTTTGGCTAGCGAGCCAACACAACATGGATGGAATAAGTGATTGTTAATCTACACATGCCCCAAATAATAAAGTGCCTACCGATTTTTATGAAGAAGAGTGTTCTTCTTAGGGTGTTGATTGTGGATACTTGGGCAATTGTAATTCAATATAATCATATGGCAACAGCCAAAATTTGTGATGCTTTGTTTACTCATACATCAACCAAAAAGAAAGCACTAACTGGTTGTTTTCAAAAAGAAAGTGCCCCAGTTTGGTTGATACATAGGAAACTCAACAAGGAGGCACAGAACCATAACGTAGTGGAACCTGAAAGTCACATGCATCCAAAGTACACAAAGCCCAAAATATTAAAGCACTTTCCCCCCATGTACCCAGTTCAAGGGTTTTCACAGATAGCATTGCAGGAAATATTAATCAATTCAATAGTCAAATAATCGTTTTTGCATTGATCTGAACCAATGAGCACTTACATAGAAACTAATGCGAAAGAGCCCTTGCTCAGATGATATGTAAAACCAAAGATTTGTAGAAGCAGGAACACCTTAGAGGAACAATGCTTGAAGTATAGTTTGGAAACATATACACTAAAGTAGAATGCACTTACCCATAGATACTAACGAGGAAGAGCTCTAGTTTAGTGACTATGTAAAACCAAACAAGTTATAGAAGCAGGAACATCTTAAAGGAACAAAATGAGGGTTATGTACATGATGGATAAAGAGTTATATGAATATAAAATAATTGGGACTACAGTATAGAGAAGAACAGATAAAGAATAATGGAGGGAATAACTACAAGGAACGTTGGTTGAACAGGTTGAGAAAAAAGCAAAATGGAAACTATGGGAAGACAAGATACTGGACAAAGAAAAAAAGGGGCTAAAATTCCATTTCAACTAAAAAATTCACAATGGTCAAACAGGTATATTATTAAGGTATAGACTGTAACTGGAGAAAGTAAAAAAAAAGTAACATCACATTAAACGTGCATCTTTAGTTGACCTCTTTTTACTTGTACATAACTAGCTTTACTGCATGGAGTGCAACAATTATCACCCAACTTTATTATTACGTCTAGTTTTGTGGTACCGCCATGGAGCTTATACCAATGCCAAATTAGGCCAATAAGGGCAATCTAATACAGCTGATAATGCACAAAATATAAAATAGTTCTTATAGTGGTTTACACATGGAAATATTAACTTGTACAACTTCTTAAACATGAAAACAAATACAAGAAGTTGCAATTATTTATTTAAATTTTTCGTGAAAACGCTTTTCAACATGAAGAACCGGATGCTCAGTCACCCACAAAATACCCCAACACAAGGAGCACTCACCCAACCGATATATATATAGGAAAGCACTTTGTTTGGGGTGTTTTGTGTGCAGACTTTAGGACAAACTGTTAAATATAATGGTGCATCTATTAGCTAAAAAATAACTTTCCTGAAATGTCAAACAAGACAGTGCTCTTGTTTAGCTAATCAGTGACATTACTAGATGTGCTGTGACTCTATATTTTGTAAAAACGTGAATTTAAAGAAAAAGTAAGAAACTCACCCAAACACTAATCCATTCAATAGTTGAAGTAAAGTTTAGAAACATGTCAGCCAAAATAGGGTGCACTTACCCATAGAAACTGACGAGAAAGAGCTCTATTTTGGCGATATGTAAATCCAAAGTCGTTAAAGCAGGAAAATCGTTAATGAGCAAAATGAATTATGCACATATTAAAGAGTTGACAGTGAGCCGATGCAGCATGGATGACATTGGGATGGATTAATAAAAATGTGAAAAAAAAAATGTAATTTTGTCTGAAATTTAAAAAGTACTCACCAATGCTATAATCCTTACAATGGTTGAAGTATTGTTTGTAAACATATACACTAAAATAGAGGGCACTTACCCATAGATACTAACGAGGAAGAGCTCTAGTTTAGTGACTATGTAAAACCAAACAAGCATAGAAGCAGGAATATCATTGAGGAACAAAATGAGGGTTATGTACATGATGGATAAAGAGTTAAATGAAGATGTCATCAATGGGACTATCATATGGAGAACAGGCGGTAAAGACTACAAGAACATTGGTTGAACCAGTAAGAAAAGAAATACAAGGAACCAATGGGAACAAAAGACATTGGACACAAAATGCTATCTCAATTAAAAATTCAACATAACAAAAACCAATGCCCATAAAATGAAGCAATCTTCCCAAATACCTGGGAGGGTTTCCTGATACATCAACAGACAAATCAAAAGCACTTTCCAACTTTGAAAGAAAAGAGAGTGCTATTTGCTTTGGCCGATACATGAACAGATGTCCCGTTGGAATTGTCCTATAGCATATTATGGGAATATACAAAAGTAGAGAATGCAATTGGATAAAGAAAGAAATGTACGTTGGGGTATGTTCACATGTAGCTTTTTGCAGAGTTTTTTTTTAGGAATTTAATGCAAATTTAAACAGCTAATCACAGTACCAGCAAAAGCCAAGGATTTGCAGAAATCTCATGCAAAACCTGCTTTATTGAAGCTTTTCTATTGCCAAGAGGACAGGTTTTGCTGCAAAACCAACAGCAAACAAAGCAACATGTGAACTACACTTAATATTTTTTGCATTTTGTACACTTTTAAATAACATTAATTGCATGGAGTGAAAAATAAAATTACTAAAATATTCTGTCTAGTTTTGCGGTGGTACCGCCATGGGGTTCAACCAATGCCTATGAAATTCAACTAATGGAACTTATTGTGTGTATGTTATATATTTTAGGAAAAACCATAGACAAGTTGTTATTATGGTTCACCGATTAGTCAAAAAAGAAGCACTTCCAGGATTGAATAAGATAGCGCTCTTGTTTGGCTAACCAGTGACCATACAAGATAGTGCAGTGTGACTTCATATTTTGGCACTAGATATTCCAGATGTAGCGCATCTACTCGGTGATGACAAACTAGGGGGCACTTGCTCTAATGACTGTAACGAGGAAGTGCCCTAGTTTGGCTAGCGAGCCGACACAACATGGATGTTAAATTCAGTGGCCAATGCCCCAAATAAAAAGCTGTTACCAATTTTTACGAAGAAGAGTGCAGCTAGCTAAAAAAGAAGCACTTTCCTGTCAAGGAAAGGAGACTGTGCTCTTGTTTGGCTAACCAGTAACCATATTAGATAGTTCTATGAACCTCCATAATATGTTGGAACTAGATGTTCCAGGTGTAGGGCCATCTACTCAATAAACCATTTCTAAGAAAAAATGCACTTATTAGCAAGACTGTAATGAGAAGGTGCTCTAGTTTAGCTAAAAGCCGACACAACATAGATGGCATAATGGAGATAAATAATGATCTACTTACAAATTTGTATGAATGAATAGTTGTTTGGGGACACTTGCATGGGCAATTGTCATTCAATATAACCATATAACAGTGGCCCAAATTTTTGCACCTTTGTTTGCCTGTACATCAACCCAACAAGGGAGCACTTACTGATAGAGAAGGTTCCCTAGTTTGGTTGATACATAGGTAACTCAACAAGGAGGTTCTGAATCATAAATAAAAAGGGCTGAGCTAGTCCCTGTTCTACTGAGCATCAGGTGTTGACCATCTCAGTATATTCTTGGCACTGTGCAATATGTATCCATATTTGCAATATGCACAGTGACAGTGCGCTCTCTTAGCAACTCTGTGCAGAAGTATTGAGACGGTAAGACAGTGCACGGTCATTGTAAAAACACCAGACATGCAGAGACCAGCGCTGCTCCTGTCTTTTGCAGGGTTGGTTCTGGTGTCCACATGCTGGATAGTTTTTACAAAGCACAGTGACAGTGCACTCTCCTGCCAGCTTATTACTTCTGATCAGAGCCGCCGAGAGATGCAGTGCGGTGTAGTGCGGTGCGGAGAGTGTGGTGCACAGCAACAAGAATATCTGTCCGAATTGACAACCAGTGCATGATCAGTAGAGCGGGGATAAACTTCCAATAGATTGTGGCATTCAGTAGGGTCATGTAATATCATGCACAATAAGTCAAACCTATATTCACATTCATTTAAAATTAATAGTACAAGAAAAGAAGAATATAAAGTAATAAAAATAGGACAAAAAATGTAAAAGGTCATAGCAATTTCTGGTCTAAACCAGAGAGAAAAGGAAGGGAATAAGGAAAGTTGGAAAAGTTTAGAATCCTTATGGTACAGGATACAAGGAGGGTTATAAACATTGGGAAGGTCATGAGCACCAGAGTAGAGTTGGTGAAGACAGAGGAAGAGGTGAGCAGAGATGAGATTACCTGGACATCTGGGTCAGATATGGCTCCTAGCAAACCTTGGCCCCTTATAAGGGTCTCCAGAGACCCCACTGTCCAATCAAGTTCTAGGATAAGATTTGAATAATTTGCATATTACTGGAGGGGGGATTGTTGTATTGTTTATCTGTTTACAAACAGGAGGGAGTGACCTTTTGGAACCAAATGTTGAATTAACATAAGACTGAGATCTATTCATGGTGGAAGATCTATTCTTATGGTTCCTGGACACAATAGGGGCGTTTGCTCCTTACATGTGACCCCCTGCTGATCTACTGAATCCACCTGATCACTGATGGAGTTTCATTGAAAATTCCTGTAAATCTTCTATCCAAAAATGATACAAAGTTTTCTAGGATGGAAAATTCTTGTAACTGGAAAATAAAAAAAATGATTTGGGGTCAATGATATTTTGGGAGAACAAAGGTTTATGTTGTGTTTAGAAAATGAATGAAGACAACTTTTGCCCCTAATGACCTCATTGTTTCATGGTCACAGTTGGGATGTGATAATGATAATTATGAAGATTATAATTTACTAAGGCAGAAGCGCTCTGCTGGGATTAGTAGTGGAAAATCATGTGAAGGTCTGACCCAGACTCTAAAACTCTTCATACCCTGACCCTAATTTCTTCCATACCCCGACCCCTAATGTAATTTATCTCTGACCATTAAAACTCATTCATACCCCAGACTCTAAACTCATTAATACCCCAGACTCTAAACTCATTCATACCCGAGACCCCTAAACTCATTCATACCCCAGACCTCTCTTCATACCCTGACCCTAATCTCTTCCATACCCTGACCCCTAACCCCATTTATCTCCAATTACATAAACTCATCATACCCCAGACTCTAAACCATTATACCGAGACCCCTAAACTCATTCATACCCCAGACCTTAAACTCTTCATACCTGACCCTAATCTCTTCCATAACCCTGACCCCTAAACCACCATTCATATCCAATTACTTAACTCATTCATACCCCAGACTCTAAACTCAAATCATACCCCAGACTCCTAAAGTCATTCATATTACAGTCCAGTGACCACTATGGTAATGACAGTGAATTATTGTAGGGTATGCATTATTTTATTTGGCGGACTATGGGGGTGCATTATGATATATGGAGGTCTATGGGGGTGCATTATACTTTATTGAGGACTATGGGGTACATTATACTATATAGAGGACTATGTGGGACCTATGATGTAATATGGAGGACTATGGGGTGCATTATGCTATATATAAGGCTATGTGGAGCCATTATAATATATTATGTGACCATTATAATATTTGGTAGACTATGTGGGAGCCTTTATATTTCATAGAGGGCTATTGGAGGGCCACTTTACTGTATGCAAGCAATTATACAGTTGAAGGATGTGTGGGGGCCATTATATTGTGCAGAGGGCTGTGTGGGGGTCACAGTTGGGGATTATACTGTGTTGGGGTCACCATACGTTGCCAGGGTAGTTGAGGGGGGAACAGTAGGGTCATCATACTGTGTGTGGAGGAAGTCACTGTGGGGCATCATACAGTGTATGGGGGGCACTTTTGTTGGCATCACACTTCATGGGGGCAATGGTGGGAGGTGGTAATTAGATCTTTTGCTATGGGGCCTCATGATTTTTATGTATGTCTCTGCTTCAGACCCCAAAACCCATTCAGACCCCAGCCTCTATAAACGCATCAAAACCCAGACCCTAAACTCTTTCATAGGGGGCCCACTTCAAGCTCCAAAGCCGGTGAATTGTACATTTTGATGAGCTCTAGGGTGGGCAAAGGGCCCATATATTATTCTAGGTACAGGGGCCCAATACTGTCTGTGTCCACCAGTGCCCGCACCCCTACATCTATTCAAACTCTGAGTTTAGAAATGAAACTACAAAGCCGGCTTTGCAGTTTTTAGGCATAAAACACAAATTTGGCCATTTATGACCTCAGCACGTGTCCAGAGCTTGGACAGTCTCTGGACACATGCTGACATGAGTGTTAAAGCACATTATAATAATCATCTTGCACCGCTGCTTCACAGGGGGCAGGATGATTATTACTGTATGCGCAAGGTGGGAAATTTTGACAGCCGGCTATCGACAGCCGGCGAGTTTGAATTCCCCGACAAATGCTGCCTGGATCCTTCAGGACCACGGACAGCATCACAAACACACGCACCACACACGCACTCACACCTCACACTCGCAGCACACTCACATCAATACATGCAGGCACACTCACCACACGCACCACACTCACACCATACACACCCACAAACACGCATTACACTAGCATTACTGTCGTGCATCAAACACGCTCCGTGTTTGATGCATGACAGTGTGTCTTCAGCCTTAAACTCATTCATACCTCAAAACTTTAGAGCTCAGTGGATAGCACTACACTATATATACGGTGGCTCAGTAGTTATCAGACAGTGTTACACTATATATAGGGTGGATCAGTGGTTAGCACTGTACTATATATAGGGTGGCTCAGTGTTATGCACTGTACTATATATAGGGTGGATCAGTGGTTAGCACTGTACTATTATAGGGTGGCTCAGTGGTTAGCACTGTACTATATATAGGGTGGCAGTGGTTAGCACTGCACTATATATAGGGTGGCTCAGTGGTTATCACTGTACTATATATAGGGTGGATCAGTGGTTAGCACTGTACTATATATAGGGTGGCTCAGTGGTTAGCACTGTACTATATATACGGTGGCTCAGTGGTTAGCACTGTATTATATATACGGTGGCTCAGTGGTTAGCACTGACTATATATACGGTGGCTCAGTAGTTATCACTGTACTACATATAGGGTGGATCAGTGGTTAGCACTGTACTATATATAGGGTGGCTCAGTGGTTAGCACTGCACTATTTATAGGGTGGCTCAGTGGTTAGCACTGTACTATATATAGGGGGGCACTGTGGTTAGCACTGCACTATATATACGGTGGCTCAGTAGTTATCACTGTACTACATATAGGGTGGATCAGTGGTTAGCACTGTACTATATATAGGGTGGCTCAGTGGTTAGCACTGTACTATATATACGGTGGCTCAGTGGTAGCACTGTATTATATATACGGTGGCTCAGTGGTTAGCACTGCACTATATATACGGTGGCTCAGTAGTTATCACTGTACTACATATAGGGTGGATCAGTGGTTAGCACTGTACTATATATACGGTGGCTCAGTGGTTAGCACTGTACTATATATAGGGTGGCTCAGTGGTTAGCACTGTACTATATGTAGAGTGACTTTATTATATACACAATGGCTCAGTGGTCAGCACTGTACTATATATAGGGTGGCTCAGTGGTTAGCACTGTACTATATAGGGTGGCTCAGTGGTTAGCACTGTACTATATATAGGGTGGCTCAGTGGTTAGCACTGTACTATATATACGGTGGCTCAGTGGTTAGCACTGTACTATATATAGGGTGGCTCAGTGGTTAGCACTGTACTTTGTATAGGGTGGTGTGAGGCATGCCGGCGCTATGGCACATGGCCGACATGACTCATTTGGGCTTTGTAGGCATCGGCCTACAAGAGCCTAACTGTAAATACGGCCCTGCTTAAGGTACCGTGACACGCGGCAATATTGCTTGCAATTTCACTGGCAATTTGCTGGTTGCAGTGAAATCGGACACATTGTTCCATTTGTACACAGCAACAAAATAGAACAATGTGTCCATGATTTCACTGCAACCAGCAAATTGCCAGTAAAACTGCCTAGCAATATTGCCTTGTGTGACGGTACCTTAAATGTTCTGCTGAATATGTATACTATGTATAACGTGTAAGGCTGGCTTCACACTTGCAGATGGATCTGCAGCGTTTTGCAGATGCATCTGCAAGTGTGAGCATGCTGACCGCGGCCCCTATGTTTATAATAGGGCGCACGCGGTGTGAAAGCTCTCATTCACTCCTATATGTGTACTGTCAGCAGGCGTATGCCTGCTGACAGATCACACACTCCCGTCCGCACTGTGGACGCGAGATGTAGCGTCCATGCTGCGGGCGGGAGTGTGTGATCTGTCAGCAGGCATACGCCTGCTGACAGTACACATATAGGAGTGAATGAGAGCTTTCACACCGCGTGCGCCCTATTATAAACATAGGGGCCGCGGTCAGCATGCTCACACTTGCAGATGCATCTGCAAAACGCTGCAGATCCATCTGCAAGTGTGAAGGCAGCCTAAAGTGTCTATACTGCTAGGCGGCAGTAACCGCCAAAGGAGCTACAGTTAGTGTTCCTGATCCTACATGGAGCTGTCATTTATGCTATGGGATACATAACAAATGTGAACTGTTTTTAATGGTCGTATGACATGTGAACAGTGTATGAACTTGAGAGTAAACCCGGTGAACCCTGCTTCAGTTTCCGTGTCTTATTCCAGGTATACTGAACTGTACATTATCCCCCTTTTACCCTGCCAGGAGCAGCCTGACCCGTGGCAGGCTCATCCATCCAGCTGCAGCACACCCATCCTTCCATCCTCCTGGCAGAGCTGAGCTGCAGCGGTGGTCCCTTCACTGACCACAACCCGTGGGTGGCGCACGACAAACTAATCCTTGTAAATACCCCTTTATTTGTGAGAACCCGGGACATGGTCCGGACCAAGACCACCTTGATATTCCCAGCAGCAACCCGGTCTGGCACAGAGTACCCCGTCCCAGTGGGCTCCACATTAGGACTGTACGATTTATAGGGTGGCCAGTGGTTAGCACTGTGCTACATATAATGTTTCAGTGATTCAGCCTTGCAGCGCTAGGTCCCGCTGTAACAGGGCAGATTAACCCCCGCCCAGAATATACTTGGGGTTAAAATAATAAAAAACTCTCATACACATTTTTGGGAATCAATAATTCCCAAACTGTACCTGGACTACAATATTCGGTGGTCGCAATACCCACAATTTAACCATACACAACTCATGAATAATGTTAAATTCATATTTATTAAAGTGCAATGTGCTATACAGACATGGTGACAGGGTATTCGGACTGTATACATAATATGGCAGAGGTCACATGATATTACATACATCAGAATATTATGTAGCATTATTTATAACATTGTTACTATTTATAACTATATTCTCTTTGAGTCTAGTTGATATATCCACGCACTCAAGAGTATCAGGTGTAAGTGACGTGCTCACTCCTATGACAAACCAGACCCTCCCATAGTTCTTGTAATACACACTGGGTGGTGTTTTACTTACACCTGATACTCTTGAGTGCGTGGATATATCAACTAGACTCAAAGAGAATATAGTTATAAATAGTAACAATGTTATAAATAATGCTACATAATATTCTGATGTATGTAATATCACGTGACCTCTGCCATATTATGTATACAGTCCGAATACCCTGTCACCATGTCTGTATAGCACATTGCACTTTATATTGCACTTTAACAAATATGAATTTAACACATTATTCATGAGTTGTGTCGCAGAAGTTGTGTATGGTTAAATTGGGGTTAAAATAGCCTAGCCTAGATTATACCCAGGGTATTACTATGGCCTAGGCCAAACTATACCCCGGGGTATAAACTGGCCTACACCAGATTATACTCCTCTGGGCCAGAATATTCCCTGGGTATATTATGGCCTAGCCCAAACTATACACCCGGACCATTGAGTGATATACTCAATAACGGGGCCCCAGTCAGTGCACAGGGGCCGAGGCAGCACACAGGGGCCCCGTGGAGGCAGCAGAACAGAGGATGTCAGGAAAAAAAGAGACAGCAGCACAGAGGATGTCAGGAGAAAGAGACAGAACAGAGGATGTCAGGAGAAAGGAAGAAAGCAGCACAAAAGGATGACAGGAGAGAAGAGACAGCAGCACAGAGGATGACAGGAGAGAAGAGACAGGCACCTGTGTCCCCATGTTAAACATAGGGACTTGCAGTGCCTGCGCTCAGCTTGCGGATCCCCAGGAAGGGGAAGGGGTCCGCAAGTGTGAAACCAGCCTTACATATAATGTATATATTACAGTATATAATGCTTAAACCCTGATCCATCTCCTGGGGGTCATCATTGAAAACTGTAAAATGGCTCATTGTCATTGAAAATATATATATATATATATACACACACACATAGATTTTCAATGATAATGAGCCATTTTACATTCTCACTCATCTTTGTGGGAACAACTGGGGGGGTAGAAGAATGGAAGTAGGAACCGAAAGTTCAAAGTTAGTTGAAGTTTACATTCCTAAATCATAAATCATTATCCCTTCACCAATTAGGCTTTATGAAGTATTGTACAGTAGAAAGTGTAAACTCTCAATGGGAAAGTGTAGATATTCCTGGCCAGTCAGAACATTCTACAGTAATTAATATTTTGTATAGATGAGAATGTAACTGGAGATAAAGTACAATAAAATGAATCTACAACGTTTGTACATTTGTGACATGGAGTGAATATTATTCTGTACCATATTGTTAATGGTACCGCCATGGGTCTTACCCAATGTCCAACTATGGAAGCTGAATAAAGATAAAAATTTATGGTAACTTAAACAAGTCTCCTTTCCTCTATTAGGCCCAGTAGTGGTGTCACAATTACATTTTTCCCAAACTTTCATAATATCATTAATGCAATATATTTAATATCAAGAATTATGTCATTAGCGTAAGCTGCTGCTTTGTACACCACTTCATGTATTATTATGGGGGAATTATGTTAATAGTGTAGATAATTAAAACACCACAGTATAATATATTTTATATAAACTTTATTGATTCATATCCAACAACAAAGTGAAAAGGAAGTAGTAAAGAGATTACTTGTACGTGAACAGAGAAAATAAGCAATGAAGCATTTTGATGACAGTGCATGGAAAATTATCATTCAATACAACCATATAGCAACAGCATATAATGGCTGGCCATACACCAACCTAACAAGTGATCACTTACTGGAAGAAAGGTAAAAATTAGCATAGAAACATAAAGTGGGGTAGAAAAGTCCAAGTTTCATTCAAGCCGCTTTCCTGAAGGCTTTGCAGACACTGATCCATTCAATAGTCGATGTATAGTTTAGAAACATATAAACCAATATACAGAGCACTTACCCATAGAAACGAAGAGAAAGAGCTCTAGATTGGTCTATACGTAAAACAAACAGTTGCAAAAGCAGGAATAAAATGATGGTTAGGTACATGATGGATATGAACGAGACCTATGGACAGGATATAAGAGTGAAGGCAACGACTACAAGAGCATTAGTTCAAAAAAAAATACCCGAGAGATGCCTGGCACATGGATCAGGGAAATCAAAAGCACTTTCTATATTTTGAAATAGTGCTTTATGATTTGGCTGATCCATGAACAGATGCATGAGGCGTCCCATCAAAGATGTCCAGAAAGAGCCTTCAATACAAAAGATGTGATGTAACTTATATGTAGATATATAAACTGCGTAAACTGAATAACTGAATAAAGTAAAAGGAATTAAATGATAGTATGCAATTTATAATTCTACTCAACTAACTATTGCATGGATAATTTATTGCCTAGAGATGGTACCGCCATGGGGCTTATACCAATGCCTAACTATGACAATACGGAAAAGCCAATAAAGTTAAACATGCACAGAAATATAAATAGCTCCCGTAGTGACTTCTACATGGAAGAAAATATTACATTTATAAAAAGATTATTTTTTTGCATTTTTAGTAAAAGTGCTTAACATGAAAAATCTGATGTTCAGACACCTACAAAATTCCCCATACAGAAAAAGATTTACAAGCTTAGGTATATGCTATACAGAAAAGCCTTTGTGTAGGTAACACTGTTGGATATAATGGTGCACCAATTCAAGATGAAAAAGGAGCACTTTCTTGCTAAGTGGAACAAGACTGTGCTCTTTTTCAGCTAACCGGTAACCATACTAGATAGTTCTGTATTTTGGCACTTGATGTTCCAGATGTAGCGCATCTATTCAAAGCCATTATTATTATTTGTAGACAAATAGTCATTCAATATAACCATATAGAAAAAGACCAAATGTTTGCTGCTTATTTTGCCCATACATCAACCTAAGAAGGATGCACTTACCGATTATTATTAAAGAAAGTGCCCTAGTTTGGTTGATAAATAGGCAACTCAACAAGGGGGTACAGAACGATATATAAAGAAGGATGGACACATCCCCATACAATACCCAAAACATTAAAGCACTTTTCCCACATGTGATCACACAAGAGTGGCCAGTTCAGGTTTTGCGCAGTTAGACACATTGCAAGAACTTACCCAGACACTAAACCATGGGAAGATATTGCACCAAGGACCAAAATTCTAAAATTATTTTAATAAACACAATTAAGCACCCAAATACTTTTCCTAGCTATCTTTATTGGAGGTCAACAATTATCACCCATCTCTTATTATTCTGTCTAGTTGTGGTGCCGCCATGGGGCTTATACCAATGCCTAATTATGCTATACTAAGGCTGCCTTCAAACTTGCAGATGCCTCCGCAGCGTTTTGCAGAGGCATCTTGCAGACCGCCGTGCGCTCTCATTGTCCGCCATTAGCGATCTGTGCGCAGGCGGATGCCTGCGCACAAATCACACACTCCCGCCCGCACCAGGGATGCAACATCCGCCTGCACACAGATCACTGATGGCGGGCAATGAGAGAGCACGGCGGTCTGCAAGCATCTGCAGACCGCCGTGCACTCCATTATAAACATAGGGGCCGCGGTCTGCATGCAGATGCTTGCAGATGCCTCTGCAAAACGCTGCGGAGGCATCTGCAAGTCTGAAGGCAGCCTAACAGTAACACAGCTGAACAGAATAGTTCTTAGTGATTCCACATGGAAATCACCTAAACACTAATCTATTCAATCGTTTAGAAATCGTCTAAAATAGGGTACACTTACCCATAGTAACCAACGAAAAAAGTGCTCTAGTTTGGTCGATATTTAAACCCAAAAAGTCAAAGCAGAACATCGTTGAAGAATAAAATGACTTATGCCCATGATAGAGAAAGAGTTGAAAATGAGCCAATACAACATGGATGACATCGGGATTATTAAAAATGTGAAAAAAAAGAAATATTTTTGTTACAAATAATAAAGTACTTACCGATGATGTAACTCTTTCAATAGTTGAAGTATAGTTTGGAAACATATGCGCTAAAATAGAATGCACTTACCCATAGATAATAACGAGAAAGAGCTCTAGTTTAGCGATTATGTCAAACCAAACAAAGTATTGGGGCTTAACCAATGCTTACGAAAGTTTACTAATGGAATGTATGTGCTATATTTTTAGTTAAAAAAAAAAGCATAGTCAAGTTGTTATAATGGTAGCTCATTGGCCAAAATAGGGTGCACATACCCATAGAAACTAAGGAGAAAGTGCCCTAGTTTGGCCGATATGCAAATTCAAATATATTCTTGTACCGCCATGGGGCTTACACCAATGCCAGATTATGTCAATAATACAGCTGAACACACACACAAATGTAAAATAGTTCCTATAGCAATTTCCATACAGAACATATGAATTTATGAAGCATGAAAAGAATAAATTACAATATTTACCCATTTGGTGTATATATAGGAAAGCCCTTTGGGGTAAACCTGTTGAATGTAAGGCTTCATCAAATAACTCAAAAAAAAGCACTTTCGTGATAAGTTAAACAAGACAGTGCTCTTGTTTGGCTAATCGGTGACCTTATTAGATAGCGCTGTGTTTTCATATTTAGTAAAAATGTATATCTAAAAAAAAAGAAAAATTGCACAGGTAGACACATATCAAGAAACTCACCCAAACACTAATACATTCAGTGGCTGAAGTTTAATTTAGAGACATACCGACGAAAATAGGGTGCACTTACTCTTAGAAACTAACGAGAAAGTGCTCTAGTTTGGCCGATACGTAAATCCAAAAAGTTAAAACAGGAACATTGTTGAGGAACAAAATGAGGGTTACGTACATGATGGAGAAAGAGTTCCTGGGATTGGCAAATGAACAAGACAATGAATAACGGAGGCAATGACAACATAAGCATAAAAAGCAATCAATATTATCATAAAGCAACAGCCAAAACTCACCCAGACATAATCTGCTCCAATGGTTGAAGTATAGTTTGGAAACATACACACCAAAATAGAATGCACTTACCCATAGGTACTGACGAGGAAGAGCTCTAGTTTAGTGACTATGGAAAACCAAACAAGGTATAGAAGCAGGAACATCTTTGAGGAATAAAATTAGGGTGATGAACATGATGGATAAAGAGTACATTCATAGAATTGGAGAACATGAGATAAAGAACAGGAGATAATGACTGCAAGAACATCCAGCTGGACAAGTTGTTATAATGGTGCATCAATCAAGACAAAAAAGAAGCACTTTCCTGCAAATTTGAACAAGTTAGTGCTCTTGTTTGGCTAACCAGTGACCATACAAGATAGTGCGGCGACTCCATATTTTGGCACTAGATGTTCCAGATGTAGCGCATCTACTCGCTACATCAAACTAAAAGCACTTACACGGATGACTATAACATGGAAGTGCTCTAGTTTGAATAGCGAGCAGACACAACATGGATGGCATAAGGAAGATTAAAAAATATATACATACACATTTTGCCCACTGGTCTAAATTTCGCCGCTCTGTTTGCTCATACATCAACCAAAAAGGGCGCACTTACCGATTGTTATCAAACAGAAAGTGCCCTAGTTTGATCGATACATAGGCAACTTAACCAGGGGGGCACCAAACCATAAAGGAGTGGAACCTGAAAGTCCATCTGCATCCAAAGTACAAGATACCCAAAATATCAAAGCATTTTCCCCACATGTACTCGGGTCATGTCCATTCAATAGTCGAAAAATAGTTTTTGCATATATTAGAACAAAAAGCACTTACCAATAGATACTAACGGGAAAGAGCTCTTGTTCAGATGATATGTAAAACCAAAAGTTTGTAGAAGCAGGAACATCGTTGAGGAACAAAATGAGGGTTATGTACACGATGGATAAAGAGTTCTATGAATATGGAAGAATTGGGACCACCATATGGACAAGATAAAGAACAATGGAGGCAATGACTAGAAGGAATATTAGTTGAACAGGTTAAAAAAAGCAGAATGGGAAGACAAGATATTGGACAAACAGGTGTCCTATCAGAGCTGTCCAAAAAGATGGCCAGCTCAACATGGAACAAATAACAGGTATAGAATGCAAGATGATAAAGTACTTTGTAGGTTTAAAAGCCTAATAAATACAGATTGTAAAAAAGTCTACATCTCTAAGTTGACCTCTTTTACCCTTACATTTCCTAACCACTTATACAAGGTGAGATTTTAGATTTTGCGGTGGTACCACCATGGGGCTTACATCAAGGCCTAACTATACAGATATATGCAGTCTCATAAAGCTGAGCATGCAGAAATACAGGAAAGTCCTTTTCTTGGGGTGTTGTTATAATGGTGCACCAATCAGCCGAACAAAAAGCACTTTCTTGCCAAATTGATCAAAAAGGTGCGGTTGTTTGGCTAACCAGTGACCATATTACATCATTCTATAAGCCTCCATGATATGTTGGTACTAAATGTTCCAGATGTAGGGCATTTACTCAATAACCTGAACTAAATAGCACTTACTGACGACTGTAAAAAGCAAGTGCTCTAGTTTGGTTAGCAAGCTGACGCAAGATGAATGGCAAAACAAGATAAAATTGGATGTGTTGTTTGTAGACACTCGCATGGGCAATATAACCACATAGCAGAGGCCCAAATTTTTGAAGCTTTGTTTGCCCATACATCGACCCAACGAGGGAGCACTTACTGATAGATATAAAAGAGAAAGTGCCCTAGTTTGGTCGATACATAGGCAACCCAACAAAGGTCCGAGAACCATAAAGGAGTGCCCAGTTTGAGGTTTTACACAAATAAGACACAGCCATACAGCAGAAAGCCTAAGTGCAATCACAGGTGAGCCCTCCTGCTTCTGTTCACTAATACACTTAATAGCCGAGGTATGGTTGTACATATTACCAAAGTAAAAAGCACTTACCCATGGATATAAACGAGGAAGAGCTCTATTTTGGTAACATGGAAAACCAAAGTTCTAAAAGCAGGAACCTTTTCTTACAACTTTCCTTTTTTGTTGGCACTTTAATACAAGTGTCATCAGGGGCAGAAATCTTAAATGTCTGCTCCCTGATAATGCTAGCTTTAAGGGCTGAGCTAGTCCCTGTCCTACTGAACATCATGTTGTCAATCAACCCTGTATATCAGGGATGGGGAACTCCAGGCCTAGAGAGCCGCAAACAGTGCAGGGGTTTTCAGGTAATGAGTCAAACTCCTGTACGATGCTAAGGAAATCCTGAAAACCTGCACGGTTTGCGGCCCTTGAAGACTGGAGTTCCCTAGTCCTGCTAATATAGCGCTATTAATTCTTGGCACTGATTAATATGCAGTGACAGTGCGCTCTCTTGCCAGCTTGTTACTTCAGATCAGAGCTGGAGAGAGCGCACTTGTTACTGGGCATATTGCACAAAGCCAAGAATATACTGAGTATCTGTCAGAATGGACAAGCCGGTGCAGGATCAGTAGATCAGGGATAAACCTTAAATAGCTTGTGACATTAAGTAGACATACACAATAGGTCAAACCTATATTCATATCCACTTTACAAAGGAGAGTACTGTAACTTAGGGCAGGGGTCTCAAACTCCAGGCCTTAAGGGCAACAGTGCATGGTTTAAGCACTTCCTTAGCATTCCACAGTTGGAATAATCACCTGTGCAGGAGGTTAAATTCCTAACTGTCAAATGCTAGGGAAATCCTGAAAACATGCAGTTTGCAGCCCTTGAGGCCTGGAGTTGAGACCCCTGGCTTGGGGTGTTATTTGTCTAGTCATTAAATATAACTTTTTGCAGCTTTCTTTGCCTGTACCTCAACCCAACGAGGGAGCACTTACCGATCGTTTTCAAAGAGAAAGTGCCCTAGTTTGGTCGAGACATTGGCAACTCAACAAGGGGGCACATAAAAAGTGGTAACACTTTTTATGGCACTTGGATATTTGTACAGAGTTATCAGGGGGGCAGAAATCTTGATGTCTGCCCCTTATGATGCTCGTTTCAGGTGCCTAGCTAGTCCCTGCATCGGTTGTCAACCGGCTCAGTATATTCTTGACATTGTGCAACATGCACAGTGCAGTGCGCTCTTTCAGAGTCACTGAGCAGAAGTAGCAAGCTAGCAAGACAGTGCACCTTCAGTGTAAGAACACTAGACATGCAGAGACCAGCACTGCTCCTGCAAGTGATGTCACTTGTGGGGTTGATGCCAGTATCCACATGCCAGATTGCTTTACAAAGCAAAGTGACAGTGCACTCTCTTGCCTGCTTGTTACTTTTGATCAGAGCCACCAAGAGAGCACTATGCAGAATTGACAATAAGGGCACATGTTTCAGTAGAGCAGGGAAAAACCTGGAATAGATTAGGGTCATGGAATAACATATATAATCAGTCAAACCTATATTCACATATAAGAAGAATAACAAGAGTAAGACAAAAAAAAATTGGTAAAAAGTCATAACAATTTCTGGTCTAAACAGTGAAAAGGGAAGGGAATAGGGAAAGGTGGAAAAGTTTAGAATCAAGGAGGGTTTAAGAAATTGGAGAAGATCATGAGCACCCAAGTAGAGTTGGTGAAGACAGAGGTGGAGGTGAGTAGAGATGAGATTACCTGGACATCTGGGTCAGATATGCCTCCTAGCAAACCTTGCCCCTTATAAGGGTCTCCAGAGACCCCCACTGTCCAATCAAGTCCATGGGACATCATTTGAATAATTTGCATATTACTGGAGGGGGTATTGTTTAAATGGTGAACAAACAGGAGGTGAACCAAATGTTGAATTAACATAGAGATTGAGATCTATTCATATGGCTCCTGGAGACAATAGGGGTGTTTGCATCCTCTAATCCAAAATCTACTATCTGAGTATCACTGAAAATTCTAATTATGAAGCACAATACATAATAATAGTGTAATATAATATTATTGTAATATTGCCTGATGAAGGGGCATTTTGAGCTCTGAAAACTGCAGATATCATTTTTCTGGTTAGCCAATATTTAGGTATCACTCCTAGAATACTTTTCTCATTTTTTGGGACATAAGAATATACAGGGATTGAATATTCCTGTAACTCTTCAACCCAAAAATAACTCACATTTTCTAGGATGGAAAATTCTTGGAACTGGAAAATAAATGAATGATTTGGGGTCAATGATATTTTGGGAGAAAAAAGGTTTATGTTGGATGTAGAAAATAACGAAGACAACTTTTGCCCCTTAATGACCTCATTGTTTCATGGTCATAGTTGGGATGTGATAATGATAATTATGAAGATTATAATTTACTATGGAAAGGGCCGCTCTGATGGGATTAGTAGTGGAAACTCATGTGAAGGTCCAACCTAGACTCCTAAACTCATTTGTACCCCAGAGCTCTAAACTTATTCATACCCCAGATCCCTAAACTCATTCATACCCTGACCCTAAACTCATTCATGCCCCAGACCCTAAACTCATTCATAACCCAGACCCCTAAACTCATTCATATCCCGACCCCTAAACTCATTCATGCCCCAGACCCCTAAACTCATTCATATCCCAGACCCCTAAACTCATTCATATCCCGACCCCTAAACTCATTCATACCCCAAACCACTAAACTCACTCATACCCCAGATTCTAAACTCAGTCAAACCTTAGTCCCCTAAACCTTTCCATACCCCTGACCCTACACTCTTTCATAACCAAGATCCCTAAACTCATTCATACCCCAGACTCCTAAACTCATTCATATCCTGACCCATAAACTCATTCATACCTCAGAACTCAAAACTCATTTATACCCAGACCCTAAACTCATTCATACCCCAGACTCCTAAACTCATTCATATCCTGACCCATAAACTCATTCATACCTCAGAACTCAAAACACATTTATACCCAGACCCTAAACTCATTCATACCCCAGACTCCTAAACTCATTCATATCCTGACCCATAAACTCATTCATACCTCAGAACTCAAAACTCATTTATACCCAGACCCTAAACTCATTCAAACCCCAGACCCCTAAATGTATTCATATCCCAACCCCTAAATGTATTCATATCCCAACCCCTAAATGTATTCATATCCCGACCCCTAAACTCATTCATACCCCAGACCTCTAAAATCTTTCATAACCCAGACCCCTAAACTCATTCATACTCCAGACCCCTAAACTCATTTATATATGACCATAAACTCATTCATATCCCGAACCCTAAACTCGCTCATACCCCACTAAAGCCAGTAAAACCTTATTAGTTACTATCAAAATTCTAGAGTCCATGGTAATACATATATTTTTAGCCGCATACTCTCACTATACAACATGTATTCAGATAAAGATTAACGGCAATTTCAACACATTATTGATATATAAATGCAATTATTTTTATTGATTATTTAGAAAACATCACACATAATAAAATTCCTTCCCCATAAAAGCACCCCAGGCAGTGTGAGTGCAGATATACAAACATTGTTCACAGTTACAAATTATATGTCATCATCAACACTAACATAGTTTGGTCTGCATAGAAAGGGATATATTACAGAAATACTGTTGTATCCACCATGACCTGGCTTATCTAGGAGACAGGCCATACAAGATAACCATATTACACATTATTGCCCCTTTCAGGATGCTTAATCCCCAAATTGAAAGTGTTCATACCGCACCACACTGCCCAGCACCTCAACGTTTCGCTCTCGCTTCGTCACCTCCTGACGAAGCGAGAGCGAAACGTTGAGGTGCTGGGCAGTGTGGTGCGGTATGAACACTTTCAATTTGGGGATTAAGCATCCTGAAAGGGGCAATAATGTGTAATATGGTTATCTTGAATGGCCTGTCTCCTAGATAAGCCAGGTCATGGTGGATACAACAGTATTTCTGTAATATATCCCTTTCTATGCAGACCAAACTATGTTAGTGTTGATGATGACATATAATTTGTAACTGTGAACAATGTTTGTATATCTGCACTCACACTGCCTGGGGTGCTTTTATGGGGAAGGAATTTTATTATGTGTGATGTTTTCTAAATAATCAATAAAAATAATTGCATTTAGTAAAACCTTATTACCCTACACTTTGCCATACCCCTAACCATACAGGCTTTCATAACCCTGATCCCTAAACTCATTCATACCCCAGACCCCTAAACTGTTTCATACCTCAGACCCTAAACTCATTCATACCCCAGACCCCTAAACTCATTCATATCCCAGACTCCTGAACTAATTCAAACCCCAGATCCCTAAACTCATTCATACCTTAGACCTCTAAATTCATTCATACCCAGACCCCTAAACTCATTCATATCCCGACCCTAAACTCTTCATACCCCAGATCCCTAAACTCATTCATACCCCAGACCCCTAAACTCGTTCACATCCCGGACCCCTAAACTCATTCATATCCTGATCCCTAAACTCACTCTTACGCCACTAAACTCAGTCAAACCTTAGACCCCTAAACTCTTCCATACCCCAGACTCCTACACTTTTTCATAACCCAGATCCCTAAACTCATTCATACCCCAAACCCCTAAAATCTTTCATAACCCAGACCCCTAAACTTATTCAAAACCCAGACCCGTAAACTCATTTATATCATGCACCCTAAACTCATTTGTACCCAGGACTCTAAACTTATTCATACCTCAGACCCTAAACTCATTCATACCCAGATCCCTAAACTCATTCATACCCAGACCCTAAACTCATTCAAACCCAGACCCCTAAATGTATTCATATCCCGACCCCTAAACTCATTCATACATAAGACCTCTAAACTCACTCATACCCCAGACCCTAAACTCAGTCAAACCTTAGTCACCTAAACTTTTCCTTACCCCTGACCCTACATTCTTTCATAACCAAGATCCCTAAACTCATTCATAACCCGACCCTTAACTAATTCATACCCCAGACCCCTAAACTCACTCATAACCCAGACCCTAAACGCATTCATACCCAGGTCCCTAAACTCATTCATACCCCAGACCCTAAAATCTTTCATACCCTAGACCCCTAAACTTATTCATATCCAACCCCTAAACTCATTCATATTCCAACCCCAAACTCATTAATACCCCAGACCCCTAAACTCATTCATACCCCAGGTCCCTAAACTCATTCATACCCCAGACCCCTAAAATCTTTCATACCCCAGACCCCTAAACTTATTCATATCCCAACCCCTAAACTCATTCATATTCCAACCCCAAACTCATTAATACCCCAGACCCCTAAACTCATTCATACCCCAGACCCCTAAACTCATTCATATCCCGACCCCTAAACTCGCTCATACCCAACTAAAGTCAGTCAAACCTTAGTTCCCTAAACTTTTTCATAACCCTAACCCTACACTCTTTCATAACCCAGATCCCAAAACGCATTCATACCCCAGACTCCTAAACTAATTCATACCCCAGACCCCTAAACTCATTCATACCCCAGACCCCTAAACCCATTCATACCCCAGACCCCTAAACTCATTCATAACCCAGACCCTAAACTCATTCATATCCTGACCCATAAACTAATTCATACTGCAGACCCCTAAACCCATTCATTCCCCAGACCCTAAACTCATTTATACCCCAGACCCCTAAACTCATTCATATCCAGACCTAAACTCATTCATATCCCAGACCCTAAACTCTTCCATACCCCAGACCCTAAACTCATTCATACCTCAGACCCTAAACTCATTCATACCCCAGACCTCTAAACTCATTCATACCACAGACTCCTAAACTCATTCAAATCCCAGACCCCTAAATCCATTCATACCCCAAATTCTAAAACTCATTCATACCCCAGACCCTTAAACTCATTCAGACCCCTAAACTCATTCATGCCCCAAACCCTTAAACTCATGCATATCCCAGACCCATAAACTCATTCATATCTCGACCCCTAAAGTCGTTCATACCCCACTAAAGTCAGTCAAACCTTAGTCCCCTAAACTTTTCCATAACCCTAACCCTACACTCTTTCATAACCCAGATCCCTAAACTCATTCATACCCCAGATCCCTAAACTCATTCATACGCAAAGTGTCTTTAACCCTTAAGGACCGAGTCACTCTGCAGCTTAATGACCAGACCATTTTTTGCAATTCTGACCAGTGTCCCTTTATGAGCTAATATCTCTGGAACGCTTCAACGGATCCTAGCGATTATGTTTTTTCGTGACATATTGGGCTTCATGTTAGTATTAAATTTAGGTCGATAATTTTTGCGATTATTTGTGAAAAAATCAAAAATTTGGCAAAAACTTTGAAAATTTTGCAATTTTAAAATTATGAATTTTTATTCTGCTAAACCGGAGCGTTATGTGACACAAAATAGTTAATGAATAACATTTCCCACATGTCTACTTTACATCAGCACAATTTTGGGAAAAATAAATTTTTTTCGTTCGGACATTATAAGGGTTCAAAGTTCATCTGCAATTTTTCATTTTTCCAGCAAAATTTACAAAACCATTTTTTTTGTGACCACATCACATTTGAAGTCCCTTTGAGGGGCGTACATGACAGAAAACACCAAAAAGTGACACCATTCCGAAAACTGCACCCCTCAAGCTACTCAAAACTACATTCAAGATGATTATTAACCCTTCAGGTGCTTCACGGGAACTAAAGCAAAGTGGAGGGAAAAAAATGGTCATTTTAATTTTTCCAACAAAAATATTCTTTCAGCCTCAATTCTTTCATTTTCACATGGGCAACAGGATAAAATGGATCCTAAAAATTGTTGGGCAATTTCTCCTGAGTACATCGATATCTCATATGTGGTCATAAACCACTGTTTGGGCGCACGGCAGGGCTCAGAAGGGAAGGAGCGCCATTTGACTTTTGGAGCTAATTTTCCATTCAAAAAGTCAAATGGCGCTCCTTCCCTTCTGAGCCCTGCTGTGTGCCAAACAGTGGTTTATGACCACATATGAGGTATCGGTGTACTCAGGAGAAATTGCCCAACAATTTTTAGGATCCATTTTATCCTGTTCCCTATGTGAAAATTAAAAAATGTAGGCTAAAAGAACATTTTTGTGGAAAAAAAAGTACTTTTTCATTTTTAAGGATGAATTTGTGAAGCACCTGGGGGTTCAAAATGCTCCCCACCCATCTAGATAAGTTCCCTGGGGCCTCTAGTTTGTAAAATGGGGTCACTTGTGGGGGAGCTCCAATGTTTGCACACAGGGGCTCTCCAAACGCGACATGGTCCGCTAACAATTTGAGCTGATTTTTCAGTAAATTGTTAGCGGACACCATGTGCATTTGGAGAGCCCCTGTGTGCCTACAATTGGAGATCCCCCACAAGTGACCCCATTTTGGAAACTAGACCCCCAGGGAACTTATTTAGATGGGTGGTGAGCATTTTGAACGCCCCAGTGCTTCACAAATTAATCTGTAAAAATGAAAAAAAAAAATCTTTATGGAAAAAAAAGTACTTTTTCATTTTTACGGATGAATTTGTGAAGCACCTGGGGGTTCAAAATGCTCACCACTCATCTAGATAAGTTCCCTGGGGGGTCTAGTTTCCAAAATGGGGTCACTTGTGGGGCAGCTCCAATGTTTAGGCACACAGAGGCTCTCCAAACGCGACATGGTGTCCGCTAACAATTTGAGCTGATTTTTCAGTCAAATTGTTAGCGGACACCATGTTTCATTTGGAGAGACCTTGTGTGCCTAAACATTGGAGCTCCCCCACAAGTGACCCCATTTTGGAAACTAGACCCCCAGGGAATTTATCTAGATGGGTGGGGAGCATTTTGAACCCCCAGGTGCTTCACAAATTCATTCGTAAAAATGAAAAAGTACTTTTTTTTCCATAAAAAGTTTCTTTTTTCATTTTTACAGATTAATTTGTGAAGCACTGGGGTGTTCAAAATGCTCACCACCCATCTAGATAAGATTCCTGGGAGGTTAGTTTCCAAAATGGGGTCACTTGTGGGGGAGCCCAATGTTTAGGCACACAGGGGTTCTCCAAACGCAACATGGTGTCCGCTAACAATTTGGAAAATTAGCTACACATGTCGCTATGGAGAACTCATGTCGCGTTTGGAGAGCCCCTGTGTGCCTAAACATTGGAGCTCCCCCACAAGTGACCCCATTTTGGAAACTAGACCCCCAGGGAATTTATCTAGATGGGTGGTGAGCATTTTGAACCCCCAGGTGCTTCACAAATTCATCCGTAAAAATGAAAAAGTACTTTTTTTTTTTATAAAAAGTTTCTTTTTTCATTTTTAGATTAATTTGTGAAGCACTGGGGCGTTCAAAATGCTCACCACCCATCTAGATAAGTTCCCTGGGAGGTCTAGTTTCCAAAATGGGGTCACTTGTGGGGGAGCTCCAATGTTTAGGCACACAGGGGCTCTCCGTACCCAACATGGTGTCCGCTAACAATTGGAATTATTAGCGTACACTATGTCGCATATGGAGAGCCCATGTGTGCCTAAACATTGGAGCTCCCCACAAGTGACCTCATTTTGGAAACTAGACCCCCAAGGAATGCATCTACATGCATAGTGAGCACTTTGAACCCCAGGTGCTTCACAAATTGATCCGTAAGAAGGAAAAAGTACTTTTTTTTCACACAAATTTTCTTTTTTCATTTTTACGGATCAATTTGTGAAGCACCTGGGGTTCAAAGTGTTACTATGCATCTAAATACAGCGAAGCCCATTTTTATTCTTTTTCTAGGACTACTTCTAGAAAAAAATGCGTGTGGGGCCGCCATATTTTTGGTCCAGCCAGGTACAACTTGGCAGCTACGGACTGCCAGCAACCCCCGCTGCCTCATTGTACCTGGCTGGCAACCAAAAATACAGCGAAGCCCATTTTTATTTTTTTTCTAGGGCTAATTCTAGAAAAAAAATGGAGTGGGGCTCCGCCATATTTTTAGTCCAGCCAGGTACAACTTGGCAGCTACGGATTGCCACCAACCTCTCAGCTGCCTCGTTGTACCTGGCTGGCAACCAGAAATACAGCAAAGCCTTTTTTTTTTCTAGAACTAATTCTAGAAAAAAAAAATGACGTGGGGCTCCGCCATATTTTTGGTCCAGCCAGGTACAACTAAGCAGCTGGGGGCTGGAATCCGCAGCATGGAGAGGCCCAAGCGTTCTGGGCCTCCCATGCTGCGAATTGCAGCCCGCAGCAGCTCCAGAAAATGGCGCATTCATTGAAGCGCCATTTTCTGGCGCTGTGCCCAGACTCTTCCAGTTGCCCTGGTGCCGGTGCAAACTGGGTAATAAAGGGGTTAATGCCAGCTTTTTATTGGCAGCTGGCACTAAGCCCGAGATTCATAATATAGGGCCAATGTTAGACCCGCCATTAGGAATCTCTGGTAAATAGTCAGAAAATACACACATAAAAAATCTTTTTATTTGAAAAAAAAACACAAACAAAATTCGGACTCCATCTTTATTATAAAGATCCGACGTAGTCCACAACGAAGGTCCCACGACGCTCGATCGCCTCTGCTCAATCCAGAGACTGCAGCAAGGATCAAGTGTCCTCTTCCTACAGTCTCGGGGGTCAGAGTTATGGTGCACTGTATGACAATGATCTGTTATACAGTGCACCATGACTATGATCCCAGAGACTATAACAAGAGGACACTTGATCCCTTGTTGCACCCATCCATCCACCTATGCACCCATCATCCACGCACGCCACATCCAAGCACGTACATCCAAGCACGCACATCCAAGCACGCACATCCAAGCACGCACATCCACACACGCACATCCACGCACGCACACATCCACGTACGCGCACATCCACGCACGCACATCACCAGCCCAAGCATGCACATCCACACACGCACACATCCACGCATGCTGACATCCACGCACGCACATCCACGCACACACATCCACGCACGCTGACATTCACGCACGCTGACATCCACGCACATCACCACACCACACAATCCACGCACACATCCACATCCAAGCACATCCACGCACACATCCACGTACTCACACATCCACGTACGAACATCCACGCGTGCACATCCACGCACGCACATCCACGCACGCTGACATCCACGCACGCTGACATCCACACACGCACACATACACGCACGCACGCTGACATCCACACACGCACATCCAAACACATCCACGCACGTACACATCCACGCACGCATGCACCCATCCATCCACGCATGCACCCATTCATCCATCCACCCACCCATCCATCCATCCACCCATCCATCCATCCATCCACCCACCCATCCATCCATCCATCCATCCACCCATCCATCTATTCATTATCATTCATTCATTCATACTTACCCACCGATGGATGAGGAGAGAGAAGCCCCTGAGAAGAGGAGGGGCCACACCGGAGACTGCAGAGGAGGAGCGGGGGCGACGAGCTTGTGCAGCCGCCGGAATAGGTGAGCGGGGCTTGGGGGGGGGCAGGGGGTTGGATGGGGTACCACCTGGGGGGGGGGGGAGTACGAGCAGGGAGCCTGGAGGAGAGAAGGAGGAGGGCGGGTGGATGGCGGGACGGGTATGGGGGGTGCAGGCCGGACACGGGGGGGGGGCCGGACACAGGGGGGGCTGGACACAGGGGGGCTGGACACAGGGGGGGCGGGACAGGACATGGGGGGGGAGCTGGATGGAGCGGGGGCAGGAGCCTTAGTGGATGGCTGGCGGGTGCGCCGGGTGTGCAGCCCGCTGGCAGATAAATATGATCCAGGGGGGGGGACATGTGTCCTGGAGCGGGAGGGGGCTGAGTAGGGGGAGGGCACCCGGCGATCGGCCCCTCTAGATCTGATTGGAGAGCTCCAATCAGACCTGGAGGGGTAAATCTGTCTGAATCGCTCCGATCGGCAGTTTCAGTTTTACACTGCCGATCGGAGGGGTCCTGGGCAGGGGGGGGGGTTAACAGGGGTGCCCACACCTCTGACCCTGACCCTCAGCTGTCACTGACAGCTTTTAGAATTGAACTGTCACTGATCGTTTAGAAGCAGTGACAGTTCAAAGCCATGACGAGTATACTCGTCATGATGCGGGAACTGACAGCTTTTCATGACGAGTATACTCGTCATTAGTCGTAGAGGGGTTAAATTCATTTTTCTGTGTAATGATATATAATAAGTAAACAAAGGCAGAATTGTATTTTATTCACTGTTTCACTGCATTTTTTTCACATTATTTTCACGTTTCTTTGGACATTTTATGGTAAAATAAATTGATCATTCAAAACTACAACTCGCCCTGCAAAAACAAGAATAGGGGGCAGGAATATAAAGTGTTATTGCTTTTGGAATAGGGGAGAAAATAACAGGAAAGAAGAAAAACTATCATTTTTTAAAATATTTTGGTAACTTTTATTTATTATCGTTACTTCATTTTTTAATCCCTTTAGGGGACGTGAACTGTGATCCCTTTGATTACTTATTATGTAAATCATAGTATTGCAGTATATAGGTAAAATGACATTTTACTATGAAGCCTGGCCAAACGGGAACTTCATAGGAGGACTAAGTTGGCAGCCATGGGGGCGTTCAGCCTTTGACCATGTCATGGACTGTTGGTAGTGGCTTAACTTGAAGCTCATGGCCCCAATGCAAAAGCTCCAATGGGGCCCCCAATTATTACAACCCTTTGATATCAATGGTCTTTTCATATAGGTCAAAGGCACTTTTGGGGCCCCCTAGGCTCCAGGGCCCGGTGCGATTGCAACCCCTGGACCTATTGTAGTTACGCCCCTGGGTGTGGGGCAATGGACGACACTGCATGGTATAGGGTGGCTGCATTGGTGTGCTTGTCAGGGACAACGACCAATGATCTCAATACTACGCCCGAGAGTGACAGGGTCCCAACGACCACCGTATCGTTGCTGCGTCGCTGGTGAGATCTGTCTGTTTGACATCTCACCAGCGACTACGTAGCGACGCACCAGTGATCCCTACCAGGTCGTATAGTTGTCGGGATCGCTGGGGCGTCGCTACGTGTAATGGGGCCCTTAGGCTAGCACTTGGTTAGTTTTGGATATGGACAATCAATCCCAGTGTTGCAGGTATTTTCCTGTAGGTCCCTTTACACTAATTGGGCCAAAAGCAAATGCTCCTGTTTTAGGCTGCCTTCACACTTGTGGTCCCCTCCGCAGCGTTCTGCGGAGAGGAATCGCCATGTGTGCGCAGCGGCCGCCAGCTTCTATCTTTAGAATGGGGACGCACGGTGCTGCACTTGATTGCGCATGCCTGCCCACAAATCACACAGTCTCGTCCGCACCAGGGACGCGACATGTTACGTCCCTGGTGCGGACGAGACTGTGTGATCTGTGCGCAGGCATCTGCCTGCGCACAGATCACATGTGGGAGTGAATGGGTGCGCACAGTCATGCGCAATCAAGCGCAGCACCGTGCTTCCCCATTCTAAAGATAGGAGCTGGCGGCCGCTGCGGTCACATTGCGGATCCCCTCCGCAGAACGCTGCGGAGGGGTCCGCAAATGTGAACCCAGCCTTAGGCTGCCTTCACACTTGCGGTACCCTCTGCAGCGTTCTGCGGAGGGGAACCACAAGATGAGTGCACGCACCGTAAGTCCTTATGTTTAATATGCGCTCCGGTGCAGATTGGCGTGGGCTCCCTGTGCGCACTCATTCACTGCAATATATGATTTGTACGGATGCCGATGGACGCATACAAATCAAACACTCTCGTCCGCACCCTGAACGCGACATGTCACATTCCTGGTGCGGACGAGAATGTATGATTTGTGCGCAAGCATCCACATGCGTACAAATCATACATGGCAGTAAATGGGTGTGCACGCCAATCTGCACCCGAGCGCATACACCCGCGTCCCCATAACATAGGGACTTGCGGTGCCTGCGCTCAGCTTGCGGTTCCCCTCTGCAGGACGCTGCGGAGGGGAACGCTAGTGTGAACCCAGCCTAAGGCTGGCTTCACATTAGCGTTTGTGTCTGCATGCTGATGGCATGCAGACACAAACGCTGTCAGAAGCAGGGACACTTTGATGTGTCCGCAGCGGATAATGTCCGCCTGCGGACACATCACTATGGAGCCCGGCAGCCAATCGGCGCTGTCCGGGGGCGGGCCGGAGGCGGAGATCAGCGCCGGAGATCTCCGCCCCCGGCCGCCGGTAAGCTCCGGGACTGTCGGCGGGGAGAACAGCTGATCTGAGAGCTGTTTGAATCTTCCCGCGCCGACACTGTGAGGAGATGTCGGCGCGGGAAGATTCAAACAGCTTTCAGATCAGCTGTTCTCCCCGCCGACATCGCTATGAGATTACAGGCGGCGGGGAGAAGGAGGACAGCAGAGGGTCAGCTGATCTCCCGGTGGCCGTCGGTGAGCTCCTGTGACATCACCGGCGGCCACCGGGAGATTTTTCAATGGGTCCGCAGCGTTCTCCTGCTGTGTCATGCAGAGGACACTGCGGACCCATTGAAGACAATGCTTTTTTTGTGCACTTGGGGACGCTTGCTGATTGTCCAAGCTCCCCAAACGCACAAAAAAACCCAACATGCTGCGTCCCGGGTGCGGATGCTGGACACCGGAAGCAGCAGATATCGTCCGCATCTGCACCCGAACGCAGCAAACGCAGGCACCATGCGTTCCTATGTTAAACATAGGAACGCAGTGCGCATGCGTTTAACTGCGTATGGGAACGCAGCAAAACGCTGCCTTCCCATACGCAAATGTGAAGCCAGCCTTAGACATACTTTGGGGTATTTAAAAATTGACCCAAACTGATTGACTTATAGGAGATTGAAAGGATAAAAAGATTGAAATTCCTTACAGCGATTAATTACAACTAGCAAATAATACTATAGAATTGGGAGGCAGATTATAGATTTGGCCCCAGGCCCATTTGGTATTATCCCTCCCTTGTGTAGAAACTGTTGTGGCTTCAAACTAATCTACTTTTCATATCAACACCTTTTCCTTTATCTTTTGGAGTCTTTTAAATTGCAAATTCCTTCCTGGGTGAATATGTCATATGCGTGGACTGGAGGGGGGGCACATGGAGACAAAGAGTCACACCTCAGTGTCTTTGCATCCTGATTAACTTTAATCCAGATACCTGTGAAGGCCCATCTGACACCTGGCCCCAGGGGGTGTGAGAACTTTTTGAGTTTTCTCTCCAGATCAATTCTAACTGATCATGTTTAATCAAAATTGTCAATGGTGGACAATATGGACCATGAAATGGAGAACCTGCCGCATACCATATTTGTACTCCCCATTTGTATCCTCTATAGACCAAATGTTACCACCATCATGTGTGATCACCATTAGAAAGCTCAGGGACTGGAGGAGCATCCAAGCCTTAGGTTAGGGTCACACTTGCGCCATGTAAGCGCTAAAAGCTAGCGTTTTTCCCAATTCCAAATTGTGAAAAATGCTAGCGTTAATGCTTCCATAGGCTCCCATGGTCAAAGTGCAACACTTTTGACGCTAGGCGTTTTTGCAAAAGCACCAAAAAAGCGCTTTTGGGGGCATTTGCAAAAACGCATCCTTTTTTAACATGGGAGTCTATGGGAAACGCATGCATAACGCTAGCGCTAAAAAAGGAAAAAATGCCATAAAAATGGCAAGGGAAAAAGCTGCTTCCTTTAACACATCCTTGCAAAGAATGCACCCTCCCAAATGTGACCCTAGCCTTAGAGTGTAAGGGGTAACACAAGGTTCCTTTGGACCATATGGAAAGATGAATATTTGTGATAGTTGCCAGCCTTGTTGGAGGTTGACATGTTTGTAGTTGCCCCACTGATCAGTGTCTGGCCCACAAGGGTCTGGGGTACTCAGGTCTCAAGCACTTGGGTACGGTGGATGTCACGGGTGGCCGGTGCCCGAGCCTGTGCCCTTGCGGTGACAACAAAAAAGGGATATTTACAGGGATAAGAGTTTATAAAAGTCGTGACGCCACCTGTAGATCCGGTGATCGCACCGGCGCTGCTTGGGCCTCCGGGTTGATGGGTGGCAGCAAGGTGTTGTGGCTTCCTACAGGTGGAGCGTGGTCCCCGAGGCTGTAAGGGTAGCAGAAAGGAGAAATTGATCAGGAGAGCAGCGGGACAAGGTCCAGGTCAAGAACGCCAAAGAAAGGAATAGAGGAATCACTTAGTGCAGTGGGACGATATCTTTATCCCAGGTCAGGAAGACCTAACAGCATACCAAAGAAATTGCTCAGGAGAGCAGCAGGACAAGGTCCCTAGCCCAGGCCAAGAAGGCCAAACAAGGGAACGGGGGAATCACTTAGGGGAGCAGCGGGACAAGGTCCACAGTCCAGGTCAAGAAGGCTGAACAAAGGAATAGAGGGATCACTTAGGAACTCAGTGGGTTGAGGTCTTTAGTCTAGAGGTTAAGAAGGCCATAGAAAGGAGTGGAGGAATCACTTGGTGGACCTCAGATGCCAATACACTTGAACACAGTGTTGAAAGAGGGAGCGCTCTCCTGTCCACTACCTTCATCATCATTCTCTCTCAGCATTTGAGATTCGATGTCTCAGCACAGCAGGCATAATGACGTGATATCACTACTGCACGCCTGCTGGGCTGAGATGTGCAGAGCTGCTAAGGAGTCCAAAGCAGCGAGGGACCCAGGAGAGGCGAGAATTGTTTATTTATTTATTTTAAATTGGTGAATTTACTGGTGGAAAAAAGACTATTGGTTGTGCATTATAATATATGGAGGGCTATGAGGCTGCATTATATTATATGGAGGACTATGGGGGTGATTATATGATATGGAGGACTAAGGGGTTAGCGTTATAAAATATGGACGACTAAGCGGTGCATAATAATATATGGAGTACTATGGGGATGCATATATGGAGGACTTTTGGGTGCATTATACTATATGGAGGACTATGGGGTGCATTATACTATATGGAGGATTACAGGGTGCATTATAATGTATGGAGTACTATAGGGGTGCATTATAAAATATGGAGGACTATGCAGTGCATTATAACATATGGAGGACTATGGGGGTACATTGGAAAATTTAGGGGGTACATTATACTATATGGAAGACTATGGAGGGTGAATTATATCATATGGAGGACTAAGGGGATGCATTTTACTATATGGTCGACTATGAGGGGCCCGTTATACTATATTGAGGACCATGTGGGGCCTAGTATACTATATGGAGGACTATGTGGGTCCCATTATTCTATATGGAAGATTATGTAGGACCATTATAATATTTGGAGGGCTTTGTGGAAGCCCTTGTATTTTTTGAAGGGCTATGTGGGAGCCAGTATATTATTTGGAGGACTATGAGGGAGCCTTTATACTTTATGGAGGTCTATTTGAGGGCCATTATACTGTATTCGGATTATCCACTGTAAAGGTTTGTATGGGGTCCATAATACTGTGCAGAGGGCTGTGTAGGGGGCATTATACTGTTTGGAGGGATAGTAGGGGCCATCATACTTTATAATAGTTGAGGGGGGTGCAGTAGGGTCATCATAATGTGGATGTCACATGTTGACTGCTTCACAGCCCATCTGTAATGCTGCTTTAGTTAAAATCAGAGTTAATTTCCTTTGGCACATTAGGCGCTAATGCCAGAAGCTGTTGATGTGCGGCTCTGCATTTGTAGGTGGGGGGGGGGTGTCAGATCATTCAGTTCTCTACTCCCTCAGCCTTTAAGTAGTTATACTTCCTTCCACTAGGTGTCGCTGATAGAGTTTCACTCTGCTTTGACCTTGTGAGCTGAGAAGATACCTGTGCATTTGTGCTGAAGCTTCTTGGTGCTTTTTCTTTTGTGAAAGTTGTTGGGTATCCAGCTCCATGGTGGGAAGGTGAGAGGGTGTAGCACAGGGCTGGTTGTGGAGCAGGGGAAGGCTGGTAGCTCAGACATCCTCACCATCAGAGGTAACTCTAGGTACAGGGTCAGCCAGGGATCTTAGTCCAGGGCCAGACTAGCTACCCAGTTTACTTTGCCCATTATTGCCATCCTCTTCCCATTCCCTCATCTGCTACACCCCAATCCCTGATATTATCAGCGACCCATACCGCTTTTTGCCTGAGCCATTATGACTCAGGTTGCTGCAGCTGATGCCTTTACTCTCACCTGATGCAGACCATCTCTGAGAAGATTGCTGGTCTGCATACTCAGGTTGTGCAGCAGCTGCAGCAAGTTGTAGGGTATCTGGCATCGGCTCACGCTCAGGCTGTGCCGGACCCCAAGGTATCTCTTCCAGATAGGTTTTCTGGGGGAAGGGATACATTTATGAAGCTGAAAGGGACCTGTAAGCTTTATTTCGGGCTTTAGCCCCATTCATCTTGGAGTGAGGAAGAGCATGTGGGGATTATAACCTCCCTTCTTAAGGAGAATCCCCAGACTTGGGCCTTCTTCCTTCCAACCGACTCTGCACTCACTCTGCAATCGGTAACCAGGTTTTTTGCTGCCTTGGCTCAGGTGTATGATGATCCTGATAGAGTGACTCTTGCTGAGTTCAATCTCCGTAAACTCAGGCAGGGAACACGAGCAGCGGAGGAGTACTGCTCGGAGTTTTGGAGATGGGTGACTGACATCCAGTGGAATGATCGCGCCCTCAGGAGTCAGTTCTGCTTGGGTCTGTCAGTTCGACTACAAGAAACCCTGGTCCAATATGATAAATAAAATATGAAGTCAATAATCTGCTTCACATAAACTGTATGATGCTCCCACAGTGTATGTGAAGCAGATTTATTGACTTCATACTTTATTGGTGCAATGAAAGGAGAATCTAGGAGCTCCAACATGAGAAGAATTACTTTGTAAGGCTGATTTCACATATGCATTTTTTTGCATTTGACAGCGATCCGGCATTTTTAAGAACTGAAATGCAAACCGGATCCAGTTAGTGCCAATTGATTTTCAATGGGTATTCCAGCTTGCGCATTTGCATTCGGTTCCTATTGGATCCGGCGGATCCCCCCTGTGCGCTGTCCCTACCCCGTGTCATTTTCACTTGGGCACTGTCTTCTCCCCATGTGAGCTGTGATGCAATCAGCTCTGATGATGGCTTATGAATAGTAATTACCCAGCAGCAGAGCGTTGTCACTATCTTGGGCAGGGACCAGTGATGTTACCAGCGGGGTGGCGCTCTTCTTCTGCTGCCGACTTATTAGTATTCATAATTACTGTAATAGATGTGGCACTCAAATAAAGTTCTTTTGAATATTAATAGTGAAAATCCAAAATCCAACAGCACATATAATAGTTATAACATTTTGGTCACATGACCTTCATCAGATACAGTGCTGATGTGTGGGAGAAGCTACAATCTGCGAGTGTATAACCACAATGTAATTAGAAAATGATTTCAGATAGTGGTGTGGCGCCCCACTGGTCAGTGAGCCACAGTAGGGGTACTGCACCCATAACTGAGTGTGCGGTATTCCTATCATTGGGGAGTGTAAAGTCAACCTGAGGCTCTTATCCCAGAATCCCTACACCTAACATAGGGGACGAATTGGCCACCCGATACCAGGGTAACCGATCCCGGTGGGAGGAGTGTTAGGGTAGAAGCAGCGGGAACCACTCAGACACTGAGTCTAGTCGGAGAGTAGTCTGAAGCAAGGAACAAGTCCTAGAGGGACACCGTAGGGAGGGCGCCTGAAAAGGAGTGGCGACCCAGATAGAAGGAGGAAACCCAGTGCCGGATTTTACCACAGTCCAGGGGAATCCTAGTCCACAACGGCGTACCGGCTCCGAGTCACAGTGCAGGCCAGTCTAACCCTGAGCCATCAATACCGCTGGGTCGCAAGGTTTGCCAAGCAGAAAAATCCAAATCACCTGCAACCCACTCCCATAGGGTACACAGATGACAAGTGAAACTATATCATTTCATCATAATCAATTATTATTAAAAATTAGTGTATTAAAATTACAATTATTCAGGTACCACAAAAACTAATTCATTAAACCTCTATATAGGTGGGCCAATATCATATATATCTATCTATCTGCATATAACTCAATCCAATAAAGCACATTTGGTATAATCCTTATTGTAAAGGTAATCAGGCTCCAGTAACCACAGTCCCAAATCCTTACTCAGGCTATTATCTATAGCATAAAGGTCCCGTCACACACGTCAATGTCGCCGGCGATCTGATTGCTGGTGACACTGACGGCTGATCGCTGGTGAGCTGTCACACAGGCAGACTCACCAGCGATCAGTACCAGCGAGAACGCTGGTATTCATGTAAACAAGCGGGTAACTAAGCGCCACGCTGCGCTTAGTTACCCGCAGTTTACCCTGGATACGCGCTGGGAGCTGGCTGATCGCACGTCTCCCGGTGTCACACACAGTGATGCTGCGTGTCCACCGGGCGACCATCGCCAGGTTTACGGACCTGTCCGAAAACCCGGTGACCATCAACCAGCAATTTATCGCTGGTTGATGCACCCTGTCACACGTGTCAGTATCGCTGCAACGTCACGTGCAGCAGCAACATTGACAGCGATATTGACACGTGTGACGGCCCCTTTAGACTGGTCCTTTAAATTACCTTGTGCTGCAGTTGTTTTCAGGATGAGTATATGCAAGTTGGCCCCCGCCTAGTCCGCCTATGTACGTTTCAAGTTGGTTTTCTTCTTCAGTGAAGAAGCAGCTGTTGCCACACCGTTCAGCTCAGCTGCAGCGCTGCCCAGGGGATTCCGCTCCACCTGTAGGGAGTGTTATCAACTAGCTGCAATACCACCATCCCCGGCGGTCTGACAGCGGCGCTGGTGAGATCACCAGAGACTGCAGGTGGCATCGCGAGACTTTTATTTATTTTTTTTCTTTATTTAGTTGACCCCCAAGGCCACAGACAGGCACCAGCCACTGAGACAGCACCCCCATATCAACACCCGGGTACCGAGTTCCCAAAGAACCCTGGGCGGATCATCTATCTGGCGATCACGAACAGGATTCCATGCCCGATGTAACCGGGTACTGTGTGCCTTATGAACTTTTGAAATCGGCCTAAAAAGAACTACAACAGTCAATACACGGCATAAAAGAACTCTTTCCCGTCATTTTAACAGAACCCCAAAATGGCGGCCTAAGAATGTAAAAAGACAATGTGTTTGCCCTGGGACGTGCCTCGGCCCCTCACCATGGGAGGGCCATACCAGAGGCGCAAAACTGTTTGCCCGGCCGGAGTGTCATCACTCAACCAAGGGGCGGGCCAAAGACAAAGCCTCGATATAACTCCATTAAAGAGCAAGAAGGATGCGGCCGGAACTCAGAGCAAAGCGGGTGCAGTCCAGGTACCGGGAACCATGGCGGCAACCAGATTGCGAGACCTGTTGCGGGAAGTAGAAGTAGAGACCTAGGCTGCAACCGGCGATCCAAGGGCGATCTCCCTCCTTAAACACGAGGGAGATGCGGCTTTCTGGAGAGCCGCCTTCCAGGAGCTGAGGGAGAATATTCTTGAGGCAGTGGAGTGAGTGTGCAGTATTCCTGTCATTGGGGAGTGTAAAGTCAACCTGAGGCTCTTATCCCAGCAACCTACACTTAACATAGGGGACCAATTGGCCACCCGTTACCAGGGTAACGGGTCCCGGTGGGAGGAGCGTTAGGGTAGAAGGAGCGGGAACCACACAGACAGTGAGTCCAGTCAGAGAGTAGTCTGAAGCAAGGAACAAGTCCTAGAGGGACACCAAAGGGAGGGCGCCCGAAAAGGAGTGGCGACCCAGACTGAAGGAGGAAACCCAGTGCCGGATCTTACCATGGTCCGGGGTAATCCTAGTCCACAATGGGGTACCGACTCCGAGTCACGGTGCAGGCGAGTCTAACCCTGAGCCATCAATACCGGTGGGTCTCAAGGTTTGCCAAGCAGCCCCGACCTCGTCCAGAACGTGCAGCCCCACCAGAAGCACTAAACCGGGTTGAGCCTCTGAGAGAAGAAGGGTAACCTCATAGCACCCAACAGGCCAGGTAGACAAGTGGGTTGTGCAGGACAGCGCAAGGAAGTAAGGAGGTGCAGGAACAAAGGACAGCAAAAAGTAACTGAAGGAAAACTCTAGGAGCCTCAAAGAGACTTTATTCTCCCCAGTGACTACCCAGCCAGCTACCCACAAAGACTGTGTAACTGTGTACCTGAACTGCTGAAGAACTGTTGCCAGTAAAGTACCCGTACAGAGTCAGCAAGCCTCCGGTGTCTTATTCTCTTAAGTTAATAAGCAGCTGTTGCCACACCGTTCAGCTCAACAGCAGCGCTGCCCCGGGGATCCCGCTCTGCTTGAAGGGAGCGTTATCAACTGGCTGCAATACCACCATCCCCAGCGGCCTGACAGCGGCGCTGATGAGATCACCAGAAACTGCAGGTGGCGTCACAACACTTTTATTATTTATTTATTTATTTATTTTTTTCTTTATTTAGCTGACCCCCAGGGCTACAAGCCCGGGCACCAGCCACCGAGACAGCACCCCCATATCAATGCCTGGGTACCGAGTTCCCATAGACGCCTGGGCGGGTCAGTGGTATCAAGGGTAAATGGAAGGCATAAAGAGCGTGTATTACGGTGACATAGTTATGCACTCACAGCTCATTGCTTCTCCCACACTTCAGCACTGTATCTGATGAAGGTCATGTGACCGAAACATTATCTACTTACATAAAAGCCTTAGGGCCCTGTCACACTGAGCGACGCTCAAGCGATCCCGACAGCGATAACGACCTGGCCAGGATCGCTGGAGTGTCGCTACCTGGTCACTGGGGAGCTGTCAAACAGGCAGATCTCCTCAGCGACCAAGGACCAGGGAGCCACCTCCACATCGCTGTAAGCGGGAGATTGCTGGTAACTATGATAAACAGCAGGTATCTAGGCAGCATGCACTGCCTAGACACCTGCTGTTTAACATGGGTACCAGCATCCTCTCGCTTACAGGCTGCGCAAAGCAGGGAGGACGCTGGTTACTATGATAAACAGCGGGTATCTAGGCAATGCAAGCTGCCTAGATACCCATTGTTTACCATGGTTGCCAGCCTGTGAGGTCACTGGTCATTGGTCTCTTGCTGTCACACGCAGCGATGCGTGCTGACCAGCGGGAGACCAAGGACCAAGAAATGGCCCTGAACCATGTGCAGCGATCAGCGACCTCACAGCAGGGGCCTAATCGCTGCTACATGTCACACATAGCGACATCACTGGGGAGATCGCTGTTACGTCACAAAACCTGTGATCTCGCTAGCGATCTCGCTATGTGTGACAGGGGCTTTAGTCTGTCCGATTGTAAGTTTGTCCCTGAATTAGCGCCACCTAAAAGTTTTGGCCATGGACTTTATTAGAATAATAAGTCTGGGAGTAAGACCCACAGGTGGGGATCCACCTTAAGTAGGCTTTACCGCTGCGCCCACCAACTAACATGGTCACGCCTACCTCAAGGCATACCATACATTCAGTAGGTGTGACCGCCCTCATTGATGACCATGAACATCTTCTTTGGTGGGCGTGATGACATTTTCTCCTGTCCGCTAGAATTGTGCAAGGACGGCCTTCGACCACCCCTCAACCACGTCACTTTCTTGTTTGTATTTTAGACAATCTATCTGCTATTATTGCACAGTTTACATGCACCTATTTTTTTCATTAAAGCTGCTTTGACAGCAGCGATTTTGCCAGCTTCCAGCAGATTCAGCAGCTTTGTCGCATCTGCCGTGTAAGGGCAAGCCTATGACAAGCCCCATTCATTCCCTATGTGACTTGTGGTCAGATGCGGCACTACGCAAGTGCCGCATCTGACCACAAGTCACATAGGGAATGAATGGGGCTTGTCATAGGCTTGCCGCAAGTGAGCCCTTACGCAGTAGATGCGACAAAGCTGCGGGATCTACCGCGAACGGGCAAAATCGCTGCTGGAAAAGCTGCCTAACGACACCAAAAACATTAATAATATAGTTGAACAAATATATACTCTAACCTGTTCTAGAATCTTCCGATGGGATAGAATCGGACCCCCTCTAGTAACTATTATAAGTGCTGGTGGATTTGGGATTTTCACTATTAAAAATTCCAAAAAACCTTTTGAGTGCCAAATCTATTACAGTAACTGTGTGCTAATATAATAACGTATATTATTACATAGATATTATTAGCATTCATAACATTTGGTCGGTCGTCGGTCATTCGGTTCACACAGGGAGAAGACAGCGTACAGGAGAGACACTGCAAGAAAGCCATTAACTGCTGAGGACACCGGGTGAGGGGCGTGGATGGAGTACCTGACAGTGAGTAGGCCCCCCATTTGTCCAGGGCCCCGTCACTTGCCCAGGTGCTGACGCAAGCCCTGTATCTTCTGATTAGTCTCCCTCCTATTAAACCCTCTCCTCTCCAATCCTTCCTGAATATGGCAGTCAGGATTTTATTTCTGTCCCAACTGTTACACCGATGCCTCTCCCCTTTGCCAGTCGTTGCACTGGTTACCCATCTGCTACAGAGTCCAATGTAAACTTATCATAAGGGTGGCATTGTACAGCTTTGCAGCGTTGGGGTCCCGGGTTCATATCCCACCAAGGACATCTGCAAGGAGTCTTTATGTTCTCCCCTTGTTTGCGTGGGTTACCTCTGGGTACTCTGGTTTCCTCCCACACTTCAAAGACAAACCGGATCTTTAGATTGTGAGCCCCAATGGGGACAGTGTTGCAAATGTATGTAAAGCGCTATGGAATAATTAATAGCGCTATATAAATGAATAAATATTATTAGTATGACTCTGCCCCTTAAAGCCCTCCACAGTTCTGCACGACCCTCACCTTTGTCTATCACCCTCTATTTCGCTAATGTTAATCTTCTATAATCTCAACCTCTGTTCTGATAATCTTAATCTTGTGTAACCTGAACCTCCAACTCCCGTGTTCAAGACTTCTCACAAGCTGCACTAATTCTCTGAAATGCACTACCCCAGACAATTTGATTAATTCCCAATATCCTCAGTATTAAGCATGCCTTAGACATGCATTTCTTTACACTGGACTATCATCTCAGCTCACTTATCTAAGGGTGCCTTCACATTTCAGGACGTTTGCGCCGCGGACGGTGCGGCTCTGTGTCCTGAAATCCGCATGCGGATTGCACACCTATCTTTAACATGGGATGCGCAATCATCCGCACATAGCCACGTTCGTTCGCGTTCAGCTGCGTAACTATACGCATGCGGACGGAGAAGAAGATTTTATGCCGCCAGGGAACGCGGCTTGTAGCATTTTTCGGCGCGTCCAAAAAAATGCAAGTGTCCGCATGCGCACACTGCGGATACAATTAACATTAGCCCCCTATGAGACTGTACGCATGCGGATGATTTTGCGCCCAGCTGCGGATGAAAAGCATGCGGACACCTTAGTGCGCATGCTCAAAAAGCCCATGGGCGTGTCTGTAAGCAGGGTCACTGAAAATTGGGCTAAGTTTAGCGAACGCATGCAGATGGAAAACGCATGCGCAAGGCTCAAAACGCAGACAAATGCATGTGAACGTTGCGGACCTGCGTGCGCAAAGCTATGCGCATGCGTATGTAAAACGCAACGTTTACACGCGTTCGCATGCGTTTTCACCTGCGGCTGCGCATGCGCATGGGACGCAACGTAACCGTCCTGAAATGTGAAGCTAGACTAACTATTCATGTTTTGCATTTGCAACATTTTTTTCCCCAAAATCTGGTCCTTCGTTGCACCCTCCATGCAATTAATAGGACTTTATCTGTAATAGTACAGGTCCTGGCTGGTGACTGATTCATGCAGCATTATGTGAATCCCCGATTTATTCTATTGATGGCTGGACCATATATGACGCCACTTTTTACTATGTACATTTGGGGTCCCCCTATTTCCTTATAGACTGTAGCTTGTGATCAGGGTCCTCACTCCTCTTGGCATCTGTTGAATTATGTCTTTATTGTCTGTACATTTATTATTATTATTATTTATTTATATAGCGCCATTAGGTTCCATGGCGCTTTACATGAGGATGAGGGAGACAAGAACAAGTACACTAAATCTAGGTGATCAGGACGTACAGGAGGGGCAGGGACATGATCCCTCTGGATTGTAATGTGCTGTGGAACATTTTGGCACTATAGAAATAAAAAATAGATATTTTGACAGTTTTGGCATTTTTGGAGTCATGACCTTTGATCCTAGTTGAACCAGTAATGAGGTTTACCGGTCACATTAACATGTTAATGAGCTTTGGACCCTGCTGCTCAGGTATATGGGAACAGGGGGAGGTGAATTTAGCACTGAATTGTCTTCAAAGGATTGAAACTAATTTATATGCAAGTACCTGGAGTCAGGAAGGTGGACTGATAACAGGGGGTTGATGAGAGGTCTAGGAGGCCACAACCTCAATCTAGAGATCAAAGATATCTGAAGGCTTCTCTCACTGGTGTCACTTTTGCAAAAGGTTCAGTTTTTACTGCAAAGAAATGGCCACAATATTAACTTGAGAGGCCCATGACATTATCCATGTTGGCATTTTTAGGACATAAGGGGCCAACAGTGTGTTCCTAAGGAAAGGTCACCAATCGTTATGACCTTGAGAGCCACCTTCAGCTCTGAAAGATGGTCATGAGCCATGATCTAGCTCACGTCATTGCCAATAGAATCATAATATTTTGTCATTTATAGAACACTAATAATTCCATAGAGCTTAATGTACAATTACAACACAGTCCCCATTGGGGCTCACAATGTAAACATCCTACCAGTCTTTGGAGTGTGGGAGGAAACTGGAGAACCCAGAGGAAACCCATGCAAAGACAGGGAGAACATCCCCAATACCCCAGTGCTGCAAGACTGCAGTGTTAACCAATGGACCACCATGACACCCAATGACCGCCAAAGGTTTTTCCCAGAAATCACAGAGGCAGTATACCAGGATTCAGACCCGCTCTACTATGTGAGGCTACTCAAGAAATTCATTGGCTCTTCATAGCTGTTTGCAAGACCTGATGCGAATTTACCAAGCTGGAAGACAGCCACGAGCCACATATACAGGCCTGCGAGCCACATGTGGCTCCCCAGCTTCAGATTGGGGAACCCTGTTCTAAGAGAAGTTCTTGGCCAAGATCAAGTGTAGTATCAATCGAAAAGGTGGCTTGCGTCTGCCCACCGGAGTAGATCAATGCAATGAACACTGGGTACAGGGTTAGTATGCTGGGTGCCTCATATAGTGATCTGGTGGAAAACATGGCCCTCCAGGATCACAGGATGGATGCCATTAGGAAGGGTACAATTGAAAGCCCAATATGCAAAATGCCCCGGGGCTGGAGACCCTGGGGTGTCCTATCTCACCGGGTGTGGGAAATCCCTTTGAGTTTTGGCACATTGTTCTAGCACCCCACCTTTTGAGTTTTGGCACATTGTTCTAGCACCCCACCTTTTGATTTTTTCCACCACACGCTTTTTTCTGGGCCTTTTGTGAAGGATGAGAATTTTTTATTACCGTTAGGAGGTCTGGTCAGTCTTACACTGTACAACATTCATTATCTATTCTTCACGGTGTCATCCTATGTGCGTGTATCCAACTGACACTCGGATTTTGTCAGGATTCAGGCCCCTCACAGGTTGCTCTTTTGTCAGGTCAAGTGGAGGGGAGTGGGTGATGCTTCGGTTCCACTCTAGGCCCTGAACCCTGGTTCTTCACTTTCAAGAGGAGAGGAGACAGTCGATGGCAGCCAAGGTCGTGGCCGGAAGGACAATTAAGAATAATAATATTTATATGGCACTTTACATACATCACCAACACTGTCCCCATTATTATTATGTCTTTGGAGTGTGGGAGGAAAATTAAGAACCCGGAGGAAACGCACGCAAACACAAGGAGAACATGCAACTCCGTGCTGATGTTGTCCTTGGTGGGATTTGAATCCAGGACTCCAGTGCTGCATGACTGTACTGCTAACCACTGAGCCACCATATACAGTGCTAACCACTGAGCCATCATACAGCGCTAACCACTGAGCCACCATATACAGTGCTAACCACTGAGCCACCGTATACAGTGCTAACCACTGAGCCACCATATACAGTGCTAACCACTGAGCCACCATATACAGTGCTAACCACTGAGCCACGTATACAGTGCTACCACTGAGCACCATTACAGTGCTAACCACTGAGCCACCATACAGCGCTAACCACTGAGCCACCATATACAGTGCTAACCATGAGCCACCATATACAGTGCTAACCACTGAGCCACCGTATACAGTGCTAACTACTGAGCCACCGTATACAGTGCTAACCACTGGCCACCGTTTACAGTGCTAACCACTGAGCCACCGTATACAATGCTAACCACTGAGCCACGTATACAGTGCTAACCACTGAGCCACGTATACAGTGCTAACCACTGAGCCCCCGTTATCAGTACTAACCACTGAGCCACCATATACAGTGCTAACCACTGAGCCACCGTGTACAGTGCTAACCACTGAGCCACCATATACAGTGCTAACCTGAGCCCATTATACAGTGCTAACCACTGAGCCACCATATACAGTGCTAACCACTGAGCCACCGTATACAGTGCTAACCACTGAGCCACATACAGTGCTAATCACTGAGCCACCATTACAGTGCTAACCACTGAGCCACCATACAGTGCTAACCACTGAGCCACCATATACAGTGCTAACCACTGAGCCACCATATACAGTGCTAACCACTGAGCCACCATATACAGTGCTAACCACTGAGCCACCATATACAGTGCTAACCACTGAGCCACCATACAGGCTAACCACTGAGCCACCATATACAGTGCTAACCACTGAGCGACCATATACAGTGCTAACCACTGAGCCACTGTATACAGTGCTAACCACTGAGCCACCGTATACAGCGCTAACCACTGAGCCACCGTATACAGTGCTAACCACTGAGCCACCGTATACAGTGCTACCACTGAGCCACCATATACAGTGCTAACCACTGAGTCCCCATATACAGTGCTAACCACTGAGCCACCATATACAGTGCTAACCACTGAGCCACCGTATACAGTGCTAACCACTGAGCCACCATATACAGTGCTAATCACTGAGCCACCATATACAGTGCTAACCACTGAGCCACCATATACAGTGCTAACCACTGAGCCACCATTACAGTGCTAACCACTGAGCCACCATATACAGTGCTAACCACTGAGCCACCATATACAGTGCTAACCACTGAGCCACGTATACAGTGCTAACACTGAGCCGCCATATACAGTGCTAACCACTGAGCCACCATATACAGTGCTAACCACTGAGCCACCATATACAGTGCTAACCACTGAGCCACCGTATACAGTGCTAACCACTGAGCCACCGTATACAGTGCTAACCACTGAGCCACCTATTACAATGCTACACTGAGCCACCATACAATGCTCACCACTGAGCAATCATACAGTGCTAACCATTGAGCCACCGTATACAGTGCTAACCACTGAGCCACCATATACAGTGCTAACCACTGAGCCACCATATAAGAGTGCTAACCACTGAGCCACCATATACAGTGCTAACCACTGAGCCACCATATACAGTGCTAACCACTGAGCTACCATATACAGTGCTAACCACTGAGCCACCGTATATTCTGCTACCCACTGAGCCACCGTATACAGTGCTAACCACTGAGCCACCATATACAGTGCTAACCACTGAGCCACTGTATACAGTGCTAACCACTGACCACCATATACAGTGCTAACCACTGAGGCACCGTATATACAGTGCTAACCACTGAGCCACCATATACAGGGCTAACACTGAGCCACCATATACAGTGCTAACCACTGAGCCACCGTATACAGTGTTAACCACTGAGCCACCATATACAGTGCTAATCACTGAGCCACCGTTTTACAGTGCTAACCACTGAGCCACCATACAGTGCTAACCACTGAGCCACCATTACGTATGTGCAACCAACGAGCCCACTATACAGTGCTAACACTGGACACCATAGCAGTGCTACCACTGAGCCACCGTATACAGTGCAAACCACTGAGCCACCGATACAGTGCTAACCACTGAGCCACATTACAGTGCTAACCACTGAGGCACCATATACGTGCTAACCACTGAGTTCACCTGTATACTGCTAACCACTGAGCCACCATTACAGTGCTAATCACTGAGCCACCGTATTCAGTGCTAACACTGAGCACATATTACAGTGCTAACACACGAGCCACCATATACGTGCTATACCACTGAGCCACCATTACAGTGCTATCCATGAGCCCATACAGTTGCTACCTTGAGCACCTATACAGTGCTACCACCTGAGCACCATTTTACAGTGCAAACATGAGCCACGTATACCAGTGTAACCATGAGCGACCATATACAGTGCTAACCACTGTAGCACCTTTACATACATCACCAACACTGTCCCCATTATTATTATGTCTTTGGAGTGTGGGAGGAAATTAAGAACCCGGAGGAAACGCACGCAAACACAAGGAGAACATGCAACTCACGTGCTGATGTTGTCCTTGGTGGGATTTGAATCCAGACTCCAGTGCTGCATGACTGTACTGCTAACCACTGAGCCACCATATACAGTGCTAACCACTGAGCCATCATACAGCGCTAACCACTGAGCCACCATATACAGTGCTAACCACTGAGCCACCGTATACAGTGCTAACCACTGAGCCACCATATACAGTGCTAACCACTGAGCCACCGTATACAGTGCTAACCACTGAGCCACCATATACAGTGCTAACCACTGAGCCACCATATACAGTGCTAACCACTGAGCCACCGTATACAGTGCTAACCACTGAGCCACCATATACAGTGCTAACCACTGAGCCACCATATACAGTGCTAACCACTGAGCCACCATATACAGTGCTAACCACTGAGCCACCGTATACAGCGCTAACCACTGAGCCACCGTATACAGTGCTAACCACTGAGCCACCATATACAGTGCTAACCACTGAGCCACCGTATACAGCGCTAACCACTGAGCCACCATACAGCGCTAACCACTGAGCCACCGTATACAGCGCTAACCACTGAGCCACCGTATACAGTGCTAACCACTGAGCCACCATATACAGTGCTAACCACTGAGCCACCATATACAGTGCTAACCACTGAGCCACCATATACAGTGCTAACCACTGAGCCACCATTACAGTGCTAACCACTGAGCCACCATATACAGTGCTAACCACTGAGCCACCATATACAGTGCTAACCACTGAGCCACCGATATACAGTGCTAACCACTGAGCCACCATATACAGTGCTAACCACTGAGCCACCATACAGCGCTAACCACTGAGCCACCATATACAGTGCTAACCACTGAGCCACCATATACAGTGCTAACCACTGAGCCACCGTATACAGTGCTAACCACTGAGCCACCATATACAGTGCTAACCACTGAGCCATCATATACAGTGCTAACCACTGAGCCACCATATACAGTGCTAACCACTGAGCCACCATATACAGTGCTAACCACTGAGCCACCATACACCGTGCTAACCACTGAGCCACCGTATACGGTGCTAACCACTGAGTCACCATATACAGTGCTAACCACTGAGTCCCCGTATACAGTGCTAACCACTGAGCCACCATACAGTGCTAACCACTGAGCCACCATATACAGTCCTAACCACTGAGCCACCATATACAGTGCTAATCACTGAGCCACCATATACAGTGCTAACCACTGAGCCAATGTGCCGCCCTTGGCTCTTTCCCCTGGCTTTATCTAGGAGAGGCTACTAGTCCCTGATCCTCGCTGTGGCCTTGTGTCTCAAATGAAATGGTTTTGGGGACCCTTCTCCTGTTGGAGAGTGCTTACATTAGACCAGCGTCCTAGTGCACTTTTGTGTTGCACTTTGTCACTTTCTATGCACACTCGGATTTATGGCACAACTTCAGGCTTTCGATAAAATTAAAAAAAATTATTATAATAATAATTTCCTAAGGGTGACATAAGACACATAAACCACATGGTAGGTGGGGGCCCTATGATAAATTTTTTGGGGGGCAAAGGATCCAATATATAAATCAATAGATAAAAGTAGACCAAACTCTACGATTTCGGAAGACAACCTGATGTGCAAGGTGGTCCCAGAGCGTTGTGCTATCATCTGTCAGAAGAGAGAAGGATCCAGCCTATTGAATTTCAGTAGCTGATCAGTTTGTTCATCGGGGAGATAAGCCACCACCGGAGGAGTCCATCAGACACGTCTCTCAAAGAAAACATTAAGGGTCCCGTTACACTTGGAGACGTTCCAGTGATCCCGACAACAATACGACCTGGTAAGGATCACTGGAACGTCGCTACGTGGTCGCTGGTGAGATGTCAAACAGTCAGATCTACTGAACGATGCAGCAACGATATAACGACCTCGGCGGTCGTTGGGACCCTGTCACACAGCAGCTAGTCTGAGTTCTGAGTCGCCAAGGAGGTCGTTGTTAAGGCGTCAAACACACCGATGCATGTGGCCAGCGGGAGCCCGACGATCAAAAAATGGTCCAGGCCATTTCGACACGATCGGCGATGTCACAGTGGGGGCCCGGTCGCTTCTACGTGTCAAACATAGCGAGATCGCTGGCGAGGTCGCTGTTACATCGCAAAATCTGTGACGCAACAGCGATTTTGCTAGCGATCTCGCTTTGTGTGACGAGGGCTTTATACAAGAGAGCTGAAATGCAGTGCACAAATAGAATCTTATTCTATGTTGGGGGAGTCAAGGATGTGAATCACTCAGGGGCCTATGGGAACTCGGGTGTCTGGGCCCTGCTGTGATTGAGATGTCACTGGTAGCCTGCCCAGACCCATGGCCCCGGTGGTCAAATTAAGAGTTGGGGAATGGTAATAAAGAGTTCAAAAGTTTGTCGTGACGCCACCTGCAGATTCTGGTGATGGGCACCAGCGCCACTTCAGACCTCCAGAGGAGATGGTATTGCAGCTTGGATGGATCGGCCCCCTGCAGGTGGAGCTCAGCCTTCGGGGCAGGGATGCACCTGTAATGGTGGTGCTGGAGAAACGGAATAAACTGCGGAGCAGTGCAGCAGATGAACAGACACACGGAGGCTTTGTCACTCTACACGGGTACTTTACTCTGAAAACCAGTTCAGATGGAAGTTCAGGTTACAGCACAAACAGTCTATAATCAGGTAGCTGGTCGGGTAGTCAAAGGGGGTTGCAAGGTCATTCTTTTCTCCTCTCTCTCTCTCTGAAGGGCTCGACTTTTGGTGGGCGATCCTGGCGAGGCTGCACCTTCTAGACAGGGTATCAGGGTTTACTTCATAAACAAACTCCAAGGAGTCAGGCCAAATCACTTGCAATTAATATTTATTTAAAATTCAACACTGTGTTAAAAATGACAATGTAGAACAAGGTACACAGAAGGAAGACCACATGACATAAATAAAAACCACAATGGTATTCAATCCTCAGGCACAGGAACCAACACACACCATCCAAAAAATCAGTGCCCCAAAAACTGAGTGCACTCCATGTGTCAAGGGAGGATAATACATGTAAAGTCATCAAGTCATGGGTCTCATTTACCTTACTGCGACCGCCCCCTGACGCGTTTCGCACCAGCTTCTTGCACCCTCCTCAGAAGAAGCTGGTGCGAAACGCGTCAGGGGCGGTCGCAGTAAGGTAAATGAGACCCATGACTTGATGACTTTACATGTATTATCCTCCCTTGGCACATGGAGTGCACTCAGTTTTTGGGGCACTGATATTTTGGATGGTGTGTGTTGGTTCCTGTGCCTGAGGATTGAATACCATTGTGGTTTTTATTTATGTCATGTGGTCTTCCTTCTGTGTACCTTGTTCTACATTGTCATTTTTAACACAGTGTTGAATTTTAAATAAATATTAATTGCAAGTGATTTGGCCTGACTCCTTGGAGTTTGTTTATGAAGTATACTTTGTTTTTGGAGGGCCTTTTACCCTTTTGGGTGGTTTGAATATATTAGGGTGTCAGGGTTGATGAACTAACCCATAACGACTGGTGTAGACGGCTGAGGGGATGGACTCCCTGTACCGTATCCTCGGAGCCAGTACTCTGTTAGATGGACCAGGGTTCCCCTGCAGTATGGGCGCTCCGATATGGGGTCCCCTCTTTCTTTTCCCGGGCTGCCTCTTCTCTCTAGGCCCCCTCCCTGGGAGTCTCCTTTTCTCTCTCGGAGGCTCCCTTCTGCTTCATTCCTCAGTGCAAACTAAAACTCCACTGTCTGACTTCCCTCCTCCCCTAACTCTGCCCAATGGGAATGGGACTACTCATCTACCCTAGGTTAAGTGTGGGAGTGCTGGGATGGGATCCACTTGCAAACCATACTCTCCCCTGTGACAGGAATAACTGCACACTCATTTGTGGATGCAGTACGCCTACTGTGGCGCACTGACCAGAGAGGTGCCACATTCCCCCTTGGTGGAATACACTCGTCCGCAAGTGTGTCTACCTGGTACAGGTGTAGAGCAAACATTTTTATTTTCTAATAAACAACAACATCAACAGGTACTATCCAAAGTATTTACGCATTGTTTTTCTTCCCTTTATGGGAGGCACCATACTTAAACGTTGCAAACTTTATTAACTGTCATCGGCCTCACGAGGACTGGTAAACAGACCCAGCAGTAATTGTCCGTCACCAAGCAAGTGTACTATGTCACAGTGCAAACTAAAACTCCACTGTCTGACTTCCCTCCTCCCCTAACCCCACCCAATGGGAATGGGACTACCCGTCTACCCTAGGTTAAGTGCGGGAGTGCTGGGATGGGATTCACTTGCAAACCTTACTCTCCCCTATGTCAGGAATAACTGCACACTCATTTGTGAGTGCAGTACCCCTACTGTGGCACACTGACCAGTGGGGCGCCACAGATGCACATGGCTGATTTTTGGACTTCATATTCTAGGCCACCCTACTAAAGTCTGTCCGCTCCACTTTCATAGAAATCACAAGAGTGCTCAACAGAGCAGACACTCTGATGTTATAGGAGAGCTTGCCTAGATGGCTGTCAGCTGAAGTATTGGCCAAACTATTGTAGCACCCCAGGGTATGGGAACTCAGATGTCTGGGCCCCTTTCTCTCCAAACGGGGAATGTCGCATGTGGCCTGCCCAGATCCGTGGCCCCGGGGACAGCCCTAAAAGAAGGGGGTGTTTTTGGTATTTACAAGGGATTATAGTCTTTGTCACGTGACGACACCTGTAGTACCTGGTGACTAAACACCAGCACCGCCACAGTTATCTGGAGGGTGGTGGTATTACGGTTAGGGTGAAGCAGCTCCCTACAGGTAGAGCTAAATCTCCGGGGTAGTGATGATTGTGAGGAATAGAGCAGGGGTTTGGCCAGGTTGTGGATTAACGGGATAGCGGGGACAGGGGGTGAAGAACGCACACACACCTTGTTGATTGTCTCTTTACCTTTTAGTGGTGGTATATCAGGTAAAAGTCGGGTGACCAGGAAACACAGTTGAATCTCCACAGTAAGTGGGTGTAAGGACTCCTTGTCCTCTTTTCCCTGTGTTGAAGCCCCTGCCCAGTGTATAACTTGGCTGGCCTCCCCTACTGTCTCTTCACCTGCACTGTCAACAGGACACCTCTGATGACTACCGCCGTCTCTCTCCACGGTGTCTGGCTCCCTGAACGATGATGAAGCAGGTGACCGGGTGACTGGAGTCTCCACGGTTTGCCGGGTTCTCTGCTGGGCGTGTAGCTCTCCTGCAGACGCGGACCCGGTGTCCGGTGTGTGGTTTGGGCGTACCTATTCTGACTCCTCGTTTCTCACTTTTCTTCCTTTTTCCTCTCCTTGCCTTCCGTCCCCACTCTTGGGCCTGGCAGGGCTGCTCAGAGGCTGTTCATGGTCACCGGTTCGGGCCTAACATGGCACCAATCACCAGGACGTGATCGCAGCTCTCCTAGCATCTGCACACTCTGACTAACTCCTCCCCAGCATCAGTATTTATAGGGGATCTTGCCTAAGAGCAACAAGTTGAGCTCCCCCTACTGTGCTGGGGTGGAAGGTGTAGGGTGTACTGGTGTACCTGCTGTGGATTTTCATCTGTGTTCTAGGAAGGCAAGTGGGTACCTGTGGATGAAGGGCGCCACACTATCACTTAGGCCGGCTTCACATCACGATTTTTGGGATCTGGGGCTGTCTGGTATGTCCAATTTGGCCCCTATTATATCCCTATGGCGCCGGGTGGTGCCGGATGGCAGCTATTTGCCATCCACGTTGCTGTGTCCGGCTGGATCCCAAGATCTCATTTTTTGCCCCAGACACAAAATCCGAGCTTGCAGCATTTTTTGTGTCCAGGACAAAGATCAGACAAAATCGGATCCTCCCGGATCTGGCGCCCCATAACATGGGAGTCTATGTGCGCCAGATCGCCCCGGATCTGTCAAAAAAAATCTGACCGGTTCCCAGACGTCGGGTGCTGAACGAGCAGTGGCTTTGAAATTCAAGCCGCGCTCATTCAGCACCTGGACAGCGCAGCTAAAAGAGCCGCCGGCTGAAATTTCTGCACCGGCTCCACTGCTGAAATTTCAGCACTTGGACATCAGCAGCCATGCGCAGGGAGAATTCCAGCAGAAAACAGGATCGGAGGGCATATTTGCCCATCGGTTTTGTTTAGTCCGGGGCTGTCAGGTTCTGTCCGGTGCTTCCTGCAAAACACCGGACAGATCCTTACAGGGAAAAATCGTGGTGTGAAGCAAGCCTTAGTTGATAGCCATCTAATGTGCATGGGTGGAGGGGATATAAAACATAATTAATAAGAATAAAAATAAAGGAATGACGTGAAGAGGAAGGGCAGAGACACATTATTAGAGATGTATGCAATATACTCACGACTCACCTGGAACGGCCGCCGGAACTCTGAACGGGAGCATGTCAGCTGCAAGTGTTTTTATTAAGATGACATGCTCCTGTTCAAAGAGGCGGCGGCCGTTAAGGGTGAATCGTGCGAGACTCATGTGAGTATCTCACATGCATCTGCAAGAGCGTGTCTCTGCACTAATGTTGAAGAAACTGTATTTATAGAGCCTGCATCAGCAAAATGGGGGAAAATTAAGCGAGTTCAATGGAGAGGGAATCTAATCACCAAAACCTTATAAGACATCGCACCCTAAAAAAGAGGGGGTATATTAATACAATCCCAAAATATACGAGGTAGGATATACTCTGCCTATCTGACACAAACTTGTAATGAAAGGGAAAAGTCTTGTTTTATATCAACGCGTGGGTTACTCGGTATTTGTAGCCAAAGCCAGGAGTGGGTGATGAATACAGAAGTGACATGTTTCTATTACATTTTTCCTCCTCATTTTGGCTACAAAAACTGAGGTAAAAACTCACAAAATTCTCATCATGTGCACGTGGCCTTAGTGGTATATTCCATCTCCAATAGGACACGTGCACACGATGAGGATTTTACCTCAGGATTTGTAGCCAAAACTCAGGAATGGAACAATGAGAGGAAAAGTCTAATAGAAACACGTCACCAATTCTGTATTTATCACCCACTCCTGGTTTTGGCTAAAAATTCTGAGGTAAAAAACTCACCAAATACTCAACGTGTGCACGAGGCCTAATAGAGCTGGAATATATCACTAAGGCCGGCTTCACACCACGGCACAATCTGATCCGAAGAGCCCCGGACCGGATTTTGGCCCTTAGTATCCTATGGGGCCGGGTGACAACTATCTGCCATCCGGTTTCCATGTGTCCGGGAGGAATCGGATTTTTCTTCCCGGACACAAAAATGGAACATGAAGCAATTTTGTTTCTGGGGAGAAAAATCTCCCCAAATTGGATCCTCCCGGATCCCATGGACCTCTCCGGCCCCATAAACTCCCATGTTAGGCATCCGGGAACCGGACACCGGCGGCTGCACGCTGCTGTAATTTCAGGACCGCGGCTAGCTCCCTGCTAGTCGCATTCTTGAAAAATCAGCAGCTGCGGCTGCAATTATAGGGATCCGGCTGCACACCGGACTGGAGGACATATTTGCCCTCCGGTTCTGTGTGCTGATCCGGTCCGGGGCTGTCAGGTTCATCCCTAAGGTCATGTGCACATGAGTATTTGGTGAGTTTTTTACCTCAGAATTTGTAGCCAAAACCAGCAGTGGGTGATAAATACAGAAGTGGTGACGTGTTTCTATTATATGTTTCCTTTGATTGTTCCATTCCTGAGTTTGGCTACAAATCCTGAGGTAAAATAGCAACCAAATACTCATTGTGTGCACCAGGCCTAATAAAGCTGACATATACCACTACGGCCACATGCACACGATGAGTATTTGGGGAGTTTTTTACCTCAGAATTTGTAGTCAAAACCCGGAGTGGGTGATAAATACAGAAGTGGTGACGTGTTTCTACTATACTTTTCCTCTGATTGCTCCACTCCTGAGTTTGACTACAAATCTTGAGGTAAAAGACTCACCAAATATGCAACATGTGCACGAGGCCTAAGAAAGACTCTTTCAGAAAAAAAGGATGCTCCTTATGTCCTCAGATATCAACTCCTCAGGGGTTGGTTGCGAAGCTCCAGTCATTAAATGGTTGGCCGATCCCAACAAATTCAGAAGGTTCGGACAACTTTTAGCAAATGTGAATGGGGGCATTTAGCTGCTGCCAACCCAATGATTTGCTATTTGGAAGTGGAGAGCTTTTCACTAAAATATGACTTTCATTAATGCTTATTCTTTGGATCTTGTATTGGCCTTGAGAGTAGTAATCAGCTAGCAAAGGGGCTCTATTTACCAATTGCCATCAAGAGGGAAAAAATAAAATTGAGTTGGGACTTGTAGATTATACTTATCTTTAATGGCCACTTTACACGCGGCTACATTTCTAGCTTATCCACAAGTAACTTACTGGCTGCAGTGAAATCATGGAGACATTATTCCATTTGTACACAGCAACAAGATAGAACCTTGTCTCCATGATTTCACTGCAACCAGTAAGTTACCTGGTGACAAGCTACAAATGTAGCCGCGTGTAAAGTGGCCATAAGAGACCGATTCATCAAGTTTGGCATTTTGATGCAAAGACCACTATGTTAAGATGCACCAAATTTAATAAGAGACATGCAACTCAATGAATTTGGCACATCAGTCAACTACACTCACCAGCATCAGCAATGTTCTACAGTCATTGACTGGAAAACATTTATGTCTTATTTTACGCTACTTTGCTAAATTATGATGATCTTGTGGGGCCATGCTTATCTTCTCTCCACCCTACTAATCTACGCCATCTTTTTTTTTAATAAAATTTGGAAGAGCTGTGTTAAAAATGACACAAATTGCTACATTTTTTTCACAAACTTTTTGATAAAATAACACCTAGGTGTCTGGGAGGAGTCCACTATTGCGGGAATTTAAACTATCTGCAAGGTATGGTTTCACACTACCGGTTTTTGGAATCCGGGGGAATGTGGGTAAAACCTGAATCCCTCCAGATTTCCCCGCAATTGTTTATCATGATCCATCTGGATGCACCCGCACCGGTATTAATCACTGACCCGACTCACGTGCGTTGCATCAGGTTGTGTACCTTTTTTAGCTGGGTCCGGTGGGAAATGACATGCCCCCTAGTGAGTGTGCCATTTATACCTTGGATCTGGGCATGTTAATTTAAAAAAATCTGGATCCAGAGTCCTGATCCAGTAGGATCTGGATTCTGCCAGATCCCGGTTCCATAGAGCACCATTGTAATTTAACCCTCATTGCCCCGGATGCGGGTTTCTCGATTTTGAAACAAACACCAAAATCGCTGCAAAATGCCATTGAGTAGAATAGATCATTGGGTGGACATCTATTGCCCAAAAGTACTTAAATGGGTCTTCTTCTGTCCACTGTCATTGACAATCCATAGCAGGAAACTTTGGAAAGAACCAAACCTAGCAACATTAACACATGTAAATGGTGACCAAGTGATGGTCATGGTTGGTTTGACTTAAGGTCCATTTACACTGCAAGGTTATTGTGAATGTGTGATCATAGAAATGTTCTTTTCAGGATAATGTACAGGCTTCAGAAAGAGCAAACATCTCATTTATTATCCGATATTATATTTTGGTTTTCACAAACAAAATCATCGTTCTCAACATATTTTTATGGAGGTGGCAAAGCCTATTAGACATCTAGAATGATGGTTATCTTGGGTAACAACCACTTTTATACCCTCAAAAGCAACTCTAGCCCCAAAAAAATATAAAGCGAGGATCTTGCAGCCCCCAAATTGCAAGTCTGTGGATTGAAGTGGGGTCAAAACTGATCAAAATTCAACAACTTTTGTGTGTTAGCACTGTGAAGGCCTCTAGGGCATTGCGGACAATGTGGTGGATTTACTGGAGACATTTTGGTGGTCCTGTAATTTACATTAGGAGATACCAACCCATGATAAATGCATGTATGAATAGTATCCAGTTTACTTGCAGATTACCAGATTAGCTGCCTGGATTATGATTCATTTTGAGATATCAATAAATCCAGTTTAGGTCAAAGGACGTGGTATCTTCTTTTGTATGTGTAACATGTAGGTGACCTTTCCTATCTGGGCAGGGAGGAGACTTTTACCTCCATGAGATTTGGTCTCCTTTTGTTTGTCCCTAGTGGGGGGTTTAATTGCTTCATTCCATTCAAAGATATTTAAATAGACCCTTCTTATGGAGGGAAGGATAAGAATATGCAGAATTAACCAAATCTACCTCATTTACACACATATCAGAGGTGCAGCTGTTGTTTTAGACAAATCTGAAACCCAGGAATGCAGGAAGAGGATCTTTGTGAATCCTTGACCTGAGATGAAAGAGATTCCAGCCCTCCTTTCCCCAGGAGTCAACCCCAACTGTGACATTCCTGGAAAGCATCTATCTTCAAGATATTATATCTCAAGACATCATTCATGAGCACTTTGGGCATAAGCTTGGGTTTATGAACTATATTATGGTGGTCAACTTGAAAATAGAATGTTGGTCCCCAACTGTCACCATACTTGGCCCCCAAATGTCAGTATGCCATTGTCCTTTGTACCATGAGCCATGTTTCATAGTCCCCTTTAGGATGGCTTCATATCGCGATTTCGCTGCATCTGCATGTAGCCGTGTCAAAACGGATACACACGGATCCAATTTTGCCTCACATGTATCCCTATGGGCCACGGATCGGATCAGATGTGTCCCTATTGGCATCCGATTTTAGCACCATCCGTAGCTTTCCGATTTTGTCTCGCATCCAAAAATGTAGGCTGTTGCAATTTTGGTGTCCATTACTCAAATCGGACACCACGGATCCGTAACGGATCTGTTGCGTTCCGCGTCAAATAACATGGGAGTGTATGCAAATTGGATCTGTAAACGTACTGCGCATGCTCGAAAGCAAGGTACAGCCCTATCTCTGCTACTGATAACGGATCCGTGTAAAACACAGATCCGTGTGCATCAATGGCATCTGATAGCACAGATCCGTGCCTGTTCCTTGAAATTCAAGTATCCCCAAGGACAGCACAACATCGTGATGTGAAGCCAGCCTTAGACCTTGGTCCCTAAATATCACAGTAACGTTGTTCTATCATATACTTGTGCACCAAATTCTTTTTACGCGTTCTTTCACGAATTTTCATGCATTTGGCTCCGCAGTATCCATTGGCAAGTATCCTTAGTCCCTTGATATGCTGACATCTGGAGCCAATCAACAAATCTTGAAAATAGGATCCAGTTATGGCCTCCAGTTAGCCGGTTTTGCACATCCATAGAACAGGATCCATGCTCGCAACAGAAGAACTAACCTAACTTTGATGAAGACGTCGTCTCCGGTTGCAAGACCTGGTGGGCTGTCAAAAGAGTGTGGTCCTTGTTGTATGGATGTGTGAAACTCCTGTTTCATTAGTAACTTGATGTTCAAGTCAGTACGATAACAGGAATACCAAGTGTAAAGACTTTTTTTATGTATGTAAATTTGTAAAAATAAATTGGTTGCCATAACTATTTTCTAAAACCAGTAACTTATTTTTCATTCAAAATGCTGGTGTAGGCCCTTGGTTTGGACTTTTATGGATGAGAGATATCAAATATGCTTTTGTTTTTCCTGTCTTTATTTTGAAAGGGGAGCACATCAACTTTTATATGTTTATTTTTACATTCCATTAGAGGACTTGAACCTGGGATTGCCCAATTTCTTGTTCTATATAGACTAAATGACATGCTCCTAACATGTATAGCCCGGTCAAACTCCCAGCTGACATGGCAACCCATCAAGATCCAACTCTCACTACATAAGAGAATAGAGGCAATGTGGACAGTGCTCAGCAGCTCACTCCAGTCTTTACTGCTACCAGCAGGGCTGTGGAGTGTTGTAAACCGGACAGCCACGGATCCAATTTGGCCCCCATGTATGTATTCCTATGGGCAACAGATCAGATTTGCCCTTAATGGCATCCGATCTGTGTCGGATCCGATTGTGTCCGATTTTTGGCTGTACCCAAAATCAGACTACTCCGATTTTAGGCACAGCGGACCAAATCGGATCTGACCCGCCGCAAATAACATGGGGACCTATGGAGTACAGGTCCAGGAAAACATCAGATCGTTTCCAGGACCCGATTCTAGTGTACTGAGCAGTCCATTGGCCAGTGTGAGCCCTGTCATTCAGGCGGCAAGAGGAGCAGCAGTGCAGAAGGGGGTGTCGCCTCATGCACACAGCCTCCCCCTGTCATGGCGCCGGCCGCTCACCACAGGTAAGCGGCGACCGCCGGAGGAGCAATGTAGAAGGGGCGGCAGCACTGGGCTCCATCAGCGCACCCCCCCAGTAATCACTGCCGTGGCTCAGGCGGCAGTGGGGCTTGGTGCACCCCTGATGCTCAGTACACTATAACTGCTATGTGGAAGTGAAATTAAAGAGGCCCTGTCACCCTCTGGTGCTATGCTAACTGAATGAAACACTGAATGCAACGTGTCTGCTGCATTCAGGGAAGGGGTCCTCCATGTTTCTAGCCCCCCTGTAAGTTGTTAAAAAGACTTTATAAAGTGTACAGATAAGGAGTCCGGAGGGACTTACTCAGTAATAAGTCATTGCCGTTGCTGATATCCTCCCCACCTCCAGCCCTCTTGTTCAGCCTCCTGAGGGCTAAAATCAACTAACAATTTTTTTTTTTTTTTTAATTTACATATAAAACAAAGAGAGTCTTGGGCTGGTTTCACATTACTTTCACCCCTCCAATTTCAGCATACCATTGTTCCATCACCCTAAATGTGATCCTAAGTAACATTACTGGCATGCCAAATTTGTACCTTGGTGTGCATAGGCCCAAACGTCAAACCCTTATTTAATTAGCGTGAAGAAACAATTCTTCTTGTTCATCAAAATGTAGTTTTAGGTTGTTTTTCCCTTATGATGCCAAGTGTCCATGATCAACTGACTAGTGCCATTAATGCTAGTTTCATGCCAGGTTTTTGTTTGCAATTTAGCACAGATCCCATTTTTTGCCCATTAACTTTTATGGTGTCCAACAGGATCCATTAGCAACAGGATGCTTTTTAGTGAAGTGCAAAAACTCAGGCTGTACCCAAAAAAAAAAAATTATATATATATATAAAGCCCAACCGTGTTCTAATCCCTTTAGTGTCCACAAGCCAGTGAGTCATAGTGGGTCATGCCTTCATTCCCAGAAGGTCAGCATACGGTTTTATCAACCTTTCCCCTCCATTGACTTTACCCCATATCTCCAAGTATGTATGACATTGTTCGTGAAGTGCTTTCCTCTCCAAGTAAAGTGTCTCATTGTTTAATTACCCTTAGATGTTTGTAGAATTGTGCCATCACCCCAGATGTCCACATGGATTGCCTTTGGGTTACACACCAAGATATCAGTAACGATATTGTTGCAATGTCACTGGTTTGAAATGACATCGTTGCATGTGACATTAACCAACGATGAGGTTGTTAATCATTGGTTGTTGGCAAGTGACCTGGACCATAAATTTATCGTTGGTCTCCTGCTGGGCGCTCAGCAATCGGTATGTGCGATAGCGGGAGACCAATGATTAACAAGCTCCCAGCGCTGTACAGTAATCACTGGTAACCAGGGTAAACATCAGGTATCTAAGTGCTGTACTCCGCTTGGTTACCTGCTGTTTACCCTGGATACCAGTGTTCTCACTGGTCCTGATCACTTGTGATTCTTCCTGTTTGCCAGCAGCTATCAGATAACGATGTCCCAGCGATCCACATTGGTTGGATTGCTGGGACATCTTTAGGTGTAACGGGGACTTAAGTATCAACATGCCATTGTTCCATCACCCCAGGTCACCATGTTTAGTTTTTATTGAAATTTAGAAGAAAAGATGGCACTCCCCATTGATAAATGTATGTAACCTACACTAAGTGGTGGGGAGGGAGGACATCGGGCGCACATTTTGCCTAGTTAGGCTTCCATGGGTCCTATGGAAGCCTAACTAGGCGAAACGTGCACCTGTTGCCCTCCCCACCATTTAAAGCAGAGGTCCCCAACTCCAGGCCTCGAGGGCTGCCAACAGTGCAGGTTTTCAGGATTTCCTTAGTATTGCACAGGTGCTAATGTGATCATCTGCACAGGTGATGATTCCAAGCCCTGTGCAATACTAAGGAAATCCTGCACTGTTGGCGGCCCTTGAGGCCTGGATTTGGGGACCTCTGACTTAAATGTATGTAACCTACACTTACTAAGAAAGAAATGGATTAAAGAAACCTATCAATGGTGAGTGCCGTCTTTTCTAAATATTTGACTAAAGCTCTGTTCAGACTTGTGCAACACCTGACTGCAGGGAGCAGAGACCAGCCCAAAATAAATCCAGCCCTCTAGTGCCCAGATTCTTCCCTTTTGATTGATATTTTAGTTTATTGGACATTCAAGAGCTGAAACTACTGGTCAACTTTGACAGTGACACTTACAGCAAACCTTAGTGTACTGTGACAAGTCCAACTTCATTGGATTGTTACCTTCATGGTGCAGTACCCTAGGATTTGCAACCTGACCCATTCACTTGTGATGTAGCAGCAACACCAAGAACCTTAGTGGTGCAACAAGAATTGTATAGCCCAGCCTGACTGTCATTCTTGGCTTCAAGAATAACAATGTTGTGACCCCTATTGTCCATGTTATAGGACCTCAAGTCCCACAGCTAACATGATCATTTTTTTTCCTAACCTATCAATATTTGTATTTACTGAAGTGTTAAAAAATCATGGTGTATAATCAGAACTGTATTTCAAAGGATCATTCCAGGTAAGGCCTCAGACATTGACACCTGTATGCGTCACCAAGAACACCTCCATTATATAGTCTATTGGTCAGTTCTATATTCTGTGCAAAGGAAGATGAAGGAATCATGGTAAAAAAAAAAAAAATAAAATTATAAATATATATATATATATATATATATATATATATATAATATATATATATATATATATATAATTATATTTTTTTTATATTCCATTAATGCCAACCATTTAATATTCAAAGGGGGGGTGTAGAAGTTTTGCAAACTATGTATAGAAGCCTAGAAAAGCTCCAGGTTACACAACTTTGCTACAGTTGTTTCTATACTAAACAAAGAGTGTCAATTTAATATTTCCCTCTGGATGTTTGCTACAAAAATATAAAGACAGATGAAGCTTTTAGCGACATCTCTCAGAGGATCCACCTGTGGAAGAGCCAGGGACCCTATGGGACCATGCAATTATGGCCATGTTCCCAGTTCTTACCCTCCTGGGACCTTATTACCAAGTTTGCAATCACAACACAGGACACAAAGGAGAAGGTGATGGCTGTAACATCCGTGTGTGCATTTGTAAAGAAATTTAAAAAAAAATAAGCAAAGTTTAGATTGTTTGAGCAGTTATGTACTGACAATACAAGACACCATAGGCATATTCATATTTCAATGCAGATTGCAGTTTATTGTCAAATATACAATTTCTTCGAGACGTGGAAGGTCAATCACATAAAACCAGTGCAAAAAACAGCAGAACCCCAAATAGACAAAGCTAGAGATAGTGGAGAAGCCATGGTTGTTGGCCTCACATTAGGTTCTTCTCAGCAGTGGCACCTTGACATGGAAGGAGACTGTTCCGGTGAAGCGCCATCACCTGGTTCTTAAAGTGCGGTGCACGACTCCCTTTCAGATTCATGCTTGATCTCCAGGGTTACGTTATTGTAGACAAGTCCCTTCCAAACCCCCTTTTCCACCAAGTAAATGAACTCTCCGGTCACTTTGGTCTTGCGGACGGAAGCAATGAATGGGATGGAGACATTGTCCATCTTGGAAACCACTAACTGAGCGGTGACTTTACCGCGTCGCGGGACGTCGACCGTGACGTTTCTCTTTTCCACTATTGGCCTGTTGACAGTGGCGATCCTCTGGTAGCTACCATTATAAGTTATAGTTCCTTCAAAGCCTAAGACAGTGAATGTAGTAGATGTGCGGCTGTTAATACCCCAAGTGTTTCCCATTGAGTGACCTCTGGGGTTCTGACCTCCCAACTAAGATTGAAATCGCGACTCTGGACTTCCTCCGTCTTGTTAACAAAGGTCTCCTTCTTAAGCACATGCGGGGAGCAGACGATCTTGGAAAGATCATGCAACTCAATATCCATGATATCAAAAGCAGGGGCATACATGTCACCCATCCCAAGACGAAACCGGCAACAGTCCTCCATGTTGGACCGATTAACTTCAATGACATCGCCGTGGAATCGAAAGTTCCTGCAGACGTAGAGGCCATTGGAGGCCTTTAACAGAATCCGCTCGCCATCATTGAACACTTCAAACTCACAAGACGGGTCAGGGATGCTCTTTTCTGTATCCAAATAGGGAATGCCATCATGGTCTGCCCAGCAGACATACGAGTCTCGAAATCCTGGAACATGATCTTGCCATTAGGAAGCAACGTGATGAGGAACTTGCAGTTGAGGTCCCTAGTTTCCCGGATTTGGACCAGGTAATGCTTTCCATTAAAACCGGAGCACAGGAACATGTCATTGTCGCTCTGGAAGGAGACCCCTTCTTCAGTGTATAAGTACATATTGAGGGGTCCGAGACCTCTGGAAATCCCCTGAGGAAAGAAAAAGAAATTAGTCGCATTGACTTTCGCTCATATGGAACCAACTTTGAGTCGCCCATCAGACACATCAGGGTTGCCAGTTTGCAAGATCAACATCAAGTCTGGCCAACTAATCAGTGGAGGCGCTGGCAGATCATTGGGCTTGATTCTTTAATAGTTGAATTGCCCAAGGGTAGAACTTAAGGAGCATATCTACATTAGGAAAGGCCTTTTGTACCTTGGGCCAAATATGACAAAACTCTTACCATCTGGAGAGTACATGGGCTGAGCAGCTCCTGTGAATAGAAAGAAAATTGGCAGGTGTTATTAGATTTAAATTATAGTCAGAAAGCAATCACCACTTAGAGTACCGTCACACCTGGCAAACACCAGCGATCCCGACAGCGATAAGACTTGGTAGAAATCGCTGGTGCGTCGCTGTAGGCATCACTGGTGAGATGTCAAACAGTCAGATCTCACCAGCGATGCAGCAACAGTCCGGAATGATATGGAGTTCTTTGGGACCCTGTTTTCAGCCACTAGTATTGAGGTTGTTGTCACTGTCAAACACTAGATGCATGCAGTCCAGCGGGACCCCAAGGATCAAAAAGTGGTCCAGGTGACTGACAACCTAGTGATCTCACAGCAGGGGCCTGGCACAGCTAAGTGTCAAACATAGCGAGATCGCTGGCGAGGTCGCTGTTGCGTCACAAAACTTGTGACTCAGCAGCGATCTCACTTAGTTTTGACGGGGGCTTTATCCTATGGTTTGTGGTTAAGATCCAACAGGGGTCCTTCAACCCAAGATCAGTGGGCAGGGATTGAGCAAAAACGTTGCATGGATTTTCACAGTTCATGAGTCTATGGCAGGAGTGATGAATTCTAGGCTTCAAGGGCCGCTAACAGGTCAGGTACTCAGGATTACCTTAGTATTGCACAGGTGATAATATAATCACCTGCACGTCTGATTATTCCAACCCCTGTCTAATGCTATAGAAATCCTGAAAGCATGACCTGTTGGCGGCCCTTGAGGCCTGGAGTTCCCCACCCCTGGTCTATGGAAACAGCACATATATGGCTACCATATGAACTTTGCAGAAGCAGGTGATGGCACATAGGTTACCAAGGTCTGTTAGTGAAGCCCTAAATCACAACCTTCCCACCATTAAAGCATCTCTCCAGCCTTTGCTTTTCATTTTATCCCAGGAGTGGTGCCACCTATCCAAACTCCCTATCCCTAGTATCCCTGTTATCTTAGCTCCACTTGCATCGATCTTCTACATGGTGTAATCTACCAGATTGATTCAGAAATCAGTTTAGTATAAGACTGAGAGTCAGAATGTGGCCCCCGCAGACCGGCTTCACACCACTATTAAATCCGATCCGGATCTGTCGAGTAAACCGGACAGCCCCGGACCGGATTTTGGCCCCATAGTATCCTATGGGTCCGGATGGCAGCCCTCTGCCATCCGGTTTTCATGTGTCCAGGTGAATCCAGGAGAACTCGGATTTTTCTCCTGGACACAAAGCGGAGCATGCACCATTTTTTTTGTCCGGGGAGAAAAATCTCCCAAAATCAGATCCTCCCGGATCTGGGACAATCAGGCGATCCCCAACATGGGAGTCTATGGGGCCGGATTGCCCTGATCCAGGAACCGGACACCGGCGGCTGCACGCTGCTGTAATTTCAGGACTGCAGCTGGCTCCCTGCTAGCAGCGATGTTGAATAATCAGCAGCTGCAACTAGAGGGATCCGGCTGCACACTTGACCGGACGGCATATTTGCCTTCGGCAGTTCTGTGTGCTGATCTGGTCCAGGGCTGTCAGGTTCATCCCTGACAGCACTGGATCGGATTAAACCGTGGTGTGAAGCCGGCCTAAGTCTTCCATTGAGACCTTTGTGTGCATTCCCTCTGATTAAGGCCATGTTCAGTATTCCACATCAGTTTTCATAAACCAAAGTTGGAAGGAGTGCAACCATGAGATATGGGGGGGGTGGGGGGGTGGGAGAAGAAAAAAAAAAAAAAATAAATAAAATAAAACACCTTTACTGCATTTTTCACCATCTGCTTGGTTTCAGAACATGGCCTTACAGAGTAAGATGTTAGGCCTAGTTCACATCTTATGCAGGTCTGCGTGTGTTTCTACTGCGAGAAATGCATGTGTTTTTGGCCCCATTGTTTCCAATGGAAAACTCGTGCGTTTGCAAAAACAACGCATGCGTTTGATTTTTGCAAACATGCATTTTCTATGCGTTTTTCCATTGAAAACAATGGGGCCAATAACACATGCGTTTGGATGCATTTTTAGCAGTAAAAACACATAGAAACACAAATGCAGACCAGGCTTAGATGTGAAAAGGGCCTCAGTCAAAAGATAGCAAACCTTTAAGATAAAGCTCAGATCCTTATAGCAAACGCTCACATTGTAGGGCATGGGATTGCTGGCAGCTCCACTGACCCGAGCATGAAAGCTTAGTTACTGTGCAGCAGTCACTCAGGTTAGTGGAGCTGCTGGCCACTCATTGTTTTACAACACAATCATCATATGACAGTCTTACATCCAGCCGGTAAGAATACTAGGGTTGGGGAACCCATTTAATAACACCACTCCTATAGATAGAAAAGAAAAAAAAAAAAAAAAACCCACACAAGATTAGGCATGTTACAACACAGGTAGTAAAGGCTGCACCATTTTCAGTGCTAAACTACAATCAGGATCATGAGCTGCTGCAACTAAGATTTTTGTATCACATGCAAGGTTTTTATTTCCCTTTTTCTGGAAGAGTTTTCAGCAGTTTACATATCAGCAGAGGCAAGATCACCACAAGAAGATATCACCTCCATACAGTGGCATAACTGGAAGCTTATGAGCCCCAATGGGACTCCAGTGTCTGAAAATTTTCAATAATAGCCTTTTAATAGACCAAAGGGTCTTTGAGTCCCGTAGGCCCAAGTGTAATCAGAACCCCTGAACTTGTTGTAGTTACACCTCCACACACAGGTACTCCAGTCACAATATGCAAGTCAAGGCCTGTCATTACTACTAGTTACATATAAAACCAGCCTTAGCCCACTACTAGTGAGAGCTCAGCATTTACTGGGCCCCAGATCATACATACAGTCTCACAGAATTAAATCACAAATCCAACATGGCCTCAGCCTATAAATTATGTGAGAAACAGGAGCACAGAAGATTAAGAACCCACATACCCTACAACTGTCATTCAGTGCCTTACACATGCCTGCTGTATACACATATGCAGGTTCCCTCCCTCCTATATATATATCCAGGACTCATCAGACTAATTACCTTCCTCCTGGTAAATTAACTTTCTGGGATGGGGCAGGTGATCAGGGTTATTCCTAACGAGAGAATGGAGATAGGCCTCAGGCCTCACTCACACATCCGTGCCGGAGGTATGGACATACGGGGGACACATGTTCCCCTATGGTCCTGTGCACACTTCCGGTTTTCCGCACAGACAGTGTCGCCGTATGGAGCAGATGCGTATCCGTGTGCTCCACACAGCGACATGTCAGTTTTTTTGCAGAGGCACACACCACTTTTGTCTGAAAACGTCCTGCACATGGATGTTATCCGTGTGACATCCGTGTGCACGGACAAAAGTGACAACCCTGAAAATAAAGAATTTCATACTCGCCTCGCTCCAGCGCTGACAGTTCCTCTCTCCTCCGGTGCCGCTCATTAGGCTCATGAATATTCACTTCACTGAGCCCCAGAGCGGACCGGAAGTGAGAGGAGCAGTGGCGCGGGAGAGAGGTGAGTATGCGGTGACAGGCCGTCTCTGTGCTATCCACAGATTGCACACGGAGAGCACCCGTTGTGTCACACGTCCGTGACACATGGATCTACGCCCGCCCCCAAACGGCCTTGTTTCACACGTCCGTGGTGACACCGATGTGTGAATGAGGCCATAGGGAAATACACTCTACCCACAATGGATTTTTACAATGCATTGAAAGAGACTTAGGCCCTGTGCACACAGTGTGTTTTTTGGTGCAGTTTTATCACAAATCTGCATGCCTATGCGTATGCCAGCAAAGTTAAAGAGAATTCTGAAGTTTTGCGCACATGTTGCTCATTTTTTCCTTGCAGATTTGGTGCAGAAGATAATCAATTCTTGGTGCATTTTTTTACTGCATTTTTTTTCAACCCAGCCAACCATTAACTTCATTATGAAAAACGAATGCAAGGCAAAAGCACACCAAAAATGTGGCAAAAATGCCCAAAATACTCAGTGTGTCTACCTAGCCCTAAGTGACATTTCTGCACCAAACATGCATCTCCTGGAAGAAAAATGTAATGCGTTTTTGAAACGTTTTTGCAGCATTTTTCATGCATTTGGGGAAATACGCTGCAAAAACGAACTCACGGGAGCGTGCTTGTGACAACATCGGTAATTGATCGTTGGTGAGATGTCAGACGTATGGATATCGTTCACAACGCACCAATGATGTGGCGAGCAGCTATTCGCACAACCCAGCGAACGATACTTGTTCAATGTAGTGAATAGGCGAAGTCGTTAACGAGATCGTTATCGCGGTGTCACACACAACGATGCAGCAGGTTGGTTGAACGACGATCGTCTGATTTGAGAACATGTTCTCAAATCTGCGATCAGCGATCTAACGATTTATCGTAGTTGTATCTCGGTGTCACATGAAACGACGTACTAACGATGTCGTTTGAACGACTCCAAAGCCGTGACGTTTGAGCGATATCGTTAAGGATATCGTGCCGTGTGACGGTACCTTTAGTGTAAGTTCACAGTTAGGCTCCTTTCACATCAGCATTTTGCATGGTGCCGCATCTGCCGGATCGGTTGACTTGCGGCCCGGATCTGGCAAGCCCCATGAATTGTCTATTGGTCTCGCGGTTGGGTGCGGCAAGTGCGGTTCTGCCGGATGCAGCAGATCCGGCACTTGCGGCGGCCACAAACATCAGCAAGATGCTGAAGTGAAAGCAGCCTTAAGGCGCCGTTTCACGCTTCAATGGTTGATCGAGGCGACCAATGTTCCAACTTGACCTAGATCGCTTGAACATCGTTCAATGATCGATAGTGAAATGTCACACGTACAGATATCTTTAATGACGCAGCAACGATTCCGCGAGAAACGAACGATACTTGAGGTCATTTGATCGCCTACATCCTTCAGTTATGAATAGGCAAAGTCGTTAACGACATCGTTATCTTGGTGTCACACACCAATTCTGCAGGTTGGATGAACGGTCATTGCTATTCAATGCTCCGATATTGAATGGAGATTGGAGCCGATCGTGCTGTGTGACAGCCCAACTACAATGCGATGTTCAACGTCACCCATTCACTCCCATGTTAAAGGATCGTTCCTGGTTTGGGGGGCGTAGACATCGCACGGACGTTGTATTCCGATATCGCAGCGTGTAAACATCCAATGCGATGCGGGAGAAACGTGCACTAATTGCCCGCTCCCGCGCCATTGAGTTGCAATATCGCAACGATATTGAAGCGTGTAAACCCACCATTAGGTCTGGTTCAAAAACCTCCGATGAACGATCTGCCCAATTATCGTTGATTGGATGTACATGTCACATTGAACGAAGTCGTTACGACGTCGTTTGAACGACTGAAAAACCGTGCCCATAAAAAACGTTTTAGGGCAGCTTCACACTGCGGTCAGGTCTGGTCTGGTCCGGTCCACGGCTGTCAGGGTTGAACCTGACAGCCCCGGACTGGATCAGCACACAGAACTGGAGGGCTAATTTGCCCTCCAGTCCAGTGTGCAGCCGAGCCGCACGCAGCTTCCGGCGCTGATAGGTCAGGACCGCAGCTAGCTCGCAAGCAGTGGCAGCTGCGTGCGGCTGCACACCGGACTGGAGGGCAAATTAGCCCTCCAGTTCTGTGTGCTGATCCAGTCCGGGGCTGTCAGGTTCAACCCTGACAGCCCTGGACCGGACATGACTGCAGTGTGAAGCCGCCCTTAACGATATCGCAGTGTGAAACGGGCCCTTTAAGGCCACTTCACACACACAGATATCTGAGTCCGGTGGCCGTCACACGGTTCAATATCGCTCACATCGCTGGTGAGATGTCACACAGACAGACTCACCAGCGATGTGGAGCAGCGAGATCGCTGGTAACTATGGTACACATCGGGTTACTAGGCGCCGCGCGGCGCTTAGTAACCCGACGTTTACCATAGATACCATCTCCCAGCATAGGCTCTGCCGCTGGGAGATCGTTCATCGTGGTGTCACACACCACGATGAAGCAGATTGAACAAGCGTTTATCGCTTGATATGAGCTCCGGCTCCCATATCTGCGATGTAACGATCAAGCGATTTTACATTGTAAAATCGCTTGATCGCACGCAGCGATGCACAAACGATATCGCTTAAGCGATCAAAAAGCAGATCACTTAAACGATATCGTTCAAGATATTGAACCGTGTGACGGCCGCTTCCAATATCTGAACAGATCTCTGGTTGCAGTGAAATCATGGATACATTGTTCCATTTTGTGGCTGTGTACAACATGGAGCAATGTATCCATGATTTCACTGCAACCAGAGATCTGTTCAGATATTGGACTCAGATATCTGTGTGTGTGAAGTGGCTTTTAGTTTTTTTTCTCTATGAGAATTTTGGAGCAGATACTGGTTGAATAAGCTTCTAATTAATTTCAATAGGAAAACACATGGTTAGACCGGTTTCACACATCCGTGTCACCACGGACGTGTGAAACAAGGCCGTTTGGGGGCGGGGCGTGCACACATGTGTCATGGATGTGTGACACAATGTGTGCAGTCCGTGTGCTATCCGTGGGGCCATGGATAGCACACGGACAGCCTGTCACCCGCATACTCCCTCCCGCACCACTGCTCCTCTCTCTTCCGGTCCGCTCTTGGGCTCAGTGAAGTGAATATTCATGAGCCTAATGTGCGGCATCGGAAGTGAGAGAGCAGACACCGCTGGAGCGAGGTGAGTATAAAATTATTTATTTTCAGGCTTTTTGGTGTTGTTCGTGGTCCGTGCACATGGATGTCACAGTGTGAACATCCGTGTGCAGGACGTTTGGACAAAAAGTGGTCAGTGGCTCCGCAGAAAAATGGACAAGTCGCCGTGTGGAGCAGACGGACACGCATGTGCTCCACACGGAGACCCGGTCCATGCGGAAACACCGACGTGTGCATGGGTCCATAGGGCATCATGGGTCCCCGTATGTCCGTACCTCCAGCTTGTGTCCGCACGGACCGCACTCGTGCCGGAGGCATGGATGTGTGAAACTGGCCTTAGTGCACATTGTCTGCCACGTGTTTTTATATGTGTAAGGCCTCATTCACACATCCGTGTCACCACGGATGTGTGATACAATGCCGTTTGTGGGCAGGGCATGCACACATGTGTCACAGACGTGTGACACATGTGCTGTCCGTGTGCTATCTGTGGATAGCACACGGACAGCCTGTCACCGCATATTCACCTCCCTCCAGTACCGCTGCTCCTCTCACTTCCGGTCCGCTGTCAGGCTCAGTGAAGTGAATATTCATGAGCCTAATGAACGGCACCGGAAGAGAGGAACTGTCAGCGCTGGAGGGAGGTGAGTATGAAATTCTTTTTTACACTTTTCACTTTTGTCTGTGGTCCATGCACACAGATGTCACACGGATAACATCTGTGTGCATGGACGTGTCAGAGCAAAAGCGGTCCGTGCCTCCACAAAAAAACGGACGTGTCTCCGTGTGGAGCACACGGACTCGCATCTGCTCCACACGGAGACACGGTCCATGCGGAATTACGGACATGTGAAGGGTGCCATAGGGGATTATGTGTCCCCGTATGTCCGTGCCTCGGCCATGTGCGGGCACGGACCACACACGTGACGGAGGCATGAATGTGTAAATGAGGCCTCAGAATGCCTGACACAAAAACACATTGGGGTTTTTGTGCATTTTTTTTTACCAGAAAATGCAGATTTGGTGCAGAAATAAAGAATTTTATACGTATCTGACTCCTATCACGTCCGGAGCCGTTCATGAATATTCACTGCACAGACTGCTACAGCAGCCCCGGAAGTGAGAGGGAACAGGCAGCGCTGGAGACAGGTAAGTATACAAATGCCACATGGATAGCACATGGATGACATGCGAGACCTCTCTCATACGTGTGTCTTTGCATGGATGTGTGAAAGAGGCCTTAAAAAAACATGGACACGTAACCTGCTCCATAGACTATAATGGGCAAGTGTTCACTCCATGAAAGAACACGACTAGCACACAGACATTTCAATGAGCCATAAAAAGTTGTTATTTCTATTTAATTTGAACTTTTGCCAGGTTGTATTGTTTCCGTCGTGTGCACCAGGTGCAGAGCAGTCACTTGGGATTCGCACGGTTATATGAGAGCGGAGGACAGAGCCCGCGCCGGAGGCCTGAGGACAGACTGTGAGTATGGTGACAGGCACAGCACATCCATGACGGCAGCGCAGAGGATGTCTCCTCTGTATATGGTAGCTTTCCCTACCTGCTCTGACCATGAATTACAGGTTAATAGAGAAACGTTCCAGTGAAATTAGACCGTGGTTTATGTGGTGTGTTCCGGATGTCTCCTTTGTCATTTTTTACTTTTTATTTTCTTTCCAACCCAAAATGCACGAACAATGCAATGAGAATCCATATGCCAAAAACGCACCGAAAATGCGACAAATATACATCAAAAATGCATTGAGTTTTTGGTGCGTTTTTCTTCCAGAAGATGCTGAATTTTCTGCAATCAAATATTCAACATATGCAGACACCTAGACTATGTGCCCAGCTAGCAGATTGTTTGTGCACCAAATCTGCATCTCCTGGTAGGACACTGACGTGTTTCTGTGCGTTTTGTACCTTGCATGTTCCCTATCATTGATCATAGGAAAAATGCACAAAGAATTAGCATATAGTTTCTTTTTTCTGCACCAAAATCTGCAAGGGAAAAATCCTGAAGGTGAGCGCAGCCCTTCAAAAACCCCATAGACTTTGCTGCCATGCGTTTTTCCTTTCGGATTTTGGAAAACCTATAAGTAAAAACGCACTAAAAAACCGCTAGGTGTGCACATACCAATATCTATGTCATATTTACTCCTTACTTTGGAAAGGTTGCAGATCCAAAACAGGACCCAGACCATGTAAGGCCGGCTTCACACCGCGGTGTGATCAGGTCCGGAGTAAACCTGACAGCCCCGGACCCGATGTAGCCCTATGGGGCCGGATGGAACCGGATGGCAGCTATTGTCGAGCCCCAGGCTCTGGGGTACTCTGGTATCAGGCTTCAGGGGTAGCGTCTGCTGTGTCATGGGGAGTGGTGGCCGCGCCTGATCTCGTGTCCTGGGTGACGCTTCAAAAAGGGGGTTTATGTACAGGGGATTATATACAGTTTGTTGTCGTGACGCCACCTGTAGTTTCTGGTGATTTGCACACAGTCCGCCGGAGGTGGATGGTATCGCGGCTAAGATGGTGAAGTCCTCCACAGGTAGGACTGGGACCTCCGGGGCAGCGTTCCTGTAAGGAAACAAGTTCATGCAAATAAAGCAGGCTGAGTCCACAGTCCTTGTTCCTCAACTCCTGGTCCCTCTGTCTGGTCACTCTGGTCAGCCGAGGGACCCTAGCTCCACTCGCTTGGAGGCAAAGACCAAAGACCCAAAAGGCCTCCAGCCAAAGACTTCTCAAAAACCCCTCCTTGTTCCCCCTAGAGGTGATTTTATTCCCTCCGGGTAACTTCCCCCTGTGTGATCTAGTGCGGGAGTGCTGGTTAATGGGTGCCACCCATCATCCTATGATCCACCTGCAGCTGGAGTATCTGCATCTCTTCTATGGGTGCAGTACCCCTCTGTGATGCCTGTTTATTGGGGCGCCACACTATGTGTCATCCGGTTTCCATCTATCCAGGAGGATCCGGGTGAATTCGGATTTTCCTCCCAGACACAAAAAAGTTGCTTGCAACATTTTTGTGTCTGGGGCAAAAAATCTGCCCAAATCGGATCCTCCCAGATCTGGGGTGATCCGGCGCTCCCTAACATGGGAGTCTATGGTGCCGGATTGCCCCAGATCCGGGAGGATACAGGATCCGGACGTCGGGTGCAGGAGTTTAGCAGCGAGCACTGCTAAACGTAACCACCACCGGGTGTCCCCTGCACAGATTTCAGGACTGCGGCTAGCTCCCCGCTAGCTGCAATCTAGAAATTTCAGCAGCTGCGGTTGCAATTGAGCATCCGGCTGCAATCCAGACTGGAGGGCATATTTGCCCTCTGGTTCTGTTTGCAAACCGGGTCCGGGGCTGTCTGAATCACATCGGACAGTCCCGGACCTGATCACACTGCGGTGTGAAGCCGGCCTAAGGCTAGGGTCAAATGACCGTAGAGTCTTTCACTTGAGAGAATTGGGTTGATTATGCTAACGACACTCTGATCAATCTCTGATCAAAGTGTCAGCATAGTGTGATCTGGCTCTCACGAATTAGGCCGGCTTCACACCACACACATCAGTTGTTTCAACCCGATCTGGTTTTGACTCCCATGTATCCCTATGGTGCCAGATTGGTCCTATTTGGCCATCCGGTTTGCTATATTTTGTGCCTGATCCGGTTTTGTCCGCTTTTGCATCATGCACAAAATTGGAGTATGCAGCATTGTTTGGCTCTGGTGACAAAATCGGACAATCCTGGATCCGGGGTCGATTCAGCTCCTATAACATGGGAGTCTAATGGGCGCCGGATCCTTGAAAAAAATGGTATAGTTTCCTGGATCCGATTTTTTGCACAGAGCATGCTCAGAAATCCTGCTGTTCAAAATTCAGCACCATGGACAGTAGTATTTCATGCGCAGGCTGTGAATTCAGCACCAAGGTCAGCGGCAGAGCAGACACAGGCAGACTTCAGCACCATGGACAGCAGCAGAGCAGACACAAGCAGACTTCAGCACCATGGATAGCAGCAGAAAACGAATCCTGCAAAAAACAGGATCCGGGACCATATTTGGCCACACTTTTCTGCACATCTTGTCCTGTCCATTTTCTGTCCGGGTGGCCATGCAAAAAACAGGATCCACCCGGACAGACAAAAAAAACATGGTGTGAAGCCGGCCTTCGAGAATTAGAGTATTCTGTGAGGAGAAGATAAAGAACAACATTTCTCAATTCTCTCCATTGTGTCATTGCATGGAAAATCGAAAATCGAGTGCAGTCTATGATTTCCAAGCTGGACAAGTGCGATCCAATAATTGCATCAACTTCCAGCATGCTGTGATTTTATTTCTCAGACTAACTCAGTCCAAGAAAGAATCTGATATGTCAGCAGCCCAATAGAATAACATTGGTTCCGAGTGCAATCCGATGTTTTGACGGATCACACTCGGACTGAAAATATGGAGATCTGCCGATGGGCGAGTATGATCCACAATTCGGATCAATAATGACCATGTGATTCTTTATTATTACAGTGAGAGAAGAGAAACTGATAGATGAACAGTCCCATAGACTATAAAGGGAATCTGATAATCCATGTCGAGTCTTGTAGATGTCAGGTAATAAATATACACAGCTCTGGCAAAAAGTAAGAGCCCACTGCACAGTATTCTCTACATGTCTGACAGCCGTTCCATTCCAACCACAGTACACCTCATTCTACTTAATGTGCTTCTAAGTAGGTGATCACCTGATCCAGATCTTATATAAGGAGGGAAAGTATAAATAACCCCGCTGTGGTCTTCACAATCCTCTTACAATAGGACAAGCTGGATGGCAAAACAAGACCTAGGAATAGCCCAAAAGTAATTTGAATGAAAAAATAACTTTTATCCATGCCAAAAAGGCTGAAAAGAAAAGTCTCGAGTGAGGAAAACAAGGGCTCAATCCTGGCTTTACTGGCAGAGGGATACAGTGAGCGTCATGTTGCCTCCATCTTTAACATTGTGAAGACGGCAGTCCATTACAACAAGGTCAAGCAGCAGACATTGGGGACAACAAAGCTCAGACCGGCCGAGGGCGAAAGCGACTCTTCACTGACCAGGATGATGTCAACTTATTCATACATCACTCAGCAACCGCAGGATGACATCAAGTGACCGACAAAAGGAATGGCAAATGGCAGCTGGGGTGAAGTGCACAACAAGAACAGTTCATAACAGGCTCCTAAAGGCAGGGCTCAAGTCATGTAAAGCTAGAAGCCACAGGATGACAACAAGTGACCTAGAAAAGGAATGGCAAATGGCAGCTGGGGTGAAGTGCACGGCAACAACAGTTCGTAACAGGCTCCTAAAGGCAGGGCTCAAGTCATGTGAAGCTAGAAACCACAGGATGACAACAAGTGAACCTAGAAAAGGAATGGCAAATGGCAGCTGGGGAAAAGTGCACGGCAAGAACAGTTCGTAACAGGCTCCTAAAGGCAGGGCTCAAGTCATGTAAAGCTAGAAACCACAGGATGACAACAAGTGACCTAGAAAAGGAATGGCAAATGGCAGCTGGGGTGAAGTGCACGGCAAGAACAGTTCGTAACAGGCTCCTAAAGGCAGGGCTCAAGTCATGTAAAGCTAGAAACCACAGGATGACAACAAGTGATCTAGAAAAGGAATGGCAAATGGCAGCTGGGGTGAAGTGCACGGCAAGAACAGTTCGTAACAGGCTCCTAGAGGCAGGGCTCAAGTCATGTAAAGCTAGAAAGAAAGCCTTTCATCAATAAGAAGCAAAGGAGAGCAAGGCTGAAGTTTGCCGAGGACTGGATCATAGAGGACTGGAGTAAGGTAATCTCTTATAAGTCTAATTTTCAGCTTTATCCAACACCTGGTCTAATGGTTAGACAGAGACCTGGAGAGGCGTACAAGCCACAGTGTCTTGCACCCACTGTCAAATTTGGTGGGGGATCAGTGATGATCTGGGGATGCTTCAGCAAGGCTGGAAGGAATTGGACAGGTTAATCTTTGCAAAGGACATATGAATCAAGCCTTCAAAACACTTGTTTCCTACTGCTCAGGCAATGTTCCCCATCTCTGAGGACTGTTTTTTCAGCAGGACAATGCTCCATGCCACACAGCTAGGTCAATCAATGTGTGGATGAAGGAGCACCACATCAAGACCCTGTCATGACCAGCCCAATCTCCAGACCTGAACCCCATTGAAAACCTCTGGAATGTAATCAAGAGGAAGATGGATAGTCACAGGCCATAAAAAAAAGAAGAACTGTGTGCCAGGAGTGGCATAAGGTCACCCAAAAGTAATGTGAAAGACTGGTGGAAAGCAGCCAAGACACATGAAAGCTGTGATTACAGATCATGGTTATTCCACCAAATATTGATTTCTGAACTCTTCCTGAGTTAAACCATGAGTATTGTTGTTTCTAAATGAATATGAACTTGTTTTCTTTGCATTATTTGAGGTCTGATGATTCTTTATTATTTTGATGATTTCTCATTTGCTGAAAATAAATACAAACGTTTTAGCTTTGAATTTCGGAGACATGTCGTCAGTAGTTTATAGAATAAAAGAACAATGTACATTTTACTCAAAAATATACCTAGAAAGAGAAAAGACAGAGAAACTGAACATTTTGCAGTGATCTCTTAATTTATGCCCGAGCTGTATATTATATATTACTTATAGTAATTACTGATAATTACTGATAATTCTCCTACCATATCAGTAATGACTATAAGTAAGCACATAAATATAATGTATTCACTGTGCTGGGCCCTACATCATAATTGGGGTTGTATTCACACTATAATACTTCTGCTTGCTGATCAGTCTGGATTAACACTGAAGTTAATGAAGACTCATAGGACACTGGTATCTGATCTATAGTTCTCCTGCTATTGCAAAACTATAACCCTAAGCATGCTGGGAGTTGTAGTTTTCCAACAGCTGGTGAGGCACAGATCCCCATTCCAGACTAGTACAGTGGGGAAAATAAGTATTTGATACTCTGACGATTTTGCAAGTTTTCCCACCTACAAAGAACGGAGAGGTCTGTAATTATTATCGTAGGTGTGAGAGACAGAGGCTACAAAAATCCAGAAAATCACCAAAATGAATTTTATTGCATGAAAAAAGTATTTGATACAATAGAAAAACAGAACCTAATATTTGGTACAGAATCCTTTGTTTGTAATTACTGGGTTCAGACATTTCTCATGACCTGGTTTGCACACACTGCAGCAGGGATTGTGGCCCACTCCTCCGTACAGATCTCCTCCACATTTCTCAGGTTTCAGGGATGTCACTGGACAACATTGAGTTTCAGCTCCCTCCAAAGATTTTCTATTGGGTGCAGGTCTGGAGACTCCAGGACCTTGAATTGCTCACTGTGTATTTCCGATCATTGTTAGGCTGGAAGACCTAGCCATGACCCATTTTCAATGCTCTGAAAGGAGGTTGTTGGCCAAACTTTTGTGATACATGATCCCATCCATATCCCTTTCTATACGGTGCAGTCGTCCTGTGCACTTTACAGAAAAGCACCCCCAAAGATTGATGTTTCCACCCCCATGCTTCACAGTTGGGGTGGTGTTCTTAGCGTTGTTCTCATCCTTTCACACACCGGTGGAGTTGATACCAAAAAGTTCTATTTTGGTCTCATCTGACCACATGACCTTCTCCCATGCCTTCTCTGACCACATGACCTTCTCCATGCCTCCTCTGATCACATGACCTTCTCCCATGCCTCCTCTGACCACATGACCTTCTCCATGCCTCCTCTGACCACATGACCTTCTCCCATGCCTCCTCTGACCACATGACCTTCCCATGCCTCCTCTGACCACATGACCTTCTCCCATGCCTCCTCTGACCACTGACCTTCTTCCATGCCTCCTCTGACCACATGACCTTCTCCATGCCTCCTCTGACCACATGACCTTCTCCCATGCCTCCTCTGACCACATGAACTTTTCCCATGCCTCCTCTGACCACATGACCTTTTCCCATGCCTCCTCTGACCACATGACCTTCTCCCATGCCTCCTCTGACCACATGACCTTCTCCCATGCCTCCTCTGACCACATGACCTTTCCTCCCATGCCTCCTCTGACCACATGACCTTCTCCCATGCCTCCTCTGACCACATGACCTTCTCCCATGCCTCCTCTGACCACATGACCTTCTCCCATGCCTCCTCTGACCACATGACCTTCTCCCATGCCTCCTCTGACCACATGACCTTCTTCCATGCCTCCTCTGACCACATGACCTTCTCCCATGCCTCCTCTGACCACATGACCTTCTCCCATGCCTCCTCTGACCACATGAACTTTTCCCATGCCTCCTCTGACCACATGACCTTTTCCCATGCCTCCTCTGACCACATGACCTTCTCCCATGCCTCCTCTGACCACATGACCTTCTCCCATGCCTCCTCTGACCACATGAACTTTTCCCATGCCTCCTCTGACCACATGACCTTCTCCATGCCTCCTCTGACCACATGACCTTCTCCCATGCCTCCTCTGACACATGACCTTCTCCATGCTCCTCTTCAGGTCATTGACCAGGTCCTCCAGTGTAGCTTTGGGATGATTCTCGACCTTTCCCAGAATCATCCTTACCTCACAAGGTGAGATCCCGCATGGAGCCTCAGACAGAGAGGGATTGACGGATTGACATCATCTTGTGTTCCTTCCATTTTCTAATTACTGCACCAACAGTTGTTGCTTCTCACCGCGGGTCTTGCCTATTGTCCTGTAGCCCATCCCAGCCTTGTGCAGGTCCACAATTGTGTCCCCGGTTTCCTTAGACAGCTCTCCGGTCTTGGCCACGGTGGAGAGGTTGGAGTGTGAGTGATCGAGTGTGTGGACAAGGGTCTTTTATACAGGTAATGAGTTAATCAGGTGCAATTATTACAGGTAATGAGAGCAGAGTAGGGGAAAAACTAATAGGTCTGTGAGAGACAAAATTCCTGCTGGTTGGTCGGGGATCAAATACTTATTTCATGCAATAAAATGCTAATTAATTATGTAACAATCATACAATGTGCTTTTCTGGATTTTTTTTAGATTCGTCTCTCACAGTTGAAGTGAATCTACGATACAAATTCCAGACCTCTCCATTCTTTGTAGGTGGGGAAACTTGCAAAATCGTCAGATTATCAAATACTTATATTCCCCACGGTACCTTTTCATATACCACAGCCTTGTAAGGCCGGTTTCACACCACGGTGTGATCAGGTCCGAGGCAATTCTGTTTTTGTCCAGAGTCTCCCGGATGCAACCGATACGATTTTTCACCGGACCCGGCTCCATCATGCACTCATAGACTCCAATGTTTATGGCGAACCGGATCCGGTAGGATCCAGGAGGATCCGATTTTGTCAGATTTTTGCCCTGGAGACAAAAAATGATGCATGATCCTTTTTTTGTGTCCGGGGCCAAAAAACAAAACCTGCCGGATCCTCCCAGACTGCACAAAACCGGATGGCAAAACATGCCATCCGGTCCAATCCAGCCCCATAGGCAGGGGTGGACTGGCCCAGGTGGCAGGGAGGCATTTTCCCCCCAGGCCGGTGATATAGCCCACCTTCTTTAGGGCCGCCCCCCCAGTGAGAGCGGCCACGCACTTACTGTATTGACGGCGGGACCCGGGACGCAGCAGGCACAGACGGGCGTCAGCGTGGAGGCTGACATGGAGCGGTGGCAGAGGCGAGTGTAAAGCCACGGCAGCACCTCCCCCCGCTCCTCACTTCTTGGGCTCAGCAGTGATAGCACCCCCAAGGCCCCCCCAGGTCCTCAGTTGGCCGCTGGCTGGTAAAGGTAGACTGCCCCCCAGGGCAAGATCTGCCAGTCGGCCCCTGCCCATAGGTATACTATGGTACTATGGGAGCAAAATCGGATCTGGGGCTGTCGGTTCACACCGGAAAGCCACCGGATCCCGAAAACCGTGGTGTGAAACCAGCCTATGAATACAATCCAGAAGGTTTGTGTTTGCTGATAGCAATCAGTGATGGAAAGAAAAAATTAAATAGGGAGATGACAAGGAGGAGGGAGATGAAGCTGCAGTTTCTCACTCATTACTTTAGTGCAACAGCAAAAGGGAGATTGGAGTTGGAGCATATGGCCTCAGATAAGGAGCCCATTTACTATACAACTTGCCACTGGTTCCACTATATCTATTGTTTTCCTTTTTTTAATGATAGGTACCACATCAATGAGGGAGAGCTCCTTATTCCATCATACATAAGAACAAACCTTAATGATGCAACCCTACATCGATGGCCATGCAACCAAGGTAAGATGGAGTCAAGCTGTACAAAGACTCATATAACATATTAACCACAACATCATCTATCAACCCTTCAGGAACTTGATGGATCTGAATATCTGAGGATGATCTGTTCGGATGACAATCATATTGTATGATCAAGATCAAAGAGATATCATTCAACATATGTCCAGTATATAAAAACTTCTCATTCGTCCTCTTCAGTCAAGTTTTTTTTTACAAATTGTATGGCGGTCGCCAGGATTTACGCACCCTTTGCATGGCAAGCCTACCTAGATACATCATCTGTCCCCAACTTGGATATTCTGTCTTTAGAATCTTGGTAGTTTTGACCGATTTGTGGACATCTCCAAAACGTTAACATTCTCCAGTAAACTCATGGCAAAAGCTGAGAACCAGTCATCAGTGTCCATATTTCTGGTGGTAGGTCTATGTGACACAGAAGAGCCTCAATTTGTGATCTTCCTTGTGTTCCTTGGCATCTACCTCATCACAATTCTGGGCAACGTTGTGATTCTTGGTGTTGTCTCCTTTGACAAGAGGCTACACACCCCCATGTACTTCTTCTTGGCCAACCTTTCCATCATTGACATCATCTTCTCCTCCGTCACTGTCCCGAAGCTTCTGTTCATTCTAGTCACCGGTCAGAAGGCCATCACCTTCTCAGGCTGCGTCACCCAACTCTCGTTTTTTCAGTTCTTCGTGGTGGCAGAGTGCTACCTTCTTGCCATCATGGCTTATGATAGGTATGTGGCAATCTGCTTCCCGCTCAACTATACCCTCATAATGAGCCAGGAGGTGAGAATCAGATCGGTCATTGCCTGTTGGCTTTGTGGTCTGGTGAACTCATTGGTCCAAGCCATTTCAATCTCCCACCTTGACTTTTGCGGTCCGAATAAAGTAGACCATTTCTTCTGTGACGTCACCCCTCTGTTCAAGTTGTCTTGCTCCGACATTCGGCTTGGCGAGGCCTTATTTTTGATCGTGGTTGTGGTTGCTGGAATGGGGCCACTGACTTTCATCTTGGTCACCTACGGCCGGATCATTTCTGCCGTTACGAAGATTAGCACCGCAAAGGGTCGTTTGAAGACCTTCTCTACTTGCGCCTCCCACTTCACAGTAGTGGCTCTGTATTACGGCAGTGGGATCTTCAGCTACATCTGGCCCTCCTCCACCTACGCCATGGACAAAGATGTTAAGGTGGTGGCTGTGCTCTACACCATCATGACGCCCATGTTGAACCCCCTTATTTACAGCCTGAGAAACAGGGATGTAAAACGGGCGCTGAAGAAAATACTGGGGATTAAGGGAATAAAATAATTTCTCTATATCTACAGTTGCCCATGTTTTGTCATTCATTGTCGGCTTTGTAAGTCAACGTTAGTAGTTTCAACTGGGGAATTGGGAGCCAGTGAAGAGATTTGCAGAGGGGAGAAGCGAGGAGAGAGGTGGATTAGCCGGGCAGATTGGAGAGGTGCGAGAGTGTTAGAAAGGAAGCTACAGAGGAGGAGGTTGCAGTAGTCGAGGTGGGAAATGATGAGGGCATGCACTAGTATTTTAGTAGATTGACGGTCACATGACCATAAGTATTAAAATCGCGTATGGGAGGCCATGCGATGACAGCTGGAACCAGCAAGAAGAGCTGAATTCTGACATTGAATAAATTACACACTGTTAGAATTAGGCACATGTAATGCAGCATCTTGCTGCATTGCGAATAGCAGATATATGTCGCAGAGACAGGTTGTGCTCAATTATATAAACTCTGAAATGTGTATGCTAGGGCTTGTGGTTCAGCAAGTTTAGTACAGGGCTGCAGGTGAGCCAAATGACAGGGGAGTGTCTGGCTAACCTGATGCCTCCCACACCTGGGTGTCTCATGGGATATAGTCCGTGTGTTAATGTGATTATATGTCTCTGTGCGTTTGGGAAAATAGGAGCTTCCCTGGAAGATTTATGGCGGAGTGGCCAGATCTTAAGTTTAGGAAAAAGTGTCCTTGGAAGGCGATGAGGTTAAGGGACCATGGGACCTCTCTTGCTTGGAGATTGTGTGCAGAGGCTGGGATGGTTCTGAAAAGTACCCGGCAAGGCTCTCCCTGGCTGTGCTTGGACATGGTCCAGGAAGGAACAGACCGGGTCTCACTCTTAGTGCTTGGGCAGCCATTGTCCTGGAACACACTTGGGATGGTATGTGTGGAAGTGACCGGCATCCTGGAAGGCAGACGGTGAGGAGACCACAAGAGCTGGAAGGTAACCAATGTCAAGGAACAGTGTAAAAAGACGCCAGGTGTGCAATCCGCCATTGGAACAGACTGTATGTCATTTAATGTTCCATTGATGTTTATGATGTGTGGTTTATGGTTTAATAAACCAATGGATTTATTGAACCCATTGAGGCGCTAACGCATGAAACGGTGAAGCCGTAGTCAGCCTCCACACACCCCCTCCCTGTAACCGATGTAACCCCCACAACTGAATAATAGTCTGCCCTGACCAAGAAGACCAGGGAGTGCTTTTCCTTCAGATATACAGCTATTACCTCACCTCGGGATGTGCAACGCCTGTCAGTGCTTCCTGCAGCAATCAAGGTATTTCACCTGTCCGGTCTATATAAAGGTACAAGCTTTATGTGTGTTAGTGCCCGGATTCACCTCTACTCACCAGTAATCAATATCTGTAGGTGAGGGTTGTGATGCTGTGTTTCTCTACTAATGGGGGTTCTAGTTATGTGTTTCTGTACCTATGGTGGTTCTAGTTATGTGTTTCTGTACCTCTGGTGGTTCTGGTGATGTATTTTTGTGCTGTTATTGGTTCTGATGCAGTACACATAAAACATAACTTGTAAGATTAAGTAATACATGGCTATGTTAATAAAGTGCTGTGCCATTTGACAAATTGAGGGTTACTATGTTTTTATTTATGTTAGGAACATTAAAGGGGTTGTCCAGGTTTGTGATGGGTCTGCAGTCACTCCTATGTGATTTACAGCTGCAGTCATGTGTCGACTAGACATGGGCTGTCTCGGTCATAACTATACAAATCTTACTTGCACTCATGCCATTGGCCAGGAAGAGTCCTGACAGTGTGCAGTGCACGCACTGTGAGAATTCAGAGGCCTGCAGCCACCTAGAGGGACTACAGACTCATCACAAACCTGGGCTAGCCCTTTAATTATAACATTAGGATGTGTAGTGATTTGCTCACAGAGCGAGTTGGGGGACACTCAAAGGGTAGTGAGAGTGAGGCAAACAGGCACTTTTTTCCATAAATAAGTCCATTGGTTTATTACACCATAAACCACACATCATAAACAGTTCATTTCAAATATAAACATCAATGGATCATTAAATGACATACAGTTCAGTCTGTCCCAATGGCGGATTGCACATCTTGCGTTTTCTTACACTGTCCCTTGACTTGGGTTACCTCCCTCCTACAGGATCCGTTGAAGCACTAACGCACAAAACGGTGAAGCCGTAGTCCGCCTCCACACACCCCCTCCCTGCAAATCATGTAACCCCCATAACTGAATAATAGTCTCCACTGAACAAGAACACCAGTGAGTGCCGTCTATGCTTTCCTTCAGCTATGCAGATATTGATTATAATCACCCCAAAAAAATAATCATCAGAACTACCAGCAGCATAGAAATACATCCATATAACCCCCATCCAGTGGCGTAACTTCAGGCCCTTGGGCCCCGATGCGAATGCTTCAACGGGGCCCCCAATTATTGCAAATCTTTAATAGTAATAGTCTTTTTCTATGGGCCAAAGGGACTTTTGGGCCCCCCTAGGCTGCAGGGCTCGGGTGCGATCGTTACTCCCCTGCCCTCATCAGCACAGAAACACAGCATCAAAACCTTCATCCATACAGAAATACATCACAAGAACCACCATCAGTACATGACACATTTTCTTATCTTCATCTTGTCCAGACACCATGATGACTTTTCACATCCACAGCTCGTCTCTGCAGACTTCCATCTTCTCCGGTCTTCTGCAGCACATCCCGGCACGATATCCTTAAAAATAGCAGAGTGATTATAATGCTCCGGAATGTGCGCCTGAATGAATAATTGCTCCTCAGACTCTGTTCCCTGTACAAAATATCACCCACACACTATCCCTTTTATGGTACATATCCTCCAAACTGCCTATTCCTTTCAATACTGGGTCCCCGTATCACACTGTCCTCTCACATTGTGTCTCCCCCATACAGCCCAGTGTCTATACTGTTCTCCCTTATCAGACTCCCTCTGCTCCGCATACTGTCCCACCCTTGCTTTGGTCTCACACTGTCGCCCCATGCTGCCCCATCTCCATATCTCCTCACTGCCTCTGCACTCATTCCTTCATTCTCACCATAATTTGTCCCAGCCCAAACTCCCCACTCCTCATACATTGACTGCACCCATCCCTGTATCACTTCTCATATTTTGTCTGCACTCTTTCCCCCTCACTCCATATACTGTGTCCACCACACATCCCCCCTGACTCCTCATAATGTGCCCATATACAATCCCCCCTCACTCCCCATACCATATAAGCACCCAGTCACCCCTCACTCTGCACACCCAACCCTCACTCCGCATACTGTGACTGCACCCATCCCGCCCCCTTGCTCCCCATACGATGTCTTCAAATTTTTCAACCCTTTGCCCCCAAACTGTGTCTATGTACACTCCCGTCCTCTCCCCCTTCCCCTTATTACAATAAATCTTTGGAGTCTTCGGCTCCACCGGAACGCTTACCACACCAATCTTCTGCCACCTCTTCAGTGATGAGTGATGTCAGCAGTGTGATCAGCTGATCTGATCACTCTACTGACATCACCCTGACCCAGAAGTGTCAGTGGTCAGGTCTTCAATTGTACTCACATCTGAAAGATGCAAGTACAATTGATCGCTGGGAGCCAGTGCACTGCTCCTGGACCTACACCAGCAGATGACGTGGCTCCTGGACCTACACCAGCAGATGACATGGCTCCCCAAACCATCACTGACTATGGACACTTCACACTACACCTCAAGCAGCTCAGATTGTGGCCTCTCCACTTTTCCTCCAGACTCAGGCACCTTGATTTCTAATCACCTTTTGTGGCTTACCCTCCTTGTGGAGTGTGTCAATGACTGCCTTCTGGACATCTGTCAAGTCAGCAGTCTTCCCCATGATTGTGTAGCCTACTGAACCAGACTAAGCCTTTGCAATTGTTTTGTGTTAATTATTCACATTTTCTCAGATAATGAATTTTGGGTTTTCATTGACTGTAGGTCAGGGGGTCTCAAACACGCTGTGTGGCACCCCTGCTGGAGATTACTACAGGACCCACCGGTGCAAGGAGAGACATACACCTTGGTACACACAGCACACAACACCTTTCAGCATAGACCTGGATCTTTTTTATGATTTTAATACCTAAAACACCTTCCTGTGCCCTCCAGAGAGACCCTAACATTCAATCTGCTCTCACTGAGGTGCCAGCTCACTTTGTGTACTGATGGGAGCTGTCAATTTATGTCAGATCAATAACGATGGACACATGACTCATGAGCACCAGCGATACTCGCCGAGTAATGAGTATCACGAATACAGTACTGTCAGTGCGAGTAGCGAGTGGTAACCATTACACTCGCTCATCACTAGATGGGGACATCACTACAAAAGAGAATTAGGGGGACATCACTACAAAAGGGGATTGTGATGGGGAAACCACTACAAAAGGGGGTCAGGATGGGGACATCACAACAAAATGGGATCAGGATGGGGGACATCACTAGAAAAGGGGATCAGGATGGGGGTCATCACTACAAAATGGGATCAGGATGGGGGTCATCACTAGAAAAGGGGATCAGTATGGGGGACATCACTAGAAAAGGGGATCAGTATGGGGGACATCACTAGAAAAGGGGATCAGGATGGGGGACATCACTAGAAAAGGGGATCAGAATGGGGGACATCACTAGAAAAGTGCATCAGGATGGGGGACATCACTAGAAAAGGGAATCAGGATGGGGACATCACTAGAAAAGGGAATCAGGATGGGGGACATCACTAGAAAAGGGGATCAGTATGGGGGACATCACTAGAAAAGGGGATCAGGATGGGGACATCACTAGAAAAGGGAATCAGGATGGGGGACATCACTAGAAAAGGGGATCAGTATGGGGGACATCACTAGAAAAGGGGATCAGGATGGGGGACATCACTAGAAAAGGGGATCAGTATGGGGGACATCACTAGAAAAGGGGATCAGGATGGGGACATCACTAGAAAAGGGGATCAGGATGGGGACATCACTAGAAAAGGGAATCAGGATGGGGGACATCACTAGAAAAGGGGATCAGTATGGGGGACATCACTAGAAAAGGGGATCAGGATGGGGGACATCACTAGAAAAGGGGATCAGTATGGGGGACATCACTAGAAAAGGGGATCAGGATGGGGACATCACTAGAAAAGGGAATCAGGATGGGGGACATCACTAGAAAAGGGGATCAGTATGGGGGACATCACTAGAAAAGGGGATCAGGATGGGGGACATCACTAGAAAAGGGGATCAGTATGGGGGACATCACTAGAAAAGGGGATCAGTATGGGGGACATCACTAGAAAAGGGGATCAGGATGGGGAACATCACTAGAAAAGGAGATCAGGATGGGGGTCATCACTAGAAAAGGGGATCAGGATGGGGGACATCACTAGAAAAGGGGATCAGTATGGGGGACATCACTAGAAAAGGGGATCAGGATGGGGGACATCACTAGAAAAGGGGATCAGTATGGGGGACATCACTAGAAAAGGGGATCAGGGTGGGGGACATCACTAGAAAACGGGATCAGGATGGGGGACATCACTAGAGAAGTAGATCAGGAAGGGGGACATCACTAGAAAAGGAGATCAGGATGGGGGACATCACTAGAAAAGGGGATCAGGATGGGGGACATGACTACAAAAGTAGATCAGGATGGGGGACATCACTAGAAAAGGAGATCAGGATGAGAGGACATCACTACAAAAGGGGATTAGGATGGGGGACATCACTAGAAAACGGGATCAGGATGGGGGACATCACTAGAAAACGGGATCAGGATGGGGGACATCACTAGAAAAGGAGATCAGTATGGGGACATCACTAGAAAAGGGGATCTGGATGGGGACATTACTAGAAAAGGGGATCAGGATGGGGGACATCACTAGAAAAGGGGATCAGGATGGGGGACATCACTACAAAAGGGGACTAGGTTAGGGGACATCAGTAGAAAAGGGGATCAGGATCAAGGACATTACTACAAAATGGGACAGTATGGGGGACATCACTACAAAATGGGATCAGGATGGGGGACATCATTAGAAAAGGGGATCCATATGAGGGACTTCATTTCAAAAGGGGACCAGCATGGGGGACATTACTACACTATAGCACCAGGATGTGGACATTACTACACTATAGGACCAGGATGGGGACATTACTACAAGATCAGGATGGGGACATTACTACCAAAGGGGATCAATGTGCGGGACTTTACTACAAGGATGAGGAGATCAGGATGGGGCATTACTACAAGAAGGGGACCAGAATGGGACATTACTACATGATGAGGACCAGGATGGGGACATTACTACATGATGAGGACCAGAATGGGACATTACTACATGATGAGGACCAGGATGGGACATTACTACATGATGAGGACCAGGATGGGGACATTACTACAAGAAGGGGACCAGAATGGGACATTACTACATGATGAGGACCAGGATGGGGACATTACTACATGATGAGGACCAGAATGGGACATTACTACATGATGAGGACCAGGATGGGACATTACTACATGATGAGGACCAGAATGGGACATTACTACAAGAAGGGGACCAGGATGGGGACATTATTACATGATGACGACCAGGATGGGGACATTATTACATGATGACGACCAGGATGGGGACATTACTACATGATGAGGACCAGGATGGGGACATTATTACATGATGACGACCAGGATGGGGACATTACTACATGATGAGGACCAGAATGGGACATTACTACATGATGAGGACCAGGATGGGGACATTACTACAAGATGACGACCAGGATGGGGACATTACTACATGATGAGGACCAGAATGGGACATTACTACATGATGAGGACCAGGATGGGGACATTACTACAAGATGAGGACCAGGATGGGGACATTACTACAAGATGAGGACCAGGATGGGGACATTACTACAAGATGAGGACCAGGATGGGGACATTACTACAAGATGAGGACCAGGATGGGGGCATTACTACAAGATGAGGACCAGGATGGGACATTACTACAAGATGAGGACCAGGATGGGGACATTACTACATGATGAGGACCAGGATGGGGACATTACTACATGATGAGGACCAGGATGGGACATTACTACATGATGAGGACCAGGATGGGGACATTACTACAAGATGAGGACCAGGATGGGACATTACTACAAGATGAGGAGCAGGATGGAGACATTATTACATGATGAGGACCAGGATGGGACATTACTACAAGATGAGGACCAGGATGGGGACATTACTACAAGATGAGGACCAGGATGGGGACATTATTACATGATGAGGACCAGGATGGGACATTACTACAAGATGAGGACCAGGATGGGACATTACTACATGATGAGGACCAGGATGGGACATTACTACAAGATGAGGAGCAGGATGGAGACATTATTACATGATGAGGACCAGGATGGGACATTACTACAAGATGAGGACCAGGATGGGGACATTACTACAAGATGAGGACCAGGATGGGGACATTACTACAAGATGAGGACCAGGATGGGGACATTACTACAAGAAGGGACCAGGATGGGGACATTACTACATGATGAGGACCAGGATGGGACATTACTACAAGATGAGGACCAGGATGGGGACATTACTACAAGAGAGGACCAGGATGGGGACATTACTACATGATGAGGACCAGGATGGGGACATTACTACAATGATGAGGACCAGGATGGGGACATAACTACAAGATGAGGACCAGGATGGGGACATTACTACATGATGAGGACCAGGATGGGGACATTACTACAAGATGAGGACCAGGATGGGGACATTAACTACATGATGAGGACCAGGATGAGGGACATAACTACATGATGAGGACCAGGATGGGGACATTACTACAAGATGAGGACCAGGATGGGACATATACTATAACCAGATGGACATAATCATGAGAGGACCAGGATGGGGACATTACTACATGATGAGGACCAGGATGGGACATTACTACATGATGAGGACCAGGATGGGGACATTACTACATGATGAGGACCAGGATGGGACATTACTACAAGATGAGGACCAGGATGGGACATTACTACATGATGAGGACCAGGATGGGGACATTATACATGATGAGGACCAGGATGGGACATTACTACATGATGAGGACCAGGATGGGACATTACTACAAGATGAGGACCAGGATGGGACATTACTACAAGATGAGGAGCAGGATGGGACATTATACATGATGAGGACCAGGATGGGACATTATACATGATGAGGACCAGGATGGGACATTATTACATGATGAGGACCAGGATGGGACATTATACATGATGAGGACCAGGATGGGACATTACTACAAGATGAGGACCAGGATGGGACATTATTACATGATGAGGACCAGGATTGGGACATTACTACAAGATGAGGACCAGGATGGGGACATTACTACATGATGAGGACCAGGATGGGACATTATTACATGATGAGGACCAGGATGGGGACATTACTACAAGATGAGGACCAGGATGGGACATTACTACATGATGAGGACCAGGATGGGGACATTACTACAGATGAGGACCAGGATGGGGACATTACATAACCATGGAAATTGAGATGGACCAGGATGGGACATTACTACATGATGAGGACCAGGATGGGACATTACTACATGATGAGGACCTGGATGGGGACATTACTACATGATGAGGACCAGGATGGGGACATTACTACATGATGAGGACCAGGATGGGACATTACTACATGATGAGGACCAGGATGGGATAACATAATATGGCATACTACATGATGAGGACCAGGATGGGGACATTACTACATGATGAGGACCAGGAATGGGACATTACTACATGATGAGGACCAGGATGGGACATTACTACATGATGAGGACCAGATGGGACATTACTACATGATGAGGACCAGGATGGGGACATTACTACATGATGAGGACCAGGATGGGACATTACTACATGATGAGGACCAGGATGGGACATTACTACATGATGAGGACCAGGATGGGACATTACTACATGATGAGACCAGGATGGGACATTACTACATGATGAGGACCAGGATGGGACATTATTACATGATGAGGACCAGGAGGGGACATTAATGTAAACGGGATATTAATGAGGGACCAGGATGGGGACATTATTACATGATGGGGATCAGGATGGGGACATTACTACAAGATGAGGACCTGGATGGGGACATTACTACAAGATGAGGACCAGGATGGAGACATTATTGCATGATGAGGACCAGGATGGGGACATTACTACATGATGAGGACCAGGATGGGGACATTACTACATGATGAGGACCAGGATGGGGACATTCCTACAAGATGAGGACCAGGATGGGGACATTACTACAAGATGAGGACCAGGATGGGGACATTACTACATGATGAGGACCAGGATGGGGACATTACTACATGATGAGGACCAGGATGGGACATTACTACATGATGAGGACCAGGATGGGGACATTACTACAAGAAGAGGATCAGGATGGGGACATTACTACAAGAAGAGGACCAGGATGGGACATTACTACATGATGAGGACCAGGATGGGGACATTACTACATGATGAGGACCAGGATGAGGACATTACTACATGATGAGGACCAGGATGGGACATTACTACATGATGAGGACCAGGATGGGACATTACTACAAGATGAGGACAAGAAGGGGATCAGAATTTACACTTTACTACACTGAGCCCCCCGATATACATTTTTTTCTACGTGCGGCCCACCAACCCAGCTGAGTTTGAGACGCCTGCTGTAATTCATAATCATCAACATTAACAGAAATAAACACATGAAATAGACCCCTCTGTGTGTAATGACTCTATATAATATGGGTTTCACTTTATGTATTGAATTACTGAAATAAATGATCTTTTTGATGATCTTCTAATTCAGTGGGATGCCCTTGTATCTATGTGTATGTTCCACATTACTCCAGATTTAGGCTATCGCTACATGGCCTCATGTGCCGCATGACACTGAAATCGCAGCGACATTGCAATATTGGATGCATTGATGTCTATGACGCCCGGTTGCTCCTTACAGTTGTGACACACAGTCTGTTTTAGCCGCTATGTCCCTGCTCGTACATTGCACGCAGCGCTCCTGCCATAGACTTTAATGCAAGTATAGAACTTGCAGCAAAGTCACAGCTCTATAATAGGCAAGCAGCAAACAAGTCGCACAAATATCATCACCGCTCAATCTTTAACAGAAAATATATTTTTCTTGTGATTTTTTTTTTTACTTATTAGAAAAAGTTTTCAACGAAAAGTTTGGAGATCTTTTACTTTTAGAAAACTTTTCAGTAACAGGTAACAAAGTCCTAAGGGGATCTCTGTAAAGGGATATATACGAGAGGAGAGAGAGAGCACGGGGCGGACGCCGGAGGACAGACTGTGAGTATGATGCCGACACGGTGGTAACACCAGGGTGGGGGGGGGTGCACTTACTTTTTAGCCAAATCAAGTATTTAGGATATGTCCAGCTTCAGGTCACTGCATGGTTCCTTAAACTATATGGTAAGGTTTCATTGTTTTATACAATGAATGACTACATTAATATTGGAAAATATTACAATCTGACAGTCCTCAATCTGGTGGAATACAGCAGCGCGGTGTTTAACCCTTCACCCTCCCTACTCTATATGCACCACGCTGGGGACTGCAGCAGCCGTGATCTGCTCTTATAGTGGTTGTGACTCTCACAACCACACAAGGTGAAGCCTCTGATACCTATTTAGGTCATATTTTATCTCTCAGACCCTTCATCCTCCTTACTTTAATTTTCTGAGATAATGACCTTTGGGTTTCCATAATCATCAACATTAACAGAAATAAACACATGAAATAGATCCCATTATATAATAGATGTGTGTCACTTTATGTATTGAGTTACTGAAATAAATGAACATTTTGATGATTTTCTAATCCATTGAATGAGTAAATGAGAACCCTCTTGTTGGCTATTTACTAGTGATGAGCGAACTCTACCATCCTGGGGTGCTCGTCGCTCGTAACGGGGATTTCGTTTGCCGAGTGTAATAGAAGTCAATAGGGATCTAGAGCATTTTTCAGGAAAATCTTCTGGAAATGCTCAAGTTCCCCATTGACTTCCATTATACTCGGTAGACAAGTCAAGCCGGGCCCAACTCACCAGTGCCGAGCGCCCGAGCGCGGTAGCCCTCACTCACACTCAACACTACTATTTACTAGATAGTGACGTCTGGGATTCCTACCTAGAACCTAGGAAGGAGAGGAGGAGAGGATATACAACCCTAAGTGTATATGTCCACATATAGTAATACTGTACTCACCTTCTCTACATAGGATAAGAGCCTATCACATATATGTCTTCTCCTGCAGGTCCGGAGAATGGATGTGTGGACTCTCCCAGTGGGTCCCAGTAGAAGTAATAATAATAACATTTATTCATTTATATAGAGCTTTACATACATTTGCAACACTGTCCCCATCGAGGCTCACAGTCTAAACACCCTATCTGTATGTCTTTAAGTAAAGATAAAAACGGGAAAAACTCCAGAAACAGCGCCAAACCGTGCACTGGAGGAAATCAAGACATTAGATGTCCAAAATAAGAAGTTTATGGGAGTTTTTTGTCACAAATTTTATTTCTTATATTTGTTGATTACATTATTACATTTACTTACCGGCCTTCAGCTCCATCTCAAACTATAGCGACTTGATGTAGGAACGTTCTGTAGGAAGATCAATTTTGTGCAGCCTAAGTAAGTCCATCAAGGTCCATCAGGGTCTTCTCCAAGCCTAGATGGGTCTGCCAGGATCTTCTTCAAGCCTAGATAGGTTCACCAGAGGCTTCACCAAGACTAGATAGGTCCACCAGAGTCTTCTCCAAGCCTAGATCAGTCCACCAGGGTCTTCTCCAAGTCTACATAGGTCCACCAGGGTCTTCTCCAAGTCTACATAGGTCCACCAGGGTCTTCTCCAAGTCTACATAGGTCCACCAGGGTCTTCTCCAAGCCTAGATCAGTCCACCAGGGTCTTCGCCAAGCCTAGATCAGTCCACCAGGGTCTTCTCCAAGTCTACATAGGTCCACCAGGGTCTTCTCCAAGCATAGATAGGTCCACCAGTGTCTTCTCCAAGCCTATATAAGTCCATTAGGGTCTTCTCCAAGCCTAGATGGATCCACCAGAGTCTTCTCCAAGCCTAGATAGGTCCACCAGGGTCTTCTCCAAGCCTAGATAGGTCCACCAGGGTCTTCTCCAAGCCTAGATAGCTCCACCAGGGTCTTCTCCAAGCCCAGATAGGTCCACCATGGCTTCGACAGGGGTTAAACAGCCATAATCAGAGTTATGTAGCCTACATCTGCCAACTTTTATGGAGGAAGAGGGCATCAACGCTGTCAGGTAATCTGACCTAACTAAAGATGGGGGTCTTACAGATATAAGAAAAAATAGTTTTTTTAGTGAAGGCGAATCTCTAATTTTCTCAATTATTAACCACCTGCTTCCGTTTGGTTTCTTGGGGTGTACATATTTTTTATTTTGTGCTAGCTTGGATTATTTTTTGTGTTCTAATATTGGTCCATGGTCGGACAACTGCTACTAGTCCTCAGACAACCAGAGCTTGATTATGCGCTTCAGTCATGGCATTATGATCAAGAAGGCAGGACTTGTAAATTACAGCTCCTGCCTTTTCTTATAAGTGGCTGGATAACTCTGATCATTGAGCATTCTAAGAAGGTTTATTAGGGGCCTTGAAGGGGTTATCGTAGCATCAAAAAAATCATGCCATATGGAGTCAAAATTTGGGATTTTGTAAGTGAATGTTGACTGTGGTTTATGAACAAATGTAAGAGGGAATCATAAGTCCACTGGGTAATCAGGCCCTAGTATGTTTGCATGTGTCTTCGATAAGTGGTGAGGACCAATGAGTGGAAAAATAAGATGACTGATTTCATAAGAGTGCCTTAAAGCTAGATCTATCCATATGACCTAAAACAAAATTGCAATGATGTACTTGGGTTTTCAGTAGAAGAGTAGGCATGGTGTAATGGACTATATTGCAAATGGACTTGTTTGGGACCCCTTTACGGTACCTAAAGGGAATGAGGATGGAGGGTAAGATGACCATTAAGACACTGTGGATGAAGACTGTTAAATCCATTCTACTCATACTAGGAGTCTTTTAACCTTTTAGATCTTGACGTGTCCAATGGAAACCTCTAACAAGTCCTCGGTGGCCATCTTTCTGATCGTTGGCCTTTCGGAAACAGCAGATCCTCAGATCCTTCTTTTCCTCGTCTTCCTGGCCATCTACCTCATCACGGTGATAGGAAACATAGTCATTCTGAGCGTGATCTCCTCTGACCACAAACTCCACACGCCGATGTACTTCTTCTTGGCCAACCTTGCCGCGGTTGACGTCCTTTTGTCGTCGGTCACTGTCCCCAAACTGCTGCTCATTTTGTTCACGGCTCAGAGGTCCATCTCGTACGCCGGATGTGTCACCCAACTCTACTTTTTTCAGCTTTTCATGGTGGTGGAGTGTTATATCCTTACAGTTATGGCTTATGATAGGTATGTGGCCATCTGCTTTCCGCTCAACTACACCCTCATTATGAGTAGAGCCGTAAGAATTCGCATCGTCCTCGCCTGCTGGGCAAGCGGTCTTCTGAACTCGGTGGTCCAAGCAGTTTCCATATGTCATCTTGACTTTTGTAGCCCAAACAAGGTTGACCACTTCTTTTGCGATGTCACTCCGCTCTTCAAGTTGTCGTGCTCCGATACAAAAGTCGGGGAGGGGTTGTTCATGATCGTGGTCGTCATTGCTGGGATGGGACCCCTTGTTTTTATATTGGTCACCTATGGCCGGATCATTGCTGCTGTGACAAAGATTAGCACCAGCAAAGGTCGTAGAAAGACCTTCTCCACTTGTGCCTCTCACTTCATGGTCGTGGCTTTATATTACGGCAGTGGGATCTTCAGCTACATCTGGCCCTCCTCCACCTACGCCATGGACAAAGATGTCAAACTGGTGGCTGTGCTCTACACCATCATGACGCCCATGCTGAACCCCATCATCTACAGCCTGAGGAACCGGGAGGTAAAATTCGCCATGAGGAAAGCAATGGGGATTCATCCTAAACATCATGATAACTGAACATTACAAGATTAGTGGCCTTTACCTAGTCATTACATTCAGTGGCGGACCTTTACCCCAGGGGGCCCTGGTGCAGCCATGTTGAGGAGCGGGAAGGGGGTGCTGTTGGCCGTCGGCGCGGTCCGGGGGGCGGCAGGGAGGGTGCTGGTTGTGGCCGTCGGCGCGGTCCGGAGGGGGCGGGGGGTGCAATGTGGTGCTCGCAGCCGGCGGAGAGGTTTGCGGCGGCTCTCCTACCTGCTGAGCCGCGCCGGGTGCGCTCCTGGGAGTCGGAGGGGCAGGATCAGGCAAGGGAAGCAGGAAGATTTCTGCTTCCCTTGCCTGACCCTCCTCTCCTCTGACAACGGCTTGCAGGGGTCGGCTGCAGGCTTGAAGGGGCCCCCTAGCCGGTCGGGGCCCTGGTGCAGCTGCACCAGCTGCACCACGGTAGTTCCGCCTCTGATTACATTACATTCCAGGTGGGCATACCGGGCATTTGCCCAATACATTCCATTTTCCCCAATATAATAGTCTCCAAATAACATTATTGAAAGCCTTTGTTGCCCCAACCTGGTATGGATGATGACACCGGTCATCTGTGACTTTTATTCCACTTTATGCTAAAATCTGGACACTGAGTACCGATCCTAAACAGAAAGGTTGGAAAATATAACGACATGGAAGGAAACCACGGAGTATATACATTTATATTTTTATAGGAAATTTATGATTAAAGGAACTTTTCCAAATTTCGAAGACACTATCAACAACATGTTACGGGATGGTTTCAGGTTAACCCACAAAACATGCTTTAGAGGTTGTTAGAAGACATAGTGTCAATGTCCATCTAAAGACCCTAAATCAGGTACAAGTGCCCCCCATCCTGGTATATACAGTCATGGCTGAAGGTTTCGGCACCCTTGAAATTGTTCTAGAAAATGAAGCTTTTCTCCCCAAAAAATATTGCAGATACAAGTTGTGTTATACACGGGTTTATGTCTATTGTGTGTATTGGAACAACACAAATTGGAAAAATTGAAAATTTACCATAATTTCATATAAAACTCTAAAAATGGTCCGGACATAATTGTTGCCCCCTGAACTTAATATTTGGTTTCCCCCTTTGGCATAAATCCTCCACAGTCGCCCCCTATACCCTCCACAAGCTGCTTCTCCTTCTCCTGCAGTGTCTCCTCTTCTTTATAATCTGCTCCCGGTCTCTCGTCTTCTCCCAATTTTCAGATCTCTCCACAGGGGATCAATGATATTTAGATCCGGTCATTGCGGCCTCTTCAGATCTCTCCAGAGCTTTGTTTCCTCCATTTCTGGGGCTTCTTGATGTGTGGGCTTCAGCTTTCAGCTTTCTGACACCGGCTCTATATTTTGACCCAAAATCCTTTGGTATCTTCGGATTTCATGATGTCTTGCACACAGTCATGACCCCCAGTGCCAGAGGCAGGAAAACAACCCAAAATCTCTCTAAACTCGACCATATGTGACTGTAGGTCCTGTGCTCTTTTCTCTGCCCTCCCCCATATGTGACTGTAGGTCCTGTGCTCTTTTCTCTGACCTCCCCCATATGTGACTGTAGATCCTGTGCTCTTTTCTCTGACCTTCCCCATATGTGACTGTAGGTCCTGTGCTCTTTTCTCTGACCTCCCCTATATGTGACTGTAGGTCTAGTACTCTTTTCTCTGACCTCCCCCATATGTGACTGTAGGTCCTGTGCTCTTTTCTCTGACCTCCACCATATGTGACTGTAGGTCCTGTGCTCTTTTCTCTGACCTCCCCTATATGTGACTGTAGGTCCTGTGCTCTTTTCTCTACCCTCCCCATATGTGACTGTAGGCCCTGTGCTCTTTTCTCTGACCTCCCCCATATGTGACTGTAGGTCCTGCGCTCTTTTCTCTGACCTCCCCCATATGTGACTGTAGGTCCTGTGCTCTTTTCTCTGACCTCCCCTATATGTGACTGTAGGCCCTGTGCTCTTTTCTCTGATCTCCACCATATGTGACTGTAGGTCCTGTGCTCTTTTCTCTACCCTCCCCATATGTGACTGTAGGTCCTGTGCTCTTTTCTCTGACCTCCCCCATATGTGACTGTAGGTCCTGTGCACTTTTCTCTGACCTCCCACATATGTGACTGTAGGTCCTGTGCTCTTTTCTCTGTCCTCCCCCATATGTGACTGTAGGTCCTGTGCTCTTTTCTCTGACCTCCCCCATATGTGACTGTAGGTGCTGTGCTCTTTCCTCTGACGTCCCCATATGTGACTGTAGGTCCTGTGATCTTTTCTCTGACCTCCCCCATATGTGACTGTAGGTCCTGTGCTCTTTTCTCTGACCTCCCCCATATGTGACTGTAGGTCCTGTGCTCTATTCTCTGACCTCCCCCATATGTGACTGTAGGTGCTGTGCTCTTTCCTCTGACGTCCCCATATGTGACTGTAGGTCCTGTGCTCTTTTCTCTGACCTCTCCCATATGTGACTGTAGGTCCTGTGCTCTTTTCTCTGACCTCCCCCATATGTGACTGTAGGCCCTGTGCTCTTTTCTCTGATCTCCACCATATGTGACTGTAGGTCCTGTGCTCTTTTCTCTACCCTCCCCATATGTGACTGTAGGTCCTGTGCTCTTTTCTCTGACCTCCCCTATATGTGACTGTAGGCCCTGTGCTCTTTTCTCTGATCTCCACCATATGTGACTGTAGGTCCTGTGCACTTTTCTCTGACCTCCCACATATGTGACTGTAGGTCCTGTGCTCTTTTCTCTGTCCTCCCCCATATGTGACTGTAGGTCCTGTGCTCTTTTCTCTGACCTCCCCCATATGTGACTGTAGGTGCTGTGCTCTTTCCTCTGACGTCCCCATATGTGACTGTAGGTCCTGTGATCTTTTCTCTGACCTCCCCCATATGTGACTGTAGGTCCTGTGCTCTTTTCTCTGACCTCCCCCATATGTGACTGTAGGTCCTGTGCTCTTTTCTCTGACCTCCACCATATGTGACTGTAGGTCCTGTGCTCTTTTCTCTGACCTCCACCATATGTGACTGTAGGTCCTGTGATCTTTTCTTTGTAGCCTCATTCTGATTTTGGTAAAGAGTAGAATGATGCTTTACCAAGAAGCTCTAACTTGGTCTCATCTAGTCACAAGACGCTTTCCCAGAAGGATTTTAGTTACTCATGTATATTTTGTCAAACTGCTGTCTAGTTTCTTTCTGTCTCTGTGTCAGTAGTGGGTCCTCCTGTGTCTCCTCCATAGTGTTTCATTTCATTCACATGTGGACAGATAGTTTATGCTGACACTGATGCCCCCAGAGCCTGCAGGACGGCTTGGACTGCTTTGGAGCTTGATTAGAGCTTATCCACAATCTGGACTATCCTGCATTGCAATCTTTCATCAATTTTTTTCTCTGTAGCTTATGTCCGGGGAGATTAGCTACAGTGCCATGGGTTGTAAACATCTTGATTATGTTGCGCACTATGGAAAAAGGAACATTAAAATCTCTGGAGATGGAATAGTAATCTTGAGATTTCATGAAGGCAGAAGAAATGACAAGGCACTCAGCATGATCTTCAGGGATAATAATAATAATATTTATTAATTAATGTAATTAATTTCATTCAGACATATCCGAACATGTCGTTAGTGGGAAGGGGGATCTGGAGACACAGGACACAGGTCAATCAGGCTGCTGTCAATCACTGTCTGTGTATTTAAAAGAAATATATATAATTTATAAGGCTTGAAGCAGGCGGTAGAAACGTTGCCTGATGGATCATTAAAGCCCAATCTTTGCATCTTATACTCTGGAGTGCTGCCTGCTTTTGATTATAGGAATATATATATTACTAGCTGTGAGCCCGATGCAAATGCATCGGGATTCTAGAACGTGCATTAATTTGATTATAGTAGTTATAGCTACTTTTTGGGGGAGTCCAATACTTTTTTTGGGGGGTCCAATACTTTTTTTGGGGGGTCCAATACTTTTGGGGGGGGGGTCCAATACTTTTTGGGGGGGTCCAATCCTTTTTTTGGGGGGGTCCAATCCTTTTTGGGGGGGTCCAATACTTTTTTGGGGGGGTCCAATACTTTTTGGGGGGGTCCAATACTTTTTTTGGGGGGTCCAATACTTTTTTTGGGGGGTCCAATACTTTTTGGGGGGTCCAATACTTTTTTTGGGGGGTCCAATACTTTTTTTGGGGGGTCCAATACTTTTTGGGGGGTCCAATAATTTTTTGGGGGGGTCCAATACTTTTTTTGGGGGGTCCAATACTTTTTGGGGAGGGTCCAATACTTTTTGGGGGGGGTCCAATACTTTTTGGGGGGTCCAATACTTTTTTTGGGGGGGTCCAATACTTTTTGGGGGGGTCCAATACTCTTTTTGGGGGGTCCAATACTTTTTGGGGGGGGTGCAATACTTTTTTTAGGGGGTCCAATACTTTTTGGGGGGGGTCCAATAATTTTTTTTTGGGGGGTCCAATACTTTTTGGGGGGGGGGGGGGTCCAATACTTTTTTTAGGGGGTCCAATACTTTTTTGGGGGGGTCCAATACTTTTTTTGGGGGGTGCAATACTTTTTGGGGGGGGGGGGTCCAATACTTTTTTTGGGGGGTGCAATACTTTTTGGGGGGGGTCCAATACTTTTTTTGGGGGGTCCAATACTTTTTGGGGGGGTTGAATACTTATTGGGGCTGAGTGATCGCAATGGCCGCGAAGCGGGCATTGCGAGTCGCTGGCCGAAAATGGAACCAGAGGCTCGGCCACAAAGTTAGCGATTTACCGCTCAGGCAGCGACTCGCTACCTGAGCGGTAAATCGCTAGCTTTGTGGCCGAGCCTCTGGTTCTATTTTCGGCCAGCGACTCGCAATGGCCGCTTCGCGGCCATTGCGAGCACAAAGCTAGCGACTCGCAATGGCCTCGCGGCCATTGCTCGCGCAGCTAACGACTCGCATTGGCCGCTACGCGGCCAATGCTTCGCCGTGGTGACGTCACAAAAGTGACAAAGCCACAGCGATTTCGGGGTCCGACACGATTTTGCCTACGGCAATTATAGAGTAGATATACCGTATATATATATAATAATATTTATTTTTTTTGCTTTATTCAATTAAATCAATCAATTAAAAGTGATTAAACATAAAAATTATATCAATATGAACGTCGGCTCATATCGGTAACGAAAAAGACATTAAAACACCTTATACAGGTATATCGACGACAACAACAAAAAAGGAAAAAAATGACAAAGTCGTAACATTTTTACCTTTAGAAATATATATTAAAAAAACAATTTAAAATAAAAAAAATACAATTTTGGGTTTGCTGCCCCTGTACTGACCGGGAGAATCACATTATCAGGACGGCTTTACCGCATAATGTACAATTAAAATCCAAATCACAATGGTGGAAATTACATTTTCTATTCCCAAATCGTCATAAAACTGTAAGATATTTCATAGAATCAGAAGTCAATGTCACACATGAAGAGTTAATGATTTATTATATTAAATGTAAAGAATTGTACAAAATCACAATGAAATAAAACCATACAATATAAATAGCAGCGCAGTGTATACTGACACCCAAAGGAGAATAAACTGGAGAACAATGATATAACCTCCAAGTCTGATCACTGATAGAATGCGCAGCGAGAGCGCTACCTGCTGGCCGAGAATAGCTGTATGTTGCCGGCTGCCTATATACAGGTGCACCTGAATGAATGCCCCACGCTGGGGACTGCAGCAGCCGTGATCTGCTTTTATAGTGGTTGTAACTCTCACAACCACACAAGGTGAAGCCTCTGATACCTACTTAGGTCATATTTTATCTCTCAGACCCTTCACCCTCCCTACTCTATATGCTCCACGCTGGGGACTGCAGCAGCCGTGATCTGCTTTTATAGTGGTTGTGACTCTCACAACCACACAAGGTGAAGCCTATGATACCTATTTAGGTCATATTTTATCTCTCAGACCCTTCATCCTCCCTACTTTAATGTTCTGAGATTATGAACTTTGGGTTTCCATAATCATCAACATTAACAGAAATAAACACATGAAATAGATCCCTCTATATAATATATGTGTGTCACTTTATGTATTGAATTACTAAAATAAAGTAACTTTTTGATGATCTTCTAATTGATAGAGATGCTATGTACAGTATATGGCCGGACTTAGCTCAGGTATTGTGTTGTCTTTCTGCTCCCAACCTGGAGAACAATCTGAACCCTGCCATCCTAATCATAGAGGAGCCGGAGTGATATTCCGAAATCACTGTAAACCAACCATCGGTAATGGGGCAGAGGTGCGCGTACCTGACCTGCCCCCATTGGACAAACCATCAGCAGATTTGGGTTCCAGTTATATCGCTACTCGATGTGAGGGGGTTAGCGGGGACACCCGGGGGTGGTGACACCACGATCGGGGGGACGGGGCGCTCTCCTAATGTAAATGTATTTTTACTTAAAAACCTGTTTTCTGTGTTTATTTTTATTAATAAAGTGTGTAATTTCCTGGTATATAATGTGTGGGGCTTCGCTGTATTTTCTATTGCCAGTGCAGGTAAACCAAGCAGCTACTGGCAGGCGAACCTCCACCGCCTGGTGCTACCTTCACTGGCAATGAAGAATACAGGGAGCGGGGGCTGTGTGGGAGGTGAGCGGGGCTGTGTGGGAGGTGAGTGGGGCGGTGTGGGAGGTGAGTGGGGCTGTGTGGGAGGTGAGTGGGGCTGTGTGGGAGGTGAGCAGGGGCTGTGTGGAGGGTGAGCAGGGCTGTGTGGGAGGTGAGCAGGGGCTGTGTGGGAGGTGAGCGGGGCTGTGTGGGAGGTGAGCAGGGGCTGTGTGGAGGTGAGTGGGGGCTGTGCGGGAGGTGAGTGGGGCTGTGCGGGAGGTGAGCGAGGGCTGTGTGGGAGGTGAGCGAGGGCTGTGTGGGAGGTGAGTGGGGGCTGTGCGGGAGATGAGTGAGGGCTGTGCGGAGGTGAGTGGGGGCTGTGTGGGAGGTGAGCGAGGGCTGTGTGGGAGGTGAGCGGGGCTGTGTGGGAGGTGAGGGGGTGTGTGGGAGGTGAGCGGGCTGTGTGGGATGAGTGGGGCTGTGTGGGAGGTGAGCGAGGGCTGTTGGGAGGTGAGCGGGGCTGTTGGGGGTGAGCGGGCTGTGATGGGAGAGTGAGCGGGCTGTGGTGGGAGTGAGTGGGCTGTGTGGGAGGTGATTTGAGGGCTGTGTGGAGGTGAGTGGGGCTGTAATGGAGGTGAGCGGGCTGTGGGGAGGTGAGTGGGGCTGTGTGGGAGGTGAGCGTGGCTGTGTGGGAGGTGAGCGGGGCTGTGTGGGAGAGCGAGGGCTGTTGTGGGAGTTGTAGCGGGGCTGTGTGGGAGGTGAGTGGGGCTGTGTGGAGGTGAGCGGGGCTGTGTGGGAGGTGAGATGGGGCTGTGTGGGAGGTGAGCGGGGCTGTGTGGGAGGTAAGTGGGGCTGTGTGTGGAGGTGAGCGAGGGCTGTGTAGGAGGTGAGCGGGGCTGTGTGGGAGGTGAGTGGGGCTGTAAGGGAGTTGAGGGACGGGGGCTGTGTGGAGGTGAGCGGGGCTGTGGGGAGTGAGTGGGCTGTGTGGGAGGTGAGCGAGGGCTGTGTGGGAGGTGAGCGGGGCTGTGTGGGAGGTGAGCGGGGCTGTGTGGGGAGTGAGCGGGGCTGTGTGGGAGGTGAGTGGGGCTGTGTGGGAGGTGAGCGAGGGCTGTGTGGGAGGTGAGCGGGGCTGTGTGTGGAGTGAGTGGGGCTGTGTGGGAGGTGAGCGGGGCTGTGTGGGAGGTGAGCGGGCTGTGTGGGAGGTGAGTGAGGGCTGTGTGGGAGGTGAGTGAGGGCTGTGTGGGAGGTGAGTGGGGCTGTAGAGGGAGGTGAGCGGGGCTGTGTGGGAGGTGAGTGAGGGGCTGTGTGGGAGGTGAGTAGAGGGCTGTGTGGGAGGTGAGTGGGGCTGTAAGGGAGGTGAGCGGGGCTGTGGGGAGGTGAGTGGGGCTGTGTGGGAGGTGAGCGGGGCTGTGTGGGAGGTGAGTGGGGCTGTGTGGAGGTGAGCGAGGGGCTGTGTGGGAGGTGAGCGGGGCTGTGTGGGAGGTGAGTGGGGCTGTGTGGGAGGTGAGCGGGGCTGTGTGGGAGGTGAGTGGGGCTGTGTGGGAGGTGAGCGGGGCTGTGTGGGAGGTGAGTGGGGCTGTGTGGGAGGTGAGCGAGGGCTGTGTGGGAGGTGAGCGAGGGCTGTGTGGGAGGTGAGGGGGCTGTGTGGGAGGTGAGCGGGGCTGTGTGGGAGGTGAGTGAGGGCTGTGTGGGAGGTGAGTGAGGGCTGTGTGGGAGGTGAGTGGGGCTGTGTGGGAGGTGAGTGAGGGCTGTGTGGGAGGTGAGTGAGGGCTGTGTGGGAGGTGAGCGGGGCTGTGTGGGAGGTGAGCGGGGCTGTGTGGGAGGTGAGTGAGGGCTGTGTGGGAGGTGAGTGAGGGCTGTGGGGAGGTGGAGGGGCTGTGTGGGAGGTGAGCGGGGCTGTGTGGGAGGTGAGTGAGGGCTGTGTGGGAGGTGAGCGGGGGCTGTGTGGGAGGTGAGCAGGGGCTGTGTGGGAGGTGAGCGGGGCTGTGGGGAGGTGAGCGGGGGCTGTGTGGGAGTGAGTGGGGCTGTGTGGGAGGTGAGCAGGGGCTGTGAGGGAGGTGTGCGGGGGCTGTGTGGGAGGTGAGTGAGGGCTGTGTGGGAGGTGAGCGGGGGCTGTGTGGGAGGTGAGCAGGGGCTGTGTGGGAGGTGAGCGGGGCTGTGTGGGAGGTGAGCGGGGGCTGTGGGGAGGAGAGTGGGGCTGTGCGGGAGGTGAGTGGGGCTGTGCAGGAGGTGAGCAGGGGCTGTGTGGGAGGTGAGTGGCGGCTGTGCGGGAGGTGAGTGGGGCTGTGTGGGAGGTGAGTGGCGGATGTGCGGGAGGTAGTGGGGCTGTGCGGGATGGTGAGTGGGGCTGTGCGGGAGGTGAGTGGGGCTGTGCGGGAGGAGAACAGAATATGTCAGCACTATATAAACAATTTTAGTATTATATTATGTTTGTCTGATTCATTGACTATGGGACTGCTGGAAATACTTCACAGTACCATAGACAATGAAATGAGTAGAAGTCAAGCATTTATTTTAGAAGCAGTCACTGTGTACATACATTACATTACTGATCCTGAGTTACCTCCTGTATTATACTCCAGAGCAGCACTCACTATTCTGCTGGTGCAGTCACTGTGTACATACATTACATTACTGATCCTGAGTTACCCCCTGTATTATACTCCAGAGCTGCACTCACTATTCTGCTGGTGCAGTCACTGTGTACATACATTACATTACTGATCCTGAGTTACCTTCTGTATTATACTCCAGAGCTGCACTCACTATTCTGCTGGAGCAGTCACTGTGTACATACATTACATTACTGATCCTGAGTTACCTCCTGTATTATACTCCAGAGCTGCACTCACTATTCTGCTGGTGCAGTCACTGTGTACATACATTACATTACTGATCCTGAGTTACCTCCTGTATTATACTCCAGAGCATGCACTCACTATTCTGCTGGTGCAGTCACTGTGTACATACATTACATTACTGATCCTGAGTTACCCCTGTATTATACTCCAGAGCTGCACTCACTATTCTGCTGGTGCAGTCACTGTGTACATACATTACATTACTGATCCTGAGTTACCTCTGTATTATACTCCAGAGCTGCACTCACTATTCTGCTGGTGCAGTCACTGTGTACATACATTACATTACTGATCCTGAGTTACCTCCTGTATTATACTCCAGAGCTGCACTCACTATTCTGCTGGTGCAGTCACTGTGTACATACATTACATTACTGATCCTGAGTTACCTTCCTGTATTATACTCCAGAGCTGCACTCACTATTCTGCTGGTGCAGTCACTGTGTACATACATTACATTACTGATCCTGAGTTACCTCCTGTATTATACTCCAGAGCTGCACTCACTATTCTGCTGGTGCAGTCACTGTGTACATACATTACATTACTGATCCTGAGTTACCCCTGTATTATACTCCAGAGCTGCACTCACTATTCTGCTGGTGCAGTCACTGTGTACATACATTACATTACTGATCCTGAGTTACCTCCTGTATTATACTCCAAGCTGCACTCACTATTCTGCTGGTGCAGTCACTGTGTACATACATTACATTACTGATCCTGAGTTACTCCTGTATTATACTCCAGAGCTGCACTCACTATTCTGCTGGTGCAGTCACTGTGTACATACATTACATTACTGATCCTGAGTTACCTCCTGTATTATACTCCAAGCTGCACTCACTATTCTGCTGGTGCAGTCACTGTGTACATACATTACATTACTGATCCTGAGTTACTCCTGTATTATACTCCAGAGCTGCACTCACTATTCTGCTGGTGCAGTCACTGTGTACATACATTACATTACTGATCCTGAGTTACCTCCTGTATTATACTCCAGAGCTGCACTCACTATTCTGCTGGTGCAGTCACTGTGTACATACATTACATTACTGATCCTGAGTTACCTCCTGTATTATACTCCAGAGCTGCACTCACTATTCTGCTGGTGCAGTCACTGTGTACATACATTACATTACTGATCCTGAGTTACCTCCTGTATTATACTCCAGAGCTGCACTCACTATTCTGCTGGTGCAGTCACTGTGTACATACATTACATTACTGATCCTGAGTTACCTCCTGTATTATACTCCAGAGCTGCACTCACTATTCTGCTGGTGCAGTCACTGTGTACATACATTACATTACTGATCCTGAGTTACCTCCTGTATTATACTCCAGAGCTGCACTCACTATTCTGCTGGTGCAGTCACTGTGTACATACATTACATTACTGATCCTGAGTTACCTCCTGTATTATACTCCAGAGCTGCACTCACTATTCTGCTGGTGCAGTCACTGTGTACATACATTACATTACTGATCCTGAGTTACCTCCTGTATTATACTGCAGAGCTGCCTCACTATTCTGCAGTGCAGTCACTGTGTACATACATTACATTACTGATCCTGAGTTACCTCCTGTATTATACTCCAGAGCTGCACTCACTATTCTGCTGGTGCAGTCACTGTGTACATACATTACATTACTGATCCTGAGTTACCTCCTGTATTATACTCCAGAGCTGCACTCACTATTCTGCTGGTGCAGTCACTGTGTACATACATTACATTACTGATCCTGAGTTACCTCCTGTATTATACTCCAGAGCTGCACTCACTATTCTGCTGGTGCAGTCACTGTGTACATACATTACAATACCTGGTCACTAACCACAGTATCACTGTGTTTGATTGGCAGCAAACTTACCTGACCTAAAGCCATACAGAATCTATGAGAGACACCAGACCCAACAATGCAGACGAGCTGAAGGCTCTTATCAAAGCAACCTGGGCTTCCATAACCCCTCAGCAGCACAGCCTGATCCCCTCCATGCCACGCCGCATTGATGCAGAAATACATGCAAAAGGACCCGACCAAGTATTGAGGGCATTTACAGAACAGACTTTTCATTAGGCCGACATTAATCAGTTAAAAATCATTATGTCATTGATCTCAATGTTTGGGGAGTTTCAGAAATGTTCCAATATTGCCCCTGTCCCATCTCCAGTATGTCGGATGTCGGATGTCGGATGGTTCCACCATATATTATACGGAGCAGATTATGGATAAAAGCTGTAACAATCACCCCCTAGACTCTGCACTTCACATCCCTTGATACAGCTCCAGTCTCTAGATTGGACCCTCGGGACAGTACAATGGTTTATATTGCAGCTCTGATCCCATCCCTCCATCCAGGTGTCATGTCTGTATGGTGGTCCCCATTAATCCGTCACAGGTAAGGGACCAGTCACTAAGGGTTAAATTAATGTGGAAATCAGATGACCGTTACATTTTGCAGCTTACTAACCTTAACTATGTTTTAAGCCACCCATATAGATTAAATGTCGGCCGGACCCACAGATATTGACAAGATTGGGCCAATAGTGTCATGTGCATGAGCGCTCCAGATCGTTTATTGTTGGGGGAAATATCGCTCCAGCATGTCTGATTATGTATGGACAATCATATTGTCACCTGTAGATAAGCCACCACCAGACAAGTCAGAAGTCGGCTCTGTCATAAAGAACACAGCGCTGCTTGACTGAATGTGTGCGAGTGTTTATTAGAGAGTCAGCCAATCAAGCACTCCTGTGTAGGTGAGAGTCAGCCAAGCAAGAGCTCCTGTGTAGGGGAGAGTCAGCCAAGCGAGAGCTCCTGTGTGGGGGAGAGTCAGCCAAATGAGAGCTCCTGTGTAGGTGAGAGTAAGCCAAGCGAGAGCTCCTGTGTAGGGGAGAGTCAGCCAAGCGAGAGCTCCTGTGTGGGGGAGAGTCAGCCAAATGAGAGCTCCTCTGTAGGGGAGAGTCAGCCAAGCGAGAGCTCCTGTGTAGGGGAGAGTCAGCCAAACGAGAGCTCCTGTGTAGGGGAGAGTCAGCCAAATGAGAGCTCCGATGTAGGGGAGAGTCAACAAATCAAGCACTCCTGTGTAGGTGAGAGTCAGCCAAACGAGCGCTCCTGTGTAGGGGAGAGTCAGCCAAACGAGAGCTCCGATGTAGGGGAAAGTCAGCCAAGCGAGAGCTCCTGTGTGGGGGAGAGTCAGCCAAATGAGAGCTCCTGTGTAGGGGAGTCATCCGAACAAGCGCTCCTGTGTAGGGGAGTCATGCGAACAAGCGCTCCTGTGTAGGGGAGTCATCCGAACAAGCGCTCATGTGTAGGGGAGTCATCCGAACAAGCGCTTCTGTGTAGGGGAGTCATCCGAACAAGCGCTCCTGTGTAGGGGAGTCATCCGAACAAGCGGTCCTGTGTAGGGGAGTCATCCGAACAAGCGCTCATGTGTAGGGGAGTCATCCGAACAAGCGCTTCTGTGTAGGGGAGTCATCCGAACAAGCGCTCCTGTGTAGGGGAGTCATCCGAACAAGCGCTCCTGTGTAGGGAAGTCATCCGAACAAGCGCTCCTGTGTAGGGGATTCAGCCAAACGAGAGCTCCTGTGTAGGGGAGTAAGCCAAATGAGCACTCGTGTAGGTGAGAGTCAACAGAACAAGCCCTCCTGTGTAGGCGAGAGTCAGCAGAACGAGCGCTCCTGTGTATTGGAGAGAGTCAGCCAAACTAGTGTTCCTGTGTAGAGTAGAGTAAGATGAACGACTACTCCTGTGTAGGCGAGTCAGCAGGAGGAGCGCTCCTGTGTAGGGCAGTCAGCCAAACAACTGCTCCAGTGTAGGGCAGAGAGTCAGCCGAACAAGCGCTTCTGTGTAACAGAGAGTCAACTGAACAAGTGCTCCTGTGTAGGGCAGAGTCAGCTGATCTAGGGTTCCTGTGTAGGCAAGAGTCAGCAGAACGAGCGCTCCCGTGTAGGGCAGATTCGGCTGATCTAGGGTTCCTGTGTAGGCGAGAGTCAGCAGAACGAGCACTCCCGTGTAGGGCAGATTCGGCTGATCTAGGGTTCCTGTGTAGGGCAGAGTCAGCTGATCTAGGGTTCCTGTGTAGGCAAGAGTCAGCAGAACGAGCACTCCCGTGTAGGGCAGAGTCAGCTGATCTAGGGTTCCTGTGTAGGGCAGAGTCAGCTGATCTAGGGTTCCTGTGTAGGCAAGAGTCAACAGAACGAGCACTCCCGTGTAGGGCAGATTCGGCTGATCTAGGGTTCCTGTGTAGGCGAGTCAGCAGAACGAGCGCTCCCGTGTAGGGCAGATTCGGCTGATCTAGGGTTCCTGTGTAGGCGAGAGTCAGCAGAACGAGCGCTCCCGTGTAGGGCAGATTCGGCTGATCTAGGGTTCCTGTGTAGGCGAGTCAGCAGAACGAGCACTCCCGTGTAGGGCAGAGTCAGCCATACGACTGCTAATGTGTAGGCGAGAGTCAGTCGAACAAGTGAACCTGTGTAGGGGAGAGTCAGCCAAACAACTGCTCCTTTGTAGGAGAGTCAGTCGAACGAGCGGTCCTGTGTAGGAGAGTCAGCTGAACAAACGCTCCTGTGTGGGGAGAGTCAGCTAAACAAGCGCTCCTGTGAAGGGGATAATCAGCCAAACGAACGCTCCTGTGTAGGGGAGAGTCAGCCAAACAAGCGGTCCTGTGTAGGGGAGAGTCAAATAAACTAGTGCTCCTGTGTAGGGAAGAGTCAGCCAAAGAAGCACTCCTGTGTTTGGGATAGTTGGCCAAACAAGCACTGCTGAGTAGGAGAGTCAGCTGGATAAGCCCTCCTGTTTAGGGGAGAGTAAGTCAGACTAGTGATCCTGTAGGGGAGTCAGCTGAACTAGTGCTCTTGTGTGGGGAGAGTCAGCCGAACAAGCACTCCTGTGTAGGGGAGAGTCAACCAAAGAGGCGCTCCTGTGTAGGGAGAGTCAGCCAACTGAGCGCCCCTGTGTAGGGGAGAATCAGCCAACTGAGCACCCCTGTGTAGGGGAGCGTCAGCCAATTGTATGCCCCTGTGTAAGGGAGAGTCAGCCAAATGGGCGCCCCTGTGTAAGGGAGTCAGCCAAACGGGCATCCCTGTGCTGCTGGGCAGCACGGTGGCTCAAGTGGTTAGCACTGTAGCCCTTGCAGCGCTGGGGTCTTGAGGTCCTGGGTTCAATTCCCACCAAGGACACTAAGGACAACATCTGCAAGGAGTTTGTATGTTCTCCCTGTGTTTGCGTGGGTTTCCTCCCACATTGTAAAGACATACGGATAGGATGTTTAGATTGTGAGCTCCCAAGAGAGACAGCATTACTCATGTATGTAAAGTGCTATGGAATCAATAGCGCTATATAAATTAATAAATATTACTATTATTAGTAGGGCCCAGGGGAGTCAGCCACACGAGTGCCCATGTGTAGAGGAGAGACAACCAATCGAGCACCCATGTAGGGAAGTCAGCCAAAGAAGTACTCCTGTGTAAGGGAGTCAGCCAAACCAGTGCTCCTGTGTAGTGGGGAGTCAGGCAAATGGGTGCCCCTGTGTAGGGGCGAGTAACCCAAACAAGCGCTTCTGGGAAGGGGAGACTCAGCCAAATGAGGACCCTGTGTAAGGGAATCAGCCAAATAAGCACCCCTGTGAGTCAGCCAAACAAGTGCTCCTGTGTAGGGGAGTCAGCCAAATCAACACTCCTGCATAGAGGAGTGTCAGCCAAATGACCACCCGTGTGTAGGCAAGAGTCAGCCGTACAAGCGCTCCTGTGTAGGGGAGTTAGCCGAATAAGCATTCTTGTTTAGAACAGAGTCTGCCGAATTGCGCAGTGTAGGGAAAAGTCGTCCAAGTGATCGCTCCCTTTGTAGGAAAGTCTCAGTCAAATGAGAGCTCAACCAAAGAGGAGCGCTTCTTTGTAGTGCATTGATGGCAAACAAGTACTCCTGAATAGGGGAGATTCGTCCAAAAGAGCGCTCCTGTGTAGGGGAGAGCCGGCCAAGCAAGCACTCCTGTGTAAGGAATTGATAGACAAACAAGCACTCCTGTGTATGGGAGAGCCGGCCAAGCAAGCACTCCTGTGTATGGGAGAGCCGGCCAAGCAAGCACTCCTGTGTATGGGAGAGCCGGCCTGGTTCTTGATGGCTCAAACTTGACCAGAATAACCCCCAAAGGGTCAAACTAAAGGATACAACCATTTGTCATCTAGTGGGAAAGTATAGATGTGAAATGTACCCAATCCTTAAATACCTGTGTCTGTAATATATTACAGGTAAAGCAACTGCACTCTGAATGGATAAAACCAATGTATCGAGAGTCACTGAATTCTTTCTTCTGGGTCTTTCTCACGACCAAGATCAGACGATCACACTCTTTGCGGGGTTTTTGTTAACGTATCTTCTCACTCTTCTGGGCAATGCCCTGATCATTATCGCCATCAACAATGATCCGAGGCTGAACTCGCCCATGTACTTCTTCCTCGGGAACCTCTCCTTCGTTGACATTTGTTTCAGCTCGGTCACAGCTCCGCTCATGTTGGCCAACCTTCTCCGGGAGAGGAAGGCGATCACGTTTAAAGGATGTATGAGCCAGCTGTTCTTTCTGTTCTGCACGGCCACCATGGAGTGCTTTGTCTTGGCCGTCATGGCCTACGACAGGCTAGTTGCCATCAGCAATCCTCTCCGGTACTTGTACATCATGGACAGGAAGACGTGTTGGGGTCTCATCTTGTTCTGTTGGATATTCACCTCGTTACATTCACTTCTACATGTATGTATTGTTTCTTCCATGAACTTCTGCGGACCAAACAAGATCCATGAGCACTTCTGCGACCTTCCCCCTTTGCTTGCCTTGTCCTGCTCGGATAAGTCACAATATGACCTCTTGGTGTTTACAGAAGGTTCTCTGGTCACAATGAGCCCTTTGTATTCGTAGTCGTCTCCTATTGTAGGATCCTCAGAATCATCCTAAGAATGACTTCATCCTCCGGAAGACACCAGGCTTTCTCCACTTGTTCTTCTCATCTTACTTCTGTAGGACTTTTCTTCGGCACCGTCTTCTTTACATATTTCCGCCCTTCCGCGTCAAATTCGGTAGAAGACGACAGGTCGGTGACCGTTGTGTACTCCATCCTCACTCCTCTTCTCAACCCTTTAATTTACAGTCTAAGGAACAAGCAAGTTAAGGAGTCTCTGAAGACGTTTCCCAAGTTGTTGCTCAACCCATGAGGTCCACCATGGTTTTAGACGTTACTATGATTGTAACACTGTCCACCATGGTTTTAGACAGTACTATGACTAACACTGTCCACCATGGTTTTAGACAGTACTATGACTGTAACACTGTCCACCATGGTTTTAGACGTTACTATGATTGTAACACTGTCCACCATGGTTTTAGACAGTACTATGACTGTAACACTGTCCACCATGGTTTTAGACGTTACTATGATTGTAACACTGTCCACCATGGTTTTAGACGTTACTATGACTAACACTGTCCACCATGGTTTTAGACGTTACTATGACTGTAACACTGTCCACCATGGTTTTAGACATTACTATGACTGAACACTGTCCACCATGGTTTTAGACAGTTACTATGACTGTAACACTGTCCACCATGGTTTTAGACAGTACTATGACTGTAACACTGTCCACCTATGGTTTTAGACATTACTATGACGGTAACACTGTCCACCATAATTTTAGACAGTACTATGACTGTAACACGGTCCACCATGGTTTTAGACGTACTATGACTGTAACACTGTCCACTATGGTTTTAGACATTACTATGACGGTAACACTGTCCACCATAATTTTAGACAGTACTATGACTGTAACATGTCACCATGGTTTTAGACGTACTTGTGTAACATGTCCACTATGGTTTTAGACATTACTATGACGTAACACTGTCCACCATAATTTTAGACAGTACTATGACTGTAACACGGTCCACCATGGTTTTAGACAGTACTATGACTAACACTGTCCACATGGTTTTAGACAGTACTATGACTGTAACACTGTCCACCATGGTTTTAGACGTTACTATGACTAACACTGTCCACCATGGTTTTAGACAGTTACTATGACTAACACTGTACACCATGGTTTTAGACATTACTATGACTAACACTGTCCACCATGGTTTTAGACAGTACTATGACTAACACTGTCCACCATGGTTTTAGACAGTACTATGACTAAACACTGTCCACCATGGTTTTAAACAGTACTATGACTGTAACACTGTCCACCATGGTTTTAGACGTTACTATGACTAACACTGTCCACCATGGTTTTAGACAGTTACTATGACTGTAACACTGTCCACCATGGTTTTAGACGTTACTATGACTAACACTGTCACCATGGTTTTAGACGTTACTATGACTAACACTGTCCACCATGGTTTTAGACAGTACTATGACTAACACTATCCACCATGGTTTTAGACGTTACTATGACTAACACTGTCCACCATGGTTTTAGACGTTACTATGACTAACACTGTCCACCATGGTTTTAGACAGTACTATGACTGTAACACTGTCCACCATGGTTTTAGACGTTACTATGACTAACACTGTCCACCATGGTTTTAGACAGTACTATGACTGTAACACTGTCCACCATGGTTTTAGACGTTACTATGACTAACACTGTCCACCATGGTTTTAGACGTTACTATGACTAACACTGTCCACCATGGTTTTAGACGTTACTATGACTAACACTGTCCACCATGGTTTTAGACAGTACTATGACTAACACTGTCCACCATGGTTTTAGACAGTACTATGACTAACACTGTCCACCATGGTTTTAGACAGTACTATGACTAACACTGTCCACCATGGTTTTAGACAGTACTATGACTGTAACACTGTCCACCATGGTTTTAGACGTTACTATGACTAACACTGTCCACCATGGTTTTAGACAGTACTATGACTAACACTGTCCACCATGGTTTTAGACAGTACTATGACTAACACTATCCACCATGGTTTTAGATGTTACTATGACTGTAACACTGTCCACCATGGTTTTAGACAGTACTATGATTGTAACACTGTCCACCATGGTTTTAGACAGTACTATGACTGTAACACTGTCCACCATGGTTTTAGACAGTACTATGACAGTAACACTGTCCACCATGGTTTTAGACGTTACTATGACTGTAACACTGTCCACCATGGTTTTAGACGTTACTATGATTGTAACACTGTCCGGCCAGATTAAAGAAACAACAAAAAAGAGGGCGACTTGATCATCGTAAACAAAATAAAATTTATTGGAGAAACAATGAACATCCTGGAAAGGTGAAACTCAGTTACAGTTACTTATGGCAAATCACACATAAAACCTGAAGCCATAGAGTGGATCCGTCACTTAGTCACTAGAGGCGGACATTTATGTCGGTAAGCTTAAAAAGCTAAAAAGAGAACGTTACCCCATTGCATAATAGGAAAAGAAGTATTCGGCTGTCGGGAAGTGTCCCAGTGCTACATGTGTATGATGACCCCATGGTAATAATGGTTACTCGAGCTGTCAATACATCTGTCTGGGGAGATAATACTGGACCTGGGATCGGCAGTGCAAACTTTATTTCTATGGTGGTGGAATTATATATCTTTATAAACATGTAGGACATTTACTCCGCTATGGACGGTGCTCCAGTGTTTATACTATGACACCCAGACATCAGAGTCGTCCCTATCAGACGTGGGTGCACACAATGATGCGAAATACATATCTGAGCGAATACATAAAAGCAGCCAAAGTAAAGGACAACTCCATCCGACTACTGACGGAGAATAGTAAGTGTTCAAGGTCTTCATTCTTTGGAATAATCTGAGAGTTCAAGCTACTAGGTGGCATTAAAAAGGCATGTATTGCTAAGACGGTCCTCCTCAAAAACGTTATGCCCACCTTTAAAAATCAGAATACAGTTCTACATATACATAAACTAGATACAATATTAAGTTCTAATACATTACTGATCCTGTACTGATCTGGAGTGACCTCCTGTGTTATACTCCAGAGCTGCCTTCACTATTCTGCTGGTGCAGTCACTGTGTACATACATTACATTACTGATCCTGAGTTACCTCCTGTATTATACTCCAGAGCTGCACTCACTATTCTGCTGGTGCAGTCACTGTGTACATACATTACATTACTGATCCTGAGTTACCTCCTGTATTATACTCCAGAGCTGCACTCACTATTCTGCTGGTGCAGTCACTGTGTACATACATTACATTACTGATCCTGAGTTACCTCCTGTATTATACTCCAGAGCTGCACTCACTATTCTGCTGGTGCAGTCACTGTGTACATACATTACATTACTGATCCTGAGTTACATCCTGTATTATACTCCAGAGCTGCACTCACTATTCTTCTGGTACAATCACATGCATACATTACTGATCTTGAGTTACATGCTTTATTATACTCCAGAGCTGCACTCACTATTCTGCTGGCGTAGTCACTGTGTACATACATTACATTACTGATCCTGAGTTACCTCCTGTATTATACTCCAGAGCTGCACTCACTATTCTGCTGGTGCAGTCACTGTGTACATACATTACATTACTGATCCTGAGTGACGTCCTGTATTATACTCCAGAGCTGCACTCACTATTCTACTGGTTATCAACTGAAATAGTCAAACACCCCAACAGCTTAGTCAAGAGGAATTGGTACAAATCTGCATAATGCAAGGTGTAAATACTAACAAGATGTCAGCTTTGAAGTCAGCAGAATAGTGAGTGTAGAATAGTGAGTGCAGCTCTGGGGGATAATATAGAAGGTAACGCAGGATCAGTAATGTATGTATGTACACAGTGACTGCACCAGCAGAATAGTGAGTGCAGCTCTGGAGTATAATACAGGTGACTCAGGATCAGTAATGTATGTACACAGTGACTGCACCAGCAGAATAGTGAGTGCAGCTCTGGAGTATAATACAGGAGGTAACTCAGGATCAGTAATGTAATGTATGTACACAGTGACTGCACCAGCAGAATAGTGAGTGCAGCTCTGGAGTATAATACAGGAGGTAACTCTGGATCAGTAATGTAATGTATGTACACAGTGACTGCACCAGCAGAATAGTGAGTGCAGCTCTGGAGTATAATACAGGAGGTAACTCAGGATCAGTAATGTAATGTATGTACACAGTGACTGCACCAGCAGAATAGTGAGTGCAGCTCTGGAGTATAATACAGGAGGTAACTCAGGATCAGTAAAGTAATGTATGTACACAGTGACTGCACCAGCAGAATAGTGAGTGCAGCTCTGGAGTATAATACAGGAGGTAACTCAGGATCAGTAATGTAATGTATGTACACAGTGACTGCACCAGCAGAATAGTGAGTGCAGCTCTGGAGTATAATACAGGAGGTAACTCAGGATCAGTAATGTAATGTATGTACACAGTGACTGCACCAGCAGAATAGTGAGTGCAGCTCTGGAGTATAATACAGGAGGTAACTCAGGATCAGTAATGTAATGTATGTACACAGTGACTGCACCAGCAGAATAGTGAGTGCAGCTCTGGAGTATAATACAGGAGGTAACTCAGGATCAGTAATTAATGTATGTACACAGTGACTGCACCAGCAGAATAGTGAGTGCAGCTCTGGAGTATAATACAGGAGGTAACTCAGGATCAGTAATGTAATGTATGTACACAGTGACTGCACCAGCAGAATAGTGAGTGCGGCTCTGGAGTATAATACAGGAGGTAACTAAGGATCAGTGCAGGGTGATATAATGTTATCAGGGGATCTTGCTTGTGCCCTAATTCTAGGGACATTGTGCCTGGTGTCTATTGGGCAATAACAAATAAATTCTTTCTAACCGAGGAGAGGACCATTTACAATATACTGGCTCATATTCGCGGCTATTCACCACCGATCAGACAACACAACATACAAACCAGACATTTCTGTACAGAATAACAAATATAAAGATATTTATCCTTTATTTAAAAAGCAGCATTTTTTTGTTTGTTTTTGATGACAGCTACAGTGAGGAGAAGTCCTACTGCCGGCAGAGCGCAGGAGAGTCCGACCCTGGAGAGGCTGAAAGGAAGACTAAAGACGGGTCCGGGATAAAAGATTATTACATGTAACCACATAAAACCAACTCTGCGAAAAACCTGAACATTTATGATAAAGAACTCTATAATATCTGCGGCCCAGCCTCAGTTACGTCCAGTGTAGAAAGAGAAAAAAAATCCATCCCAAGAGCCGTTCCCCTAAAATATCATCTATTCCCTATAAATCTGAGAACCGCCCACGTCACGAGACAACACTAAAGATAACAAAACCCTACGGACCCGGCGTAGAAGACTCCGCGGGGCCCCCTGATCTCCAGACATCCGCGGGGGCCCCCTGGGCTCCAGACATCCGCGGGGCCCCCCAGGCTCCAGACATCACCCTGATGGAAGCACAACTGTAATGAATGCTGAGACCCCTCGTGCTGATGATGAGCGGGGGGGGGGGGGTCCCACCAGCAGCCAGGTCCTCCCCAGTATAACCTTCTGATGATGATGAGCGGGGGGGGGTCCCAGCAGCAGCCAGGTCCTCCCCAGTACAACCTTCTGATGATGATGAGCGGGGGGGGGTCCCACCAGCAGCCAGGTCCTCCCCAGTATAACCTTCTGACTCACCTCAATGTCAAAAAATGCTAAAAGTGGGGAGTGCCTTAAAGGGGGAGAAGCCCTTTATTGCTGGATCTAGGTGATCACCATTGGCCACCGTAAACGCGTGTGGTCGATTTGGTCGAGCAAGAACAGAGTTGGGCCAGTTTCATGGTTTCGGTACGGACCGGTTTGTGGTCTCATTCCCCGAACTCTACACCCTCGACATAACATGGCGGTCCGTACTTGGCCCATGAATGCGTTAAACCGACCTTGATCACCCCATAAGAAAGGATTGGGCTTGTCCAAATTCAACATTCATTAGGAAGAACAATAGTGGATTGAACAATACATACCCATTATATGGTTGGCAGGTGATGGGTGTATGGCCCCTTTAACCCCCGGTGATCAGCTATTAAAGGGAACCGGTCATGTCATTTTTTATTATACCACCCCAAATGTTATTTACATCATGGCTGGGCAAACAGTCAAAGACATACAGCAGACCTGTCAATCAACTGCAGACTTGCTGAAAATCATCTAATGCTGTAGGACCTGTGGTGATGTCACGACCAACTGACTATAACGGGCGGAGCTCAGTCTACATTGCCCTTTAGGCAAGGCCTGTTTAGCTCCACCCATTACAGTTACATGGTCGTGACATCACACAGGTCCTTCAACATGTTTGCAGTTGACTGACATGTCTGCTAACCGCCCGGATGACTGTGTGACTATTTGGGCAGCTAGCCAAAGAAATCAACTGCAGACATGTCGAAATTAATCTAATGTTGTAGGACCTTGGTGATGTCACGACCAACTGACTATAATGAGCGGCGCAAAGTCTCCATTGTCCTTTAGGCAAGGCCTGCTTAGCACCACCCTTTAGTTACATGGATGTGACATCACACAGGTCCTTCGGCATGTCTGCAGTTGATTGACATGTCTGCTAACCGCCCGGATGACTGTGTGACTGACCAGCTAGCTAATGAAACATCTAAGTATCTTAAGTTCTTTTTTGGTATAAATACAATTAAAATAAAAAAAATAATAGGTTACTAATGTAAAGTACATGATCTAAATTATATTGGAGGCGGTTTAATAACAAAAAATGACATGATAGGTTCCCTTCTATAGGTGAGGTAACATGTAGGTGAAGCAAGTGATGTAATACCGGTACATGGTCGCGCCCAGACAGGAGCCGTTCTTACAAAAGGGAGACCCTAGATACTGTAAAATTTCATGAGAAAAAGGGGGGAAGGAGTCTTACTTACCCTTTAAGTTAAAGGGGTTGTACCAAGATTGCCAGTTAGGATAGGTGATAGCTTGCTGGTTACAGTGGGTCCTAATAATCACAAGTACAGGGGTCCCAGAGCAGCGGTGGAGCAAGCTGCTGACACTGCGGGGCTACCTATAGGCTGGACCGGTTCCCATGATTAGTGGGGGTCCCAGCAATCTTGGATACAGCCCCCCGTGACGCACATCCTACACATACTATCATCCCTCTAAACGAAACACATGGCTTTTATTTGGTCCCTATGACTGAAGCTGGGTGAAAGCTTTAGGCTGATGTTAAGCTTTGATGCACCTATAGCTAAAAATTGGCTACACCTGTGGGCTATGGGGATGCCCACACTAATGATCAGAGCGTGTGGCCCCTCACTCACTCTTCTTTGCACGATGAGGTGCCAAGTTATAATGGGAGGTGGGATACGTAGCCATCCTCAGTGCCGGATACACAGGTTTGTCCATTCCTCCGATCCTGTCCATCCACAGATAAAACTTCATGAGCAGTCCTTTGTCCCTGAGTGCTGGCCCACCATTGCCCCTCCGCTTCACTGATAAAAGCCTGACGGCCAGGGCATTGTGCAACATTCGGGGCACCGATCCTCGTACACCAACACCATACAGTCTGGAGAACGCGGCCCGCTTTTTGGAAGACCTCCGCAGGGACGATAGGCCTCAAGGTCACAGATGAGCTCCACCACCTCGTCCACGGTGGTGAGTCGGCTCGGGTGCTTGCTGAAGAGTTCGTGGGAGGACGGGACGGGGTAATTCCTCACTGCAATACTAAAGTGAAGTCCCGGCAGTATGTGGATGATTGTCTCTGCCATGGTGGACACCTGGGACCTCTGAATTAGGTGTAGGTTGGGTCCGGTGGGAGCGAGGACTTCCCAATGAGCCGGTAAGGGAATCTCATTCAGTTCATCCATAAATTCCTGCAGAAGCGGCTCCAGATCATTTCTGGCATTGTAAGATCCCAAACTGTAGATCTCCATGATCTGCGGAGCAAAAGGAAACACTGAGGGTTTAGTGAAACGGATCACGGGAGGAGATAATAAAGCTCAGACCCGCAACTACCATCGCCTTCAATCACAACAATGCACACCGCCGCCATCTTTTATCTGCGTTTGCGCTTTTTGCTCTACTTCCAAGAACCATGATTTCTTTTATTTAATCGAAATGGCAGAATTGATGTTTTCATAACTTATTTTAATTGCCCTTCTCCCATAAAAATGGAATAAAAATAAGATTTAAAAAAATCATTCAGACCCATAAGATCAAGCCCTCGTATAGCTATGTTGATAATCCGTCAACATACGGACCCATAAAATCAAGCCTATGTTGATAATCCGTCAGCGTATGGACCCAATAAGATCAAGCCCACGTATGGCTATGCTGACAATCCGTCCACATACGGACCCATAAGATCAAACCCTCCTATGGCTATGTTGATAATCCACAAAAAACTATTGAGCCATGCACACAGTGAACGTGTCTGTAGGACAGCGTTCACACCACCAAAAGACTGAAACACAAAAAACAGTCAAACAAACGTGTAAAATACTCTGTTCTAAAAAAACAGTAAAAAGTGCTGCTAAAAAAGTAGGAAAAACAGGGTATTTAGTTGATACATTTTTTGCAAAAAATGTACGCTAAGCCGCTCTACCTCTTCACGGTAACCCTTGTCAGAGCAGTCTAAAATCAAGCCATGGCTATGTTGATAATCCGTCAACATACGGACCCAATAAGATCAAGCCCTCGTATGGCTATGCTGACAATTCGGCAAAATACGGACCATAAGATCAAGACTTCACACGGCTATGTTGACAATTAGGGATGAGTAAGTATACTCGCTACTATTCGGAACTCGCCAAATAGTAGCGGTATTCGAGCTACTCGCTACTCTCTGAGTATCATATGTGTACTCGGGAGTAGTGAGTAGTCTTAATACTTTCGCACTGTATTTATAGATAAACTGTGAGAGTAGCCTAAAAGTTATTAAAAATTGTTAAAAATAATAAAATTACATACTCACCTGTCCGACACCTGCATTAGGAGCAGCAGAGAAGACATCAGATCACCGGACAAGGACCTGTGACTATCAGCCAATCAGATGGCTGGTAGCGATCTGGTCAATCAGATGGCGACCCGTCACAACCATGTGATCGCTAGCGGCCACCTGATTGGCCAGATTGCAAGGTCCTGACAGTACACATAGGGCCTTGCAATCTGGCCAATCAGGTGGCCGCTAGCGATCATGTGGTTGTGGCATGTCGCCATCTGATTGACCAGATCGCTACCGGCCATCTGATTGGTCCTTGTCCGGTGATCGGATGTCTTCTTTGCAGGTCCCGATGCAGGCATCGGACAGGTGAGTATGTAATTTTATTATTTTTAACAACTTTTAATCACTTTTAGGCTACTTTCCCAGTGTATCTATAGATACACTGTGAAAGTATTAGGACTCGCTATACTCGTAATGAGTACTGGGACCTACTGGTTGCGAGTATAGCAAGTACAAATATTACGGTACTCGCTCATCCCTATTGACAATCCATTAACATACGGACAAATAAAATCAAGCCCTCGTATGGCTATGTTGACGGATTATCAATATAGCCATACGAGGGCTTGATCTTATGGGTCTGTATGATTTTTTAAATCTATTTATATTCCATTTTTAAGGGAGAATGAAAAGCAAAATAAGTTAAGAAAACATCAATTTTGCTATTTCTATTTTTTCTTTGTCTGTTTTGACCTTCACCATTTGGGATAAATCTTATTTATTATTTCAGGCAAGTACACGAGTAGCCGCACCAAATACGATAATTTGGGATACCGGGCAGGTGAGGGGGTAGCTAATTTGTTTTTCTTAATATATATATTCATTCTTTTATGTCAAACTATGTCGTACATATACATTCTAGGTCACCTCCCTTCCTTTGTATTGAGCTGGCATCATTCCCTGCACATGATGGGTGACCTGATCAGCAGCTAACAGGTGCGCGTGGATCGGAGATCAGAGATCTACCTGCTCCTGTTAACTAGTTAGATCGTCCTGTCAAACTCTGACAGCATTATGTAACAAGTGCCGGTGGGTATGACGCCATTGCCCGTCACAATCAGCAATCCTATAATAACATATTTATTGATATAGAACTGTTAACTCCACAGCGCTTTCCTATGATGCGATCAGGGGGTGCCAATGTGTTGCCATGACAGAGAGGGGTCAGATGAGGACCCGGTCACAGTCATAACCAATTGTTAAAATACATATAATAACCAGATTTTTATCAGCCTTATATTGTGGATTTTAAATGTTATATGTTTAATCATTTGTAAGTTTTATATGAAAAAGAAAGAAATTTTTTTTGTGTAAATATTTTTTTTTCGCTCTACTTTTTCTAATAATAGAACTTACATATAAAACACTAAATGGATTTATTAATGATAATTTAGGGAAGGAGAAGGAGTAAAAAGTAGAAAAGAGAATTTTATTTTAATTAGTTTTGTGTGTTTAGCTGAAGATCTTTGGACCGACGACCATCCATCCATCCATCCATTGGACTATCCATCCATCTATTGGACCATCCATCCATCTATTGGACCATCCATCCATCTATTGGACCATCCATCCATCTATTGGACCATCCATCCATCTATTGGACCATCCATCCATCTATTGGACCATCCATCCATCTATTGGACCATCCATTCATCCGACCATCCATCCATCCATCGGACCATCCATCCATCTATTGGACCATCCATTCATCCGACCATCCATCCATCGGACCATCTATCCATTCATTGGACCATCCATCCATTCATTGGACCATCCATCCATTGGACCATCCATCCATTGGACCATTCATCCATTGGACCATCCATCGGACCATCCATTCATTGGACCATCCATCCATCCATTGGACCATCCATCCATCCGACCATAAATTCACTGGACCATCCATCCATCTATTGGACCATCCATCTATTGGACCATCCCATCCGACCATCCATTCATTGTACCATCCATCCATCCATCCATTGGACCATCCATTTATTGGACCATCCATCCATCCATCCATTGGACCATCCATCCATCCATTGGACCATCCATCCATCCATTGGACCATCCATCCATCCATCCATTGGACCTTCCATCCGACCATGCATTCATTGGGCCATCCATCCATCCATTGGACCATCCATCCATCTATTGGACCATCCATCCGACCATAAATTCATTGGACCATCCATCTATCCATTGGACCATCCATCCATCTATTGGACCATCCATCCGACCATCCATTCATTGGACCATCCATCCATCCATTGGACCATCCATCCATCCATTGGACCATCCATCCATCCATCGGACCATCCATCCATCGGACTATCCATCCATCCATCGGACTATCCATCCATCGGACTATCCATCCATCCATCGGACTATCCATCCATCCATCGGACTATCCATCCATCCATCGGACTATCCATCCATCCATCGGACTATCCATCCATCCATCGGATTATCCATCCATCAATCCATTGGACCATCCATCCATATTTTTTTAAGGCTTTTATTAATTCCCCTTGGGGTCCTGACCCCCTGCGATTGCATGATTGCCTGTATGTCTACGATACCCTGCACTACTATAGTATTGCAGCGCAATGTATGAAGCCAGCTTCAGGCAGGAGTATCGCCATGGCAGACAGAGGTCTCCAGAAAAACCCAAGCTGCCAATATTGACCCATTATCACCCGATGATGGCGGCGCAGGGAGCTGACACGCTCTGGAGTGAAGGCCGCTATGTTAAAGGCCTTTTAAACATTCACATGAAGTATATTATATTCAGCGTATTATGTGGTAAAGTGAACGGTATCATACTCTTGCAGACGCTCCGCTCAGCCTTAGTTTACAAGCTTGCGGCACGTGACCGCTGCAGCCAACCAGTGATCACAGCGGACAATGCCGAGCATCATAACCCCCGAGTGCCATGCTGGATCTCCTGCTTATAGTCATGTAAAGTCTCACCACTGGAGTATTGTCATCCGCCATCACGACGTCATCATCCTCCACCAGGAACTCCTCCGATTTCGACGGGCAATGGAGATCCTGTAAAACAAAGTGGGGGCCGTATAAACCAGGCGGGCACAGAATAATCTCCACATCGCGTGGGCACAGAGAGGCGAGGACGTACCAGTGGCTGCTCGTCATCCTCGTCGTCCTTGACAGAGATGATCTCGTCATCCATCCTTTTGGTGTCCATGCCTCCTATGACCCAGCCGCCATGTGTGCCCTGTAACAATCAATGATGGCAGTGCCAGGCGGCTGTGTACCACGTGGGCACCCATAGGCTCCACGTATTAATACATCACATATATATCGCACAATTCTTACATCAGGAGAAGGGAATCCTCCATTTTTCAGTTCCAGTCGTATCACCGGTATCCTGGGTAAATCCATAATGTCGTCTAAACACTGGAAGAGCAAAACCAAGAAAGTATTGTAAAGTCTACACTTGTCACCCATGTCCTGATGTCATAAAACCCGTCTCTCTATATGCAGCCCCTATGCAGAACTATACATCTTAACCCCTTCATCAACAGCTGTTCTATCTCTTTTAGGTTTTCATATTTTTTCTCCTATTTTTCCAGGATCCATAACTCTCCCTCCTCCTTCCCCAAAGCCGTGTGTGGACTTATTTATTGTGGAAAGAGTTTTAAAGTGAATCTGTCAGGTCAACATTCTGATTGTCACTGATACAATTTTCTAATTGCTCTGGTGAAGCTCTCTCTATTCATGTATTTCTATTATTTATACTCCCCCTCCCCCATCCTATGTAAGCTACAAATAAAGAGATTCATTCCATCTGTCAATCACAGTGAGTGATCACTTACTTCTCTGCTGGCCACTCCCCAGGGAATGAATATTCATGTAGTGACATCACTGCACACAAGAAATGTTCCATGCAAATCACTCACATGAGGGGGGGAGGGGGGGGGGGTCTGTATCCTCCTATCTGTGCTTCTCTCTCTTGTATGCAGCAAAACAAATGTTCAAATAAACACAAAGAATCTCTGACAGACAGCACAGGCTTGTACTCAGAGCAACAGATGGAGGAGATTGCCTTACTCAGCTGAGCTATCAGATATCAGGTATATATGCCTGCCATCTCTCCCTCCCTCTTCCTCCCCATCAGAAGAAGTGTAGAACAACACAGAACTGTGAGATGGACACAGATAGGCGGGGGACGCAGGACCGCGGGGAGGATGGGGACACAACACAGGACCGTGGGGGGCTGGCCACGACCGCAGGGGAATACAGGACCGTGCCATGTCCAGCAATGAAGCTATAGAGAAATATGACCGGACAATGGGATTCTCAGGGTCAGATGGAGCGCAGCGAGACCAATCTTGTGGGGGTTTAATAATATTTTAGTTATAAGTTGGTTTAAAAAAATTGTAAAAATAACTCCTTTTGCTTCCTGTTGCCATTTTCTGAGATTAGTACATTTTTTTATCTTTTCATTATTGGAGCTGTGTGAGGATTTCTTTTTGCTGTGGTTACTGGTAACAGATTGGGGGAGATATGACATTCTGATCCCTTTTTATTGCATTTTTACAAAGGTGCAGCAACAAAAAAATGCCAATTGCGGAGCTGTCTATTATTTTGAAGAGTTGGCAATGCCGAATATGTCTGATAATTACCGTATTTACTCAAGTATAAGCAGCTTTTCAGCACATTTTATGTGCTGAAAAGCGCCCCCCTTGGCTTATACTCTAGTCAGTGTCACGTCAGTGTTGGGGGGGTGTCCAGGGGCTGGAGGAGGCGGGGGGAGGCTGCAGAAGGAGCAGGAGGTCACATGGTCCCGCTCACTAGTGTAATGTGATATGCACCGCATCCCCCGTCCATCAGCGGTGGGGGAGCGACGCACGTTACTTTACACTATGTATACCCCCCATCATCGCAGTATACGCCCCCATGCTGCCGCACAAAACAAAATAACCCATTGATCATTCTCACCCTCCGTCGCTCTCCTGCAGGCACCGCGGACCGCAGCGTCCTACAGTCTTCCTGCTTGTGCCGACATCGGTATAACCAGTGATGGGGGGCCTATATACCACTGCTGGGGGGCTTATATAGCACTGCTGGGGGCTTATATACCAGTGATGGGGGGCCTGTATACCACTGCTGGGGGGCTTATATAGCACTGCTGGGGGGCTTATATACCAGTGATGGGGAGACTTATATACCAGTGCTGGGGGGCTTATATACCACTGCTGGGGGGGCTTATATACCTACTGCTGGGGAACCTATATACCATTGCTGGGGGGCTTATATAGCACTGCTGGGGGCTTATATACCACTGCTGGGGGGCTTATATACCAGTGCGAGGGGGCTTATATACCAGTGCGAGGGGGCTTATATACCAGTGCGAGGGGCTTATATACCAGTGCGAGGGGGCTTATATACCAGTGCGAGGGGGCTTATATACCAGTGCTGGGGGCTAATATACCAGAATTACCAGGATATGGGGCTATATACCAGTGATGGAAGGCTGTATACCAGGATGGAGGGCAATATACCAGTGATGGAGGGCAATATACCAGTGAAGGGGAGCTATGTACAGTGATGGAGGGGCTGTATACCAGTGAAAGTGTATATACTAGTGATGGGGGGCTATATACCAGGATTACCAGGATGGGGGCAATATACAGGGATGAGGGGGGGCTATATATAGTGAAGGGGGACTGCTGCATTTCCCATCCTAGGCGTATACTCGAGTGAATATGTTTCCCAGTTTTGGGGGGTAAAATTAGGGGCCTCGGCTTATACTCGAGTATATACGGTATACCAAATTTTTTATCCATATTCTACATATTATCCTATGCATCGTTTTATCTATTATAAATACCATATTGGACTAAAAGACACTTTTTTTTTCCCATAATATGGGGGAAAGTGGTGGTGTGAGATAGTCCGGAAGTACGGTCTGGCTGTGTTGGGGGGGGTTAACACAGACAGAATCAGGCTGCAGTAGCAATGAATGGTCACGTGTACCGGCTGTTTAACATTATGTAATATGTACTGCTCCCCCGCCCATCACCTCTCAGCACAGAATGATGGGCGGGGGGAGTAGTGCATATTACATGATCTTAAACAGCCGGTACACGTGACCATTCATTGCTACTGCAGCCGATCACGTGTGTCAGCTATTAAGGAAAGTGGATACTCAATACTTCCCACTGGCTCTAGTGAATGTCCAGGCAGGAGGCAGCAGACGGAGGATTATCCTCACCGTCCACCGCTCCCCACAGCACGACGTTCTCTTTACCGGCAGCTGACGATGTGTGGAGCGGCGGCACTTCACTGGTCAGCTGCCGGCATGAGAAGGGGACGTCACGCTGTGTGGGAGTGATGGACGGTGAGGATAATCGTTTATTTTTTCACGTGTGTGCAGTGATGGGCCATATACCAGAATGAAGGCTATATACTACGATGGGGGGGGGGGGGGGGGGGGGAAATCATATTTTACCAGGATGGGGGGGGGGGGGGTGTCATATATACCAGGATGGGGGGGGGAGATCATATATACCAGGATGGGGGGGGGGGGAGGGGGGTGTCATATATACCAGGATGGGGGGGGGGGGGAGATCATATATACCAGGATGGGGGGGGTGTCATATATACCAGGATGGGGGGGGGGGGGGGGGGGGGGGTTAAATATATACCAGGATGGGGGGAGGGATCATGTATACCAGGATTGGGGGGGGGGGGAAATCATATACACCAGGATTAAAGGGGGGGGGGGCAATCATATACACCAGGATGGGGGGGGGGGATCATATATACCAGGACGAAGGCTATATACCACAATGGGGGGGGAAGGAAACCACATATACTAGGATGGGTGCCATATACCAGAATGGAGCCCATATACACCAGGATGGGGGGGGAGGAACATATATACCCGGATGGGGAGATCATATATACTAGGATGAATGCCATATATCAGGGTGGGGGACCATATATACCAAGATGGGCGAATCATATATACCAGGTTATGGGCCATATACCAGGGTGGGGGGACCATATATACCAGGATGGGCGAATCATATATACCAGAGGATGGGGGGGGGGGGGGGGGTGTCATATATACCAGGATGGGGGGGGGGGGGTCATGTATACCAGGATTGGGGGGGGGGGGGGGGGGGGAAATCATATACACCAGGAATAAAGGGGGGGGGGGGGCGATCATATACACCAGGATGGGGGGGGATCATATATACCAGGACGAAGGCTATATACCACAATGGGGGGGAAGGAAACCACATATACTAGGATGGGTGCCATATACCAGAATGGAGGCCATATACACCAGGATGGGGGGGGAGGAACATATATACCCGGATGGGGAGATCATATATACTAGGATGAATGCCATATACCAGAATGGGGCATCATATATACCATGAGGGGCGATCATATATACCAGGATATGGGCCATATATCAGGGTGGGGGACCATATATACCAAAATGGGCGATTCATATATACCAGGATATGGGCCATATATCAGGGTGGGGGACCATATATACCAAGATGGGCGAATCATATATACCAGGATATGGGCCATATACCAGGGTGGGGGACCATATATACCAGGATGGGGGACCATATATACAAGGATGGGCGAATCATATATACCAGGATGGGATGAGGGAGATATATACCAGGATGGGATGGGGGACACATATAGCTGGATGGGATGAGGGGCATATGTGATGGAGGATCATTTATACCAGGATGGGGGATCATATCTACCAAGATAGGATACATATCTATGAAGATGAGGGCCATATATATCAAGATGGGGGGCATTTAGAACAAGATGGCGGTCATACATATTAGGATGGGGGGCCATGTATCAGGATAGAGGATCATGCATACCAGGATGGGGACTCACATATACCAGGATGGGGGATAGGGGACATATAACAGGAAGGAGAACATATGTACCTGGAAGGGATCCAGGACAAAGGACATTAGTACAGAATTTGGGGACAATGCCCCCATAAGTGTCAGCAACAGATTCCCCTTTGCCATAACAGTGAGTCAAGACCACATTTTTTGCTTCAATTGTTTTTGTTCTCCCATTTTCCTCCTCTGAAACCTGGAAGCGTCTTATGGTCCGAGAAACACGGTCATTACACAATCTCCAATGAAGCCGCAGAAGGACCAACATGGCAGCTGATGCCCCCCCCACCTTGTGCCTTGATGATATTTTAGGACCACACAATTGTATTGTGGAAGATGAGGGGCGATGCTGGACATCTTAAATGTCCCCGTCAGAGATGGACTGCGGCATTTAAAGGGTTATGCCGCAGCGATCTGAGCTAATAATGGAGGCTGCCGACAGCCCTCCATGACTGTGTATCATAGTGCCCCTTACCACGGTCTCTATGTTCTCCTCCACCTCGGCAGCCTCTTTCTGTATCCTCTCCATCAGGATGGGGTGATTGGATGATTTCAGGTATAGAGGGATGTTTTTCTCCTGAAATGGTTAAAGCGGCACAAAAAAAATAAAAAAAACCAGGGCAAGCAGCATTGATTGCAAGAATCGCCCACCCAACCCACAGCGGGCAAATATAGCATGGGATGGGCGGCCATGGGTCACACGGACAACTCAAATCATGATCTCCCTAAGATGGCGACTCCAGAGCGAGATCCCAAATATTCATGGCGGCACAAGGTCCTGAGGAATGGCTATGTAAGCGACTGCCCGGCTCCGGGATCGGTGGCAGTGCGGGCGAGGCAGACGCTGGTGCGCACCGACCCGTGATCACCGGGGGGCAAACCAAAAAAAAAAAAAATATTACAATTGGTAAAAATCCAGAAATTTAGGAAGAATTTCCAATAGAAGGGTGAAAGCGGAGGAGACAGGACATGAACCCACCACTGCGAAACGCAGGCACTGCCGCCAGCGACACTTCTGCCGCTTGAGATTGCGGCCACCGAATTTGGGCTTGTCTTGGCAGAAGTCACATTCGCCACAGTCCAAGTTCCTAAGGCAGGCCTCGCACTCCCCACATTTCCGGTTCTTGCGGCGGCCTGCCAGCTGCTGAGGAATATAGGGGTGAAGAGGAAGAATAGATCAGGGGCTCGCCTGAAAAGAGGGGTGTAGTGATGAAAGGAGGGAGCGGGGGAGGGGCATGCAGAGGAGGGGTCCTACGAGGACGGCGGGGGGGCAGGGGTCATGCAGGTGATTAGAGATGGAGCAGCAACCAATGCAGCATGGAAGCAGCAGGAAAAAAAAAAGGCTTGGGGGTGTCCACCGCAGCTCCGGCCCCGTCACCCACCTGTCCGGTCAACCCAAGCTTTGGCTTCACTTTGATTTTCTTTTTCTGGGGGGGGAAAAAAAAAAAAAAGATATTGTCAACTACAGCCAATCAGATCTCTGCGTCTAATGTGCTGTTATGATTGGTTTGTTTTCACTTTTGCCAGATTGCATCGCTTGATCACTCCGGATCAGGCCAACCCCTCCCCACAGAGAGCATATCGGCAGCAAACAGAGCTGGGCTCGGCTACATTCACCACTATTACCCCTCTGCCACATACAGGGCATATGCAGTGATCAGAGCTGGGCTCTGCTCCGTTCTCTGCTGTTAACCCCTTTGCCACATACAGGGTATCAGCAGCGATCAGAGCTCGGCTACATTCACCGCTATTAACGCCTTCCCTATGTACAGGACATCAGCAGCGATCAGGGCTCGGTTACATACATGGCTATTAACCCTCTCCCGTGTACAGGGCATCTGCAGTGATCAGAGCTGGACTCGGCTCCATTCCCTGTTATTAACCCTCCCCCACATACAGGGCATCCGCAGTGATCAGAGCTGGGCTCTGTTCCCTACTAATAACCCCTCCCCCACATACAGGGCATCAGCAGTGATCAGAGCTGGACTCTGTTCCCTGCTGTTAACCCCCTCCCCCACATACAGAGCATCCACAGTGATCAGACCTGGGCTCTGCTCCATTCCCTGCTGTTAACCCCTCCGCCACATACAGGGCATCAGCAGCGATCAGAGCTGGGCTCAGGTCTGTTCCCTGCTGTTAACCCCTCTCTCATGTACAGCACATTAGCAGCGATCAGTGATGGTCTTGGCTCCATCCACTGCTGTTTACCCCTCCCATATGTACAGGGCATCAGCAGCAATCAAGAGCTGGGCTCGGCTCCATTCACCGCTATTAACCCCTCTCCGTGTACAGGGCATCCGCAGTGATCAGAGCTGGACTCAGCTCCGTTCCCTGCTGTTTACCCTCCCCACGTACAGGGCATCAGTCATGATCAGACCTGGGCTTGGCTCCGTTTACTGCTGTTAATCCCTCAAACGCTGCTGTCCATCTTGGACAGTGGCACTTAAGGTGGTCATTACCCACCCCGTCATACGATCATGGGGTCCTCCATAGAGCTCAGGGCCCCATGTTGGTATTCCCGCAAAGCCCAGGATGAGCTGGCAGGAAAATATAAGTTATAGAAAAAGGGACGAATAAAATGAAGATGCAAAACCTTTCACCCCGCCAAGTGTTTCCCCAGCAGCGCCCACTAGAGGAGAAATGAGGTATTACACTCCGGCTGTGTCTGCAGGATCATTCATGTGCACCGATATCCCGCTGGGAGTTGTAGTCCACCGCGGCTCCTCACCTTGTTGTGACACCGTCGCCTATAACACTTTCCTTTAATCTTGCGCCCCGGGTTCATCTTCCTCCGCACACACAGAGAGCAGACGCCGCAGTTATCTAAGGTGCAGCAGCCCGGACAGTGGCCGCAGTTTCCTCCCTGTGGAGCAGAAAACAGGTCATTAATTCTGCCAGCAGGGGGCGCCGTCCTGTCGCACCGATCAGGGGATACCTACCAGGTTCAACTTCTTTGTCAACGTTTTGGACACAGGAGGTGTGATCTTTTGTTTCTGTGTGAAAAAAGGAAACCGAAAGACTGAATGCAATAACGGAAGACAGACAGCGCCACCCTCATCCACTGGTTGTGTCTGGTATTACAGGTCCACCCAATATTCTCCTCTTACAGAAAGTTCTGCAAACTTTCAATTCCTTTCATTTTTGTCGTAACTGGGAAAGTTGAGTGACAATATCCCCCTCTAAGAGAAGGGACCGGAGACCGCTCCAATCACGGCCGTTTAACCCCAGGGGAAGATGCATCCAATCAGGTGCCCACTTACCCACCCCCACCCCACCCACAACACAGGGCCAATGTGATACCATCGCCGCCATCTTGGTACTCCCATAAAGTAAAGTTTTCGTATAAACCCATAAACCCAAAAGCCATAAAAAAATTACAAGAAAATGATATAATTATACATAAATTATATAATATGAAATAATAATAAAATTAAATAATAATAATGATAAAATAATTAAAAATAATAATAAAATATAATAATAATAAAATGAAATAAAATAATAATGATAATAAAATAATTACGAATAATAATACAATTAAATAATAATAATACAATTAAATAATAATAAAATTAAAATTAATTTTTTCCACAAAATAAAGATATTTGGTGGAGCCGCTTCCAGAAAAGACCGACCTATCAAACTATACATTTAAAGGGAAATCCATCACCCCCCCAAAATGATTATTAAACAGGGTTCACGTTTACATACTGGGCCAGTCAGGGACACTTTAGTGTTGCAGAGAAATTGACCTGTATTTCATGTGCAAATAAAGAGCAAAACGTTTTTCCAAATTTCAAACATGAATGGAAAAATAAAACAAAGTCGCGGGAGAAAAAAAAACTAAAGCAGAAAGAGTTAGGGAGGAGCCGCTAACCTGAGTGACACCTACCGACGGGTCACGCCCTATTGGCAGGTGGAATTGTAACGCCCACTTGTCAATTTTGTCAGAATTTTTGAGGAAGAACTGCAAAAGTAACCACTAAAGTGTGTTAAGGTTGGTGATAATGGCGGTATTGATCGCCTACTCCTCACCTTAGTGCCGCCCCTGTAGTGATAATGGCAGTATTGGTGGTCACCTGCTCCTCACCCTAGTGCCGCCCTGTGGTGATAACGGCGGTATTGGTGGTCGCCCGCTCCTCACCTTAGTGCCACCCCTGTGGTGATAATGGCGGTATTGGTGGTCGCCCACTCCTCACCTTAGTGCCGCCCCTGTAGTGATAATGGCGGTATTGGTGGTCGCCCGCTCCTCACCTTAGTGCCGCCCCTGTAGTGATAATGGCGGTATTGGTGGTCGCCCGCTCCTCACCTTAGTGCCGCCCCTGTGGTGATAATGGCGGTATGGGTGGTCGCCCGCTCCTCACCTTAGTGCCATCCCTGTAGTGATAATGGCAGTATTGGTGGTCGCCCGCTCCTCACCCTAGTGCCGCCCCTGTGGTGATAACAGCGGTATTGGTGGTCGCCCGCTCCTCACCCTAGTGCCGCCCTTGTGGTGATAACGGCAGTATTGGTTGTCACCTGCTCCTCACCCTAGTGCCGCCCCTGTGGTGATAACGGCGGTATTGGTGGTCACCTGCTCCTCACCCTAGTGCCGCCCCTGTGGTGATAACGGCGGTATTGGTGGTCGCCCACTCCTCACCCTAGTGCCATCCCTGTAGTGATAATGGCGGTGTTGGTGGTCACCCGCTCCTCACCCTAGTGCCGCCCCTGTGGTGATAACGGCGGTATTGGTGGTTGCCTGCTCCTCACCTTAGTACCGCCCCTGTGGTGATAATGGCGGTATTGGACGCCCGCTCCTCACCCTAGTGCCGCCCATGTGGTGATAATGGCGGTATTGGTGGTCGCCCGCTCCTCACCCTAGTGCCGCCCATGTGGTGATAATGGCGGTATTGGTGGTCGCCCGCTCCTCACCCTAGTGCCGCCCCTATAGTGATAATGGCGGTATTGATGGTCGCCTGCTCCTCACGTTAGTGCTGCCCGTGGTGATAATGGCGGTATTGGACGCCCGCTCCTCACCTTAGTGCCGCTCCTGTGGTGATAATGGCGGTATTGGTGGTCACCCCCTCCTCACCTTAGTGCCGCCCCTGTAGTGATAATGGCGGTATTGGTGGTCGCCCGCTCCTCACCCTAGTGCCGCCCCTGTGGTGATAATGGCGGTATTGATCGCCCGCTCCTCACCTTAGTGCCGCCCCTGTAGTGATAACGGCGGTATTGGTGGTCGCCCTCTCCTCACCTTAGTGCCGCCCCTGTAGTGATAATGGCGGTATTGGTGGTCGCCCGCTCCTCACCTTAGTGCCGTCCCTGTAGTGATAATGGCGGTATTGGAGGTCGCCCGCTCCTCACCTTAGTGCCGCTCCAGTAGTGATAATGGCGGTATTGGTGGTCGCCCGCTCCTCACCTTATTGTGACACCATCTTCTCAGACACTTCTTGTCGCCCTCGTCCTCCGGGTTCTGTTCCTTACAGACGCACACAGCGCAGGAGCCGCAGTCCTCCTTCATGAGGCAGCCCGGGCAGCGGCCGCACACCCCTCCCTGGAGATACAACAGGGCGGACATTATACGGGGGCCGCCACAAGTATTTACACCCATTAATATAACCAGGAGGATGGGTGATTCTGCTGCTACCCCACCATAAACTTTCCATTATCTCTGCTTGCCAATAGGGAATGCTAGTCCTGAGGGTTTGTTACAATGTATCAGCGCAGGTGATCGCTATTAGTAAAAGCAGAGGCTTATCTCCACTGATACACTACAACGACAGGCTCAGCTGTGAGAGCAGGACCTGGTCCTAAAGGTTAGGGTCAATTAATGTCACTGTTTCCAAATCCTGACAGCAAGCAGAGATCTTGGATACGATTATGTGAATTAAACCATAAAAGGCCCCCGCTGCATGACTATCACCACCATCATCCATCCACAGACCTTTCTGATGACCTGCAGGCAGCGTCGTCTCACACACTTCCAGGAGCTTCCAAATTCAGGGTTCTGAGACCGGAGGAGACACACCGAGCAATGGCCACAGTTCTCCGTCAGCCGGCAGGCGGTGCATGTCCCACAGCCACTGGTCTGCAGGCAAAAAGGGGATGGATCAGACACAGCAGCTCATGTGGGATATATAGCACACAGGATACCAGGGCCACACACAGGAGACCAAGAGCCCCAAGACAGGAGTCCATGAGACACAGACAGAAGCCAATGAGCCCCAAGACAGAAGCCCCAAGGCAGGAGCCCACGAGCCCCAAGACAGGGGCCCACGAGCCCCAAGACAGGGGCCCACGAGCCCCAAGACAGGAGCCCACGAGCCCCAAGACAGGAGCCCACGAGCCCAAGACAGGAGCCCACGAGCCCCAAGACAGGAGCCCACGAGCCCCAAGACAGGAGCCCACGAGCCCCAAGACAGGAGCCCACGAGCCCCAAGACAGGAGCCCACGAGCCCCAAGACAGGAGCCCACGAGCCCCAAGACAGGAGCCCACGAGCCCCAAGACAGGAGCCCACGAGCCCCAAGACAGGAGCCCACGAGCCCCAAGACAGGAGCCCACGAGCCCAAGACAGGAGCCCACGAGCCCCAAGACAGGAGCCCACGAGCCCCAAGACAGGAGCCCACGAGCCCCAAGACAGGAGCCCACGAGCCCCAAGACAGGAGCCCACGAGCCCCAAGACAGAAGCCCAAGAGCCCCAAGACAGGAGCCCAAGAGCAGACAAAAGCAGACTTACCTTCAGCAGCTTCTGTTGTTTGTTGAACGCCCGTCGGGAAGCTGGACAAAACAAGAGATTATGTCAGGATGTTACAGAAAGAGCAGCGGATCCAAAATATTCTACAGCACGAGGACAGGGGGAGGTGGGGGGTATACATAGAGATGCCACACCCGAGGAGACAAACTAGTTTCACCAGGCCTAGAATAAAATGGGCTGAATGGCAAGGATGACATATGGGCTCAGACTACATAATGTCAGTTTGTAGTCTGTTACCATGGAGATGCATAATTCTGTGCAGGAGCTGTATACAACCCATACAGTTTTATTATTATTATTATTTTTTTGCATATTTGTCCCATGCCAAGAATCCAGCTGAAGAAAAAGAGATCAAGATGGCTGCAATAATACAGAGTCTGTAGGGTCTCACAATACTGGGGGAAAGGGGGTCTTATCTTATAGACCCCCGTCAATGTGCTCACCTCTGCACTCCGCACAATACCACACCGTCTGCTTTGATTTGCCGAACTCGACTCCTGTAAACCATTCTCGACAGCCGGAGCAGCACCTGGAGAAAGAGGATACTGTCAACAGGTAGAAGAAAGAGGATACCGTCAGCAGACAGAAGAAAGAGGATACTGTCAGCAGGTAGAAGAAAGAGGATACAGTCAGCAGACAGAAGAAAGAGGATACCGTCAGCAGGCAGAAGAAAGAGGATATAGTCAGCAGGCAGAAGAAAGAGGATATCGTCAGCAGACAGAAGAAAGAGGATATAGTCAGCAGGCAGAAGAAAGAGGATATAGTCAGCAGGTAGAAGAGGATACCGTCAGCAGACAGAAGAAAGAGGATACCGTCAGCAGACAGAAGAAAGAGGATACCGTCAGCAGACAGAAGAAAGAGATACCGTCAGCAGACAGAAGAAAGAGGATACCGTCAGCAGACAGAAGAAAGAGGATACCGTCAGCAGACAGAAGAAAGAGGATACCGTCAGCAGACAGAAGAAAGAGGATACCGTCAGCAGACAGAAGAAAGAGGATACCGTCAGCAGACAGAAGAAAGAGGATACCGTCAGCAGACAGAAGAAAGAGGATACCGTCAGCAGACAGAAGAAAGAGGATACCGTCAGCAGACAGAAGAGGATACCGTCAGCAGACAGAAGAAAGAGGATACCGTCAGCAGGTACAGAAAGAGGATACAGTCAGCAGGTAGAAGAAAGAGGATACCATCAGCAGGTAGGAGATGCCGAGCATCCAGGGGCCACACGCTGCCATCTACCTCCATACCGGCTCCAGAGCTGCTGTAACTTACGCAATGTGTGACGGCTCCACGTCCTTCCCATTCTGCAGATCCTGGTCCTGGTCCTGGTCTTGATCTTGGACTTGGTCCTGGTCTTGGACTTGGACGGGCTCCTCAGCTGGAGGGGGCGCCTGCTTCTTTTTAGCCTGAGAGTTGGCCGTGCACTTTGGGTGTTTTCGGCTATACTTCCTAAGAGGTTTCCTCTGTGGGGCGAGATAGAAGAATAATAATGGATTCAAAGGTTAGAGACATCATAAGGGGCAGCACAAGGTGGATGTAGGAGATCGCTGAATGTCTGGTAGAGCGCCACACCTGTCCACAGCTCCACTGAAGTGCATAACACTGAGATGCAGTACCACTTACCGCCTGCCCACAGGGGTGGCGCTGTCAGCTACTAATCCTACAATTGTAACCCTCCCTTCCCTGGTGCATTCTGTTTTGAAGGATATATAGCGGTCCCATCACCACGTCAAAAGTGACCCATTATTGCTTTTATCTTAATCAATTTCTCTCTTGAATATATCTTTTTTTTTTTTTTTTAGATCTGCCACAAGGTTTTATTAGAGACATGGCGTTTTTTTTTATCTTTTACTAAAGGGGCCATACTCACAGGCTAATAAGCTAAAGTAGTCTGAAACCACGCCCCAGAGGATCCTGCGAGCCACACCCCAGAGGATCCTGCGAGCCACACCCAGAGGATCCTGCAAGCTATGACCCAGACCATGCCCCAGAGGATCCAGCGAGCCATGCCCAGAGGATCCAGCGAGCCATGCCCAGAGGATCCAGCGAGCCATGCCCAGAGGATCCAGAGCCAGCCAGAGGATCCAAGCCATGCCCAGAGGATCCAGCGAGCCATGCCCCAGAGGATCCTGCGAGCCATGCCCCAGAGGATCCAGCGAGCCATGCCCCAGAGGATCCTGCGAGCCATGCCCAGAGGATCCTGCGAGCCATGCCCCAGAGGATCCTGCGAGCCATGCCCCAGAGGATCCTGCGAGCCATGCCCCAGAGGATCCTGCGAGCCATGCCCCAGAGGATCCTGCGAGCCATGCCCCAGAGGATCCTGCGAGCCATGCCCCAGAGGATCCTGCGAGCCATGCCCCAGAGGATCCTGCGAGCCATGCCCCAGAGGATCCTGCGAGCCATGCCCCAGAGGATCCTGCGAGCCATGCCCCAGAGGATCCTGCGAGCCATGCCCCAGAGGATCCTGCGAGCCATGCCCCAGAGGATCCTGCGAGCCTCCTGCGAGCCATGTCCCAGAGGATCCTGCGAGCCTCCTGCGAGCCATGTCCCAGAGGATCCTGCGAGCCATGCCCCAGAGGATCCTGCGAGCCATGTCCCAGAGGATCCAGCGAGCCATGTCCCAGAGGAACCAGCGAGCCATGTCCCAGAGGATCCAGCGAGCCATGTCCCAGAGGATCCAGCGAGCCATGTCACAGAGGATCCAGCGAGCCATGTCCCAGAGGATCCCGCAAGCCATGTCCCCTTATAAATGCCATAAAAATAATTTTAAAAAATGCTCCGGGGAGCAGAGGGAATAAAACTGGAGCACAAACTGAACACTTTTGACCTGTGACAGATCTACCTTAGGCGGCCGTCACACGCTGAGATATCTCTAGCGATATTGTAAGCGATCACGTGCACGCGCAATCGCTTACAATATCGCTCACATCGCTGGTGAGATGTCACATAGACAGACTCACCAGCGATGTGGAGCCGCGATCTCGCTGGTAACTATGGTACACATCGGGTAACTAGGCGCCGCGCGTCGCTTAGTTACCCGACGTGTACCATAGTTACCATCTCCCAGCATAGGCTCTGCCGCTGGGAGATCGCTCATCGTGGTGTTATACACCACGATGAGACAGATCGTCAAATCGCTCATCGCTAGATCTGAGAACCGAACCTCAGATCACGATTTAGCGATTTGATCAGATATCGCTTACGCTATGTTTAATCTGCCGCTTTCAAACGATATCTTGCACGATATCTCAGCGTGTGACGGCCGCCTTAAAGGGATTATCCACCTTACATTATTTTTTTTTACTGAAATGCATGTATTTTTGACTAAGAATCACTTTTCCTGTTGAGTTTGGTCACTTTTGCAGCCATTGCCTCCTCCTGAATCTGTGTGTTGCGATGGTTAATGCCGGCTGCAGAATGAGGTAACTGAGAATCAGTCAGTGAGCTTAGCTCTCCCATCTGTCTTTTCTGAGCGCCTCGCAGCTGATTTATGACCACAGACCACACTGAAGTTGTATGTGGAGGGATATACAGAGCTTGTGTAAGGAAAAAGGTGCAGAATTGTTAATGAATCCCAAGTGCAGAATGATGCTGAGGCCAAAATACATGCATCCAAGTATAAAAAATGTCCACAAAGATGGCCCGACCGCTGTCAATCAAGATGATTGGGCAGATTTAGGGGGCACCAAGCTTGACGGTACCGGGAGCGGAGACCCCGCAGTTCTCGTGACCTCCGGACATTTTCCTTTTTTACCTTATCCGCTGTTAATAACGTTCCGGACTTGAAATCAAAAAAGGACAGATCCACGGAGTCACCCAGGAATTTGGCCAGCTCGTTCCTGCTCCGGAAGCGTTGTCCTATGGGGCTGAAAGAGAAGACAGAGGAGGATCCTCATCATCCGCCATCACTCAGCTTTCCGGATTCCTGAACAGCACAGCCCCCCCCTCCTACCTCTGATAATAGGTGTCCGACTGTCCAGACGATGCTCCAGACTTGCGGACGACGGTCCGTCTCTTCCAGCCGGGGCCCAGGATCGGCCAGTCCTCCCAGCCCTCGGACATGGTGCAGGGCGACGCCTGAGACAATAAGAGGAGATGATCAATGAAGCTGGAAGTGAGGAGCAGCTGCAGTGATCAGCCATGGAGGAGGGGATGGAGACACACATGGATGATCCGCGCTCCGGAGCCTCTGACTCACTACATTCCTGCTGCTCCAACCCACATCAAGGGAGGAAGAGGAGCAGACAGGAACACCCCGCAATGCGCTGGAGCCAGAGCCCCGGGGAACTACAACTCCCAGCATGCCCTGCATATCAGCACCGCACACAAGACAGAGTCCCGGGGAACTACAACTCCCAGCAATATCAGCACCGCACACAAGACAGAGCCCCGGGGAACTACAACTCCCAGCAATATCAGCACTGCACACAAGACAGAGCCCCGGGGAACTACAACTCCCAGCAATATCAGCACCGCACACAAGACAGAGCCCCAGGGAACTAACAACTCACCAAGCAGATGCCCTGCATATCAGCACGCACGCAAAGACAGAGCCCCAGGGAACTACAACTCCCAGCAATATCAGCACCACACACAAGACAGAGCCCCGGGGAACTACAACTCCCAGCAATATCAGCACCGCACACAAGACAGAGCCCCGAGGAACTACAACTCTCAGCAATATCAGCACCGCACACAAGACAGAGCCCCAGGGAACTACAACTCTTAGCAATATCAGCACTGCACACAAGACAGAGCCCCAGGGAACTACAACTCCCAGCAATATCAGCACCGCACACAAGACAGAGCCCCGGGGAACTACAACTCCCAGCAATATCAGCACCGCACACAACACAGAGCCCCAGGGAACTACAACTCTTAGCAATATCAGCACTGCACACAAGACAGAGCCCCAGGGAACTACAACTCCCAGCAATATCAGCACCGCACACAACACAGAGCCCCAGGGAACTACAACTCTTAGCAATATCAGCACCGCACACAAGACAGAGCCCCGAGGAACTACAACTCTCAGCAATATCAGCACCGCACACAAGACAGAGCCCCAGGGAACTACAACTCTTAGCAATATCAGCACTGCACACAAGACAGAGCCCCAGGGAACTACAACTCCCAGCAATATCAGCACCGCACACAAGACAGAGCCCCGGGGAACTACAACTCTCAGCAATATCAGCACTGCACACAAGACAGAGCCCCAGGGAACTACAACTCCCAGCAATATCAGCACCGCACACAACACAGAGCCCCAGGGAACAACAACTCCCAGCAATATCAGCACCGCACACAAGACAGAGCCCCGGGGAACTACAACTCTCAGCAATATCAGCACCGCACACAAGACAGAGCCCCAGGGAACTACAACTCTCAGCAATATCAGCACCGCACACAAGACAGAGCCCCAGGGAACTACAACTCTCAGCAGTATCAGCACCACACGCAAGACAGAGCCCCAGGGAACTACAACTCCCAGCAATATCAGCACCGCACACAAGACAGAGCCCCGCGGAACTACAACTCTTAGCAATATCAGCACCGCACACAAGACAGAGCCCCAGGGAACTACAACTCCCAGCAATATCAGCACCGCACGCAAGACAGAGCCCCGGGGAACTACAACTCCCAGCATGCCCTGCATATCAGCACCGCACACAAGACAGAGCCCCAGGGAACTACAACTCTCAGCAATATCAGCACCGCACACAAGACAGAGCCCCAGGGAACTACAACTCCCAGCAATATCATCACCACACACAAGACAGAGCCCCAGGGAACTACAACTCCCAGCAATATCAGCACCGCACACAAGACAGAGCCCCGGGGAACAACAACTCCCAGCAATATCAGCACCGCACACAAGACAGAGCCCCGGGGAACTACAACTCCCAGCAATATCATCACCACACACAAGACAGAGCCCCGGGGAACTACAACTCCCAGCAATATCATCACCACACACAAGGCAGAGCCCCAGGGAACTACAACTCTTAGCAATATCATCACCACACACAAGACAGAGCCCCGGGAACTACAACTCCCAGCAATATCATCACCACACACAAGGCAGAGCCCCAGGGAACTACAACTCTTAGCAATATCAGCACCACACGCAAGACAGAGCCCCAGGGAACTACAACTCTCAGCAGTATCAGCACCACACGCAAGACAGAGCCCCGGGAACTACAACTCCCAGCAATATCAGCACCGCACGCAAGACAGAGCCCCGGGGAACTACAACTCCCAGCATGCCCTGCATATCAGCACCGCACACAAGACAGAGCCCCAGGGAACTACAACTCTCAGCAATATCAGCACCGCACACAAGACAGAGCCCCAGGGAACTACAACTCCCAGCAATATCATCACCACACACAAGACAGAGCCCCGGGGAACTACAACTCCCAGCATGCCCTGCATATCAGCACCGCACACAAGACAGAGCCCCAGGGAACTACAACTCTCAGCAATATCAGCACCGCACACAAGACAGAGCCCCAGGGAACTACAACTCCCAGCAATATCATCACCACACACAAGGCAGAGCCCCAGGGAACTACAACTCCCAGCAATATCAGCACCGCACACAAGACAGAGCCCCGGGGAACTACAACTCCCAGCAATATCATCACCACACACAAGACAGAGCCCCGGGGAACTACAACTCCCAGCAATATCATCACCACACACAAGGCAGAGCCCCAGGGAACTACAACTCTTAGCAATATCATCACCACACACAAGACAGAGCCCCGGGGAACTACAACTCCCAGCAATATCATCACCACACACAAGGCAGAGCCCCAGGGAACTACAACTCTTAGCAATATCAGCACCACACGCAAGACAGAGCCCCAGGGAACTACAACTCCCAGCAATATCAGCACCGCACACAAGACAGAGCCCCAGGGAACTACAACGCCCAGCAATATCAGCACCGCACACAAGACAGAGCCCCAGGGAACTACAACTCCCAGCAATATCAGCACCGCACACAAGACAGAGCCCCGGGGAACTACAACTCCCAGCAATATCAGCACCGCACACAAGGCAGAGCCCCAGGGAACTACAACTCCCAGCAATATCAGCACCGCACACAAGACAGAGCCCCGGGGAACTACAACTCCCAGCAATATCATCACCACACACAAGGCAGAGCCCCAGGGAACTACAACTCCCAGCAATATCAGCACCGCACACAAGACAGAGCCCGGGGAACTACAACTCCCAGCAATATCAGCACCGCACACAAGACAGAGCCCTGGGGAACTACAACTCTTAGCAATATCAGCACTGCACACAAGACAGAGCCCCGAGGAACTACAACTCTCAGCAATATCAGCACCGCACACAAGACAGAGCCCTGGGGAACTACAACTCCCAGCAATATCAGCACCGCACACAAGACAGAGCCCTGGGGAACTACAACTCCCAGCAATATCAGCACCGCACACAAGACAGAGCCCCGGGGAACAACAACTCCCAGCATGCCCTGCATATCAACAACTGTGCTGGGAGTTGTAGTTTCCCTGCTGGAAGATGGTTACAGGACAATTCAATGAATTAGATCACGTCCCCCAGACACATTTGTTCTCCCCCCACCCCCACTCTGTGCTCTCCATCCTGCCCCCGCAGACACTTAGATCCAACATGGCTGACACCTCGGCTCCTGGAGGGCTCCACACCATCACCAGGGTTATTCCCTTTCTGTCTGCAGACAACAGTTTGAATCCAGACTGAGCAATAACAAGCAGAGCTGCAGTGTAAAGCATGGCGGAGAGAAGGCGAAAAGAGGGTGATACAGGGATACACAGCGGTATATAATATTTATCCATTTATATAGCACTATTAATTCCATAGCACTTCACATACATCAGTAACACTGTCCCCATTGGGACTCACAATCTAAACATCTAATCAGTACGTCTTTGGAGTGTGGGAGGGAATCAGAGAATCAGAGGAAACCCACACAAACAAGGGGAGAACATACACGGTGGGACATTCGGTGGGAATTGAACCCAGGACATACAGAGCAGTGTAAGTCATGTCACTGTATTTGTGTCTACTGCGTTCTACTTGTGAATTTGTATTTGATTCATTCTAGTGTGACACACACACATACACCACACATATACACACACATACACAGACGGACACATACACACACAGATGGACACACACAGCTTTATATATGAGATATGGAGGACTATGAGGCTGCATTATATATACTATATAATATTTATTCATTTATATAGCACTATTAATTCCATAGAGCTTTACATACATTTGCAACACTGTCCCCATCGAGGCTCACAATCTAAACACCATATCTGTATGTGTTGAAAATGTGGGAAGAAACTGGAGAACCCAGAGGAAACCCACGCAAACACAGGGAGAACATACAAACTCCTTACAGATATTGTCCTTGGTGGGATTTGGATCCAGGACCCAGAGCTGCAAGGCGGCAGTGCGAACTACTGAGCCACCGTACAGTGCGAACTACTGAGCCACCGTACAGTGCTAACCACTGAGCCACCATATACAGTGCTAACCACTGAGCCACCGTATACAGTGCTAACCACTGAGCCACCATATACAGTACTAACCACTGAGCCACCGTATACAGTGCTAACCACTGAGCCACCATATACAGTGCTAACCACTGAGCCACCGTATACAGTGCTAACCACTGAGCCACCATATACAGTGCTAACCACTGAGCCACCGTATACAGTGCTAACCACTGAGCCACCGTACAGTGCTAACCACTGAGACCCCATATACAGTGCTAACCACTGAGCCACCGTATACAGTGCTAACCACTGAGCCACCATATACAGTGCTAACCACTGAGCCACCGTATACAGTGCTAACCACTGAGCCACCATATACAGTGCTAACCACTGAGCCACCATATACAGTGCTAACCACTGAGCCATCATATAGTGCTAACCAGAGCCACCATATACAGTGCTAACCACTGAGCCACCGTACAGTGCTAACCACTGAGCCACCGTATACAGTGCAAACCACTGAGCCACCGTATACAGTGCTAACCACTGAGCCACCATATACAGTGCTAACCACTGAGCCACCATATACAGTGCTAACCACTGAGCCACCGTATACAGTGCTAACCACTGAGCCACCATATAACAGTGCTAACCACTGAGCCACCGTTATACAGTGCTAACCACTGAGCCACCATATACAGTGCTAACCACTGAGCCACCGTATATCAGTGCTAACCACTGAGCCACTGCTAATATACAGTGCTAACCACTGAGCCACCTATATACAGTGCTAACCACTGAGCCACATATAGTGCTAACCAGAGCCACCATATACAGTGCTAACCACTGAGCCACCGTACAGTGCTAACCACTGAGCCACCGTATACAGTGCAAACCACTGAGCCACCGTATACAGTGCTAACCACTGAGCCACCATATACAGTGCTAACCACTGAGCCACCGTATACAGTGCTAACCACTGAGCCACCGTATACAGTGCTAACCACTGAGCCACCATATACAGTGCTAACCACTGAGCCATCATACAGTGCTAACCAGAGCCACCATATACAGTGCTAACCACTGAGCCACCATATACAGTGCAAACCACTGAGCCACCGTATACAGTGCTAACCACTGAGTCACCATATACAGTGCTAACCACTGAGCCATCATACAGTGCTAACCACTGAGCCATCATACAATGCTAACCACTGAGCCACTCATACAGTGCTAACCACTGAGCCACCGTATACAGTGCTAACCACTGAGCCACACGTATACAGTGCTAACCACTGAGCCACCGTATACAGTGCTAATCACTGAGCCACCATACAGTGCTAACCACTGAGCCACCGTATACAGTGCTAACCACTGAGCCACCATATACAGTGCTAACCACTGAGCCACCATATACAGTGCTAACCACTGAGCCACCATATACAGTGCTAACCACTGAGCCACCGTATACAGTGCTAACCACTGAGCCACCGTATACAGTGCTAACCACTGAGCCGCCGTATACAGTGCTAACCACTGAGCCACCGTATACAGTGCTAACCACTGAGACACCATATACACTGAAAACCACTGAGCCACCGTATACAGTGCTAACCACTGAGCCACAGTACAGTGCTAACCACTGAGCCACCGTATACAGTGCTAACCACTGAGCCACCATATACAGTACTAACCACTGAGCCACCATACAGTGCTAACCACTGAGCCACCGTATACAGTGCTAACCACTGAGCCACCATATACAGTACTAACCACTGAGCCACCATACAGTGCTAACCACTGAGCCACCGTATACAGTGCTAACCACTGAGCCCACCATATACAGTGCTAACCACTGAGCCACCGATATACAGTGCTAACCACTGAGCCACCTATACAGTGCTAACCACTGAGCCACCATATACAGTGCTAACCACTGAGCCACCTATACAGTGCTAACCACTGAGCCACCATATACAGTGCTAACCACTGAGCCACCGTATAATGTACAGTGCTAACCACTGAGCCACCGTATATATGTACAGTGCTAACCACTGAGCCACCGTATATATAGTACAGTGCTAACCACTGAGCCACCGTATATATAGTACAGTGCAACCACTGAGCCACCGTATATATAGTACAGTGCTAACCACTGAGCCACCGTATAAATAGTACAGTGCTAACCACTGAGCCACCGTATATATATGGTACAGTGCTAACCACTGAGCCACTGTATATATGGTACAGTACTAACCACTGAGACACTGCATATATGGTACAGTGCTAACCACTGAGCCACTTATATATCAGTGCTAACCACTGAGCCACCATATACAGTGCTAACCACTGAGCCACCGTAATATGGTACAGTGCTAACCACTGAGCCACTGATATATGGTACAGTGCTAACCACTGAGCCACTCGTATTATGGTACAGTGCTAACCACTGAGCCACTGCATATATGGTACAGTGCTAACCACTGAGCCATATATATGGTACAGTGCTAACCCTGAGCCACTGATATATGGTACAGTGCTAACCACTGAGCCACCATATATGTACAGTGCTAACCATGAGCCACACTATATATGTACAGTGCTAACCACTGAGCCACCATATATGTACAGTGCTAACCACTGAGCCACGATATATGTACAAGTGCTAACCACTGAGCCACCATATATGTACAGTGCTAACCACTGAGCACGCATATATGTACAGTGCTAACCACTGAGCACCATATAGTACATGCTAACCACTGAGCACCTATATATGTACAATGCTACAACACTGAGCACCATATATGTACAGTGCTAACCACTGAGCCACCTATATGGTACAAATGCTAACCACTGAGCACCATATATGGTACAGTCTAACCACTGAGCACTGTATATATGGTACAGTGCTAACACTGAGCACTGTATATATGGTACAGTGCTAACCACTGAGCCACCGTATACAGTGCTAACCACTAGACACTGCATATATGGTACAATGCTAACCACTGAGACACTGCATATATGGTACAATGCTAACCATTGAGACACTGCATATATGGTACAATGCTAACCACTGAGACACTGTATATATGGTACAGTGCTAACCACTGAGCCACTGTATATATGGTACAGTGCTAACCACTGAGCCACTGTATACACTGCTAACCACTAAGACACTGCATATATGGTACAGTGCTAACCACTGAGACACTGCATATATGGTACAGTGTAATCACGGAGCCCCCATGTACAGTGCTAACCACGGAGCCACTGTGCTGCAACTATATGGAGGGATATGAGGTCGCATTATACTATATGGAGGACTAAAGGCCCAGTTACACACAGATAATTGTGCAGATATTGTCACAGATCTCTGGTTGCAGTGAAATCATGGACACATTCTTACATTTATATACAGCCACAAAATGTAACAATGTGTCCATGATTTCACTGCAACCAATATCTGCACAATTATCTGTGTGTAATTGGGCCTTTAGTCTACATTATACTGTATAGGTAGATCTGCCCCTAAGGGGTGGGGGCTATATAGAGGGGCGGGCTATGTGCAGATGCTGGGAAGTAGGTGGATATATGTTTAGTGGGCGGGCTATGATACATACACACTCAACTTTATTAGATATTGTCACAAAAACTAAAACTATTTGCTCTGTCTCTTTTTACTGCTGCTCCTGTCAGGTGATATCTCTCCAAATCCTGGTCCGCCCTCTGCCAACTTCAACCTCTCCCCCACCTCACATAGAAACCCTACTAACCTCATTAGGCTCTTCCACCCCCTCCCCTTCAGAGTAGCGGTTGTATACCGCCATCAGGGTCACCTACCCACTTCATCGACCATTTCTCTGCGTGGCTGCTGCACCTCATGTGCTCAGAATTACCAATCCTTATTCTGGGAGACTTTAACCTTCCCATAAACAGCCCCATCTCCTCATCTGCATCCCAGCTTCTATCTCTAACCACATCTCTTGGCCTCTCACAGCTCTCAACCTCGAGAGACACGAGGATGGTAACACCCTTGATCTAATCTTTACCCGGCTCTGCTCTACCTCCTCCTTAGATAACTCGCCTCTTCCTCTCTCTGATCACAACATTCTCTCCTTCACACTCACAAACCCTCGCCCATCACAGCACAGTCAGACCTATCACACATTCAGAAATCTACAGGCCATTAACCCTCATACACTCACAGACTCTCTTCTCTCATCACTGTCCCCAATCTCCTCCTTCTCCTGTCCGGATCTGGCAGTAGATCACTACAATGACTCTCTCAGAAGCTCCCTGGACCAAGTAGCGCCCCTCACCCTCAGAACCTTCATACACAGAGTTAAATAGCCCTGGCTCACAAGCAAACTGGATTCCTCCAGCGATGCTCTAGGAGTGCCGAACGCCTATGGAGGAAAACTCGCTCACCAGATAACTTAATTCACTATAAATTTATGCTGAGAACCTACAACTCTGCCCTTCACCTCGCCAAACAGACCTATTTCACCACCCTGATCTCCTCACTATACAACAACTCAAAGAAACTCTTTGGGTACCTTTACACGTCGCAACATTGCATGCAATTTCACTGGCAACTTACTGGTTGCAGTGAAATCATGGAGACATCGTTACATTTGTACACAGCAACAAGATAGAACAATGTGTCCATGACTTCACTGCAACCAGTAAGTTGCAAGTGAAATTGCATACAATGTTGCGACGTGTAAAGATACCCTTTGACACCTTTCACTCTCTCCTCAGTCCTAAAGTGCAGTCCCCCATCACTGACCTCTGTGCTGATGATCTGGCCTCTTACTTTATGGAGAAAATAGAAAACATCCGCCAGGAAATCAGCTCTCAGCCTCCAAGCGCTGCCACTCCCATTCTTCCCCAATCCCCTCTGGTTCACTCTCCAGATGTGACCCAGATACAGAAGAAGAAGTCTCCAGGCTCCTCTCTTCCTCTCGTCCCACCACATGCACCTCTGACCCCATTCCCTCACACCTACTCCAGTCCCTCTCTCCGGTGGTCACTACTACTACTCACCTACCCAAAATCTTAATCTCTCCCTCTCTACTGGCATCTTCCCCTCCTCCTTCAAACACTCGATCATTACTCATTATAGAAAACTTCTCTTGACCCATCCTGCACAAATAACTACAGACCTGTCTCCAATCTCCCTTCATCTCAAAACTCCTGGAGCGCCTGGTCTACACCCCCTGACCCATTACCTCTCCACTCACTCTCTTTAGATCCATTGTAGTCTGGCTTCCGCCCCTTACACTCTACAGAAACTGCCCTCACCAAAGTAACCAATGACCTTCTGACGGCAAAACGTAATGGTGACCACTCTCTGCTTATTCTTCTTGACCTCTCTGCGGCTTTTGACACTGTTGACCACCATCTCCTACTCGCTATGCTGCACTCCATTGGTGTAAAGGACTCCGCTCTCTCCTGGTTCTCTTCTATCTTCTGACCGTTCTTTCAGTGTATCATTCTCTGGCTCCACTTCCTCCCCTCTTCCTCTCACTATTGGGGTCCCTCCGGGTTCAGTCCTTGGCCCTCTCCTCTTCTCTCTCTACACAGCCCCAATCAGACAGACCATCAGCAGATTTGGCTTCCAGTACCATCTTTACACTGATGACACACAACTATACACTGACCTTACTCCCGCTCTAATAAAGAGCAACAATGACTGTCTAGCTGCAGTTTCCAATTTCATGTCCACTCTATACCTGAAACTCAACCTTTCCAAAACTGACTTCTTCTGCTCCCACCCTCCACTAACCTCCCTAAATCTACCATCTCCCTCTGTGTGCGGCACCACAATAACGCCTAGTCAGCAGACTCGCTGTCTGGGTGTTATGTTTGACACCGATCTCTCCTTCACCCCATATATACAATCTCTCACCCGCTCTTGTCACCTGTATCTGAAGAACATCTCTAGAGTCTGCCCCTTTATCACTATGGAAACAACAAAAACACTCACTGTGGCCCTGATCCATTCCTGCCTTGACTACTGCAACTTTCTATTAATTGGCCTTCTATTCTCTACGCTTTCCTTCCTCCAGTCCATCCTTAATGCAGCAGCCAGGATCACCCATTTGGCCAATTGTTACTCAGATGCCTCTGCTCTGTGCCAGTCACTGCACTGGCTGGCTGTACACTACACAGGTACAGTACATATGAGCAGTCAATGCTTGCTGATACACGAGAGGATCCTGTCCACGAGGGCTCACAGTCTACAGGGGTGGGGGAGGACACGATAGATGGGGGGGGGGGGGAAGCGCCAAGCGGTTGGTGGAGCGGGTACACAGGGGGATACAGGGATACACAGCAGTATACAGGGGGGAATACAAGGATACACAGCAGTATACAGGGGGGATACAGGGATACACAGCAGTATACAGGGGGATACACAGCAGTATACAAGGGGGATACACAGCAGTATATACAGAGATACACAGCAGTATACAGGGGGGATACAGGGATACACAGCAGTACACAGGGGGATACACAGCAGTATATACAGAGATACACAGCAGTATACAGGGGGGATACAAGGATACACAGCAGTACACAGGGGGGATACAGGGATACACAGCAGTATACAGGGGGATACACAGCAGTATACAAGGGGATACACAGCAGTATATACAGAGATACACAGCAGTATACAGGGGGGATACAGGGATACACAGCAGTACACAGGGGGATACACAGCAGTTTATACAGAGATACACAGCAGTATACAGGGGGGATACAAGGATACACAGCAGTACACAGGGGGATACAAGGATACACAGCAGTACATAGGGGATACAGGATACACAGCAGTATATAGGGGGATAAAAGGATACACAGCAGTACACAGGGGGATACACAACAGTATATACAGAGATACACAGCAGTACACAGGGATACACAGCAGTACACACAGAGATACAAAGCAGTATACAGGGGGGATACAGGGATACACAGCAGTATATAGGGGCATACAGGGATACACAGCAGTATATACAGAGATACACAGCAGTACACAGGGATACACAGCAGTATATACAGAGATACACAGCAGTATACAGGGGGGATACAGGGATACACAGCAGTACACAGGGGGATACACAGCAGTATATACAGAGATACACAGCAGTATACAGGGGGGATACAGGGATACACAGCAGTATATAGGGGCATACAGGGATACACAGCAGTATATACAGAGATACACAGCAGTACACAGGGATACACAGCAGTATATACAGAGATACACAGCAGTATACAGGGGGATACAGGGATACACAGCAGTACACAGGGGGATACACAGCAGTATATACAGAGATACACAGCAGTATACAGGGGGGATACAAGGATACACAGCAGTACACAGGGGGATACAAGGATACACAGCAGTACATAGGGGATACAGGGATACACAGCAGTATATAGGGGGATAAAAGGATACACAGCAGTACACAGGGGGATACAGGGATACACAACAGTATATACAGAGATACACAGCAGTATATAGGGGGGATACAGGGATACACAGCAGTATATACAGGGATACACAGCAGTATGTAGGGGGGATACAGGGATACACAGCAGTATACAGGGGGATACACAGCAGTATACAGGGGGATACACAGCAGTATGTAGGGGGGATACACAGCAGTATACAGGGGGATACACAGCAGTATACAGGGGGATACACAGAAGTATACAGGGGGATACACAGCAGTATACAGGGGGATACACAGCAGTATACAGGGGGATACACAGCAGTATACAGGGGGGATACAGGGATACACAGCAGTATGTAGGGGGATACACAGCAGTATACAGGGGATACACAGCAGTATACAGGGGGATACACAGCAGTATACAGGGGGATACACAGCAGTATACAGGGGGATACACAGCAGTATACAGGGGGATACACAGCAGTATACAGGGGGATACACAGCAGTATACAGGGGGATACACAGCAGTATACAGGGGGATACACAGCAGTATACAGGGGGATACACAGAAGTATACAGGGGGATACACAGCAGTATACAGGGGGATACACAGCAGTATACAGGGGGATACACAGCAGTATACAGGGGGATACACAGCAGTATACAGGGGGATACACAGCAGTATACAGGGGGATACACAGCAGTATACAGGGGGATACACAGCAGTATACAGGGATATATGGGGGAGGGTCTGCTGTAAGGAGCAGTCATGTGACCCTGTGATTGACAGCTCCGCAGCAGCCCCCGGCCCCGCACTCACCTCTCCGCCGACTAATCCTCCGCTGATAACGGGCGGGAGCGCTACAGGAAACGGAACCAAACTTCCTTCCTCTTCCGGTCAAACGGTTCACACCCCGAGCACGACTGCTGCAGCCCGGACTGCCGGAAGGAGGCGTGGCACCACAGCCGGGGCCCCGCCCACAGCACAGGACTGCAGGAAGGAGGCGTGGATAGAAGAGCGGGGCCCCGCCCACAGCCCAGGGGCCGGACAGCAGGACACACCCACTAATGCTATTGGTTAGAGGTGGTAAACAAGAGAAATGGCGACCAGAGGTAGGGGCGGAGCAACAAGGGGCGGGGCCACAGGAGGAAGATTTCATAACACAGGACTCTGGGGGAACAGTCATAGAGATTAGTGATGGGTAAAATGCGATTTTTTGGTGAGTCGGCTCTTTTGGCTCCGAAAACGGCTCTTCATTTCCTATTACCTTTGGCTTTAAATTTGAAGCCAAATTCTGGTATGTTTTCACCCATGATTGTATACCTTTTAGTAAAAATCTACACATGTGCCAATTTATGACATAAAACACTAGTACTAGTTTTGTGCATGAAGTTGGTCCCTCAGATTGGCACTGCTATCATATAACAGGGGCTGCTGGGAGGTTATTCACATACCAGAAACAACATAACTATTCCAAGTTGCACTAGCTAATGGTGCATTTACACAGTGGATGCAGCACCCGAGCCTGTGATCCAGTGATGCTCAATCCAGCCATGGTATGTTTGCAGAGGAGATCCTTATCTGCCCTGCCCATAGGCATCGCTGGATCATTCGTTCTCTTCCATTCAAGTGAATGGGAGAGAACAAGGGACACACATTTACATCCGCTGTTTCTCCCTCGCTCAGCGAGGATTTACAAGCTGGCGGTAAATAACTATAATCAGGCTAAATCCAGATGTCAGTATTCCTTTAATAAAGTGCCTGACTGCCTGACTGCTGCTTGTCACAGATTGGAGGGGGGCGGGGCTGTGAGGGTGCCTTCACACTGGCGTTCCCCTCCGCAGCGTTCTGCGGAGGGGAATCATCATGTGTGCACAGCGGCATCCGCCTGCGCACAGATCACATATGGGAGTGAATGGGTGCGCACAGTCATGCGCTGTCAAGCGCAGCACCGTGCGTCCCTATTCTAAAGATAGGAGCTGGCGGCCGCTGCGCACACATGGCGAACGCCAGTGTGAAGGCACCCTGAGTCAGTGCTATGTGCGGCAGCAGGAGGAGCATGCATTCTCAGTCTCCTGGATAAGATCAGAGTGACTACTGCCGGGAGGGAGGGAGGGGCCGGGAGGGGCGGGGCAAGAGGGGACTGACTGTGGAACATGAACTGGCAAAGAGCCGTTTAAATTTCAATTGGCTCCTCCCTGCCAGGAGCCGACTCATATGATTCACTATAAAGAGCCGGCTCATTCACGAGCTACCCATCACTAATAGAGATCAGAGGAGACTTCCAGCAACACCCGAAACACTGCGACACCTACTGCGGCTACACACTGCGTCTACACACTGCGACTACACACTGCGACTACACACTGCGACTACACACTGCGTCTACACACTGCGACTACACACTGCGACTACACACTGCGTCTACACACTGCGACCACACACTGCGGCTACACACTGCGACTACACACTGCGACACCTACTGCGACTACACACTGCGGCTACACACTGCGGCTACACACTGCGACTACACACTGCGGCTACACACTGCGACTACACACTGCGACACCTACTGCGACCACACACTGCGACCACACACTGCGGCTACACACTGCGGCTACACACTGCGACTACACACTGCGACTACACACTGCGACTACACACTGCGACACCTACTGCGACCACACACTGCGACTACACACTGCGACTACACACTGCGACACTACTGCGACCACACACTGCGACCACACACTGCGGCTACACACTGCGACTACACACTGCGACACCTACTGCGACTACACACTGCGGCTACACACTGCGGCTACACACTGCGACTACACACTGCGGCTACACACTGCGACACCTACTGCGACTACACACTGCGACTACACACTGCGACTACACACTGCGACTACACACTGCGACTACACACTGCGACACCTACTGCGACTACACACTGCGACACCTACTGCGACTACACACTGCGGCTACACACTGCGGCTACACACTGCGACTACACACTGCGGCTACACACTGCGACTACACACTGCGACACCTACTGCGACTACACACTGCGGCTACACACTGCGGCTACACACTGCGACACCTACTGCGACTACACACTGCGACACCTACTGCAACTACACACTGCGACACCTACTGCGACTACACACTGCGGCTACACACTGCGACTACACAACTGCGACACCTACTGCGACTACACACTGCGACACCTACTGCAACTACACACTGCGACACCTACTGCGACTACACACTGCGGCTACACACTGCGGCTACACACTGCGGCTACACACTGCGACACCTACTGCGACTACACACTGCGACACCTACTGCGACCACACACTGCGACTACACACTGCGGCTACACACTGCGGCTACACACTGCGACTACACACTGCGACACCTACTGCGACTACACACTGCGGCTACACACTGCGACTACCACTGCGGCTACACACTGCGACTACACACTGCGACTACACACTGCGGCTACACACTGCGGCTACACACTGCGACTACACACTGCGACACCTACTGCGACTACACACTGCGGCTACACACTGCGACTACACACTGCGGCTACACACTGCGACACCTACTGCGACTACACACTGCGACACCTACTGCAACTACACACTGCGACACACTACTGCGACTACACACTGCGGCTACACACTGCGGCTACACACTGCGGCTACACACTGCGACACCTACTGCGACTACACACTGCGACTACACACTGCGACACCTACTGCGACCACACACTGCGACCACACACTGCGGCTACACACTGCGGCTACACTGCGACACCTACTGCGACTACACACTGCGACTACACACTGCGTCCACACACTGCGACTACACACTGCGACACCTACTGCAACTACACACTGCGGCTACACACTGCGACTACACACTGCGACTACACACTGCGACACCTACTGCGACACCTACTGCGACTACACACTGCGACACCTACTGCGACACCTACTGCGACTACACACTGCGACACCTACTGCGACTACACACTGCGGCTACACACTGCGACTACACACTGCGACTACACACTGCGACTACACACTGCGACACCTACTGCGACTACACACTGCGACACCTACTGCGACACCTACTGCGACTACACACTGCGGCTACACACTGCGACTACACACTGCGGCTACACACTGCGACACCTACTGCGACTACACACTGCGACACCTACTGCGACTACACACTGCGACTACACACTGCGACTACACACTGCGACTACACACTGCGACACCTACTGCGACCACACACTGCGACCACACACTGCGACTACACACTGCGACTACACACTGCGACTACACACTGCGACTACACACTGCGACACCTACTGCGACCACACACTGCGACCACACACTGCGGCTACACACTGCGGCTACACACTGCGACACCTACTGCGACTACACACTGCGACTACACACTGCGACTACACACTGCGACACCTACTGCGACACCTACTGCGACTACACACTGCGACACCTACTGCGACACTACTGCGACTACACACTGCGGCTACACACTGCGACTACACACTGCGACTACACACTGCGAACCTACTGCGACACCTACTGCGACTACACACTGCGACACCTACTGCGACACTACTGCGACTACACACTGCGACACCTACTGCGACTACACACTGCGGCTACACACTGCGACTACACACTGCGACTACACACTGCGACTACACACTGCGACTACACACTGCGACACCTACTGCGACTACACACTGCGACACCTACTGCAACTACACACTGCGGCTACACACTGCGACTACACACTGCGACTACACACTGCGACACCTACTGCGACACCTACTGCGACTACACACTGCGACACCTACTGCGACACCTACTGCGACTACACACTGCGACACCTACTGCGACTACACACTGCGGCTACACACTGCGGCTACACACTGCGACTACACACTGCGACTACACACTGCGACTACACACTGCGACTACACACTGCGACACCTACTGCGACTACACACTGCGACACCTACTGCGACACCTACTGCGACTACACACTGCGACACCTACTGCGTCCACACTGTGGCTACACACTGCGACTACACACTGCGACACCTACTGCGACTACACACTGCGGCTACACACTGCGACTACACACTGCGACTACACACTGCGACTACACACTGCGACTACACACTGCGACTACACACTGTGGCTACACACTGCGACCATACACTGCGACTACACACTGCGGCTACACACTGCGACTACACACTGCGACCATACACTGCGACTACACACTGCGGCTACACACTGCGACTACACACTGCGACTACACACTGCGACTACACACTGCGACACCTACTGCGACTACACACTGCGACACCTACTGCGACACCTACTGCGACTACACACTGCGGCTACACACTGCGACTACACACTGCGGCTACACACTGCGACACCTACTGCGACTACACACTGCGACACCTACTGCGACTACACACTGCGACTACACACTGCGACACCTACTGCGACTACACACTGCGACTACACACTGCGACTACACACTGCGACTACACACTGCGACCACACACTGCGACCACACACTGCGACCACACACTGCGACTACACACTGCGACTACACACTGCGACTACACACTGCGACACCTACTGCGACCACACACTGCGACCACACACTGCGGCTACACACTGCGACACCTACTGCGACTACACACTGCGTCCACACACTGCGACTACACACTGCGACACCTACTGCAACTACACACTGCGGCTACACACTGCGACTACACACTGCGACTACACACTGCGACTACACACTGCGACACCTACTGCGACACCTACTGCGACTACACACTGCGACACCTACTGCGACACCTACTGCGACTACACACTGCGACACCTACTGCGACTACACACTGCGGCTACACACTGCGACTACACACTGCGACACCTACTGCGACTACACACTGCGACACCTACTGCGACACCTACTGCGACTACACACTGCGACACCTACTGCGTCCACACACTGCGGCTACACACTGCGACTACACACTGCGACACCTACTGCGACTACACACTGCGGCTACACACTGCGGCTACACACTGCGACACCTACTGCGACTACACACTGCGACTACACACTGCGACTACACACTGTGGCTACACACTGCGGCTACACACTGCGACACCTACTGCGACTACACACTGCGGCTACACACTGCGACTACACACTGCGACTACACACTGCGACTACACACTGTGGCTACACACTGCGACTACACACTGCGACTACACACTGCGGCTACACACTGCGGCTACACACTGCGGCTACACACTGTGGCTACACACTGCGACTACACACTGCGGCTACACTGCGACTACACACTGCGACTACACTGCGACTACACACGGCGACTACACACTGCGGCAGCTACTGCGGCTCACTGATCATATTAAATGACCCTGATCACAAGTTCACATCCCCAGTTCTTAATCCGGTGTGTTGCCCCTCTAATATCAATGACAGCTTGAAGTCTTTGTGGTAGTTGTGGATGAGGCTCTTTATTTCCTCAGATGGTAAAGCTGCCCGTTCCTCTTGGCCTCCAGTTCCTGTAAATTCCTGGGCTTTCTTGTATGATCTGCGCTTTCCTTCAGTTCTCCCCAGAGCGACTCAATGATATTGAGGTCAGGAGACTGAGATGGCCACTCCACAACCTTCACTGTGTTCTGCTGTAACCAATGACAGGTCGACTTGCCCTTGTGTTTTGGATCGTTATCATCTTGGTACGTCCCGTGTATAGCTTCAGGGCTGATTAGTGCAAATTTGCCTCCAGTGTTTGCTGATAAAAGTGCTGCATTCATCTTTCCTTCATCTCTGACCAGGTTTCCTGTGCCTTTGTAGTTCACACATCCCCACATCATCAGTGATCCACCTCCATGCTTTACAGTAGGAATGGTGTTCCTTTCATCATAGGCCTTGTTGACACCTCTCCGAATGGAACGTTTATGGTTGTGGCCAAAGAGTTTGATTTTGGTCTCGTCACTCCGGATTACCTTGTTCCATCAGTTTGGAGGCTTGTCTCTGCTGTTTGTCATATTGTAGGTGAGATACTTTGTAGCATTAGTGCAGTAATGGCTTTCTTCTGGTGACTCGACCATGCAGCCAATTGTTCTTCCAGTGCCTCCTTATTGTGCGTCTTATACAGCCACACCGCTAGTGTTCAGTGAGTCCTGGATTTCAGATGATGTTATTTGTGGGTTTTTCTTTGCATTTTGAACAATCTTCCTGACAGTTGTGGCTGAAATCTTTGTTGGTACCTGATCGTGGTTTGGTTTTTACAGAGCCTCTGATTTTCCATTTCTTAATCACAGTTTGAACACAGCTGACTGGCATTATCAATTCCTTGGATATCTTTTTGTATCCCTTTCCTGTTTTATACAGTTCAACTATCTTTTCCTGTAAATTTATTGACAATTCTTTTGTTTTCCCCATGACTCACAATCCAGAAACATCAGTGGCTGGATGAGAAAAGCCAGAGTCTGTCTGGATCCCAGAAACTCACTCAGCTTTTATGCACACATTGATTGCAAGCAAACAGGTCACAGGTGACGATGTTACCTTTATCAGCCATTCAAACCCATTTGTGTCAACTTTTGTGCATGTTATCAGGCCAAAAATAGAATTATTCTTACCGTTAATTTGGTTTCTAGGATACCTTCCACGACCGCATAGGAGGTTGCCTCTCTACACCCTAAAGGTACCTTTACACGCAGCAACTTTTCTAGGAATTTCACTGGCAACTTACTGGTTGCAGTGAAATCATGGACACATTGTTCCATTTGTACACAGCAACAAGATAGAACAATGTGTCCATGATTTCACTGCAGCCAGTAAGTTGCCAGAGAAATTCCTAGAAAAGTTGCCGCGTGTAAAGGTACCCTTACAGGGACAGGAAGCACAAAAGAGGTTAAAAGGCCCCTCCCACCTCCCACTAGCCAGTGTCTTACAAAGAACCATAGCATGAGAGTAACAACAGTAAATAGGAAAACATTCCAGGAAATACGAGGAATAACAGGGAGGGAATTAAGTGCGGTCATGGAAGGTACCCGAATTAACGGTAAGAATAATTCTATTTTCTCTAGGAACCTTCCACGACAGCATAGGAGGAATACAAACCTAGGGCGGGACCACAGCCTGCAGGACTTTCCTGCCAAAAGCCAAATCCCTACTGGAACCCAGGTCCAGACGGTAGTGTTTCATGAAGGTATGCAAGGACGACCATGTAGCGGCCTTGCAGATCTGCTCAGGAGAAGCCACTGCATGTTCAGCCAAGGAGGCAGCGGTAGAAAGGGTGGAATGGGCAGTAAACCCAGAAGGCGCTTGCAGCTACTGGGAAAGGTAGGATTCTGTAATGGCCTTCTTAATCCAGTTGGCTATAGTACTCTTAGGGCCACACCAGGTGACGTCGCCGGAGATATTGGTGGCAATGGGTGGGAGAGCGCACATTTTTGGCGCCACGCTAGCGTGGCCATCGCATGTTTACATGCGGCGACACCTCCGGCGACGCACCGGCGATCTGACAGGCGGCGGTGCCGCTGGGGTATCTAATAACCCTAGCGGCGATGCCTTACCATGGGAGTCTACGGCTCCCATTGCCTGGCAGATTGCCGTCCCCCATTTACATGGGGCGATGTGTACACATCGCCCCAGAGTGGTCGCCTGCTTTCAGAGCGCTGCTCTGAAACCAGGCGACCACTCAAAGAGTCGCCCTCGCCCACTCACATTGGGCGACGCATTGGCGATGTCAGCGGCGATAGCCACGCCCCAGCATCGCCTAAAAATCGCCGACGACATCGCCAGGTGTGACGGTACCCTAAGACACCTTCTTGCCGTTATGTGACCAAAGGGCTGGACAAAGAGATTGTGATCGATGCGCCAGGCGCCGTCACGTCAAGATAATGAAGCACTGCACGCCGAACATCCAAAGCATGGAACTCTTCCTCCTTAAAGTGACCCTGAACCAGAAGCCAACCCCACATCCCTTCTACCTATACATGCAGCTTGTGAGCTGCTGCCATCCATCCTTTATCTTGCAAACCGTGGCACTCTTCATAAATCATACTTTTCATATCTCATTTCTGGCGTTTCAGTGTAATTATAAAGCCGCAGCAGGCGTGCTTGTGTGCGCTCTCCCCTCCTTCTCGTAATCCTGCACGCCATGCTGCGTCATAAACAACAGAGAGCGGCTCGCCTCATAGTATGGCGTGAAGCGGTATGACGCGTATTACGTCATATCGGCTTCACCGCCCATACTATGAGGCGAGCGCCTCTCTGTTTTTATGCACGCAGCCATGGCTGCAGGATTACGGAGAAGAGGGGAGCGGCACACAAGCCCGCTGCTTGCGGCTTTAAATTACACTGAAACGCCCAGAACTGAGATATTAAGTATATTATGAAGAGTGCCCAGCGGTTTTGCAAGATAAAGGATGGATGCAGCAGCTTCACAAGCTGCATGTAAGGTATGAAGGGGAAGTGGGTGGCTTCTGGTTCAGGTCACTTAAGGGTCCGGGGATACTGACAGAGGGAAGGAAGAACAGTCGTCTGAGAGCGATGGAAATCCAAGACCACCTTGGGAAGAAACGAAGGATCCAGTTGAAGAACAATGCAGTCATCCCGGACGGTAAGGTACAGTGCCCGGATGGACAAAGCCTGGAGGTCTCCCACGCGACAGGCAGACGTAATCGCCACCAAGAACGCCGTCTTGTGAGACAACAGTCGGAGGTCACAGGACGAGAGTGGTTCATAGGGAGAAAGGCCAGTCAGGACAATATTGAGGTCCCAGGAGTGAGCAAGGACCTTAGTACGAGGACAAATACGAGTAGCGGACATCATGAAGCATCAAATCCACTGGTGATTTGCCAATCACGTAACTGGAACGAGAGCCGAAACCTATACTTTCAGACCATTCTGAAGAAAATCCAAAATCTGGGAGATATTGGGCTGTAGTGGATCAGGATGGCTGGAGCCACACCAGGAGGAAAATTTCTTCTAAATCTTATTATAGATTGCGTTAGTGACAGGTTTGCGGTTTTTCTGTAAGGTGGCAATCACTTTTTCAGACAGGCCATGAGCCCTCAGCACCCGGGCCTCAGAAACCATACAGCTAAGCAGAGCTTCTGTGGATCAGGATGGAACAGGGGACCCTGAGACAACAGGCTGGGGTCCGGACTCAGGATGACAGGACCGTCAACTTTGAGCGCCACTATCAGATTGTACCAACTCCTCCTCGGCCACAGCGGGGCCACCAGGATATGGGGACACCATCCACCCTGATCTTCCTCAGGGTCCTTGCGAGAAGGGGAATAGGAGGAAAAGCGTAAGCCAGAGGAAAATCTAGAGAACGCATCCACCCCCAAGGCCTCGTCCCAAGAGTTCAGGGAGAAAAATGTTGCAACCTTTCAATTTGCGCTGGAGGTGAATAGAACGATCGCAGGACTGCCCCATCGTGCGACCAGGGAGCAAAACACCGCTTGGTCCAGACTCCATTCTCCCGGTGGACATCCCGATGAATGAGACAATGTGCCTGAAAGTTCAGGGACCCCTTCAGGTGGACGGCGGAGAGTGACATAGGAACTGTTCAGCCCAGAGGAAGATCCTGGCGAACACAGACATCAGGGACCTGGACTTTGTGCCGCCCTGGTGACGGAGGTGTGCCACAGTGGTGACATAGGCCGAGTATACAAGGATGTGAGATCCCCTGAGTTGGGACTGAGCAGTCAGAAGGGCCTCCTCCACTGCTCTCAACTCCCGGTAATTGGAGGACTGGGAACTGATGGCGCAACTCCAGACCCCTTGGAGTGGGGTGCGACCCACCATAGCTCCCCACCCTCTCTGGCTGGCATCCGTAGTAAGCGTAAGAGGAGTCTGATCCCAGGAAACCCCCCGCTGCAGATTGTGGAGATCTAACCACTAGAGGAGGGACGAGGAGACGGGCCCATGTAGGCGAACCCTTCGATTCAGGGATAAAGGTAGCCTGTCCCAACAAGACAGGACATGAGCTTGTAGGACCCGAGAGTGAGCCTGAACCCACATAACAGGCGGGATGCAGGACGTCATGGAACCCAGAGCCGACATTGCCGCCCGAAGGGTGGGAGACGCCTGAGCCGTAGAGATGAAATCTTGTTCAGAAGGGTCCATCTATGGTCGTCTGGGAGAAAGGAGGCCTGCTGGTCGGAATCCACCAACACCCCAGAAACCGTCTCGTGGAGGAGGGTTGCAGATGGGATTTCAGGAGTTGAGGATCCAACCCAGGGACCGAAGAATATGCAGGGACTCCTTCACACTGCTCTGAAGGGATTGAGACGAAGGAGCAATGAGAAGGAAATCGTCCAGCTAAGGCACCAAACAGATGCCGCGACCCCGAATGAAGGCCACGACCTCCGCCATGATTTTGGAGAATACTCGGGTGCCGAGGAGATCGTTGAACTGAAAGTGGAGGACTTCCCCCTAGTACGGGATGGCGAACTTGAGGAACGTTCCGATGCCGAGGATGAATGGGCACATGAAAATACGCGTCCTTCAAGTCTTTGTAGCCATCTGGTGGTGTAGCCCAATCAATGGAATCGTGGTTCGGACTGACTCCATCTTGAAACGACGGTACTTGACATGACAGTTGAGGCGTTTCAGGTTGATGATGACCTGGGCGTCCCTGATGACTTCTTGACGAGGAACACCAGGAATAATGACAAACCTCTTCCTCGTGGCTGGGAATAGAGGAGACGACATTTGCGTGAAGGAACTCCTACACTTTTGAGTACAAGAGATGCTGAGCACCCTAAGAGGGCAGGGTAGTGACCGGGAGACCTGGCGGAGAAGGCGACTCGAACTCTATGAGGAGACCCTCGGAAATGTCCTTCAGAAACCACTGGCAATCGGTGATCTGCCGCCACTGGGGAAGAAAGGCCGAGAGTCGCCCCCCCCGGAACCGAGTCACTGTTTGTCAGGGTGAGGTTGCTACTGCTGAGCAGGGAGGAGGATATTTTTACCTCGCCCCTTCTTATAACTCCACCTGCATCTTTTTCCCTTGCCCTTGGGCTGGGAGGCCTGAGGCACCGAGGGCCGAAAGGACCGCTTCCACATGGGTTTCTGTTCAGGAAGAGCCTTGCGGTCCGTGGCTTTGTCCAAGATTTCGTCAAGCGCAGGCCCAAACACTAAGTCCCCCTTGAAGGCCAGAGAGCAAAGCCTTACTTTAGAAGTGGCATCACCACTCCACATCTTCAGCCACAAGGCCCACCTGGCGGAGTTGGACGCCTTCCTGAGCAGAGGAAGGGAGTCGAGGTGCTCCTTTCTAGGGGTGCCCTTTGAAATATGGGACTCCAATTGGTCCAACCACTTCAGCAGGGAACTGGAGACACAAGTGGAGGCCATGTTAGCCTGAATGTTGGAAGATGACGCCTCCCATGAACGCTTTATAAAACTCTCAATTTTCCGATCCATCTGATCCCGAAGCTGGGGAGTGTCCTCAAAGGGGAGGGCAGTCTTTTTAGCCACACGGGCAACATGCACGTCCACCTTAGGGCCATCCAAGTGAATCTCATTGTCCTCAAGAGGGAAACGACAACCGGGATCACTCCTGGATCTTGTGTCAGGGAAATCCCACTATTGTGAAATCAAATTCAAGATGGTAGATTGTACGGGGAGCATGACCTGTTTGGCCGATTTAAGGCCAGCAAACATTTCATCCTGCACTGAGGGAAGGACCTGCTCCTCCTCTAATCTCATGGTGCTCATCACAGCCCCAATCAGCTCCCCCATGTCCCCAGAGGGGAACAGGAGACGACTAAGGGCAGCCTGCTTGGAAGCTGAGACATCATCGGGGCCCTCATTGTCTGAATCCATAACACCTTCAGAGTCTGAAGGGGCAGCCTGGAGTTTCCGTTTCTTAGGAGGGGAAGGACCAGCAACAGGGGCGGACGGAGAGGGAGGCAAGGGAAGCCTGAATCTCCTGCTGCACCATGGCACGCAAATCAACCACCAGGCTAGGGTTTTCAGCCCGAACAACCTTGTCAGTACAGCCCTGGCAGAGTTTCTTATCCCACCCAGAGGGGAACTTCTTAGAACAGACAGAGCATTTTGCAGACTTCCCAGCAACTTTCTTGGGGGCATCCTTGTCACCCTACAAGGAAGCACAGAGAAGCACCCATCAGCCCTGCCTACTGGGCAGCACAAAGGACCACCCCCCCTACACCCTACAGACTCACTGTGGCCGGGGGAGCACTGGGCTCTGCAGATGCAGAGGAAGACATTACTACAGGACAACTGCTGCTTACCGGCGTCAGATGTCTCCAGGGCAGCCTTGTAGCCCAAGGCCTGCCCCCAGTGCTTCATCAAGTTTCGCTGCCTCCTGCAGCTGGTCCAGGCAGGCCCCTAATCACGTCGGCGAGCCCGCACACTGCTCCCGGAGGAGCGCGTGACCGGAAGTCCCGCCCACCGGCCTCACTTCCGGTCCCGCGGGCAGAGTGCATCACAGGAGGCAGCCGGCGGGCTCAGGCCTAGGAGGAGGCTGCCAGCCAGGGAGCCACCAGCCCGTTTCACCCCAGGAGGGGATCCCGAGGGCCAGGGCCTGGTCCCAGCCACCCCAGCAGAACACCACCAGGGTGAACTGAGAGACGGCTAGAGGAGGAGCAGGGGCCCGACCAACGCCGCCCGGCAGGCAAAAATTCACTTAAAAAAAGTATGCTGCAGCTTGCCGCCACCACAGCATAGGAGAAGAAAAACCTCGCTCCATGCCCCATGGGGACAGGAAAGACACTGGCTAGTGGGAGGTGGGAGGGTCTTTTCAACCTCTCTTCTGCTTCCTATCCCTGTTAGGGCGTGGAGAGGCGACCTCCTATGCTGTCGTGGAAGGGCCCCAGAAACCACCAGTGGATGTGAACTTGTGATCAGGGTCATTTGGATGTTTTCGGTTGTCATTATGATTTAAAAAGAACCACTAACCATGAGTGGGAAAAAAAGATTGTGTTATCATTCATATTCTCTGAAAAAAGACAGAGAAAGCAAAAAATCTGCCGGGGGTATGTAAACTTTTGAGCACAACTGTATGTACACAGTGACTTCACCTTCAGAATAGTAAGTGCAGCTCTGGAGTATAATATAACTCAGGATCAGTATATAATGTATGTACACAGTGACTGCACCAGCAGAATAGTGAGTGCAGCTCTGGAGTATAATACAGGAGGTAACTCAGGATCAGTAATGTAATGTGTGTACACAGTGACTGCACCAGCAGAATAGTGAGTGCAGCTCTGGAGTATAATACAGGAGGTAACTCAGGATCAGTAATGTAATGTATGTACACAGTGACAGCACAAGCAGAATAGTGAGTGCAGCTCTGGAGTATAATACAGGAGGTAACTCAGGATCAGTAATGTAATGTATGTACACAGTGACTGCACCAGCAGAATAGTGAGTGCAGCTCTGGAGGATAATACAGGAGGTAAATCAGGATCAGTAATGTAATGTATGTACACAGTGACTGCACCAGCAGAATAGTGAGTGCAGCTCTGGGGTATAATACAGGAGGTAACTCAGGATCAGTAATGTAATGTATGTACACAGTGACTGCACCAGCAGAATAGTGAGAGCAGCTCTGGAGTATAATACAGGAGGTAACTCAGGATCAGTAATGTAATGTATGTACACAGTGACTGCACCAGCAGAATAGTGAGTGCAGCTCTGGAGTATAATACAGGAGGTAACTCAGGATCAGTAATGTAATGTATGTACACAGTGACTGCACCAGCTGAATAGTGAGTGCAGCTCTGGAGTATACATTACTGATCCTGATTTACCTCCTGTATACTCCAGAGCTGCACTCACTATTCTGCTGGTGCAGTCACTGTGTACATACATTACATTACTGATCCTGATTTACCTCCTGTAATGTATGTACACAGTGACTGCACCAGCAGAATAGTGAGTGCAGCTCTGGGGTATAATACAGGAGGTAACTCAGGATCAGTAATGTAATGTATGCACACAGTGACTGCACCAGCAGAATAGTGAGAGCAGCTCTGGAGTATAATACAGGAGGTAACTCAGGATCAGTAATGTAATGTATGTACACAGTGACTGCACCAGCAGAATAGTGAGTGCAGCTCTGGAGTATAATACAGGAGGTAACTCAGGATCAGTAATGTAATGTATGTACACAGTGACTGCACCAGCTGAATAGTGAGTGCAGCTCTGGAGTATAATACAGAGGCTAACTCAGGATCAGTAATGTAATGTATGTACACAGTGACTGCACCAGCAGAATAGTGAGTGCAGCTCTGGAGTATAATACAGGATGTAACTCAGGATCAGTAATGTAATTTATGTACACAGTGACTGCACCAGCAGAATAGTGAGTGCAGCTCTGGAGAATAATACAGGATGTAACTCAGGATCAGTAATGTAATGTATGTACACAGTGACAGCACCAGCGGAATAGTGAGTGCAGCTCTGGAGTATAATACAGGATGTAACTCAGGATCAGTAATGTAATTTATGTACACAGTGACTGCACCAGCAGAATAGTGAGTGCAGCCCTGGAGAATAATACAGGGTCAGCAATGTATGTTTACAGTGACAACTCTTTATGCAGATTACACATATATGATTACAGATATCTGTTCAGAATTGCTACAATGTGATGATAATGGAATTGGACAATGTACTTGAACAGGGCATACAAACGAAATAAAATGCTGATACTGCTGACAGCCATGTAACGTGTATGGCCAACCTAAATCTATACTAAAAAAACAGAGCCGACCCCCCACATCTCCTGACACTACAGTAAGATGAACTGTCAGTCACCTTCTGATACAAACTGATTACATGACACGAGACATCGGCACTAAATTTACATCTCTTTAAACGTGGGATCCACAATCTATAGAAAAGTTTACAGAAACACTGAGAGAATACAAAACCCATCAACATTCTAGATAGAAAATCCCCCTCCCCCATCAGCGTTCGATGTGCGTCCTCAGGTCCGTGGTGACCGGGTCGTGCTGGATGGTTTGGTGCAACATGAGAGCCAGGAGTCCGGCGCGGTTCGTCATCGCCATGCGGACGTTGCGTTCCTGCTCGAAGAGTTCATCCAGCTTGTACCACTGCAAAGACAGGAAAGGAGACAGTATAAAGTGAGCGACAGCACAGACACGGAACGTTCTGCACCCAGGACTGATCATTATTGTATGAATGGAGCAGTAGGGAGGCACCTCCCCACTCACATCCATGGGACGGATATCCAACCCTTTAATGAGATATTCCCCATCCCCAGGACCTTCGCTCCATTTATCGCCATTTCCTCTCTCAAGCCCACGTTCTTTTCTCTGATCCCGGCTCTGCAGATGAAGCTTTTTCCTCACTAACTAAAAGGGGGGTCACTTGGATTTGGGGTGAATCATAGAACCACATAGCACAACCCCCTACTGATCAGGGACGTACCACACGGACTCGCTCCAGGTCCACCTCGGCACGGCGCAGCTTCTCCCAACAGTAATGCCGGTTACATTTCCTCTTCGGGACCCTGCAGAATTCACCCGTCAAATCAAATACGTCCTTGACAATGGGACACCCGCACACCTCGTCAGCTGGTACCTGGGGTATGGAGACACCAAAATAAAGAAATATATATTTTTATTAATATAAATAATAATAATACAAAAATACAAACAAATAACAATATAATAAATATAAATAGTATTCTCCATTTTATTTTCTATGGATAAAATAAATTAATAATACAAATAAGAAAAATATATATATGAATAGTTAATAAAATTGATAAATATGCATAAAATACATTAATACTAATAAAAATAAAATATAATAATACATATGAATATAAAATAACAGGGATAATGATATAATATGGATAAAATATAATAATAAAAATAAAATATTAATAGAAAATCTGATACCTACTACTACTACTACTACTAATAATAAATAATAGATACAACAAAAAAATAAATATAATTAATAAATATCAATTGAAGATAATATGGATAATTATATAATATGGATAAAATACATAAATAAAAATAAATATGAATAGAAAATTAAAATATTATTAATAATGATAAAATTGATAATTATATATGGATAAAATAAATTATTAAAAATATAATGAATATAAAAATAAAATAATTATCACAATAATAACAATCATAATAAATATGGGTAAAAAAAATACCAATAAATATGAAAATAATTATTATTAATAATAATAATAATAATAAAAACATGGACAAACTAAATATAAATATTAATATAAAATGATATAATAAATATGAATAAAAAAGAAAATGGATTATTATATAATATGGAATACATTAAATATAATAAATAAGATCATAATACATATGGATAAAATACAAATAATGCAAATATAAATGAATAAATATGACTAGAAAATTGATTATTATTATTATTATTATTAATAATACTAAATATGAATAGAAAATAAAATTAATAATATAAAACAGACAAAATAAATAATTTAATTATACAAATAAATCATACAAATAAATAATAAATATAAGTAAATAATAAAAATATACATACACATGCAAGTACTCAACCAGTGGTCAGTACCACATGTATAGTTTTACCTTGGGGTCTCGGGAATGCTCAGGGCACAGCACCTGCAGGCGTTTGCAGTAGGTTTTGCTCTGCGGGTTGTACACGTCACAGAACAGACGAGTCGCCCTGGAAAAAAGGATTCTGTTAGCGGAAAATACAGCAGGAAGGATTGTGCAGGTTCTGTCTCGGCACAAAGGCTGCCCTATATGTAGAATACAGACTGCTGGAAACTGTCCCCATAATGTGTGCAGTACGTGGATTATTGCCCTACACAGTACAGAGCTGTGCTGCTCCATCTACAAAGCTACTAACAGCTGATTGATGGTGGCTCCAGGTGTCGGACCCCCACTGATATAATATTGATGACCTATTCTAAAAGGTAGGACATCAATATCTACATTTTTGACAACCCCTTTAATTTTTTTTTCGTTAAGTGTTGTGCAGCAGCTGAGGTATTGGAACGTTGAATGCAGAGGGCAGCTGCTGAAGAACCTCTTTTTGAATAGAAAAGCAAGATCACTATATTTCAGCCAGTGACAATCGTTTCACATACGAACATAAACTTAATACCACCCCTCAATTCTTGTTGGGTACATGGATCCAAACGAGGTCTGACTTTCATACTGGCAATAAAAAAGGGTATCATATGTAAGAAAAGGAAACCCAACACTGATCAGGGTGATGAGCCGATGACTACTGACCTTGGCGTAACAGCGCTCCATGTGCCTCAGGGCGACTTTTGGGTTGATCGGGTGCCCACAGGACACACAGAAGATCTGAAGGTCAGTATCGTCACTATCACCATCATTTGTCTGTTCACAAGAAAAACAAAATATGTTGTCAAAACTCATTACCTGCTCATGAATCTCCGCCCACCCGCATGCAAAGTCAGCGATCCTCCACCGTTCACACCTCTTCATCCTCTCGTATCTGCTGCTGCTTGGCTTTTGTGATTAAGGCTTCCAGCTCGTGAAAGCGTCGCTCCATCTCCTGCAGTTTGGTGCGCGCCTGCTGCTGCTCCCGACGGATGCGCTCCAGTAACTTCTTGCCTTGCTCCTCAGCGACACATGGACTCTGCTGCCATTGCTGGATCCGCTGTGGAAGAATCTCATAGATGCGGCTGCAAGGAAGAGTAAGCAGGAATAAAGTATCAGCACAAGACAAAGCTCGATAGCCTCATTTATCTCCATCACTTTATGATCAGTAGGGTGCGACCTGTCACCCACTCATGCTCAGGATCGTTTATGGTGCCGTCAGATTAAAGCAGAGCTGGGCAAAGCACGGCACACCGGCCACATCTGTCCCTTTGACCTCAGACTGAGACAACCAAAAGGGCTGAAAAAAGTGGATTGCTGCTGCTGCTCAATGTCACCACCATCCACATCCTCAGAATGCAGTGAATACACTGGTGGAGGACAGGCCACGAGCTTCTTCCTCCAACAACCAGCATGTGCGACAGCAGACGCGATGACGTCACTATTATAGCATCGGCTGTACAGAGGATCAGTGCTGCAGAGCAACAAGAAAACGGGAGCCAGGAGAGGATGTGGTTTTATTTATTTTTTCCTTCATATGCGAGGGCTCATGCTGTATATAGGAGAGCTATGTGAAGGCTCATACTGTATATAGGAGGGATATGTGAGGGCTCATACTGTATATTGGAGGGCTATGTGGGAGCTCATACTGTATATAGGGGGCTATGTGAGGGCTCATACTGTATATAGGCAGCTATGTGAAAGCTCACACTGTATATAGGAAGCTATATGGGGGCTCATACTGTATATAGGAGGCTATGTGATGGCTCATTCTCTAGATAGGGGGTTGTGTGAGGGTTCACACTCTAATAGGTGATTACGTGTGAGCTCATGCTAAATATAGGGGGATGTCAGCATACTTAATTCTGATACAATTATTACTATAAAATCATTATAATATTGATCAGAATTAATTTTGACATATTGGTTCGGCCTCCACAGCAGTCATTGTCCCTCATGTTGCCCCCTTGGGAAAATTAACCCCCCACCCCTGCTTATAAGATGTAGACAGCCCCTTTATCACCGATGGACTCACTTGGCAGCCAGCTTCATGCCGCAGTCCTCTGAGCAATACTTGGAGCCGGGCCTGGCTGGCTGCACGCAGTTGGGCCCCAAGCACTGGCGCTGGGAGGTGTAGTCTCGGTTTTCCAGGCGCTCAGAGTGCTTGGCTTTGTCCTTGTGTCGCTGCTTTTGCTTGTGTCGCTTGTATTTATCATCTTTCTGTAAAGCGAATAGGAAAGTTTGAGAACACAGTGCGGACCGGGCCTGGCTGTGCGGATCTCTCAGAAGACAGTCACTCACCTTCTTGTCAGATTTCTTCTCTCGCCTCTTCACATGCTTCACCTTGACGGCTCTTTTTCTCAGAACAGAGTCCAGAAATGGCGTGTCATCTGTGTCACTGAGCCAAGGCTGCAAAAAGCCCAAGGATATTGAAGACAGAAACCAGACGCACAAAAGCCTCTGTCACCTCATAACAAAGGTAAATTACCAGGTTATGATCATCAAAAGCTCCTCCGGCACAAAGCTCCCGATACAGATCTGGATCCAGGGGCAGCTCGTCATCGGACAGCGAGCCGGTGAGGCTGGGCGGCTCCGGCGTGCCCCTGTATGACGAGTGATCGTCGTCCTTCACACGCAGCATTTTCTGAATAAGAAGTAGCCGACGTAGTGACAAAACATCAGAGCATAGAAAAGGGATTTTAATCCCGACTAAATAGGCGAGATGAAACGGTTAATGAGTAGAGTGGAGCCTTGATTTACAAGCATAGTCCGTGTTCCAGGAGTGTGCTTGTAATTCAAATCGCTTGTATATCAAAAAAACATTTCCGTAAGAAATAATTGAAAACAGACGAATCGTTCCACAACCCAAAAATATTTACTGTATTCATATACATATATCAGCCCCATGCAACCTCTAATATCCCCATCATCACCTTGTAGCCCCCAATATACCCATCATCCCCTTGCAGCCCCCAATATTCCCATCATCCCCATTAAGATACCTGCACAAAGAATCACACTCACTCACTGACCCACCGCTGCATGTATTCCGGGCCGCAGGGCACCACACTGAGCTGTCTCAGCTGCTGTACACATGAGAAGCTGCCAGCCAATCAGATGCAGGCGGCTGCTGGCATCTGATTGGCCGGTGTTTTCTCGTATGTGTACGTCAGCTGAGAGAGCTCAGAGTGCCGCCGGAATACTGTAAATATAGCGGCGGCCAGTAAATACTTAACCTATAATTACAGCTGCATGCCCATATAGGCGGGCATGCTTAAAAAAAAAAAAAAAAAAAAAAAAAAAGTTTGACATGTCGTATGCTCGTAATCTAAATCATTGTTTGTTTAACCAAGTTACAATTTTTCAGAAACAGTAGCTTGTCCTTCAAAACGCTCGCAAATAAGGTTACTCGCAAATCAAGGTACCACTGTATAACATATACACACACATATACACACACACACACACACACATATATACAGACAGACAGATACACACACGCACTTTTTTGCCTTTACCTTTTCTTGTGAAATTTCACTTTACATTGCCATACTAGACTTTCTGAATTACCAGGTGTCAGATTAAAAGCATTAATCCCCTGATTCATTGTGGATTGTGAACACTGGTTACTTGTGAGTAGATCCAAGGCTTTAAGTAAATGGGGCAAAGGCTGAAACCTGCCAGCAAAGAAATGTGCAATTCTGGGCTGATCAGCTAACCCAAATATTGCCCATGTCCCTCCAATACTGCTGCCCCTACCCTCCTTAGGGAAATCCAACATGAGGAATTACATCAGTTCATCATTTTTTCTTTACAAAACTTACTCAATTTCTTGATCAGTAAAAGTGCTTGACAATAAAAATAAAGGTACTGTCACACACGGCAATATTGCTAGGCAATTTCACTGGCAATTTGCTGGTCGCAGTGAAATCATGGAGACATTGTTCTATTTTGTTGCTGTGTACAAATGTAACAATGTGTCCATGATTTCACTGCGACCAGCAAATTGCCTGTGAAATTGCTACCAAAATTGCAGCGTGTGATGGTGCCTTAACGGTTCAATTCAGTCTGTGGTCTGATTCCTAATGATGATCAGGTCTGCACTACTCCTGCATTTTTATTGTACTTTTGGAGTGGTTCTAAAAGTGCAAGTCTCTCGTTACCCCTAGTGTTATACTCCTCATCCGCCACTTTCATTCCTTTCCAGCGGCGCTCCGGTCAGTCTGTGGTGAAACATGACCTGCCGGTAGTTTCAGTGTTTCACAGAGGGCACTAGAGGTCACAGCTCAATACAAATCTATGGGTACCTCATTCTGCCCTCATAGACTTGTATTGAGGCAAAACAGAGATCACAGCTCAATACAAGTCTATGGGAGCCTCATTCTGCCCTCATAGACTTGTATTGAGCGCTTGTGGCGAAACTTCTGACTTGCGGTCAGCCAGACGTTCCAGGTGGAAGATGGCGCTGCCAGACCAGAGCGGCGTCAGGAGGTAATGCGAAGGCGACTATACGACAGGGGGCTTACACAGTGGTGTAACGTGAAGTAGTTGGGCCCTGATGTGAAAGCTCCAACGGGGCCCTGAGTTATTGCAAATCTTTAATAGCATTAGTCTTTTTCTATACGCCAAAAAGACTTTTGGGGCCCCCTAGGCTCCAGGGCCCAGGTGCGATTGCAACCCCTGCATCTGTTGTAGCTTGCATTTAAAGTGCCACTCCAGCACTCAAATAAAAAAAACACTGGAGTGGTGCTTTAAGGAATTGCATTCTGTAAGCTCGGTCCCTGTCCATCACACAATACACCAGTGATTTTTCTATTTCAGGCACAAATCCATCAGAATAAATAACCTACAGCCTATGGAAAGATTAATTAAACACTAATAAAAGGCGGAGAATACTTTTATATTGCCCTACCCTTGCTCTGACTTGACACTGTCGGAGACGGCATTTCTGACGAATCTTGTTGGGACCCCCAAACTTCTTCATGTCTCTGCAGAAGTCGCACTGGCCGCAGTCCTCCGGCCGGCAGCACGACTCGCACTCCCCGCACATGCGAGCCGACCGCTTAATCTACAGCAGGAAAAGGACAGAGAAGGTGTCATTTGGCAACTTTCTGCCCCACATTAGGTGCTCATACACACTAGAGGTATGCCTACAATAAAAACATCAAAAGACGACTACCTAATGCAGAGGTCCCCAACTCCAGGCCTCGAGGGCCGCCAACAGTTCAGGATTTCCTTAGTATTGCACAGGTGTTAATGTGATCAAATGCACATGTAATGACTCCAAACCCTGTGCAATACTAAGGAGATCCTGAAAACATGCTCTGTTGGCGGCCCTTGAGGCCTGGAGCTGGGGACCCCTGATCTAATGTATGTGGGGTTATCTCGAGTCTCCACTGTAGAAAAGTGCTGGGGACAAGAATGATTAGACAGGTTGGATTCCAACATGCCCAATCCTCCACACTCAGGCCCTGAAACGTCCGTGGTTTTTTTTGTGCAAAAAAATTAAACAAAAAAAAAAAAACAGCGAATTTATATGGCAATTGATCATTCACTCAGCAGTTACACACATTACATGTATGCACGAAAACCAAAATGCCCATAAACACATAGAAGTATCTTACAGACAGCACACACATTATAGCACATAACACCTCCTCCCTCCTATCTCTCCCTCCCCATCTGAAGGACCCTGCAGAAGCCTGAGATTTTCAGTGTAACTTCAGCATAGTGGGGAGGGACAGAATACCAGCTTGTATAGGCGTGTTATTTAAATAACTTTTACATACCCGCACTATTCACTAGTCTTGTCAATTACTTTTACTGCTGAAGATAGCTGCCTGCTGGGTGTGAAGATGCTTATAGCAAGAAAACGGCAAAGGTACAGTAAGGATTTTTACATGTTCTAAAGGTCTGCCCCAGCACTATTCAAAGGTACTATTAGTATCATATTAAAAAATGACCTGACAGAGTCCATTTAAAGCTGTGACTGTGTCTCTATGATTTCATAATATGAACTGCCCTACGGTCTAAGGCCACATTCACACGTTGAGTATTTGGTGAGTTTTTTATGTCAGAATTTGTATTCAAAACCAGGAGTGGATGATAAATACAGAAGTGGTGACTTGTTTCTATTATACTTTTCCTTTTGATTATTCCACTCCTGATTTTGGCTACAAATACTGAGGTACAAAACTCACCAAATACTCAATGAGTGCATGTGGCCTTATTGGCACAAATACTATTTGTGAAACACTGAATGATCCCTACAGTGGAGAAGTCAGTCTGCAGAAGATTACTTTGCCTCCGCTGCCAGTGCTGTTCCTCCTCTGGTCGTTCCTTTGTGGCTCCTCGTTCTCTTCTCTATCGCTGTTTCGCTCACGGTCTTTGGATTTCTTGTGACGATACTTGATCTCCAGATGAGGATATTTCTCTAAAGAGTAAAAGGAGATTTGAGTTATCCAACTTTTCCAAGGCACTATCCAGCCCTGTTCTGATTGTAAACGTCATCACTAGTGATGAGCGAGCATGCTCGCCGCTACTCGCTTGAGTATCCCGGTACTCAGGATGCTCAGACTCATCACTAATCATTATCGATGTGACACAAGTGTACAGCTCCCTTCAGTTCACACTATATGCTGGCACCTCAGAGAGCAGATTGATTGTTAGGGTCCCTCTGGGGGGCACAGCAAGGTGTTGTATGCTGTGCTGATTTGAAAAAGGCCACCCTCTCGCCCTTTCCCAGAAACATTCGGTTTATAGCCAGATGTCTGTGGGCAGAGCCCATCACTCATTGTCTTGCATTGGGCTCGGTGCTCGGTCGAGCACCCAAGCATCTTGAAATGCTCGACCCGAGCATCAAGCGCGGGTCCATTTTAGTGCTCGCTCATCACTTTTCCTCTGATCTTGCCTTTTTAAAACTACTACAAGATCCGGTCCAACAATACACGTGTGGTGCCATGTGGACGTTCTCACTTCCCGTGTACGTCTCCATTGTATGCAAAGTTAGAGGAAGAAGAGCAATTATGGAAAAATATACAAGACTGATGAAGGACAAGTGGAATAAGAAATGAGTGGAAATATGTAGACTTCTATGTGTGCAATGTAGCGAACACCTCACCTCGGCACTGCATGCAGTACCACTCCCGGATCGCCTTCGCCATTTTCTCAGTGATATTGATGCAGTGTCCATGGAACCATTCATTGCAATGATCGCATCCTCTAAAATGAAGAAGAAAAAAAATTTGTGATATTCATAATGAGAGTAAAACAATCAAATAGGGCTGTGTGTCGTGAACCTCACTGCCACATCAAAAGGAAGCCAAGGAATAATAAAAGGCGGTGTTTATTGCATATTCTACGTGATTCTGAGCCGTCCCTGCTCCTTCCTCAGGTGTATGGTTATATTTGTATATTGTATGTATATATATTGTATATACAGTACATAGTGTATATTCCTGAGGAAGGAGCAGAGACAGCTCCGAAACGTGTGGAATATGCAATAAACACCGCCTTTTATTATTGCTTGGTTTTATTTTTATGTGGCAGCGCAGATCACGGCACACCGTCCTATTTGATTGTTGTACCGCCACCATTATATATGTCGAAGTGTGGATCCAGCAGCAGCTACATAGGCGCTTATACTGGTTGTTAGTGGCACAATCCAGCAAAGTGAGCAGTAACAATCACTACCGACATAGTACCTGTCTTTCCATGGATAAGACCCTATTTGCGCCTTTGCCTGCCCCACATAGGTTATTGATAATGAGAGGACATATAGTATAGGCTAATTACATCTGTCTCCTAGTGTAATCCGATTTTTTCTCATATTGCCCTCATCCATTTTATACACAGACATGATCGAACCCTAAATATCAGATTTCCTACCAATTTCAACATGCCAGTATGTTATGAAAAAAAACAGCAAAAGGATGATTTCAGGGGTCTGATGTTTACATTTATGAAATATCCGAGACTCAAGGCCAGTCCAGACTTTGGGGGTCTGCAACTGTCTTTGTGAGAGGTGATGGAGACTCTCTATTGTAATACATTGTGACCCACAATTTTCAGGATCAGTGGGGTCCAAATAGTGAAATCTAAACCCCAATTCTTACGTACATCATGAAGCAGTTGATGTCCGGTTTCCGGCAAATGCAGTACACCGGAGCGTTTTCTCCATTCTCGGCCTCGCCCATTCCTGCCATGGTGAAGTCAGATTATTCACTTTCCTGCAAATAGAAACATATGTGAAGTTCAGCTTTTTATTACAGCGATACTTAAGAGCACAGCTCCCTGGTAACAGCAGGGGGCACCAACTTATGTGAAAGTGCTACTACTCTGCAGATCTGTAGTATGATGAGGGTGATAATGATATCATTTCTTTCACATTGATGACAATTGATTCACTAGAAGTCACATCTACCATGACTGCACTGCTGGACATAAGAATCAGATACAAAGTTTACAATCAATATATTAACGATCGCTCTGTTCCCATCTGTCTTCATTAGCTTGTGCAGAGCAACCTGTATATGGTCAATTGGGGCTCAGTTACGGGTCTAAATGCATCAAACGTGATGGATAAAAGCAATGATTGTTATCAGGATCATAGAACATAATAATAATATTCAGCACATTCTGCATTGAACTACTGTACCCAATGTATTGTATATTGTAGGAGTCTGATTTGTTCCATTCTATACCGACTCCATAGCCCTGTGTCATGCCACATCACAGTGATCAGAGCCTTTAACATGAAAATTACAAAGAGGTGAAAATGTATGGAACTTGGTCCTGGGTTTTAAACCAGCAACATTTTTAATGGGGTTGTGCGGACTTTAACACTGATGACTTATCCTCAAGATGAGTTATCAATGTCTGATGGGTGAGTGTGCAAAATCCGTAACACCACACACACACACACACACAAACACACACACACACACTCCCCCGATCAGCTGTCCCTGAAACTACTCAATTGAGGAGCTGTACAATACAGTGGCCAAAGCTTTGTGCTGCATATTCAACCCCTATTGTAATCACAAGGGGTGGAGGTGCAGCACCCAGCTGCGGCCACTGTGCTGTGCAGCTCTGCAGTAGAGTAGTCCCAGGGGCACCAGGAACAGCTGATTATAGGGGGTGCCACCGATGAGACACTGATGACCATTCCTATTATGTTAAACATGCACTGTGTGCACAGGGGCCTTGAAATCCCAGACAATCCCTTTAAATTGATCCAGCAGGTCCGGTCCCTGGCTGTCAAACTCTGGGGAGAACACAGAAGCAGTTTATTATTGCCTCTGTCTTATCATTTACCGGCTACACAGTGAAAAGAAGTATCAGAACTGCTTCTGTAGAACCCAACGATCCCATGATCAACTGGATCCCTGTTGGTGTAGTATAGCCAATTGGTCCTAGTACTTGGCTCTGCCAGCGACACCTGGCACCACTGAGGGCTTCTTATTCCTTTAGCTAAAGCTTATGTAGATAAGAGAAAGAAACGTGCAAAAAAATTTATAGGGGCGCAGGGGTAGGGAGGGGACGCAGGGACAGGGAGGGGGCGCAGGGGCAGGGAGGGGGCGCAGGGACAGGGAGAAGGCGCAGGGACAGGGAGAAGGCGCAGGGACAGGGAGAAGGGGCAGGGAGAAGGCGCAGGGGCAGGGAGAAGGGGCAGGGGCAGGGAGAAGGGGCAGGGGCAGGGAGAAGGCGCAGGGGCAGGGAGAAGGCGCAGGGGCAGGGAGAAGGCGCAGGGGCAGGGAGAAGGCGCAGGGAGAGGGCGCAGGGGCAGGGAGAGGGCGCAGGGGCAGGGAGAGGGCGCAGGGGCAGGGAGAGGGCGCAGGGGCAGGGAGAGGGCGCAGGGGCAGGGAGAGGGCGCAGGGGCAGGGAGAGGGCGCAGAGACAGGGAGGGGGCGCAGAGACAGGGAGGGGGCACAGGGACAGGGAGGGGGCACAGGGACGGAGACAGGGAGGGGGCACAGGGACGGAGACAGGGAGGGGGCACAGGGACGGAGACAGGGAGGGGGCGCAGAGACGGAGACAGGGAGGGGGCGCAGAGACGGAGACAGGGAGGGGGCGCAGAGACGGAGACAGGGAGGGACGCAGGGACGGAGACAGGGAGGGTACACAGGGACAGGAAAGGACACAGAGACAGTACGCAGGGACAGAGAGATGAAGCGATAGAGGGACTTTTTTAGGGAGGGTAGGGTGGAGACATTTTAAATAAAAATGCAAAAAAAAAAAATCCTGTAGAGAAAATACAACATCCCCTATTTATCCTGTGAATCCATTACACATAAAGAACCAAGCCTGCCATCCAGCTGTGAGAACGGCCTCATCACAGGGTGAAAAATGGGAGGAAAAAAAAAGATACAATATTTCCTGCATAAAACTGAACCCAACAACAAAAAGTACCAATATGTGTATTCTTTTTTTTTTTAAAGAAAATAAACTTTATTGATGCTAAAAAGCAAAAGAAAAAAAAAAGTGGACAGAACATGACTATAAAAAGGTTTTGTAAACAAGAGGCGGCCACTAAGGGGTTAAGGCGCCTGATGAATCTGATCACGTGACCAAACCCCGCAATGTAAACAATGAAGGATCTCCCTGACAGCAAGCAAAGGGTTAATTAATAACCGGAGGAGGAAGAACCGCAACACGGCGGGGAGGTCAGAAAACCGCAGCTGACAGAGCTCCGTGCGCACAGAGGACACAGCCGGGGGCCACACACATGGAGCCGGGGCCCCTGGGGGTAATGTCGCCTCCCTCTGTCCCCCTCCCGCCCCTCGGAGCCGCTCACCGCCTGTAAGGATGAATCTCCCCGGGATTTACGGCACCGAACTGATGTTCCCTCAGCATCACCGCCACTTCCGGTCTGCTGTCGCCGCGACAACAAACGCGGCTTCCGGTTCCGGGTGGCGAACGATGACGTCACTGGGGTCGCAGTATAAATACCGTGTGAGACCGGAAGTGCGCTCATTTCTTGGCCTGGTCCTCCTGCGGGCATGGTCTGCTGTCAGATCAGTGTCACCATAGAGAAGGCTGCTTCATTACAGCAGGGCAGAGGCCTCTCTCCTCTGTACCAGGCTGTTCTAGGATTGAAACCTCGCTGCCCATATATCATATATTGTGCTGAAAAATGGGAAAAAACATCCAAATATGGAGAAATAGTAAAAAATCCCCATTCCCCCAGCATAGTACTTGAGCCTGCAGAGAGCAGTACTGTCTAATGCACCATATGAGGGTTTATACCAGTTCCCATCACTTTTTGTGGGAGTTTCCCCAAAAATAGTAAATAGACCAGATCACTATGGAAACCATCAACTTAACCCCTTCACCCCCGGGCAGGTTTTTTGTTTTAGTTTTTCCTCCCTGTCTTCCATAACTTTATTTTTCCATCAATACACGCCTATGAGGGCTTGGTTTTTGCAGGACAGTTATAGTTATGAATGACATCAAGGAGTATAACCACAACAGGAGCAGGGGCTGCAATCACACCGGGCCCTGGAGCCTAGGGGGGCCCCAAAAGTCCCTTTGGCCTATAGAAAAAGACTATTGCTATTAAAGATTTGTAATAATTGGGGGCCCCGTGGAGCTTTTGCATCGAGGCCCCCGAGCTTCAAGTTACAGCACTGGGCAAGGGTTGCAATCCACCCAGGCCCTGGAGCCTGGGGGTACCCAAAGTCCTTTGCCTATAAAATAATATTTATTAAAATTTTGTAACAATTGGGGGCCCCGTTGGAGCTTTTCATCGGGGCCCTGAGCTTCAAGTTACCACTGGGCAGGGTTCAATCACACCCGGGCCCTGGAGCCTAGGGGGGGTCCCAAATGTCCCTTTTGCCTATATATATAAATATTAGGCAATCACAATTATGGGGCCGCCCCTTGTGGAGCTTTCCCTATCGGGCGTCCCCTGTGCTGCAGGTTTACGCACATGAATGGACACCAGTATTCATGATGTTGCGCTGGACAATCAGAGAAGCACATTCAAAGTGCAAGTGATAGTCACAATGACAATGGAATGTCCCATTTGTAATTATTGTTTTCTATTAAAGAAAATGACCCGACTGATTGGTCAGGGCTGCAATCGCACCCGGGCCCTGGAGCCTATTGGGGGTCCCAAAAGTCCCTTTTGCCTATATATATATATATATATATATATATATATATATATATATATATATATATATATATATATATATATATATATACATACATAAATATTTGCAACAATTGGGGGCCCCGTTGGAGCTTTTGCATCGAGGCCCCTGAACTTCAAGTTACACCACTGGACAGAGGCTGCAATCACACCCGGGCCCTGGAGACTAGGGGGTCCCAAAAGTCCCTTTTGCCTATATATATAAATATTTGCAATAATAGGGGGCCCGTTGGAGCTTTCACATCGGGCCCCTGAGCTTCAGGTTACCACTGAATGACACCATTTATCATATGATGCCCTGGAGAGCAGAAAAGCAATTCCAAGTGCAATGAAGTCACAATGACAATGCAAGTCTCCATTTGTATTTTGTTTTCTATTAACAGTAAAAATGACCCAGAAATAGGATTGTGCAGATATCAAACATGCCGATATTATATAAGTGATGAAGAAAAACTCAGAAATTGGTTAAAACAAGAAACATTTTACATTTGTCACCATTTTCCGTGCCCCGTAACGTTTTCCACTTTGGGATCCGGGGCTGTGTGAAGGTTTCCGGGTCACTTCTGGCGCCCCTGAGCTGACGCTTTTACTGATACTATTTAGGGTAGATCCGATGTTTCCTTCGCCTCTTAGGACGCATACGCATGGTCCGTACTTGGACGCAGTGTCCTGCCGCTGCATTGTGCCGTACCAGCACATTGTGGAAATCCCATGCTCACTGTGCTTCTCCCCTATGAAGCGTGTTTTCAGCTGCGGTGCGGGTTTCTGGATTTCTGCATCTCTGCAGTCGGATGTGATCTCCAGCAGGTGAGTAGTAGCCGCCCTGCACCTAATGCAGATCATGTGTACAGGGCCCCTGCATTCACCGCAGTCAAACGCCGCGTCAACAACATGTGCTCACGATTGGAGATGCATCACATCCTCATTACACTTGTTGTGTTGCTGCAGTAGCCGACAGCTGCAGTTCTGGACATTTACGGGATCGATTATTTATGTTATATTGTGACGCACGTCGAGACCAAATTGTGGGTTTATGCTCTTAAGCGTGTTAGAAGGGGGATTGTGAGCTTTTACACATTTAGTATACTGCACAAACCAAGAGGTGAAACACCTAAAGAACATTTTAATCCAAGTCAATCACACGTCTATGAAATCACCGGTCCAGTCATGAGGCGACACTGATTGTGGATCAATGTCTCCTGCTGTTGTGTAAATGGAACAGACAAGAGGTAGAAATATCAGATCAAGACCCCCTATAAAGGAGCGGCGCTGCAGGTGGTGACCACAGACCATTTCTTTGTTCTCAGCCTTTTTGGCTGTTGTTTTGGTCACTTTTGCATGTTGTCATTGCTCTCACCCCTAGTCGTAGCATGAGGGGTGTCTAACACAATTAGGTAGTGCATGTCATCAATGGAGCTGTGTCGGTCAGCACAGGGTCCAGAGCATGGAGCAGATACCCGGAGATGTGGAGGAGGGCGTACTGACGGCAACAACCCAGCAGCAGGACCGCTACCTCCTCCAATATGCAAGGAGGAGCAGTGCAAAATGACCTCCAGCAGCCACTAATGTCCATTATGCTGGGGCTTTTCATTGCTATTAGCTACGTCTCTACCTTTCACTTGTAGACTATATCTACCTCTGTGTTATCTTTACTGGCACTTCATCCTATTGTGGTTTGCATTCACTATCCATACCATTAAATTGGATGCACATCTATGGACCCATGGAGTACCTATGCCAGGCTCAGTCTTTTTCTATTATATTGGTAGTCTGATGTTAGGTGTCTCTTTGCACCTTCGGATCCTCTGGCCTATAGCTCCACCCTTTGTCTGTTGTATGCTGTCTTTGATATTTGATATGTATTTTTGTGACTTTTTTTTATATATGTCACTTTGAGATTATTAATAAATACACTTTTATAGGCATTTAGTAGTCTGCCATGGTTGTTGTAGGTTTTTTATGTATATGAGTGTTGGGATACTTTTATGAAGACCCATATAGGTTATGTGTTAGACCCCATGACAGGGGTAGAGACCCGACGTCCGCAAGTGGGTGCTGCGCTTACAGCCCAGCATAGTGCAGGGTGATTGGCAGGATGGACATTGGCGCCCTGTGCTCTTCATGGATGACAGCAGGTTCACACTAGAGACCCCATGGAGAATGTTCTGCTGCCGGCGACATCCTCCAGTATGACCGGTTTGGAAGTGAGTTAGTAATGGGGAGGGGAGGCATTTCTCTGGAGGGTCGCACAGCCCCCCCATGTGCAGCCAGAGGTACCCTGACTGCCATTAGGTACCGGGATGAGCATCAGTGTACTTAGAAATAGTCGGTGTTCCCCTTTAAATAGTCAGTGTTCCCCATAGGCTAATCCCTGAGGAAGGAGGAGAGGTTGCTCCGGAACGCGTTGGGATAAAGAAACACTACTTGCACAGACATCCGATCTCCAGCACTTCGTCCTGTTGTCCCATTGGTGGACCGTTCCTCCTACTTTATATGGAGAACATTATATAAGTCCATTTTTCTGGGGTCGCCAGGGTCAGTTTTTAGCACTCTGCGCCTCTTTGCTCCCCCCCCCCCGGAGCTTCCTGTGAGGTCGACGCTCCACATCACAACATAACGAGCAGCACTGAGGTTTATCCTCCTCCCGGGATCAGCCGCAGACAGTGATTGAAGGCCCGGCGTGAATAATTCATCTCCGCACACCTCTGCAGGCACTCAGCCGCGGATTGCCATCATTCATCCCCTTACACAGCAGTAATCAAGGAGATCTCGGGGCGGCCGGAGACTCCTAATGGCCTTGCGGTTTTCATTTACGTTTCTTTGCGCCAAATTCTTAGAAACGGCAAAAAGCGGCTCCTGAAATTGGCCCAGAATCGAGGATTTGTCTTGTCTTTTTCTTTTCTTGGAGATTTTTAGCTGAAAAATTGCAACGTTCCGGGACGAGACTGTGTTCTCCTTCTTGGATGTCCGTTTCTGTGGACACCATGTCTTGGTAGGTTTGTAGTTGTACTGTACTCCTCCCATTTTTGTATGAAGGATTATACACTTCTCCTTGAGATGTTCAGAGTTTGGGCTATTTTTTATAACCTAACCCTGCTTTAGTCTTCTCCCCATCTTTTTCCCTGACCTGTCTGGTGTGTTCCTTGGTTTTCATCTTGCTGTTTGATCCCTAATGTTCTCATTACACACAGTGGAGTTTACGACTAATAGTTGTCCTGTGGACAGACTCTCCCATGAGCTGTGATCTCTGCGGCTCCTCCATGGGCCTCTTAACTGCTTTTTTCATTAGTGCCCTCCTTCTTGGGATGTCAATGTCGGAGGACGGCCATGTCTTGGTAGGTTTGCAGTCGTGCCGTACTCCTTCCATTTTTTGATGATGGATTGAGCACTTCTACATGAGATGTTCAGAGCTTGGGCTATTTTCTATAACCTAACCCTGCTTTACTATTCTCCCCAACTGTCACGTGTTGATTGCTTTACAGTCCACGTCACTTGGTCTGCTGCAGTTTAAACCAGAGTTGATTTCCTTTGGTTCATTCGGGGTTAATGTTGACGCTATAGTTGCTGAATGTGTTGTGTACGGCTCTGCAGGTGGAGGTATAGGTTTATCAGGTGATCGCGCCTCTAGCCTTTAAATAGCCTCCCCTTTTCCCCAAGATGTCGTCAGTGATAGAGTGTCTCTGCCTTTGACCAAGTAAGCTGAAGACGTCTCTGCTTTGCTGAAGATTTTGTAGCGCTTAACCTTTGGGAAGTTGCTGTTTACCTGTGTCTGTTGTGGGAGGTGAGCGGAGTAGCACTGGGCTGGTTGAGGATTTGAGGGAAAGGGTGGTGGCCCAGACCTTCTCACCATATGGGGTACTTTTGGGTGCAGGGCTAGTCAGGGACCCCAAGTCCAGGGCCAGACTAGCTTCCCATGGTTCCCTTGCCCGTTATATCAACCTGCTTCCTAGCACTCATCCACAACATGCGTGACACCAATTTTATCCCAGACCTGTCCGGTGTGTTCCTTGTTTTTCATGGTGCTGTTTGATCCTAATGTTCTCACACAAACCTCTGAGGCTTTCACAGAACATCTATAGTTAATAAACTGACACACAGGAGGACTCACTGTTCTAATTATGAGACTTCTGGATGCAGTTGGTCACTGAAGATTTTATTTAGGGGATCACTTTGCAGGGGGTGAATACTAATGCACGTCATTCAGATGTATATTTTTTTTAAATACTTAGGTATTATTTCTTTTACATTTCACAAATACTTGCTACATAGTATTAGTATATCCCAAAAAAGTAAAGGGCCTATCTATCACAATGGCCTCTTAATTTGGAGACTTGTGACTGGTTTGGGACCTCTGTCTTATGTCTGTATTGAAACTTCATATTAAACGTGTTAATTTCCTTTGGCAGTTGAGGAGTCAGTTCAGTTTGCTTCTAGCAAGACAGCTAGTTCTTTGTCCAAGGTGTAGCTACTTTGTGATCACTCCCATCCTCTTTATATGGTCACATGGTTCCAGCATCCTTTGCTGATGATTGAACTTATTCCTGGCCAAGCTTTCTGAGGTGAAGGGAGCTCTGGAGTACCTGATCATTGCCAAGCTGTCTTCTGCCTAGGAGAGAGGCAGCAGGCTTGAAGTTGTTTTTGTTGTCCTCCTATGTGTCTCCCCTTCCTTCTTGTTGTTATCATTGCAGTGGTTGGGACTAGTGCTCCTGCGGCCATTTCCTATTGAGGGCTAACATTAGGGCCAGTGAGGGACTAGGTATCCTGTTCGGCGACGGGTTGAAAGAACCCGTATAGGGACAGTAGGTAGATCAGACACAGCCGCAGGTGAGTGCAGGAGGTCACCTCTTCCCCATTCCCTATGAGCAGGGCCTCCGTTGTATTTGTCTCCCCACCAGTGTTGGTCCGTGCTCCACGGTCACGTACGGACACCCCCTTAGTCCAGCGTGACAATATCTATAGTGGGTGTAGAGGTTGCAGTTGCACTGGGGTCCTGGAGCCTTAAGGGGCCTGAAAGGTCCCTTCTCCAATACTGATAAAAATCTGGGATTATTGGGGTCTCACAAACTTCAAGTCTTTGATTGACCACCACGAATAGAGGATAAAGGCTACAGTAAAGATGGACATTTTTGGAGTATTTGTACAATATTTTTTTTATATTTTGATCCCTTTCTCTATGAATGTAATATCTGTGATCTGGGATTTCTCGGCTTTGGTGCGGGGGGCTTCCTGTTGTGTTGTGTGATGTTTTCTTTTCCATCCTCACTATCCCTCTCATCTCTGTACATCTCTTCCCTCCTCCCTCAGCTCAGGATACGGTGACGCCAGCAAAAGCTTTTTAACACCATCCACAATTTAATGATGTGAGAGAAGAAGAAAGGGTGTGAAGACGAACACAGCGAGCGCGGAGCAATGAGGTAATGAGCCGGGGTCCATCCGTATCACTGACACAACCTGCAGGGGTGAGTACACCGAGGGGACGGGTCATGCGCGTAGTGACCGGAGAGGACGGGCCGTGTGCGTAGTGACCGGAGAGGACGGACCGTGTGTGTAGTGACCGGAGAGGATGGGCTGTGTATGTAGTGACCGGAGAGGATGGGCTGTGTATGTAGTGACCGGAGAGGACGGCCGTGTGTGTAGTGACGGAGAGGACGTGTCATGTGTGTAGTGATCGGAGCGGACGGGCTGTGTGTGTAGTGACTGGAGAGGACGGGCCGTGTGTGTGGTGCCTGAAGAGGACGAGCTGTGTGTAGTGACTGAAGAGGACGAGCTGTGTGTAGTGACTGGAGAGGACGGGCCGTGTGTGTAGTGACCGAGAGGACGGGCCGTGTGTGTAGTGACCGGAGAGGACGGGCTGTGTGTAGTGACCACAGAGGACGGGCTGTGTGTAGTGACCGTAGAGGGACGGGCTGTGTGTAGTGACCGTAGAGGACGGGCTGTGTGTAGTGACCGGAGAGGACGGGCTGTGTTGTAGTGACCGGAGAGGACGGTGGTGGGGCGCTGTGTGTAGTGACCGAGAGGACGGGCATGTGTGTAGTGACCGGAGAGGAAGGGCTGTGTGTAGTGACTGAGAGGAAGGGCTGTGTGTAGTGACTGGAGAGGACGGGCCATGTGTGTAGTGACCGGAGAGGACGGGCCTGTGTGTAGTGACCGGAGAGGAGGCTGTGTGTAGTGACCGGAGAGGACGGGCCTGTGTGTAGTGACCGGAGAGGACGGGCCTGTGTGTAGTGACCGGAGAGGACGGACCGTGTGTAGTGACCGGAGAGGACGGGCCGTGTGTGTTGACCGGAGAGGACGGCCGTGTGTGTGAGGCCGTGTGAGGACGTGCGCTGTGTAGTGACGGAGAGGACGGGCCTGTGTGTAGTGACTGAGAGGACGGGCCGTGTGTAGTGACCGGAGAGGAGGGCCGTGTGTAGTGACCGGAGAGGACGGGCCTGTGTGTAGTGACCGGAGAGGACGGGCCGTGTGTGTAGTGACCGGAGAGGACGGGCCTGTGTGTAGTGACCGGAGAGGACGAGCGTGTGTAGTGACCGGAGAGGACGAGCCGTGTGTGTAGTGACCGGAGAGGACGGGCCGGTTGTGTAGTGACCGGAGAGGACGGGCTGTGTGTAGTGACCGGAGAGGACGGCTGTGTGTAGTGACCGGAGAGGACGGGCCGTGTGTAGTGACCGGAGAGGACGGTTGTGTGTGTAGTGACTGGAGGACAGGGTTGTATGTGTAGTGACCCGGAGAGGAAGGGTTGTGTGTGTAGTGACTGGAGGGGGACGGGTTGTATGTGTAGTGACTGGAGAGGACGGGTTGTATGTGTAGTGACCGGAGAGGAAGGGTTGTATGTGTAGTGACTGGAGAGGAGGGTTGTATGTGTAGTGACCGAGAGGAGGGTTGTATGTGTAGTGACCGGAGAGGAAGGGCTGTGTGTAGTGACCGGAGAGGACGGGCTGTGTTTTGAGTGACTGAGAGGACGGGCTGTGTGTGTATGACCAGGAGAGGAGGGCTGTGTGTAGTGACCGGAGAGGACGGGCTGTGTGTAGTGACCGAGAGGACGGGTTGTAGGTGTAGTGACCGGAGAGGACGGGCTGTGTGTAGTGACCGGAGAGGACGGGCTGTGTGTAGTGACCACAGAGGACGGGCCATGTGCGTATGACCGGAGAGGACGGGCTGTGTGTAGTGACCGGAGAGGACGGGCTGTGTGTAGTGACCGGAGAGGACGGGCCGTGTGTAGTGACCGGAGAGGACGGGCCGTGTGTAGTGACCGGAGAGGACGGGCTGTGTGTAGTGACTGTAGAGGACGGGCTGTGTGTAGTGACCGTAGAGGACGGGCCGTGTGTAGTGACCGTAGAGGACGGGCCGTGTGTAGTGACCGGAGAGGACGGGCTGTGTGTAGTGACCGGAGAGGACGGGCTGTGTGTGTACTGACCACAGAGGACGGGCTGTGTGTACTGACCACAGAGGACGGGCTGTGTGTAGTGACTGGAGAGGACGGGCTGTGTGTAGTGACCGGAGAGGTCTGGCTGTGTGTAGTGACTGTAGAGGACGGGCTGTGTGTGGTGACCACAGAGGACGGGCTGTGTGTGTAGTGACCGGAGAGGACGGGCTGTGTGCTTACTGACGTGCCTATCCTCGTCCTCTCAGGTACTCCATGATGAGTGACTCGGCCTCCGGCAGCGCTGACACTTTGGTGAGATCAGATCGTCTTCCTGCTGCAAAGAAATCTGCAAAAATCCACTTTGGAGAAGTGACTGATGAGCGCGGCGCTGTGCTAGGTGATCAGGGCTGTCCCTCATTGTGCAGTTATACCTGACATCTGCCATGTGTGAACAGGCCTTTAGGTCTAAACAGGTTTTCAGTGTCTGGATGTAAACACAGATCTTCCCATTTACAGAGATCCTAGGTTTGCATTGTGAGTGCGGTCTGACACCACTGTCCATCACTTTTCCTAGGAGACCTCCAGGCAGTGACGCAGCCTCCGCACCAGCAGGTTCTCAGAAGTCCAGATGTCAACGGAAAACCGCAGGAATCGTCCCGGAGAAGCGGCAAAAACAGCAGCCGGCAGGGGCCCGTCCTCTCCGCCAGCCACATAGAGGAGGCTGCAGGGGATGGTGAGTGATGTGATCCCAAGACCATGCGGAAATGGGTAAAAAATCAAAGCTATGGTGAACTTCACATTAATGTGACCACTAGGTGTCGCCAGTTCTGTGTCACAGGACAGGATTGTAAGGCACAGAACTCTTGTGATCTCATTGTGGTTACATAAAGTGGCCACTGGCTATATAGTAAAGATCCAAATGATCCCCCTCAATGCAAATCAGGATTATTAGCAAAATGTGAAAACTTTCTGCTGTTTGCAATAAACCAATGAAACAAGAACAATGTAAAAAGCTGAAGAACTAATATCACAAGAGGTTTCTCCAAATTCACCAAAAAATGCCACTTTTATTAACTTCTGCAGTCTCAGGATTAATCACCGTTATGACAATAGTGTATATCACTTAGTAGAGCATCTCTGGCTGTTATAAACCTGCTGCAAACATAATGCGTCTTCTGGTAGAGTTCCTGGGGAATCGTAGTGCATTGCTCATGGGCAGTGGCCTCCAGGTCTTTAATATTCTTGGGATTGTTGCAGCTGCCTCCTTCACAAAGATTGTGTACGGGGTTCAGGTTAGGTGACTGTGACAGCCCCTCCGGAATCCTCCAACATAGACATCGCCAAGCCCCCGCCATGCTTCACTGTAGACATCACCAAGCCCACACCATGCTTCACTGTAGACATCACCGAGCCCCCGCCATGCTTCACTGTAGACATCACTGAGCCCCCACCATGCTTCACTGTAGACATCACCGAGCCCCCGCCATGCTTCACTGTAGACATCATTGAGCCCCCGCTGTGCTTCACTGTAGACATGACTGAGCCCCCACCATGCTTCACTGTAGATATCACTGAGCCCCCGCCATGCTTCACTGTAGACATCACTGAGCCCCCGCCATGCTTCACTGTAGACATCACTGAGCCCCCGCCATGCTTCACTGTAGACATCACTGAGCCCCTGCCATGCTTCACTGTAGACCTCACTGAGCTCCCGCCATGCTTCACTGTAGACATCACTGATCCCCGCCATACTTCACTGTAGACATCACTGAGCCCCCGCCATGCTTCACTGTAGACATCACTGAGCCCCCGCCATGCTTCACTGTAGACATGACTGAGCCCCCGTCATGCTTCACTGTAGACATCATTGAGCCCCCGCTGTGCTTCACTGTAGACATGACTGAGCCCCCACCATGCTTCACTGTAGATATCACTGAGCCCCCGCCATGCTTCACTGTAGACATCACTGAGCCCCCGCCATGCTTCACTGTAGACATCACTGAGCCCCCGCCATGCTTCACTGTAGACATCACTGAGCCCCTGCCATGCTTCACTGTAGACCTCACTGAGCTCCCGCCATGCTTCACTGTAGACATCACTGATCCCCGCCATACTTCACTGTAGACATCACTGAGCCCCCGCCATGCTTCACTGTAGACATCACTGAGCCCCCGCCATGCTTCACTGTAGACATCACTGAGCCCCCGCCATGCTTCACTGTAGACATGACTGAGCCCCCGTCATGCTTCACTGTAGACATGACTGAGCCCCCGCCATGCTTCACTGTAGACATGACTGAGCCCCGCCATGCTTCACTGTAGACATCACTGAGCCCCCGCCATGCTTCACTGTAGACATCACTGAGCCCCCGCCATGCTTCACTGTAGACATGACTGAGCCCCCGCCGTGCTTCACTGTAGACATCACTGAGCCCCCTCCATGCTTCACTGTAGACATGACTGAGCCCCGCCATGCTTCACTGTAGACATCACTGAGCCCCCGCCATGCTTCATTGTAGACATCACTGAGCCCCCGCCATGCTTCACTGTAGACATCACTGAGCCCCCGCCATGCTTCACTGTAGACATGACTGAGCCCTCGCCATGCTTCACTGTAGACATCACTGAGCCCCCGCCATGCTTCACTGTAGACATGACTGAGCCCCCGCCATGCTTCACTGTAGACATGACTGAGCCCCCGCCATGCTTCACTGTAGACATGACTGAGCCCCCGCCATGCTTCACTGTAGACATGACTGAGCCCCCGCCATGCTTCACTGGAGACATGACTGAGCCCCCGCCATGCTTCACTGTAGACATGACTGAGCCCCCGCCATGCTTCACTGGAGACATGACTGAGCCCCCGCCATGCTTCACTGGAGACATGACTGAGCCCCCGCCATGCTTCACTGTAGACATCACTGAGCCCCGCCATGCCTCACTGGAGACATGACTGAGCCCCCACCATGCTTCACTGTAGACATGACTGAGCCCCGCCATGCTTCACTGTAGACATGACTGAGCCCCTGCCATGCTTCGCTGTTAGACATCACTGAGCCCCCGCCATGCTTCACTGTAGACATGACTGAGCCCCCACCATGCTTCACTGTAGACATGACTGAGCCCCCTTCATGCTTCACTGTAGACATGACTGAGCCCCCGCCATGCTTCACTGTAGACATGACTGATTCCCCGCCATGCTTCACTGTAGACATGACTGAGCCCCCACCATGCTTCACTGTAGACATGACTGAGCCCCCGCCATGCTTCACTGTAGACATGACTGAGCCCCCACCATGCTTCACTGTAGACATGACTGAGCCCCCGCCATGCTTCACTGTAGACATGACTGAGCCCCCGTCATGCTTCACTGTAGACATCACTGAGCCCCTGCCATGCTTCACTGTAGACATGACTGAGCCCCGCCATACTTCACTGTAGACATCACTGAGCCCCGCCATGCTTCACTGGAGACATCACTGAGCCCCCGCCATGCCTCACTGTAGACATCACTGAGCCCCCGCCATGCTTCACTGTAGACATGACTGAGCCCCCGCCATGCTTCACTGTAGACATGACTGAGCCCCCGCCATGCTTCACTGTAGACATCACTGAGCCTCCACCATGCTTCACTGTAGACATGACTGATTCCCCGCCATGCTTCACTGTAGACATGACTGAGCCCCCACCATGCTTCACTGGAGACATGACTGAGCCCCCGCCATGCTTCACTGTAGACATCACTGAGCCCCCGCCATGCTTCACTGTAGACATGACTGAGCCCCCGCCATGCTTCACTGTAGACATCACTGAGCCCCCGCCATGCTTCACTGTAGACATCACTAGGCCCCCGCCATGCTTCACTGTAGACATGACTGAGCCCCCACCATGCTTCACTGGAGACATGACTGAGCCCCCGCCATGCTTCACTGTAGACATGACTGAGCTTCCGCCATGCTTCACTGTAGACATGACTGAGCCCCCGCCATGCCTCACTGTAGACATGACTGAGCCCCCGCCATGCTTCACTGTAGACATGACTGAGCCCCCACCATGCTTCACTGTAGACATCACTGAGCCCCCACCATGCTTCACTGTAGACATCACTGAGCCCCCGCCATGCTTCACTGTAGATATCACTGAGCCCCCGCCATGCTTCACTGGAGACATGACTGAGGCCCCGCCATGCCTCACTGTAGACATCACTGAGCCCCGCCATGCTTCACTGTAGACATCACTGAGCCCCCACCATGCTTCACTGTAGACATCACTGAGCCCCCGCCATGCTTCACTGTAGACATCACTGAGCCCCCACCATGCTTCAAGTATAGTAAACCTGATTTGTAATTGAGGGGGGGGGGTAATTTGGATTGTGGCTGTTTATCTCATGGTGGCAGATTTACTGCACATTCTCTATAAAGCTGCAGTGACAGCGGAGTCCGGCTTATGAGATCTGGAGCTAAATATTAAATGAATTGTATCTTGTTGCCTGTCAGCAATGCTCGGTATACTCGGCCGGTGAGGAGCAGGGAGGGGGATTATCAGGAATAAACAGCTGCCCCGACCAAAGAGAAGCCCCAAAATGACAGAAATCCCAGACTCACATTATATCTCATTCATTCATTGGGAGAAATGGTTTCCCTGCAGTTTCCTTGTGTAATGAGATTATTCTCTCCAGGGTCCAGATGCAGAAATAAGTGAATTATGTGGAAAAAATGACAGCTGCAATCTCTGCTAGATACATCTGGGGAAAAATTGCAAAACTCTTGGGATTAGATTATCACAGACATTTGCAAAATTGGTGATTGTATTAAGATGTAGAAATTCACCTCCTCCAATTACTCATCAATGAATCCAAATGACAGAATTGGGTACTAGTTGCCATCAGAGAGTCTCTATAAGCAGGGTCAGCCATAGACAGTCCCTGTAAGCAGGGTCAGCCATAGACAGTCCCTATAAGCAGGGTCAGCCATAGACAGTCCCTATAAGCAGGGTCAGCCATAGACAGTCCCTATAAGCAGGGTCAGCCATAGAAAGTCCCTATAAGCAGTGTCAGCCATAGACAGTCCCTATAAGCAGTGTCAGCCATAGACAGTCCCTATAAGCAGTGTCAGCCATAGAAAGTCCCTATAAGCAGTGTCAGCCATAGACCGTCCCTATATAGCAGGGTCAGCCATAGACAGTCCCTATAAACAGTGTCAGCTATAAACAGTCCCTATAAGCAGTGTCAGCCATAGACAGTCCCTATAAGCAGTGTCAGCCATAGACAGTCCCTATAAGCAGTGTCAGCCATAGACAGTCCCTATAAGCAGTGTCAGCCATAGACAATCCCTATAAGCAGTGTCAGCCATAGAAAGTCCCTATAAGCAGTGTCAGCCATAGACAGTCCCTATAAGCAGTGTCAGCCATAGACAGTCCCTATAAGCAGGTCAGCCATAGACAGTCCCTATAAGCAGTGTCAGTCATAGACAGTCCCTATAAGCAGGGTCAGCCATAGACAGTCCCTATAAGCAGTGTCAGCCATAGACAGTCCCTATAAGCAGTGTCAGACATAGACAGTCCATCCTACATAACAGATGTCAGCCATAGACAGTCCCTATAAGCAGTGTCAGCCATAGAAAGTCCCTATAAGCAGTGTCAGCCATAGAAGTCCCTATAAGCAGTGTCAGCCATAGAAAGTCCCTATAAGCAGTGTCAGCCATAAACAGTCCCTATAAGCAGTGTCAGCCATAGAAAGTCCCTATAAGCAGTGTCAGCCATAGAAAGTCCCTATAAGCAGTGTCAGCAATAGACAGTCCCTATAAGCAGTGTCAGCCATAGAAAGTCCCTATAAGCAGTGTCAGCAATAGACAGTCCCTATAAGCAGTGTCAGCCATAGAACAGTCCCTATAAGCAGTGTCAGCCATAGACAGTCCCTATAAGCAGTGTCAGCCATAGAAAGTCCCTGTAAGCAGTGTCAGCCATAGACGTCCCTATAAGCAGTGTCAGCCATAGAAAGTCCCTATAACCAGTGTCAGCCATAGACAGTCCCTATAAGCAGTGTCAGCCATAGAAAAGTCCCTATAACAGTGTCAGCTATAAAAAGTCCCTATAAGCAGTGTCAGCCATAGACAGTCCCTATAAGCAGTGTCAGCCATAGACAGTCCCTATAAGCAGGGTCAGCCATAGACAGTCCCTATAAGCAGTGTCAGCCATAAAAGGTCCCATAAGCAAGCAGGTTCAGCCATAGACAGTCCCTATAAGCAGTGGTCAGCCATAGACAGTCCCTATAAGCAGTGTCAGCCATAGACAGTCCCTATAAGCAGTGTCAGCCATAGACAGTCCCTATAAGCAGGGTCAGCCATAGACAGTCCCTATAAGCAGTGTCAGCCATAGACAGTCCCTATAAGCAGTGTCAGCCATAGACAGTCTCTATCAGCAGGTCAGCCATAGACAGTCCCTATAGCAGGGTCATGACGTCCATAACAGGTCCCATAATAAGCAGGGTCAGCCATAGACAGTCCCTATAAGCAATGTCAGCCATAGACAGTGCCTATAAGCAGTGTCAGCCATAGAAAGTCCCTATAAGCAGTGTCAGCCATAGACAGACCCTATAAGCAGTGTCAGCCATAGACAGTCCCTATAAGCAGGGTCAGCCATAGACAGTCCCTATAAGCAGTGTCAGCCATAGACAGTCCCTATAAGCAGTGTCAGCCATAGACAGTCCCTATAAGCAGTGTCAGCCATAGACAGTCCCTATAAGCAGTGTCAGCCATAGACAGTCCCTATAAGCAGTGTCAGCCATAGAAAGTCCCTATAACCAGTGTCAGACATAGACATTCCCTATAAGCAGGGTCAGCCATAGACATTCCCTATAAGCAGTGTCAGCCATAGACAGTCCCTATAAGCAGTGTCAGCCATAGACAGTCCCTATAAGCAGTGTCAGCTATAGAAAGTCCCTATAACCAGTGTCAGACATAGACAGTCCCTATAAGCAGTGTCAGCCATAGACAGTCCCTATAAGCAGTGTCAGACATAGACAGTCCCTATAAGCAGTGTCAGCCATAGAAAGTCCCTATAACCAGTGTCAGACATAGACAGTCCCTATAAGCAGTGTCAGCCATAGACAGTCCCTATAAGCAGTGTCAGCCATAGACAGTCTCTATCAGCAGGGTCAGCCATAGACAGTCCTTATAAGCAGTGTCAGCCATAGACAGTCCCTATAAGCAGTGTCAGCCATAAAAAGTCCCTATAAGCAGTGTCAGCCATAGACAGTCCCTATAAGCAGGGTCAGCCATAGACAGTCCCTATAAGCAGGGTCAGCCATAGACCGTCCCTATAAGCAGTGTCAGCCATAGACAGTCCCTATAAGCAAGGTCAGCTATAGACAGACCCTATAAGCAGGGTCAGCCATAGACAGTCCCTATAAGCAGGGTTAGCCATAGACAGTCCCTATAAGCAGGGTCAGCCATAGACAGTCCCTATAAGCAGGGTCAGCCATAGACAGTCCCTATAAGCAGGGTCAGCCATAGACAGTCCCTATAAGCAGTGTCAGCCATAGACATTCCCTATAAGCAGTGTCAGCCATAGACAGTCCCTATAAGCAGTGTCAGCCATAGACAGTCCCTATAAGCAGTGTCAGCCATAGACAGTCCCTATAAGCAGTGTCAGCCATAGACAGTCCCTATAAGCAGGGTCAGCCATAGACAGTCCCTATAAGACTTCATTGTGTCCGTGTGCAGATATCATTGTGTCCATGTGCAGATAGTGATCCCATCATTGTGTCCATGTGCAGATAGTGATCCCATCATTGTGTCCGTGTGCAGATAGTGATCCCATCATTGTGTCCATGTGCAGATAGTGATCCCATCATTGTGTCCGTGTGCAGATAGTGATCCCATCATTGTGTCCATGTGCAGATAGTGATCCCATCATTGTGTCAGTGTGCAGATAGTGATCCCATCATTGTGTCCAGGTGCAGATAGTGATCCCATCATTGTGTCAGTGTGCAGATAGTGATCCCATCATTGTGTCAGTGTGCAGATAGTGATCCCATCTTTGTGTCAGTGTGCAGATAGTGATCCCATCATTGTGTCCGTGTGCAGATAGTGATCCCATCATTGTGTCCGTGTGCAGATAGTGATCCCATCATTGTGTCCGTGTGCAGATATTGATCCCATCATTGTGTCCAGGTGCAGATAGTGATCGCATCATTGTGTTAGTGTGCAGATAGTGATCCCATCATTGTGTCAGTGTGCAGATAGTGATCCCATCATTGTGTCAGTGTGCAGATAGTGATCCCATCATTGTGTCAGTGTGCAGATAGTGATCCCATCATTGTGTCAGTGTGCAGATAGTGATCCCATCATTGTGTCAGTGTGCAGATAGTGATCCCATCATTGTGTCCAGTGTGCAGATAGTGATCCCATCATTGTGTCCATGTGCAGATAGTGATCCCATCATTGTGTCATGTGCAGATAGTGATCCCATCATTGTGTCAGTGTGCAGATAGTGATCCTCATCATTGGTGTCCATGTGCAGATAGTGATCCCATCATTGTGTCCATGTGCAGATAGTGATCCCATCATTGTGTCCATGTGCAGATAGTGATCCCATCATTGTGTCCATGTGCAGATAGTGATCCCATCATTGTGTCCATGTGCAGATAGTGATCCTATCATTGTGTCCATGTGCAGATAGTGATCCCATCATTGTGTCCATGTGCAGATAGTGATCCCATCATTGTGTCCATGTGCAGATAGTGATCCCATCAATGTGTCCATGTGCAGATAGTGATCCCATCATTGTGTCCATGTGCAGATAGTGATCCCATCATTGTGTCCATGTGCAGATAGTGATCCCATCATTGTGTCCAGGTGCAGATAGTGATCCCATCATTGTGTCCATGTGCAGATAGTGATCCCATCATTGGTCCATGTGCAGATAGTGATCCCATCATTGTGTCCGTGTGCAGATAGTGATCCCATCATTGTGTCCATGTGCAGATAGTGATCCCATCATTGTGTCCAGGTGCAGATAGTGATCCCATCATTGTGTCCATGTGCAGATAGTGATCCCATCATTGTGTCAGTGTGCAGATAGTGATCCCATCATTGTGTCCAGGTGCAGATAGTGATCCCATCATTGTGTCCAGGTGCAGATAGTGATCCCATCATTGTGTCCAGGTGCAGATAGTGATCCCATCATTGTGTCCAGGTGCAGATAGTGATCCCATCATTGTGTCCATGTGCAGATAGTGATCCCATCATTGTGTCCAGGTGCAGATAGTGATCCCATCATTGTGTCCATGTGCAGATAGTGATCCCATCATTGTGTCCAGGTGCAGATAGTGATCCCATCATTGTGTCCAGGTGCAGATAGTGATCCCATCATTGTGTCCAGGTGCAGATAGTGATCCCATCATTGTGTCCAGTGTGCAGATAGTGATCCCATCATTGTGTCCAGGTGCAGATAGTGATCCCATCATTGTGTCCAGGTGCAGATAGTGATCCCATCATTGTGTCCATGTGCAGATAGTGATCCCATCATTGTGTCCAGGTGCAGATAGTGATCCCATCATTGTGTCCAGGTGCAGATAGTGATCCCATCATTGTGTCCAGTGCAGATAGTGATCCCATCATTGTGTCCATGTGCAGATAGTGATCCCATCATTGTGTCCAGGTGCATGATAGTGATCCCATCATTGTGTCCAGGTGCAGATAGTGATCCCATCATTGTGTCCAGGTGCAGATAGTGATCCCATCATTGTGTCCATGTGCAGATAGTGATCTGGTTGAATGTGTCTGCAGACGTCTCACTGATTTTGTCCTTTCCTCGCAGTGTCGGACCTGACGGCCTCTCTGCTCCTTGCTTGTCTCTTCTGCCATTTCTCGGACTGTCTGGTCTTGCTCCCGGGCACCTGTACCTCAGGTGTGCGCTGTCTCTGCTCCTACAGCTGCCTCCCGGACCTGCCCGACCTCTGCTGCTGCCCCTCCTGCTGCTGCACTAACCCCAGCTGTGAGATTCTGGATATGTGTCAGCACACGGCCGAGTGTCTGGAGCTGGCCATGGAGATCTCCGAGCTCTGCTACCACTGACTAACCAGGACACTGCCTGCTGACTGCTGTCATTCTAGTGTCCGGCACAGCGCCGCCCTGGGGGTCCGGTCAGGTACTGCAGCCAAAGCTCTATAGAAATGACTATAGTAAACCCCCAAGACCATCTAGGCATCCAGGAAGCTGAGATATGAGGTGCTGTCTCCAGGGTCCGAGTGAGCACAAATAGACAGTTATGGTCTACTGACTGTCACTTGCTAAATCTGCTCTGTCCCTGACTGCTGTCTCTATCCCTGTAGACAAGTGTGCCAGCTGTCTCCTGACCTCTGTCTCTCTCCCTGTAGACAGGTATGCCCGCTGTCACCTGACCTCTATCTCTTTCCCTGTAGACAGGTGTGCCCGCTGTCTCCTGACCTCTGTCTCTCTCCCTGTAGACAGGTGTGCCCGCTGTCTCCTGACCTCTGTCTCTCTCCCTGTAGACAGGTGTGCCCGCTGTCTCCTGACCTCTGTCTCTCTCCCTGTAGACAGGTGTGCCCGCTGTCTCCTGACCTCTGTCTCTTCCCTGTAGACAGGTGTGCCCGCTGTCTCCTGACCTCTGTCTCTCGTCATTCCCTGTACGACAGGTGTGCCCGCTGTCTCCTGACCTCTGTCTCTCTCCTGTAGACAGGTGTGCCCGCTGTCTCCTGACCTCTGTCTCTCTCCCTGTAGACAGTGTGCCCGCTGTCTCCTGACCTCTGTCTCTCTCCCTGTAGACAGGTGTGCCCGCTGTCTCCTGACCTCTGTCTCTCTCCCTGTAGACAGGTGTGCCCGCTGTCTCCTGACCTCTGTCTCTCTCCCTGTAGACAGGTGTGCCCGCTGTCTCCTGACCTCTGTCTCTCTCCTGTAGACAGGTGTGCCCGCTGTCTCCTGACCTCTGTCTCTCTCTCCCTGTAGACAGGTGTGCCCGCTGTCTCCTGACCTCTGTCTCTTCTCCTGTAGACAGGTGTGCCCGCTGTCTCCTGACCTCTGTCTCTCTCCCTGTAGACAGGTGTGCCCGCTGTCTCCTGACCTCTGTCTCTCTCCTGTAGACAGGTGTGCCCGCTGTCTCCTGACCTCTGTCTCTCTCCCTGTAGACAGGTGTGCCCCGCTGTCTCCTGACATCTGTCTCTCTCCCTGTAGACAGGTGTGCCCGCTGTCTCCTGACCTCTGTCTCTTCCCTGTAGACAGGTGTGCCCGCTGTCTCTGACCTCTGTCTCTCTCCCTGTTTGTAGACAGGTGTGCCGCTGTCTCCTGACCTCTGTCTCTCTCCCTGTAGACAGGTGTGCCCGCTGTCTCCTGACCTCTGTCTCTCTCCCTGTAGACAGGTGTGCCGCTGTCTCTGACCTCTGTCTCTCTCCCTGTAGACAGGTGTGCGCTGTCTCCTGACTCTGTCTCTCTCCCTGTAGACAGGTGTGCCCGCTGTCTCCTGACCTCTGTCTCTCTCCTGTAGACAGGTGTGCCCGCTGTCTCTGACCTCTGTCTCTCTCCCTGTAGACAGGTGTGCCCGCTGTCTCCTGACCCTGTCTCTCTCCTGTAGACAGGTGTGCCGCTGTCTCCTGACCTCTGTCTCTCTCCCTGTGACAGGTGTCCGCTGTCTCCTGACCCTGTCTCTCTCCTGTAGACAGGTGTGCCGCTGTCTCCTGACCTCTGTCTCTCTCCCTGTAGACAGGTGTGCCCGCTGTCTCCTGCCCTGTCTCTCTCCCTGTAGACAGTGTGCCCGCTGTCTCCTGACCGCTGTCTCTTCCCTGTAGACAGGTGTGCCCGCTGTCTCCTGACCTCTGTCTCTCTCCCTGTAGACAGGTGTGCCGCTGTCTCCTGACCTCTGTCTCTCTCCCTGTAGACAGGTGTGCCGCTGTCTCCTGACCCTGTCTCTCTCCCTGTAGACATGTGTTGCCCGCTGTCTCCTGACCTCTGTCTCTCTCCTGTAGACAGGTGTGCCCGCTGTCTCTCTCTCCTGTAGACAGGTGTGCCCGCTGTCTCCTGACCTCTGTCTCTCTCCCTGTAGACAGGGTGCCCTGCTGTCTCCTGACCTCTGTCTCTCTCCTGTAGACAGGTGTGCCCGCTGTCTCCTGACCTCTGTCTCTCTCCCTGTAGACAGGTGTCCGCTGTCTCTGACCCTGTCTCTCTCCTGTAGACAGGTTGCCCGCTGTCTCCTGACCCTGTCTCTCTCCCTGTAGACAGGTGTGCCCGCTGTCTCCTGACCTCTGTCTCTCTCCCTGTAGACAGGTGTGCCCGCTGTCTCCTGACCTCTGTCTCTCTCCCTGTAGACAGGTGTGCCCGCTGTCTCCTGACCTCTGTCTCTCTCCCTGTAGACAGGTGTGCCGCTGTCTCCTGACCTCTGTCTCTCTCCTGTAGACAGGTGTGCCCGCTGTCTCCTGACTCTGTCTCTCTCTCTGTAGACAGGTGTGCCCGCTGTCTCCTGACCTCTGTCTCTCTCCCTGTAGACAGGTGTGCCCGCTGTCTCCTGACCTCTGTCTCTCTCCCTGTAGACAGGTGTGCCGCTGTCTCCTGACCTCTGTCTCTCTCCCTGTAGACAGGTGTGCCCGCTGTCTCCTGACCTCTGTCTCTCTCCCTGTAGACAGGTGTGCCCGCTGTCTCCTGACCTCTGTCTCTCTCCTGTAGACAGGTGTGCCCGCTGTCTCCTGACCTCTGTCTCTCTCCCTGTAGACAGGTGTGCCCGCTGTCTCCTGACCTCTGTCTCTCTCCCTGTAGACAGGTGTGCCCGCTGTCTCCTGACCTCTGTCTCTCTCCCTGTAGACAGGTGTGCCGCGTTCCTGACCTCTGTCTCTCCTGTAGACGTGTGCGGTTCTGACCTCTGTCTCTCTCCCTGTAGACAGGTGTGCCCGCTGTCTCCTGACCTCTGTCTCTCTCCCTGTAGACAGGTGTGCCCGCTGTCTCCTGACCTCTGTCTCTCTCCCTGTAGACAGGTGTGCCCGCTGTCTCCTGACCTCTGTCTCTCTTCCTGTAGACAGGTGTGCCCGCTGTCTCCTGACCTCTGTCTCTCTCCCTGTAGACAGGTGTGCCCGCTGTCTCCTGACCTCTGTCTCTCTTCCTGTAGACAGGTGTGCCCGCTGTCTCCTGACCTCTGTCTCTCTCCCTGTAGACAGGTGTGCCCGCTGTCTCCTGACCTCTGTCTCTCTTCCTGTAGACAGGTGTGCCCGCTGTCTCCTGACCTCTGTCTCTCTCCCTGTAGACAGGTGTGCCCGCTGTCTCCTGACATCTGTCTCTCTCCCTGTAGACAGGTGTGCCCGCTGTCTCCTGACCTCTGTCTCTCTTCCTGTAGACAGGTGTGCCCGCTGTCTCCTGACCTCTGTCTCTCTCCCTGTAGACAGGTGTGCCCGCTGTCTCCTGACCTCTGTAGACAGGTGTGCCCGCTGTCTCCTGACCTCTGTCTCTCTCCCTGTAGACAGGTGTGCCCGCTGTCTCCTGGCTGTCCTGTTTTGTGAGGTCTCCATCCTCTGTTCCACAGTCCTGGGGTGTTTAAGCTGCGGGCTCTGCAGTGATGGCGTCCTGTGTGGGTCATTGTGCCCCAATGGATTGATGTGTGCCCGGTTGTGGCCTTGTGACCATGGTTGTGCCATGCTGGACGAGGGCTGCCGCTCATCAGACTGCCTGGACATCTGCCTGGAGTGCTGCTCCCTCTGCTTCCCGTCCTGAATGAAGAATCTGCGGCTCCACGAACACTCAGGTGGAGTCACATCAGGAGCAGACTGGTGGAGGATCGAAACGTGCCCGATGCTTGTACCCATGTGTCAATAAAACTGCTGTGAACCCTGTGTATGCTGTGTGTACTGTCACTGTCCATCCACCAGGGGGCACCACTAAATGCTATCTTGAGAAATTGCAGTCTGCATACTGGGAATTATAACTCAAGACAGTCACCACTAGGGGGAGCTCCCTCTATACAGAGATACATAATAAGATTCTGTCTGCAGTCACCACTAGGGGGAGCTCCCTGTATACAGAGATACATAATATGATTCTGTCTGCAGTCACCACTAGGGGGACCTCCCTGTATACAGAGATACCTGATAAGATTCTGTCTGTAGTCATCACTGGGGGAGCTCCCTGTATACAGAGATACATAATAAGATTCTGTCTGCAGTCACCACTAGGGGGAGCTCCCTGTATACAGAGATACATAATAAGATTCTGTCTGCAGTCACCACTAGGGGGAGCTCCCTGTATACAGAGATACATAATAAGATTCTGTCTGCAGTCACCACTAGGGGGAGCTCCCTGTATACAGAGATACATAATAAGATTCTGTCTGCAGTCACTACTAGGGGGAGCTCCCTGTATACAAAGATACATGATAAGATTCTGTCTGCAGACACCACTAGGGGGAGCTCCCTGTATACAAAGATACATGATAAGATTCTGTCTGCAGACACCACTAGGGGGAGCCCTCTGTATACAGAGATACATGATACGATTCTGCCTACAGCCACCACTAGGAGGAGCTCCCTGTATAAAGAGATACATGATAAGATCCTGTCTGCAGTCACCACTAGGGGGAGCTCCCTGTATACAGAGATACATGATAAGATCAGGGGCGGATTAAGAGTAGCCAGGGCCCCGGGCTGTTTAGATGGTGAGGGGCCCTGAAGCGGATGCATCATGTGACTTATCACATGATCCCTTTTGGTAAATCATGTGATAGGTCATGTGATTAATTCATAGCATGCCACACAATTTATTTCCCTTTATGTGCAGCGCTATACATGACATAGCACTATACATAATAGAGGAGAGGTGGGAAATTAATTTTCCCTACAGTCTACATGAAAAACCATTACTGTCACACACACACACATACACATACACAAACACACACACAATGAGCAGACTACAGGACACATATATACAGTTAGGGCCAGAAATATTTGGACAGTGACACAAATTTTGTTATTTTAGCTGTTTACAAAAACATGTTCAGAAATACAATTATATATATAATATGGGCTGAAAGTGCACACTCCCAGCTGCAATATGAGAGTTTCCACATCCAAATCGGAGAAAGGGTTTAGGAATCATAGCTCTGTAATGCATAGCCTCCTCTTTTTCAAGGGACCAAAAGTAATTGGACAATGGACTCTAATGGTGGGTTTACACGCCGCGATATCGGCGTCCAACTCCGACCCAACTCCGACAAAAAGTCACGTGGGTCGCGAGTTGGAGCCGATATCGGGTGCGCGTTGTACTGTTTGACAGTACAACGGGATGCTGGAACGATGCCAAAACGATATCGGAGTTGAATAGCAAAGCTATTCAACTCGCCGATATCGCAAGGCCGTTGTACCAGCATCGCTGCGTGTGACAGCCCAACTCCGATGTCTACGCTCACGTCACCCATTCACTCCCATGTTAACTGGTCGTTCCTGGGTTGGTGGGCGTAGACATCGGAGGGACGTTGTTTCCCGATATCGCAGCGTGTAAACCGGCGATGCGATATCGGGAAAAGTCCTCCCAAAATGCGCGCTCCCGCGGCGTTGTATGCGATATCGGAGCGATATCGCTACGTGTAACCCCACCATAAGGGCTGCAATTAACTCTGAAGGCGTCTCCCTCGTTAACCTGTAATCAATGAAGTAGTTAAAAGGTCAGGGGTGGATTCCAGGTGTGTGGTTTTGCATTTGGAAGCTGTTGCTGTGACCAGACAACATGCGGTCAAAGGAACTCTCAATTGAGGTGAAGCAGAACATCCTGAGGCTGAAAAAAAAGAAAAAATCCATCAGAGAGATAGCAGACATGCTTGGAGTAGCAAAATCAACAGTTGGGTACATTCTGAGAAAAAAGGAATTGACTGGTGAGCTTGGGAACTCTAAAAGGCCTGGGCGTCCACGGATGACAACAGTGGTGGATGATCGCCGCATACTTTATTTGGTGAAGAAGAACCCTATCACAACATCAACTGAAGTCCAGAACACTCTCAGTGAAGTAGGTGTATCTGTCTCTAAGTCAACAGTAAAGAGAAGACTCCATGACAGTAAATACAAAGGGTTCACATCTAGATGCAAACCATTCATCAATTCCAAAAATAGACAGGCCAGAGTTACATTTGCTGAAAAACACCTCAAGAAGCCAGCTCAGTTCTGGAAAAGTATTCTATGGACAGATGAGACAAAGATCAACCTGTACCAGAATGATGGGAAGAAAAAAGTTTGGAGAAGAAAGGGAACGGCACATGATCCAAGGCACACCACATCCTCTGTAAAACATGGTGGAGGCAACGTGATGGCATGGGCATGCATGGCTTTCAATGGCACTGGGTCACTTGTGTTTATTGATGACATAACAGCAGACAAGAGTAGCCGGATGAATTCTGAAGTGTACCGGGATATACTTTCAGCCCAGATTCAGCCAAATGCTGCAAAGTTGATTGGACGGCGCTTCATAGTACAGATGGACAATGACCCCAAGCATACAGCCAAAGCTACCCAGGAGTTCATGAGTGCAAAAAAGTGGAACATTCTGCAATGGCCAAGTCAATCACCAGATCTTAACCCAATTGAGCATGCATTTCACTTGCTCAAATCCAGACTTAAGACGGAAAGACCCACAAACAAGCAAGACCTGAAGGCTGCGGCTGTAAAGGCCTGGCAAAGCATTAAGAAGGAGGAAACCCAGCATTTGGTGATGTCCATGGGTTCCAGACTTAAGGCAGTGATTGCCTCCAAAGGATTCGCAACAAAATATTGAAAATAAAAATATTTTGTTTGGGTTATGTCTATTTGTCCAATTACTTTTGACCTCCTAAAATGTGGAGTGTTTGTAAAGAAATGTGTACAATTCCTACATTTTCTATCAGATATTTTTGTTCAACCCTTCAAATTAAACGTTACAATCTGCACTTGAATTCTGTTGTAGAGGTTTCATTTCAAATCCAATGTGGTGGCATGCAGAGCCCAACTCACGAAAATTGTGTCACTGTCCAAATATTTCTGGCCCTAACTGTACATGCACACACAGGACACATATGTGCACACACACAGGACACATATATACATGCACACACAGGACACATATGTGCACACACACACACAGGACACATATACATGCACACACAGGACACATGTGCGCACACACAGGACACATATATACATGCACACACAGGACACATATGTACACATACAGGACACATGTACATACACAGGACACATATGTGCACACACACACACAGGACACATATATACATGCACACACAGGACACATGTGCGCACACACAGGACACATATATACATGCACACACAGGACACATATGTACACATACAGGACACATGTACATACACAGGACACATATGTGCACACACACACACAGGACACATATACACACAGGACACATATATACATGCACACACAGGACACATATGTACACATACAGGACACATGTACATACACAGGACACATATGTGCACACACACACACAGGACACATATATACATGCACACACAGGACACATATGTGCACACACACACACAGGACACATATGTGCACACACACAGGACACATATGTGCACACACACACACACAGGACACATATACACACACAGGACACATATATACATGCACACACACAGTCCCTCTGTATTATGTGCCCCCTCCCCCTGTTCTCTCACATGAATCCGCTCCATAAGTTATAGAAAATGAAAGTATAATAATGTCCCTCCAGTGACAGGACACAGCGCCTCAGTGCGGCTTCACTCCACCATCTTTGGGATCCTGTTCTTTCCAGTTTGAACCAGACAGAACCTGATCCAGTTTTCTCCCATGTTTCCCTCTGGTTCTGGATCGGTCCTTGCTCTCCGGTTTTGTGTATTCTGTGATCCGGTTTGGTCCGGTTTCTCGGCAGTCTGCAGCCGTTCTGGGCTCCAGTGAAAAAAATCATTCAAAACCGGACAGAAGCAAATCCCGGGCTCTCCGGTGCCTATATCATGGGAGGTTATGGACACCTGATCCATGAAAAAATCAGATTGCTTCCCAGATCCGATTTTGTGCACAGACAATGCTCAGAAATCCTGCCGTCCAAATATCAGCACCATGGACAGTAGTATTTCATGCACAGGCTGAGAATCCAGCACCAAGGTCAGCAGCAAAGCAGACACAGGCAGACTTCAGCACCATGGACAGCGACAGAGCAGACACAGGCAGACTTCAGCACCATGGACAGCAGCAGAGCAGACACAGGCAGACTTCAGCACCATGGTCAGCGGCAGAGCAGACTCAGGCTGACTTCAGCACCATGGACAGCAGCAGAGCAGACGCAGGCTGACTTCAGCACCATGGACAGCGGCAGAGCACACACAGGCAGACTTCAGCACCATGGACAGCGGCAGAGCACACACAGGCAGACTTCAGCACCATGGACAGCGGCAGAGCAGACACAGGCAGACCAGCACCATGGACAGCGGCAGAGCAGTCACAGGCAGACTTCAGCACCATGGACAGCAGCAGAGCAGAAACAGGCAGACCAGCACCATGGACAGCAGCAGAGCAGACACAGGCTGACTTCAGCACCATGGAGAGCAGCAGAGCAGACACAGGCTGACTTCAGCACCATGGACAGCGGCAGAGCACACACAGGCAGACTTCAGCACCATGGACAGCGGCAGAGCACACACAGGCAGACTTCAGCACCATGGACAGCGGCAGAGCAGACACAGGCAGACTTCAGCACCATGGACAGCGGCAGAGCAGACACAGGCAGACCAGCACCATGGACAGCGGCAGAGCAGACACAGGCTGACTTCAACACCATGGACAGCGGCAGAAAAACGAATCCTGCAAAAAACAGGATCCGGACCATATCTGGCCACACTTTGTGCATATCCTGTGCTGACAGGTTAACACACAGCTAAAATAACAAAGGAGCGGCTTCACCACAACTCTGTGACCATTCCTGACTGCAGCCAGAGCCCGGACCTAAACCCAATGGAGCATCTCTGGAGAGACCTGAAAATGGCTCCACCAATGTTCACCATCCAACCTGATGGGACTGGAGAGGAGGAAGAACGGCCGAGGATCCCCAAATCCAGGGGGAAAACTGCATCATTCCCAAGAAGACTCATGGCTGTACGAGCTCAAAAGGTGCAAATACTCAATACTGAGCAAAGGGGCTGAATACGTATCATCAATACTGAGCAAAGGGGCTGAATACTTATCATCAATACTGAGCAATGGGGCTGAATACTTATCATTAATACTGAGCAATGGGGCTGAATACTTATCATCAATACTGAGCAAAGGGGCTGAATACTTATCACCAATACTGAGCAAAGGGGCTGAATACTTATCATCAATACTGAGCAAAGGGGCTGAATACTTATCATCAATACTGAGCAAAGGGGCTGAATACTTATCATCAATACTGAGCAAAGGGGCTGAATACGTATCATCAATACTGAGCAAAGGGGCTGAATACTTATCATCAATACTGAGCAATGGGGCTGAATACTTATCATTAATACTGAGCAATGGGGCTGAATACTTATCATCAATACTGAGCAAAGGGGCTGAATACTTATCACCAATACTGAGCAAAGGGGCTGAATACTTATCATCAATACTGAGCAAAGGGGCTGAATACTTATCATCAATACTGAGCAAAGGGGCTGAATACTTATCATCAATACTGAGCAAAGGGGCTGAATACTTATCATCAATACTGAGCAAAGGGGCTGAATACGTATCATCAATACTGAGCAAAGGGGCTGAATACTTATCATCATACTGAGCAAAGGGGCTGAATAGTTATCATCAATACTGAGCAAAGGGGCTGAATACTTATCATCAATACTGAGCAAAGGGGCTGAATACGTATCATCAATACTGAGCAAAGGGGCTGAATACTTATCATCAATACTGAGCAATGGGGCTGAATAGTTATCATCAATACTGAGCAAAGGGGCTGAATACTTATCATCAATACTGAGCAAAAGGGCTGAATATTTATCATCAATACTGAGCAAAGGGGCTGAATACTTATCATCAATACTGAGCAAAGGGGCTGAATAGTTATCATCAATACTGAGCAAAGGGGCTGAATAGTTATCATCAATACTGAGCAAAGGGGCTGAATACTTATGATCAATACTGAGCAAAGGGGCTGAATACTTATCATCAATACTGAGCAAAGGGGCTGAATACTTATAATCAATACTGAGCAATGGGGCTGAATACTTATCATCAATACTGAGCAAAGTGGCTGAATACTTATCATCAATACTGAGCAAAGGGGCTGAATACTTATCATCAATACTGAGCAAAGTGAATACTTATCATCAATACTGAGCAAAGGGGCTGAATACTTATCATCAATACTGAGCAATGGGGCTGAATACTTATCATCAATACTGAGCAAAGGGGCTGAATACTTATCATCAATACTGAGCAAAGGGGCTGAATACTTATTATCAATACTGAGCAAAGGGGCTGAATACTTATCATCAATACTGAGCAAAGGGGCTGAATACTTATCATCAATACTGAGAAAAGGGGCTGAATACTTATCATCAATACTGAGCAAAGGGGCTGAATACTTATCATCAATACTGAGCAAAGGGGCTGAATACTTATCATCAATACTGAGCAAAGGGGCTGAATACTTATCATCAATACTGAGAAAAGGGGCTGAATACTTATCATCAATACTGAGCAAAGTGGCTGAATACTTATCATCAATACTGAGCAATGGGGCTGAATACTTATCATCAATACTGAGCAAAGTGGCTGAATACTTATCATCAATACTGAGCAAAGGGGCTGAATACTTATCAATACTGAGCAATGGGGCTGAATACTTATCATCAATACTGAGCAAAGGGGCTGAATACTTATCATCAATACTGAGCAAAGGGGCTGAATACTTATCATCAATACTGAGCAAAGGGGCTGAATACTTATCATCAATACTGAGCAAAGGGGCTGAATACTTATCATCAATACTGAGCAAAGGGGCTGAATAGTTATCATCAATACTGAGCAATGGGGCTGAATACTTATCATCAATACTGAGCAAAGGGGCTGAATACTTATCAATACTGAGCAAAGGGGCTGAATACTTATCATCAATACTGAGCAAAGGGGCTGAATACTTATCATCAATACTGAGCAAAGGGGCTGAATACTTATCATCAATACTGAGCAAAGGGGCTGAATACTTATCATCAATACTGAGCAAAGGGGCTGAATACTTACCATCAATACTGAGCAATGGGGCTGAATACTTATCATCAATACTGAGCAAAGGGGCTGAATACTTATCATCAATACTGAGCAAAGGGGCTGAATACTGATCATCAATACTGAGCAAAGGGGCTGAATACTTATCATCAATACTGAGCAAAGGGGCTGAATACTTATCATCAATACTGAGCAAAGGGGCTGAATACTTATCATCAATACTGAGCAAAGGGGCTGAATACTTATCATCAATACTGAGCAAAGGGGCTGAATACTTATCATCAATACTGAGCAAAGGGGCTGAATACTTATCATCAATACTGAGCAAAGGGGCTGAATACTTATCATCAATACTGAGCAAAGGGACTGAATACTTATCACCAATACTGAGCAAAGGGGCTGAATACTTATCATCAATACTGAGCAATGGGGCTGAATACTTATCACCAATACTGAGCAAAGGGGCTGAATACTTATCATCAATACTGAACAAAGGGGCTAAATACTTATCATCAATACTGAGCAAAGGGGCTGAATACTTATCATCAATACTGAGCAAAGGGGCTGAATACTTATCATCAATACTGAGCAAAGGGGCTGAATACTTATGACCATGGGAGATTTCAGATTTTCTTTTTTAATAAATTTGCACAAGTTTCTACACTTTTGTATTTCTCAGTCAGGATGAGGGGCAGAGTGACATTAATGAGAAAATATGAACTTTTCTGAATGTACCTAACCCCTGGGCCAGTCATATACACTTTATATCATGCTGATATCACTATGGATCTAACACATTGTGTATCTTTCCTATGAGTTGCTCACATTCTTGCTCTCTAGTCTTGTGCATATTGGTAGGATTTCCTATGTGGGTGTTGTGATTGTTGTCCCTTTGCTCTGCTGGGGGTTGTAGTCTTATCCCACTGACCATCAGATCCAGATTTCCTGTTCCATCAATGGAAAATAATTATGTGCCTGGGCGGAATGGTATTATGTTGTGGAAATATTAAAGGGGACAAGCAAAGATCTCTATATTAGGCGGTGACAGGTGTGCTTTCTATATTAGGAGGTGACAGGTGTGATCTCTGTATATTAGGCGGTGACAGGTGTGATCTCTCTATATTAGGAGGTGACAGGTGTGATCTCTATATTAGGCGGTGACAGGTGTGATCTCTGTATATTAGGTGGTGACAGGTGTGCTCTCTATATTAGGAGGTGACAGGTGTGATCTCTGTATATTAGGCGGTGACAGGTGTGATCTCTGTATATTAGGCGGTGACAGGTGTGATCTCTGTATATTAGGTGGTGACAGGTGTGCTCTCTATATTAGGCGGTGACAGGTGTGATCTCTGTATATTAGGAGGTGACAGGTGTGATCTCTGTATATTAGGAGGTGACAGGTGTGATCTCTGTATATTAGGAGGTGACAGGTGTGATCTCTGTATATTAGGAGGTGACAGGTGTGATCTCTGTATATTAGGTTGGTGACAGGTGTGATCTCTGTATATTAGGAGGTGACAGGTGTGATCTCTGTATATTAGGAGGTGACAGGTGTATCTCTGTATATTAGGAGGTGACAGGTGTGATCTCTTATATTAGGAGGTGACAGGTGTGATCTCTGTATATTAGGAGGTGACAGGTGTGATCTCTATATTAGGCGGTGACAGGTGTGATCTCTATATTAGGCGGTGACAGGTGTGATCTCTATATTAGGAGGTGACAGGTGTGATCTCTGTATATTAGGAGGTGACAGGTGTGATCTCTGTATATTAGGCAGTGACAGGTGTGATCTCTATATTAGGAGGTGACAGGTGTGCTCTCTATATTAGGAGGTGACAGGTGTGATCTCTATATTAGGCAGTGACAGGTGTGATCTCTATATTAGGCAGTGACAGGTGTGATCTCTATATTAGACAGTGACAGGTGTGCTCTCTATATTAGGAGGTGACAGATGTGATCTCTATATTAGGCAGTGACAGGTGTGATCTCTGTATATTAGGATGGTGACAGGTGTGATCTCTGTATATTAGGAGGTGACAGGTGTGATCTCTATATTAGGAGGTGACAGGTGTGATCTCTGTATATTAGGCAGTGACAGGTGTGATCTCTGTATATTAGGAGGTGACAGGTGTGATCTTTATATTAGGAGGTGACAGGTGTGATCTCTATATTAGGAGGTGACAGATGTGATCTCTATATTAGGAGGTGACAGGTGTGCTCTCTATATTAGGAGGTGACAGGTGTGATCTCTATATTAGGCGGTGACAGGTGTGATCTCTGTATATTAGGAGGTGACAGGTGTGATCTCTCTATATTAGGAGGTGACAGATGTGATCTCTATATTAGGAGGTGACAGGTGTGATCTCTGTATATTAGGAGGTGACAGGTGTGATCTCTATATTAGGAGGTGACAGGTGTGATCTCTATATTAGGAGGTGACAGATGTGATCTCTATATTAGGAGGTGACAGGTGTGATCTCTGTATATTAGGAGGTGACAGGTGTGATCTCTGTATATTAGGAGGTGACAGGTGTGATCTCTGTATATTAGGAGGTGACAGGTGTGATCTCTATATTAGAGGTGGACAGGTGTGATCTCTATATTAGGCGGTGTGCGCTCCTCTCCGGTATATGGCGGTGCTCTCTCTGTATAGGGGGCAGGTGGTGGGCACACACCTTCCCGCAGGCTGGCACCCCCCCCCTGCCCTCCTCGATGCTGTGACAATGCAGCAGGGGGGTGGTGCTCTCCCTCCCCCTATTCTCGTCAGATCCCGGTCCTCCATCCAGCAGTAACAGCGTTCTGGTATCAGGGCAGCGTCTTTGTGTCAGGATGGGCCCCTGGATCCTGTTGGTGGCTGTCACTGTCTGTCTGTCTGTCCCGGGCGCTCTCAGTAAGGTCAGTGTCTTTCTCTATGTGTCCGTCTGTCCTGTCATTCTTCTCCTCCTCTCCATCCTCCTCTCCATCCTCCTCTCCATCCTCCTCTCCATCCTCCTCTCCATCCTCCTCTCCATCCTCCTCTCCATCCTCCTCTCCATCCTCCTCTCCGTCCTCCCTTGGGGTCTCTGATTCTTCTTCGTCTCCTCTTGGTTCTCTGAGTTCCCCATAGACTCTGCGGTGTGTGGCCCCCGGGGGACAGCCCTGGAGGACCGCTCGCTCAGGATCCCCCTCCCCAGATCATTGGATGATCTGAGGAGATCTGGTGGTGAGATCTCCATGTATCCAGGAGACACAGAGACGTCTTCATCACTACCTGCTCCATCATCCTATAAGCCCCTCATTGATGATGAGACCCCGGTATGGCTCAGCCCTGCCCCGGCCTGGTGTTCACCACACTGCTCCCCTCCCTCATTATCAGTAATGACATTGTCCCCGGGGGGGGGGGGGGGATATTAGTCAGAGGCTCAGATCCGCCGAGGATCACTGGTGATTTGTGCTAATGAGAGGAAGCCGCAACACAACAGATCACCAGCTAATATACCGCCATCCCGTATACCATACTGTGCCGTATAGTGCCACATTACATATATACTGTACCGTATAGTGCCACATTACATATATACTGTGCCGTATAGTGCCACATTACATATATACTGTGCTGAATAGTGCCACATTACATATATACTGTGCCGTATAGTGCCACATTACATATATACTGTGCCGTATAGTGCCACATTACATATATACTGTGCCGTATAGTGCCACATTACATATATACTGTGCTGAATAGTGCCACATTACATATATAATGTGCCGAATAGTGCCACATTACATATATACTGTGCCATATAGTGCCACATTACATATATACTGTGCCGTATAGTGCCACATTACATATATACTGTGCTGATAGTGCCACATTACATATATAATGTGCCGTATAGTGCCACATTACATATATACTGTGCCATATAGTGCCACATTACATATATACTGTGCCGTATAGTGCCACATTACATATATACTGTGCCATATAGTGCCACATTACATATATACTGTGCCGTATAGTGCCACATTACATATATACTGTCCCGTATTAGTGCCACATTACATATATACTGTGCCGTATAGTGCCACATTACATATATACTGTGCCGTATAGTGCCACATTACATATATACTGTGCCGTTATAGTGCCACATTACATATATACTTGCCGTATAGTGCCACATTACATATATACTATGTGCCGTTATAGTGCCACATTACATATATACTGTGCCGTATAGTGCCACATTACATATATACTGTGCCGTATAGTGCCACATTACATATATACTGTGCCGTATAGTGCCAACATTACATATATACTGTGCCGTATAGTGCCACATTACATATATACTGTGCCGTATAGTGCCACATTACATATATACTGTGCCTTTATAGTGCCACATTACATATATACTGTGCCGTATAGTGCCACATTACATATATACTGTGCCGTATAGTGCCACATTACATATATACATGTGCCGTATAGTGCCACATTACATATATACTGTAGCCGTATTAGTGCCACATTACATATATATACTGTGCCGTATAGTGCCACATTACATATATACAGTGCCGTATAGTGCCACATTACATATATTACTGTGCCGTATAGTGCCACATTACATTATATACTGAGCCGTATAGTGCCACATTAACATATAATTACATGTGCCGTATAGTGCCACATTACATATATACTGTGCCGTATAGTGCCACATTACATATTATACTGTGCCGTATAGTGCCACATTACATATATTACTGTACCGTATAGTGCCACATTACATATATACGTGCCGTATAGTGCCACATTACATATATACTGTCCGTATAGTGCCACATTACATATATACTGTGCCGTATAGTGCCACATTACATATATACTGTGCCGTATAGTGCCACATTACATATATACTGTGCCGTATGTGCCACATTACATATATACTGTGCCGTATAGTGCCACATTAACATATATACTGTGCCGTATAGTGCCACATTACATATATACTGTCCGTATAGTGCCACATTACATATATACTGTACCGTATAGTGCCACATTACATATATACTGTGCCGTATAGTGCCACATTACATATATACTGTGCCGTATAGTGCCACATAACATATATACAGTGCCGTATAGTGCCACATTACATATATACTGTGCCGTATAGTGCCACATTACATATATACTGTGCCGTATAGTGCCACATTACATATATACTGTGCCGTATAGTGCCACATTACATATATACTGTGCCGTATAGTGCCACATTACATATATACTGTGCCGTATAGTGCCACATTACATATATGGCCGATAGTGCACATTACTATATACGTGCCATTGACATTAATATTACTGAGGCCGTATAGTGCCACATTACATATATACTGTGCCGTATAGTGCCACATTACATATATACAGTGCCGTATAGTGCCACATTACATTTTATACTGAGCCGTTATAGTGCCACATTACATATATACAGTGCCGTATAGTGCCCATACATTAACATTATATATCTATAAGCCGTATAGTGCCACATTACATATATACAGTGCCGTATAGTGCCACATTACATATATACTGTTATGCCGTATATTAGTGCCAATACATATATACGTGCGTATAGTGCCACATTACATATATACTGTGCCGTATAGTGCCACATTACATATATACTGTGCCGTATAGTGCCACATTACATATATACTGTGCCGTTAGTCCACATTACATTATACGTGCCATATAGTGCATATATATATACAGCGCCGTATAGTGCACAATTACATATATACTGTACCGTATAGTGCCACATTACATATATACTGTGCCATATAGTGCCACATTACATATATACTGTGCCGTATAGTGTCACATAACATATATACAGCGCCGTATAGTGCCACATTACATATATACTGATCCGTATAGTGCCACATTACATATATACAGTGCCGTATAGTGCCACATTACATATATACGTGTACCGTATAGTGCCACATTACATATATACTGTGCCATATAGTGCCACATTACATATATACTGTGCTGTATAGTGCCACATTACATATATACTGTGCCGTATAGTGCCACATTACATATATACTGTGCCGTATAGTGCCACATTACATATATACTGTGCCGTATAGTGCCACATACATATATACAGGCCGTATAGTGCCACACTCCATTTATATAGCACCATATTGGGTCATATTGACATAGAGTTCTGTATATATGCCACATTACATATATATAGTATATCATATATTTCATTTATATAGCACCGTATAGTATCATATTACGTATCTATAGTACCGTATAGTGCCACATTTCATTTATATAGCTCCAAATAGTTCTGTATAGTGCCACATTACATATATATAGTACTGTATAGTGTCCTATTGCACATATAGTTCTGTATAATGTCATACTATGTATAGTAAGAAATAGTGGCATATTACATATATAGTGTACAGTATAGTGTCATACTAGATATAGTACCATATAATGCTATATTCTATTTATATAGCACCATATAGTGTCATGTTGCACATATACTTCTTTATAGCGCCATATTATATATAGTACCATATAGTGTCAGTTACATACAGTATATAGTACCATCTAGCATCATATTACATATCTAGTACCATACAGTACCATATTACATATATAACACAGAATATTGTCATGTTACATATATATATAGTACTGTGAAGTGTCATATCTCTAATATATATAGTACTATATAGTTGCATATCTCATAATCTCATATATATAGTACCATGTAGTACTATATTACATATAGTATCGTAATGCATCATGTTACACATATATAATACCGTATGGTGTTATATTACATATATAGTACCGTATGGTGTCATGTTACATATATATTGTACTATATAGTGCCATATTACTTATACATAGTACCATATAGTGTCATATTATAATGCCATGTAGTACCTATATAACAGTGCTATACACTGCTTTAATAATACACCATTCTGTGCTTACATTATTGTGCAATACATGTAACATACAATTATATAGCGCCAAACAAAATCACCATATGGTAACGTGGTGCTTATATAAAGCCATACAGTTTCTATGTAATAGTTCTATAAAGCAGCACAAGTAATCTCACCATACAGTGCTTACATAATAGTTTCAAATGAAAGTGCAATATAAGGCATAAATAATACCACCAGACCGTGCTGACATATTAGCACCATATAATGTCCGTGTAATAGTGTGTATATTGCATAAATAATAGTGACATAGCACAATGTTACATAGTGCATATATAATACCACCAGACTGTGCTTACATATTCACATCATATAATGTCCATATAATAGTGCTATATATTGCATACATAAAAGTGACATATAACGGGGCTACATAGTGCATATATAATACTATACCACATGGTGCTGACACAATAGCGCTTCACAGTGTCCATACAGGAATGCTAAACAATCCCACAGAGCAGAGCTCGTCTGATATCACTTTATGGTATCCATATAAAAGTGCTATATAGTGCATACATAATAACATCAACATGAAGCTCTTTGTGTCATATAGTGTCCATACAGTTGTCACATACAACCATATATTGCCTAAATAATACCACAGTGCAATGTTTCTATGATAATTTAGTATCCATATGAAATTGCCATACAGTGCATGAAAATGCCGTTATACAGTGCTTACATAATAGTGGTACATAGTGACTATAACTTAGTGCTATATAGTGCATATATAATACTACCATACAGTGCTTACATAATAGTATGATATAATGGCCATATAACATTGCTACATGGAACATATATAATAATACCATACAGTGCTTACATAACAGTGCCATATAGTGTACATATAACATTGCTACATAGTGCATATATAATACTACCATACAGTGCTTACATAATAATGCTATATAGTCAATAAAGCAGTGTTACATAGTCCATATATAATACCATCATACAGTGATATATAGTGTCCATATAGCAGTGCTACATAGTGCATATACAGTATAATACCATCATACAGTGCCATACAGTGATATATAGTGTCCATATAGCAGTGCTACATAGTGCATATACAGTGTAATACCATCATACAGTGCCATACAGTGATATATAGTGTCCATATAGCAGTGCTACATAGTGCATATACAGTATAATACCATCATACAGCGCCATACAGTGATATATAGTGTCCATATAACAGTGCTACATAGTGCATACACAGTATAATACCATCATACAGCGCCATACAGTGATATATAGTGTCCATATAGCAGTGCTACATAGTGCATATACAGTATAATACCATCATACAGCGCCATACAGTGATATATAGTGTCCATATAGCAGGGCTACATAGTGCATACACAGTATAATACCATCATACAGTGCCATACAGTGATATATAGTGTCCATATAGCAGGGCTACATAGTGCATATACAGTGTAATACCATCATACAGTGCCATACAGTGATATATAGTGTCCATATAGCAGTGCTACATAGTGCATACACAGTATAATACCATCATACAGTGCCATACAGTGATATATAGTGTCCATATAGCAGGGCTACATAGTGCATACACAGTATAATACCATCATACAGTGCCATACAGTGATATATAGTGTCCATATAGCAGTGCTACATAGTGCATACACAGTATAATGCCATCATACAGCGCCATACAGTGATATATAGTGTCCAGTTCCTTTGGCTCTGGGCTCCTCTATGTACCGTGCCGGGTTGACTTCCTTCCTGACTGTAAGCTCTTCAGGGCAGTAATGGAGGCCGGTCTCTCGTCAGGGCCCTGTAATTGTTATAATGTCCCTCAGGACTGAGCGCTAATCTAATTTGTATTGATTGTAAGATGGCGGACGCGGAGTATCTCACAGCTCTTCCCTTTGTTACCCTTTTGCTTCCACATCCAGCCTCTGGGTGTACTGAGCCACGATGACCTTGGAGTTGCTCGAAGGGTCAGAAGAAGCCTTCCTTATGAGGCCGACATGATGTCCTACATGCCCTCAGAACCGGTCCATAACGAGCCTTTATACCCTGACCTGAGCCAAGCAATGCTTGCCAGATTGTCGTCGGCCTACCCTCAAGAAGAACTGCTTGCCCGAGCCTTGGAGAGGATGGGCAACCTTAGAAGAATTGAACCCACCCATGACAGTCCGTCCCTCCAACAGCTGGTGGAAGAAGGACAGAGAAGAGACAAGGAGGCCATGTATCTGGCCAACCTTCTGCACCTGTGGAACCAGATCAACCAGGGGAAGGCCTACGTAGAGCAAATCCAGGGTTTTCCAGGTCCAGTCCCATCAGACATATCAGAGTATCAGAGGCCGTACCCAGACTACGACGACACTGCGGTGGTGGCCAGCCGGACGAGACCCCAGATCTCACGAAACCAGGTGGCACAGAGTCATTACAGGCAGAACCGGGCCTATGAAGGTCCAGCTTTACACCTCCAACCAGAGGAGACCAGCGAGGATGGCTATCCCATGGACGAGGAGATGTTAAGGTAAGAGTCAGTACACCAAGTAGCCAATACTGTCCGACTAGTGTCCAGGTAAGAGTCAGTACACCAAGTAGCCAATACTGTCCGACTAGTGTCCAGGGGTATATGAATAGTGCCCTGGATATCAGACCGAAATGAATGATGTCCCCAAGATTGGGCAGTGACATCACTTAAAGGGGAACTCCAGGGAGATTAACAATATTTGTACAGTCCCTGCCCTCCTACATGATGGAGCAGAGCTGTCCACTACAGGTCTAGGATCTATAGATCACTTATGGATCAATAAAATCATATCTGCTCCTCAGCTCTCACCTCTCCCTCAGGGGATAGAGAAATTCAGTCATGCATAGTGCTAAAGATTCAGGGGACAGGAAGCTACCAAGTTGATATGGGGAATGGAGACCATGGCAGTGCTGAATCAATCAATGTAGTGCTTTGCCTCTGCTCCTAGTCCGATACATGGCAGCACACATTCTATACCATCATATCATTGTACAGCAGAGGATGACAGTATGTATTTATGTCTTCTTGGTGACATGATTGCTATTTAAAGGGAGAACAACCCTATTTTTACATTATATAGGTCATGCAGAAGTATGAGGGGGCAGGAATGTAAGATGATCCTAGAGCCCCCCTGCCATGCCCCCTGTTCATTCAGAAGTATAAGGTGCAGGAAGATGATCCTGGAGCCCTCAGGCTTCACGCCCAACCACACCTCCTATCACAGCTGCAGCATGAGGCTGAATTTCTCTGTCCCCAAAGGGAGGGGTGAGAGCTGAGGAGCAGATATGATTTTATTGATTCATTAGAGATCTATAGATCCTAGAACTGCAGTGTACACCTCTGCTTCATCATGTAGGAGGGCGGCAGGGACGGTACTAAAAGTTTTATCTCCCCGGGGTTCCCCATTAATGATTGACACTGTCAGGGAAGACATTTAAAGGAGATATACATTTTGTTATATAAATTGCTGCAAATCATAAAAAAATCAACACAATAAGTGAATGTTTCTAGAATATTGTATATTGCTGGGTAACTACACCTAAATCAGTGTCTTTAAATTTGTATCTGTAGATATTCTGTAAAACTAGTTTTCTTTACAAAATATTTGTAAGTTGCAATACCACCTATCACCACAATCAGCTGGTATTTTCCATAGCTCCAGTGCAACAGCGCCCCCCACTCATGCAACTCATCAAAACAACAGAAATGTGATAGACTCTGGTGCAATGGCATGAACAGTCTGTGATAAATGAACGGCATAAAGTCATCCAGCAGCACAGAGTGTGTTAGGAAGGGGGGGCAATGATTTTCCATACATATATAAAGAGCACAATTTACAGCAGCACAGAGTATTTATGCTCGATTTTATAATGTTTTTGCAATGTTTTGACAGGTACCTTGTAACTCGTGTCCTGTCTGCAATGAACGAGGCTGAAATGTCCCAGCGCCTGCCACCAAGTGTCCCCCGACGCATGCGGCGCTCATTGGATGACGACCACGAGGATGACGACACCCCGGCCAATCTGCTGCGTGTCAAACGTCTGGACACCGACAACGCAGTCCCCGACTATTCCTCCAATGGGCGACTCCACAGGAAGCGGATGGAGAGCAACCTGGATATTCAGAGCCGTCCCCAACACTTCACTGATCAAAGGGTCACGGAGCAACTGCTCAAGTATTTCCCCCAATAATCGTCCACATACCCGCCCCCATCCTGCTCATTCCACACATAGGTTCCTCATGTGGCACCACATACATATCTGTCTGTCCATCCACCCATGGGTCGGACACCACTGTGACTTTCTCCCATGTCTGGTCTCCTTCCCAGTCATTGGGCTGGATGACCACCATGGGGTCACTACCTGTCCTCTGGCCCGAGCCTTGTAGAATGTATGACCGTCGCCCAATAGATACAGCAAAAATGCTCATGCGGTCCTTCTATCCACCATCCACCACTATGGCATCTACCATTGAACGCCATCTTGGATTTCTATGAACCCCCTTCCCCCCGGTATTAAGAACCCACAGTGTTCATATTGAACATTAGATTATGTCCATTTGGTCTTTACCCAAACCCACCGGTCCCTAAGGATGGATAGGCCACATGGGCTGTCCTAAAGGGCAACTCCACATTTGAATTGCGTCCATGGAAGCGGTAGTAGAGTAGGACAAAATTGGTAACATTTAAAGGGGTCATCCAGTTACATTACTGGAAGTCCAGAAGATATGTCAAAAGGGGGTTCTCCATATGACATTAGTGGAGGTCCGGATGCTTGCATAAAGGCTCATAACTGTTGGTGGGGGCTCTCCGACCATTAAAGGGTTGTCCGTGACATTAGTGGAGGTCCAGAAGCTTCATAAAGCATCGTAACTGTAGGTGGGGCTCTCCGACCATTAAAGGGATCGTCCATGACATTAGTGGAGGTCCAGAAGCTTTAATAAAGCGTCGTTACTGTTGGTGGGGGCTCTCCGACCATTAAAGGGATCGTCCAGTGACATTAGTGGAAAATCCAGAAGCTTATAAATACATCATAACTGTTGGTGGGGGCTCTCGAACCATTAAAGGGATCGTCCAGGACATTAGTAGGAGGTCCAGAAGCTTATAAAGGTGTCATAACTGTTGGTGGGGTCTCTCCAACCATTAAAGGGATCGTCCAGTGACATTAGTGGAGGTCCAGAAGCTTAATAAAGGTCATAACTGTTGGTGGGGGGTCTCTGACCATTAAAGGGATCGTCCAGTGACATTAGTGGAGGTCCAGAAGCTTGTATAAAAAGCGTATAACTGTTGGTGGGGGTTCTCAACCATTAAAGGGATCGTCCAGTGACATTAGTGGAGGTCCAGAAGCTTTATAAAGGCGTCATAACTGTTGGTGGGGGCTCTCCAACCATTAAAGGGATCGTCCAGTGACATTAGTGAGGTCCAGAAGCTTAATAAAGGTGTCATAACTGTTGGTGGGGGCTCTGCCAACCATTAAAGGGGATCGTCCAGTGACATTAGTAGAGGTCCAGAAGCTTAATAAAGGTGTCATAACTGTTGGTGGGGGCCTCTCCGACCATTAAAGGGGTCGTCCAGTGACATTAGTGGAGGTCCAGAAGCTTAATAAAGTGTCATAACTATTGGTGGGGGCTCTCCAACCATTAAAGGGATCGTCCAGTGACATTAGTGGAGGTCCAAAGCTTAATAAAGGCATCATAACAGTTGATTGGGGTCTCTCCGACCATTAAAGGGTTCGTCCAGTGACATTAGTGGAGGTCCGAAGCTTAATAAAGGCGTCATAACTGTTGTGGGGTCTCTCCGACCATTAAAAGTCCAATTCCCAGGAACATTAATGGAGTTTCCAAACGTAATAGTGAACATAACTTATGTGGGAGTTACCCTTTAAATGGTCGTGCATGACATTAGTAGAGGCCGAAAAAAAAGAGTGTAATAAACCTTTGGAATCTCTGACCATTAATGTAGTACTATTATTACCAACTTAATTAAAAAGTTTTACAGGGTGGAGTGCCCCCGACCATAATATCCGTCCAGTGACATTAGTGGAGGTCCGGAAGCTTTATAAAGGTGTCATAACTGTTGGTGGGGGCTCTCCGACCATTAAAAGGATCGTCCAGTGACATTAGTAGAGGTCCAGAAGCTTAATAAAGGTGTCATAACTGTTGGTGGGGGCTCTCCAACCATTAAAGGGGTCGTCCAGTGACATTAGTAGAGGTCCAGAAGCTTAATAAAGGTGTCATAACTGTTGGTGGGGGCTCTCCGACCATTAAAGGGGTCGTCCAGTGACATTAGTGGAGGTCCAGAAGCTTAATAAAGGTGTCATAACTGTTGGTGGGGGCTCTCCAACCATTAAAGGGGTCGTCCAGTGACATTAGTGGAGGTCCAGAAGCTTAATAAAGGTGTCATAACTGTTGGTGGGGGCTCTCCGACCATTAAAGGGGTCGTCCAGTGACATTAGTGGAGGTCCAGAAGCTTAATAAAGGTGTCATAACTGTTGGGGGGCTCTCCGACCATTAAGGGATCGTCCAGTGACATTAGTAGAGGTCCGGAAGCTTTATAAAGGTGTCATAACTGTTGGTGGGGGCTCTCCGACCATTAAAGGGTCGTCCAGTGACATTAGTGGAGGTCCAGAAGCTTAATAAAGGTGTCATAACTGTTGGTGGGGGCTCTCCAACCATTAAAGGGGTCGTCCAGTGACATTAGTGGAGGTCCAGAAGCTTAATAAAGGTGTCATAACTGTTGGTGGGGCTCTCCGACCATTAAAGGGGTCGTCCAGTGACATTAGTGGAGGTCCAGAAGCTTAATAAAGGTGTCATAACTGTTGGTGGGGCTCTCCAACCATTAAAGGGATCGTCCAGTGACATTAGTGGAGGTCCAGAAGCTTTATAAAGGCGTCATAACTGTTGGTGGGGGCTCTCCAACCATTAAAGGGATCGTCCAGTGACATTAGTGGAGGTCCAGAAGCTTTATAAAGGTGTCATAACTGTTGGTGGGGGCTCTCCAACCATTAAAGGGATCGTCCAGTGACATTAGTGGAGGTCCAGAAGCTTTATAAAGGTGTCATAACTGTTGGTGGGGCCTCTCCGACCATTAAAGGGGTCGTCCAGTGACATTAGTGGAGGTCCAGAAGCTTGATAAAGATGTCATAACTATTGGTGGGGGCTCTCCGACCATTAAAGGGATCGTCCAGTGACATTAGTGGAGGTCCAAAGCTTAATAAAGGCATCATAACAGTTTGGGGTCTCTCGACCATTAAAGGGATTGTCCAGTGACATTAGTGGAGGTCCCGAAGCTTAATAAAGGCGTCATAACTGTTGTTGGGGTCTCTCCGACCATTAAAAAACACAATCTCCCAAAAGGGGAACCAATAACATGAAGTTTCCCAAACGAATAGTGAAAATACTTCAAATGTGGAGTTACCCTTTAAATTGGCGGGCATTACATCTACTCACAGCCAAAAAAGAAGAATGTAAGAAACCATTGAAATCTCGGCACCTTAATGTATTATTTTACACATCACAATCTCCCAAAAAGCTGCTACAGGGGGTTTTAGTGCCCCCCACCTATCACATATCCGTCCTTATAGTACCAGCATAATACGGGCCTAATGGATCAAAACCATCTCCTAGGCAAAGTGCTCTTAGTGTCCATAGCAACCAATCAGAACTCAGCTTTCATTCTGTAAACTGCCTGGTAGAAATGAAACGTGGACTCTGATTGGTTGCTATGGACAATATGGACCCTTAGATACGAGACCTGTTGTCTCCAGAATGTTTCTTTTCACATATCCCCAGCACTGGTCCAAGTCCTCCCAGACCCCTCTGGATATATATCTGCCCTGGCCACGTCCCCTCCACCGTCACCCGGCTCTGTGTCCTGGTTTTTAATGGTGTGTTTTCTATCCTCGCTTATCGCATAGATGTGCACTGAGCAGTAAAGAGATGTCACTTATTGTATATTGCTCTGCAGGTGAATAAAATGGTGTATCCATACCCAGCTCTTACTCCTGTGTGACACTGTGCTATATGTGTATATCCTATATCAGGGCGCCCCCAACCCAAGATGTGGCCGTCATAGGTACTGCGTCTGCAAGCTGGTGACAGTCCCACTGGGCCACTCTGCGCTTTTATCATTTCCAATTTGGGGTCCGATACTAAGACCTTCAGTAGCCCCTATGCTGCTACTACCACCCCACTAGCGCACCATTTGCAACCTTTTACATGCAACTGAACCTTCCAACTGTCCCTGATCCAGCAGGACAGTCTTGAATTAGCGGAGTTGTCCAGGAGGTAGAGGGTAGGTTCTGCATTCAACTGTATTAATGTTCTCAGTAAGCCGCACAGCTGAAGAAAATAGTGGCGCAGGAGGAGCAGACGGGGGCTGCTTGTGTGAAAGCCACTGTCGGATATCATACAGTCTATGGGGAGCTGTAGGACTTGATACTGGATGTGAGGGTCCATAGAGTCTAAACACTATCTGTGGGGGGCTGTAGAGACTTCATAATGTGTATGAATAGCTGTAGGGACTTCATACTGTCTGTGGGGGGCTGTAGAGACTTTATACTGTCTATGGGGGGCTGTAGGGACTGCAGATAAGGTAGCTGCTTCTGTGAAGGTCACTGTGAAGTATCATACTATCTGTGGGTGTTGTAGGTGCATCATACTGTGTGTGGGGGCTTCATATTGTCTGTGGGGGCTGTAGGGACATCATACTGTGTGGGGGGGCTTCATACTGTCTGTGAGGGTTGTAGAGTCTTTATAATTTGTGTGTAGGGCTGTAGAGTCTTCATACTTTGTGTGTAGGGCTGTAGAGTCTTCATACTGTCTGTGGAGATCTGCAGAGATGTCATATTGTGTGTGTGGGGGGGCTGTAAGGGCTTCATATTATCTATGGGGGGCTGTAGAGACTTCAAACTGTGCGGCTTATTTAGATGTTTTTTGGCAAAATCTAATCTGGCCAGGGCGGACCTACCATGTGTTCATGCTGGTTCAGTCTATATTTGCACTTGTGGTGACTCCTCTGGATTTGCACCTTGTGGTGACTCCTCTGTATCTGCCCTTGCGTGACCCCTCTGTATCTGCACCTGTGGTGACTCCCTGGCTTTGCTCCTTGCAGTGACCCCTTTGTATCTGCACCTTGTGGTGACCCTCTGTATTTGCACCTTGTTTGATTCCCTTGTCTTTGCTCCTTGCTGTGACTCCTCTCTATCTGCACCTTGCGGTGAACCCTATGTACTGGCACCTTATGGTGACCCCTCTGTTTGCACCTTGTGGTGACTCCTCTGTATCAGCACCTTGGGTAACCCCTCTGTATTTGCCCTTGCGGTGACCTCTCTGTATTTGCACTTTGTGGTGACTTTCTATATTTGCACTTTGTGGTGACTCCTCTGTATTTGCATCTTGTGGTGACTCCCCTGTATCTACACCTTGTGGTGACCCCTCTGTATTTGCACTTTGTGGTGACCCCTCTGTATTTGCACCTTGTGGTGACTCCTCTGTATTTGCACCTTGTGGTGACTCCTCTGTATTGCATCTTGTGGGGACTCCTCTGTATTTGCTCCTTGTGGTGACCCTCTGTATTTGCACTTTGTGGTGACCCCTCTGTATTTGCACTTGTGGTGACTCCTCTGTATTTGCACCTTGTAGTGACCCCTCTGTATTTGCTTCTTGTGGTGACTCCTCTGTATTTGCTTCTTGTGGTGACTCCTCTGTATTTGCACCTTGTAGTGACCCCTCTGTATTTGCTCCTTGTGGTGACTCCTCTGTATTTGCACTTGTGGTGACCCCTCTGTATTTGCTCCTTGTGGTGACCCCTCTGTATTTGCTTCTTGTGGTGACCCTTGTATTTGCACCTTGTGGTGACCCTCTGTATTTGCTTCTTGTGGTGACTCTCTGTATTTGCTTCTTGTAGTGACCCCTCTGTATTTGCACCTTGTGGTGACCCCTCTGTATTTGCTTCTTGTGGTGACTCCTCTGTATTTGCACCTTGTAGTGACCCCTCTGTATTTGCTTCTTGTGGTGACTCCTCTGTATTTGCTTCTTGAGGTGACCCTCTGTATTTGCACCTTGTAGTGACCCCTCTGTATTTGCTTCTTGAGGTGACCCTCTGTATTTGCACCTTGTAGTGACTCCTCTGTTTTTGCACCTTGTGGTGACCCCTCTGTATTTGCCCCTTGCAGTGACTCCCCTGTATCTACACCTTATGGTGACCCCTCTGTATCTGCACCTTGTGGTGACCCCTCTGTATTTGCTCCTTGTGGTGACTCCTCTGTATCTACACCTTGTGGTGACCCCTCTGTATTTGCTCTCATGACGTCTTCTGTTTATGGGAGAGGGTTAATTACTTGGGTGGATGTTGTGAAGCTTTTTCTTCACCATGGATAGGATTGTGCGATCATCCACCACTGTTGTCTTCCAGGGACGTCCAGGCGTTCATGAGTTCTCCGTTCACCCGTGCGCTTTATTTTTCTTTTTTACAGAATACCAAACTATTCATTTGGCCGCTCTTAACATTTCTGATATCTCTCTGATGGATTTCTTCATTTTAATGATTTAGTGTTTCTCTTCCTTCGATCGTATGTGAAGAGTTCATAAAAAGAATTTCCAAATGCAAATGCCACACCTGAAATCAGCTCCAGACCTTTTACCTCCATAGTTGATGATGCATTAACAAAGGAAGAGGCAGCTACATATTAAAGAGCTGAATTCCTAAACCCTTCCTCCAATTAGGATCAGAATAACCTCAAATTACAGCTGAGAGTCAGTGTCCATATTGATTATATACGGTAACTGGATGTTAAATGTGTTTGAGTGGATGTAAAATCTGTGTCAGCAAATGCAGATAAGCCCCATTAAATAATACTCAGCCACCTGAGCATCTGTGGAATAACATCCTACGGTCATTGGTGCATCTGTTAATATATAAAACTGTTATTGAGGGGAGAGGTGTCACAAGGGACCTCTGCTGTCTGTGCCCTCCACTGGTAGGACCATCATCATATTAGACTGGAGCACACTATAAAGGGCTGGAGGACCCTATACTGGGCTGGAGGACTCTATGATGAGCTGGAGGACACTATACTGGGCTGGAGGACACTATACTGAACTGGTAGACACTATGCTGTGCTGGAGTATACTGTACTGGGCGGGAGGACACTGTGCTGTGTAGGAGGACACTATGCTGTGCTGGAGTATACTATACTGGGCTGGTGGACACTATACTGGGTTGGCGGACACTATACTGGGCTGGCGGACACAATACTGGGCTGGTGGACACAATACTGGGCTAGAGGACGCTATGTTGTCCAGGAGGACACTATCTGGGGACTGAGGACACTACACTGGGTCAGAGGACACTACTTGGCAGAAGGACACTATACTGGGCAGGAGGACACTATGCTGGGCAGGAGGACACTATGCTGGGCAGGAGGACACTATGCTGTGCAGGAGGACACTATGCTGTCCTGGAGTACACTATGCTGGGCTGATGGAAACTATGCTGAGCTGATGGAAACTATGCTGGGCTGGAGTAAATTATACTGGGCTGGAGGACACTATGTTGGGCTGGTGAACACTATGCTGGGCTGGAGTATATACTGGGTTGGAGGACACTATACTGGGCTGGAGGACACTAGACTGTGCTGGAGTATACTATACTGGGCTGGAGGACACTATGTTGAGCTGGTGAACACTATGCTGGGCTGGAGTATATACTGGGCTGGAGAACACTATGCTGTGCTGGAGTATATTATACTGGGCTGGAGGACACTATGCTGTGCTGGAGTATACTATACTTAGCTGGTGGACACTATGCTGTGCAGGAGGACACTATCTGGGGACTGAGGACACTATACTGGGTCGGAGGATACTATACTGGGCAGGAGGGCACTATGCTGGGCTGATGGAAACTATGCTGAGCTGATGGAAACTATGCTGGGCTGGAGTATACTATACTGGGCTGGAGGACACTATGCTGGGCTGGTGAACACTATGCTGGGCTGGAGTATATACTGGGCTGGAGGACACTATGCTGGGCTGGCGAACACTATTCTGGGCTGGAGGACACTATTCTGGGCTGGAGGACACTACGCAGGGCTGGAGTATATACTGGGCTGGAGGACACTATGCTGGGCTGGAGGACACTACGCAGGGCTGGAGTATATACTGGGCTGGAGGACACTATGCTGGGCTGGAGGACACTATTCTGGGCTGGAGGACACTATGCTGGGCTGGTGAACACTATGCTGGGCTGGAGGACACTATGCTGGGCTGGAGGACACTATGCTGGGCTGGTGAACACTATTCTGGGCTGGAGGACACTATGCTGGGCTGGTGAACACTATGCTGGGCTGGAGGACACTATGCTGGGCTGGTGAACACTATGCTGGGCTGGAGGACACTATGCTGGGCTGGAGGACACTACGCAGGGCTGGAGTATATACTGGGCTGGAGGACACTATGCTGGGCTGGAGGACACTATTCTGGGCTGGAGGACACTATGCTGGGCTGGTGAACACTATGCTGGGCTGGAGGACACTATGCTGGGCTGGAGGACACTATGCTGGGCTGGTGAACACTATTCTGGGCTGGAGGACACTATGCTGGGCTGGTGAACACTATGCTGGGCTGGAGGACACTATGCTGGGCTGGTGAACACTATGCTGGGCTGGAGGACACTATGCTGGGCTGGTGAACACTATGCTGGGCTGGAGTATACACTGGGCTGGAGGACACTACGCAGGGCTGGTGAACACTATTCTGGGCTGGTGAAAACTATGCTGTCCTGGAGGACACTATGCTGGGATGGAAGACACTAGGTTGGTCGGGATGACACTCTACTAGGCCGGAGGACACTATACTGTGCTGGAGGACTCTATGCTGGGCTGGAGGGGATCACGCTGTGGGGACATTGCACAATGTAGGTGAAATCATATTGTGTAAGGGGAATTATTTTATATTTGATGATATTGCAGAGCACCTAAACTAAGAGAAATGCCACACCCGACCCCTAAAAGATACAAGCCCCAGGACAGACACAGCTGCAGGGAATGAATGTCCTGATTTTGACACTGCGGTGGTACTGGCATCTCCTTTCTTATTTATACCTTTTTCCCCTGGTCTCGGTGTTCTAGAGATGATGACGTCATGCTGACAGCTCAGATCACGGCTGCTGCCAATCACTGAGCTCAATGTAGACAGCACAAGCTGCCGAGCTCAGCGATTGTCTGCAGCGGTAAAGCATATAGAGGAGGTGACTGCTGCAGCCAAAACACTAAGACCGGAGGAGCAGCAGAGAGCTGCAATGGACCAGGGGAGAGTGAGCACTAACTCTGCTTATTACAGGAGCATCTCAATGAATTAGAATAGCATCAAAAAGTGAATTTATTTCAGTAATTCAGTCATTACACACTGAGGGATCTATTTCATGGGTTTATTTCTGTTAATGTTGATGATTAATGAAAACAAAAAGGTCATTATCTCAGAAAATTAAAGTAGGGAGGGTGAAGGGTCTGAGAGATGAAATATGACCTAAATAGGTATCAGAGGCTTCACCTTGTGTGGTTGTGAGAGTCACAACCACCATAAAAGCAGATGACGACTGCTGCAGTCACCAGCGTGGTGCATATAGAGCAGGGAGGGTGAAGAGTTAAACACCGCGCTACCGTATTCCATAAGTCATCAAAGGGGAGTGTGGAGGGGAATGGGGAGGATGAAGGGTTAAAAACCATGCTGCCGTATTCCACAACACATCAAAGGGTGAATATGATATTGATTTATTAGTCAACGTGTTTCAGGGCTTCTTGGCCCCTTCCTCAGGACAAATCAATATCATATTGCCATGTTTCAGGGAGTCTTGAAATACGTTGACTAATAAATCAATATTATATTCACCCTTTGATGGCTGGTGGAATATGGCAGCGTGGTTTTTAACCCTTCATCCTTCCTACTCTATATGCACCATGCTGGGGACTGCAGCAGCCGTGATCTGCCTTTATAGTGGTTGTGACTCTCACAACCACACAAGGTGAAGCCTCTGATACCTATTCAGGTCATATTTTATCTCTCAAACCCTTCATCCTCCCTACTTTAATGTTCTGAGATAATGACCTTTGGGTTTTCATTGGCAGTAAGCCATAATCATCAACATTAACAGACATAAACACTTGATATAGATCCCTCTGTGTGTAATGACTCTATATAATATATGTGTGTCACTTTATGTATTGAATGAATGAAATAAATTCACTTTTTGATGATCTTCTGATTCATTCAGATGCTCCTGTATGTTTCATGTTTAAATGTTTGGGATCCACTTTTCTTAAAGTGGAAAATCCCTTTAAGCCCCGCCTCCTTTCCGCTCAGGAACGCCCTTTTTATTGAAATCTGCATTAGCCCCGCCTTCTTGTTGGACAGTGCCGCCAGGACTGTGGTGGATAAATGACGCTTTTTGCACTCCCGACACTAAAGAAACAATAATTTTATTACAGAATAGAACATTTTTACATTATTGGTGCAAATATGGACAAACACTGAAAACCCCGGAGGGCGGCGGCGGCCCATCCATACCGTCCATCATGTCAGACGTCAGGGGATCTCTGGACTGAATCCTACAAAAGAAGAGACAAGGATTAATGAGAAGAGACGTCCGGGGCTCATAGACGTGAACTCATCCTATTACTGATCTGTCAATAAGAAGACAATGAGACATTCCGGAATCCGGGAAAGAACCGCAAAACGCTCCCCGAGAAAAAGACCTAAAACCTGCAGAAAATGAAGACATAGAAGAGGACGAGTCAAGGACATAACGCTGGGGATATTGTATTTAATGTCCCTCCATCCAGAAGATCCTTCTCTGCTGAGTCACCGAGAGCTAATTATTATCCTCCGTGCTGTGCGTAATACCGCCAGAAAGTGCAAGGACAGCAGAGGAAGACGAGGGGATCTCATAGGAACAAAGATTAATTACAAGGACAATAATATGAGTCACACAGGCTCCTCTCACCGAAAGAGCAGATCATCTACTATAATACCGCCCCTATGTATAAGAATATAACTACTATAATACTGCCCCTATGTACAAGAATATAACTACTATAATACTGCCCCTATGTACAGGAATATAACTACTATAATACTGCCCCTATGTACAAGAATATAACTACTATAATACTGCCCCTATGTACAAGAATATAACTACTATAATACTGCTCCTATGTACAAGAATATAACTACTATAATACTGCCCCTATGTACAAAAATATAACTACTATAATACTGCTCCTATGTACAAGAATATAACTACTATAATACTGCTCCTATGTACAAGAATATAACTACTATAATACTGCTCCTATGTATAAGAATATAACTACTATAATACTGCTCCTATGTACAAGAATATAACTACTATAATACTGCTCCTATATACAAGAATATAACTACTATAATACTGCTCCTATGTACAAGAATATAACTACTATAATACCGCCCCTATGTACAAGAATATAACTACTATAATACTGCTCCTATATACAAGAATATAACTACTATAATACTGCTCCTATGTACAAGAATATAACTACTATAATACTGCCCCTATATACAAGAATATAACTACTATAATACTGCTCCTATGTACAAGAATATAACTACTATAATACTGCTCCTATGTACAAGAATATAACTACTATAATACCACCCCTATATACAAGAATATAACTACTATAATACTGCCCCTATGTACAAGAATATAACTACTATAATACTGCTCCTATGTACAAGAATGTAACTACTATAATACTGCCCCTATGTACAAGAATATAACTACTATAATACTGCTCCTATGTACAAGAATATAACTACTATAATACTGCCCCATATGTACAAGAATATAACCACTATAATACTGCCCCTATGTACAAGAATATAACTACTATAATACTGCCTCTATGTACAAGAATATAACTACTATAATACTGCCCCTATGTACAAGAATATAACTACTATAATACTGCTCCTATGTACAAGAATATAACTACTATAATACTGCCCCTATGTATAAGAATATAACTACTATAATACTGCCCCTATGTACAAGAATATAACTACTATAATACTGCCCCTATATACAAGAATATAACTACTATAATACAGCCCCTATGTACAAGAATATAACTACTATAATACTGCCCCTATGTATAAGAATATAACTACTATAATACTGTTCCTATGTACAAGAATATAACTACTATAATACTGCTCCTATATACAAGAATATAACTACTATAATACTGCTCCTATGTACAAGAATATAACTACTATAATACTGCTCCCTATGTACAAGAATATAGCTACTATAATACTGCTCCTATGTCAGTGGCGTAGCTAGCCTGCTCTGGGCCCGGGGGCGAGATCTGCACCCAGGGCCCCCATGTGAAGAGCGGGGGGGGGGGGGGTGCTGTCAGAGAATTCTCGTGCCACCCCAAGTGGCGTAGCAAGTGTTTGTGGCGCCCTGGGCGGTGGAAAAATTTGCCGCAGCTGCCGCCCCTAAGAATTGGGCCAAATGGCCACTCTCCTCCTGAACTCTCCATCCTTCTGCACTCCCCATGCTCTATCTTCCTGCACCCTCCATCCTCCTGCACCCTCCATCCTCCAGCACCCTCCATCCTTCAGCACTCTCCATCCTTCAGCGCTCTCCATCCTCCTGCACTCACCATCCTCCTGCGCTCCCCATCCACCTGCGCGCTCCATCCTTCTGTGTGCTCCATCCTCCTGCACTCTTCATCCTCTTGCGCTCTCTGTCCTCCTGCCATCCTTCTGTGTGCTCCATCCTCCTGCACTCTTCATCCTCTTGCGCTCTCTGTCCTCCTGCCATCCTTCTGTGTGCTCCATCCTCCTGCGCTCTTCATCCTCTTGCGCTCTCTGTCCTCCTGCGCTCTCTATCCTCCATCCTCCTGCACGCTGCATCCTTCTGCGCTCTCCATCCTCCTGCACTCCCCATCCACCATCCTGCAGCACCCTCCATCCTCCTGCACGCTCCATCCACCTGCGCTCTCCATCCTCCATCCTCTCTTGCATTCCCTGTCCTCCATCCTCCTGCACTCCCCATCCTCCTGCAGTCCCCATTCTTCTGCGCTCTCCATCCTCCTGCGCTCTCCATCCTCCTACGCTCTCTATCCTCCTGCGCTCTTCATCCTCCTGCGCTCTACATCCTCTATTCCCTGCAGTGTCCATCCTCTATCCCCTGCAGTTTTCATCCTCTATCCCCTGCAGATCCCATCCTCTGTCCCCCTGCAGATCCCATCCTCTGTCCCCCTGCAGATCCCATCCTCTGTCCCCCTGCAGATCCCATCCTCTGTCCCCCTGCAGATCCCATCCTCTGTCCCCTGCAGATCCCATCCTCTGTCCCCCTGCAGATCCCATCCTCTGTCCCCCTGCAGATCCCATCCTCTGTCCCCCTGCAGATCCCATCCTCTGTCCCCCTGCAGATCCCATCCTCTGTCCCCCTGCAGATCCCATCCTCTGTCCCCCTGCAGATCCCATCCTCTGTCCCCCTGCAGATCCCATCCTCCAGCCTCCCTGTATCCTTCATCACCCTTGCACAGCCTGACACCCTCAGCACCCCTCTCTCACACACCTCTTGGGGGGGCGTTGCAGACTTACCGCGGCTGCCGTGTGCGTCTGCTGTAAGGAGGAGGTGAGGAGGGGCGGGCAGACTGCAAGACAGGAAGTCCCGTCTGCGTCCTCCCTCCTCTCCGGCCGGCACGGCAGCCGGCTGGCAGCACGGGGCACGGTGGCCCCCCAGGGGGCGGACAATGGGCCCCTGATGTCGGGGGGGCCCGGGGCGCTCGCCCCCCCTGCCCCCCCGCTAGCTATGCTACTGTCCTATGTATAAGAATATAACTACTATAATACTGGCCCTATGTACAAGAATATAACTACTATAATACTGGCCCTATGTACAAGAATATAACTACTATAATACTGCTCCTATATACAAGAATATAACTACTATAATACTGCTCCTATATACAAGAATATAAACTACTATAATACTGCCCCTATATACAAGAATATAACTATTATAATACTGCCCCTATGTACAAGAATATAACTACTATAATACTGCTCCTATGTACAAGAATATAACTACTATAATACTGCCCCTATGTACAAGAATATAACTACTATAATACTGCTCTTATGTACAAGAATATAACTACTATAATACTGCTCCTATATACAAGAATATAATTACTATAATACTGCTCCTATATACAAGAATATAACTACTATAATACAGCTCTTATGTACAAGAATATAATACTACTATAATACTGCCCCTATGTACAAGAAGATAACTACTATAATACTGCTCCCTATATACAAGAATATAACTACTATAATACTGCTCCTATATACAAGAATATAACTACTATAATACTGACCCTATGTACAAGAATATAACTACTATAATACTGCTCCTATATACAAGAATATAACTACTATAATACTGCCTCTATGTACAAGAATATAACTACTATAATACTGCTCCTATATACAGGAATATAACTACTATAATACTGCCCCTATGTACAAGAATATAACTACTAAAATACTGCCCCTATGTACACGAATATAACTACTATAATACTGCCCCTATGTACAAGAATATAACTACTATAATACTGCCCCTATGTATAAGAATATAACTACTATAATACTGGCCCTATGTACAAGAATATAACTACTATAATACTGGCCCTATGTACAAGAATATAACTACTATAATACTGTCCTATATACAAGAATATAACTACTATAATACTGCTCCTATATACAAGAATATAACTACTATAATACTGCTCTTATGTACAAGAATATAACTACTATAATACTGCTCCTATATACAAGAATATAATTACTATAATACTGCTCCTATATACAAGAATATAACTACTATAATACAGCTCTTATGTACAAGAATATAACTACTATAATACTGCCCCTATGTACAAGAAGATAAACTACTATAATACTGCTCCTATATACAAGAATATAACTACTATAATACTGCTCCTATATACAAGAATATAACTACTATAATACTGACCCTATGTACAAGAATATAAACTACTATAATACTGCTCCTATATACAAGAATATAACTACTATAATACTGCCTCTATGTACAAGAATATAACTACTATAATACTGCTCCTATATACAGGAATATAACTACTATAATACTGCCCCTATGTACAAGAATATAAACTACTAAATACTGCCCCTATGTACACGAATATAACTACTATAATACTGCCCTTATGTACAAGAATATAACTACTATAATACTGCCCCTATGTACAAGAATATAACTACTATAATACTGCTCCTATGTACAAGAATATAACTACTATAATACTGCCCCTATGTACAAGAATATAACTACTATAATACTGCTCCTATATACAAGAATATAATTACTATAATACTGCCCTATGTACAAGAATATAACTACTATAATACTGCCCCTATATACAAGAATATAACTACTATAATACTGCTCCTATATACAAGAATATAACTACTATAATACTGCTCCTATGTACAAGAATATAACTACTATAATACTGCCCTATGTACAAGAATATAACTACTATAATACTGCCCTATATACAAAAAAACTATAACTACTATAATACTAGCACACTATATGTACACAGAATATAACTATACTAGATACTGCCCCTATATACAAGAATATAACTACTATAATACTGCTCCTATATATACTAGAAATATAACTATACATAATAACTATATCCCCTATGTACAAGAATATAACTACTATAATACTGCTCCTATATACAAGAATATAACTACTATAATACTGCCCCTATATACAGGAATATAACTACTATAATACTGCTCCTATGTACAAGAATATAGCTACTATAATAATGCTCTTATGTACAAGAATATAACTACTATAATACTGCTCCTATATACAAGAATATAACTACTATAATACTGCCCCATATACAAGAATATAACTACTATAATACTGCTCCTATATACAAGAATATAACTACTATAATACTTCCCCTATGTACAAGAATATAACTACTATAATACTGCTCCTATATACAAGAATATAACTACTATAATACTGCCCCTATATACAGGAATATAACTACTATAATACTGCTCCTATGTACAAGAATATAGCTACTATAATAATGCTCTTATGTACAAGAATATAACTACTATAATACTGCTCCTATATACAAGAATATAACTACTATAATACTGCCCCTATGTACAAGAATATAACTACTATAATACTGCTCCTATGTACAAGAATATAACTACTATAATACTGCTCCTATATACAAGAATATAAACTACTATAATACTGCTCCTATGTACAAGAATATAACTACTATAATACTGCTCCTATGTACAAGAATATAACTACTATAATACTGCTCGTATGTACAAGAATATAACTACTATAATACTGCTCCTATATACAAGAATATAAACTACTAATAATACTGCTCCTATGTACAAGAATATAACTACTATAATACTGCTCCTATGTACAAGACTATAACTACTATAATACTGCCCCTATGTACAAGAATATAACTACTATAATACTGCCTCTATGTATAAGAATATAACTACTATAATACTGCTCCTATGTACAAGAATATAACTACTATAATACTGCTCCTATGTACAAGAATATAACTACTATAATACTGCTCCTATGTACAAGACTATAACTACTATAATACTGCCCCTATGTACAAGAATATAACTACTATAATACTGCCTCTATGTATAAGAATATAACTACTATAATACTGCTCCTATGTACAAGAATATAATTACTATAATACTGCCCCTATATACAAGAATATAACTACTATAATACTGCTCCTATGTACAAGAATATAACTACTATAATACTGCTCCTATGTACAAGAATATAACTACTATAATACTGCCCCTATGTACAAGAATATAACTACTATAATACTGCTCCTATGTACAAGAATATAACTACTATAATACTGCCCCTATGTACAAGAATATAACTACTATAATACTGCCCCTATGTACAAGAATATAACTACTATAATACTGCTCCTATATACAAGAATATAACTACTATAATACTGCCCCTATATACAAGAATATAACTACTATAATACTGCTCCTATATACAAGAATATAACTACTATAATACTGCCCCTATATGCAAGAATATAACTACTATAATACTGCTCCTATATACAAGAATATAACTACTATAATACTGCCCCTATATACAAGAATATAACTACTATAATATTGCCCCTATATACAAGAATATAACTACTATAATACTGCCCCTATATACAAGAATATAACTACTATAATACTGCTGCTATGTACCACAGAACATCACTCGGTATATGCATCGCAGAGCATCGCTCGGTATATGCACCGCAGAACATCGCTCAGTATATGTACTGCAGAGCATCGCTCAGTATATGTACTGCAGAGCATCACTCAGTATATATACTGCAGAGCATCGCTCGGTATATGCACCGCAGAGCATCGCTCAGTATATGTACTGCAGAGCATCGCTCAGTATATGTACTGCAGAGCATTGCTCAGTATATGTACTGCAGAGCATCGCTCAGTATATGCACTGCAGAGCATCGCTCAGTATATGTACTGCAGAGCATGGCTCAGTATATGTACCGCAGAGCATCGCTCGGTATATGTATCGCAGAGCATCATTCAGTATATGCACTGCAGAACATCGCTCAGTATATGCACTGCAGTATATGCTCTGCAGTACATATACTGAGCGATGCTCTGTGGTACATATACCGAGCGATGCTCTGCGGTGCATATACTGAGCGATGCTCTGCAGTACATATACTGAGCAATGCTCTGCAGTACATATACTGAGCTATGCTTTGCGGTACATATACTGAGCGATGCTCTGCGGTACTTTTACTGAGCGATGCTCTGCAGTGCATATACTGAGCGATGCTCTGCAGTACATACACTGAGCGATGCTCTGCAGTGCATATACTGAGCGATGCTCTGCGGTACATATACTGAGCGATGCTCTGCAGTACATATACCGAGCGATGCTCTGCGGTTCATACACCGAGCGATGCTCTGCAGTACAGATACTGAGCGATGCTCTGCAGTACATATACTGAGCGATGCTCTGCGGTGCATATACCGAGCGATGCTCTGCAGTGCATATACCGAGCGATGCTCTGCAGTACATATACTGAGCGATGCTCTGCAGTACATATACTGAGTGATGCTCTGCAGTACAGATACTGAGCGATGCTCTGCAGTACATATACTGAGCGATGCTCTGCGGTGCATATACCGAGCGATGCTCTGCAGTGCATATACCGAGCGATGCTCTGCGGTACATATACAGAGTGATGCTCTGCGGTGCATATACTGAGCGATACTCTGTGGTACATATACCGAGCGATGCTCTCCAGTACATATACTGAGCGATGCTCTGCGGTGCATATACTGAGCGATACTGTGCGGTAACTATACCGAGCGATGCTCTGCAGTACATACTCTGAGCGGTGCTTTGCGGTGTATATACTGAGCGATACTCTGCGGTACATATACCGAGCGATGCTCTGCAGTACATATACTGAGCGATGCTCTGCAGTACATATACTGAGTGATGCTCTGCAGTACATATACTGAGCGATGCTCTGCAGTACATATACTGAGCGATGCTCTGCGGTGCATATACTGAGCGATGCTCTGCAGTACATATACTGAGCGATGCTCTGCAGTACATATACTGAGTGATGCTCTGCAGTGCATATACCGAGCGATGCTCTGCAGTACATATACTGAGTAATGCTCTGCGGTCCATATACCGAGCGATGCTCTGCAGTACATATACTGAGCAATGCTCTGCGGTGCATATACTGAGCGATGCTCTGCGGTGCATTTACCGAGCGATGCTCTGCAGTACATATACTGAGCAATGCTCTACGGTGCATATACTGAGTGATGCTCTGCGGTACATATACTAAGTGATGCTCTGCGGTGCATATACCGAGCGATGCTCTGCGGTGCATATACCGAGCGATGCTCTGCGGTGCATATACCCAGCGATGCTCTGCGGTGCATATACCGAGCGATGCTCTGCAGTACACATACTGAGCAATGCTCTGCGGTGCATATACTGAGCAATGCTCTGCGGTGCATATACTGAGCGATGCTCTGCGGTACATATACTAAGTGATGCTCTGCGGTGCATATACCGAGCGATGCTCTGCGGTGCATATACCGAGCGATGCTCTGCGGTGCATATACTGAGTGATGCTCTGCGGTGCATATACCGAGCGATGCTCTGCAGTACATATACTGAGCAATGCTCTGCGGTGCATATACTGAGCGATGTTCTGCGGTGCATATACTAAGTGATGCTCTGCGGTACATATACTGAGCGATGCTCTGCAGTACATATACTGAGTGATGGTCTGCGGTGCATATACTGAGCGATGCTCTGCGGTACATATATTGAGCAATGCTCTGCGGTGCATATACTGAGCGATGCTCTGCGGTGCATATACCGAGTGATGCTCTGCAGTACATATACTGAGCAATGCTCTGCGGTACATATACTAAGTGATGCTCTGCGGTGCATATTCCGAGTGATGCTCTGCGGTGCATATACGAGCGATGCTCTGCGGTGCATATACGAGCGATGCTCTGCAGTACATATACTGAGCAATGCTCTGCAGTACATATACTGAGCAATGCTCTGCAGTACATATACTGAGCTATGCTTTGCGGTACATATACTGAACGATGCTCTGCAGTGCATATACTGAGCGATGCTCTGCAGTACATATACTGAGCGATGTTCTGCAGTGCATATACTGAGCGATGCTCTGCGGTACATATACTGAGTGATGCTCTGCAGTACATATACCGAGCGATGCTCTGCGGTTCATACACCGAGCGATGCTCTGCAGTACAGATACTGAGCGATGCTCTGCAGTACATATACTGAGCGATGTTCTGCGGTGCATATACCGAGCGATGCTCTGCAGTGCATATACCGAGCGATGCTCTGCAGTACATATACTGAGCGATGCTCTGCAGTACATATACTGAGTGATGCTCTGCAGTACATATAACTGAGCGATGCTCTGCAGTACAGATACTGAGCGATGCTCTGCAGTACATATACTGAGCGATGCTCTGCAGTACATATACTGAGCGATGCTCTGCGGTGCATATACCGAGCGATGCTCTGCAGTGCATATACTGAGCGATGCTCTGCGATGCATATACTGAGTGATGTTCTGTGGTACATATACCGAGCGATGCTCTGCAGTACATATACTGAGCGATGCTCTGCGGTACATATACCGAGCGATGCTCTGCGGTGCATATACTGAGCGATACTCTGTGCTACATATACCGAGCGATGCTCTCCAGTACATATACTGAGCGATGATCTGCGGTGCATATACTGAGCGATACTGTGCGGTACATATACCGAGCGATGCTCTGCAGTACATACTCTGAGCGATGCTTTGCGGTGTATATACTGAGCGATGCTCTGCGGTGCATTTACCGAGCGATGCTCTGCAGTACATATACTGAGCAATGCTCTACAGTGCATATACTGAGTGATGCTCTGCGGTACATATACTGAGTGATGCTCTGCGGTGCATATACGAGCGATGCTCTGCGGTGCATATACCGAGCGATGCTCTGCGGTGCATATACCAGCGATGCTCTGCGTGCATATACGAGCGATGCTCTGCAGTCACATACTGACAATGTCTGCGTGCATATACTGAGCAATGCTCTGCGTGACATATACTGAGCGATGCTCTGCGGTACATATACTAGTGATGCTCTGCGGTGCATATACCGAGCGATGCTCTGCGGTGCATATACCGAGCGATGCTCTGCGGTGCATATACTGAGTGATGCTCTGCTCATATACGAGCGATGCTCTGCATACATATACTGAGCATGCTCTGCGGTGCTATACTGAGCGATGTTCTCGGTGCATATATAAGTGATGCTCTGCGTACATATACTGAGCGATGCTCTGCAGTACATATACTGAGTGATGGTCTGCGGTACATATACTGAGCGATGCTCTGCGGTACATATATTGAGCAATGCTCTGCGGTGCATATACTGAGCGATGCTCTGCGGTGCATATACCGAGTGATGCTCTGCAGTACATATACTGAGCAATGCTCTGCGGTACATATACTGAGTGATGCTCTGCGGTGCATATTCCGAGTGATGCTCTGCGTGCATATACGACGATGCTCTGCGGTGCATATACTGAGCGATGCTCTGCAGTACATATACTGAGCAATGCTCTGCAGTACATATACTGAGCTATGCTTTGCGGTACATATACTGAACGATGCTCTGCGGTGCATATACCGAGCGATGCTCTGCAGTACATATACTGAGCAATGCTCTGCGGTGCATTTACCGAGCGATGCTCTGTAGTACATATACTGAGCGATGCTCTGCGGTGCATATACTGAGCGATGCTCTGCGGTACATATACTAAGTGATGCTCTGCGGTACATATACTGAGCGATGCTCTGCAGTACATATACTAAGTGATGGTCTGCGGTGCATATACTGAGCGATGCTCTGCGGTACATATATTGAGCAATGCTCTGCGGTGCATATACTGAGCGATGCTCTGCGGTGCATATACCGAGTGATGCTCTGCAGTACATATACTGAGCAATGCTCTGCGGTGCATATACTGAGCAATGCTCTGCGGTACATATACTAAGTGATGCTCTGCGGTGCATATTCCGAGCGATGCTCTGCGGTGCATATACCGAGTGATGCTCTGCGGTGCATATACCAAGTGATGCTCTGCGGTGCATATACCGAGCGATGCTCTGTGGTGCATATACTGAGCGATGCTCTGCGGTACATATACTAAGTGATGCTCTGCGGTCCATATACCGAGCGATGCTCTGCGGTGCATATACTGAGTGATGCTCTGCGGTGCATATACCGAGCGATGCTCTGCGGTGCATATACCGAGCGATGCTCTGCGGTGCATATACCGAGCGATGCTCTGCGGTGCATATACCGAGCGATGCTCTGCGGTGCATATACCGAGCGATGCTCTGTGGTGCATATACCGAGCGATGCTCTGCGGCTCTTTCGGGAAGTTACTACACTGATTATTAGCTAATTATTTCTATAAATGAAGAGAGGAACAAAAAGAGTAAAAAAAACAGGAAGTGATGGGGAAGATGTTCTAGATGCGCTTCTCCTGGCAGCTGTTTGTGGTCACCACTAGGGGGAGCCGGCTCCACATGAGATCACAGATTAGGATGTACAGTGCTCCCTCTAGTGGTGGCAGCAGGCAGCAATAAATAACACTGATTAAAGGGAGCTTTTGTATTTTTTTGCTTTGTTTTTTTCCATTCCTCTTTAAGAATCCTACTCTGATTTCATTTGTCCTATAATTATCCTCTTACCTTTCTTGCTGGGTTTGATATCACTGGGTTTAAAGCATCGTGACGTTTCCCAAGGGTGAACCCCAAAATGGACAGGACCAGACAGTCAAAGGTCCCCAGTATGGCCAGTATGAAGCCCCAGTGCACGGAGCAGGTGCCCAGCTGGTATCGGTCAGAGCGGTAGTTACAGAAGTGGCGCACTGCAGGCGAGTCCCAGCCGTCCGGGAACAGGATACAGGCCAGAGCCTGGCAGAACGCTGCGGAGAGACAGAGAACACTAAATAGATGTGGATTAGGTAGCTCCATCTTTATTATGCCCCCCCCGGCCCCCGGCCATTACCTGCAGTCAGCTGCAGCCAGGCACAGAGCTTGTAGACGCTGCCCGAATGGCAGAACCACAGCAGGACGATGGAGGCCAGGCTGAGCAGGACCAGCAGCAGAGCCCCCAGCATGAAGCCGGCCGCCGTCTGGAACGGGGGGAGCGCCTCTAGGACGCCATCAGGACCCCGGCACTCTGTGCCCCAATCCGACTCCTCACACACCTGGTACAGGCCAAAATGTCCACTCCCCTCCCCACCTAACACCCAGGTGGGCTGCAGGAGGACAACAATCTCCAGGATCCCCAGAAACAGGGTGCAGGATGCCCATAAAACCGTGACCGCCCGGCCATTCTGGACAAAGGCTGTTTCGTAAAGATGGATGTGTCCAGGGGGATCCATGAGGGGGGACCTAGAGGGGAAAAATCAGGATAGGGTTTATAGCTGGTGTCTAAACACAGAACATGTCTCCTTTATAGCCTGATCTAGAACCTGCCTCCTCTATAGTTACATGACCCAGAACCTGACTCCTCTATACAGTTATGTGACCTAGAACCTGACTGCTTGTTATATGACCTAGAACCTGCCTCCTCTATAGTTACGTGACCTAGAACCTGACTGCTCTATAGTTACATGACCTAGAACCTGCCTCCTCTATAGTTACGTGACCTAGAACCTGACTCCTCTATACAGTTATGTGACCTAGAACCTGACTGCTTGTTACATGACCTAGAACCTGCCTCCTCTATAGTTACGTGACCTAGAACCTGACTGCTCTATAGTTACATGACCCAGAACCTGACTCCTCTATACAGTTACAGTATGTGACCTAGAACCTGACTGCTTGTTACATGACCTAGAACCTGACTGCTCTATAGTTACATGACCCAGAACCTGACTCCTCTATACAGTTATGTGACCTAGAACCTGACTGCTTGTTATATGATCTAGAACCTACCTCCTCTATAGTTACGTGACCTAGAACCTGACTGCTCTATAGTTACATGACCCAGAACCTGACTCCTCTATACAGTTACAGTATGTGACCTAGAACCTGACTGCTTGTTACATGACCTAGAACCTGCCTCCTCTATAGTTACGTGACCTAGAACCTGACTGCTCTATAGTTACGTGACCTAGAACCTGCCTCCTCTATAGTTACATGACCTAGAACCTAACTCCTCTATAGTTACGTGACCTAGAACCTGATTGCTCTATAGTTATGCAACCTAGAACCTGCCCTCTATACAGTTACATCATCTAGAACTTAATTCCCCTATAATGTTACATGACCCAGAACCTGCCTCCTCTGTACAGTTATATGATCAAGAATTTACCTTCTTTATACAGTTGCATGATCTAGAACCTGACTTCTCTTTACAGTTGTATGACTTAGAATCTGCCTCCTCTAAAGTTACATGATCTAGAACGTATTTCTGCTATAGCAATAAGTGACCTAGAACTTCTTCTCTATGCAGTTCCATGACTTAGAACCTACCTCCTCCTGTATAGTTACATGACCCAGATCCTGACTCCTCTTCTTTAGTTACATGACCTAGAACCTGCATCTTTCTGTATATAGTTGCAATATCCATAACCTGACCCCTTCTCTATACAGTTACATGACCTAAAACCTGCATCCTCCTCTATACATGAATCACAACCTGCCTCTAGAATACGCCTTCCGCTCTACACAGACACAGGACCTAGATCCTTTAACTCTACAGACACTTATTCAGAACCTGCATCTTTCCATAAACAGACACAAACCTATGACATCCATCTCACTACAAATACCTGACCTAGAACCTGACTCATATTGACACAAATCTGTCATCTGGGATCTGTATACTGTATATAGATGTATGAGAATGTCTGATCTAGAACCTCTCTGCTCCTCTCTAGCACCAAGAATCCATCTCTGCTGAAACTGGTCCTGAACCTCCCAACATAGACACCGGACCTGCTATGAATAGAATATATCATCTAGAACCTTCCACATAAATCATAACAATTTGTCCTGTTTTCTCTCCAGCTCCCTCCATACACCGATACCGGACCTAGAACCTTCCCATCAGCTGTACTGTACAGCATCCCTTCATTCATCAATATACGGGGGCACTGCTATATACAGGCTCTGATATACAGGCTCTGATATACAGGGGCACTGCTATATACAGGTACTGCTATATACAGGCTCTGATATACAGGGGCACTGCTATATACAGGTACTGCTATATACAGGCTCTGATATACAGGGGCACTGCTATATACAGGCTCTGATATATGGGGGATCTGCTATATACAGGCTCTGATATACAGGGGCACTGCTATATACAGGCACTGCTATATACAAGCTCTGATATACAGGGGCACTGCTATATACAAGCTCTGATATACAGGGGCACTGCTATATACAGGCTCTGATATACAGGGGCACTGCTATATACAGGCTCTGATATATGGGGGGATCTGCTATATACAGGTACTGCTATATACAGGCTCTGATATACCGGGGCACTGCTATATACAGGGACTGCTATATACAGGCTCTGATATACAGGGGCACTGCTATATACAGGCTCTGATATACAGGGGCACTGCTATATACAGGCTCTGATATACAGGGGCACTGCTATATACAGGCACTGCTATATACAGGCTCTGATATACAGGGGCTCTGCTATATACAGGCTCTGATATATGGGGGGATCTGCTATATACAGGCTCTGATATACCGGGGCACTGCTATATACAGGCATTGCTATATACAGGCTCTGATATACAGGGGCACTGCTATATACAGGCTCTGATATACAGGGGCACTGCTATATACAGGCTCTGATATACAGGGGCACTGCTATATACAGGCACTGCTATATACAGGCTCTGATATATGGGGGCACTGCTATATACAGGCTCTGATATACAGGGGCACTGCTATATACAGGCTCTGATATACAGGGGAACTGCTATATACAGGCACTGCTATATACAGGCTCTGATATACAGGGGCACTGCTATATACAGGCTCTGATATACAGGGGCACTGCTATATACAGGCTCTGATATACAGGGGCACTGCTATATACAGGCACTGCTATATACAGGCTCTGATATATGGGGGCACTGCTATATACAGGCTCTGATATACAGGGGAACTGCTATATACAGGCACTGCTATATACAGGCTCTGATATACAGGGGCACTGCTATATACAGGCTCTGATATACCGGGGCACTGCTATATACAGGCACTGCTATATACAGGCTCTGATATACAGGGGCACTGCTATATACAGGCACTGCTATATACAGGCTCTAATATATACAGGCTCTGATATACGGGGGCACTGCTATATACAGGCTCTGATATACAGGGGCACTGCTATATACAGGCTCTGATATATGGGGGGATCTGCTATATACAGGCTCTGATATACCGGGGCACTGCTATATACATGCTCTGATATACAGGGGCACTGCTATATACAGGCACTGCTATATACAGGCTCTGATATACAGGGGCACTGCTATATACAGGCTCTGATATATGGGGGATCTGCTATATACAGGCACTGCTATATACAGGCTCTGATATACAGGGGCACTGCTATATACAGGCTCTGATATACAGGGGCACTGCTATATACAGGCACTGCTATATACAGGCTCTGATATATGGGGGATCTGCTATATACAGGCTCTGATATACAGGGGCACTGCTATATACAGGCTCTAATATATACAGGCTCTGATATACCGGGGCACTGCTATATACAGGCACTGCTATATACAGGCTCTGATATATGGGGGATCTGCTATATACAGGCTCTGATATATGGGGGATCTGCTATATACAGGCTCTGATATACGGGGGCACTGCTATATACAGGCACTGCTATATACAGGCTCTGATATACAGGGGCACTGCTATATACAGGCTCTGATATACAGGGGCACTGCTATATACAGGCTCTGATATATGGGGGCACTGCTATATACAGGCTCTGATATACAGGGGCACTGCTATATACAGGCTCTGATATACAGGGGCACTGCTATATACAGGCTCTGATATACAGGGCACTGCTATATACAGGCTCTGATATACAGGGGCACTGCTATATACAGGCACTGCTATATACAGGCTCTGATATACGGTCACTGCTATATACAGGTACTGTTATATACATGCTCTGATATATGGGGCTCTGCTACATAGGGCTGATATATGGGGGCTCTGCTATAGGAGTGCTGTTATATGGGGCTCTGTTATATAAAGGCTCTGATATATGGGGGCTCTTCTGTATGAGGCTCTGCTATACGGGGGCTCATATATATAGGGGTTTATATATGGGGGCTGTCTCCAGCAGTGTCGCTCACCCTGCTGCTGCCTCCAGTCTTCAGGGCATCTCTTCTGCAGGAGCTGCGGCTCCCTCCTCCTCCTCCTCTGTAGACTCCTCATCCTCATCCTCCTCCCTCAGCAGTGGAGATGGCGGCCATACTTCATACACCATACTCTATACTCTATCCTCTATACTCCATACACCATACTTTATCCTCTATACTCCATACACCATACTCTATACTCTATCCTCCATACACCATACTCTATACTCTATCCTCTATACTCCATACACCATACTCTATACTCTATCCTCTATACTCCATACACCATACTCTATCCTCTATACTCCATACACCATACTCTATACTCTATCCTCCATACACCATACTCTATACTCTATCCTCCATACACCATACTCTATCCTCTATACTCCATACACCATACTCTATACTCTATCCTCCACACACCATCCTCCATACACCATACTCTATACTCTATCCTCTATCCTCCATACACCATACTCTATCCTCTATACTCCATACTCTATACTCTATACTCTATCCTCCATACACCATACTCTATACTCTATCCTCTATACTCCATACACCATACTCTATACTCTATCCTCTATACTCCATACACCATACTCTATACTCTATCCTCCATACACCATACTCTATACTCTATCCTCTATCCTCCATACACCATACTCTATACTCTATCCTCTATACTCCATACACCATACTCTATACTCCATCCTCTATACCAGGGGTGGGCAGCTCCAGGCCTCGAGGGCCGCACACAGTGCATGTTTTCTGGATATCCTTAGCATTTGCCAGTTGGTAATTTAATGTTCTGCACAGGTGATGGTTCCAACTGTCAAATGCTAAGGAAATCCTGAAAACCTGGAGTGTGTGTGGCCCTCTAGGCCTGGAGCTGCCCACCCCTGCTCTATACTCCATACTCTATACATGACAGCACGGACACCGGCTCCGATCATTCATGCACAATCCGTCCTCAGCTCTCATATTGAATACAATATAATATGGTATGTCACATATTATATACAGTCATGGCTGAAAGTGTCGGCACCATTCACATTGTCCCAGACAATGAATAAGATGCATCTGTGTACTGCGCTATCCAGGAGATTATAAGATTTTTCAATAAAAATTAGTTTTTCTCCCAGGACATTATTGCAGTTCCCCATGTTTTGTTATACACATATTTATTTCCTTTGTGTATTGGAACAACACAAAACTACAGAGAAAAAAAGGCAAATTACAGAAAACTACACAAATGGCCGAACAAAACCGTCCCCATAAATCCTCCACAGTTGCCCCCTATAACCTCCACAGTCGCCCCCTATACCCTCCACAGTCGCCCCCTATATCCTCCACAGTCGCCCCCTATCCCCTCCACAAGCTTCTTCTTCTCCTGGATTTCTCCTCTTCTTTATAATCTGCTCCCGATCTCTCGTCTTCTCCCAATTTTCAGATCTCTCCACAGGGGATCAATGGGATTTAGATCCGGTCATTGCCGCCTCTTCAGATCTGTCCAGTGCTTTGTTTCCTCCATTTCTGGGACTTCTTGATGTTTGGGGTCATTTTCCTGCTGGAGACCCCTGACCTAGGATGCCCCCAGCTTTCTGACACTGATCTACATTGTCACCCCCAAATCCTCTGGTATCTTCAGATTTCATGATGTCTTGTACAAAGTCAAGATCCCCAGTGTCAGAGGAACAGTAGACCCCCAATATGACGTATCCTTCAACTTTCATGACTCTCCCCATATGTGACTAGTAGGTCCTGTGCTCTTTTCTCTGCATCCCCCATATGTGACTGTAGGTCCTGTGCTCTTTTCTCTGCCTCCCCCATATGTGACTGTAGCTGACTCCTGTGCTCTTTTCTCTGACCTCCCCCATATGTGACTGTATGCGATCCTGTGCTCTTTTCTCTGACCTCCCCCATATGTGACTGTAGGTCCTGTGCTCTTTTCTCTGATCTCCCCCATATGTGACTGTAGGTCCCTGTGCTCTTTTCTCTGCCTCCCCCATATGTGACTGTAGGTCCTGTGCTCTTTTCTCTGCCTCCCCCATATGTGACTGTGACTGTAGGCCCTGTGCTCTTTTCTCTGACCTCCCCCATATGTGACTGTAGGTCCTGTGCTCTTTTCTCTGACCTCCCCCATATGTGACTGTAGGTCCTGTGCTCTTTTCTCTGACCTCCCCCATATGTGACTGTAGGTCCTGTGCTCTTTTCTCTGACCTCCCCCATATGTGACTGTAGGTCCTGTGCTCTTTTCTCTGACCTCCCCCATATGTGACTGTAGTCCTGTGCTCTTTTCTCTGACCTCCCCCATATGTGACTGTAGGTCCTGTGCTCTTTTCTCTGACCTCCCCCATATGTGACTGTAGGTCCTGTGCTCTTTTCTCTGACCTCCCCCATATGTGACTGTAGGTCCTGTGCTCTTTTCTCTGACCTCCCCCATATGTGACTGTAGGTCCTGTGCTCTTTTCTCTGACCTCCCCCATATGTGACTGTAGGTCCTGTGCTCTTTTCTCTGACCTCCCCCATATGTGACTGTAGGTCCTGTACTCTTTTCTCTGTCCTCCCCCATATGTAACTGTAGGTCCTGTGCTCTTTTCTCTGCCCTCCCCCATATGAGACTGTAGGTCCTGTGCTCTTTTCTCTGACCTCCCCCATATGTGACTGTAGGTCCTGTGCTCTTTTCTCTGACCTCCCCCATATGTGACTGTAGGTCCTGTGCTCTTTTCTCTGACCTCCCCCATATGTGACTGTAGGTCCTGTGCTCTTTTCTCTGACCTCCCCCATATGTGACTGTAGGTCCTGTGCTCTTTTCTCTGACCTCCCCCATATGTGACTGTAGTCCTGTGCTCTTTTCTCTGACTCCCCCATATGTGACTGTAGGTCCTGTGCTCTTTTCTCTGACCTCCCCCATATGTGACTGTAGGTCCTGTGCTCTTTTCTCTGACCTCCCCCATATGTGACTAGGTCCTGTGCTCTTTTCTCTGACCTCCCCCATATGTGACTGTAGGTCCTGTGCTCTTTTCTCTGACCTCCCCCATATGTGACTGTAGTCCTGTGCTCTTTTCTCTGACCTCCCCCATATGTGACTGTAGTCCTGTACTCTTTTCTCTGTCCTCCCCCATATGTAACTGTAGGTCCTGTACTCTTTTCTCTGCCTCCCCCATATGTACTGTAGGTCCTGTGCTCTTTTCTCTGCCCTCCCCATATGTGACTGTAAGTCCTGTGCTCTTTTCTCTGACCTCCCCCATATGTGACTGTAGGTCCTGTGCTCTTTTCTCTGCCCTCCCCCATATGTGACTATAGGTCCTGTGCTCTTTTCTCTGACCTCCCCCATATGTGACTGTAGGTCCTGTGCTCTTTTCTCTGCCCTCCCCCATATGTGACTATAGGTCCTGTGCTCTTTTCTCTGACCTCCCCCATATGTGACTGTAGGTCCTGTACTCTTTTCTCTGTCCTCCCCCATATGTAACTGTAGGTCCTGTACTCTTTTCTCTGTCCTCCCCCATATGTAACTGTAGGTCCTGTGCTCTTTTCTCTGCCCTCCCCCATATGACTGTAGGTCCTGTGCTCTTTTCTCTGACCTCCTCCATATGTGACTGTAGGTCCTGTGCTCTTTTCTCTGTCCTCCCCCATATGTAACTGTAGGTCCTGTGCTCTTTTCTCTGTCCTCCCCCATATGTGACTGTAGGTCCTGTGCTCTTTTCTCTGTCCTCCCCCATATGTGACTGTAGGTCCTGTGCTCTTTTCTCTGCCTTCCCCATATGTGACTGTAGGTCCTGTGCTCTTTTCTCTGACCTCCCCCATATGTGACTGTAGGTCCTGTGCTCTTTTCTCTGACCTCCCCCATATGTGACTGTAGGTCCTGTACTCTTTTCTCTCACCTCCCCTATATGTGACTGTAGGTCCCGTGCTCTTTTCTCTGACCTCCCCCATATGTGACTGTGGCTCCTGTGCTCTTTTCTCTGACCTCCCCCATATGTGACTGTAGGTCCTGTACTCTTTTCTCTCACCTCCCCTATATGTGACTGTAGGTCCTGTACTCTTTTCTCTGACCTCCCCCATATGTGACTGTAGGTCCTGTGCTCTTTTCTCTGCCCTCCCCCATATGTGACTATAGGTCCTGTGCTCTTTTCTCTGACCTCCCCCATATGTGACTATAGGTCCTGTACTCTTTTCTCTGTCCTCCCCCATATGTAACTGTAGGTCCTGTGCTCTTTTCTCTGCCCTCCCCCATATGACTGTAGGTCCTGTGCTCTTTTCTCTGACCTCCTCCATATGTGACTGTAGGTCTTGTGCTCTTTTCTCTGTCCTCCCCCATATGTAACTGTAGGTCCTGTGCTCTTTTCTCTGTCCTCCCCCATATGTGACTGTAGGTCCTGTGCTCTTTTCTCTGTCCTCCCCCATATGTGACTGTAGGTCCTGTGCTCTTTTCTCTGCCCTCCCCATATGTGACTGTAGGTCCTGTGCTCTTTTCTCTGACCTCCCCCATATGTGACTGTAGGTCCTGTGCTCTTTTCTCTGACCTCCCCCATATGTGACTGTAGGTCCTGTACTCTTTTCTCTCACCTCCCCTATATGTGACTGTAGGTCCTGTGCTCTTTTCTCTGACCTCCCCCATATGTGACTGTGGCTCCTGTGCTCTTTTCTCTGACCTCCCCCATATGTGACTGTAGGTCCTGTACTCTTTTCTCTCACCTCCCCTATATGTGACTGTGGCTCCTGTGCTCTTTTCTCTGACCTCCTCCATATGTGACTGTAGGTCCTGTGCTCTTTTCTCTCACCTCCCCTATATGTGACTGTGGCTCCTGTGCTCTTTTCTCTGACCTCCTCCATATGTGACTGTAGGTCCTGTGCTCTTTTCTCTGACCTCCCCCATATGTGACTGTAGGTCCTGTGCTCTTTTCTCTGACCTCCACCATATGTGACTGTAGGTCCTGTGCTCTTTTCTTTGTAGCCTCATTCAGTTATCGGTGAACAGTAGAATGATTCCTTTACCAAAAAACTCTATTGTGTCTCCTCTGTTCATAAGACACTTTCCCAAAAGAATTTTGTTTCCTCTCGTACATTTTGGCCTTTTTGAGTCTCGGTGTCAGCAGTGGGTCCTCCTCGGTCTCGTCCATAGTGTTTCATCGCATTCACATGTAGACAGATAGTTCGCACTGACACTGAGACACCATGAGCCTGCAGGAAGGATTGAATTTCTTCAGATCATGACTGAGGCTTATCCAACCATCCTGCGTTACAACCTTTAAATTTTTCTCTGCTGTCCACGTCCAGGGAGATTAGCTACGGTGCCAAGGGTTGTAAACTTCTTATGTTGCGCCCCGTGCACAAAGTAACATCAAGATCTCTAGAGATGGACTTGTAACCTTGAGATTGTTGATATTTTTCAACAATTTTAGTTCTCGTGTCCTCGGACAGTTCTCTTCTTCTCTTTCTGTTCTAATGCAAAGACTGAGGCAACTTCTCCATCTGGTTTCAGGTGTGATTCTTATATTGCCCACACCTGTTACTTGCCAGAGGCGAGTGTGAACCAGCGTCACATGGTGGAAACAAAGCTGTTTACGCACAATTTTGACCATTTTGGAGTTTTGTGTGAAATTTTGTCCAATTTGCCTTTTCTGGGTTGTTCCAATACAGACAAAGGAAATAGACAAGTGTGTAATAACATGTGTAACTGCAATAACTTTCAGGGAGAAATACTTCATTTTCTAGAACATTTTCAAGTTCCTCCCATGACCCCGCAGGGCAGTCGTACAGATATTTACATCTAATATATAAATGCTGCCCCATCATATATTAGTCATGGACTCTGACACTCAAACTGCTGATTGCTGCACTATAGAAACCATCCTGGAACAGCGACTACAAGAACTTGGTGACTGCAGGTCTCCTGTAAAGGGGTATCCCATCTCCGAGACCCCATCTTTGAGATGAGAATAGTCCTTTAAATTGCCCAGAGGTGTTATCTGAGGACAGATATTTTTGGGACTGTGACCCATCATGGGGGCACGGAGCTGCCGCATCCTCAAGCTGCCTGTATATGGCTTGATCCCTGCGGCTGAGCTGCCGGGATATTATAGGATCAGGGTATTTCAGCGTCTTAAGACGGATTAGTCTGATAATGCTGCTCCATTACACTGAGGCCTCTGGGCGACCATGATGGTCACTCTGGGGGTCCAACACCCAGCAAGAGATGCACAAGGAACAGGAATGGAGACTTCAGATATCACGGTGGCGGCACAATGGTGCGGAGCAATGTCAGGTTAACGCCCACTGAGGGCTGAACATGCAGCCGCCAACACCTTGGATCGACATCATTTAGTGGTCATGGTAGACTAACACTCAATAACACTCGGCGCCATCTAGTGGTCATGGTAGACTAACACTCAATAACACTCGGCGCCATCTAGTGGTCATGGTAGACTAACACTCTAACACTCGGCACCATCTAGTGGTCGTGGTAGACTAAAACTCAATACTACATCTCAGCAATATCTAGTGGTTGAGGTAGACTAACAATAACACTCGGCGCCATCTAGTGGTCATGGTAGACTAACACTCAATAACACTCGGCACCATCTAGTGGTCATGGTAGACTAACACTCAATAACACTCGGCACCATCTAGTGGTCATGGTAGACTAAGGGTGCAGTCACACATAACGATCGCTCCAACGATCCCGACAGCGATAACGACCTGCCGGGATCGCTGGAGCGTCGTTACCTGATCGCTGGGGAGCTGTCAAACAGGCAGATCTCCCCAGCGATCAGGCCATGGGAGCCACCTCCCATATCGCTCCCTGCTTAGCGCTGCTTTTATAGGCAGCGCTAAGCAAGGAGAACGCAGGTAACTATGATAAACAGCGCGTATCCAGGCAGTGCGCGCTGCCTGGATACCCGCTGTTTATCATAGTTACCAGCGTTCTCCATGCTTACAGGCAGTGCTAAGCAGGGAGGACGCTGGTAACCATGGTAAATGCCGGGTATCTAGGCAGCGCGCGCTGCCTGGATACCCGGTGTTTACCATAGTAACCAGCCCTGTGAGGTCACAGATCGCTGGTGTCTCGCGGTCACACGCAGCGATGCGTGCTGACCAGCGGGAAACCAACGATCAAAAAATGACCCACAGCACTTTGCAGCGATCAGCGACCTCACAGCAGGGGCCTGATCGCTGCAAAGTGTCACACAGAACGACATCGCTAGAGAGATCGTTGTAACGTCACAGTTACAACGATCTCTCTAACGATATCGTTATGTGTGACTGGGGCTTTACACTCAATAACACTCGGCGCCATCTAGTGGTCATGGTAGACTAAAACTCAATACTACATCTCAGCAATATCTAGTGGTTGAGGTAGACTAACAATAACACTCAGCGCCATCTAGTGTTCCTGGTAGAAAATCACCGAATTGGTACTAAAAGTTAAATACAAAAACTCACAGAAGTTTGGACACTTATTCTACCCCTTGCATCTAGCAGGTGGCTGCAAATACCCCAGGAGGTGACACACGCATCCAGACACCGATGCACAGTCCCCTGCAACCCGTAACATGCTGGCGGTTTGTGGCAACCAGGCGACCAGCCATGCTAACGGGGAGAGGCTGGTGGTGAATATAGACACATGGACACCATTAGGCCTCTGCCACACACACTCAGGTGATACACAGTGTCTGAGCAGCCTCCTTTTAACAGGGCGGGCCGCTCAGCACTGAGAGTATGCATCACTGTGACAGACGCCCCCTAGAGGAAAACAACCTCAACTGCAATGGATAAAAAGATAACCTGCCAACATCACTGAAGGAGAGCTTACTCATCTCCTCTCCAGATCGCACCTCACCACCTGGGCACCTGACTCCATCCCTTTCCACCTCCTCCCGAATCTCATTAACATGCATATCCCAGCCATAACCCACCTCTTCAATCTATCACTATCTTCTTGGACCTTCTCACCTGCCTTCAAACAAGCCACCATCACACCCATCCTCAAAAAGCCAAACCTTGACCCGACTGCTATGCCCAGCTATCGCCCCATATCGCTGCTCCCGTTTGCTTCCAAACTCCTTGTGCAGCACGTCCATTCTCAACTTTCCTCCCACCTCTCTCCTTGACAACATCCAATCTGGCTTCCGCCCCCCCCCCCACTCCACTGAAACTGCCCTGACCAAAATTACTAATGACTCACAGTCCCTCAAGGCTCTGTCCTGGGGCCCCTACTTTTCTCTGTCTATACCCTTGGCCTAGAACAACTCATACAGCCCCATGGCTTCCAGTATCACCTGTACGCTGATGACCCTCAGATCTACCTCTCTGGGCCAGACGTCACCTCTCTGCTGTCCAGAATCCCGGAGTGTCTAACATCCATATCCTCCTTCTCCTCTCACTTCCTAAAACTCAATGTAGACAAAACTGAACTCATCATGTTTCCTCCATCCCATCTTTCATCTTCACCACCTGATCTATCTATTATGGTAAATGACATCATGCTTTCTCCCACCCCTCAAATTCGCTGCCTTGGAGTAACTCTCAACTCTGCCCTATCCTTCAAACCACACATCGAAACTCTCGCCACCTCCTGTCACCTCCAGCTCAAGAATGTTTCCAGAATCCGTCCTTTCCTCAGCCTTCAATCCACTATAATTCTTGTACATGCCCTCATCATCTCTCGCCTTGACTACTGCAACATTCTCCTCTGCGGCCTCCCTGCTAACACTCTTGCACCTCTACAGTCTGTCCTCAACTCTGCTGCCCGACTAATCCACCTCTCTCCTCGCTACTCCCCTGTATCTCCCCTCTGCAAATCCCTCCACTGGCTCCCAATTCCCCAACGAATCCAGTTCAAGCTACTAACACTGACCTACAAAGCCGTCCACAATCTGTCTCCTGCCTATATCTCTGAACTAATCTCCCACTATCTTCCCTCGCATAACCTTCGATCCTCCCAAAACCTCCTCCTCTCCTCCACACTTATTCGTTCCTCACACAACCGCCTTCAAGATTTCTCCTGAATATCCCCCAGCCTCTGGAATTCTGCGCCCCAACACGTCAGATTATCCACCACACTCGGATCCTTCAGACGGAACTGGAAAACCCATCTCTTCAGGAAAGCTTACAGCCTGAAATGACCGAGCCGCCACCCCACTGTCACTGGAGCTGCTGCCCCACCGCTACTGGAGCTACCACCCTACCACCACCAAAGCTGCCGCCCCACCGCCTCCGGAGCTGCTGCCCCACCGCCACTGGAGCTGCCACCCTACCACCACCAAAGCTGCCGCCCCACCGCCTCCGGGGCTGCTGCCCCACCGCCACTGGAGCTACCACCCTACCACCACCAAAGCTGCCGCCCCACCGCCTCCCGAGCTGCCACCCCCACCACCACTGAAGCTGCTACCTCACCGCCACTGGAGCTGCCACCTCTCCACCACCAGATCTGCTGCAACCAGGACCTACTGTCTCCTCCCCATTGCCCTGTAGAATGTAAGCCCGCAAGGGCAGGGTCCTCTCCCCTCTGTATCAGTCTGTCATTGTTAATTTGTTTACTGTAAACCAGATCTATAACTTTGTATGTAACCCCTTCTCATGTACAGCACCATGGAATTAATGGTGCTATATAAATAATAATAATAACACTCGGCGCCATCTAGTGGTTGTGGGAGAATAACACTTAATAACACTCAACTCGGCGTCATTGTGATGGATTAAATAAGGCGATTTATTAAATAACCATAAAGGACGCAGAGATGGGGGAGGGGTCCGTCACACCGCCGAGCCCAGCGGACAGATATACGTCATACCCGTCCCTTTAGGGCCGGAGGATCTTTCTAATACACTTTATCCGCTCCCCGCCATCTCCGCTTGCTGTCAGTAACTGGGAATTTTTGTTAACTCCCCACAGCTGAGGGTTTGCTACAATCTGTGTTCACTTTCAGCACACATCTCTCTCCGGCGCTGACATTTTGTAACAGTAATGTGGAGAGTTCAGGCTTGGATGCCACTGTAACAAACCCTCAGCTGTGTGAAATATAAAGTCTGGATGCTGTTCACTGACAGCAAGGGACGAAATACAATAAAAGGAGACAGAACCTTCCATACACAGTCTGTGGCAAGAATTCAACATCTGGACGGATCAGTGAAAACTGCAAATCATTGGTATAACAAGGGGTTAATAAGAAAGGAGCGGTGTGGGTACACAGTGATGGCAGCGGGGGGCGCTGTTGTTCCTCCGTTCTCGTTATGCTCCGGGCATCTCCTCACCAAACTTCTCCCGGTAGGCCGACTGCTTTGCTGGAATGAGAACCTGAGGACGATGAAGAACAGACGGTCAGCGAGCGCTTGCTGTCAGTGAATGGGAACATGCGACACCTGCAGGATTCGTTACAGTGTCATTGCATGTTGCAACGTGTCTGACCCAATGGGTTTGAGTGAGATCAGCGGCGCCGCTCATCAATGGCCGCCGCTTATCCAGTCCCACAAGTAGGATCAGGCGCGGATCTGCATGCTTGGGGGTGTGCGCCCCCGCAGGGCACTCACCTCGTTGTGGATGTAGGAGTCGCAGCTGTAGCACCAGACAGAGAGGTCGGAGAAGCTGAGCACCATGCTGTGGCCACACGAGACCCCGTGGATCAGCATGTGCTGCGCGACGTATCGACCGCACAGGACCTGCACAATGGACAAGGGTGAGGAGCGCCCGCCGACCCCGGAACCTCCCAGCCTGCAAGTTTCCATTATAGATCTGATTGCTGTCAGTGAATGTGGTCTCTTATTGTTTACCGGTGCGTCTCACACAGCAAAGGCCTGGACAATCCTGTGTGCTTGGCCTCCAGACTGCACCGACACATTGTAACAGACCCGAGAGAGATGTGTGCGGCCCAAGCTATACACCACTACAGATTGGTTCAAGGCACTGGGAAGAGCTGCCCTGAAAGTTTGTTACAATGTATCAGCGCAGATATAAAATATATATTGGTCTGTTGAAGCAACTGTAACAAAACCTCAGCTGTGAGAAATAACTATCAGCCGCCCCCATCCACCATCGATGATCTGCGGCCGCCCCTCACCTGGTAACACGTGAGGCAGACCCAGTTCTCCAGGGTTGTGTGGCACACTGCGCAAGGCTCCGTCACGTCCAGGCCACCAGGGGGCAGCGCACGTACCTGCTCCAGGTGAGGACACCAGGACAGGGGGGTCACGGTGAACAGCTCCCCCTGCAGATAAGGAGGAGATATTGGAGGACCCAGGTAGATTTTCCCAAATGCGGCACAAAATACCAGATAAATCCCGACTTACAGAGAACGTGATGGACGGGTCCGTGTCGGCTTCATAGGACGGGGTGTGATCCCCCCCGGCACAGTTCGCGAGCGGCTGCTTATCTGCAGGCTGGAGAGTGAGAGGTTAAACCCCTACATGTACGTGTGGGGTGAGCGCCCCCGTGAGGTAGGGCTGAAAACAATCAGGTGGCCGACAACTGATCTGAGCCACATTCAGGGTCCGAGGCTGGAGGGGAACACACGGACGTCCTTCATTGCCAAAATACATCGTGAAGGATGAACGTGGAGCCACATAGTAATGGAGGCTCGCACCTATACTGTAAACTAGCTCCTATAGGGGATGTCCATCACATAAAGGGAACCGCTCATGAACAGCACAGTGACACCTCCCTACCTATGGAGATCTCAGTGCACAATGGGGGTAACTGTAGGACCCCACCACCTCCATATAGGTATACGCTGGGTGGGCTTTACCTGTGCTCCTCCTGACTGTCTCCCCATTGAGGTCTTCTTCCTCGCTCCTCCGACAGGCTTGCTGTCACTATCGGAGACCTGACATCTCCCAAGTGCAAGTCTCTTAAGAGCTCCTCCACCGAGCCCCCGGACCCCTCGAGGACCTCCGCTTCTCTGGGGTCTTCTCGGACACCTGCAGCTCAATGACCACCTCCAGAGCTTCTCCTTCATAGGACTGATCCACTCTTGCATCCAGATCCTTCTGCTCCTCCTGTCGTTCCTGGGGAGTAAGATCGGGGACGGACCCTTCCTTCATAGGGGCCCCCAGGTCCTCCTTAGTCCTGCCTCCCGGGGAGCCGCCTCCGCCCGTCGATGGTGATGATCCTTGTAAGACGTCCTCCAGATTCGGCTTCGGAGGAGACGGCGTGGCCACCATCTGCTTTCCAGGACTGTGTTGGGGCGATGACCGTCCAGGCTCTACGTCCGTCTGTGTCTGCAGGACCTCCACCTCGGACGGCACAGAAGGTCCAGCTGAAGAGACACCAGAAGATGATCCTAATTCTCCAATCTGCCCCACCCTTCCTCCATCACTCACCGTTTATCCGCAGGCTACGCCAATACTTCTGCTGTACCTCCAGCACATCGGAGATGGCGCTTAGGGCGGCAAGACGAGGGGCATGGAGGTCTTGTATGACGGGAGGGGGATCACCAAGCAGTGTCCGGGTACACATAGACATGGACTCAGAGATGGACGTCAGATTGTATCCACCCTAAAAGCAAAGTGTTATTAAGGGGAGAGGATTCCACTACTAAGACGTCAATGAGACTGGTGTAATACCAAACCTCTCCTGTGGGGCTGCTGCAGGGAAACTGAACACTTATCGCCATTGAGCATAGGTTCGGGGGCTGAACACTTACCTCAAGCACTAGCACTCTTTGCCCCCGGCCAGGCCCATCAGGAGATGCGTCATGTGGGCATAGCCTTCCGGAGTGACGCGGCAGCCTCCGAGCGGGTCTCCTCGGGCGGCATCAAACCCGGCAGAGACCAGAACCAGTTGTGGGTTGAACTGAAAATAAAGGTTGGAAGATCATAACTCATCTCAGGGCACCGAGGACATGAGCTTATCGTCCCTCCGTCCGCCATCGTTCTCCCTCACCTCGTAAGCGACGGGCATGACGACTCTGTGGAAGGCCAACAGGTACTCCACGTCGCCCATCTTCCCACCATTCCAGGGGATGTTCACATTGAATCCTTCGCCCGGGCCGCTCCCGACCTTGTCATGTGCCGCGTCCCTCAGAGGACGGGAAGAAGAGGCCGTTATCATAGCGGTGGAGCGACACGTACAGGACGCTGGCGGAAGGTAACAAGACAGTGAATCCCGCGAGGAGGGCTGGAGATCTACGCTGAACACCGGGAGCACAACTCACCTCGGGTCCTCCTGGAAGATGTGCTGGATCCCGTTCCCGTGATGGACGTCCCAGTCCAGAATCATCACCCTGAGCGGAGGGAGCAAGGGGAAGGTTAACCACAATAACTACAAATGAAATCGATTTATGTGCATTAAGCTTAAAGGGACTCCCCACATTGGAAAATCCCTTATTGTTGGAGGATTGCTTGTCTAATGTACAGGTCAGGGAAGCAGGCAGTGAGGATTCAGTTTGCCTGTACTGCCCCCCACAGGTGAGATACGGGATATACCCTGATTAAAAGGTGTTTTCAACTCCTCCTTATGACCCTGTATAGTACATGAGTATCATGAAGCAAGGACCCCTCTGGGAGTCTGAATGATCCGATCATCTGTGTTGGGGGGTCTCGCCTGTAAAGGACGAGCATTTATCTAAAAATGCTGCAGAGGAAACGCCCGACTGGTGTTGGCACCGAGTCAGGAGAGAGGTGCCCCACCGCCAACACCCTCTATAAGCCTTGGTGATATGCACGGACAAGGGGCAAGCACAGAGGTGACAACGGGATGGAAAGGAAAAGGAAGACCCCAACGATAGGGAGCGGAGGATGGGACACCTCCTGACACTAACCTATGTTTAGCTCCTGAGCTCCCCTAATATCCCTAAACTGATCCTTCCCCCTGCTGCCATCACATGCCTAGCCCCGGAGATGTTCCTCACTTACACTGACAAGTGAGAAGACCGGTGAGTGCGCTAGGCTTCACCTCTACAGTAGTCAGAGAAAGAAGAAGGTAGACAGACAGGGGAACACAGACAATAGATCAGGGTGGCAGATGACATGGCTCCAACAACAGAACTCCAGCAGCAAGTAGAGACTTCCTCCCTCACGGTGCAACTAGAGACTTCCTCCCTCCACGATGCAACTAGAGACTTCCTCCCTCACGGTGCACTAGAGACTTCTGCCATCACGGTTGAACTAGAGAGGGATTCCTTCTACGGTGCAACTAGAGCTTCTACCCTCCACGGTGCAATAGAGACTTCCTCCTCACGGTGCCAACTAGAGACTTCCTCGCGTCCAAGCGTGCAACTAGAGACTTCCTCCACTCCACGTTGCAACTAGAGACTTTCCTCTCAGGTGCAACTAGAGACTTCCTCCCTCCACGGTGCAACTAGAGACTTCCTCCCTCCACGGTGCAACTAGAGACTTCCTCCCTCCACGGTGCAACTAGAGACTTCCTCCCTCCATGGTGCTCAGCATAGAATGACTATATTACCGGTATCAGGTGATGGATCATATGAATATTTAAAGATAAGGGGAGTGGTCATAAATTAGGTGCAGCTGAGTTTAACTAACCAGAAGCTGCCAGCAAGGGAAATATTATTAACCTTTGCTGGTCCAAAAGAAAGAACACTTTTTTGTGAAGCTCAGGTATCAGAGCGGTCACAAGCCTCCCAATGACACTTAGTTACGTAAAATCTATGTTCAATCTGTAGACTTTACCTTAGCGGCGGCTCTGACGGGCTCTGCAGACTTTGGGCGTATCGTGCCGCCAAGGCGACATTATTATAGAAGCAAAACCCGCAGGCGGCGCCCGGTTCGGCATGGTGCCCAGGAGGACGGACGATGCAAACTCCATTTTGGACCTGTGAACAATGCAACATGTGATGCAGAAAGGGGGAGGAAACAGGTGATGTACGAGGGGTGATCCGTGCACGGAGTCCGGGGTCTCACCTCCCCCTTTACCACGGCCTCCACCACGCTGAACGTGCAGCCCGCGGCCAGGCAGGCGCTGTGGTGGGACCGGTTGTTGATGTAGATGGAGTTGTAGTCGGAGCTCGCCCGATGCAGGTCCCTCGGTTTCATCCGAGAGCTTTCCTCGATCTTCTGGATGTAGGAGAGGCTGCGGGAGAAGGGCACAAAGTGTAACCTGTACAGACCTGACCGGTGGGGTTCCCAACACCCAGTAATCCCAATATATCCATCCTATCCGCCATCCACCTACCTGTGGCACATCTGCAGCTCCGTCTGGTCGCCATGCGATGTGGCAGCCGCGTGCAGCGATCTACCAGCCCCATCTCTTTGTGCAGCTTGAATATCCGGGCGATTCTCTGCGGGAGCTCGGGGTGACCGCTGTAAAGAAGGATGCCGTAAACATGGCGGTGCTCACCGGGGCGCAGCACATGGTGGCGTCACGTACCTGTCCCACATGTTATAATGCTCCATCATCCGCTCGTCGTACACCAGCCCGGTCCGCGCCGCCGGCAGCTTCCTCATCACTTCCCGCATGGTGGCGTCCAGCGCCCCCGTCAGGTCGTCTTCTCCCGACTCCGCCGGGAAGGAACCGTCACTGGTATCTTTATTATCTTCAGTCTCGAGCTTTGAGGTTAAAACTAAAGCACCAGAAATAATGAGAAGAGGAGCCATTGTGACCGGACACGATGGAGAGGTGCAATGTGGTTACAGACCGCCGTCACTCACCCTCATCCTGCAGACACCGCCAGTACCTCCGGTGGACAGAGATGGCGCCAGAGATGGAGTCCAGAGCGCTGTGAAAATCAAAAGTGATCAGTGATCATCAGTAGATCCCAATCTGTACGGGCCGCAATCATCACAAGATCACATCACCGGCTCCACCTGATCCTCGCTGCCCCGGGATCAGGGCAATTCTGGGCAACATTTCTCTCTACAGGAGCGAGCGCCATGATCCCGAACACAGAGAACATACAAGACGCGCTCACAGCTCACCTACTACAGGGCATGAAAGGAGGACGCAGGACCGGGCACGGGTCACCCAACAGAACCTTCAGAGAGGCGCAGGCTCCCTCCGCCAGAGAACGATGGTTGTAACCTCCCTGCAAAGAACAAACCAAAAAGATCTACAGCATCAAAATGTCACCAAGGTAATCCATTACATTACCTGCCCAGAGCTCCACCCTGTATTATACTCCAGAGCTGCACTCACTATTCTGCTGGTGCAGTCACTGTTACATACATTACATTACTGATCCTGAGTTACCCCTGTATTATACTCCAGAGCTGCACTCACTATTCTGCTGGTGCAGTCACTGTGTACACACATTACATTACTGATCCTCAGATACCTCCTGTATTATACTCCAGAGCTGCACTCACTATTCTGGTGGTGCAGTCACTGTGTACATACATTACATTACTGATCCTGAGTTACCTCCTGTATTATACTCCAGAGCTGCACTCACTATTCTGCTGGTGCAGTCACTGTGTACATACATTACATTACTGATCCTGAGTTACCTCCTGTATTATACTCCAGAGCTGCACTCACTATTCTGCTGGTGCAGTCACTGTGTACATACATTACTGATCCTGAGTTACCTCCTGTATTATACTCCAGAGCTGCACTCACTATTCTGCTGGTGCAGTCACTGTGTACATACATTACATTACTGATCCGAGTTACCTCCTGTATTATACTCCAGAGCTGCACTCACTATTCTGCTGGTGCAGTCACTGTGTACATACATTCACATTACTGATCCTGAGGTTACCTCCTGTATTATACCCCAGAGCTGCACTCACTATTCTGCTGGTGCAGTCACTGTGTACATACTTACATTACTGATCCTGAGTTACCTCCTGTATTATATTTCCCAGAGCTGTACTCACTATTCTGCTGTTGCAGTCACTGTGTACATACATTACATTACTGATCCTGAGTTACGCCTGTATTATATCCCAGAGCTGCACTCACTATTCTGCTGGTGCAGTCACTGTGTACATACATTACATTACTGATCCTGAGTTACGCCTGTATTATACTCCAGAGCTGCACTCACTATTCTGCTGGTGCAGTCACTGTGTACATACATTACATTACTGATCCTGAGTTACATCCTGTATTATACTCCAGAGCTGCACTCACTATTCTGCTGGTGCAGTCACTATGTAATACATTACATTACTGATCCTGAGTTACCTCCTGTATTATACTCCAGAGCTGCACTCACTATTCTGCTGGTGCAGTCACTGTGTACATACATTACATTACTGATCCGAGTTACCTCCTGTATTATACTCCAGAGCTGCACTCACTATTCTGCTGGTGCAGTCACTGTGTACATACATTACATTACTGATCCTGAGTTACCTCCTGTATTATACTTCAGAGCTGTACTCACTATTCTGCTGGTGCAGTCACTGTGTACATACATTACATTACTGATCCTGAGTTACGGCCTGTATTATACTCCAGAGCTGCACTCACTATTCTGCTGGTGCAGTCACTGTGTACATACATTACATTACTGATCCTGAGTTACATCCTGTATTATACTCCAGAGCTGCACTCACTATTCTGCTGGAGCAGTCACTATGTATATACATTACATTACTGATCCTGAGTTACCTCCTGTATTATACTCCAGAGCTGCACTCACTATTCTGCTGGTGCAGTCACTGTGTACATACATTACATTACTGATCCTGAGTTACCTCCTGTTTATACTCCAGAGCTGCACTCACTTTCTGCTGGTGCAGTCACTGTGTACATACATTACATTACTGATCCTGAGTTACCTCCTGTATTATACTCCAGAGCTGCACTCACTATTCTGCTGGTGCAGTCACTGTGTACATATTCATTACTGATCCTGAGTTACCTCCTGTATTATACTCCAGAGCTGCACTCACTATTCTGCTGGTGCAGTCACTATGTACATACATTACATTACTGATCCTGAGTTACCTCCTGTATTATACTCCAGAGCTGCACTCACTATTCTGCTGGTGCAGTCACTGTGTACATACATTACATTACTGATCCTGAGTTACCTCCTGTATTATACTCCAGAGCTGCACCACTATTCTGCTGGTCAGTCACTGTGTACATACATTACATTACTGATCCTGAGTTACCTCCTGCATTATACTCCAGAGCTGCACTCACTATTCTGCTGGTGCAGTCACTGTGTACATACATATACTGATCCTGAGTTACCCTGTATTATACTCCAGAGCTGCACTCACTATTCTGCTGGTGCAGTCACTGTGTACATACATTACATTACTGATCCTGAGTTACCTCCTGTATTATACTCCAGAGCTGCACTCACTATTCTGCTGGTGCAGTCACTGTGTACATACATTACATTACTGATCCTGAGTTACCTCCTGTATTATACTCCAGAGCTGCACTCACTATTCTGCTGGTGCAGTCACTGTGTACATACATTACATTACTGATCCTGAGTTACTCCCTTATTATACTCCAGAGCTGCGCTCACTATTCTGCTGGTGCAGTCACTGTGTACATACATTACATTACTGATCCTGAGTTACCTCCTGTATTATACTCCAGAGCTGCACTCACTATTCTGCTGGTACAGTCACTGTGTACATACATTACATTACTGATCCTGAGTTAACCCCTGTATTATTCTCCAGAGCTGCACTCACTATTCTGCTGGTGCAGTCATTGTGTACAACATTACATTACTGATCCGGAGTTACCCCTGTATTATACTCCAGAGCTGCGCTCACTATTCTGCTGACACACACAATTTCTCACCTCCAGAGCGAGCACCAGTCTCCCTTCAGCCATACACATGAGCAGGTGGGTGAGGTGTGAGAAGCAGGCCGGGGTGGCGGACATCTCCCCCTATTGGCAGATACACAGTATTACAATACATTTACAGGATCTCACTCCATGACGTTGTCACCATCGTGCCCCTCTTACCTTCGGATCTCCCACCACAGAGTCGTACCCAGCAGCGACCAACACAAGCTGAGGCTGGAACTGGGGAACAATACACATTTGGGACAATTACAAAACAAATCTCCTCGAAAAACTGCATTCTTCCATATAGAGCAATTGCTCCAGTTCTGCCCCCCCCCTGATTCCTGTATACAGACCTCGTAGGAGACGGGCAGGAGGAGGTGCAGGAAGGCCGTGATGTAGTCTGCGTCACTCATTCCAATCTGCGGGGGACAGAGAATATTAAGGGGATCATCCCTGGTGCCCCTGGGTGGTGGCTTATGGTCCTCCACATTTGAGCTGCAGTACCAAGAATGGCCACTACTAGCAGTGAGGCGCTGCACCTGGTACACAATGAAGGGGAGCACTGGCCCATCGCAGGCGGATAGGACTGGTGGCGAGGGGGTAAGCAGGACCCCCCCATGTGATATAGATGCCCAATCCTAAAGACAACTCCTTCAAGGGCATCCTGAGTAAAGGCAAACTCCCCGGCCTCATACCTTATTCCACGGCACGTTTATATTATACTGCTCGCCCCTCTCCTTCCCCGCAGCAGCGCAGGACGACGACGCCAGATGCGGCCAAAATGCTCCATTTTCATAGCGATGGATGGAAAAATAAAGGACACTAAAGAGAGAGGACGAGACGTGAGGTTAGGAGAGAACAATTCAGGATAAAGGTCCTTGATTTGGCCCAAATATTAATCTCCGATCCCTGCACAGATGATACACTTCACTCCACCACTAGGGGGAGCTCAGGAGCAGACTGCATACAGAGTCACCATTGATCTCGATGGGAGGACTGTATGCGGTGAGCTCCCTCTAGTGGTGATCCATATACAAACCTGGGGTCGTCCTCGAATATGAACTGTGTGCCCTGTCCGTGATGAACGTCCCAGTCCACAATGAGGACCCTGGAGAGAAGAACGAGGATAAGAGACTGACGGACGAGGACTGAACCCGCACCGGTCACTAAACCTGCCCCGGACTCACCGCTTCACCCCGTGCTGGCGCTGGGCGCATCTGGCGGCGATGGCCAGATGATTAAACATGCAGTAACCGTTCATCTGGTCCGTGTGGGCGTGGTGCCCGGGGGGCCTGTGGATGGGGGTACACACATCTGTAAGGGTGTGAGGACTTTTGCATACAACATTGTTATTACACATTTCAGGGTTAAACCTCCCCTGTTTAATAAGGGAGAGTGTCTGAAATCTGTGAGCTCTTCTACACTCAAAGTTAGTGGTTAAACGCTGACCGCCCCTTTAAACGATCCCTTTAATTATGCCTTTACAGGATGCGTAAATTACTCTCTGCCCCTTAAATTACACGTTTTGATACGTCGGTCTCTTACCGCACCACCGCCAGCCCGTTCCGGATCTCCCTGCTCATGACCCGATCCACCAACTGCAGCACCGACCCGGCGGCCACACGAGAGGCAGTGAAGGACATCTAAGGGTTAAATCAGAGGGAAAGCGGCAGATTAGAGGGGCGTCACATAGGAGGGAAAGCAAGGAATTAGGAGACCCACCTCCAAAGCCAGCAGAATAGTGAGTGCAGCTCTGGAGTATAATACAGGAGGTAACTCAGGATCAGTAATGTAATGTATGTACACAGTGACTGCACCAGCAGAATAGTGAGTGCAGCTCTGGAGTATAATACAGGAGGTAACTCAGGATCAGTAATGTAATGTATGTACACAGTGACTGCACCAGCAGAATAGTGAGTGCAGCTCTGGAGTATAATACAGGAGGTAACTCAGGATCAGTAATGTAATGTGTGTACACAGTAACTGCACCAGCAGAATAGTGAGTGCAGCTCTGGAGTATAATACAGAGGGTAACTCAGAATCAGTACAGGATCAGTAATGTATGTACACAGCGACTGCACCAGCAGACTAGTGAGTGCAGCTCTGGAGTATAATACAAGAGGTAACTCAGGATCAGTAATGTAATGTATGTACACAGTGACTGCACCAGCAGAATAGTGAGTGCAGCTCTGGAGTATAATACAGGGGTAACTCAGGATCAGTAATGTAATGTATGTACACAGTGACTGCACCAGCAGAATAGTGAGTGCAGCTCTGGGTATAATACAGGAGGTGACTCAGGATCAGTAATGTAATGTATGTAGACAGTGACTGCACCAGCAGAATAGTGAGTGCAGCTCTGGAGTATAATACAGGAGGTAACTCAGGATCAGTAATGTAATGTATGTACACAGTGACTGCACCAGCAGAATAGTGAGTGCAGCTCTGGAGTATAATACAGGAGGTAACTCACGATCAGTAATGTAAAGTATGTACACAGTGACTGCACCAGCAGAATAGTGAGTGCAGCTCTGGAGTATAATACAGGAGGTAACTCAGGATCAGTAATGTAATGTATGTACACAGTGACTGCACCAGCAGAATAGTGAGTGCAGCTCTGGAGTATAATACAGGATCAGTAATGTAATGTATGTACACAGTGACTGCACCAGCAGAATAGTGAGTGCAGCTCTGGAGTATAATACAGGAGGTAACTCAGGATCAGTAATGTAATGTATGTACACAGTGACTGCACCAGCAGAATAGTGAGTGCAGCTCTGGAGTATAATACAGGATCAGTAATGTAATGTATGTACACAGTGACTGCACCAGCAGAATAGTGAGTGCAGCTCTGGAGTATAATACAGGAGGTGACTCAGGATCAGTAATGTAATGTATGTACACAGTGACTGCACCAGCAGAATAGTGAGTGCAGCTCTGGAGTACAATACAGGAGGTAACTCAGGATCAGTAATGTAATGTATGTACACAGTGACTCCACCAGCAGAATAGTGAGTGCAGCTCTGGAGTATAATGCAGGAGGTAACTCAGGATCAGTAATGTAATGTATGTACACAGTGACTGCACCAGCAGAATAGTGAGTGCAGCTCTGGAGTATAATACAGGAGGTGACTCAGGATCAGTAATGTAATGTATGTACACAGTGACTGCACCAGCAGAATAGTGAGTGCAGCTCTGGAGTATAATACAGGAGGTAACTCAGGATCAGTAATGTAATGTATGTACACAGTGACTGCACCAGCAGAATAGTGAGTGCAGCTCTGGAATATAATACAGGAGGTAACTCAGGATCAGTAATGTAATGTATGTACACAGTGACTACACCAGTAGAATAGTGAGTGCAGCTCTGGAGTATAATACAGAAGGTAACTCAGGATCAGTAATGTAATGTATGTACACAGTGACTGCACCAGCAGAATAGTGAGTGCAGCTCTGGAGTATAATACAGGAGGTAACTCAGGATCAGTAATGTAATGTATGTACACAGTGACTCCACCAGCAGAATAGTGAGTGCAGCTCTGGAGTATAATACAGGAGGTAACTCAGGATCAGTAATGTAATGTATGTACACAGTGACTGCACCAGCAGAATAGTGAGTGCAGCTCTGGAATATAATACAGGAGGTAACTCAGGATCAGTAATGTAATGTATGTACACAGTGACTGCACCAGCAGAATAGTGAGTGCAGCTCTGGAGTATAATACAGGAGGTAACTCAGGATCAGTAATGTAATGTATGTACACAGTGACTGCACCAGCAGAATAGTGAGTGCAGCTCTGGAGTATAATACAGAAGGTAACTCAGGATCAGTAATGTATGTACACAGTGACTGCACCAGGAGAATAGTGAGTGCAGCTCTGGAGCAAAATATTGGTATATAGTGCATTTAGCATTATGTATGAGGTAGGTGCAGACTCACCGGATGCAGGTAGACTGAGTCATATTTGTCTGATAGCGCCCGCAGCTCTTCTTCTGTCATAGTCTGGGTGGATTTCATTAACTCTACGTAGTCTGGGCTGAAAATAAATAGGAAAAAAATCAATTCAGCTAGGAGTTCCCTCTGTCTTGGGAGTGACAGAATCCCTGACCCCGCACCTGTGCACCAGCAGCAGCTCCTCCACCGAGGCCTCTCGCGCCTGCAGAGATAATCACACGTCACAGTCAGGTCTCTTTATTTCTAATCAATCATCACTGACCAGACATCAGCCCTCACCGGCACAGATACACAGCGCTCCACCAGACCATAGCCCACCAGCTTCTCCTTCACAGACAGAAGTCGTGCAGGACACTCAGGAAACCTGAGAAAGAAGGAAAATGCATGGTCATAAAGTATATAGAATAAACTGACTGCCTGAAGTCACCACAAGGGGGAGCTCATCATTAATTATACACGGAACTCAATGATAACACAGCATCCAGTGTGAGCACCCCCTAGTGGAGGCTGCAGACAGGATTTTATCATGTATCTCTGTATACAGGGAGCTCCCCCTAGTGGAGGCTGCAGACAGGATCTTATCATGTATCTCTGTATACAGGGAGCTCCCCCTAGTGGTGACTACAGACAGGATCTTATGTATTTCTGTATACAGGGAGCTCCCCCAAGTGGTGACTACAGACAGGATCTTATCATGTATCTCTGTATACAGGGAGCTCCCCCTAGTGGTGACTGTAGACAGGATTCTATCATGTATCTCTGTATATAGGGAGCTCCCTCTAGTGGTGACTACAGACAGAATCTTATCATGTATGTTTGTATACAGGGAGCTCCCCCTAGTGGTGACTACAGACAGTATCTTATCATGTATCTCTGTATACAGAGAGCTCACCCTAGTGGTGACTGCAGACAGGATCTTATGTATTTCTGTATACAGGGAGCTCCCCCTAGTGGTGACTGCAGACAGGATCTTATCATGTATCTCTGTATACAGGGAGCTCCCCCTAGTGGTGACTGCAGACAGGATCTTATCATGTATCTCTGTATACAGAGAGCTCCCCCTAGTGGTGACTGCAGACAGGATCTTATGTATTTCTGTATACAGGGAGCTCCCCCTAGTGGTGGCTGTAGACAGATCCATATCATGTATCTCTGTATACAGGGAGATCCCCCTAGTGGTGACTGCAGACAGAATCTTATCATGTATCTCTGTATACAGGGAGCTCCCCTAGTGGTGGCTGTAGACAGAATATTATCATGTATCTCTGTATACAGGGAGCTCCCCCTAGTGGTGGCTGTATACAGAATCTTATCATGTATCTTTGTATACAGGGAGCTCCCCCTAGTGGTGGCTGTAGACAGAATCTTATTATGCATCTCTATGTATACAGGGAGCTCCCCCTAGTGGTGACTGCAGACAGAATCTTATTATGCATCTCTCTGTATACAGGGAGCTCCCTCTAGTGGTGGCTGTAGACAGAATTGTATCATGTATCTCTGTATACAGGGAGATCCCCCTAGTGGTGACTACAGACAGAATCTTATCATGTATCTCTGTATACAGGGAGCTCCCTCTAGTGGTGGCTGTAGACAGAATTGTATCATGTATCTCTGTATACAGGGAGCTCCCCCTAGTGGTGACAGCAGATAATATGCACATAGTGGACCTTTATCTGTGAATCAGAAGTACAGAAAACTCCCCCTGTGTACACATAATAATAGACTCAGTCACACAAAATGCAACATAGTGATAAGAGGTAAAAATCCTGCATAGAACATTACTTGTCATCCCAGAGACAGAAGAACTGAGTCATCCGGTCATCATACACCAGGCCTGTTCCTACTGCAGGAGACTCTGTACCCAGGTGCTGGGGGGAAAGAGAAGGGACATATAAGACAACAAATGATATAGCATAGGGGGCAGCACTGAGCCAATACCACATCTGAAGGTATTATCATTAGTTTTACTCCAGATCTGCACTCACTATTCTGCTCCTTGTTATTGGAAACATCAAGTGTTAGGCCAGACAAGGAATTACACAGGTTCAATTAGTTGTGCTTATATCTCTGTTTCAGGTTTTTATCTGTGTAACTGATATTTTGTAAATCTTTTCTATGAATAAATAAACAAGAGACTGTATCCACTCATCATGTATATAATACAGGAGGTAACTTAGGATCAGTAATGTAATGTATGTACACAGGACTGCACCAGCAGAATAGTGAGTGCAGCTCTGGAGTATAATACAGGAGGTAACTCAGGATCAGTAATGTAATGTATGTACACAGTGACTGCACCAGCAGAATAGTGAGTGCAGCTCTGGAGTATAATACAGGAGGTAACTCAAGATCAGTAATGTAATGTATGTACACAGTGACTGCACCAGCAGAATAGTGAGTGCAGCTCTGGAGTATAATACAGGAGGTGACTCAGGATCAGTAATGTAATGTATGTACACAGTGACTGCACCAGCAGAATAGCGAGTGCAGCTCTGGAGTATAATACAGGAGGTAACTCAGGATCAGTAATGTAATGTATGTACACAGTGACTGCACCAGCAGAATAGTGAGTGCAGCTCTGGAGTATAATACAGGAGGTAACTCAGGATCAGTAATGTATGTACACAGTGACTGCACCAGCAGAATAGTGAGTGCAGCTCTGGAGTATAATACAGGAGGTAACTCAGGATCAGTAATGTATGTACACAGTGACTGCACCAGCAGAATAGTGAGTGCAGCTCTGGAGTGTAATACAGGAGGTAACTCAGGATCAGTAATGTAATGTATGTACACAGTGACTGCACCAGCAGAATAGTGAGAGCAGCTCTGGAGTATAATACAGGAGGTAACTCAGGATCAGTAATGTAATGTATGTACACAGTGACTACACCAGCAGAATAGTGAGTGCAGCTCTGGAGTATAATACAGGAGGTAACTCAGGATCAGTAATGTAATGTATGTACACAGTGACTGCACCAGCAGAATAGTGAGTGCAGCTCTGGAGTATAATACAGGAGGTAACTCAGGAGCAGTAATGTAATGTATGTACAGAGTGACTGCACCAGCAGAATAGTGAGTGCAGCTCTGGGTATAATACAGGAGGTAACTCAGGATCAGTAATGTAATGTATGTACACAGTGACTGCACCAGCAGAATAGTGAGTGCAGCTCTGGAGGATAATACAGGAGGTAACTCAGGATCAGTAATGTAATGGATGTACACAGTGACTGCACCAGCAGAATAGTGAGTGCAGCTCTGGAGGATAATACAGGAGGTAGCTCAGGATCAGTAATGTAATGTAATGTAATGTATGTACACAGTGACTACACCAGCAGAATAGTGAGTGCAGCTCTGGAGTATAATACAGGAGGTAACTCAGGCTCAGTAATGTAATGTATGTACACAGTGACTACACCAGCAGAATAGTGAGTGCAGCTCTGGAGTATAATACAGGAGGTAACTCAGGATCAGTAATGTAATGTATGTACACAGTGACTGCACCAGCAGAATAGTGAGTGCAGCTCTGGAGTATAATACAGGAGGTAACTCAGGATCAGTAATGTAATGTATGTACACAGTGACTGCACCAGCAGAATAGTGAGTGCAGCTCTGGAGTATAATACAGGCGGTAACTCAGGATCAGTAATGTAATGTATGTACACAGTGACTGCACCAGCAGAATAGTGAGTGCAGCTCTGGAGTATAATACAGGAGGTAACTCAGGATCAGTAATGTATGTACAAAGTGACTGCACAAGCAGAATAGTGAGTGCAGCTCTGGAGTATAATACAGGAGGTAACTCAGGATCAGTAATGTAATGTATGTACACTGTGACTGCACCAGCAGAATAGTGAGTGCAGCTCTGGAGTATAATACAGGAGGTAATTCAGGATCAGTAATGTATGTCCACAGTGACTGCACCAGCAGAATAGTGAGTGCAGCTCTGGAGTATAATACAGGCGGGTAACTCAGGATCAGTAATGTAATGTATGTACACAGTGACTGCACCAGCAGAATAGTGAGTGCAGCTCCGGGGTATATAATACATGAGGTAACTCAGGATCAGTAACGTAATGTATGTACATAGTGACTGCACCAGCAAAATAGTGAGTGCAGCTCTGGAGTATAATACAGAGGGTAACTCAGGATCAGTAATGTAATGTATGTACACAGTGACTGCACCAGCAGAATAGTGAGTGCAGCTCTGGAGTATAATACAGGAGGTAACTCAGGATCAGTAATGTAATGTATGTACACAGTGACTGCACCAGCAGAATAGTGAGTGCAGCTCTGGAGTATAATACAGGAGGTAACTCAGGATCAGTAATGTAATGTATGTACACAGTGACTGCACCAGCAGAATAGTGAGTGCAGCTCTGGAGTACAATACAGGAGGTAACTCAAGATCAGTAATGTAATGTATGTACATAGTGACTGCACCAGCAGAATAGTGAGTGCAGCTCTGGAGTATAATACAGGAGGTAACCAGGATCAGTAATGTAATGTATGTACACAGTGACTGCACCAGCAGAATAGTGAGTGCAGCTCTGGAGTATAATACAGGAGGTAACTCAGGATCAGTAATGTAATGTATGTACACAGTGACTGCACCAGCAGAATAGCGAGTGCAGCTCTGGAGGATAATACAGGAGGTAACTCAGGATCAGTAATGTAATGTACATACACAGTGACTGCGCCAGCAGAACAGTGAGTGCAGCTCTGGAGTGAAATACAGCATATAAAGACAGGTATATCTGCTGTCTGGTTTGTGACTCTCACCAGTCCGTCCAGCTGGTCACAGATCTGTCTCTCTGGGGTCTTCCTCATGTGGTAGCCCCTCTTCTTCACCTCTTGTAGACTGGGACCCCCCGGGGGAGACGGCTGCCCCTTCCTTCCAGGCTTCTTCTACAGTAACAGATAATGGGGTCAGTACACAGGTGACTGCGGACATTACGGCGGCTTCATTAATTAGCTGCGCCACCATATAGTACACGACTGCTCTGTATGTGACAGAGCCTTACGTACCGGGTTGGGGGCTCTGGGGGAGACGCCCGCTCCTCGTCCTCTGGGCGATGTCCGATCTCCAGGAGAGGACATCGTGGAGGAAAGTAACGACACAACGTCACCGGCCCTCGGACCTGGAGGACTGAGCAAGGAGAGGGTTAGGAGGATGGAGCAGCGAGCAGGGAGACGGGTCAGGGGAGGGCCGAGCGAGGGGACGGGTGAGGGGAGGGGCCGAGCGAGGGACGGGTGAGGGGAGGGCGCGAGGAGGGACGGGTGAGGGGGGGCCGAGCGAGGGACGGGTCAGGGGAGGGCCGAGCGAGGGGACGGGTCAGGGGAGGGCCCGAGCGAGGGGACGGGTCAGGGGAGGGCCGAGCGAGGGAGACGGGTCAGGGGAGGGCCGAGCGAGGGGACGGGTCAGGGGAGGGCCGAGCGAGGAGACGGGTCAGGGGAGGGCCGAGCAGGAGACGGGTCAGGGGAGGGCCGAGCGGGAGACGGGTCAGGGGAGGGCCGAGCAGGGAGACGGGTCAGGGGAGGGCCGAGCGAGGGAGACGGGTCAGGGGAGGGCCGAGCGAGGAGACGGGTCAGGGGAGGGCCGAGCGAGGGAGACGGGTCAGGGTAGGGACGAGCGAGGGAGACGGGTCAGGGGAGGGCCGAGCGAGGAGACGGGTCAGGGGAGGGCCGAGCAGGGAGACGGGTCAGGGGAGGGCCGAGCGAGGAGACGGGTCAGGGGAGGGCCGAGCGGGGAGACGGGTCAGGGGAGGGCCGAGCGGGGAGACGGGTCAGGGGAGGGCCGAGCGAGGAGACGGGTCAGGGGAGGGCCGAGCGAGGAGACGGGTCAGGGGAGGGCCGAGCGGGGAGACGGGTCAGGGGAGGGCCGAGCGAGGGAGACGGGTCAGGGGAGGGCCGAGCGAGGAGACGGGTCAGGGGAGGGCCGAGCGAGGGGAGACGGGTCAGGGGAGGGCGCCGAGCGAGGAGACGGGTCAGGGGAGGGCCGAGCGGAGGAGACGGGTCAGGGGAGGGCCGAGCGAGGGAGGACGGGTCAGGGGAGCGGTCGGGAGCCGAGCGAGGAGACGGGTCAGGGGAGGGCCGAGCGGGAGACGGGTCAGGGGAGGGCCGAGCGAGGAGACGGGTCAGGGGAGGGCCGAGCGAGGGAGACGGGTCAGGGGAGGGCCGAGCGAGGGAGACGGGTCAGGGGAGGGCGAGCGAGGGAGACGGGTCAGGGGAGGGCCGAGCAGGGAGACGGGTCAGGGGAGGGACGAGCGAGGGAGACGGGTCAGGGGAGGGACGAGCGAGGAGACGGGTCAGGGGAGGGCGAGCGAGGGAGACGGGTCAGGGGAGGACGGAGGAGCGAGGGAGACGGGTCAGGGGAGGGCCGAGCGGGAGACGGGTCAGGGGAGGGGCCGAGCGAGGAGACGGGTCAGGGGAGGGCCGAGCAGGGAGACGGGTCAGGGGAGGGCTAAGCGGGAGACGGGTCAGGGGAAGGGCCGAGCAGGGAGAACGGGTCAGGGGAGGACGGGGGGCGAGTGGAGAGAGACGGGTCAGGGAGAGGGTCGAGCGTGGAGACGGGTCAGGGGAGGGCCGAGCGAGGAGACGGGTCAGGGGAGGGCCTGAGGAGCGGGTCAGGGGAGGGAAGCGGGAGACGGGTCAGGGGAGGGACGAGCGAGGGAGACGGGTCAGGGGAGGGTGAGGAGCGAGGAAGGGACGGGTCAGGGGAGGGCGAGGAGCGAGGAGGACGGGTCAGGGGAGGGCCGAGCGAGGAGAGACGGGTCAGGGGAGGGCCGAGCGAGGAGACGGGTCAGGGGAGGGCCGAGCGAGGAGACGGGTCAGGGGAGGGCCGAGCAGGGAGACGGGTCAGGGGAGGGGACCGAGCAGGGAGACGGGTCAGGGGGAGGGCCGAGCGAGGGAGACGGGTCAGGGGAGGGCCGAGCGAGGGAGACGGGTCAGGGGAGGGCCGAGCGAGGGGAGACGGGTCAGGGGAGGGCCGAGCGAGGAGACGGGTCAGGGGAGGGACGAGCAGGAGAGACGGGTCAGGGGAGGGACGCGAGCGAGAGGAGACGGGTCAGGGGAGGGACGAGCGAGGGAGACGGGTCAGGGGAGGGACGAGCGAGGAGACGGGTCAGGGGAGGGGAGCAGCGAGACGGGTCAGGGAGGAGACGGGTCAGGGGAGGCGGAGGGAGCGAGGAGACGGGTCAGGGGAGGGGCCGAGCGTGGAGACGGGTCAGGGGAGGGCCGAAGCGAGGGAGACGGGTCAGGGGAGGGCCGAGCGAGGAGACGGGTCAGGGGAGGGCTGAGCGTGGAGACGGGTCAGAGGAGGGCCGAGCAGGGAAACGGGTCAGGGGAGGATGGGGAGCGAGTGGAGAGACGGGTCAGGGGAGGGTTGAGCGGGAGACGGGTCAGGGGGGGGGCAGAGGAGGAGAGGGTCAGGGGAGGGCTGAAGAGGGAGGAGACGGGTCAGGGGAGGGACGAGCAGGGGACGGGCAGGGGAGGGCTGAGGAGCGGAGGAAGACAGGTCAGGGGAGGGCTGAGGAGCGAGGAGACGGGTCAGGGGAGGGCCGAGCGAGGGGAACGGGTCAGGGGAGGGCCGAGCGAGGAGACGGGTCAGGGGAGGGCCGAGCAGAGGAGACGGGTCAGGGGAGGGCTGAGGAGCGAGGAGACGGGTCAGGGGAGGGACGAGCGAGGAGAAGGGTCAGGGGAGGCGGACGAGCGAGGAGAAGGGCCAGGGGAGGGCGTGAGGAGCGAGGAGACGGGTCAGGGGAGGGCTGAGGAGCGAGGAGACGGGTCAGGGGAGGGCGAGGAGCGAGGAGACGGGTCAGGGGAGGGCGAGGAGCGAGGAGACGGGTCAGGGGAGGGCTGGGGAGCGGGTGAGAGGGTCAGGTGCAGGAGGAGGAGCGAGGGGAGACGGGTCAGGGTGAGGGCTGTGGCTGGTCAGTAGGTGGGCAGTATACCTCACTGTCCCTCATGCTTTACACTGCAGCCCTGTGTACGCGTGTCAGTACAGCCCTATCTCCACCATGCTTTACACTGTACACACGCTCTGTCTCCCCCTCCCTGTACCGTCCCGCCGCCAGGTGTGTACACGGCGCTGTACCGCGGCTCCCGCCTCCTCCCGGAGCTGCGCACTCACTAACCGATAGTTTCAAAGTCCTCCGCTCCCGGTGGGTGACGTCACTTCCAGACCACGTGACACACAGACCACGCCCACTGCGGTGACGTCACGCAGAGCGGTCTGACAGCTCCAGAGTGATTCCAGGAATGTGTCAGATATGATCAGGTGACGTCATCAGAGCTCAGTATACAGGGTCACGTGACATGTGGGGTCTGGAGTGTATAGAATAACACTGTTATAACATAGGTTGTTACATATTACCCCATACATGATATTATTTATTATCTCCTCTATTTCTATTAGTATTGTATGATACAGTGTTATAGCTACACATCATAGTGACAGATTATTACACATGACATCATTTATTACATATTAGCTGTTATATGTATATCTGTTTCCTGAGCTCAGGGTCCCATTACATCTCACAAGATTTATTCCTGGTTTTCTTTCCAATATACGATTATATCACCGACACCCCATATATTATCATATATCATATTACTGGGGTGATACTGTCAACATAACGCAGAGAAGACCCTGGTGGACCCATCCAGGCTTGGAGAAGACCCTGGTGGAGCTATCTAGGCTTGGAGAAGACCCTGGTGGGCCTATCTAGGCTTGGAGAAGACCCTGGTGGACCCATCCAGGCTTGGAAAAGACCCTGGTGGACCCATCCAGGCTTGGAGAAGACCCTGGTGGACCTATCTAGGCTTGGAGAAGACCCTAGTGGACCCATCCAGGCTTGGAGAAGACCCTGGTGGAGCTGTCTGGCCTTGGAGAAGACCCTGGTGGACCTATCTAGGCTTGGAGAAGACCCTGGTGGACCCATCCAGGCTTGGAAAAGACCCTAGTGGACCTATCTAGGCTTGGAGAAGACCCTGGTGGACCTATCTAGCCTTGGAGAAGACCCTGGTAGACCTATCCAGGCTTGGAAAAGACCCTGGTGGACCTATCTAGGCTTGCAGAAGACCCTGGTGGACCTATCTAGGCTTAGAGAAGACCCTGGTGGACCCATCCAGGCTTGGAGAAGACCCTGGTGGACCTATCTAGGCTTGGAGAAGACCCTGGTGGAGCTGTCTGGCCTTGGAGAAGACCCTGGTGGACCCATCCAGGCTTGGAAAAGACCCTGGTGGAGCTGTCTCAGCTTGGAGAAGACCCTGGTGGGCCTATCTAGGCTTGGAGAAGACCCTGGTGGACCTATCTAGCCTTGGAGAAGACCCTGGTAGACCTATCCAGGCTTGGAAAAGACCCTGGTGGACCTATCTAGGCTTGCAGAAGACCCTGGTGGACCTATCTAGGCTTAGAGAAGACCCTGGTGGACCCATCCAGGCTTGGAGAAGACCCTGGTGGACCTATCTAGGCTTGGAGAAGACCCTGGTGGAGCTGTCTGGCCTTGGAGAAGACCCTGGTGGACCTATCCAGGCTTGGAAAAGACCCTGGTGGAGCTGTCTCAGCTTGGAGAAGACCCTGGTGGGCCTATCTAGGCTTGGAGAAGACCCTGGTGGACCCATCCAGGCTTGGAGAAGACCCTGGTGGAGCTATCTAGGCTTGGAGAAGACCCTGGTGGGCCTATCTAGGCTTGGAGAAGACCCTGGTGGACCCATCCAGGCTTGGAAAAGACCCTGGTGGACCCATCCAGGCTTGGAGAAGACCCTGGTGGACCTATCTAGGCTTGGAGAAGACCCTAGTGGACCCATCCAGGCTTGGAGAAGACCCTGGTGGAGCTGTCTGGCCTTGGAGAAGACCCTGGTGGACCTATCTAGGCTTGGAGAAGACCCTGGTGGACCCATCCAGGCTTGGAAAAGACCCTAGTGGACCTATCTAGGCTTGGAAAGACCCTGGTGGACCTATCTAGCCTTGGAGAAGACCCTGGTAGACCTATCCAGGCTTGGAAAAGACCCTGGTGGACCTATCTAGGCTTGCAGAAGACCCTGGTGGACCTATCTAGGCTTAGAGAAGACCCTGGTGGACCCATCCAGGCTTGGAGAAGACCCTGGTGGACCTATCTAGGCTTGGAGAAGACCCTGGTGGAGCTGTCTGGCCTTGGAGAAGACCCTGGTGGACCTATCCAGGCTTGGAAAAGACCCTGGTGGAGCTGTCTCAGCTTGGAGAAGACCCTGGTGGGCCTATCTAGGCTTGGAGAAGACCCTGGTGGACCTATTTAGGCTTGGAGAAGAGTCTGGTGGACCTGTCTGGACTTGGAGAAGTTCCTGGTGGAGCTATCTAGGCTTGGAAAAGACCCTGGTGGGCCTATCTAGGCTGTAGGGTCAGTACTATATGGTAACACTGAGGTGTCGGTATGATGTCTGGGGTCAGTACTATATGGTAACACTGACGTGTCAGTATGATATCTGGGGTCAGTACTATATGGTAACACTGAGGTGTCGGTATGATGTCTCGGGTCAGTACTATATGGTAACACTGAGGTGTCGGTATGATGTCTGGGGTCAGTACTATATGGTAACACTGAGGTGTCGGTATGATGTCTGGGGTCAGTACTATATGGTAACACTGAGGTGTCGGTATGATGTCTGGGGTCAGTACTATATGGTAACACTGAGGTGTCGGTATGATGCCTCGGGTCAGTACTATATGGTAACACTGAGGTGTCAGTATGATGTCTGGAGTCAGTACTATAGGGTAACACTGACATGTCGGTATGATGCCTCGGGTCAGTACTATATGGTAACACTGAGGTGTCGGTATGATGTCTGGGGTCAGTACTATAGGGTAACACTGACATGTCGGTATGATGTCTCGGGTCAGTACTATATGGTAACACTGACGTGTCGGTATGATGTCTGGGGTCAGTACTATATGGTAACACTGAGGTGTCGGTATGATGCCTCGGGTCAGTACTATATGGTAACACTGACGTGTCGGTATGATGTCTGGGGTCAAGTACTATATGGTAACACTGAGGTGTCGGTATGATGCCTCGGGTCAGTACTATATGGTAACACTGAGGTGTCAGTATGATGCCTCGGGTCAGCACTATATGGTAACACTGAGGTGTCAGTATGATGCCTCGGGTCAGTACTATATGGTAACACTGAGGTGTCGGTATGATGTCTGGGGTCAGTACTATATGGTAACACTGACGTGTCGGTATGATGTCTCGGGTCAGTACTATATGGTAACACTGAGTGTCGGTATGATGCATCGGGTCAGTACTATATGGTAACACTGAGGTGTCGGTATGATGCCTCGGGTCAGTACTATATGGTTACACTGAGGTGTCGGTATGATGTCTGGGTCAGTACTATATGGTAACACTGAGGTGTCGGTATGATGCCTCGGGTCAGTACTATATGGTAACACTGATGTGTCGGTATGATGTCTGGGGTCAGTACTATATGGTAACACTGAGGTGTCGGTATGATGCCTCGGGTCAGTACTATATGGTTACACTGAGGTGTCGGTATGATGTCTCTGGTCAGTACTATATGGTAACACTGATGTGTCGGTATGATGTCTGGGGTCAATACTATATGGTAACACTGAGGTGTTGGTGTGATGTCGGGGTCAGTACTATATGGTAACACTGAGGTGTCGGTATGATGTCTGGGGTCAGTACTATATGGTAACACTGAGGTGTTGGTATGATGTCTGGGGTCAGTACTGTATGGTAACACTGACGTGTCGGTATGATGCCTCGGTCAGTACTATATGGTAACACTGACGTGTCGGTATGATGCCTCGGGTCAGTACTATATGGTAACACTGACGTGTCGGTATGATGTCTCGGGTCAGTACTATATGGTAACACTGAGGTGTCGGTATGATGTCTGGGGTCAGTACTATATGGTAACACTGACGTGTCGGTATGATGTCTCGGGTCAGTGCTATATGGTAACACTGAGTGTCGGTATGATGTCTGGGGTCAGTATATATATGGTAACACTGAAGTGTCAGTATGATGTCTCGGGTCAGTACTATATGGTAACACTGACGTGTCAGTATGATGTTTGGGGTCAGTACTATATGGTAACACTGACGTGTCGGTATGATGTCTGGGGTCAGTACTATATGGTAACACTGAGGTGTCGGTATGATGCCTCAGGTCAGTACTATATGGTAACACTGACGTGTCAGTATGATGTTTGGGGTCAGTACTATATGGTAACACTGACGTGTCGGTATGATGTCTGGGTCAGTACTATATGGTAACACTGAGGTGTCGGTATGATGCCTCGGGTCAGTACTATATGGTAACACTGAGGTGTCGGTATGATGTCTCGGGTCAGTACTATATGGTAACACTGACGTGTCGGTATGATGTCTCGGGTCAGTACTATATGGTAACACTGAGGTGTCGGTATGATGCCTCGGGTCAGTACTATATGGTAACACTGACGTGTCAGTATGATATCTGGGGTCAGTACTATATGGTAACACTGACGTGTCGGTATGAGCCTCGGGTCAGTACTATATGGTACACTGAGGTGTCGGTATGATGTCTCATGTCAGTACTATATGGTAACACTGATGGTGTCAGTATGATGTCTCGGGTCAGTACTATATGGTAACACTGAGGTGTCGGTATGATGTCTGGGGTCAGTACTATATGGTAACACTGAGGTGTCTGTATGATGTCTGGGGTCAGTACTATATGGTAACACTGAGGTGTCGGTATGATGTCTGGGGTCAGTACTATATGGTAACACTGAGGTGTCGGTATGATGTCTGGGGTCAGTACTATATGGTAACACTGACATGTCGGTATGATGTCTGGGGTCAGTACTATATGGTAACACTGAGGTGTCGGTATGATGTCTCGGGTCAGTACTATATGGTAACACTGAGGTGTCGGTATGATGTCTGGGGTCAGTACTATATGGTAACACTGAGGTGTCAGTATGATATCTGGGGTCAGTACTATATGGTAACACTGAGGTGTCGGTATAATGTCTGGGGTCAGTACTATATGGTAACACTGACGTGTCGGTATGAGGCCTCGGGTCAGTACTATATGGTAACACTGACGTGTCGGTATGATGCCTCATGTCAGTACTATATGGTAACACTGATGTGTCGGTATGATGTCTCGGGTCAGTACTATATGGTAACACTGAGGTGTCGGTATGATGTCTGGGGTCAGTACTATATGGTAACACTGAGGTGTCTGTATGATGTCTGGGGTCAGTACTATATGGTAACACTGACGTGTCTGTATGATGTCTGGGTCAGTACTATATGGTAACACTGAGGTGTCGGTATGATGTCTCAGGTCAGTGCTATATGGTAACACTGAGGTGTCAGTATGATGTCTGGGGTCAGTACTATATGGTAACACTGACGTGTCGGTATGAGGCCTCGGGTCAGTACTATATGGTAACACTGAGGTGTCGGCATGATGTCTCATGTCAGTACTATATGGTAACACTGATGTGTCGGTATGATGTCTCGGGTCAGTACTATATGGTAACACTGAGGTGTCGGTATGATGTCTGGGGTCAGTACTATATGGTAACACTGAGGTGTCTGTATGATGTCTGGGGTCAGTACTATATGGTAACACTGAGGTGTCGGTATGATGTCTCAGGTGAGTACTATATGGTAACACTGATGTGTCGGTATGATGTCTGGGGTCAGTACTATATGGTAACACTGAGGTGTTGGTATGATGTCTCGGGTCAGTACTATATGGTAACACTGAGGTGTTGGTATGATGTCTCGGGTCAGTACTATATGGTAACAGTGATGTGTCGGTATGATGTCTGGGGTCAGTACTATATGGTAACACTGATGTGTCGGTATGATGTCTCGGGTCAGTACTATATGGTAACACTGACGTGTCGGTATGATGTCTCGGGTCAGCACCCTCAGGACCAGGGGGACGGTCTCTACTCCTCAGGATCAGGGGGGACAATCTCTGCTCCTCAGGACCAGGGGGGACGATCTCTGCTCCTCAGGACAAGGGGGGACGGTCTCTGCTCCTCAGGACCAGGGGGGACGGTCTCTGCTCCTCAGGACCAGGGGGGACGGTCTCTGCTCCTCAGGACCAGGGGGGACGGTCTCTGCTCCTCAGGACCAGGGATGACGATCTCTGCTCCTCAGGACCAGGGGAGACGATCTCTGCTCCTCAGGACTAGGGGGGACGATCTCTGCTCCTCAGGACCAGGGGGGACGGTCTCTGCTCCTCAGGACCAGGGGGGACGGTCTCTGCTCCTCAGGACCAGGGGGGACGGTCTCTGCTCCTCAGGACCAGGGGGGACGGTCTCTGCTCCTCAGGACCAGTGATGGTCCATCTCTACTGAAGACTCTTTCAGCTTCTTGAGAAGTCAGTGGAGGAAATTCCCTCTGAAAATGGGGTCCCATATCTGCACCCCAACAGTTTGAGCAGCACTCAGAAGAGTCAATACGCTGAGATCACAGGGGGCGCACAGCCTCTCACTATGTCCCTGAGGAGAAATGATTTAATCCTCCAGGGTTTACTTTTGCGCTGTTCTTGAGGTGGGTTTCAGGTCTGGACAGCGGTCGTCAGCCATCAGGCTCCTGAGCTCCATTTTCCTGACACAGGTTTCACGCCGGCACGAGGGGCCACGATACAGACCCTTGCTTTCCTTTATTTCTTATAGAGGTCTAAGATTGACCTCAATCTCTATTACAGCCATGGTGGTGAGATCTTTACTGGCGCTATAGTCCTCACTAGGCATGTACCGCTCGCGCATGTTCTTGCTTGGTTCCATCTTGTTGCATTTCTCAGTGTTGGATGTCAGCATCGTCTGATGGCAATGACTGCTCCTCCTGGTCACACATCATCTCTTGATGCTTTCATTAAAAGATTCATTTTTTCTCTTTTTTTGCTTATATATAAAGAGAATTTTGTTTACGTACCGTAAATTCTTTTTTCTTGAATCATCAATGGGAGACCCAGACAATGGGGTTTAGGGCACTGCCCTCCGGAGGCCACACTAGGTACTACAAGCTTGTAGTAACCGCCCCCTCCGCTTATAAACCCCTACCGCAGGGAACATCCTCAGTTTGGTCCATAAGCTGCGAGGAGACAAACCACACCCGAATCATCGGGAAAAACCGTGTACTGACGGTCTAACAACCCGTAAAAACAACACTGTCCCAACTGGGTACAGTCCATGGAAAAAAACATCCAACGGAACAACTGGGTGGGTGCTGGGTCTCCCATTGATGATTCAAGAAAAAAGAATTTATGGTACGTAAACAAAATTCTCTTTTTTCTGATCATCATAATGGGAGACCCAGACAATGGGGATGTCCTAAAGCAAACCCCAGGGCGGGAAAAGTTCCTCACAAAATGTTTAAAGACGCGGTCCCCTTAAAGGTGGGCCACCGCCGCCTGGAGGACCCGCCTGCCCAAACTTGCATCCGCAGAGGCATGGGCATGCACCATATAGTGCTTAGAGAAAATGTGCAGGCTAGACCACGTGGCCGCCTGACACACCTGTAGAGCAGAGGCACGATGTCGCAAAGCCCAGGAAGCACCAACGGCTCTAGTCGAGTGTGCCTTCAAACCCACCGGGAGAGGCAGACCCGTAGAACGGTAGGCCTCTTGAATGGGCGCCTTGATCCACCTGGCCAAGGTCGATTTTGACGCCGCGGACCCCTTACAGCGACCCGCCGTAAGGATGAACAAAGAGTCCGAACTCCGGAAGGAGGCGGTCCTGGACACATAAATGCGTACAGCCCTCACAAGATCCAGAGTGTGAAGGTCGCGCTCAACCTGATGAACAGGAGCGGGACAAAATGATGGAAGAACAATCTCTTGGTTCAAGTGGAAAGTGGAAACCACCTTTGGCAAAAATTCTGCCCGCGGACGCAACACCACCTTGTCTTGGTGGACAACCAGAAAGGGTGACTTGCACGAAAGTGCAGCCAATTCTGAAACACGTCTCAGAGATGTAATCGCCACCAGAAAAACCACTTTCTGGGACAGACGAGAGAGGGAGACATCCCTCAGTGGCTCAAACGGCGGTTTCTGCAGGGCCGTCAGAACCATGTTAAGGTCCCAGGGGTCCAGTGGTCGCCTGTATGGCGGGACCACCCGAGACACCCCTTGCAGAAACTGACGGACCTTCGGAAGGAGCGCCAATCGCCTGTCAAACAGCACTGAAAGAGCTGATACTTGACCCTTCAGGGAGCTGAGGGATAATCCCAACTCCAAACCCGACTGTAGGAAACCCAACAGAGTCGGAATTGACAAGGGCCACGGTGACCGTCCACCAGAGGCACACCAGGTGAAGAAGATTTTCCACGTTCTGTGGTACATCTTCCTGGAGACAGGTTTCCTAGCCCTATTCATAGTGTCAACCACAATAGGAGAGAACCCCCTGGATGTCAGAAGCCAGGCCTCAAGAGCCATGCAGTCAATCTGAGGGCCCTGGAATTGAGGTGGAAGAAAGGGCCTTGCGCGAGAAGATCTGCGCGCTCTGGAAGAGCCCACCGGTTCCCGCCGGACAGTTGCCACAGATCCGGATACCAGGACCTCCTGGGCCAATCTGGAGCCACTAGAATGGCTACCCTGCACTCCGACCTGATTTTCCACAGAACCCTGGGAATCAGAGCCAGAGGAGGGAACACATATGGAAGTTGGAAATCGGACCAACACAGGATCAGGGCATCCGCCCCCAGAGACTGAGGGTCCCACGATCTTGCCATATAGTGAGGCACCTGATGATTCAGCCGTGAGGCCATCAGATCCACGTCCGGAGTGCCCCATCTGCTGCAGATGTCCCGGAAGACGTCCGGATGAAGAGACCACTCTCCTGCGTCCATCCCCTGCCGGCTCAGGTAATCGGCCTCCCAGTTCTCGACCCCTGGGATGTGAACTGCGGAGATCAAGCAGTCGTTGTCCTCCACCCAAGATAGAATGCGGTGGACTTCGGCGAGGGCCTGAGCACTTCTGGTCCCTCCCTGATGGTTTATATAGGCGACGGCCGTCGCATTGTCGGACTGAACCCGAATGGGCTGCCCTGACAGGAAGGTCTGAAAAGCCAGGAGCGCTAGATAGACCGCCCTGATCTCCAGCACGTTGATCTGCAACGCCGACTCCGACTGAGTCCAGAGGCCTTGAGCCCTGTGATGTAAGAACACCGCTCCCCAGCCCTTGAGACTGGCGTCGGTGGTCACCACTAGCTATGATGGTTTGAGGAAGGACCGGCCCCGTGACAAGTGACACGGCTGAAGCCACCACTGCAGGGAGTCCCTGGTCGGTTGTGAAAGAACCACCAGTCGATTCAGAGAGATCGTCCTCTTGTCCCACCTGCGGAGAATCTCCAGCTGGAGAGGACGGAGGCGAAACTGCGCGAAAGGCACCGCCTCTATTGCTGCCACCATGCGCCCCACCAGCTTCATCAACACCCGTAGGGATGATTGTGGTGACAGGAGGACTGCTTGTACTCCTGATTGGATGGCCAGCTGTTTGGCTCGCGGCAGAGACACCAGGGCTGAGTCCGTGTGGAAATCCATGCCCAGATATGTCAATGACTGGGTCGGAACCAGGGTTGATTTCTGGACATTGAGAAGCCACCCAAAATGTTCCAGAGACTTCATGGTCACCTCCAGGCTCTTCCGGCAAAGATGTTCTGATGGCGCCCTGACCAGCAGGTCGTCTAAATAGGGTATGACGGCGTGTCCCTGCACATGTAGGAGGGCCATCATGGAGGCCATCACTTTCGTGAACACCCGCGGAGCCGAGGCCAACCCGAAGGGCAGCGCCACGAACTGGTAGTGTTCGTCCCCCACTGCAAATCTCAACCAGCGCTGATGAGCGGTGCAATGGGCACGTGAAGGTAAGCGTCTCTGATATCTATGGATGCTAGGAAGTCTCCCTGTGACACAGCCGCGATCACGGAGCGCAGGGATTCCATACGGAACTTCCGAACCAACACGTGACGGTTGAACAACTTGAGGTCCAGAACCGGGCGAAAAGAGCCGTCCTTCTTCGGGACAATGAAGAGGTTGGAGTAAAAACCCCGGAACCTCTCCCCAGAAGGCACTGGGATCACTACTCCGTCTCTGCGGAGTCCCTCCAACACCAGATAAAAGGCCTGTGCCTTTTCTGGGGATGGGACAGACCGATGGAATCAGTGCGCCGGTCGCGACGTCAGCTCTATCCTGTAACCGCACGAGACTACGTCTCGGACCCACTGATCTTGAACGTGGAGTAACCATCTGTCCTGATATCGTGACAGGCGGCCCCCCACTTGTGGGGTGGCAGGACAAGAGAGCGAGTCATGCGGAAGCGGGTTTGGGGGTGGCAGCTGCTGCCCCCGTCGGCTTCTTCTGGTGACCCTTGGGGAGCCACTGAGTAGAGGATTTGCCCCCTCTGTCCGCACGAGCGGACGATGCTGATGATTGCGAGCTGGAACGAAAGGACCACTGTTTAGGGTTCCTTTTGACGGTATACCGTGGCTTAGGCTTATTCTGTAGGATCTTAGACTCCGCAGAATCCTTTATCAGTTTATCCAGCTCAGTTCCAAACAGCCTGTCACCAGAGAAAGGAAGACTTTGCAAAATCTTCTTAGATGTGGTATCTGAGTCCCATAGACGCAGCCACAACAACCTGCGGATCCCTATCGCATTGGCCGAAGCCACAGCAGAGCGACTGGCAGTCTCCAAGGTCGCTGTCCTGGCGTAATCCGCATAGGCTCTTGCCCTGTCGATAAGCGCCAGGACCTCTGAACTGGATCCTGCTAGTTCAGTGATACCATCCAAACAGGCGGTGATCGCCTGCAGGGTCCAGACCGTGGCAAAATTAGGGGCAAATGAAGACCCCACAGCCTCATAAGAAGACTTGGCGAGTTGTTCGACCTGCCTGTCCGTCGCGTCCTTCAATGAGGAGCTATCAGAGGCAGAGAAAAGGGAGCGTGCAGCAATCCTGGTCATGGAAGCGTCCACCTTTGGGGACTGCGACCATTCCTGAAGCACCTCCTGGGGGAAGGGGAAACGAGTGTCCTTAGTTTTGCGGACATAGCGCCGCCCAGGATGTAACCTGGGTGCTCTAACCACCCTTCCAAAGTTAGTGTGGTCCATGAAGGAGCCACATGATCGAGCCACCGGCTGCAACCATTGATAAACCTCCTTCGGGTGGAGTTCCACCTCCTCAGGGGGTGCCACGAGATGTAGAGTCTCGTTGATGGAGGATACCAGATCCTCCACCCCGTCTGGTGATTCGGACACCGACTCAAGTATTGAACCCCCATCATCCTCGTCACCATCAGAGTGACGCTCCTCCTCAGAGAGAGCCTGGATCTCGGGTGAATCATCTCGGCGAGCCCGCTTAAGGGGTCTCGCAGTTGACAAGGGAGACACCCGGGGGTAACTTGAAGGAGCAGCTGGGTTTTCCAGTCTCCTCGTCAGTGCCTCCAGGGATTGCGACATGGAGGACAGTTTGGACAACACAGATTCATTAATCTTATTCTGTGTTTCCCATGGCCCTGGGATCACCTGAACCTCAGGGTACAGCACCGGAGCTGCAGTCTCTGCAGTATCAGTCCGGGCATCTGGGCGTCCGCAGTTATTGCAGGACCCCCCAACCAGCGTCCCGTTGCATGTAGCACAGGTAGTGGTGGTACTGACTGCCTTAGCAGCACTTTTCCTCGCTGAGGACATACCCGCAGCCGGGGAAAATAAGCCAATCAGAAACCGGTACACCGGTGACTTACCGACCGCTTCGATGCGGTGGAGAGGAGCAGTGTGTGTGTGGCCTCCGCGAGGGTTATAACCGGTCTCCCCAGAAATGCAGTAGTGCACTCAATCAATTCCAGTCTGGAAGTGAGGGGAAAATGGCCGCCGCCGGACAAGCTATGGGCGGCGCCTAAAACACGCGGGAAGCACACACACACACGCCCAGCGATGACGTCATCCCCTGGGCTGCTCCTCGTCTCTCCAGGCAGCCATCTTAGTGATCTGGTGCCGGAGCCCGCAGCGCGGGAGGTATCGTGACAACACTATACCCCGGGCTGCAGACCAAAAATCTGTAGCCCACGGCCGCAGCCCCTGTGACCCACAGGGCGGTCAGCCAAGGTGACCCCAGCACAGGGTACACCGCCAGAACCGCGGACCCGAGGGTTGCGCGCGGTCTGAGTGTCCGACACATAAGGTCCAGACACTACCCCCCAGGCACACCGGAGATACACAGGGTACCTCAGTGCCGGTCCGGTCTGTAAGCACCATTAAGGGAGGCCTCGGACGGGGGTTCAGCACCAGTCCGGTCTGTAAGCACCATTTAGGGAGGCCTCGGACTGGGCTGGCTCCAGTCCGGTCTGTAAGCACCATTTAGGGAGGCCTCGGACGGAGCGGAGCTGTGCGAGGCTCCTGACTCCCACTTCCCAGAGCCCCCAAGGGAGGATGGGAAGGAGCGCGGCAGCGTACCGGGAGGACACGACATGTCCAGGCTCTAGGCCCTCCGGTACCTCCACCTGCGTGTGCCACAAGGGTGAGCGGGGAGGCTGTCGCAGGTCCCGACTGGAACCATTTTACCTTGTCTTCAGACGCCATCACGTAAGCTGTGAGAATGCAGTGAAGTGCAAGCAAAGCGTGATCCTCCGAGCACACTAAGTTTAAAACTGAGGATATCTCCTGCGGTAGGGGTTTATAAGCGGAGGAGGCGGTGTCTACAAACTTGTAGTACCTAGTGTGACCTCCGGAGGGCAGAGCCCAAAACCCATTGTCTGGGTCTCCCATTATGATGATCAGAAAAAGTCATTTTACAGGAAAGAATGGTTTTTTTCAAAATTTTTCCTGTAAAATCCAATTTTGGTTTGGTTTTGTAGGTTTTATTGTCACTCACCAGAGGCGCCTCCATCCATCTTCAGGCTTTTCCCATTCAATTTCAGAACTTTGCATCCATTTCAGCATTTTTACACCCCCCCTCCCCCCCCAGGAGTCACTTACTGGGGTCTGAATCATCTTGGGACTTTCCTACATCTGTAATAGCCAAGATATGAATCTGTGCCGCGGAGACGAGGAGGAAGCACTGGAGCATCACCCCTATTATCACATGATGGTGGGAGTCGTGATCCGGGCTCCTGCTGACAGTGTGGATGAGCCCAGACCTCGCTCTCTCCATAGACACATTAATGGCTGCAGGGTATGGGATGGACGAGGTCCAGGGCTTTATAACCACAGCTCTGGTCAATAGTCACAGCCTTTCTCATATATTCCCCATGATCAGAACCCAAACTGCACTGCCAAGAGGAGAATAAGATATAAGGCGATGTTCAGACCGAGTCCACAAAGCCTGAGCCGTCCCCAGCATCGCCTGGTTGGGTTTTTTCCCGCAGATTTGCTTGTTGTGTTATTTCTACATTTCTGCCCATAGAACACTGCAAAAACGCAGGACACAATTCACATTGAGCAATGTGCCAACTCCACAGCAAAACCTGACAGGTGTCAGTGTCTGCAAAGATGGAAACCTGTGTGTGTCCATGTGGTGTATACATATGTGTGTATATGTGTGTGTGTGTGTGTGTATATGTGTGTGTGTGTATATATATATGTGTGCGAGTATATATATGTGTGTGTATGTGTCCGTGTGTATATATGTGTGTGTATATGTGTGTGTGTGTGTATGTGTGTGCATGTGTGTGTATATATATGTGTGTGTAGATATGTGAGTGTATATGTATGTGTATATGTGTGTGTATGTATGTGTGTGTGTATATATGTATATATGTGTATATATGTGTGTGTGTATATATGTGTGTGTGTATGTGTGTGCATATGTGTGTGTATATATATATATGTGTGTGTGTGTCCGTCTGTGTATGCGTGTGTATCTCTGTCTGTGTATGTGTGTACGGCTAATTCCTGAATCATATAGGAAAGGATTAGCATAAAACCAAGGTAAATCCTGACCACAAATCCACAGCAAAAACGCACTGTATGAACATAGCCTTACTGTCTTCTGAGCTGTGTATCTAATCCTATCCTGTGTGATACTGTCTTCTGAGCTGTGTATCTAATCCTATCCGGTGTGATACTGTCTGCTGAGCTGTGTATCTAATCCTATCCGGTGTGATACTGTCTGCTGAGCTGTGTATCTAATCCTATCTTGTGTGATACTGTCTGCTGAGCTGTGTATCTAATCCTATCCTGTGTGATACTGTCTGCTGAGCTGTGTATCTAATCCTATCCTGTGTGATACTGTCTGCTGAGCTGTGTATCTAATCCTATCCTGTGTGATACTGTCTGCTGAGCTGTGTATCTAATCCCATCCTGTGTGATACGGTCTGCTGAGCTGTGTATCTAATCCTATCCTGTGTGATACTCTCTGCTGAGCCGTGTCTCTAATCCTATCCTGTGTGATACTGTCTGCTGAGCTGTGTATCTAATCCTATCCTGTGTGATACTGTCTGCTGAGCCGTGTATCTAATCCTATCTTGTGTGATACTGTCTGCTGAGCTGTGTATCTAATCCTATCCTGTGTGATACTGTCTGCTGATCTGTGTATCTAATCCTATCCTGTGTGATACTGTCTGCTGAGCTGTGTATCTAATCCTATCCTGTGTGATACAGTCTGCTGAGCTGTGTATATAATCCTATCCTGTGTGATACTGTCTGCTGTGCTGTGTATCTAATCCTATCATGTGTGATACTGTCTGCTGAGCTGTGTATCTAATCCCATCCTGTGATACTACCTGTTGAGCTGCGTATCTAACCCTTTGTGATACCATTATAGGATATCACTGGAATTCCCGGGAGACATTGTTTATTGAAAAGATCAGTCCAAATGGGAAGGTCTCTGCCCCTCAGGACCGGGGGGACGGTCTCTGAGCTCAGGACTCGGGGACGGCTGTCCGTGTGTCTGTCCCTTACGTCCACAGATCTCACACTCATCATCATTTCGGCCTCTACAAAAACATTTTATACAATTGTGTTCTAGTGATACAAATCCAGAGAATATTGTACAATGTCTGCTGTGGGGCGAGGTAGTGGGTGTGAGGAGCGCACCAGTCTGTCCGGGGGATCGTGGGTGAAGCCGAATCCAAAAACTTGTGAATGACCAAGAAGCCCAATGGTTTAGCTGAGAGCGGAGGACACCCCCGGCAGCATGTGAGGCCGATACGTGATGTGCGGCGGTGAGCGGGGGATCCGGGGAGGGGCAATAAAATGGTGAGGAGGGGGCGAGCAGGGCATCAAGTGTCCCATAGGAGGAATCTGGCCAGGAAGAAGGATGGGTCCGAAGGGATACATAGCGGGATCCTCCGGGACGCTCTTCAGAGGGTCGTACAGACCGTCCGGGGGCGTCTGCTGCTTCTTCTTCTTGGATTTGCTGCTCACTTTCCGGTTACGTGTTTGGATCCCCTCCTTCTTCATGGTTAAGGGGCGGTTCACCTGAAAAATTAGGAAATTATTAGTGGTTGTAGGGCTAGACGGAGCTGTGACATAAACTAGAGAAAGCACCAAAGTCAAATGCCTATGCAGAGCACATCAGTGAAGACAAGGCTGACCTCTGCATAGGCAGCGAGCGGGATGTCATAACTCCAAGTATAAAGTAGTGAGCCTTCTTATTTCTAGTTGCTGCCTATGCAGAGTACAGCAGTCAAGATAGTCCTCTGCATAGGCAGCAAGCAAGATGTCATAACTCCAAGTATAAAGAAGTGAGCCTTCTGATTTCTAGTAGTTGCCTACACAAAGCTCAGAAGTCAAGATAGTCCTCTGCATATAAACTGAGCCTTCTTGTTTCTAGTTGCTGCCTATGCAGAGCTCAGCAGTCAGGATGAGGTTGTCCTCTGTGAGCAAGATGTTAATGCTATGATGAGTATAAAGAAGGGAACTTTTAGTTGCTGTCTGTGCAGAGGACAGCAGTTAATATGAAGTTGACTGTCGCCCCCAACACTTTATATTACACATTGATATACGACTGAGTAGCAAGGGTTTACCGGCTCGGTGATGGATGAGTGATGGTGGCCATCCCCTATGGAGGAGTGATGGTGGCCACTCCCTAATGAGGAGTTATGGGGAATACCGCCTATGGAGGAGTGATGGTGACTGCCCCTATGCAAAGTCATGATGACTGCCCCTATGGAAGTGTAATGGTGATCGTCCCCTATAGAAGAGTGATGGTGATCGCCCCCTATGGAGGAGTGATGGTTATCGCCCCCTATGGAGGAGTAATTGTGGCCCCACCTATGGAGGAGTGATGGTGCTCGCCCCCTATTGAGGAGTGATGGTTATCGCCCCCTATGGAGGAGTGATGGTGACTGCCCCCTATTGAGGAGTGATGGTTATCGCCCCCTATGGAGGAGTGATTGTGGCCCCACCTATGGAGGAGTGATTGTGGACCCACCTATGGAGGAGTGATTGTGGACCCACCTATGGAGGAGTGATGGTGCCGTCCCCTATGGAGGAGTGATGGTGATCACCCCCTATAGAGGAGTGATGGTGACTGCCTCCTATGGAGGAGTGATGGTGACTGCCCCCTATAGAGGAGGCTGGGATGGTGACTGCCCCCTATAGAGGAGTGATGGTGATCGTCCCCTATGGAGGGTGATGGTGACTGACCCCTATAGAGGAGTGATGGTGACTGCCCCCTATAGAGGAGTGATGGTGACTGCCCCCTATAGAGGAGTGATGGTGATCGTCCCCTATGGAGGAGTGATTGTGGCCCAGCTATAGAGGAGTGATGGTGACTGCCCCCTATAGAGGAGTGATGGTGATCGTCCCCTATGGAGGAGTGATGGTGGACTGCCCCCTATAGAGGAGTGATAGTGATCGCCCCCTATGGAGCAGTGATGGTGATCGCCCCCTATGGAGGAGTGATGGTGATGTCCCCTATGGAGGAGTGATGGTGATGCCCCCTATAGAGGAGTGATAGTGATCGCCCCCTATGGAGGAGTGATGGTGACGCCCCCTATAGGAGGAGTGATGTGATCGCCCCCTATGGAGGAGTGATGTTGGACTTGCCCCCTATAGAGGATGATGTATCGCCCCTATGGAGGAGTGATGGTGATCGCCCCCTATGGAGGAGTGATGGTGACTGCCCCTATGGAGGAGTGATGGTGATGCCCCCTATGGAGGAGTGATGGTAGATCGCCCCCTATGGAGGAGTGATGGTGGCCGCCCCCTATGGAGAGTGAGTGATGGTGATTGACGCCCCTATGGAGGAGTGATGGCGATCGCCCCCTATGGACGAGTGATGGTGGCCCCCGGTTGCCCCCAGCCTTACATTGTGCAGCTTGTAGTACAGGCCGCAGGCGTTGCACACGGGGTCCCCGCTGCTGTTCCTCCTCCAGAGCGTGGTGGTGCTCGTGTGACAGTTGCTACACTGGGTCCCGGCCCTCTTGCTGACGATCTGTGAAGTAAAGATAAGATGAAGATGGCTGCGGACGACCTTTGGGATATTTTGCAAGTTTTACTGAGAAAAAGTGTTTTTCACCACAAATGTCATCACTGCTCCAACAGACCGAGTCTTAAGAAAAACCACAGATGACTGACACCCGGGGGACGCCGAGACCCCTGAGGGACCTCACTAACATGGACTGTGGTCCCCAGGACCGTCGTCCCCCTATGTCCTCCGCGCTCCTCACCAGACGTTTCTTTGGTCGGATCAGCGGCCGGTTCTGCCCGTTCATCTTGTGGTAGAGGCCGCAGGCGTTACACAGGTAATGTCCGCTGATGTCTCGCCTCCACAGCGGGGTCACCGTGGCCCCACAGTTCACACACTCACGATCCTCTGGGGGACATATGGGGAAAAGCAGATATAAAGGATAAAACAATCCCGACCTCGATCTCACAATCCCCCAGGGCAGAAGGCTGAGGACAGAGATATCGGTACCTGATGACTGGAAGAGGCTGTTACTGAAGTCCTGCGGGGAGCCCAAGTAGCCCATCTGGGCCATCACCTGACTGTTCGGACTCCGGGAGTCCAAGGTCACCAGGTCGCCGGTCAGCGGGCTCATCCTCTCCGTCTTTAAGGTCTCTAGAAATTTAGGACTCCCATCACGATCAACCGGTGGAGCGGGACCCAGAAGAAGAGGAACAGGAGAATACAGCGGGGGAGAGGAGAGGGCTCCTAAAGGTGAGGCACCCGATGTGTACAGAGGTAATGTACTGGGGGGTCGGCCATAGGAGGCCAGAGCTTGGGTAAATCCAGGATTACTGTCTACCCAGTGAGGAGGATACGCCTGGAGAACTGCAAAATAGAAGAAATAGGCAGGGAAAATTCAGAATTATTATTCTATATTTACACTGCATGATTCATATTTGATAGTTTACTACTTAATGCTGCCACTATATAGAAGAATATAACTACAATACTGCCCCCTGTATACAAGAATATAACTACTATAATACTGTTCCCTATGTACAAGAATATAACTACTATAATACTGCTCCCTATGTACAAGAATATAACTACTATAATACTGCCCTATGTACAAGAATATAACTACTATAATACTGCTCCTATGTACAAGAATATAACTACTATAATACTGCCCTATGTACAAGAATATAACTACTATAATACTGCCCTATGTACAAGAATATAACTACTATAATACTGCCTCTATGTACAAGAATATAACTACTATAATACTGCCCTATGTACAAGAATATAACTACTATAATACTGCCCCTATGTACAAGAATATAACTACTATAATACTGTCCTATGTACAAGAATATAACTACTATAATACTGCCCTATGTACAAGAATATAACTACTATAATACTGCCCTATGTACAAGAATATAACTACTATAATACTGCTCCTATGTACAAGAATATAACTACTATAATACTGCCCTATGTACAAGAATATAACTACTATAATACTGCTCCTAGTACAAGAATATAACTACTATAATACTGCCCTATGTACAAGAATATAACTACTATAATACTGCCCTATTACAAGAATATAACTACTATAATACTGCTCCTATGTACAAGAATATAACTACTATAATACTGCCCTATGTACAAGAATATATACATATATCCCTATTAGAAAAATACTAATAGCTATTCAGAATATATATAATATTTACAAGATATATAATAATGCCTGTAAATATATAATATGCTACAAATAATATATATCCTATTAAGAATTAATATATGCCATTACAAGAATATAACTATATAATATGCCTTTACAAGATATAATATATAATATGCCCCTATAAGATATACTACTAATATGTTATTCAAGATATAACTACTATAACTGCCTTTCAGAATAAATATATAATATGCCTATTACAAGAATATAACTAATTGTCTATATTCAAGTCTATAATGCCTCAAATAATATATAATACTGCCTATGTACAAGAATAAACTATATATATGCTATTACAGATATTATATATATGCCTATAAGAATATTATATGCCATTCAGATATACTACTAACTCCTATTAAAATAAATTATAATCGCCTTACAAGAATAACTTATATGCCATAGATTACTCTATAATTGCTTAAAAATCTATAATACTGCTGCAGATTACTTAATCCCTTAAGAATATAATACTATATAGTTACAGATAATATTATGCCTTTACAGATATATATATATATGCCTTACAGAAACTATAATGCTTACAAGATATATTAATGCCTATTCAAGATAATATAAACTGCCATTAAGATTAATAATATATGCTATAGATATAATATTATATGCTTACAGATATAATTATATATGCCCTATTACAAGAATATACTACTATATATGCTACAAGAATATCTATATATTATTAGATATATTTAATACGCCTTAAAGAATTAATACTATATATTTTTTTTTTTTTTTTTTTTTTTACTATGTACAAGAATAACTATATATACTGCCTATATCGATTACTCTTATACTGCCCTATTACAAGAATATAACTACTAATACTGCCATTACAAAATATAACTACTAAATATGCCAGTACAAGATATACTCTATACTGCCTAGTACAAGAAAATACTATAATACTGCCCTATTACAGAATATAACTACTATAAACTGCCTATTACAAGAATAAACTATATAATACTGCCTATGTAAAGAATATAACTACTATAATACTGCCCTATGTACAAGAATATAACTACTATAATACTGCCCTATTACAGAATATAACTACTATAATACTGCCCTATTACAGATATAACTACTATATACTGCCCTATGTACAGAATATACTACTATAATACTGCTCTATATACAGAATTATATTTATTACTGCCCCTATGACAAAAATATAATACTAAATACTGCTCCTATTACAAGAATATAACTACTATAATACTGCCCTATGTACAAGAATATAACTACTATAATACTGCTCCTATTACAGAATATAACTACTATAATACTGCCCCTATTACAAGAATATAACTACTATAATACTGCCCTATGTACAAGAATATAACTACTATAATACTGCCCTATGTACAAGAATATAACTACTATAATACTGCCCTATGTACAAATATATAACTACTATAATACTGCCCCTATTACAAGAATATAACTACTATAATACTGCTCCTATGTACAAGAATATAACTACTATATATACTTCCTATGTACAAGAATATAACTACTATAATACTGCCCTATGTACAGAATATAACTACTATAATACTGCCCCTATGTACAAGAATTAACTACTATAATACTGCCCTATGTACAAGAATATAACTACTATAATACTGCCCTATGTACAAGAATATAACTACTATAATACTGCCCTATGTACAAGAATATAATACTATAATACTGCCCTATGTACAAGAATATAACTACTATAATACTGCTCTATTACAAGAATATAACTACTATAATACTGCTCCTATTACAAGAATATAACTACTATAATACTGCCCCTATGTACAAAAAGAATATAACTATATAATACTGCCTCCTATATACAAGAATATAACTACTATAATACTGCCTATATACAAGAATATAACTACTATAATACTGCCCTATGTACAAGAATATAACTACTATAATACTGCTCCTATGTACAAGAATATAACTACTATAATACTGCCCCTATGTACAAGAATATAACTACTATAATACTGCCCTATGTACAAGAATATAACTACTATAATACTGCCCTATATACAAGAATATAACTACTATAATACTGCCCTATGTACAAGAATATAACTACTATAATACTGCCCTATGTACAAGAATATAATACTATATTCTGCTCTTATTACAAGAATAAATACATAAACTGCTCCTATGTACAGGATATAACTCATAATATGCCCTTGTACAGATATAATATAGCTCGACTCTCGTGATTGTCAGGTATCTAGTACGTAGTCTGCTCCATAGAATTAATCATTTCTGGCCTATGTTACAGCAGTTAATACATACCTACCTGCATACTGCACCTAATCAAGCATTCTCTATCGTCTAATGCTTTCTTATGTTACACAGAATAAACACTATAATACTGCCCTATGAAAAATATAACTACTATAATACTGCCCACATTATATGCAGAATTATATACTACTTTCTCCTATGATCAGATATACTACTTATAACTGCTTTGTACAAGAAATAATATATTTACTGCTCCTATTACAAGAATATAACTACTATAATACTGCCCTATATACAAGAATATAACTACTATTATACTGCCCTATGTACAAGAATATAACTACTATAATATGCCTATTACAAGAATATAACTACTATAATACTGCTCCTATGTACAAGAATATAACTACTATAATACTGCCCTATGTACAAGAATATAACTACTATAATACTGCCCTATGTACAAGAATATAACTACTATAATACTGCTCCTATGTACAAGAATATAACTATTAAATGCCTATTACAAGATATAATACTATATATGCCCCTATGTACAAGAATATAACTACTATAATACTGCTCCTATGTACAAGAAATAATCAATCACTCCCTATTACAAGTAAATACAAAACTGTCCTTGTTACGGAATTAACTCTATAATATGCCCTTGTGGGGAGTAACTATATATTGCCCTTGTCAAGAATTAATTCATTTCTGGCCCCTAATTAAGATTAATACATATAATACTGCTCCTATTACAGAAATAACTCTATTTTCTGCCCCTATGTACAAGAATATAACTACTATAATACTGCTCCTTATACAAGAATATAACTACTATAATACTGCCCTATATACAAGAATATAACTACTATAATACTGCTCCTATGTACAAGAATATAACTACTATAATACTGCTCCTTATGTACAAGAATATAATACTATAATACTGCCCCTATGTACAAGAATATAATACTATAATACTGTCCTATGTACAAGAATATACTACTTAATACTGCCCTATATACAAGACTATAACTACTATAATACTGCCCCCTATGTACAAGAATATAACTACTATAATACTGCTCCTATGTACAAGGAAGATAAATCAGATTGCATCCACCTTGCATTACTCACCAGTAGAATGACGAAAAGCTGTCACTTCGCGGTTGGGGACCGCTCCGCCATATTGAGACGGGCTGCTGTCGCTTCCCAGGTTGTAGAAGTAGTCGGACTCCTCGGTGCTTGGGGGCAGGGTGGGATCTGAGTACGGGTGGATCGGCTCCTGGCTCCCGGATAGAGATGTGAATTCCATTTCTGGGCCCCTGACGTAGATTACAGCAGTTAATGTACAATATACCGTAACCATCAGCCATTTTACTGCTATTAACCGTGAAGATCAAGTCTTCCTTCTCTGCTCAGTGTCGCCCCCTGCTGGCTAATGCCCTTTGCTTTGTCACTGTTCCAACCCAAGTAAACCTCTTTACACCAGCACCACAGGGCACTATAATACTGCCCCATATGAAAAATAATATGACTATAATACTGCCATCCAGGGACATCCATCATTGCATGTTAACCTTCCTGATCCCAATACTCGTCACTTGGGGGTCTCCTTGTATGAATATGGGGGACTAAGTGGTACGGGTCGCCTTTATAGGGACTGTAGCTGGTTTTCGTTAACAATTCCAAGGATCCAGTATATTTGGCTGCTGTCCAAGGTACTGAAGAGCGAACCATGCAGGAGATTATAGGCCTCCTTCTCGATGAGGGTGCCAACCACTAATGGGCCCCATTGCCCACCCACAGGGTCATCTATTCATTGGGAGCAATAATTGGTTGGTGCAATTATTAGAACATGGAAGAATCACAAGATGATGTCAATCTTCCTCGGTCTGAGGCTTCATGCAAGATCTCGGCTCTTGGGGCAAGGATGATTCTGAGAAAGGTCAGGAATCAGCCCAGAACTACACAGGAGGACCTGGTCAATGACCTGAAGAGAGCTGGGGCAACAGTCTCGCAGTGTACCGTTAGTAACAGACTACGCCGCCATTGTTTCTAATCCTGCAGGACATACAAGTTCCTCCTGCTCACACTAGTACATGTCCAGGCCTGTTTGAAGTTCACCAGTGATCATCTGGATGATCCAGAGGAGGCATGGGAGAAGGTCATGTGGTCAGAGGAGGCATGGGAGAAGGTCATGTGGTCAGAGGAGGCATGGGAGAAGGTCATGTGGTCAGAGAAGGCATGGGAGAAGGTCATGTGGTCAGAGGAGGCATGGGAGAAGGTCATGTGGTCAGAGGAGGCATGGGAGGAGGTCATGTGGTCAGAGGAGGCATGGGAGAAGGTCATGTGGTCAGAGGAGGCATGGGAGAAGGTCATGTGGTCAGAGGAGGCATGGGAGAAGGTCATGTGGTCAGAGGGGGCATGGGAGAAGGTCATGTGGTCAGAAGAGGTACGGTTGAAGGTCATGTGCTCAGAGGAGGCATGGGAGAAGGTCATGTGGTTAGAGGAGGCATGGGAGAAGGTCATGTGGTCAGAGGAGGCATGGAAGAAGGTCATGTGCTCAGAGGAGGCATGGGAGAAGGTCATGTGGTCAGAAGAGGTACGGTAGAAGGTCATGTGCTCAGAGGAGGCATGGGAGAAGGTCATGTGGTCAGAGGAGGCATGGGAGGAGGTCATGTGCTCAGAGGAGGCATGGGAGAAGGTCATGTGGTCAGAAGAGGAACGGTAGAAGGTCTGTGCTCAGAGGAGGCATGGGAGAAGGTCATGTGGTCAGAGGAGGCATGGGAGGAGGTCATGTGGTCAGAGGAGGCATGGGAGGAGGTCATGTGCTCAGAGGAGGCATGGGAGAAGGTCATGTGGTCAGAGGAGGCATGGGAGGAGGTCATGTGCTCAGAGGAGGCATGGGAGAAGGTAATGTGCTCAGAGGAGGCATGGGAGAAGGTCATGTGGTCAGAAGAGGAACGGTAGAAGGTCATGTGGTCAGAGGAGGCATGGGAGAAGGTTATGTGCTCAGAGGAGGCATGGGAGAAGGTCATGTGGTCAGAGAAGGCATGGGAGAAGGTCATGTGGTCAGAGGAGGCATGGGAGAAGGTCATGTGGTCAGAAGAGGAACGGTAGAAGGTCTGTGCTCAGAGGAGGCATGGGAGAAGGTCATGTGGTCAGAGGAGGCATGGGAGAAGGTCATGTGGTCAGAAGAGGAAAGGTAGAAGGTCTGTGCTCAGAGGAGGCATGGGAGAAGGTCATGTGGTCAGAAGAGGAACGGTAGAAGGTCTGTGATCAAAGGAGGCATGGGAGAAGGTCATGTGGTCAGAAGCGGTACGGTAGAAGGTCTGTGCTCAGAGGAGGCATGGGAGAAGATCATGTGGTCAGAAGAGGTACGGTAGAAGGTCTGTGCTCAAAGGAGGCATGGGAGAAGGTCATGTGGACAGAAGCGGTACGGTAGAAGGTCTGTGCTCAGAGGAGGCATGGGAGAAGGTCATGTGGTCAGAGGAGGCATGGGAGGAGGTCATGTGGTCAGAGGAGGCATGGGAGAAGGTCATGTGGTCAGAGGAGGAACGGTAGAAGGTCTGTGCTCAGAGGAGGCATGGGAGAAGATCATGTGGTCAGAGGAGGCATGGGTGGTCATGTGGTCAGAAGCGGTACGGTAGAAGGTCTGTGCTCAGAGGAGGCATGGGAGAAGGTCATGTGGTCAGAAGAGGAACGGTAGAAGGTCTGTGCTCAGAGGAGGCATGGGAGGAGGTCATGTGGTCAGAAGCGGTACGGTAGAAGGTCTGTGCTCAGAGGAGGCATGGGAGGAGGTCATGTGGTCAGAGGAGGCATGGAGGAGGTCATGTCACAAAATATTAAGTTCTGTTTTTCTACTTTATCAAATACTTATTTCATGCAATAAAATTAAAATTAATTACATAAAAATCACACAATCTCTCTCACAGCTGAAGTGACCTACAATACAAATTACAGACCTCTGCGTTCTTTGTAGGTGGGAAAACTTGCAAAATCGGCAGAGTATCTAATACTTATATTGCCCACTGTATCTAGTTAACCCTCCCAAACACTGATCAATGATAATTAATATCGGAGTGTCATGGCGGCCAAATGATCACCCAACTTTCCTCCCAAACAGATAGAACTTAAGAAAAGGTTACATTATTTATGGTACAATTTCCCTTAGGTGGAAACGCCCTTTAAGAATGAAGCGTTCCGCAGATCTCATGACTCAAACGTCCCGTTACTGGGGATTATCGGCACTGCGCTGGGTATTAGTCGGTGACTAACATATAGTACAAGATTCTACAAAAAGTCCGATAAAAACAAACATTGTTCCGTTACAGGAAGTCAAATCTTGTTTCCTTAATGAACTTATCAGCCCGAGATCTCGACAGCAGTGTCAAAATACTGGTCAGTCGTCACGTCATATGTCAGTTGCACCGAGGACCAGATGTACACGCAGATTAGAGTACATTATTCCTGGTGCGCTTATGACCCATCTGCAAGGAGATGGCCGAAGAGGCGCTAACAGATGGAGCCATCTAGAACAACCAATCGGAATCCTGGTTACATATCCCCGGAACATTTGAGGAAACAGACACTGATTACCGATTGGTCCCTTTAAGCTCCTTGGGTGCGAAGCCATCAGGGTTGTCACCAGTCTTCCCAAAACCCTTGAACATCGTACTACTCTGCATCATTCTTACTTGATCTAACTCTCCTCCCGTGTTTCCTCAAGGATCATGATATCTTTTAGAAGGGTTAAAACGTTCTACGGCCTGGAGATCTCGGTTCTAGATCATCGGTAGATCTTGGTAAAATTGCACTACCATGATTTCAGTACACATTGTTAAGTAAATTTGGCGTTATGTATAAAAAAACATATGAAGACTAGGAAGAAAACAAGAACTTGGGGGCGCGTCCGGGATGGGAGGCGTCAGAAAAGGTTAGATCCCAAAATGACCGAATGGTTACAAATAAGACACAGGTAAAAGTCAAATAATTTGACCAAGATGTGAGGTCTCCTTTAAAATTATACTATTTCCCAATTTGGCCATAAAGGATAGTGGAATCCTTAAGGTGTTGAGTTGTTAGCAAAGTCAAAACATTGGTAAAAAGGTACTCGGGGGAAATAAACAAGGCCGTAGGGGTTTGACCTGGACATAAGGCCTCCAAAAAAATTGTCTTATTATTATTATTGGTATTTATTCCATGGAGAAGGGGTTACATATAAGATATACAATTACAGTAGACATACTGGTACAGAGGGGAGAGGGCCCTGCCTTCAAGGGCCTACAGTCTTCAGGATAACAAGTAGGTTGGGCTCCGGTGGTGGTTTGACTAGGGATGAGCGAACCAATCTTTAAAGTTTGGGGTTCATACCAAACAGACTACTAAATAAGGCAGTGTTTGGGTTTGGAGATCGGGCGCTTTACTCATGCAACCACTGGAGCGAGCATCACTGTGCTCAGGTACACTCGGTCATGGGGTACACTCGGTGCTGGGGTACACTCGATGCTGGGGTACACTCGATGCTGGGGTACACTCGGTGCTTGGCCGCTTGCCATGTTTGATCAGCTACTCTGAGGGTAAAATCGGGCTTATTGGATGGAGTGTGAACAAAACAAAAAGAAATGACATAAACCCGCTATCCGTCCCGGAAGTGTTTGCTTACGGCTGGCCGTATGTAGGTACAGAGCCAAACTGCCCAATAAGTGACTTCCAATGAGGTTCGGGTCATGTTTTGGTACAAAATAGAACTTTATATTGAGTCCAGCTGAACCCCCAGAACCAAAATTTCCACCGGTCCACTCATCCCTACAGGTGACAGCATGGTCATTGCAGGCTGTAGCTTTCCTGAACACAACGTTCTATCTGAAGGTTCGAATGTGGCAGATCATCGGACATATAGAGGCACACAATTACAGAGGATGGGAAATAATCAGCAGATGTTTTGGAGGCGAATGGTTGAAAAACATATAAGTGTGGAGGAGAGAAAGAGGTCTTGGGAGGACTAGAGATTATGTGTAGGATGACACTGGGAGAGTAGTTCAGAAATATAAAGAAGAAACAGATTATGGACGGCTTGTAGGTCAGTGTTAGTGGTATGAACTGGAGCGTTGGGGAAGAAGAGAAGGAGCGGCGAGGAGAGAGGTGGATTAGTCGGGCAGCAGAGTTAAGAACAGACTGGAAAGGTGCCAGAGTGTTAGCAGGGTGGTTACAGAGGAGGAGGTTGCAGTAGTTGAGGTGGGAGATGATGAGGGTGTGCACTAGAATTTTAATAGATTCCTGGGTGAGGAAAGAACAGATTCTAGAAATATTTTTGAGTTGTAGGGGCAGGAGGTGGTGAGAGCTTGAATGTGGGGTTTAAAGAACAGGGCAGAGTCTAGGGTTACTCTAAGACAGTGGTCTTCTGGTACAGAAGAAAGCGTGATGTCATTGTGATAGATAGATCTGGTAGGGTAGTTAGGTGAGAAGGGAGGAGATAGGATGAGTTCAGTTTTGTCTACAAGAGGTTTAGGAAGTGTGATGAGAAGGAGGCTATGGATGATGGACACTCTGGGATTGTGGACAGCAGAGAGGTGACGTCTGGGCCAGAGAGGTAGATCTAAGGGTCATCATCTTATAGGTGGTACTGGAAGCCATGGGACTATATGAGATGTCTCAGGCCAAAGGTATAGATGGAGAAGAGTAGGGGTTCAAGGACAGCTAGAGAGGGACACCAACAGTAACAGCAGGGAGGAAAATGCTAAAGGTGCGGTTAGAAAGGTATGAGGGGGCAAGGTCTCTGACACCAAGGGAGTAGAGGATCTGTAGTGGGATGGAGTGGTCAGAAAGGAGAGGTATAGAGAATTGTCTGGTAGATTTGGCAGTAAGCAGTTAGTAACTTTGGTCAGGGCAGTTTCAGGGGAATGGTAGGGATGGATGCGGATTGTAGGCTATCAATGAGTTAGAAGCAAAGATCAGAATGGACATGATGTGCGAGGAGTTTGGAGGCGAACAAAAGCAGCGATATGGGGCGATAGCTGGATGTAGAGGTTGGATTGAGGGATGGTTTAGTCAGGATAGGTGAGATTGTGGCATGTTTGAATCAGAAGGGAAGGTACCAGAGTTAGTGATAAGTTGACGAGGTGGGTGAAGGGGTAGGATAAGCCTGGTGGTGAGGGGGGGGGGGGGGGGATGGGTCAAGTGCACAATTGGTGAGGTGTCATTTGGAGAGAGGATGCGTAAACTCTCCTTACGGGATGGTGAGGTGGAGGGTTATAGTGGAGGGCAATGGTCTGTTATATGGAGGGACTATGTTGACTCACTAATCTTATCTTTAAAATGTGCAGCTAAGTCTTCTGCAGAGATGAGAGCGGAGGAGGGAATTAAACGTGTTGAATAACTGTTTGGGGCTGTGGGATGAAGACGATACGAGGGTTGTGAAGTCATCCTTCTAGTGTGTTTTCTCAACCCTGGACACTTGTTGGAGCTTTTTATTAAGGTTCTTGGAGCAGAGGCGGGTGGAGATGAGGTCTACTGTATGTTCATCTATGTGGATGGCTGAGGAGGACCACTGAGTAAGACCAAAGGATGAAGCACGTGGCAGGAGTTTGGAGGCTGCTGGCAGGCGGGTGTCAGTTGGGATGTTGAAGTCATCCATGGTGATGGTGGAAGTATCAGCAGAAAGTGTAGACGCCAGCAGAAGAATTGGTCAATAAGGACAGCGTCTAGGCCAAGAAGTCGGGGTATGACGGCCACTTGGAGGAAGAGAAGATACAGAAAGATTCCCATCTAGATTCCAATTTGGCCACAAAGGGCCCAGTTTATATATTGGGTGTCTGGTCATTTCACGAGAAGCCAAAGATTTGTAAAAGTCATAAAAAACCTAAACAAAAAAGAAAATTAAAGCTTTGATGTCACAATGGACTAAGGGGGTGTCCTACTATTGTGTGCGACAGGGACGCACGGACCAGCGATGTCCGGCACACTACACAAAACAACAGACAGGGAGGACAAATACAGCAGAGGACCCTACTCAGAGGGAATGGGGAAGAGGTGACCTCCAGCTGTGCCCTGATCTCCCTACTGTCCCTATACAGGTTCTATCAACCCGTCGCCGAACAGGATACCTAGTAATTGGCTGGCCCTGATGTTAGCCCTCAATAGGGAAATGGCCGGCGAGAGCACTAGTCCCAACCACTGCAATTATAACACCAAGAGTGAAGAGGAGATAGACAGGGAAAACAACTTCACGCCTGCTGCCACGCTCCTTGGCAGTAGTCATCTCTCCATAGAACCTCCTTCATCTCAGGAAGCTTGACCAGGAATAAGTTCAATCACAAGCAAAGGATGCAGGAACCATGTGAACATATCAAGAGGATGGGAGTGATCACAGAGTAGCCACACCTGGATAAAGAACTAGCTAGCGACAAACTCCTAAACTACCAAAGGAAAGAAGCACATTTAATATGAAGTCTCAATACAGGAGTGAGACACAGGTCCCAAAACTGTCACAAAGCCGTAGAGGTTCATCCAAGGACACGAAAATGATTCTCGCCTAAATCCCAATGTGTCTACGATTCGGCCCTGAATGTCATGATTCGCCTGGTGAAGCATCACAGCCGTTTCAGAAAGAGATTTCACAAACTATAACCATCATTTCAAAAGGGAAGTAAGAGGGGATCTGAGCTACAACCTCACATTTCTAAGGAATTCAACTAAATATTAAGAAATGACAAGGTGAAGGGGTTCATCATCATAAGACGTACAATAATCTGAATATACTGATAGGTAATGTTCCTCGTGTAAAGGGCAGAGTCTGCAGAGGTGGAGGAGAACATCCAGGAGCAAGGATGTCATAGAGGAGACTGGAAAAACCCGAAATCTATCTTCTGCCAAGCTGAAACGTGCTGACTAATAATTCAATATTATATTCACCCTTTGATGTCTGGTGGAATACGGCAGCGTGGTGTTTGACCCTTCATCCTCCCTACTTTATATGCACCACGCTGGGGACTGCAGCAGCAGAGCTGCACTCACTATTCTGCTGGTGCAGTCACTGTGTACATACATGACATTACTGATCCTGAGTTACCTCCTGTATTATACTCCAGAGCTGCACTCACTATTCTGCTGGTGCAGTCACTGTGTACATACATTACATTACTGATCCTGAGTTACCTCCTGTATTATACCCAGAGCTGCACTCACTATTCTGCTGGTGCAGTCACTGTGTACATACATTACATTACTGATCCTGAGTTACCTCCTGTATTATACTCCAGAGCTGCACTCACTATTCTGCTGGTGCAGTCACGTGTATACATACATTACTGATCCTGAGTTACCTCCTGTATTATACTCCAGAGCTGCACTCACATTACATTACTGATCCTGAGTTACCTTCTGTATTATACTCCAGAGCTGCACTCACTATTCTGCTGGTGGAGTCACTGTGTACATACATTATATTACTGATCCTGACTTACCTCCTGTATTATACTCCAGAGCTGCACTCACTGTTCTGCTGGCGCAGTCACTGTGTACATACATTACATTACTGATCCTGAGTTACCTCCTGTATTATACTCCAGAGCTGCACTCACTATTCTGCTGGTGCAGTCACTGTGTACATACATTACATTACTGATCCTGACTTACCTCCTGTATTATACTCCAGAGCTGCACTCACTGTGTACATACATTATATTACTGATCCTGAGTTACCTCCTGTATTATACTCCAGAGCTGCACTCACTATTCTGCTGGTGCAGTCACTGTGTACATACATTACATTACTGATCCGAAGTTATCTCCTGTATTATACTCCAGAGCTGCACTCACTGTGTACATACATTATATTACTGATCCTGAGTTACCTCCTGTATTATACTCCAGAGCTGCACTCACTATTCTGCTGGTGCAGTCACTGTGTACATACATTACATTACTGATCCTGAGTTACCTCCTGTATTATACTCCAGAGCTGCACTCACTATTCTGCTGGTGCAGTCACTGTGTACATACATTACATTACTGATCCGGAGTTACCTCCAGTATTATACTCCAGAGCTGCACTCACTGTGTACATACATTATATTATGATCCTGAGTTACCTCCTGTATTATACTCCAGAGCTGCACTCACTATTCTGCTGGTGCAGTCATTGTGTACAGACATTACATTACTGATCCTGAGTTACCTCCTGTATTATACTCCAGAGCTGCACTCACTATTCTGCTGGTGCAGTCACTGTGTACATACATTACATTACTGATCCTGAGTTACCTCCTGTATTATACTCCAGAGCTGCACTCACTGTGTACATACATTATATTACTGATCCTGAGTTACCTCCTGTATTATACTCCAGAGCTGCACTCACTATTCTGCTGGTGCAGTCATTGTGTACATACATTACATTACTGATCCTGAGTTACCTCCTTATTATACTCCAGAGCTGCACTCACTATTCTGCTGGTGCAGTCACTGTGTACATACATTACATTACTGATCCTGAGTTACCTCCTGTATTATACTCCAGAGCTGCACTCACTATTCTGCTGGTGCAGTCACTGTACATACATTACATTACTGATCCTGAGTTACCTCCTGTATTATACTCCAGAGCTGCACTCACTATTCTGCTGGTGCAGTCACTGTGTACATACATTACATTACTGATCCTGAGTTACCTCCTCTATTATACTCCAGAGCTGCACTCACTATTCTGCTGGTGCAGTCACTGTGTACATACATTACATTACTGATCCTGAGTTACCTCCTGTATTATACTCTAGAGCTGCACTCACTATTCTGCTGGTGCAGTCACTGTGTACATACATTACATTACTGATCCGGAGTTACCTCCTGTATTATACTCCAGAGCTGCACTCACTGTGTACATACATTATATTACTGATCCTGAGTTACCTCCTGTATTATACTCCAGAGCTGCACTCACTATTCTGCTGGTGCAGTCACGGTGTACATACATTACATTACTGATCCTGTGTTACCTCCTGTATTATACTCCAGAGCTGCACTCACTATTCTGCTGGTGCAGTCACTGTGTACATACATTACATTACTGATCCTGAGTTACCTCCTGTATTATACTCCAGAGCTGCACTCACTATTCTGCTGGTGCAGTCACTGTACATACATTACATTACTGATCCTGAGTTACCTCCTGTATTATACTCCAGAGCTGCACTCACTATTCTGCTGGTGCAGTCACTGTGTACATACATTACATTACTGATCCTGAGTTACCTCCTGTATTATACTCCAGAGCTGCACTCACTATTCTGCTGGTGCAGTCACTGTGTACATACATTACATTACTGATCCTGAGTTACCTCCTGTATTATACTCCAGAGCTGCACTCACTATTCTGCTGGTGCAGTCACTGTGTACATACATTATATTACTGATCCTGAGTTACCTCCTGTATTATACTCTAGAGCTGCATTCACTATTCTGCTGGTGCAGTCACTGTGTACATACATTACATTACTGATCCGGAGTTACCTCCTGTATTATACTCCAGAGCTGCACTCACTGTGTACATACATTATATTACTGATCCTGAGTTACCTCCTGTATTATACTCCAGAGCTGCACTCACTATTCTGCTGGTGCAGTCACTGTGTACATACATTACATTACTGATCCTGAGTTACCTCCTGTATTATACTCCAGAGCTGCACTCACTATTCTGCTGGTGCAGTCACTGTGTACATACATTACTGATCCTGAGTTACCTCCTGTATTATACTCCAGAGCTGCACTCACTATTCTGCTGGTGCAGTCACTGTGTACATACATTACATTACTGATCCTGAGTTACTTCCTGTATTATACTCCAGAGCTGCACTCACTATTCTGCTGGTACAGTCACTGTGTACATACATTACATTACTGATCCTGAGTTACCTCCTGTATTATACTCTAGAGCTGCACTCACTATTCTGCTGGTGCAGTGACTGTGTACATACATTACATTACTGATCCTGAGTTACCTCCTGTATTATACTCCAGAGCTGCACTCACTATTCTGCTGGTGCAGTCACTGTGTACATACATTACATTACTGATCCTGAGTTACCTCCTGTATTATACTCCAGAGTTGCACTCATTATCCTGCTGGTGCAGTCACTGTGTACATACATTACATTACTGATCCTGAGTTACCTCCTGTATTATACTCCAGAGCTGCACTCACTATTCTGCTGGTGCAGTCACTGTGTACATACATTACATTACTGATCCTGAGTTACCTCCTGTATTATACTCCAGAGCTGCACTCACTATTCTGCTGGTGCAGTCACTGCGTACGTACATTACATTACTGATCCTGAGTTACCTCCTGTATTATACTCCAGAGCTGCACTCACTATTCTGCTGGTGCAGTTACTGTGTACATACATTACATTACTGATCCTGAGTTATCTCCTGTATTATACTCCAGAGCTGCACTCACTATTCTGCTGGTGTAGTCACTGTGTACATACATTACTGGTCCTGAGTTACCTCCTGTATTATACTCCAGAGCTGCACTCACTATTCTGCTGGTGCAGTCACTGTGTACATACATTACATTACTGATCCTGAGTTACCTCCTGTATTATACTCCAGAGCTGCACTCACTATTCTGCTGGTGCACTCACTATATGAAAGGATAGAGAGCAGTGATCCGTACAGTCAACTGCTGTAATCCAGTGACTACTTCATTTATAGCCATTATTCATGTAGCTGGATCCTGTCTCACTCACATGTCAGTACTTTACTTTTCCTCAGTATTTATGTTCTACAGTTAGAAGTAGAGACCTATAACTGAGACACTGACACCTGTCCTGTGGGATGGAGACGCTCCTTGGCATTAAAATACTGATCAAAGATACTGATGTGCCCAAAATTCCTGACACCTGGCATTAGCCGCAGGAGTGTAACTACAACAGGTGCAGGGGCTGCAATCACACCCGGGCCCTGGAGCCTAGGGGGGCCCAAAAGTCCCTTTGGCCTATAGAAATAGACTAATGCTATTAAAGATTTGTAATAATTGAGGGCCCCATTGGAGCTTTCATTTCGGGGGCCCATGAGCTTCACGTTACACCACTGCTTAGCCGCTATATTATATTACTGGAAATGTGGTTGATAACTGACATCAGTCTGTCTAGCTAGGCAACGCCTGGCCATGTATCACTGCACAACACGGGGATTCACCATACAGGGGGCTAAGAAAGCCGGGTGACCGCACAGGGGGGCTAAGAAAGCCGGGTGACCACACAGGGGGGCTAAGAAAGCCGGGTGACCGTACAGGAGGGGCTAAGAAAGCGGGTGACCGACACTGAAGGGTCGCAGGCTAAGAAAGCGGGCGGGTGACCCACAGGGGGCTAAGAAAGCCGGGTGACCGTCACAGGGGGGCTAAGAAAGCCGGGTACCGCACAGGGGGGCTAAGAAAGCCGGGTGACCGTACAGGGGGGGCTAAGAAAGCCGGGTGACCGCACAGGGGGGCTAAGAAAGCCGGGTGACCGCACAGGGGGGCTAAGAAAGCCGGGTGACCGCACAGGGGGGGCTAAGAAAGCCGGGTGACCGTACAGGGGGGGCTAAGAAAGCCGGGTGACCGTACAGGGGGGGCTAAGAAAGCCGGGTGACCGCACAGGGGGGGCTAAGAAAGCCGGGTGACCGCACAGGGGGGCTAAGAAAGCCGGGTGACCGCACAGGGGGGGCTAAGAAAGCCGGGTGACCGCACAGGGGGGCTAAGAAAGCGTGACCGACAGGGGGCTAGAAGCCGGTGACCGACAGGGGGGGCTAAGAAAGCCGCAGGGGTGGGGAGTGAACCGTACAGCGGGGGGCTAAGAAAGCCGGGTGACCGCAACAGGGGAGCTAAGAAAGCCGGGTGAGCCGTACACAGGGGGGCTAAGAAAGCCGGGTGACCGCTCAGGAGGGCTAAGAAAGCCAGGTGACCGTACAGGGGGGGCTAAGAAAGCCGGGGGACCGTACAGGGGGGGCTAAGAAAGCCGGGTGACCGCACAGGGGGGGCTAAGAAAGCCGGGTGACCGCACAGGGGGGGCTAAGAAAGCCGGGTGACCGTACAGGGGGGGCTAAGAAAGCCGGGTGACCGTACAGGGGGGCCATCATGGCGACCATATGGCAGATTACCCAGCTCACTCACATCACACATCAATAAGAGGGAAGAAACAGTGAGACAGGGGTAAAACAAGCCTGGATCTGTATGAGAAATGGGGGGATATAATACACTGGAAAAGAATATATATAAAATATAATTCTATTAATTAAATTTGCATATATTTTTTTTATTTAATGCAAATATAATAATAGTGAATATATATAATAAAAATATATTAAATAAAAAAAAAAATATATATATATATTTTTTTCTATTTAATATATTGTTATATATTTACTATTATATATATATATGTGTGTACACACACATATATATAATTTCACACATATATGAACAATTATATATATACCGTATATATATTACACTATATATACAATAATATATTATATTATTTAACATATTTACAAATTTTTTTTATATGTATAATATTTTCAGATGTATACATACAGTACATATATTTTATATATAAAATAATATATTAATATATTGTGTTATATAATAGGAATTAAGAATTTTTTCTTTAGATGTATTATATTTTCATATATATATATCTTATATATATATATATATATATATATATATATATATATACACACACACTGTATGTTGTATGCTGGTGCATCTCAATGAATTAGCATATTATAAATAATCAATATCATATTGCCATGTTTCTGGGAGCCCTGAAACATGTAGATGAATTAATCAATATTATAATCACCCTTTGATGTCTCATGGAATACGGCAGCGCAGTATTAACTTTGAGATAATGACCTTTGGGTTTTCATTGGCTGTAAGCCATAATCATCAACATTAATAGAAATAAACACATGAAATAGATCCCTCTGTGTGTAATGTCTCTATATAATATGTGTTTCATTTTATGTATTGAATTACTGAAATAAATTAACTTTCTGATGATATTCTAATTCATTGAGATGAATATGTATATATGTTATTTATTAAATAGATATATTGTGTTACTATACAGTATATATTCTTATTATGTATTATAGATTTTATTACATAGCTATAATTTTTTTTTATTTAATACCCATATTTGTATAACTAATAATATATATATATATAAATAATAAATGTACTGTTTTATTTAATATATATCTATATATACATATATATATAATTTTTCTTTACGTATGTATATATGTAATCAATGTATTTAGTTTATAGCTATTTTTACAATAAAAATGTGACATTTAGTGCACCTATAAAGTATATAATGTTACAAATGGTATAAATGGTGCATAACACTGGACAGCAAAATGTAAGAAATTAAAAGAAAATCTACATAACTTTGCAAAATATTATTTTTTCATTTTTTTCTTTATTTTGTTCCACATTCTATGGGTTCCCTATGTACTCGCACATTCTATGGGTTCCCTATGTACTCGCACATTCTATGGGTTCCCTATGTACTCGCACATTCTATGGGTTCCCTATGTACTCGCACCTTCTATGGGTTCCCTATGTACTCGCACCTTCTATGGGTTCCCTATGTACTCGCACCTTCTATGGGTTCCCTATGTACCCGCACATTCTATGGGTTCCCTATGTACTCGCACCTTCTATGGGTTCCCTATGTACTCGCACATTCTATGGGTTCCCTATGTACTCGCACATTCTATGGGTTCCCTATGTACTCGCACCTTCTATGGGTTCCCTATGTACTCGCACCTTCTATGGGTTCCCTATGTACTCGCACATTCTATGGGTTCCCTATGTACTCGCACATTCTATGGGTTCCCTATGTACTCGCACATTCTATGGGTTCCCTATGTACTCGCACATTCTATGGGTTCCCTATGTCCTCGCACATTCTATGGGTTCCCTATGTCCTCGCACATTCTATGGGTTCCCTATGTACTCGCACCTTCTATGGGTTCCCTATGTACTCGCACATTCTATGGGTTCCCTATGTACTCGCACATTCTATGGGTTCCCTATGTACTCGCACATTCTATGGGTTCCCTATGTACTCGCACATTCTATGGGTTCCCTATGTACTCGCACCTTCTATGGGTTCCCTATGTACTCGCACCTTCTATGGGTTCCCTATGTACTCGCACATTCTATGGGTTCCCTATGTACTCGCACCTTCTATGGGTTCCCTATGTACTCGCACCTTCTATGGGTTCCCTATGTACTCGCACATTCTATGGGTTCCCTATGTACTCGCACATTCTATGGGTTCCCTATGTACTCGCACATTCTATGGGTTCCCTATGTCCTCGCACATTCTATGGGTTCCCTATGTACTCGCACATTCTATGGGTTCCCTATGTACTCGCACATTCTATGGGTTCCCTATGTACTCGCACATTCTATGGGTTCCCTATGTACTCGCACATTCTATGGGTTCCCTATGTACTCGCACATTCTATGGGTTCCCTATGTACTCGCACCTTCTATGGGTTCCCTATGTACTCGCACCTTCTATGGGTTCCCTATGTACTCGCACATTCTATGGGTTCCCTATGTACTCGCACATTCTATGGGTTCCCTATGTCCTCGCACATTCTATGGGTTCCCTATGTACTCGCACATTCTATGGGTTCCCTATGTACTCGCACATTCTATGGGTTCCCTATGTACTTGTAGAGATCTGCGTGTAAGACTCACCTCCGACAGGAGAACCAGACGCCGTCTTCTATTCCTCTTTTCTAGATTCACCCCAAATTTCTTGGTTTTGGTCCTTTTGAGCTTCGATAGTTATTTCCCCCTAATATGCCCCGACCCCCAATAATCCTCCTTAGTACAGACAGGTCGCTCCGCTCTCCCAGGCACCCTAACCCCTTATAGGCAATAATTCCCGCACACCAGCAGGTCCCTCCCGTGGCCCCGCCTGTCCTGGAGAAGGTCCCACTGTACGAGGGGGGGTGAGAAGGCTGGAACCTCTGTACCCCCACCCCCAAAATTTATATATAAGGTCTTAGATGACCCCTGAACTTATAATATATCTGCATACAATGTATTATTAGAATTTTACACTGTATTACCCCAAATTTCGATGGATAGATAGATAGATAGATAGATAGATAGATAGATAGATAGATAGATAGATAGATAGATAGATAGATAGATAGGACAGAAGGGGTTAACTGATATTTTCAGTAAATTTGACTTTTTTTCTCCCTTTTTTCTGGGATTTTGCGACCTCCACACAGAAATGGAGACTCGGCGCAGGAGCTGACGCTCACTTCAGACCCTACCCTACTCCTTAGGCCTCATGGTGACGTTCGTGTTCTAAAAGCAAAACAATAAACCCCACAAATGTCGCTTTTTACAAAGAAAAAAAAAATGTTGAAGTTATTTTAAAAACTTCTGCAAACAATAAAATAGAAGACAGTTGATTTTGGAGGCTGCAGCCCCCCCCCCCTCCGGGCCTGTGGCAGTGCAGGGGTTAAGGATCCATTATTGGAGGGTATGCTGGTATTATGGGCGCAGTGATGGTGGCACCGCGGACCCCCTGTCTTCTCCACCCGCCGCTCCCTCCTCTCATCACCACAACTCCCTCCTCTGTGTAACTGATGTCAGTCTGTGCCAAACTTGTCTCTTAACGATCAGATAGCATCTTATCACCTCCGAGCAGCCAACAGGGAGGAGAAGGGACCGGCCACCAGCCTCGCCACAGAGGGCGGCCCAGTGCGGCTGCATCACTATTAACCTTCTCCATCCTGAACCCAGCAATGAGCATGGGGGGGCCGGGGCAGACCCCACATCTGTGGACCCTACCGTCTTCTCATCTATATACACTATGGTTGTGAACGTTGAGTTTAATTTATTGTCCTCTGTTATCAGCCTGAAGTCTACTATAGCTATCCATTAAAGTCTATAAGACTTTTCAGTAATGGCTCCTTTTTGTTGCGACTATGGACAGGGGTATTAGACGGTTTCTACACTTGTCCTGACTGCAGATCAGTATCCTGCAGACTACAGGCTGCCATGTAATCTGGCTGTGGAGCAGTGTACAGGCTGCCGTGTAAACCTGGCTGTGGAGCAGTGTACAGGCTGCGTGTAACCTGGCTGTGGAGCAGTGTAAGGCTGCCATGTAACCTGGCTGTGGAGCGTGTACAGGCGCCATGTAACCTGGCTGTGGAGCAGGTACGGCTGTCCATTTAAATCTGGCTGTGGAGCAGTGTACAGGCTGCCATGTAATCTGGCTGTGAGCATGTACAGGCTGCCGTGTAACCTGGCTGTGGAGCAGGTACAGGCTGCCGTGTAATCTGGCTGTGGAGCAGTGTACAGGCTGTCGTGTAACCTGGCTGTGGAGCCGTGACAGGCTGCCGTGTAACCTGGTGTGGAGCAGCTACAGGCTGCTGTGTAACTGGCTGTGAGAGCAGTGTACAGGCTGCGTGTAATCTGGCTGTGGAGCAGTGTACAGCTGCCGGTAATCTGGCTGTGGAGCAGCGTACAGGCTGCGTGTAACCTGGCTGTGGAGCAGTGTACAGGCTGCCGTGTAACTGGCTGTGGAGCAGTGTACAGGCTGCGTGTAACCTGGCTGTGGAGCAGCGTACAGGCTGCCGTGTAACCTGGCTGTGGAGCAGTGTACAGGCTGCCGTGTAACCTGGCTGTGGAGCAGTGTACAGAGCTGCGTAACCTGGCTGTGGAGCAGTGTACAGGCTGCCTGTAACCTGGCTGTGGAGCAGTGTACAGGCTGCCGTGTAACCTGGCTGTGGAGCAGTGTACAAGCTGCCGTGTAAGTCTGGCTGTGGAGCAGTGTACAGGCTGTCGTGTAATCTGGCTGTGGAGCAGTGTACAGGCTGCGTGTAATCTGGCTGTTGGAGCAGGTACAGGCTGCTGTAACCTGGCTGTGGAGCAGTGTACAGGCTGTCGTGTAACCTGGCTGTGGAGCGTGTACAGGCTGCCGTGTAATCTGGCTGTGGAGCAGTGTACAGGCTGCCGTGTAACCTGGCTGTGGAGCAGTGTACAGGCTGCCGTGTAATCTGGCTGTGGAGCAGTGTACAGGCTGCCTGTAACCTGGCTGTGGAGCAGTGTACAGGCTGCTGTAAATCTGGCTGTGGAGCAGTGTACAGGCTGCCGTGTAACCTGGCTGTGGAGCAGTGTACAGGCTGCTGTGTAATCTGGCTGTGGAGCAGTGTACAGGCTGCCGTGTAATCTGGCTGTGGAGCAGTGTACAGGCTGTCGTGTAACCTGGCTGTGGAGCAGTGTACAGGCTGCTGTGTAATCCTGGCTGTGGAGCAGTGTACAGGCTGCCATGTAACCTGGCTGTGGAGCAGTGTACAGCTGCCATTGTATCCTGGCTGTGGAGCAGTGTACAGGCTGCAGTGTAACCTGGCTGTGGAGCAGTGTACAGGCTGCCGTGTAACTGGCTGTGGAGCAGTGTACAGGCTGTCGTGTAACCTGGCTGTGGAGCAGTGTACAGGCTGCGTGTAATCTGGCTGTGGAGCAGTGTACAGGCTGCGTGTAACCTGGCTGTGGAGCAGGTACAGGCTGCCTGTTAATCTGGCTGTGGAGCAGTGTACAGGCTGTCTGTAACCTGGCTGTGGAGCATGTACAGGCTGCCGTGTAATCTGGCTGTGGAGCAGTGTACAGGCTGCCTGTAAACTGGCTGTGGAGCAGTGTACAGGCTGCTGTGTAATCCTGGCTGTGGAGCAGTGTACAGGCTGCCGTGTAACCTGGCTGTGGAGCAGTGTACAGGCTGCTCGTGTAACCTGGCTGTGGAGCAGTGTACAGGCTGCGTGTAACTGGCTGTGGAGCAGTGTACAGGCTGCCGTGTAACCTGGCTGTGGAGCAATGTACAGGCTGCTGTGTAATCCTGGCTGTGGAGCAGTGTACAGGCTGCCGTGTAACCTGGCTGTGGAGCAGTGTACAGGCTGCGTGTAATGGCTGTGGAGCAGTGTACAGGCTGCCGTGTAATCTGGCTGTGGAGCAGTGTACAGGCTGCCGTGTAATCTGGCTGTGGAGCAGTGTACAGGCTGCTGTAATCTGGCTGTGGAGCAGTGTACAGGCTGCGTGTAACTGGCTGTGGAGCAGTGTACAGGCTGCGTGTAATCCTGGCTGTGGAGCAGTGTACAGGCTGCCGTGTAACCTGGCTGTGGAGCAGTGTACAGGCTGCCGTGTAATCTGGCTGTGGAGCAGTGTACAGGCTGCCGTGTAACCTGGCTGTGGAGCAGTGTACAGGCTGCGTGTATCCTGGCTGTGGAGCATGTACAGGCTGCCGTGTAACCTGGCTGTGGAGCAGTGTACAGGCTGCCTGTAACTGGCTGTGGAGCAATGTACAGGCTGCCGTGTAACTGGCTGTGGAGCAGTGTACAGGCTGCCGTGTAATCTGGCTGTGGAGCAGTGTACAGACTGCCTGTAACCTGGCTGTGGAGCAGTGTACAGGCTGCCGTGTAACCTGGCTGTGGAGCAGTGTACAGGCTGCTCGTGTAACCTGGCTGTGGAGCAGTGTACAGGCTGCCTGTAACCTGGCTGTGGAGCAGTGTACAGCTGCTGTGTATCTGGCTGTGGAGCAGTGTACAGGCTGCCGTGTAACCTGGCTGTGGAGCAGTGTACAGGCTGCCTGTAATCTGGCTGTGGAGCAGGTACAGGCTGCCGTGTAACTGGCTGTGGAGCAGTGTACAGGCTGCCTGTAATCTGGCTGTGGAGCAGTGTACAGGCTGCCGTGTAACTGGCTGTGGAGCAGCGTACAGGCTGCCGTGTAACCTGGCTGTGGAGCAGTGTACAGGCTGCATGTAATCTGGCTGTGGAGCAGTGTACAGGCTGCCGTGTAATCTGGCTGTGGAGCAGTGTACAGACTGCCGTGTATCTGGCTGTGGAGCAGTGTACAGGCTGCCGTGTAACCTGGCTGTGGAGCAGTGTACAGGCTGCCGTGTAACTGGCTGTGGAGCAGTGTACAGGCTGCCATGTAATCTGGCTGTGGAGCAGTGTACAGGCTGCCGTGTAACCTGGCTGTGGAGCAGTGTACAGGCTGCCTGTAACCTGGCTGTGGAGCAGTGTACAGGCTGCCGTGTAATCTGGCTGTGGAGCAGTGTACAGCTGCCTTGTATCTGGCTGTGGACAGTGTACAGGCTGCATGTAACTGGCTGGGAGCAGTGTACAGCTGCCGTGTAATACCTGGCTGTGGAGCAGTGTACAGCTGCGTGTAACTGGCTGTGGAGCAGTTACAGGCTGCCGTGTAATCTGGCTGTGGAGCAGTGTACAGGCTGCTTGTAATCTGGCTTGGAGCAGTAGTACAGCTGCAGTGTTTAACCTGGCTGTGGAGCAGTGTACAGGCTGCCTGTAATCTGGCTGTGGAGCAGTGTACAGGCTGCGTGTAATCTGGCTGTGGACACGTTACAGGCTGCCGTGTAATCTGGCTGATGGAGCAGTGTAACAGGCTGCCGTGTAACTCTGGCTGTGGAGCAGTGTACAGGCTGCCGTGTAACTGGCTGTGGAGCAGTGTACAGGCTGCCGTGTAACCTGGCTGTGGAGCAGTGTACAGTGCTGCGTGTAACCTGGCTTGTGGAGAAAGTGTACAGGCTGCCGTGTAACCTGGCTGTGGAGCAGGTACAGGCTGCCAGTAATCTGGCTGTGGAGCAGCGTACAGGCTGCCATTGTATACCTGGCTGTGGACATGTACAGGCTGTCGAGTAAATCCTGGCTGTGGTGACAGTGTACAGGCTGCCATGTAATCTGGCTGTGGAGCGTTGTACAGGCTGCCTGTAATCTGGCTGTGGAGCATGTACAGGCTGCGTGTACCTTGGCTGTGGAGCGTGTACAGGCTGCCATGTAACTGGCTGTGGAGCAGTGTACAGGCTGCCGTGTAACCTGGCTGTGGAGCAGTGTACAGGCTGCGTGTAATCTGGCTGTGGAGCAGTGTACAGGCTGCCGTTGTAATCTGGCTGTGGAGCAGTGTACAGGCTGCCGTGTAATCTGGCTGTGGAGCAGTGTACAGGCTGCTCGTGTAATCTGGCTGTGGAGCAGTGTACAGGCTGCCGTGTAATCTGGCTGTGGAGCAGTGTACAGGCTGCCGTGTAACTGGCTGTGGAGCAGGTACAGGCTGCCGTGTAACCTGGCTGTGGAGCAGTGTACAGGCTGCCGTGTAATCCTGGCTGTGGAGCAGTGTACAGGCTGCCGTGTAACCTGGCTGTGGAGCAGTGTACAGGCTGCCGTGTAACCTGGCTGTGGAGCAGGTACAGGCTGCTGTAATCTGGCTGTGGAGCAGTGTACAGGCTGCCGTGTAACCTGGCTGTGGAGCAGTACAGGCTGCGTGTAATCTGGCTGTGGAGCAGTACAGGCTGCGTGTAATCTGGCTGTGGAGCCGTAAGGCGCCTGTAACTGGCTGTGGAGCAGGTACAGGCTGCGTGTAACTGGCTGTGGAGTGCAGGAGCTGCGTGTAACTGGCTGTGGAGCAGTGTACAGGTGCGTGTAACCTGCTGTGGAGCAGTGTACGGCTGCCGTGTAATCTGGCTGTGGAGCAGTACAGGCGCCTGTAATCTGGCTGTGGAGCAGTGTACAGGCTGCCTTAACTGGCTTGGAGCAGTGTACAGGCTGCCTGTAACTGCTGTGGAGCAGTGTACAGGCTGCCGTGTAACTGGCTGTGGAGCAGGTACAGGCTGCCGTGTAATCTGGCTGTGGAGCAGTGTACAGGCTGCGTGTAACTGGCTGTGGAGCAGTACAGGCTGCTGTAACCTGCTGTGAGCAGTGTACAGCTGCTGTAACGGCTGTGGAGCGCGTAAGGCGCGTGTAACCTGGCTGTGGAGCGTGAGGCAGCCTGTAACTGGCTGTGGAGCGGTAAGGCTGCGTGTAACCTGGCTGTGGAGCAGTGTACAGGCTGCGTGTAACTGGCTGTGGAGCAGTGTACAGGTGCCGTGTAACCTGGCTGTGGAAGGTACAGGCTGCCGTGTAATCTGGCTGTGGAGCATTACAGGCGCCGTGTAATCTGGCTGTGGAGCAGTGTACAAGTGCGTGTAACCTGGCTGTGGACAGTGTACAGGCTGCCGTGTAACTGGCTGTGGAGCAGCTACAGGCGCCGTGTAATCTGGCTGTGGAGCAGTGTACAGGCTGCCGTGTAATTGGCTGTGGAGCAGTGTACAGGCTGCCGTGTAACCTGGCTGTGGAGCAGTGTACAGGCTGCGTGTAACCTGGCTGTGGAGCAGCATACAGGCTGCTGTGTAATCTGGCTGTGGAGCAGTGTACAGGCTGCCGTGTAACTGGCTGTGGAGCAGTGTACAGGCTGCTATGTAATCTGGCTGTGGAGCAGTGTACAGGCTGCCTGTAACCTGGCTGTGGAGCAGTGTACAGGCTGCTTGTAATCTGGCTGTGGAGCAGTGTACAGGCTGCCGTGTAACCTGGCTGTGGAGCAGTGTACAGGCTGCCGTGTAACCTGGCTGTGGAGCAGTGTACAGGCTGCAGTGTAACCTGGCTGTGGAGCAGTGTACAGGCTGCTGTGTAACCTGGCTGTGGAGCAGTGTACAGGCTGCTGTGTAATCTGGCTGTGGAGCAGTGTACAGGCTGCCGTGTAATCTGGCTGTGGAGCAGTATACAGGCTGCAGTGTAACTGGCTGTGGAGCAGTGTACAGGTGCCGTGTACCTGCCTAGTGGAGCCAGGACAGGCTGCCGTTAAACATGGCATAGATGACAGCGCTGTAATCTGGCATGATGAGAAATATACAATGGGTAATCTTGGCGTGGAGCAAGTTCACATGCCCATGTATCCGCTGTTGGAGTCCAATGTATACAACTAGCACGTTAAGGTATTGTTGGAGCCAAGTAAAGGCTACCTTGTAAAACATGAGCAGTGGTAGCAATTACGAGGTGCCGTGTAATTGCGCGTGGACAGGACAGGACACAGTGAACACTGCTGTGAGCCATGTACAGGCGTGGCGGTAACTGGTGTGGAGGCAGTGTAATGAGTGCACAGGTATCTGGCTTGATGGCATGTAAGTCTGCGTAATCTGTTCTTGGACGCATGTACACTGCCGTGTAACCTGGCTGTGACTATTACAGGCTGCCTGAACCTGGCTGTGGAGCAGTGTACAGGCTGCAGATGTAAACCTAGGGCTGTGGAGCCAGCTTACAGAATGTTAGTATTTAGAACTTGGACTGTAGGAGCAGTGTATGGCAGCTGTTAATCTGGCTGTGGTAGCTAAAATACGAGGACTTGCCTGCATGTAAATTCATGGCTGGGAGCAGGCCATACAGGCTGCTGTGTAATTACAGTGTGGCTGTACAGGTCTGCCTGTTAGTCTGGCACTAGATGCAGCAAGGTACGGCATCATTAACATGGATGATGGCCAGACTCAGTGCCCTATACAAGGCTCATCATAACATGTGGCGATTGGCATGTACAGTGTCTGTCACCGATGGTCTTCACTTTAAGTGCTGGCACTGATTAATAGTTAATGGCAGTACATTAACAGGATTGATGCCGACCAGTGCCTATACACTCTCATGTGGCTGTACAATGTTATGTGCTGTCCCGATGGTTGCACGTATAAGGCTGGGCAATCTATAGTGATGCTCATTAACGAGTACCCAATCATGGTCCTTAGTACAGCTATCCAGTATGGGGCGTGTAAGGCATGAGTCTGTCACCATGTTGCCATATATAGTGCTGTGGCACTGATCTAATAGTGACTGGCGTCATACAGGATGTACAGGCTCAGCCCGTTTACAAGCCCATCCATTGATGGGGCTGCGTGTCAGATGTACAGATTATAGTCCAGATGTTGCACGTGATCTAGTGTGGGCACTGATTATGTATGAGCATCATAACAGGCGCCAGACTCTGCCTATACAAGCTCATCCCATTACTGTGGCGTAAGTACAGTCTGTCATGGTTCACTTATATGTGCTGCACTGATTAATGTATGTCTCATTAAAGATGTACGCCAGACTCAGTGTCCCTATACAAGCTCATCCCGCTATGGTGGCTGTGTAATGTACAGTGTCTGTACGATGGTTGCACTTATATAGTGCTGGGCACTGACTAATAGTATGGGCATCATTAACAGGATGTATGCCAGACTCGTGCCCTATACAAGCCTCATCCATCTATGGTGGCCGTGTAATGTACAGTGTCTGTCCCGATGGTTGCACTTATATAGTGCTGGGCACTGATCTAATAGTATGGGCGTCATTAACAGGATGTACACCAGACTCAGAGCCCTATACAAGCCTCATCTCATCTATGGTGGCCGTGTAATATACAGTGTCTTTCCCGATGGTTGCACTTATATAGTGCTGGGCACTGATCTAATAGTATGGGCGTCATTAACAGGATGTATGCCAGACTTGGCGCCCTATACAAGCCTCATCCCATCTATGGTGGCTGTGTAATGTAGTGTCTGTCCCGATGGTTGCACTTATATAGTGCTGGGCACTGATCTAATAGTATGGGCGTCATTAACAGGATGTATGCCAGACTCAGTGCCCTATACAAACCTCATCCCATCTATGGTGGCTGTGTAATGTAGTGTCTGTCCCGATGGTTGCACTTATATAGTGCTGGGCACTGATCTAATAGTATGGGCATCATTAACAGGATGTATGCCAGACTCAGTGCCCTATACAAGCCTCATCCCATCTATGGAGGCCGTGTAATGTACAGTGTCTGTCCCGATGGTTGCACTTATATAGTGCTGGGCACTAATCTAATAGTATGGGCGTCATTAACAGGATGTATGCCAGACTCAGTGTCCTATACAAGCCTCATCCCGTCTATGGTGGCTGTGCAATGTATAGTGTCTGTCCCGATGGTTGCACTTATATAGTGCTGGGCACTGATCTAATAGTATGGGCGTCATTAACAGGATGTATGCCAGGCTCCGTGCCCTATACAAGCCTCATCCCATCTATGGTGGCCGTGTAATGTACAGTGTCTGTCCCGATGGTTGCACTTATATAGTGCTGGGAACTTATCTAATAGTATGGGTGTCATTAACAGGATGTATGCCAGGCTCCATGTCCTATACAAGCCTCATCCCATCTATGGTGGCCGTGTAATGTACAGTCCGTGCCCTATACAAGCCTCATCCCATCTATGGTGGCCGTGTAATGTACAGTGTCTGTCCCGATGGTTGCACTTATATAGTGCTGGGCACTGATCTAATAGTATGGGCGTCATTAACAGGATGTACACCAGACTCAGAGCCCTATACAAGCCTCATCTCATCTATGGTGGCCGTGTAATATACAGTGTCTTTCCCGATGGTTGCACTTATATAGTGCTGGGCACTGATCTAATAGTATGGGCGTCATTAACAGGATGTATGCCAGACTTGGCGCCCTATACAAGCCTCATCCCATCTATGGTGGCTGTGTAATGTAGTGTCTGTCCCGATGGTTGCACTTATATAGTGCTGGGCACTGATCTAATAGTATGGGCGTCATTAACAGGATGTATGCCAGACTCAGTGCCCTATACAAACCTCATCCCATCTATGGTGGCTGTGTAATGTAGTGTCTGTCCCGATGGTTGCACTTATATAGTGCTGGGCACTGATCTAATAGTATGGGCGTCATTAACAGGATGTATGCCAGACTCAGTGCCCTATACAAGCCTCATCCCATCTATGGTGGCTGTTCAATGTATAGTGTCTGTCCCGATGGTTGCACTTATATATAGTGCTGGGCACTGATCTAATAGTATGGGCGTCATTAACAAGATGTACGCCAGACTCAGTGCCCTATACAAGCCTCATCCCATCTATGGTGGGCATGTAATGTACAGTGTCTGTCCCGATGGTTGCACTTATATATAGTGCTGGGCACTGATCTAATAGTATGGGCGTCATTAACAGGATGTACGCCAGACTCAGTGCCCTATACAAACCTCATCCCATCTATGGTGGCCGTGTAATGTACAGTGTCTGTCCCGATGGTTGCACTTATATAGTGCTGGGCACTGATCTAATAGTATGGGTGTCATTAACAGGATGTATGCCAGACTCAGTGCCCTATACAAACCTCATCCCATCTATGGTGGCCGTGTAATGTACAGTGTCTCTCCCGATGGTTGCACTTATATAGTGCTGGGCACTGATCTAATAGTATGGGCGTCATTAACAGGATGTATGCCAGACTCGCCGCCCTATACAAGCCTCATCCCTGTGCAATTTCAATAGTAGGTGACCCCCACCATTAATTACTTAGTAATTGTCCATCAGTATTTTGCACCAGTGTTGCCTCCACCTTCACCCTGCATCGGCTGCATCCATTCCTGGGACCTGGGCAGGTGAGTGCTGTTGCCTTTTGTTATATTTGCTTAGGAATGTTATCCATAACATATGATGTTTAGTGATGAGCGAGTAGTAAGATCTTCTGGTTTGGATTGCTCTAACCCTATACTCAGTGTCAACGAATCCAATGCAAGTCAATGGGGAAGTCACTCGGATCCGAATACTGGCCATCTATTTCTGAAAGGTCCATACTGATTGTGGTGTAGAAGGGATAACCCGACACGCGGCACCGAGCCCCTGTGCACCTGCGGAGCTGAACTCATCTATCGGATAGGAATGGTATATTGTAGATACAGGTCTTTGATGGGAAAACCATTTTAATTCAAGGGCGTGTGAGTGCAGCTGCGTCTGAATGAATTAGAATATCATCAAAAAGTTCATTCATTTCAGTCATTCAATACATAAAGTGAAACACATATATTATATAGAGTCATTACACACAGAGGGATCTATTTCATGTGTTTATTTCTGTTAATGTTGATGATTAATGAAAACCCAAAGGTCATTATCCCAGAAAATTAAAGTAGGGAGGATGAAGGGTCTGAGACATAAAATCTGACCTAAATAGGTATCAGAGGCTTCACCTTGTGTGGTTGTGACAGTCACAACCACTATAAAAGCAGATCACGGCTGCTGCAGTCCCCAGCGTGGTGCATATAGAGTAGGGAGGGTGAAGGGTTAAACACCGCGCTGCCATATTCCACCAGACATCAAAGGGTGAATATAATATTGATTTATTAGTCAACGCGTTTCAGGTCTCCCTGGCCCCTTCATATTGCCATGGTTCAGGGAGCGCTGAAATGCGTTGACTAATAAATCAATTTTATATTCATCCTTTGATGTGTTGTGGAATATGGCAGCGTGGTTTTGAACCCTTCACCCTTCCTACTTTAATTTTCTGAGATAATGACCTTTGGGTATTCATTAATCATTAATATTAACAGAAATAAACACATGAAATAGATCCCTCTGTGTGTAATGACTCTATATAATATATGTGTGTCACTTTATGTGTTAAATTACTGTAATAAATGAACTGTTTGATGATATTCTAATTCATTCAGATGCTCCTGTATTATAGATACATGGCTTTAATGGGACAACCACTTTAACTCTAGGGCTCGTTGCTTTCCCCTTGTAGATCAACCATTATTTGTAAGTATATGAGGCCATGTAAGTGTATGGGGCCATGTAAGTGTATGAGGACATGTAAGTGTATGGGGCCACGTAAGTGTATGAGGACACGTAAGTGCATGAGGCCATGTAAGTCTATGGGGCCATGTAAGTCTATGGGGCCATGTAAATCTATGGGGCCATGTAAGTCTATGGGGCCATGTAAGTCTATGGGGCCATGTAAGTGTATGAAGACATGTAAGTGTACGGGGACATGTAAGTGTATGAGGACGTGTAAGTGTATGAGGCCGTGTAAGTGTATGAGGCCGTGTAAGTGTATGAGGACGTGTAAGTGTATGAGGACGTGTAAGTGTATGAGGCCGTGTAAGTGTATGAAGACTAAGTGTATGGGGACATGTAAGTCTATGGGGCCATGTAAGTGTATGAGGCCGTCTAAGTGTATGAGGACATGTAAGTGTATGAGGCCGTGTAAGTGTATGAGGCCGTGTAAGTGTATGAGGACGTGTAAGTGTATGAGGCCGTGTAAGTGTATGAGGCCGTCTAAGTGTATGAGGACATGTAAGTGTATGAGGCCGTGTAAGTGTATGAGGCCGTGTAAGTGTATGAGGCCGTGTAAGTGTATGAGGCCGTGTAAGTGTAAGAGGACATGTAAGTGTATGAGGCCGTGTAAGTGTATGAGGACATGTAAGTGTATGGGGCCATGTAAGTGTATGAGGACGTGTAAGTGTATGAGGACATGTAAGTGTATGAGGACGTGTAAGTGTATGAGGACGTGTAAGTGTATGAGGCCGTGTAAGTGTAAGAGGACATGTAAGTGTATGAGGACATGTAAGTGTATGAGGACGTGTAAGTGTATGAGGACATGTAAGTGTATGGGGCCATGTAAGTGTATGAGGACGTGTAAGTGTATGAGGACATGTAAGTGTATGAGGACGTGTAAGTGTATGAGGACGTGTAAGTGTATGAGGCCGTGTAAGTGTAAGAGGACATGTAAGTGTATGAGGCCGTGTAAGTGTATGAGGACATGTAAGTGTATGAGGACATGTAAGTGTATGGGGCCATGTAAGTGTATGAGGCCATGTAAGTGTATGGGGCCATGTAAGTCTATGGGGCCATGTAAGTGTATGAGGACGTGTAAGTGTATAAGGACATGTAAGTGTATAAGGACATGTAAGTGTATTAGGACGTGTAAGTGTATGAGTTGTGATAGAATAGAGGACAAATCATCCAGAATGAGATTGAGGCTTTTATTTCATGCATTGTATCTCAGCTCTTTGTGGACTGGTCTCCTGTGATGACGGACGGACGGCCGCACACTCGTATGTTGGTTTCTCACTTATCTGTGAATCCAGCAGATAATGGCAGGCAGCTCCGGCGATCGCTCCATACAGAGGCCATTCCTTAACACGGTCTGGCATGGTGCTGCTCCACTATCCCCTCCCAGATCTAAAAGGGTTAAAAAGCGGGCTCCTGCTGAGCTCAGCATTAAGTCTCCGGCGGGGTAAGAGTTAAGTGCCGCCGCTGTTACATCCCGTGTCCCTGTCATGGCTGTCACACAAAGTGCTGAGACATCGAGGCTCCCCACACACCCCTGAGCCCGGAGTGACTGACTACAAGTCCTTATCTCTGGCACCCAGATAACCCGCTGTGCTGCGCCCATCCCTGCCCCATCCCACAGCATGGAAAGGGAGAAGAGTGAACAAATGCAGACCAGTGCAAGCAGCCTACAACCCCATGTAGGACTTATATACGGGCATCGAACACTTGGATCGCGAGTCCGGCAATGATACTGAGGCCCCGCTACCAACCCCAGATCATTAGAAGTCACCCTCTATCCATAGGACCCACAGAACGGGCCCTGACTAAGAGGGTGTCCGGCTACAGTGCGTGACAGCGGACCAACGATGTCCGGCGTACTGTACAAAACAACAGACGGGGAAACAGATACAGCGGAGGGCCCTGCTCATAGGGAACAGGGCAGAGGTGACCTCCTGCACTCACCTGCGGCTGGCCCTGATCTCCCTACACCGGTTCTTTCAACCTGTCGCCGAGCAGGATACCTAGTCCCTTGCTGACCCTGATGTTAGCCCTTAATAGGGAAATGGTCGGCGGGAGCACTAGTCCCAACCACTGCAATAAAGAAGACAAGAGGGAAGGGGAGACAGACAGGGATACAACAAGACAACTCTAATTCCTTGGCACGGCTTAGCAGTAGTCAGCTCTCCACAGAACCTCCTTCACCTCAGGACGTTAGGCCAGGAATGAGTTCAATCACCAGCAAAGGATGCTGGAAGCATGTGATCAAATAAAGGGGATGGGAGTGATCACAGAGTAGTCACACCTGGTTAGGAAACTTAGGAGCATGCTAGCAGCAGAAACTGACCATTAACTCCAGAACTGCCAAAGGTCCCAAACCAGTCACAAGTCTCCAAAGTATAAGAAACCAGAGACCCTAGACGTGTGCGGCTACCGCTCTACTCTGGCCGGGAATCTCAGGACCCGTTCTGGAGGACGATGATCAGCGACTTGTTACCCGTTCAGTGACTTTTTCCCAACTTGCACTAACCCTTTACAGGATCTCCGACCTAAAGTCTTAAAATGAAGCCGTGGGCTGGTCAGAGACCATGAAGGTAGTCGCTCAGGAGTCCGGGGTCCAGCAGGCTGTCGGATACAGGTTCTTCTATGTGAAACTCTCTCTGAAGTTGTCTGCCCCGTCTTCCGCCCCTTTGGGGAATAGGCAGCTCCGAATGATGGGCAGGGAGAGGCTCCCGAAAGAAATATGGATGGAGAAGAGCCTGGAAGAGAACGGCAGTGATCACGAGGAGGGATCCAATGGATCCCCAATCTGATGGTCAGTGTGGACGGATGGGAGCGCTTACCTCCGCCGCTCGGATCCTCAGGCCGGACGGATACACCAGGAAGCGCATGAGGAGCTGCAGAGCCTCCGGGGAGGTGTCGGGGACGATGCACTCCGGGGGGAGAGGACGGTGCTCCTTGAAAGAAATCTTATTATAATCTGGGAGATCTGCGATTTCCTGCAGGAGAAAAGAAAAACCGATCACGCCCGATTGTGTCTCCAAGACGTCGTCAGAGCTGTGAACAGACGGGGTCTTAAAAGTTAGAAAAAGTTTACTTACTCTGCAGCGCCACCGCAGGCGAACAGAGGCATTACACATTTTCACATGGAAGTAAGGGACTCGGCCCTAATAGGGTGTCGGGAAGTTATTTAACTTAAAGTCTCATAACCATAATGGTAATCAATGATCATTCAGCTACTTAGATTTCATTGCAGCGTCCAGGACAATCTTAAAGGGGGATTCATGCCTCATTAAAGGGATTCTGTCACACCTAATAGGGGTTGACACACTGATTCCAGCGACCTCTGCACCTACTGTAGTTACGCCCCTGTCAGCAGGACATTGTTACTCCAAGTCTAGTAGATTTGCCGCCAGGTAGTCAAGACACCCCCCCCCCAACCACTGATTGGCATCTTTCTGCCTATGCACAGTGCATACAGAAAACTGCCAATCAGTAGTGAGGGCGGGTCATACAAAGCTCAGTATTCAGAGAACTGCTGGATCTGCAACAGATAAAACTGTGATTTTATCCAAACTGCAGTAAGCAGCCTAGTAAGTGACACAAACTGGAATCAGGGTCTCTGCCCCTACATCATGCTGCTCTCAGATGGAGTGACAGATTCCCTTTAAGTGATGGATGGGTTATCAGTTTATGATCCTTACTTTATGAAATGACTAGTAAGAGAGTGGAGTCTCGGGTGAGGCACTCACCGGCCACGTCTTCACGTTAGGTGTCCCCAGGGTGCGGAGGACACAGCACAGTTGCTCAATGTCATTTTCTCCGGGAAAGAGGGGTGAACCGTTCAGAAGTTCCCCGAAAATGCAGCCCACGGCCCTAGAGACGAGAGCAGAGTTATCGAGCCCCCACCTCTCCCGGCGATGTGTGCAGGACCGGGCCACTCACCACAGATCTACACCCTCGTCATACTTGCGGGCCCCGTACAGCAGCTCAGGAGCTCGGTACCATCTGGAAATCACATGAAAATATATATACATGAAAAGGGTGAATCACCTAAAAGAGGCCTGTATACCAATAATGACACAGGGACAGCTTCATATTATATGCTGCTTTTTGCATTACAGGGGAACTCCAGGGAGGTAAAATATTTGTGTGTAGTTCATGCCCTCCTATATGATGAAGCAGAGCTGGCACTGCAGTTCTAGGATCTATAGATCACTTACAAATCAATCAAATCATATCTGCTCCTCAGCTCTCACCCCTCTCTTAGGGGACAGAGAAATTCAGCCTCATGCTGCAGCAGTGAGATGAGGTGTCAGGGATGTGGACTCTGGGGGCTCCAGGATCATCTTATATTTCTGCCCCCTCATACCTCTGTATGAACAGGGGCGTGGACCCTGGGGCTCCAGGATCATCTTACATTCCTGCCCCCTCATATATCTGTATGAACAGGGGGTGGACCCTGGAGGCTCCAGGATCATCTTATATTCCTGCCCCCTCATGCCTCTGTATGAACAGGGGGTGTGGACCCTGGGGGCTCCAGGATCATCTTATATTTCTGCCCCCTCATACCTCTGTATGAACAGGGGGCGTGGACCCTGGGGGCTCCAGGATCATCTTATATTCCTGCCCCCTCATACCTCTGTATGAACAGGGGGCGTGGACCCTGGGGGCTCCAGGATCATCTTATATTCCTGACCCCTCATACCTCTGTATGAACAGGGGGCGTGGACCCTGGGGGCTCCAGGATCATCTTTTATTTCTGCCCCCTCATACCTCTGTATGAACAGGGGGTGTGGACCCTGGGGGCTCCAGGATCATCTTATATTTCTGCCCCCTCATACCTCTGTATGAACAGGGGGCGTGGACCCTGGGGGCTCCAGGATCATCTTTTATTTCTGCCCCTCATACCTCTGTATGAACAGGGGGCGTGGACCCTGGGGGCTCCAGGATCATCTTATATTCCTGCCCCCTCATACCTCTGTATGAACAGGGGGCGTGGACCCTGGGGGCTCCAGGATCATCTTATATTTCTGCCCCCTCATACCTCTGTATGAACAGGGGGCGTGGACCCTGGGGGCTCCAGGATCATCTTATATTCCTGACCCCTCATACCTCTGTATGAACAGGGGGTGTGGACCCTGGGGGCTCCAGTATCATCTTATATTCATGCCCAGTCACACTTCTGCCAGCCCCATGGTCACAGTACATACTACCACTAACCCGGATATACATCCTATGTGATGTAAGAACAGGGGGCATAGCTGATGACCCCATGGTCACTCTACAATCTTGTCCCCTGATATACATCCTATTTAATATAAGAACAGGGCTGTTCTCCCTTCAAACAGCAATCATGTCATCAAGAAGATACATACACACTGTGATCTCTGCTGTACAATGATATGATGGTACAGAATGTGTGCTGCCATGTATCAGGCTAGGAGCAGAGGCAAAGAACTGCATTGATTGATTCATCACTGCCATGGTGTCCTCTCCACCATATCATCTTGGTACCTTCTGTTCCCTGAATCTTTAGCACAATGCATGACCGAATTTCTCTGTCCCCTGAGGGAGGGGTGAGAGCTGAGGAGCAGATATGATTTTATTGATTTATAAGTGATCTATAGGTCCTAGTACTGTAGTGTGCAGATCTGCTCCATCATGTAGGAGGGCAGGGACAGTACAATAAAATGATCTCCCCGGAGTTCCCCTTTAACTGACAATCTGTGGATCTCCACCTGTAGTGCAAACTACACCCCCCAGCATGCCCTGCCAGGTTGCAGTAGGTTGTGTGTTACAGGCTGATCATCTCTGACCCACCTGGTGGCTACTTGATGACTGTACAGACGTCCTCTGTCATTAGAAAAGACTCGTGCGAGACCAAAATCTGCGATCTTGAGGAGTCCGGTGGAGCTGATGAGCAGATTTGCCGGTTTGAGGTCCTGTTGGAATAAGGCAGAGGATTATGGGTAATTAGTGCTCGGGTGCTGGCACGTAGAGTTGGCGCTATATACAATGGGCACCGGTACTAACACGATGCATGATGGAATTCTCATGGCAGAACTTGACTCCTTTCAGCAGCATCATCATGTAGCCCTTCACCTGGGCCTCGGTCAGCGGCTGGTCAGAGTTCCTGATGACTTCAGAGAGGTCGGAGAGCATGTACTCGAAGACCAGGACGAAGCCAGTGCCGTGCGGGAAAACCTCCCGCAGCTTCACTACCTACAAATACAGAAGAAGAAAGGAATGGAGGGAGACAAAGGTAACATCAGAGGAGGGGAGACAGAGGCAACAGCAGAGGACGAGGGAGACAGAGGTAACATCAGAGGAGGGAGACAGAGGTAACAGCAGAGGAGGAGGGGAGACAGAGGTAACATCAGAGGAAGAGGAGGGAGACAAAGGTAACATCAGAGGAGGGAGACAGAGGCAACAGCAGAGGACGAGGAGACAGAGGTAACATCAGAGGAGGGAACAGAGGTAACATCAGAGGAGGAGGGAGACAGAGGTAACATCAGAGGAGGAGGGAGACAGAGGTAACAGCAAGAGGAAGGGGACAAGTAAGAGGGAGGAACAGAGGTAACATCAGAGGAGGAGGAGGGAGACAGAGGTAACATCAGAGGAGAGGAGGGAGACAGAGGTAACATCAGAGGAGGAGGAGGGAGACAGAGGTAACATCAGAGGAGGAGGAGGGAGACAGAGGTAACATCAGAGGAGGAGGAGGGAGACAGAGGTAACATCAGAGGAGAGGAGGGAGACAGAGGTAACAGCAGAGGAGGAGGAGGGATGAGGACTAGAGAGGATCAGAGTAACATCAGAGGAGGAGGAGGGAGACAGAGGTAACATCAGAGGAGGAGGAGGGAGACAGAGGTAATATCAGAGGAGGAGGAGGGAGACAGGGTAACATCAGAGGAGAGGAGGGAGACAGAGGTAACATCAGAGGAGGAGGAGGGAGACAGAGGTAACATCAGAGGAGGAGGAGGGAGACAGGTAACATCAGAGGAGGAGGAGGGAGACAGAGGTAACATCAGAGAGAGAGGAGGGAGACAGAGGTAACATCAGAGGAAGGAGGGAGACAGAGGTAACATCAGAGGAGGAGGAGGGAGACAGAGGTAACATCAGAGGAGGAGGAGGGAGACAGGTAACATCAGAGGAAGGAGGAGGGAGACAGAGGTAACATCAGAGAGGAGGAGGGAGACAGAGGTAACATCAGAGGAGGAGGGAGACAGGTAACATCAGAGGAGGAGGAGGGAGACAGAGGTAACATCAGAGAAGGAGGAGGGAGACAGAGGTAACATCAGAGGAGGAGGGAGACAGGTAACATCAGAGGAGGAAGAGGGAGACAGAGGTAACATCAGAGGAGGAGGAGGGAGAAGCAGGTAACATCAGAGAGGAGGAGGGAGAGAGGTAACATCAGAGGAGGAGGAGGGAGACAGAGGTAACATCAGAGGAGGAGGAGGGAGACAGAGGTAACATCAGAGAGAGGAGGAGGGAGACAGAGGTAACATCAGAGGAGGAGGAGGGAGACAAGGGTAACATCAGAGGAGGAGGGAGGGAGACAGAGGTAACATCAGAGGAGGAGGGAGACGAGGTAACATCAGAGGAGGAGGAGGGAGAAGAGGTAACATCAGAGGAGGAGGAGGGAGACAGAGGTAACATCAGAGGAGGAGGAGGGAGAAGAGGTAACATCAGAGGAGGAGGAGGGAGACAGGTAACATCAGAGGAGGAGGAGGGAGACAGAGGTAACATCAGAGGAGGAGGGAGGGAAGGGAGACAGAGTAACATCAGAGAGGAGGAGGGAGACAGAGGTAACATCAGAGGAGGAGGAGGGAGACAGAGGTAACATCAGAGGAGGAGGAGGGAGACAGAGGTAACATCAGAGGAGGAGGGAGACAGAGGTAACATCAGAGGAGAGAGGAGGGAGACAGAGGTAACATCAGAGGAGGAGGAGGGAGACAGAGGTAACATCAGAAGGAGGAGGGAGACAGAGGTAACATCAGAGGAGGAGGAGGGAGACAGAGGTAACATGCAGAGGGAGGAGGGAGACAGAGGTAACAGCAGAGGAGTGAGGAGGAGGGAGAAGAGGTAACAGCAGAGGAGGAGGAGGGAGACAGAGGTAACAGCAGAGGAAGAGGAGGGAGACAGAGGTAACAGCAGAGGAAGAGGAGGGAGACAGAGGTAACATCAGAGGAGGAGGAGGGAGACAGTGGTAACATCAGAGGAGGAGGAGGGAGACAGAGGTAACAGCAGAGGAGGAGGAGGGAGACAGAGGTAACATCAGAGGAGGAGGGAGACAGAGGTAACATCAGAGGAGGAGGAGGGAGACAGAGGTAACATCAGAGGAGGAGGAGGGAGACAGAGGTAACATCAGAGGGGGGTCACATAGATACACAGCAGGGCAGCTGAGCACTATCCCCTCTGTGATGACCTCCATCCTATGACACTAGCGGTGTAGTTCCTGCCTCACATGCGGGTTGTCCTCGATCTCGCGCAGGGCCTTGATCTCGCGCAGGGCCTGGTTCGGAATGCCGTCCTCCAGTTTCCGCAGAGCCACCTTCTTAAGAGCGACCGCTTCCCCGGTCTGAAAATATGAAATAACACAAAACATCAGAGGTGGATAAATGTATACGGCTCCAGGCAGACGTGAAGATGTCCGGGCATTAACCCTCTGTGTGCTGACAATGATGGGGCGACATTTTATAATAGAGGATTTCTCTTCAGGACCCAGCGGTACAGAGCGCTCTAGCGCCACACGGTGGGAAATATCACTTACTGCAATTCTCAGCACTTGGCTATCATTGCTCTCTGGTGGAGATTTTATGTGTTTGGGTTTGAGTTCACATCTTTGGCTCTGTCACCTGTATATTCCATATTGACACTTTTCTGGGCTCTACAAGGATCCTCTGCAGGGGTGTAACTACAACAGATGCAGCAGGTGTGATTGCACCCGGGCCCTGGAGCCTAGGGGGGCCCCAAAAAGTCTCTTTAGCCTATAGAAAAGACTAATGCTATTACAAATTTGCAATAATCAGGGGGCCCCATTGGAGCCCATAAGCTTCAAGTTACACCACTCTTATTAAATAAGTGCACCCCCAGTGTGTGACACCACCTGTCACGTGACACGCACATCAGAGGATCCCCTTTAAATTAGGGTCGCCCCCATCCCCTCGTCTTATTCCAGTCACCTCTATGTGTTTAGCTTTGAAGACGATGCCGTGAGCCCCTTCTCCGATCCGCCCCAGCAGACTGTACTGCTCCATGATCCGCAGGCCCGAGCAGCAAGGCCGGAGAGAAACAGGGCGGCCAGGGTTGCCTGGCAACAGCGGCGGACGGGAGGCAGCGTCACGTGACCGCTGGGGGAATGATGGCGCCGCGCGGTGCATCATGGGGGGAGGCGGGAAAAGCGAGCTCGAGCTCGGGAGACTGTGTTGCACCTCACACCCGCCATTACTGCTGTCTTCACCTCAAAATAAAGCATTTCTATTCATCCAGCAGCCATAACGTATCTATTTTTCTCCTCACTCACAACTATACGACTTTTTTTTTTTTAACACTTTTGAATAACAACTTTCACTTTACCACACAATACAGTGAGGAATAGTGTTTTATAACAAAAAATAATCGAAATGAAGTGAAAAAAAAGATCCAGACTTTTTTTAGGGGGTTTACGGCGTTCGTTATACGGTAAAAATAAGCTCGTAACACGATTCCTCCCTCAGGACGGCCATACCAGACGTGGAACGAGCTCAGAGAATTTGGCGTGGTGGCCATCTTTATGAGGCGTGTAACCTTTATTTTCCCATCAGCTGAGCTGTGTGAGGGTTTGTTTTTTGCGTGGCGAGATGTATTTATAGGGGCTGATTAACAACTGACCACGTTCGGCAGATGGCGTCCGCCAAGCAAAGTACGATGCAGGCTCAGGAGCTGAGCCCGCCATAACCCTGGCAGATACTGTTCACCAAGCAAAGTACAATAGAGGCTCAGGAACTGAGTCCGCCATAACCCCGGCACTTGCTGTCTGCCAAGCAAAGTACGATGCAGGCTCAGGACCTGAGTCTGCCATATCCCTGGAAGATACCATCCACCAGGCCAAATATGATACAGGCTCAGGAGTTGACCCTGTCATAACCCCGGCAGATACCGTCCGCCAAGCAAAGTACGAAGCAGTCTCGGACTGAGCCTGCCATAACCCCGGAAGATATCATGCACCAAGCAAAGTACACTGCAGGCTCAGGGACTGAGCCCACCATGACCCCGGCACTTGCTGTCCGCCAAGCAAAGTACGATGCAGGCTCAGGACCTGAGTGTGCCATATCCCTGGTAGATACCATCCACCAGGCCAAGTATGATACAGGCTCAGGAGTTGAACATGCCATAACCCCGGCAGATATCGTGCGCCAAGGAAAGTACGCTGCAAGCTCAGGAGCTGACCCGCCATAACAACGGCAGATACCATCTGCCAAGCAAAGTACGAAGCAGGCTCAGGGACTGAGCCCGCCATAACCCTAGCACATATCGTCCACCAAGCAAACTACAATGCAGGCTCAGGAGCTGAGCCCGCCCTAACCCCGGCAGATACCGTCCACCAAGCAAAGTACGATGCAGGCTCAAGAGCTGACCCCGCCATAAACCCGGCACATACTGTCTGCCAAGCAAAGTATGCTGCAGGTTCAGGAGCTGAGCCTGCCATAACTCCAGCAAATACTATCCCCCAAGTAAAGTACAATGCAGGCTAAGGAGCTGAGCCCACCATAACCCCAGCAGATACTGTCCGCCAAGCAAAGTATGATGCAGGCTCAGGAGCTGAGCTTGCCATAACCCCGGCAGATACAGTCCACCCAGCAAAATACAATGGAGGCTTAGGAACTGAGCCCATCATAATCCCGGCAGATACCATTCAGCAAGCAAACTATAAAGTAGACTCGGAAGTTAAGCCCGCCATAGCCCTGGTAGACACCAGTCTGCCAAGCAAAGTAGGCTGCAGGATCAGGAGCTGAGCCCGCTATAACCCCGGCAGATACCAACTTCCAAGTAAAGTATGATTCAGGCTCAGAAGCAGAGCTTCCCATAACCCCGGCAGATACAGTCCACCCAGCAAAATACAATGGAGGCTTAGGAACTGAGCCCATCATAATCCCGGCAGATACCATTCAGCAAGCAAACTATAAAGTAGACTCGGAAGTTAAGCCCGCCATAGCCCTGGTAGACACCAGTCTGCCAAGCAAAGTAGGCTGCAGGATCAGGAGCTGAGCCCGCTATAACCCCGGCAGATACCAACTTCCAAGTAAAGTATGATTCAGGCTCAGAAGCAGAGCTTCCCATAACCCCGGCAGATACAGTCCACCCAGCAAAATACAATGGAGGCTTAGGAACTGAGCCCATCATAATCCCGGCAGATACCATTCAGCAAGCAAACTATAAAGTAGACTCGGAAGTTAAGCCCGCCATAGCCCTGGTAGACACCAGTCTGCCAAGCAAAGTAGGCTGCAGGATCAGGAGCTGAGCCCGCTATAACCCCGGCAGATACCATCTTCCAAGCAAAGTATGATGCAGGCTCAGGAGCTGAGCTTGCCATAACCCTGGTAGATACAGTCCACCAAGCAAAGTACAATGCAGATGTGGCGCCCCACCAGGCAGTCCACCACTAGAGGTACTGCACTCCTCCAATAGAGGGAGGGTCGTGCCTCTACTCTCCAGGTGCTATGATGGCGCAGTTGAGCTTCTCACACACACACACCCCCAAGTGTAGCTGGGAAGGAAAAAGTGAGCAGAAGTAGGAAAAAAGGAGAAAGAGGAAGGAGTGACAGGAACCGAGCAATGTTGGCTCCCTTGGGCTCGAGCACAACCACGCTCGTCCTGGGAGGGAAAGACCAGCAGGTGTGGAGGAAAGAAAGAGCCCTCGGGGTACAGAATGAGACGTAGATCTCCGTATGCCCGTATCTGGCGAGACAGAGGGGCTGGTGGATGACACAGGGAACACGGAGCGGATGATGTAAACCCGAACTATTGAAACCGGAGGCCCCAAGTTCCTAATGGGAGCTGTGGCCGAACACCCAACACAACTTGGAGAAGGCGGCCGAACTAAGGAGCAGTACTCAGGAGAGGTACAACTGAGCACCCGTGGCTGTCGGTACCTGAGCTCTGTGTATGGAGACGCTGAGAGGAGCGAGAGGCTAACTTATAGTGCTGAGGGACCACCAGAGAAAGAGACACCCAGTAAGAGAGAGAAACACCAAAAGAGGCTCAACTGCACTGTCCCTGTTCTGGAGACAACGCTGAACCAGAGGTTGGCAAAGGGAAGCATCCGGCGGCCATGCTGAAACAACTAGGTAAAAGTTACAGAACTCCAGCTGTGGTGTGTGAGACTTTCCTTAGCGGTGACCACCAGCCACAGAGGCCGCATGAGACACCGGGGTGCTGATGACCTAACTAACATCTGCCAGGGTACGAACTAAACCCTCCTTCCCGCTGCCCTGGGGACCGCGCTCCACCTGCGGGGAGCAAAACCGTCCAAGCTGCCGGTCACTGTCCCCAGAGGTTCTGAAGCAGCAGCGGCTTCCCATGGCCACGTACCGCAGGTGGCATCACAAATTCCCATCTTACCTGTCTTCCCCATCAATCGTCCTCTATTAAATGACACCGCCAGGGTCACGGGACAGGGTTTCGACCCCCGTCTGTCCTTGTGGAAAAAACCGACAAGAACAATAAGCTGCCTGGTTTCCAAGTACCCTCGGCCCTGGAGTGGGGCGTGTCACAGGCTCAGGAGCTGAGCCCGCCATATCCCCTGCATATACCGTCCGCCAAGCAAAGTACAATAGAGGCTCAGGAGCTGAGCCCACCATAAACCTGGCAAATACCATCCACCAAGCAAATTATGATGCAGGCTCAGGAGCTGAGTCCACCATAACCCTGGCAGATACCGTCCACCAAACAAAGTATACTGCAGACTAGGAGCTGAGCCCGGCATAACCCTGGCAGATACCATCCGCCAAGCAAAGTACGAAGCAGGCTAGGGAGCTGAGCCCACCATAACCCCAGCAGATATAATCCGCAAAGCAAATTACGATGCAGGCTCAGGAGCTGAGCCCGCCACAACCCTGGCAGATACTGTCCGCCAAGCAAAGTATGATGCAGGAGCTAAGCCCGCCATAGCCCCAGCAGATACCGTCCACCAAGCAAAGTATGATACAGGCTCAGGAGCTAAGCCCACCATAATCTCAGCAGATACCGTCCACCAAGAAAAGTACATTAAGGCCTAGGAGCTGAGCCTGCCATAACCCTGTCAAATACCATCCGCCTAGCAAAGTACGCTGCAGGGTCAGGAACTAAGCCCGCCATAACCCTGGCAGATACCATCCGCCAAGCAAAGTTTAGGCAGGCTCAGGAGCTGAGCTCGCCATAACCCCGGCAGATACTGTTCGCCAAGCAAAGTACACTGCAGGCTCAGGAGCTGAGCCCATCATAACCCTGGCAGATACTGTTAGACAAGCAAAGTACGATGTAGGCTCAGGAGCTGAGCCTGCCATAACCCTGGCAGATACTGTTTGCAAAGCAAAGTACGCTGCAGGCTCAGGACCTGAGCCAGTCATAACCCCGGCAGATACTGTTCGCCAAGCAAAGTACGATGTAGGCTCAGGAGCTGAGCCCGCCATAACCCCAGCAGATACCATCCGCCAAGTAAAGTATTCTGCAGGCTCAGGAGCCGAGCCTGCCGAAACCGGGCAGATACCGTCAGCCACGCAAAGTACACTGCAGGCTCAGGAGCTGAGCCCGCCATTACCCCAGCATATACTGTCCACCACTGGCAGACACAGACAGGAAAGAGGGTCCCTATGCACGAACAATATATGGTCCCTCTGCACTCCCAGAGCTCAGCAAAATGAACAATTTCACCAGCTTTGGAGGTAGAATTGGACCCTCTGTATGCAGACATTACAGCCGGGATCACAGCTGATTCTTTCTGTGATGTAAAAAACTTCTTTAGAAACTTGTTTTACATCACAAAAAGAATCAGCTGTGATCCTCGGCTGTAATGTCTGTATACTCTTATATTCTGTGATCCCGGCTGTAATTTCTGTATACTCTGATATTCTTTGATCCCAGCTGTAATGTCTGTATACTCTTATATTCTGAGATCCCTGGCTGTAATGTCTGTATACTCTTATATTCTGAGATCCCTGGCTGTAATGTCTGTATACTCTTATATTCTGTGATCCCCGGCTGTAATGTCTGTATACTCTTATATTCTGTGATCCCGGCTGTAATGTCTGTACATTCTTATATTCTGTGATCCCCGGCTGTAATGTCTGTATACTCTTATATTCTGTGATCCCCGGCTGTAATGTCTGTATACTCTTATATTCTGTGATCCCTGGCTGTAATGTCTGTATACTCTTATATTCTGTGATCCCGGCTGTAATGTCTATATACTCTTATATTATATGATCTCCGGCTGTAATGTCTGTATACTCTTATATTCTGCGATCCCGGCTGTAATGTCTGTATACTCTTATATTCTGTGATCCTCCGCTGTAATGTCTGTATACTCTTATATTCTGTGATCCCGGCTGTAATGACTGTATACGCTTATATTCTGCGATCCCGGCTGTAATGTCTGTATACTCTTATATTCTGTGATCCTCCGCTGTAATGTCGGTATACTCTTATATTCTGTGATCCCCGGCTGTAATGTCTGTATACGCTTATATTCTGTGATCCGGGCTGTAATGTCTGTATACTCTTATATTATGTGATCCCTGGCTGTAATGTCTGTATAGTCTTCTATTCTGTGGTCCCCAGCTGCAATGTCTGTATACTCATACTCTCATACTCTGTGATCCCCGACTGTAATGTCTGTATACTCATACTCTCATACTCTGTGATCCCTGGCTGTAATGTCTGTATATATATATTTGTAGATATTTATATATAATGCAAAAATATTTGCACTGTCTTTGATACCGTGCAGTAACAACCAGCAATCTTCTTGATCCTGTGCCGTAATCATCAGGAGTTTCCTCTGCTGCAGAACATCAGCCGGCCGCCTCCTCCTCTCTTTCCGTGTTGGATAGCCCACGTGAGAACTCTCCAAAACTCGGGTGAACATCAGCCTCTTTTCATCTATGACATTCCAAGGTAGGTCATGAATGTATCAACAAGGCGTTCCATCCATACAATGGTTTCCATGGTTTCTGGGATTTAGACTTAGTCCTTGAAGAACTAGATGTTGCACCGTGCACCCTTTACACTCTTCTGCATTGAAAATTCAAGAATTTACTTCTTGACGGTTCACTTATTACTATCGTGGAGACACAGTCATTTTTTTTAAAGTTTTCTATATATTTACAAAAATAAATAAATCTGCATATTGTGACGTGCATTTGTATATAGCCTCCTGTAGTCTGATACCTGTAAATAAAATCCTAGGTAACCAATTGCCTCCGGAAGTTGCTTACTTAGTAAAGTGAGTCCACCTGGGTGTAATTCATTATTAGCATAACTTGAGCTGTTCTGGGAATTTGTCTGAGAACATTAGGGATCAAACAATATCATGAAAACCAAGGAACACACCAGACAGGTCAGGGATAAAGTTTTGGATAAAAGTAAAGCCGGGTTAGGTAATAAAAAAAAAAGTCCAATCTCTGAACATCTCACGGAGCAATGATCAATCCATCATCCAACTGCAAACGTACCAAGACATGGCCATCCACCAAGACTGACATCTGAAGAAGAAGAGCCAAGAAGCCCAGGGTCACTGGAGGAGCCGCAGAGATCACAGCTCAGAGGGGAGAATCAGTCCACAGGATGACTGTTAGTCATATACTACCCAAATCTGCTTTTTATGGAAGAGGGGTAAGAAATAAGTCGTTTTTGAAAGAAAAACATAAGAAGTCTTGTCTGCAGTTTGCATAAAGCCTTGTGGGGCACACAGCGAGCAGCAGATGAAAGAGCTCTGTTCAATTGTGACCAAAGGAGAACTATTTAGGCAAAATACAAAATGTGTGTTGGAAAACCCCATCCCCACCATCCTGCATGGTGGAGGCAGCATCCTGCTGTGGTGAGGCTTTTTTCAGCAGTGGCAGGGAACCTGTTCAGAGGTGATGGGAAGATGGATGGGGAAAGACATACAAGGCAACCCTGAAGTCAAACCTGTTAGAGGCTGCAAAAGACTTGAGACTGGGGCGTAGGTCTTGTTCACCTTCCAGCGGGAGAACGACCCTAAACATCGAGCCAGAGCTACAAAGGGTTAGATCAGGGGTCTCAAACTCGCGGCCCTCGGGACAATAGTTTGTGGCCCCCACCTCAATATCAAAGTTTGCATTCGGTGCAGTGCTTCCCCGTCCCGCTGTGTCGGATTTGCACGGGTACATAGCACAACAGAACAGGAGAGAGGCAGGACAAGGCATTTGGCGCCTGCACAGCGCTCCCCCGAGAATGAGAATGCCGGTTTGCCTTGGAGGAAGTTTGTTGGAATGACAACTGATAGAGCGCCATCAATGAAAGGGAGGAAAAATGGACTTGTGGACACTTGTTAAAAAAAAAAAGGAAGATTAAGGTTTGAAAGAGGTCATAGCTCTGCACTGCATTATCCATCAGCTGGCCCATTGCAGCAAATGCCTGAAGTTTGACAATGTGATGTCTATCATTGTGAAATGCATCAACCTGGAATGCATCTCACCCTGGAAACAACAAAAACCCTCACCGTGGCCCTAATCCATTCCCGCCTTGACTATTGCAACTCTCTATTAAGCGGCCTCCCCCTACCAGACTTTCTCCTCTCCAGTCCATCCTTAATGCAGCAGCCAGGATCACCCATCTGGCCAATCGTTACTCAGATGCCTCTGCTCTGTGCCAGTCATTGCACTGGCTGCCCGTATACTACAGGATCCAATTCAAATTGCTTCTTCTCACCCACAAAGCTCTTCACAGTGCAGCTCCCCCCTACCTCTCCTCCCTCATCTCTGTCTATCACCCCACCTGCTCTCTACGTTCCTCAAATGACCTTCGACTAACATCTGCACTAATCCGATCCTCCCACTCCCGACTCCAAGACTTCTCCCGAGCTGCACCAAAACTCTGGAATGCTTTACCCCAAGAAATCAGGACTATCCACAACTTGCATGGCTTCAGACGATCCCTAAAAACGCATCTTTTTAAGGCGCCTATCATACTCCCTAATAGAAGTCCTTTGTACTGTAGACAGTGAAGGCCTATCCCTCTGGACATTACTCTTCTATAAACTCCACCAAACCAAAAAAGCTCTACACAGATTGCATAATGACCATCCATGTAAGCTTAGCCCTATGCCCCATTTCCTCAAGATGCCTGGACCATCAGTGCAATAAGCCCCTGTACCTTGTGCAACCCTATCCCGTTGTAGATTGTAAGCTCTTTTGAGCAGGGTCACCTTCATTTCTTGCTTTATTTATTGTATTTTCTTTTTACATTGATTCTCTGCCTATTGTTTTGTATCCAATTATTGTACTGTATTTGTTCTGTACTGTAATTACTTACTGTATTATATTTTCTGTACTCTAACCCTACATTGTAAAGCGCTGGGAATATGTCGGCGCTATATAAATAAAGCTTTATTATTATTATATTATTATTATTATTATTATTATTATTATTATCAACCAGATCAGATCCAGGGGCCTAAAACACAGAATGTTCGTGCTTTTCTTAGGGCCCTTTCACATCAGCGTTTTTTTCAAATTGCAGCAGATGCGGTGAAAAAAACGCATCTGCCGCGATTACCGCATACCGGCTGCACTTGCGGCACGGTTGCGGCGCGATTGCGGTAAACGCCATACAATGTATAGGCGGACTTGCGGCAGGTGCGGCAAGTGCGGTTTTGGCACTTGCGGCAGGTGCGTCCGCGAAAAAAAATGCTGTCAGCCGCGTTGAGAAAGCCTTTATGGAGAAAGATGGGGCTGCTGTTCCTGTGCTAAGTAATCCAAAATGGCTCATGGACTTAGGAACTTTTTTAGTTGATATCACACATGAGCTTAATGTACTGAACAAGAGGTTACAAGGCCAGGGGCAACTCCTGTGCTTCAAATGGAGCTCATTGACCTGCAGTGCAACTCTGAACTCAAAGCCAAGTTCAAGGAGGTGAGTGGAAAAGCAGACAAGCTCGGGCAATTTTTGAGAGAATTGTTCCCCCCCCCCCAGCTTCCCTGAGCTTTCCCGAATGTGTCTTTTTGGGAGCACATACTTGTGCGAAATGCTCTTCTCTAACTTGTACTTCAATAAGTCAAAGTACAGGTCCAGACTTACTGATGAGCATCTTCAAGAGTCAAGCCCTACTGAGGGTCTCAACTGCTTCCTCCATTAAGCCAAGTGTGGCTCGGATCTGCCAGATCTCTAGCAGAAAGACGCAGGCAGATAAAGCCATGTTCAGAACAGGTTATGTTCAGTGTTCTATTGAGTTCAATTGAGTTTAGATCAAAGCATATTCATGTGTGTGAGCGGCCCAGTCACCGTCCAGGCCAAAATCACAGTGAGAATCTGAGACAAGACGCGAAGATCGCTGATCACAGACGTCTCCATCCAATCTGACTGAGAGCAAAGAAGAAGGAAAAAATGTCACCTCTAGATGTGCAAAGCTGGAGACAGACCCCAAAAGATAGAGAGGTGGTCCTACAAAGTGCTGACTCCAGGGGCTGAATACTAATACAAGACAGAGAGAGGTGGTCCTACAAAGTGCTGACTCCAGGGGCTGAATACTAATACAAGACAGAGAGAGGTGGTCCTACAAAGTGCTGACTCCAGGGGCTGAATACTAATACAAGACAGAGAGAGGTGGTCCTACAAAGTGCTGACTCCAGGGGCTGAATACTAATACAAGACAGAGAGAGGTGGTCCTACAAAGTACTGACTCAGGGGGTGAATACTAATACAAGACAGAGAGAGGTGGTCCTACAAAGTGCTGACTCCAGGGGCTGAATACTAATACAAGACAGAGAAAGGTGGTCCTACAAAGTACTGACTCAGGGGGTGAATACTAATACAAGACAGAGAGAGGTGGTCCTACAAAGTGCTGACTCCAGGGGCTGAATACTAATACAAGACAGAGAGAGGTGGTCCTACAAAGTACTGACTCAGGGGGTGAATACTAATACAAGACAGAGAGAGGTGGTCCTACAAAGTGCTGACTCCAGGGGCTGAATACTAATACAAGACAGAGAGAGGTGGTCCTACAAAGTGCTGACTCCAGGGGCTGAATACTAATACAAGACAGAGAGAGGTGGTCCTACAAAGTGCTGACTCCAGGGGCTGAATACTAATACAAGACAGAGAGAGGTGGTCCTACAAAGTACTGACTCCAGGGGCTGAATACTAATACAAGACAGAGAGAGGTGGTCTACAAAGTACTGACTCCAGGGGCTGATCTACAAAGACAGAGGAGAAGCTGTCTACAAAGTGCTGACTCAGGGGTCTTGATTCAATATAATCAAGACAGAGAGAGGTGGTACCTACAAAGTACTGATCCAGGGGTGCGATCAATACTAATTCAACGACTGAGAGGAGAGAGGTCTAAAATATGACTCTAGGGGCTGAATACTAATGCAAGACAGAGAGAGGTGGTCCTACAAAGTGCTGACTCAGGGGGTGAATACTAATACAAGACAGAGAGAGGTGGTCCTACAAAGTGCTGACTCAGGGGCTGAATACTAATGCAAGACAGAGAGAGGTGAGTCCTACAAAGTGCTGACTCAGGGGATGAATACTAATGCAAGACAGAGAAAGGCGGTCCTACAAAGTGCTGACTCAGGGGATAAATACTAATGCAAGACAGAGAGAGGTGGTCCTACAAAGTGCTGACTCAGGGGGATGAATACTAATGCAAGACAGAGAGAGGTGGTCCTACAAAGTGCTGACTCAGGGGATGAATACTAATGCAAGACAGAGAAAGGCGGTCCTACAAAGTGCTGACTCAGGGGATAAATACTAATGCAAGACAGAGAAAGGCGGTCCTACAAAGTGCTGACAGGGACAAATACTAATGCAAGACAGAGAAAGGTGGTCCTACAAAGTGCTGACTCAGGGGGCTGAATACTAATGCAAGACAGAGAGAGGTGGTCCTACAAAGTACCGACTCAGGGGATAAATACTAATGCAAGACAGAGAAAGGTGGTCCTACAAAGTGCTGACTCAGGGGTGAATACTAATGCAAGACAGAGAAGGTGGTCCTACAAAGGCTGACACAGGGGATAAATACTAATGCAAGACAGAGAGAGGTGGTCCTACAAAGTGCTGACTCAGGGGGATGAATACTAATGCAAGACAGAGAAGGTGGTCCTACAAAGTACTGACTCAGGGGGTGAATACTAATGTAAGACAGAGAGAGATGGTCCTACAAAGTACTGACTCGGGGGATGAATACTAATACAAGACAGAGAGAAGTGGTCCTACAAAGTACTGACTCAGGGGGATGAATACTAATACAAGACAGAGAAGGTGGTCCTACAAAGTCTGACTCAGGGGGCTGAATACTAATACAAGACAGAGAGAGATGGTCCTACAAAGTACTGACTCAGGGGGCTGAAAACTAATGCAAGACAGAGAGAGGTGGCTCTACAAAGTACTGACTCGGGGGATGAATACTAATGCAAGACAGAGAGATGGTCCTACAAAGTACTGACTCAGGGGGTGAATACTAATGCAAGACAGAGAGATGTGGTCCTACAAAGTGCTGACTCAGGGGGTGAATACTAATGCAAGACAGAGAGATGGTGGTCCTACAAAGTGCTGACTCACGGGGGTGAATACTAATACAAGACAGAGAAAGGTGGTCCTACAAAGTGCTGACTCAGGGGGTGAATACTAATATAAGGCAGAGAGAGATGGTCCTACAAAGTACTGACTCAGGGGGTGAATACTAATGCACAGAACTTCCAGATATCTATTTTTAAAATATTTATCACACAATGGACCATTTCTTTTCACTTCGCACATATTTGGGCTTTCTTGGTATAAGGGATAAGAAAGGAAAGGAAAGAAAAGGAAAGGAAAGGGAATGGATAAGAAAGGAAAAGGATAAGAAAGGGATAGGAAAGGAAAAGGAAAGGAATGGAAAGGAAGAGGGAAAGGAAGGGAAGAGAGGAGAAAGGGAAGGGATAAGAAAGGATAGGAAAGGAAAAGGAAATGAATGGAAAGGAAGAGGAAGGGAAGGGAAGAAGGAGAGAAGGAAGGAAAGAAAGGGAAGGGAAACTAAAGGGAAGGGATAAGAAAGGAAAGGGATAAGAAAGGAAAAGAAAGGGAGAGGAAAGGAAAGGAAAGGAGAAGGAAAGGAAGAGGAAAGGGAAAGGGAAGAGGGGAGAAAAGGGAAGGGATAAGAAAGGAAAAAGAAAGGGAGAGGAAAGGAAAGGGAGGGAAAGGAAAGGAAGAAAAAGGAATGAAAGGGAGAGGAAAGGAAGGATAAGGAAGGAGAGGGAAAAAAAGAAAGGGAGAGGAAAGGAAAGGGAGAAGGAAAGATAAGGGAAGGAAGGGAGGGAATGAAAGGAGAAGGGATAAAAAGGAAAGGAAGGGAGAGGAAATGGAAAGGAGAGGGAAAGAAAGGGATAAAGGAGTAAGGGAGGAGAGGAAATGAAAGGAAAAGGAAAAAAGGAAAGGAAGGGAGAGGAAAAAAGGGAAGGGAGAGGAAGGAAAGGAAAGAGAAAGGGAGGGAAAGGAAAGGGAAGGGATAGGAAAGGGAAGGGAGAGGAAAGGAAAGGGAAGGTAGAGGAAAGGGAAGGGAGAGGAAAGGAAAGGGAAGGGATAGGAAAGAGAAGGGAGAGGAAACAAAAGGAAAGGGAAGGGAGAGGAAAGAAAAGGGAAGGGATAGGAAAGGAAGGGAGAGGAAACAAAAGGAAAGGGAAGGGAGAGGAAAGGGAAGGGAGAGAGGAAAGGGAAGGGAGGGAAAGGAATGGGAAGGGAGAGGAAAGGAAAGGGATAGGAAAGGGAAGGGAGAGGAAAGGAAAGGGAAGGGAGAGGAGGAAAGGAAGGGAGAGGAAAGGAAAGGGAAGGAGAGAGGAAAGGGAAGGGAGAGGAAAGGGAAGGGAGAGGAAAGGAAAGGGAAGGGAGAGGAAAGGGAAGGATAGGAAAGGGAAGGGAGAGGAAAGGAATGGGAAGGGAGAGGGAAAGGGAAAGGAAGGGAAGGGAGGGAAAGGGAAGGGGAAGGGAAAAGGAAAGGGAGAGGAAAGGAAAGGGAGAGGAAAGGGAAGGGAGAGGAAAGGGAAGGAGAGGAGAGAAGGAAAGGGAAGGGAGAGGAAAGGGAAGGAATAGGAAAGGGAAGGGAGAGGAAAGGAAAGAGGAAGGGAGAAGGGAAAGGGAAAGGAAAGGGATAGGAAAGGGAAGGGAGAGGAAAGGAAAGGGAAGGGAAGGGAGAGGAAAGGGAAGGGAGAGTAAAGGAAAGGGAAGGGATAGGAAAGGGAAGAGAGAGGAGAGGAAAGGAAAGGGAAGGGAGAGGAAAGGGAAGGGAGAGGAAAGGAAAGGGAGAGGAAAGGAAAGGGAAGTGAGAGGAAAGGGAAGTGAAGGGAGAGGAAGGGAAAGCAAAGGGAGGGGAGAGGAAAGGGAAGGGAGAGGAAAGGAAAGGGAAAGAAAAGGGAAGCGAGAGGAAAGGAAAGGGAATGGAGAGGAAGGAAAGGAAAGGGAAGGGAGAGGAAAGGGAAAGGAATCTGCTTGTATCCGGAAATGGCCTAAAATAAAAGGAGAGAGGGAAAGACTAATGACCAGAGACATGGCAGATCTGAGTGATAGACTAGGGACGCACGTCACTGGAAGAACACAAACTTCCCACGCAGGACAAGGTGTGAAAGAGACGATAACCTGACAACAAAGATTTAACTCATTTATTCCCGTCTCCTCATCGCTGGACTAATAAACTGATTCCTCAATGTTGGGGCAATTATAGTCACTGCAGAAATAATGGGGCTAAACGACCAATTATGAGGAAATACAATATATGTCCCTTCCAGTATAGTGCTTGGTGCTGTGATGACCGTCGCCATATAATGCCCTCAGAGTCAGCGCCGGTCGCCCAGGGGTAGCACCAGCTAATGTTATAATTAATAAACTGCCGTCTTCCCCCTGGTGTATCGGAGGCAGCGGCTGCTGCAGGTGATGGCACCGCTTTTCATTTAGAGTCTCTAATTCCAAATCAGTTCATTGCTCAGAAGTATTTCTCAATTTCAAGCATCCAATTAACACGGTGTAAAGTGCAAACAAGGAAATGCCTTCCATGGGAGGGCGGGCGTGTGCCTGAACAGCGGAGAAATCGCTCTATTCCGGCATTTCTATAAAAAACAAAAACACCAACAATGTGTATATTTAACATCACGGCATTATAATAATAATATCATTTATACAGGATGTTACTGATGGGTTATTGGTTACTAAGTGTAGGGAACTACAAAGGGGGAACAAGGGAAGCCTGGGATATACCAGCCTTATCACTATATATATAGAAGATTCAAAAACCTATACCGCCTGTACATATATAATTATATACAGGAGATGCCCAGGTTATACCAGCTGTACATATATAATTATATACAGGAGATGCCCAGGTTATACCGGCTGTACATATATAATTATATACAGGAAATGCTCAGGTTATACCAGCTGTACATATATAATTATATACAGGAGATGCCCAGGTTATACCAGCTGTACATATATAATTATATACAGGAGATGCCCAGGTTATACCAGCTGTACATATATAATTATATACAGGAGATGCCCAGGTTATACCGGCTGTACATATATAATTATCTACAGGAGATGTCCAGGTTATACCAGCTGTACATATATAATTATCTACAGGAGATGTCCAGGTTATACCAGCTGTACATATATAATTATATACAGGAGATGTCCAGGTTATACCGGCTGTACATATATAATTATATACAGGAGATGCCCAGGTTATACCAGCTGTACATATATAATTATATACCGGAGATGCCCAGGTTATACCGGCTATACATATAGAATTATATACAGGAGATGCCCAGGTTATACCAGCTGTACATATAGAATTATATACAGGAGATGTCCAGGTTATACCGGCTATACATATAGAATTATATACAGGAGATGTCCAGGTTATACCGGCTGTACATATATAATTATATACAGGAGATGCTCAGGTTATACTAGCTGTACATATATAATTATATACAGAAGATACCCAGGTTATACCAGCTGTACATATATAATTATATACAGGAGATGCCCAGGTTATACCAGCTGTACATAAATAATTATATACAGGAGATGCCCAGGTTATACCGGCTATACATATATAATTATACACAGGAGATGCTCAGGTTATACCGGCTGTACATATATAATTATACACAGGAGATGCTCAGGTTATACTAGCTGTACATATATAATTACTAGCTGGGTGCCCGATGCAGATGCATCGGGATTCTAGCAGAGCGAGTCTCTGACTCGCAATGGCCGCTTCGCGGCCAATGCTTCGCGCTGCTAAGGCGACTCGCCATGCCCGCTGCGCGGGCATAGCGAGTCGCCTTAGAACTGCTCGCAATGGCCGCTGCGCGGCCAATGCTTCGGGCGTATCCACATGACCACGCTGATCGCAGCGTGAGCGAACTCAAAAGGGGCAAAAAACCCATTCGTGATTATATAATAGATATACAGGAGATGCTCAGGTTATACTAACTGTACATATATAATTATACAGGAGATGCTCAGGTTTATACCGGCTGCCAATATATAATTATACAGGAGACGCTAAGGTTATACCAGCTGTACATATATAATTATATACAGGAGATGCTGATGTTATACCGACTGTACATATATAATTATATACAGGAGATGCCAGGTTATACCAGCTGTACATATATAATTATATACAGGAGATGCCCAGGTTATACCGGCTGTACATATATAATTATATACAGGAAATGCTCAGGTTATACCAGCTGTACATATATAATTATATACAGGAGATGCCCAGGTTATACCAGCTGTACATATATAATTATATACAGGCGATGCCCAGGTTATACCGGCTGTACATATATAATTATATACAGGAGATGCCCAGGTTATACCGGCTGTACATATACAATTATATACAGGAGATGCCCAGGTTATACCAGCTGTACATATATAATTATATACAGGAGATGGTCAGGTTATACCAGCTGTACATATATAATTATATACAGGCGATGCCCAGGTTATACCGGCTGTACATATATAATTATATACAGGAGATGCCCAGGTTATACCGGCTGTACATATACAATTATATACAGGAGATGCCCAGGTTATACCAGCTGTACATATATAATTATATACAGGAGATGCTCAGGTTATACCAGCTGTACATATGTAATTATATACAGGAGATGCCCAGGTTATACCAGCTGTACATATATAATTATATACAGGAGATGCCCAGGTTATACCGGCTGTACATATATAATTCTATACAGGAGATGCCCAGGTTATACCAGCTTTTCATATATAATTATATACAGGAGATGCCCTGGTTATACCGGATGTACATGTATAATTACATACAGGAGATGCCCAGGTTATACAGGTTATTCCTCCCTCTAAGCTCTCTCTATTGATGTATTTCTATTATTTATATTCCCCCCTATCTTCTGTAGACTTCAAATAAAGATATTCATTCCATCTGTCAATCACAGTGAATGATCCACTTAGTTCTCTGCTGTCCCCTGCCCATAAAAGAAATATTCATGTCACATATTCACATCACAGCACAGGAGATCAGTGGGGGGGGGGGGGGACTGTATTCTCCTCTCTGCTCTCCTTGCAGCAAAACCAAGAGATCAGATAAACACAGGATCTCGCACAGCAGGGATTCTTTTTTTACAGAAACTAATGGAGTCTAGATCACATAAGGCAGACAGATCACATAAGGCAGACCTGTAGCTTTCTCCCTCCTGTCCTGAACAGAATGGATCTCCTAAAAGTGATACCACACAGCACTGAGAGCAGAGGGATGAGGGCGGGGAAAGCTTCTGAGAGGGAGTGCATAATTACATGACAGTTTATACAGCAGCTGGACTATTCCTGTTTGCTTATAATGAAGAGGACTAATGACAGGGTGTGAAGATGCTGATAACATGGAAATTACAAAGGGTACAATAATGAATTTACATGTTTTAAAAGGTCTGCCCAGGCACTATTCAAGGGTAATATTAGTATAAAAAATGACCTGACAGTGTCCCTTTAAGGGATAAAGAAATCCAAACCTACAGGGCCCTGTGTGAAAAAGTGATTGTCTGCTAATCCTAATAACTGGTTGGAATTTTGGTCGCTCACCTTTGCAGAATTGTTGTAGTTCTGCCACATTCGAGGTTTCAGAGCATGAACTGCCTGTTTAAGGTGCGGCTGCTCCAGAGTCTTAATGTTGTTTTTCTTAAGCCATTCAGAGGTGACTTGCTGTTTTGGATCATTGTCCTGCTACATAACCCAAGTGCTCTTCATCATGAGCTCTGAAACGCATTGATTAATAAATGAATATTATATCCCCGTTGATGTCTCGTGGAATACGGCAGCGCGGTGTTTAACCCTTCATCCTCTCTACTCTATATGCACCACAATAGGGACCGCAGCAGCTGTGATCTGCTTTTATAGTGGTTGTGACTCAAGGTGAAGCCTCTGATACCTATTTAGGTCATATTTTATCTCTCAGATCCTTCTTTACTTTAGTTCTCTGAGATAACGACCTTTGGGTTTTCATTGGCTGTAAGCCATAATCATCAACATTAACAGAAATAAACACATGAAAATAGATCACTCTGTGTGTAATTGTGGTGCCCCTGAGGGTCCAGTTGCCACAGAGGTGTGGTACCCCCAAACCCCAGGTAAGGAGGGGCTACTACCCGGTACCCACACACCTGCATCCAACACTAGCCACTCCAGGCAAGGAAGATGGAGGGGTTGGTCAGCACCCTCATCCCTGTCTGGAGATGAGGCTTAGACAGGGAGGTGGGTGGAACAGTATCAAGGAGAAGCATAGGAAGTAGGGGGCGAGATACAAAAGGAAAACAACAGGAAGTAGTTAGTGAGTCCAGAAGGAGGAGTTCAGAGTGAGAGGCTGAGCAGCTCCAGTGAGGGAGCTGGAAAGGAGTGAGTCCAGGGGACTGGAGCTGGAAGAGCTCGTCCCAGAGAGACAAGGAGAGACAGGAGCTCCAGAGAAGGAAGGGGTACCAGAGGCACGGGAAGTGAGAGATCCACCCGTGGGGCTCGCATCCATTGCCAGTCGCAAGCAGGTTGAGGGACCAGGGCCGCAGAGGGTCACCGGGCCCAGACTAGTAGAGGAGACTTAAAGTCTCAGCTAGGGAGCCGGAGGCTGCTGCACCTTCAGGAGCTGCAAAGGTGGCCACATAGGGCCAAAGGGGACACCCGGTAGGGTTCGAGGGCACTGGCGTGGGACACTGAACGAGAGAGCCAGCACAAGTGAGATGGCCAGGAGAAGGTACACAGAACGGGGTGCCGGCTAAGTGTTCCCAATCTACCTGGGAGTGGCTGGGACACAGCACCCGGCTGGACGCTACCACCTAGGAACCGTGAGTAAAAGTGTGGAACTGCACCAGCTGTGTCCGTGAATTATTCTGGCGTCCTCTACCCTGCACCGGCCCCGGGGTACCGCTCCACCTACGAGAAGTGACAACAACTGGCTACATCATCATCTGCCCCGGAGGTCTGAACTGCAGCGTTGACCATCGCGGAGCACCGTATGTGGCGTCACGACTTTATCCCCAAAACCTTATACCCCGGACCTTTATTGATACCGCCAGGGTCACGGAGCCGGGTCCCGACCACCGTGCCTCCCACAGCAGAACTGTAGCCCGAGTATCCCAGGGGCGTGTCATAAGGACTCCATATCATATATACATTTCGCTGTATGTATTGAATTACTGAAATAAAGTAACTTTTCGATGGTCTTCTCATTCATTGAGAGGCTCCTGTATCTGACAGACATACCATTCATTGAGAGGCTCCTGTATCTGACAGACATACCATTCATTGAGAGGCTCCTGTATCTGACAGACTTACCATTCATTGAGAGGCTCCTGTATCTGACAGACATTACCATTCATTGAGAGGCTCCTGTATCTGACAGACGTACCATTCATTGAGAGGCTCCTGTATCTGACAGACATACCATTCATTGAGAGGCTCCTGTATCTGACAGACTTACCATTCATTGAGAGGCTCCTGTATCTGACAGACATACCATTCATTGAGAGGCTCCTGTATCTGACAGACATACCATTCATTGAGAGGCTCCTGTATCTGACAGACTTACCATTCATTGAGAGGCTCCTGTATCTGACAGACATACCATTCATTGAGAGGCTCCTGTATCTGACAGACATACCATTCATTGAGAGGCTCCTGTATCTGACAGACGTACCATTCATTGAGAGGCTCCTGTATCTGACAGACTTACCATTCATTGAGAGGCTCCTGTATCTGACAGACATACCATTCATTGAGAGACTCCTGTATCTGACAGACATACCATTCATTGAGAGGCTCCTGTATCTGACAGACATTACCATTCATTGAGAGGCCCCTGTATCTGACAGACGTACCATTCATTGAGAGGCTCCTGTATCTGACAGACGTACCATTCATTGAGAGGCTCCTGTATCTGACAGACGTACCATTCATTGAGAGGCTCCTGTATCTGACAGACATACCATTCATTGAGAGGCTCCTGTATCTGACAGACATACCATTCATTGAGAGGCTCCTGTATCTGACAGACTTACCATTCATTGAGAGGCTCCTGTATCTGACAGACATACCATTCATTGAGAGGCTCCTGTATCTGACAGACGTACCATTCATTGAGAGGCTCCTGTATCTGACAGACATACCATTCATTGAGAGGCTCCTGTATCTGACAGACTTACCATTCATTGAGAGGCTCCTGTATCTGACAGACATACCATTCATTGAGAGGCTCCTGTATCTGACAGACATACCATTCATTGAGAGGCTCCTGTATCTGACAGACATACCATTCATTGAGAGGCTCCTGTATCTGACAGACATACCATTCATTGAGAGGCTCCTGTATCTGACAGACGTACCATTCATTGAGAGGCTCCTGTATCTGACAGACGTACCATTCATTGAGAGGCTCCTGTATCTGACAGACATACCATTCATTGAGAGGCTCCTGTATCTGACAGACGTACCATTCATTGAGAGGCTCCTGTATCTGACAGACATACCATTCATTGAGAGGCTCCTGTATCTGACAGACATACCATTCATTGAGAGGCTCCTGTATCTGACAGACGTACCATTCATTGAGAGGCTCCTGTATCTGACATACTTACCATTCATTGAGAGGCTCCTGTATCTGACAGACATACCATTCATTGAGAGGCTCCTGTATCTGACAGACATAACATTCATTGAGAGGCTCCTGTATCTGACAGACATACCATTCATTGAGAGGCTCCTGTATCTGACAGACGTACCATTCATTGAGAGGCTCCTGTATCTGACAGACGTACCATTCATTGAGAGGCTCCTGTATCTGACAGACGTACCATTCATTGAGAGGCTCCTGTATCTGACAGACGTACCATTCATTGAGAGGCTCCTGTATCTGACAGACATACCATTCATTGAGAGGCTCCTGTATCTGACAGACGTACCATTCATTGAGAGGCTCCTGTATCTGACAGACATACCATTCATTGAGAGGCTCCTGTATCTGACAGACGTACCATTAACAATGGTGGATCTGAAGTAGATCACAAGGTCACATAATGTGATTTACAAATGGTAGAAGATGCTGAGACTACAGCTCCTATATTCATCAGCTCTTTGCAGTATGAAGCATATATACCAAGTGCACTAAATCATAATCCAATAAGCAGATGTGATTTCACTCAAAGTATTGTTCTATCAAACATTATGATCTCATGCATGGAGAGGTGTATAATATTAGTGGATAGTACATGTATGATTCAATCCCAAGTACAATCTATAGTGTAAGTGCTTCTCAACTCTCAGTAGCATTACCTATGCACATCACAGCAATCTCATGTTATCCAGCCCTGCTAAGGCTATAAAAGATTCAGCAATGTAGCATTAATGTATACAAAAGGTCTACAGCAGCCTTACCCATCATAGTGTAAGGCGCGTTTCACACGGGCGTCTTTTCTAATCCGGACCCCTTGGAATTGTAAAAACTGTCTGCCCCCCGCACCGGAGGACTAATACTGGAATCTGAGAGTCCTCAGTGGTTGATTCCTTTTAATGGTGAACTGAAAAGATGGTAAACATAGCAAGCTTTCGAGACACACTGGCCCTTAATAATGATACAACTTCTGGAGAAACACAAATGCAGGGAGTGTTAATGCAAGACATAACACAGGTGATGTGAAGCATGTAGTGGTCAGTCAGGAGGGGGGAAGGAGCAGTTGGGGAAGTAAATCTCAGGGCCACTTTACACACACCAACTTATCTGACCAACTTCTGAACAACTTACTGGTTGCAGTGAAATCATGGACACATTGCTCCATTTTGTGGCTGTGTACAAATGTTACAATGTGTCCATGATTTCACTGCAACCAGTAAGTTGTTCAGAAGTTGGACAGATAAGTTGGTGTGTGTAAAGTGGCCCTCAGATAGAAGAATTTGGGAATTCAAATTCATAACAACCTTTGACACATTCAAAGCAGGATTGAATGTTTCACATGGACTCATGTCTTTTTACATCAATTGGAAGAGCATTTGGGGGTATCACGTCTTTTAACAGAATATATCATTATATACAGGAGATGTCCAGGTTATACCAGCTGTACATATATAATTATATACAGGAGATGCCCAGGTTATACCAGCTGTACATATATAATTATATACAGGATATACCCATGTTATACCAGCTGTACATATATAATTATATACAGGAGATGTCCAGGTTATACCAGCGGTACATATATAATTATATACAGGAGATGTCCAGGTTATACCAGCTGTACATATATAATTATATACAGGAGATGACCAGGTTATACCAGCTGTACATATATAATTATATACAGGAGATGCCCAGGTTATACCGGCTGTACATATATAATTATATACAGGAGATGACCAGATTATACCAGCTGTACATATATAATTATATACAGGAGATGACCAGATTATACCGGCTGTACATATATAATTATATACAGGAGATGACCAGGTTATACCAGCTGTACATATATAATCATATACAGGAGATGGCCAGGTTATACCAGCTGTACATATATAATTATATACAGGAGATGTCCACGTTATACCGGCTGTACATATATAATTATATACAGGAGATGACCAGGTTATACCAGCTGTACATATATAATTATATACAGGAGATGCCCAGGTTATACCGGCTGTACATATATAATTATATACAGGAGATACCAGGTTATACCAGCTGTACATATATAATTATATACAGGAGATGCCCAGGTTATACCGGCTGTACATATATAATTATATACAGGATATACCCATGTTATACCAGCTGTACATATATAATTATATACAGGAGATGTCCAGGTTATACCAGCTGTACATATATAATTATATACAGGAGATGTCCAGGTTATACCAGCTGTACATATATAATTATATACAGGAGATGACCAGGTTATACCAGCTGTACATATATAATTATATACAGGAGATGTCCAGGTTATACCAGCTGTACATATATCATTATATACAGGAGATGCCCAGGTTATACCAGCTGTACACATATAATTATATACAGGAGACGTCCAGGTTATACCGGCTGTACATATATAATTATATACAGGAGATGTCCAGGTTATACCGGCTGTACATATATAATTATATACAGGAGATGCTCAGGTTATACCAGCTGTACATATATAATTATATACAGGAGATGCTCAGGTTATACCAGGTGTACATATATAATTATATACAGCAGATGCCCAGGTTATACTGACTGTACATATATAATTATATACAGGAGATGCCAGGTTATACCAGCTGTACATATATAATTATATACAGGAGATGCCCAGGTTATACCAGCTGTACATATATCATTATATACAGGAGATGCCCAGGTTATACCAGCTGTACATATATAATTATATACAGGAGATGCCCAGGTTATAGCAGCTGTACATATATAATTATATACAGAGAATACCCAGGTTATAGCAGCTGTACATATATAATTATATACAGGAGATGTCCAGGTTATAGCAGCTCTACATATATAATTATATACAGAGAATACCCAGGTTATAGCAGCACTGTATACAGTAGACGTCCTGTATTTGTGTTCGGATACAGCCTGGTCCGTGCAGCTTTCTTGCCCATTGGAACGATCTTCGTCCCCAGAGAAATACCCTTGCGGAGAATTGTCCTTACGCGGCTGCTGCTCACTTACGTTCTGCAGGCAGATTGCACTTTTATAAATTCCCACTTGTCAGGTCCTAATTCAGATAAAGTAAGAAGAGAGAAAATAAGGAGTAAGGAATGTTTGTCTTGTCTGAGCACAATGGGGGGGGCAGGACGGGAGCAAGAGCGCAGGAAGGCTCCAGGAGAGGTTCTAAGGCCTCATTCACATGGGTCACCAATAATGGAGCCTTCTTTACATTTAAAGATGTCAGTCTGGAATTTACCCTTAGAATAACAGAAACAGTGCCCCTCTTATACATAGGATATTACTGGTACTACAAGTCAGGGGCGTATCTAGGGGGGTGCAGCCGGACCTTTTGCCCCGGGCACTACTTAGCGGGGGGCGCCGGCAGCACCCCCCCCCCCACCGCTCGGTGTGTATATCACAGTGCGTGATATGCACAGATTGTATGTGGGGCCCGAGTGGTCGGCCACTTCCGGAGGCACTTCCGGAGGAGTCTGCACCCGCCACACACTGAGCTCCTATCTATAATACCCCCTGCTGGCCGGGAGCAATGGTACCGCCCTTCGTGACGTCACCGGACATGCCTCAGCAGCCATCTTTGTACTCCAGCAGCATCCCGGAATTGTCAGGTAATGCAGCCCGGTCCTCAACCACGGGTGCAGCAGGGGCGGCGGGGCTGAAAACTGACAGCACCCCCCGGTCCTCACCTGCTTTGGGGGGGGGGCGCCATGATAGATCGTTGCCCGGGCGCCGTCAAACCTAGGTACGCCGCTGCTACAAGTGACCTGACCAGACATGGCCCATATCAACATTGCATTCACTATGTATCTTATTCCCAATACAGAAACACGCCCTGCACTGAGCTCAGTCTGGATGGGGTGATGGTTCGCTATGGCTGACCTTGCATGTATGGCCGGTGTAAAGGGGTGTTCATCTGTTCATCCATAGTTGGCGTTGGCATCCTGGGTTGGAATTGCACCAAGGCCAAAATCTCCGGAGAGTTTCTCCTATGATTGTATGTAGTAGCCTGAAGCTCATGGAACCTGATGCTAATCTTTAATAGCATTAGTCTTTGTCTATAGGCCAAAGGGACCTTTGGGGCCCCCTAGCCTCTAGGGCCCGGGTGCAATCACAACCCCTGCACCTGTGGTAGTTACGCCCCTGAATATTCATGAGTTTAATGAGCGGGAACCCAGAAGTGAGAGGGACAGGCAGCATAGCTGGAGACTGGTGAGCCCCGGGACCAGCTGATCCACCAGGTGGTGCGAAACAGCTGTCGTCCCTCACACCTCGCACCTCTCCCTGATGTCGCTTTATCCCATTTGTAAATAAAGCTGGATGTTCTGACCCGGGACTGGCGGGCGGCTGCATCTTTTTCCTTGGAATAAGTATAAAATTCCATGTATTTTAAATGAAAAATGTTTGTTCCAGTCTGTGGACATTACAAAAGAAAAGTAATGAGCCCCTGATGACATGCCTATGGGTTGGGGCAGGACGTTTTTGGCACAGACCCCTTGACCTGAAAGGGTCCGTATTGCCGCCCAAAAATAGACATGTCTCCGTGTGGAGCAAACGGACACCCGTCTGCTCCACCCATTGAGAAATGAGCATTGAGGGATGTGTAAAGGTGTGTCTGTGTCTCCGGCATGAGGCTGCACGTATGGCATCATCTGCTGATGTGGCTGCACGGACGGCATCATCCTCTGATGTGGCTGCACGATGGCATCATCCGCTGATGTGGCTGCACGTATGGCATCATCCCCTGATGTGGCTGCACGATGGCATCATCCACTGATGTGGCTGCACGATGGCATCATCCGCTGATGTGGCTGCACGATGGCATCATCCGCTGATGTGGCTGCACGATGGCACCATCCGCTGATGTGGCTGCACGTATGGCACCATCCGCTGATGTGGCTGCACGATGGCATCATCCAATGATGTGGCTGCACAATGGCATCATCCACTGATGTGGCTGCACGATGGCATCATCCGCTGATGTGGCTGCACGATGGCATCATCTGCTGATGTGGCTGCACGGACGGCATCATCCGCTGATGTGGCTGCACGATGGCATCAACAGTGATGTGGCTGCACGGACGGCATCATCCGCTGATGTGGCTGCACGATGGCATCAATCAGCTGATGTGGCTGCACAGACGGCATCATCCGCTGATGTGGCTGCATGATGGCATCATCCGCTGATGTGGCTGCACGGACGGCATCATCCACTGATGTGGCTGCACGATGGCATCAACAGTGATGTGGCTGCACAGACGGCATCATCCGCTGATGTGGCTCCACGATGGCATCATCCGCTGATGGGCTGCACAATGGCATCATCCACTGATGTGGCTGCACAATGGCATCATCCACTGATGTGGCGCACAATGGCATCATCACTGATGTGGCTGCACGATGGCATCATCCACTGATGTGGCTGCACAATGGCATCATCCGCTGATGTGGCTGCACGATGGCATCATCTGCTGATGTGGCTGCACGGACGGCATCATCCACTGATGTGGCTGCACGATGGCATCATCCACTGATGTGGCTGCACGATGGCATCATCCACTGATGTGGCTGCACGATGGCATCATCCGTGGCTGCACGATGGCATCATCCACTGATGTGGCTGCACGATGGCATCATCCACTGATGTGGCTGCACGATGGCATCATCCACTGATGTGGCTGCACGATGGCATCATCCACTGATGTGGCTGCACGGACGGCATCATCCACTGATGTGGCTGCACGATGGCATCATCCACTGATGTGGCTGCACGGATGGCATTATCACTGATGTGGCTGCACGTGGCATCATCGCTGATGTGGCTGCACGATGGCATCATCCGCTGTGTGCTGCACGGACGCATCATCCACTGATGTGGGCACGATGGATCATCGCTGATGTGGCTGCAAGACGGCATCATCCGCTGATGTGGCTACACGATGCATCATCCGCTGATGAGGCTGCACAATGGCATCATCACTGAGTGGTGACAATGCTCATCCACTGATTGCGCCATGGTCATCCACTGATGTGGCTGCACGATGGCATCATCATGTGGCTGCCATGGCATCATCCGCTGATGTGGCTGCAGATGGCATCATCTGCTGATGTGGCTGCACGGACGGATCATCCGCTGATGTGGCTGCATGGACGGCATCATCCGCTATGTGGCTGCACGGACGGCATCATCGCTGATGTGCTGCACAATGGCATCATCCACTGATGTGGCTGCACACGGCATCATCGCTGATGTGGTGCACGATGGCATCATCCGTGGCTGCACGATGGCATCATCCACTGATGTGGCTGCACGATGGCATCATCCCTGATGTGGCTGCACGATGGCATCATCCACTGATGTGGCTGCACGATGGCATCATCCTCTGATGTGGCTGCACGGACGGCATCATCCTCTGATGTTGCTGCACGGACGGCATCATCCGCTGATGTGGCTGCATGGGCGGCATCATCCGCTGATGTGGCTGCACGGACGGCATCATCCACTGATGTGGCTGCACGATGGCATCATCCGCTGATGTGGCTGCACAGATGGCATCATCCGCTGATGTGGCTGCACGGACGGCATCATCCGCTGATGTGGCTGCACGGACGGCATCATCCTCTGATGTTGCTGCACGGACGGCATCATCCGCTGATGTGGCTGCACGGACGGCATCATCCTCTGATGTTGCTGCACGGACGGCATCATCCGCTGATGTGGCTGCACGGACGGCATCATCCGCTGATGTGGCTGCACGGACGGCATCATCCACTGATGTGGCTGCACGGACGGCATCATCCTCTGATGTGGCTGCACGGACGGCATCATCCACTGATGTTGCTGCACGGACGGCATCATCCTCTGATGTGGCTGCACGGACGGCATCATCCACTGATGTGGCTGCACGGACGGCATCATCCGCTCATGTGGCTGCACGGACGGCATCATCCTCTGATGTGGCTGCACGGACGGCATCATCCTCTGATGTGGCTGCACGGACGGCATCATTCGCTGATGTGGGTGCACGGACGGCATCATCCACTGATGTGGCTGCACGGACGGCATCATCCACTCATGTGGCTGCACGGACGGCATCATCCGCTGATGTGGCTGCACGGACGGCATCATCCACTGATGTGGCTGCACGGACGGCATCATCCGCTCATGTGGCTGCACGGACGGCATCATCCGCTGATGTGGCTGCACGGACGGCATCATCCACTGATGTGGCTGCACGGACGGCATCATCCGCTGATGTGGCTGCACGGACGGCATCATCCGCTGATGTGGCTGCACGGACGGCATCATCCGCTCATGTGGCTGCACGGACGGCATCATCCGCTGATGTGGCTGCACGGACGGCACACGTACCGGAGACACGGACATGTGAAAGAGGCCTCATACGGGTGCAAAAAAAAGTAAAAAATAAAGCCCTTTTATCATGGACGCCAGTTCCAATTTGTACCCAGGGAAAGTATTGAGCTGAAATGACGGCATCAGCTGGTGATAAATGAATGAGGGTGAGCAAGTGAACAGGAGGAGCCGTGGGCAGCACGTCTGTAGGAAAACTGAGCATGAGGGGGGAAAAAAGAGAGGAGCAGGCAAAAGTCACTAGTGGGAAAAGTAGGAGAGAGTATGGTGGGCTGTGCTGAGAGATGGCGAGGGGCACTGTACCTCCCCTCCTTCACACCCAGCTGGCACCTCTCATACAGGGCACCATGGGCCCCCCACTGCTTCCTCCTCATCACTCCCCACTCTCTGTTATCACACATGGCACCCAGCCCTCCTCCCCCTCACTCACACATCCCAGATGGATTACAGCCTCTCCGGATGATGAGCAGAGGAAGAAGCAATCCTCCCAGCTCTGTCATTACACCTGATTCCATGGGCTGTAGGCTACAGAGAAGGTAAGTGAGCAGCAACCCCCTATACCATGAGACCCCCCCAAATGGTGGGCAGAGGTCTCACATGCCCAATGGTAACGAGCAGAGGAAGACAAGTATTGATCATAGGGGTGAAGGGATGGGAAGTTCAATGAGGTCCAACATTCGGGATGGCGACAAGGTAAGGCATGCATGCATGGATGGATGGGTGGGTGGATGGATGGAAGGATGGATGGATGGGTGGATGGATGGAAGGATGGATGGATGGGTGGATGGATGGATGGGTGGATGGATGGATGGATGCATGCATGGATGGGTGGATGGATGGATGGGTGGATGGATGGATGGATGCATGCATGGATGGGTGGATGGATGGATGGATGGATGTTTGAAAGTTTGCTCGCCTTTTATCGTCAGGGTCCAAACTAAATAATGCAGGGTGTATACATTAGGAAAAGTAAACTACTAAATCTACAGTATAGAAGCGATGGATCAGTTCTGTATGCATCTCCGGGAAGGAAGAGTTAACTCCTCTACAGATATAAGAGATGAATATCGTAGATTTTTTGGGGATCGGGAAGAAAAGGCGGCTAAGGGGTTAACCAAAGTGCACACCTAAAAGGAAGAGGGGTGGTGCGACGGCAGCGACAGAAGGAAGGGGTAGGGGAAAAAAGGAAGGGTTAATGAGGCTTTACATGATGTGACCCAGGTGGGGACCGGTTAGTGAGGGGAAATGTTGAAGGTTTGTCGGTATGGGAAAGAAAGGGATAAATGACGCGGATTATTAACTGAATAGAAGAGATATCGAGGAATGTTCGTAAGAGAAGGGTGAAGTCCCAATTATGGAAGGCGGAGAAAGGGTTAATTATCCAACACAGCTGGAGGAGAAGGGTTAAACCATGTATGTAAGGCATGATAGTATATGTCGTGTGTATAATAGGCTCGAGGTGGAAGGGTTAATGTCCTGTATAACGACATGGAAGGGAGAGGCATTATGTTGTATATAGGGACATGGCGGAGAAGGGTTATGTCCTGTATATAGGGACAGGCGGAGGAAGGGTTATGTCCTGTATATAGGGACAGGCGGAGGAAGGGTTATGTCCTGTATATAGGGACAGGGCAGAGGAAGGGTTATGTCCCGTATATAGGGACATGGCGGAGGAAGGGTTATGTCCGTATATAGGACAGGGCAGGAGAAGGGTTATGTCCCGTATATAGGGACATGGCGGAGGAAGGGTTATGTCCTGTATATAGGGACAGGGCGAGGAAGGGTTATGTCCTGTATATAGGGACAGGCAGAGGAAGGGTTATGTCCGTATATAGGGACATGGCGGAGGAAGGGTTATGTCCTGTATATAGGGACAGGGCAGAGAAGGGTTATGTCCCGTATATAGGGACATGGCGGAGGAAGGGTTATGTCCGTATATAGGGACAGGGCGGAGGAAGGGTTATGTCCTGTATATAGGGACAGGGCGGAGGAAGGGTTATGTCCTGTATATAGGGACAGGGCGGAGGAAGGGTTATGTCCCGTATATAGGGACATGGCGGAGGAAGGGTTATGTCCGTATATAGGGACATGGCGGAGGAAGGGTTATGTCCGTATATAGGGACAGGCAGAGGAAGGGTTATGTCCCGTATATAGGGACATGGCGGAGGAAGGGTTATGTCCTGTATATAGGGACATGGCAGAGGAAGGGTTATGTCCGTATATAGGGACAGGGCAGGGGAAGGGTTAGTCCGTATATAGGGACATGGCGGAGGAAGGGTTATGTCCCGTATATAGGGGCATGGCAGAGGAAAGGTTATGTCCGTATATAGGGACAGGCGGAGGAAGGGTTATGTCCCATATATAGGGACAGGGCAGGGAAAGGTTATGTCCGTATATAGGGGCATGCGGGGGAAAGGTTATGTCCTGTATATAGGGACATGGCGGAGGAAGGGTTTATGTCCCGTATATAGGGACATGGCGGAGAAGGGTTATGTCCCGTATATAGGGACATGGCGAGGGAAGGGTTATGTCCCGTATATAGGGACATGGCAGAGGAAGGGTTATGTCCATATATAGAGACATGGCGGAGGAAGGGTTATGTCCGTATATAGGGACATGGCGGAGGAAGGGTTATGTCCCGTATATAGGGACATGGCGGAGGAAGGGTTATGTCCGTATATAGGGACATGGCAGAGGAAGGGTTATGTCCCGTATATAGGGACATGGCGGAGGAAGGGTTATGTCCGTATATAGGGACATGGGGAGGAAGGTTATGTCCCGTATATAGGGACATGGCGGAGGAAGGGTTATGTCCCGTATATAGGGACATGGCAGAGGAAGGGTTATGTCCGTATATAGGGACATGGCGGAGGAAGGGTTATGTCCGTATATAGAGACATGGCGGAGGAAGGGTTATGTCCCATATATAGGGACATGGCGGAGGAAGGGTTATGTCCGTATATAGGGACATGGCAGGAGAAGGGTTATGTCCGTATATAGGGACATGGCGGAGGAAGGGTTAGTCCCGTATATAGGGACATGGCGGAGGAAGGGTTATGTCCCGTATATAGGGACATGGCGGAGGAAGGGTTATGTCCTGTATATAGGGACATGGCGCAGGAAAGGGTTATGTCCCGTATATAGGGACATGGCGGAGGAAGGGTTATGTCCCGTATATAGGGACATGGCAGGAGAAGGGTTATGTCCTGTATATAGGGACATGACGGAGAAGGGTTATGTCCCGTATATAGGGACATGGCGGAGGAAGGGTTACGTCCCATATATAGGGACATGGCGGAGGAAGGGTTATGTCCTGTATATAGGGACATGACGGAGGAAGGGTTAGTCCCGTATATAGGGACATGCGGAGGAAGGGTTATGTCCCGTATATAGGGACATGGCGGAGGAAGGGTTATGTCCCGTATATAGGGACATGGCGGAGGAAGGGTTATGTCCTGTATATAGGGACATGACGGAGGAAGGGTTACGTCCCGTATATAGGGACATGACGGAGGAAGGGTTATGTCCCGTATATAGGGACATGGCGGAGGACGGAGAAAGGTTATGTCCTGTATATATGGGGACATGGGACGGAGGAGAAGGGTTATGTCCCGTATATAGGGACATGGCGGAGGAAGGGTTATGTCCCGTATATAGGGACATGACGGAGGAAGGGTTATGTCCTAGTATAATGGAAGGGAGTCTATATGGACTGGAGGAAGGGTTATGTCCCGTATATAGGGACATGGCAGAGGAAGGGTTATGTCCGGTGGTGGAAGGAGTGACATGGAGGCGGAGGGAAGGGTTATGTCCTGTAATATAGGGACATGGCGGAGGAAGGGTTATGTCCTGTATATAGGGACACAGCACAGGAAGGGGTTACATTCCATATATAGAGGCGCCGCAGGGGAAGAGTTATGTGCTGACTGTATATAGGGACATGCCAGGGGAGGGGTTACTTCCTGCATATAAGGTCACAGCAGGGCAAAAGTTACGTCCTGCATTTAGTGACATGGTAAGGGAAGGGTTACGTCTTGTATATAGGGACACGGCAGCAAAGGCTTAAGTCCCGTATCCAGGGACATGGCAAAGGAAGCGTTACTAACTGTATATAAGGCCACGGCAGGGGAAGGGTTATGTCCTGTATATAGGGAGATGTTGGAGGAAGAGTTACGTCCATTTATAGGGATATGGAAGGCCAATGGTTATGTCCCGTATACAGGGACACAGCAGGGGAAGGGTTACGTTCCGTATATAGGGAAACGAAAGTGGAAAGGTTACGTCCTGTATATAAGGACATGGCATGGGAAGGGTTAAGTCCTGTATACAAGAACACGGCAAGGGAAGGGGTGCGTCCTGTTATAAGGACACGGCAGGGAAGGGTTACGTTCTGTACATAGGGACACGTGGAGGAAGGGTTAAGAGGTTAAGTCCTGTATACAGGGACACGGCAGGGGAAGGGTTAAGTCCTGTATACAGGGACATGGCAGGGAAGGGTTACAGTCCTGTGTATAAGGACACGGCAGGGGAAGGGTTACGTTCGTGTATAGGGACATGGCAGGGGAAGGGTTACGTCCTGTGTATAAGGACACGGCAGGGGAAGGGTTACGTCCTGTGTATAGGACATGGCAGGGAAGGTACATCCTGTGTATAAGGACAAGGGAGGGAAGGTTACGTTTCGTGTATAGGGACAGGCAGGGGAAGGGTTACATCCTGTGTATAAGGACATGACGGAGGAAGGGTTACGTCCGTATATAGGGACATGGCGGAGGAAGGGTTACGTCCATATATAGGGACATGACGGAGGAAGGGTTACGTCCCGTAATAGGGACATGACGGAGGAAGGGTTATGTCCCGTATATAGGGACATGGCGGAGGAAGGGTTATGTCCTGTATATAGGGACAGGGCAGGAGAAGGGTTATGTCCGTACATAAGGGACATGGCGGAGGAAGGGTTATGTCCCGTATATAGGACATGGCAGAGGAAGGGTTATGTCCTGTTATAGGGACATGGCGGAGGAAGGGTTATGTCCTGTATATAGGGACATGGCGAGGAAGGATTATGTCCCGTATATAGGGACATGGCGGAGGAAGGGTTATGTCCTCGTATATAGGGACATGGCAGAGGAAGGGTTATGTCCTGTATATAGGGACATGGCGGAGGAAGGGTTATGTCCTGTATATAGGGACATGACGGAGGAAGGGTTATGTCCTGTATATAGGTACATGGCGGAGGAAGGTTATTCCTGTATATTGGACACAGCACAGGAAGGGTTACATTCCATATATAGAGGCGCCGCAGGGAGAGTTATGTGCTGACTGTATATAGGGACTGCCAGGGAGGGTTACTTCCTGCATATAAGGTCACCAGCAGGGCAAAGTTACTCCTGCATTTAGTGACATGGTAAGGTGAAGGGTTACGTCTTGTATATAGGGACCACGGCAGCAAAGCTTAAGTCCCGTATTACGGGACATGGCAAAGGAGCGTTACTACCCGTATATAAGGCCACGCAGGAAGTGGTTATGTCTGTATATAGGAGATGTTGGAGGAAGAGTTACGTTCATTATAGGATATGGAAGGCAATGGTTATGTCCGTATACAGGGGCACAGCAGGGAAGGGTTTACGTTCCGTATATGGAAACGACAGTTGAAAGGTTACGTCCTGTATATAAGGACATGGCTAGGAAGGGTTATGTCCTGAATACATGACACAGCAGGAAGGGTTACGTCTGTAAATAAGACATGGCCTGGGAGGTCAAGTCTGTAACAGAGACACGCAGGAAGGGTACGCACTGTGTATAAGTGACACGCAGGGGAAGGTTACGTTTTGTGCATAGGGACACGGTGGAGGAAGGGTTAAGAGGGTTAAGTCCTGTATACAGGGACACGGCAGGGGAAGGGTTAAGTCCTGTATACAGGGACATGGCAGGGGAAGGGTTACGTCCTGTGTATAAGGACACGGCAGGGGAAGGGTTACGTTTCGTGTATAGGGACATGGCAGGGAAGGGTTACGTCCTGTGTATAAGGACACGGCAGGGGAAGGGTTACGTCCTGTGTATAAGGACACGGCAGGGGAAGGGTTACATCCTGTGTATAAGGACATGGCAGGGGAAGGGTTACGTTTCGTGTATAGGGACACGGCGGAGGAAGGGTTATGTCCTGTGTATAAGGACAAGGCAGGGGAAGGGTTAAGTTTCGTGTATAGGGACACGGCGGAGGAAAGGTTACGTCCTGTGTATAAGGACACGGCAGGGGAAGGGTTACGTCCTGTGTATAAGGACACGGCAGGGGAAGGGTTACATCCTGTGTATAAGGACATAGGCAGGGAAGGGTTACATCCTGTGTATAAGGACATGGCAGGGGAAGGTTACATCCTGTGTATAAGGACATGGCAGGGGAAGGGTTACGTTTCGTGTATAGGGACACAGTGAAGGAAGGGTTACATTTTGTGTATAGGGACACGGCAGGGGAAGGGTTACGTTTTGTGTATAGGGACACAGTGGAGGAAGGGTTACGTCCTGTGTATAGGACACGGCAGGGGAAGGGTTACGTCCTGTATATACGGCTCACATAGGCTGGAAACGTCTCATCTAAAAATAAGCTTTTCATCTGCTTTTCTACATGATCAGAACGGTGGATGAAAACCTTGTGCGGGGCGCTGCGGAGCCTCCTGCCCCTGTGCTGAGCTCAGTACACAGCGTGCCTCGCTCCTCGGTCGCTCGCTCACTCTCCATTATCTACGTTTATTGTCGTAGCCTCGGCCATCATCCTGGATTTACATGCAGGCAGGTCACTACAATTACACCCACCGTGCACCATTATTCTCCACTTGTATAACGGCCACATGTTGGGACCCACTGGATCCCATTATGTGATCCGCTAATTGGTTTCATTGATATGATGAAGCGGCAAGAAGAGACAAGATCCCACAGAGAAGATCAAACATGAGTTCTTGTATTGTGCCAGGACAGAGGGGCCGGTGTTGCTTCGCCTCATTCATTCGTCACTTTGGCCTATTCCACATGTGATTCATCGCTACCTACCCGATTCTGTAAATGCTAACACCACCTACACAAACCATCCATGGCCGGGCCCCATCTCTCCAGGGGCCCCAAAGAAGCCGTATGTTAGTGATCGCCTCAAGGAGGACTGAAATCAAGATAGGAAAAACTATCTCTTGTTGAACATACATTACCCAGCCTCAATAATCTATATGCTTTTTTTAGGGAAAGAATTTTAGTTTTAATGCAAACACAAAGGATCCTTCCATACCTGTTTATTTCTGCTTACTAGGAACCATCTGGCTGCATTACCCATATGGTTGTATCTCTAGTCATCACCCTACCTGGATCCAGTAGGATCCATCCACGCCGTATCCATCATCCTGCCTCTCATCACAGGAGCCATCCACAACGTATCCATCATCCTGCCTCTCATCGTCATGAGTCATCCACGCTGATGGCTATCATCTTGCATCATCATCAGGTGCCATCCACAACATATCCATCGTCATCAGGAATTCATCCAGTTGTAATCCACCCTATCACATCCGCTTTCATCACAGAAGCATCCACGCAATACACAACATCATCTTGCCTAATCATCAGGTGCCATCCACGCCGTATCCATCATCCTGCCTCTATCATCAGGAGCCATCACGCCATATCCATCATCTGTCCTCTCATCATCAGGAGCCATCCACTAATATCCATTCATCTGCCTCTCATCTCAGGACATCACACGCCATTATCCATCATCCTGCCTCTATCATCAGGAGCCATCCACGCCATATCCATCATCCTGCCTCTCATCATCGGGAGCCATCCACGACGTATCCATCATCATCAGGAGCCATCCACGCTGTATACATCATCCTGCCTCATCCTCAGGAGCCATCCACACTGTATCAATATCCTAATCTCATCATCAGGAGCCATCCTACACAATATCATCATCCTGCCTCACATCATCAGGAGCCATCACGCTGTATCTATCATCCTCCTTCATGATCAGGCGTCATCGATGCTGTATCCATCATCAACAGGAACCATCCACGACGCATCCATTCATCCTGCCTCTCATCATAGGAGCCATCCACGCTGTATCCATCATCATCAGGAGCCATCACACCATATCCATCATCCTGCCTCATCATCAGAAGCACCCACACTATATCATCATCTGCTCTCATCATCAGAGCATCCACACCATATCCATCATCCTGCCTCTCATCATCAGAAGCCATCCACACCATATCCATCATCCTGCCTCTCATCATCAGGAGCCATCCACGACGTATCCATATCATCAGGAGCATCCAGCGTATCCATCATTGCTTATCATCGGACGCATCCACATGCCATCATCATAGCATCCAACCTGTCCATCTCCTGCCTCTCATCATCAGGAGCCACCACACCATATCCATTCATCCTGCTCTCATCATCAGAAGCCATCCACACCATATCCATCATCCTGCCTCTCATCATCAGGAGCCATCCACACCTATCCATCATCCTGCGTCTCATCATCAGGAGCCATCCAGCACTATACCATCATCCTGCCTCTCATCATCAGGAGCCATCCACGCCTATCCATCATCCTGCCTCTCATCTCAGGAGCCATCCACCATTCCATCATTTCCTGCCTCTCATCATCAGGACCATCCACCCATATCGATCATGCTGCCTCTTATCATCAGGAGCCATCGCACTAATGCATCATCTGCCTCTCATCATTGGACATCCACGCATATCCATCATCCTGTCTCATCATAGCATTCACGCATATCCATCATCTGCCTCTCTCATCAGAAGTCATCCACGAGTATCCATTCCTGCCTTATCAACAGGGCTCCACCCATATCCATCATGCTGTCTCTTATCATCAGGAGCCATCTGCACTATATCCATATCCTGCCTCTCATCATTGAGAGCCTATTCACGCCATATCCATCATCCTGCCTGTCATCATCAGGAGCCATCCAGACGATCCATCATCATCAGGACCATCCACGACGTATCCATCATCTGCCTGTCATCATCAGAAGTCATCCATCCGTACCATCATCCTGCTCATCTTCAGGACCATCCATGCATATCATCATCCTCCTTCATCTCAGGAGCCATCCACACCTTTCCATCATCCTGCCTCTCATCCTCAGGAGCCATCACACTTGTCATCATCTGCTCTCATCATCAGAGCATCCATGCCATATCATCATCTGCCTTCATCATCAGGAGCCATCCCACCATATCCATCATCCTGCCTCTCATCCTCAGGAGCCATCCACGCTGTGGCCATCATTCTGCCTGATCATCAGGAGTCTATCCACGCAGATCTATCATTTTGTCACTCACCAGGAATATTAAGCTTGTTATTCATCATCCCCCATCTAATGTTGAGGAGCCGTGCAGCCTGTTTTCATCACCCTGCTTCCACCACCCTGATCATTGCTATCTTCCATCTCCAGGAAGCACATTTAGTTTAAAGAGGACCTGTCACCTACTTGCTGTATAGCAATCTATTTGCAGCACTGAATGCAGCATGTCTGCTGCATTCAGGGAAGAGGTCCCCCATGTGTCTGTGTGCTGTGTACCCAAAGATATAGCCTTAAGAAAACTCACGATAGAAGCCATGAAGGCATTCCCTGTGGCTGGAGTGAGCTTGATTGACGGGGCCATTCCTTCCCCCTCTGCCTCCCTGTATCGCCTCCTGCTGTGCTGTTTATGCTTTGGTCAGACAGCAGGGCAGGACAAATGATTTGCATGCTGTGTGCGGCAGGATGAGTGACAGAAACAGTGAGTTTTCCTAAGGCTATATCTCGGGGTACACAACACACAGATACATGGGGGACCCTTCCCTGAATGCAGCAGATATGCACATTCATCATCTGCATCCATCACCACCCAACACACTCATCATCCTGCATCCCATCACCACCCAACACTGTCATCATCCTTCATCCCATTAGCACCCAGCACATTCATCAGCCTTCATCCCATCACCACCCAAACACAGTTATCAGCCTTCATCCATCACCCCCCAACACAGTCATCAGCCTTCATCCCATCACGACCCAACACAGTCATCATCCTGCATCCCATCACCACCCAGCACATTCATCATCCTGCATCCCATCACCACCCAGTACAGTCATCATCCTTCATCCCATCACCACCCAGTATAGTCATCATCCTGCATCCCATCACCACACAACCACTCATCATCCAGCATCCCATCACCACCCAATACAGTCATCATCCTTCATCCCATCACCACCCAGTATAGTCATCATCCTGCATCCCATCACCACACAACACACTCATCATCCTGCATCCCATCACCACCCAACACTGTCATCATCCTGCATCCCATCACCACCCAGTACAGTCATCAGCCTTCATCCCATCACCACCCAGTACATTCATCATCCTGCATCCCATCACCACCCAACACACTCATCATCCTGCATCCCATCACCACCCAGCACAGTCATCATCCTGCATCCCATCACCACCCAAGTCATCATTCTGCATCCCATCACCACCCAGTATTTATCATCCTGCCTCTCATCGCCACCCAGTATAGTCATCATCCTGCATCTCATCACCACCCAACACAGTCATCCTCCTTCATCCCATCACCACCAACACAGTCATCATCCTTCATCCCATCACCACCCAACATCATCATCCTGCATCCCATCACCACCCAACACAGTCATCATCCTTCATCCATCACCACCCAACACTGTCATCATCCTGCATCCCATCACCACCCAACACTCATCATCCTATATGCCATCACAACCCAACACAGTCATCATTCTGCATCCATCACCACCCAGTATTTATCATCCTGCCTCTCATCGCCACCCAGTATAGTCATCATCCTGCATCCCATCACCACCCAACACAGTCATCCTCCTTTATCTCATCACCACCCAACACTGTCATCATCCTGCATCCCATCACCACCCAACACTGTCATCATCCTGCATCCCATCACCACCCAGTACAGTCATCATCCTTCATCCCATCACCACCCAACACTGTCATCATCCTGCATCCCATCACCACCCAACACACTCATCATCCTGCATCCCATCACCACCCAGTACAATCATCATCCTTCATCCCATCACCACCCAGTACAATCATCAGCCTTCATCCCATCACCACCCAACACAGTCATCCTCCTGCATGCCATCACCACCCAGTACAGTCATCATCCTGCATGCCATCACCACCCAACACAATCATCAGCCTTCATCCCATCACCACCCAACACAGTCATCCTCCTGCATGCCATCACCACCCAGTACAGTCATCATCCTGCATGCCATCACCACCCAACACAATCATCATGCTGCATCCCATCACCACCCAACACACTCATCATCCTGCATCCCATCATCACCCAACACACTCATCATCCTGCATCCCATCATCACACCTACACTGTCATCATCCTGCATCCCATCATCACCCTACACTGTCATCATCCTGCATCCCATCACCACCAACACACTGTCATCATCTGCCTCTCATCACCAACCTACACGGTCATCATCCTGCATCCCATCATCACCCTACACTGTCATCATCCTCCATCCCATCACCACCCAACACTGTCATCATCCTGCATCCCATCACACCCAGCACATCATCATCCTGCATCCCATCACCACCCAGCACAATCATCATCCTGCATCCCATCACCACCCAGCACAATCATCATCCTGCATCCCATCACCACCAAACACTGTCATCATCCTGCCTCTCATCACCACCCAGTACAGTCATCATCCTGCATCCCATCATCACCCTACACTGTCATCATCCTGCATCCTATCACCACCCAACACTGTCATCATCCTGCATCCCATCACCACCCAGCACAATCATCATCCTGCATCCCATCACCACCCAGCACAATCATCATCCTGCATCTCATCACCACCCAGCAGTCATTCATCCTTCTTCCTATCACCTGGAGCACTGTGGTTCACATTCATCATGCTGCTCTGGGACATGTAGTGTTTGACCCTACAGTTGGCTGAGGCCCTTCTTTACATAATTCCCAAACTCAATCCTGTTGTGTGTATATTAACCAAAATGTATATTTTTCTACCTGCGTCCTGGCTCTGGTATATGTACGGTCCTGACTGTAACCTGTCCGTTCTGATCTCCTCTGATAGCGTCGGTGTCCTCCTGTCCATGTCCTGTTTCTGGTCGGCAGTCACAGCCTCCTATGCCAAGCACAACGTTCAGATGCCCGACCTGTCTCCGCTGTGGCCTCCGCACTACCAGTACTTCACAGACACCAACCAGCTGCCAGTCATCTGTAAGTAAGCTCTCGTGATACTTATGTTCACCCCTTCTACTGCCGGGCTCGCCCTCCAAACACATCGTTCCCCTGTTCCCCTACTTAGAGTCACTTCTCCAGTTCGGCACATGGAGTCCCGCAGTGGCCCGTTCCTTGCCTTCCTGCCCTGACCAATGCCAGGGAATAAAAAAAAAAAATCATTAGTGTTATTCTTGCCAGATATGTTCCCAGATCCTGGCACAGACTCTTAAGAAATGAGGACCGGGTGTGCACATGCCATCTGCTAGCAAGAGAGGAACAGGGCTGCAGCAGAGACTACGAGGGATGTGGGGGAGACAGATGGAGAGAGATGAGAGAAACAAGTGTGAGGGGTAGTGGAGGGGCGCAGAGATGGAGATGCACTCATCATTTCACTCTACTGCAAAAACGGCCTACACTGTAAATATAGGCTGCCATTATAGAGCAGATGATCTGGTGATCGCAGGTGACCTGCAATCTGCCAGCAAGTGTTTGCCTTCCTTGCAGCACCACCACAGGGAAATCAAGTACTGCACGGCTCTAATTAGAATTAATGACCTGTCTGAGTAGTCTGCCTGTGCCTCGTCCCCAAAAGTAAGGATTCATTCCCAGAACAGTAACGATCATACCCAGAGAAAAAAGCCTTATTGTAAGCCTATGCAGCTGTTAGATGAGGTCAGGAGACATCGGGGGTGTAACACCGGTCACATAGTTGGATCCTAAAAAACACTTTCTCATAAAAAAAAAAAAAATAAGTATATATATATATATATAGAAATCTGTGTCCCAGACATTTCATCCCCTCCTGTGTCTGGCTGCAGCAGGAGCCTCCCCCCACCACTGCAAAGTTAAAGGGATATTCCCAAAATAACAAATTATCCACCATCCATAGGATAGATAGGGGATAACTCACTGATCCGTGAGAGTCCAATCTTTGGGATCACTGGCTATCCTGATGTTGGGACCCCTGGAGAAGGATCTTGAATGGAGCAGAGGTGCACATGTTCAACCTCAGAGACACGCTATGCGAGATGCTATCATGAGTCTCGCATGACTCACCCACAATGGCCCTTGCTTCTGTGGACGGGATTGTGGGGCTGCATAGAAACACAAGCAGCCGACACGCTCCTCCGTCCAGAGAGGCAGGGGCCATACTGGGTGAGTCATGCGAGATGCATGGAAGATACTCGCGTGCATCTCACATAGTGTGTCTCTGCCCTAAGAGCGTCAATATTTCCAGTCTCCCCGTAGTCATCTCTGCTCTATTCAAGATGGTCTGCAAATCCAAAGTCCTGAACTAGGATCACCGGTGGTCTCACCTCTTGCTTCTCCAGCCATCAGCAGATAATACTTTAGGGGACATCTTGTGATTTTGTAATAACCTTTGAAGGGAACCTGTTATGTCCGTTTTTGTTTTATCATAAAAAACACTTTAGATGCTTATATCTAGATGCATTAGGTACATTACATTGCATCTATGTTACATCTAGATGCATTAGGTACATTACATTACATCTATGTTACATCTAGATGCATTAGGTACATTACATTACATCTATGTTACATCTAGATGCATTAGGTACATTACATTGCATCTATGTTACACCTAAATGCATTAGGTACATTACATTAAATCTATGTTACATCTAGATGCATTAGGTACATTACATTACATCTATGTTACATCTAGATGCATTAGGTACATTACATTAATGTTACATCTAGATGCATTAGGTACATTACATTACATCTATGTTACACCTAGATGCATTAGGTACATTACATTACATCTATGTTACATTCTAAATGCATTAGGGTACATTACATTGCATCTGTTACATCTAGATGCATTAGGTACATTACATTACATCTATGTTACACCTAAATGCATTAGGTACATTACATTACATCTATGTTACATCTAGATGCATTAGGTACATTACATTACATCTATGTTACATCTAGATGCATTAGGTACATTACATTACATCTATGTTACATCTAGATGCATTAGGTACATTACATCTATGTTACATCTAGATGCATTAGGTACCTGCACGTTCAGTCATAGGGGTGGGCACTTCAGCTACAATCAGTTACGTCAATCCACTTCTGTCATGCAGTCCTTTAAATGTAGTCGCGCCCCCTGCAGTGTAATATATTAACATCACTAAGACATGCAGAAATTCACTTATGCTGTAGGACCCGTGGTGATGTCACGATCATGCAACAGTAATGGGCGGAGCTACGCAGGCCTGACATGAAGGAAATGTAGGCTTAGCTCCGCCTATTATTCACATTTTTTAATGTTGATTTTTGGGTTTTTTCATTAAAGGCTTTAGTATGCTGTTATGATTATTGCTGGTTGTGCTCGCTACATATGCAGTGTCTCTGTTGCTATTCATTCATTATTCACATGCTCGTGACATCACCACAGGTCCTTCAACAGCTGATGTGAATTTCTGCATGTCTTTGAGTGATGTTAATATATTACACTGCATGACTTAACGTGACTTTGCCCCCTGAAGTGGCCACCCGATGACTGTTTGTGTAAGTGCCTAATGCAAACATATCTAAAGAGCTTTTTATGATAAATACATGGATTTTTGTTTTTTTAAAACAGGTTGGTGCGTGACCCAAATAACGAAAAAAGGACATGACAGGTTCCTTATAAATGGAGTCGAGTAGCAGTACCAGACGCAGCCTATGGACTAGGGTGGCGCAGACCCTTTAACCTTGTTTTATTCCAGCCATTTAAATGCAGCTGCAGTGTCATGTGCCCTCTAGGGGCTCTTCTATGGTCTTTCCTAATCTAAGTGACCCTTTTACTATATATAACACAGCTGGTGGTACCTGTCGGGTGGTGTCGGCTCATCGCTGCTGTAATAGGAACCGTATTGAGGAGCGATCACAGACGGTGCAGTGCTCCTGCCTGCCGGGAAAAGTGGCCGGGACGACCCGGGACAAACCCTCGTGTGTGGATGGTAAGTCGGGTAGAAACACACGGGTAGGGGGGCACTGTAGACACATACCCTGCCCTAAATAACCGCCTATCCACCACCTATAACTGCCCAGCTTCTCTGCATGAATCAGACACATTATAGCATGTTACCTCATCTCTTGAGCCAAAGGACTAGCGCCCCCTTATGGATCATTTAACAAGAAGTTACAATTTCAGATAACTATCCGGGCTATACTGCGCTGTGCCCAAGGAGCGGGAAATGACACAGTTGGCCTCTCTTTGGCTTTTCTTACACCCTGGGCTTTGGGTTTGGTGTAACTTAATAAGTCTATTAATGGGGTGTTTTTTTTTTAACAACTAGAACCAGTAAGGAGTACAAACAGTGGAGGTGGGCATTGTATAACCAACCTATGCAAAAGTGGATCCGTTTGTCCAGCATTACCTCTTTTCAAAAACAGCGCCACCCCAGTCCTCAGCTTGTGTGTGGTATTGCAGCTCACTGACAATCGATACAACTCAGCTGCAATACCAGACACAACCTGCGGCTAAGGGATGGCGCCGTCGCTACAGCAGATAATTTCCGATCTGTGCCATTGGCTAATCCTGTGATCACATCCGCAGCTTCCATCGTAATGGGGAAATGGTGGTGCGACATGGAGCCTTGTCTGCAGGAAGAGGAATGCCAGACCCTTCCCGATAACTCCGGCTGGATCTGTTTCCAAGGAGGCCGTATAAAGACCACCAAGGTTAGACCACCATGATGGTATACAGGAGGCAATGCTATACTGCCCCCTGCTGGGGAGGATTTCTGCCATCTCTGCCTCTCTTGGAGAACCAAGAGATTATTACCAGGAATGAACACCCCCCCCTCAAAAATAAAGAATAGCGCTCCGTCCTTCAGGAATATGGGGAAACGGAGCAGATGATTGGATATCGCTCAGCTTATATATACTATAATGGTAAAATCTGGGCCTGATGAAGGTGGAGGGCAGTAATTAGAGGAGATGTGCGCTATAACACGAGCAAAAGAAAGATCCGATCCCGACTGTGGTTATTTGTTGCTGACAACCTACAGGAAACATTAACACCTATTTAACAACCTATTGACGGCGTGCGGCGCTAAGTCTGGAGGTCTCACTCTGTCATTTTAATGGTCTCCTACATATAGGTGTAATAAAGGGGAAGAGAGAGAATATAACAGCATTAAATAGGATTCACTGCACCTGTGATGAGGATACAGCGTCTGTGGTCAGATCTCAGCTGTGTATCTACAGGAGCATCTCCATGAATTAGAAGATCATCAAAAAGTTCATTTATTTTAGTAATTCAATACATAAAGTGAAGCACATATATTATATAGCGTCATTACACACAGAGGGATCTATTTTATGTGTTTATTTATGTTAATGTTGATGATTATGGCTTACAGCCAATGAAAACCCACCGGTCATTATCTCAGAAAAAGAGAATTTTGTTTACGTACCGTAAATTCTTTTTTCTTTAATCATCAATGGGAGACCCAGACAATGGGGTTTAGGGCACTGCCCTCCGGAGGTCACACTAGGTACTACAAGTTTGTAGACACCGCCTCCTCCGCTTATAAACCCCTACCGCAGGGAACATCCTCAGTTTGGTCTACAAGCTGCGAGGAGGAAATAAACCACACCCGAAACATCGGGAAGAATGCCGTACACAAAACGGCTCAACAACCCGGCAAACACTGTCTCAACAGAGAACAGAGCAAATGCAAAACATGCAAAGGAACAACTGGGTGGGTGCTGGGTCTCCCATTGATGATTAAAGAAAAAAGAATTTACGGTACGTAAACAAAATTCTCTTTTTTCTGGTCATCATAATGGGAGACCCAGACAATGGGGATGTCCTAAAGCAATACCCCAGGGCGGGAAGAGTTCCTCAACAAGACGGATAACACATGGTTCCCTTTTAAAGGTGGGCAACCGCCGCCTGGAGAACCCGCCTGCCCAAACTTGCATCCGCAGAGGCATGGGCATGCACCATATAGTGCTTAGAGAAAGTGTGCAGGCTGGACCAAGTGGCCGCCTGACACACCTGTAGAGCAGACGCTCTATGTCGCAAGGCCCAGGAGGCACCTACAGCTCTAGTAGAGTGTGCCTTCAAACCCACCGGGAGAGGCAAACCAGAAGACCGGTAAGCCTCCTGAATGGGAGCCTTGATCCATCTGGCCAAGGTCGACTTCGAGGCCGCGGATCCCTTACAGCGACCCATCGTGAGGACAAATAAGGAATCCGAACTCCTAAAGGAGGCCGTCCTGGACACATAAATGCGTACAGCCCTCACGAGATCCAGAGTATGGAGGTCGCGCTCAACCTGATGAACGGGAGCGGGGCAAAATGATGGGAGAACAATCTCCTGGTTTAGGTGAAACGTTGAAACCACCTTCGGCAAGAATTCTGGCCGTGGGCGCAACACCACCTTGTCTTGGTGAACCACCAGAAAGGGTGACTTGCACGAAAGTGCAGCCAATTCTGAGACCCTTCTCAGGGACGTAATAGCCACCAGAAAGACCACTTTCTGGGACAGACGAGAGAGAGATATGTCTCTCAGTGGCTCAAACGGCGGTTTCTGCAGAGCCGCCAGGACCATGTTGAGGTCCCAAGGGTCCAGAGGTCGCCTGCCTCCGAGCACACTAAGTTTAAAACTGAGGATGTTCCCTGCGGTAGGGGTTTATAAGCGGAGGAGGCGGTGTCTACAAACTTGTAGTACCTAGTGTGACCTCCGGAGGGCAGTGCCCTAAACCCCATTGTCTGGGTCTCCCATTATGATGACCAGAAAAATTAAAGTAGGGAGGATGAAGGGTCTTATGGTGGGTTTACAAACACCAATCATTGTATCCAATCTCTGAACCAATCTCTGGTTGCAGTGAAATCATGGACACATAGTTCCATTTTGTGGCTGTGTACAACATGGAGCAATATGTCCATGATTTCACTGCAACCAGAGATTGGTTCAGAGATTGGATACAATGATTGGTGTGTGTAAACCCACCATGAAAGATGAAATATGACCTAAATAGGTATCAGAGGCTTCACCTTGTGTGGTTGTGAGAGTCACAACCACTATAAAAGCAGATCACGGCTGCTGCAGTCCCCAGCGTGGTGCATATAGAGTAGGGAGGGTGAAGGGTTAAACACCGAGCTGCCTTATTCCACAAGACATCAAAGAATGAATATAATATAATTTATTAGTCAATACTGACCTGAGGAAGGGGCCAGGGAGCCCTGAAACATGTTGACTAATAAATCAATATTATATTCACCCTTTGATGTCTGGTGGAATATGGCAGTGGGGTGTTTAACCCTTCACCCTCCCTACTCTATATGCACCACGCTGGGGACTGCAGCAGCCGTAATCTGCTTTTATAGTGGTTGTGACTCTCACAACCACACAAGCTGAAGCCTCTGATACCTATTTAGGTCTTATTTTATCTCTCAGACCCTTCATCCTCCCTACTTCAATTTTCTGAGATAATGACCTTTGGGTTGTCATTAATCATCAACATTAACAGAAATAAACACATGAAATAGATCCCTCTGTGTGTAATGACTCTATATAATATGTGTGTGTGTCACTTTATGTATTGAATTACTGAAATAAATTAATTTTTTGACTATTCTAATTCATTGAGATGCTCCTGTAGATATTGATTGGAGGATCAAATACAGACTAATATATGGACAGATACAACAGATGCCGGCAGGTAGGTGGCGGCTCCTAGGAACCCGATCTAAGGGCCATAGATCTCTTATTGGCTGGTCCAGATGCTACGAGTCAAAAGGTTTTCTCAAAGTTTCTACTAAATGCCACTTTTACTAATAAATCCCCCTCTATGAGCAATAGCCTGCGCTCCTCGGCCCATCCTGTGTTGTACAACTACATCCCGGTAATGGTGGATATTAAAAAATATATATAATAATAATAATAATAAATATATATATATAAATAAAAATAATAAGAGACCATGCATGTGTGTCTCTCCATAGCAGTTAATGAAAGGTGGTGAAACAGTCAAGTATTTCATTGCTCCCATATACTATACACATGGCCACCTCATGTACCCCACTCCGTCCAGTATATGGGGGGGTCCTACAGATGCCTCCATATGGCATCATTAGTATGTCCCTGCTCCCAGGTTACATGCCATTGTCTGTGGCTAGTACCATTTTATTGTCACTAGCCACAGACATGCATATGTGTCCGGAAGGTTGGGGGTCTGCAGCCTATGGCCGTCCTATGCAGTTACATACAGCCTTGTCTTCTTTGTCTTTCTAGATTCACCCTCGCTACTGAAAACTGGAGCAATGCCATCCAAATAAAACTGATCACTTCTGGAAACTTTTCTCCTTTGTCGCCCTGCGGGTTGTATGAGGGATTCTTACTGGACACATGGAAATAAAACATAATTAATCTATCAGAGAACACCTCCCCCATTCTCCTGCCCGCTGGGGGTGATCACACAATACACACATATACAATGAACACTGTTTATTTCTATACAGAAAGGTGAGAACACTTCGCTTATACAAATGCCATACTCTTCCTTAACCCATAGCGCTGCTCTTCATCATCATCACTGAAGTAATAAGCCAGCGGTCTCCGGCGTCATTGCGGTATATTGCTCGGCCCTTCTGCAAACGGACTGGCTGCAAAATAAACCAACAAGGACGGGTCAAAGAGCCGCACGCTCATCTCTCAATGATGCCCCCCCATTTCGAATGTGGACAGAACAGGGGGCGGCTGCATACTGGAGCCCAAACACAAAATGGACAGACTGTGACTGGACAGTAGAGAGCCCACCCGCAAGACGCGGTACAGACGAGGAGACTCTATCATGACATATGAGGGTGCCTAGAGAGTGGGCTGCCCTGGGACCCCCTCCATCTACCACAACAGAGCTGCAGATTATATGCCCCATGCACTCGTAGATATAAACCTAAAGACCCTCATAAACATTGGATATAAGCCGGACAAATCTGCCAATTTCAGCAGGGCTGGTCGACCATCTGATGTCTATGGTGGCCCCCAGACTCGTTCCCAACACCTGATGTCGGAGGAGAGAAGGGGTTCTCCAGCAATGGGGTCCCCTAAGTGTCAAGATATTTACGTTGTACCGCCTCTTTAAAATAAAATTTGTTTGTACTCTATGGTCTCTTTAGAAAAGAACTTACGGTTTTGAAACTGCGGTGATGTGTAGCGGGTCAGGAGGATGCCGACCCCTTCTATAAGAGCCAATAATATCCCCCCCATCAGCGCGGAGCCCACCATAGCCAGAGGTCCACCTAAGGGATGAAACACAGCCAGTATTTCAGGCAAACAGTCACGGTTCATGGCAGCAAGGGACACACTATGTAAACTACATGCACGTGCATCTCGCATGACTCACCTGGCCCGGCCCCTGCCTCTCTGAACGGGAGCGTGTCAGTTGATTGTGTTACTATATAACTCCACGCTCCAGTCCTGAGAGCCGGCGGCCAGGCCAGGTGAGTCATGTGAGATGCATGCGGGGATACTGCATGCAGCTCGCATAAGTCTGTCTCTGCCCTAACATGCAGTGTGGTCATGTGAGTTATTATCATTGGATTTTTGCAGCTGCTCCAATTTAAGTGATTTTGTATGTGGGTGCTTGAGCATTTAACCCCTTATTGAGCCCCCTTTCCAATAATCTCTAAATATTAAAAAGAGTCCTATCATCATGCACCTCCATTGCAGCCAGAGCCCATCTGTATATTACATAGTCGATCATTATTACTATATGTCCCCTGCAGTGCCCCCCATAGTGCATCCTATTGGTCAGGGGGGTCATATCTAGCTTTATTAGAGTAACATGTAAATGGAATATCTTCTATCATTCTTCTTCTCTGGTGACTAAAGAGATGTCTACAAGTGCGATAGATGTAAAGTGGTGAGGGGCTTCTTACTGCGAGACGCCAGCACGGCCCCGGTAAGAGCTCCGCTGGTGATGGAATTCCAGGGGTCCTCCTTCCCACGAAGCTTCACCAGACCACAGTCAATAGTGGAGAACAAGCCCCCCCATACTGCAAAGCTACCTGTAAGGGAAGGAAGATTATGGAGAAAAACAATAACCAAGCATCATGTGTGAAAGCGCCGAAGAATAAATCACTTTCAACTTCATCTGCTGGACTTGTGCCACGGCAGCGCGGTTGATTAACCCCTTCTCTTCATGCCAGGGAGAAAGATAGTAAAAGGGCAGTAATGGCAGAAACAATGGCGTCCCAATCACACCCCTCACCTCCTATCTGTGGAGCGCGGATTTTGACGGCATTCATACTGCCGCGCATACGGTGCCTGAACCCCTAGGAAGAAAGAAATAAAGAGTGAACGTAACGGCAGTACAGGAGCGAGGAACACGTCTCTGCAGTCAGGGAATGAAGCGGAGGTCACAGGACTTTGGGCCTCAGCCATCATACATGTCATTCATTGGACAAGGACGGAGATACTCACCACCGGAGCATTCCTGAACCCTTTAACTGACTGAAACACCCCTCCCCCGATGAGCCCCATCGTAAAGGCGCCTCCGCAGTCATCGACAATCCTCCAGGGGCTGGAAAAGGAAAAATGGCAGCTGTTATTCCATAATGGATTTAAAGGCCAAGTCTAACCAGCGAAGGAGAAGTCCTGGCCTCCAAACTACCATTGCCAGATCCCCCGGCCTATATACATAGATGGCTGTCAGTGAATGGAAACAGTCTGCTTGAAATGCATCTGACAAAGGAGAACGAGATCTCGGATAAGGTCTGCATCAGTCAGATGTGGCGTCTGAGGCAGTCGGGTGGGATCTGCAGCAGTCACGTGGGGGCCTACAGCAGTCACGTGGGGGGCCCGCAGCAGTCACGTGGGGCGCGTGCAGCAGTCAGGTGAGGCACATGCAGCAGCCGCGTGTGGGGTCTGCAGCTGTCACATGGGGCGCGTACAGCCAGTCACGTGGGGGGCCCGCAGCAGTCACACGGGGGGTCGCAGCAGTCACGCGAGGGTCTGCAGTGGTCACGTGGGGGTAGTCTGCACCAGTCATGTGGGGCATGGACAGCAATTACGTGGGGCGTCCGCAGCAGTCACGCGGGGGGTCTGCAGTGGTCACGTGGGGAGTCTGCACCAGTCATGTGGGGCATGGACAGCAATTACGTGGGGCGTCCGCAGCAGTCATGCGGGGGGTCTGCAGTGGTCACGTGGGGAGTCTTGCACCAGTCATGTGGGGCATGCAGCGTCAATTACGTGGGGCGTCCGCAGCAGTCACCGGGGGGTCCGCAGCAGTCACGCGTGGGGTCTGAAGCGGTCACGCTGGGGTCTGAAGCGGTCACGCGTGGGGTCTGCAGCGGTCACGCGTGGGGTCTGCAGCGGTCACACGTGGGGTCTGCAGCGGTCACACGTGGGGTCTGCAGCGTCACGTGTGGGGTCTGCAGCGGTCACGCGGGGGGTCTGCAGCGGTCACACGGGGGGTCTGCAGCGGTCACGCGTGGGGTCTGCAGCGGTCACACGTGGGGTCTGCAGCGGTCACGTGTGGGGTCTGCAGCGGTCACGCGGGGGGTCTGCAGCGGTCACGCGTGGGGTCTGCAGCGGTCACGGGGGGTCTGCAGCGGTCACGTGTGGGGTCTGCAGCAGTCACGTGTGGGGTCTGCAGCGGTCACGTGTGGGGTCAGCGGCACAGGACGATGGCCGCTCATTGACAGCATGCAGAGATTGTGAAATCTAACGATATATTTCATCACAGGGTCACAAGCGGCGGCCGACATAATCTGAACTGGTCATTAATGATTAGAAATCTGTGATATTTGCTGCACCACGGCTGCTGGTTCCTCACCATTAGTGAGTGAGGCCCAAATAAATGGTTGCTAAGGAGAAGCTTCCATGCTCCCCATAGCAACCAATCACAGTCCAGCTTTCATTTTCCTACAGAAGGTTATGAAATACAAGCGGAGCTCTGATTGGTTGCTACTGACAACAAGCCAATGTGCAACCAAAATTCCCGGCAACCTCCGCGCAGCTGCACAGGTTTCCTCCCACAATGCACCGGGGTGTTGACATCTCCTCCAGAGCCACCACTTCTCTACACAGCTACAGTCACCCTCCAAATATGGAGCAGCTAGGTACTCAGACATCCGTCATGCCCTGCGTTACCATGGTTCCCGCACATATTCCTCCATTCTTTTTTGGGAGTCGGAGCAGCAGGGGAAGTGACGTCATAGCTTTAAGAGCAACAGATCACGTGAGGGAGACAAGCACTTCCTATTGGCAACAGCCGAAAGGAGACGTGGAACGCAGAGACTTGCGTGTCAGCGACGTCATCAGTCTACGACGTCCACACACAGGAGACGGTGAGAGGCGCAGAGCCGGGCTGGTATGGTTATCTTATCCTGAGAGGGTTTCTGTCTTCCTAACTGGAGGAAAACTGCAAGACCCAGCATGGTGCAGAGTGTGGGGGGAGCAGTGTGCGGTCTGGAGCACTACAAGACCCAGCATGGTGCAGAGTGTGGGGGGAGCACTGTGGGGTCTGGGCACTACAAGACCCAGCATGGTGCAGAGTGTGGGGGGAGCACTGTGGGGTCTGGGCACTACAAGACCCAGCATGGTGCAGAGTGTGGGGGGAGCACTGTGGGGTCTGGGCACTACAAGACCCAGCATGGTGCAGAGTGTGGGGGGAGCACTGTGGGGTCTGGGGCACTACAAGACCCAGCATGGTGCAGAGTGTGGGGGAGCACTGTGCCGTCTGGAGAACCACAAGACCCAGCATGGTGCAGAGTGTGGGGGGAGCACTGTGGGGTCTGGGGCACTACAAGATCCAGCATGGTGCAGAGTGTGGGGGGAGCACTGTGGGGTCTGGGGCACTACAAGATCCAGCATGGTGCAGAGTGTGGGGGAGCACTGTGGGTCTGGGGCACTACAAGACCCAGCATGGTGCAGATGTGGGGGGAGCACTGTGGGTCTGGAGAACCCCAAGATCCAGTATGGTGCAGAGTGTGGGCGGTGCAGTGTGGGGTCTGGGCACTACAAGACCCAGCATGGTGCAGAGTGTGGGGGTGCAGTGTGGGTCTGGAGCTCCACAAGACCCAGCATGGTGCAGAGTGTGGGGGTGCAGTGTGGGGTCTGGGGCACTACAAGACCCAGCATGGTGCAGAGTGTGGGGGGTGCAGTGTGGGGTCTGGAGCTCCACAAGACCCAGCATGGTGCAGAGTGTGGGGGGAGCACTGTGGGGTCTGGAGCACTACAAGACCCACCATGGTGCAGAGTGTGGGGTGTGCAGTGTGGGGTCTGCGGAACCACAAGACCCAGCATGGTGCAGAGTGTGGGGGAGCACTGTGGGGTCTGGGGAACCACAAGACCCAGCATGGTGCAGAGTGTGGGGTGTGCAGTGTGGGGTCTGGAGAACCACAAGACCCAGCATGGTGCAGAGTGTGGGGTGTGCAGTGTGGGGTCTGGGGCACCACAAGACCCAGCATGGTGCAGAGTGTGGGGGGAGCAGTGTGGGGTCTGGAGCACTACAAGACCCAGCATAGGGCAGAGTGTGGGGGGAGCAGTGTGGGGTCTGGAGCACTACAAGACCCAGCATGGTGCGGAGTGTGGGGGGTGCAGTGTGGGGTCAGGGGAACCACAAGACCCAGCATGCTGCAGAGTGTGGGGGGTGCAGTGTGGGGTCAGGGGAACCACAAGACCCAGCATGCTGCAGAGTGTGGGGGGAGCACTGTGGGGTCTGGAGAACCACAAGAATCAGCATGGTGCAGAGTGTGGGGGGAGCACTGTGGGGTCTGGAGCACCACAAGAATCAGCATGGTGCAGAGTGTGGGGGGTGCAGTGTGGGGTCTGGAGCACCACAAGAATCAGCATGGTGCAGAGTGTGGGGGTGCAGTGTGGGGTCTGGAGAACTACAAGATCCAGCATTGTGTGGGGTGTGCAGTGTGGGGTCTGGGGAACCACAAGAATCAGCATGGTGCAGAGTGTGGGGGGAGCAGTGTGGGGTCTGGGGAACCACAAGATCCAGCATTGTGCAGAGTGTGGGGTGTGCAGTGTGGGGTCTGGGAACCACAAGAATCAGCATGGTGCAAAGTGTGGGGTGTGCAGTGTGGGGTCTGGGAACCACAAGAATCAGCATGGTGCAGAGTGTGGGGTGTGCAGTGTGGGGTCTGGAGCCCCACAAGAATCAGCATGGTGCAGAGTGTGGGGAGAGCAGTGTGGGGTCTGGGAACCCCAAAAACCAGGGGGTGTAATGTGGAGTCTGGGGCACCACAAGAACCAGCATGGTGCAGAGTGTGGGGGGTGCAGTGTGAGGTCTGGAGCACCACAAGACCCACTGTGGTGCAGAGTGTGGGGGGTGCAGTGTGGGGTCTGGAGCACCACAAGAACCAGGGGGGTGCAGTGTGAGGTCTGGGGCTCCACAAGACCCAGCAGAGTGTGGGGGGTGTAATGTGAGGTCTGGGGCACCACAAGAACCAGCATGGTGCAGAGTGTGGGGGGTGCAGTGTGGGGTCTGGGGCACCACAAGATCCAGCATGGTGCAGAGTGTGGGGGGTGTAATGTGGGGTCTGGGGTACATATTGGGGCTGGCACCGCTCACCTGTGTCCATATCTGCAGGTTGGTGACTTGCGATGCCGCTGCCGTTGGCCCTACAAGCTCGATTGGCGAAAAGAGGGATCCTGAAACATGTGGAGGCCGGTAAGTTGTGTGGCCCCTGAGAGCCCAGCCACCACCGCTCACTTCTATGTCGTCACACTTTGTATTTAGGGTCTGTTCACACATTTAGGATTTGGCAGGAGAAATGCTGCAGAGTTTTCGGTGCATTTTTGCCGCACGTTTTTAGTGCAGATTTTTCCTATTCGTTATAAAGGGGAAATCTGCAGCACAGATTGAAATGTACAGACTTCTTACTGCACACAATCCAGGAGACTGCAGGATTCTCTGATCATTTCCTTCCATCAGGATTCACTTCAGGTTTTGTGACAACTCTGCGCTCAAAAATGCAAGGTGTGCACACAGCCTTATTGTATCTACGTCCGGCACAGAAACATGCGTGACCTGTAATTCTCTGCTGATCACACCCAGGTGTGGAGGTAGTGACCAGAGAGTGCCCTGACACACTGTAACAACACTGCATCCTAGTCAGGTGGTGATTTTAGCCCTAGAATGTCACCATTCACTGACAGCGGCAGACATCTTGAAAATGGTGAACAGATGGTATTTTTTATACTGTGTAGCTAATTGCTCTCACGTTCTGTGCTTCTCCAGAGGCGGCAGAGGAGGTCATCGCTGAGGACTATGATGACGACAATGTGGACTATGAGGCTACGCGGATAGAGAGTCTCCCTCCCAACTGGTACAAGGTGTATGACCCAATATGGTGAGGATCTGCCATGTACATAAGGGGGGGGTGGGGTGTGACGTATTAAACCTGTGGTCATACAACTGTTACATACAGGCCCGGGGGGGCAGACGCTGGTGAGTTAGTCTCATTATGATGCTTGTGATAATGGTGATCTCAGTACTGATGTGTGGATTGTGGGGGTGATGGTCTTCCTTATATCGGGGTTTTCTGTCCCTGTATGACTGTGGATATAGCCTGGTCTTTTCTTCCCCCTTGCAGTGGTCTCCCGTATTACTGGAATGTGGAGACAGACATGGTGTCCTGGTTATCCCCACATGACCCCAACGCCATCATCACAAAATGTCCTTCTAAACAGAAAGGTAACAACAATCGGTCTGTAGCTTTCTTCCTGTTTATTATATTCTCATTTTTCATGGCCAAATGACACTTTTCAGACTCGGAGGAGAGGCCGGAAAAACCAGAGAGGCCTGAGAGAGAGAGGCCGGAGAGGGAAGAGATCAAGGAAAGGAGACACAACCGAAGGGAAGGAGGTCGCTCCATATCAGAAATCCAAAAAAGGTGCCGCACCAGGAGATTGTGAGCAGGTTGTGTGCTAGAAGAGTAGATAATGTCCGAATAACCAGAGTGTCTATTCACAGGGAGGAAAGAGGAAGAGATCGATCCCATGGATCCAAGTGCTTATTCTGATGCTCCAAGGTATGTCAGAGCTGCACTCACTATTCTGCTCCTGCAGTCACTGTGTACATACATTACTGATCCTGAGTTACCTCCTGTATTATACTCCAGAGCTGCACTCACTATTCTGCTGGTGCAGTCACTGTGTACATACATTACATTACTGATCCTGAGTTACCTCCTGTATTATACTCCAGAGCTGCACTCACTATTCTGCTCCTGCAGTCACTGTGTACATACATTACTGATCCTGAGTTACCTCCTGTATTATACTCCAGAGCTGCACTCACTATTCTGCTGGTGCAGTCACTGTGTACATACATTACTGATCCTGAGTTACCTCCTGTATTATACTCCAGAGCTGCACTCACTATTCTGCTGGTGCAGTCACTGTGTACATACATTACATTACTGATCCTGAGTTACTTATTATACTCCAGAGCTGCACTCTCTATTCTGCTGGTGCAGTCACTGTGTACATACATTACTGATCCTGAGTTACCTCCTGTATTATGCTCCAGAGCTGCACTCACTATTCTGCTGGTGCAGTCACTGTGTACATACATTACTGATCCTGAGTTACCTCCTGTATTATGCTCCAGAGCTGCACTCACTATTCTGCTGGTGCAGTCACTGTGTACATACATTACATTACTGATCCTGAGTTACCTCCTGTATTATACCCCAGAGCTGCACTCACTATTCTGCTGGTGCAGTCACTGTGTACATACATTACATTACTGATCCTGAGTTACCTCCTGTATTATACTCCAGAGCTGCACTCACTATTCTCCTGGTGCAGTCACTGTGTACATACATTACATTACTGATCCTGAGTTACCTCCTGTATTATGCTCCAGAGCTGCACTCACTATTCTGCTGGTGCACTCACTGCACCTCTGTCTTACCAGATAACTTCATCTTGAAATAAACACATTCTGCTAATAGGATTGTAATCTTGCTGTACATATTGCTGTTTTCAGAGGGACTTGGTCTACTGGACTTCCAAAAAGAAACGAGGCCAAAACTGGTGCGGACACCACAGCTGCGGGCCCCTTGTTTCAGCAGAGACCATACCCCAGTCCGGGGGCCGTGCTGAGGGCGAATGCTGAAGCCTCTCGTGCTAAACCTGTAGAATGAGAATGAAGATGGTTTTCTGGAGTCCCCGCGTTTGCTTGATTTGTACAGTTTCCCCGGCTCCGTGTGAAATAAAGTGTATTAACCTGTGACCCAAAGAGAATAATGACTTATACTGCAGACACAATGGCTGATGTAGTCTCCACCGCAGGGTTCCTAATGTAGGGTGCTGGTCTCAGTCCCTGCTGTTCTGAGCCAGAGATGGGAAAGACCAGTGTAAGTTCAACATCACCATATTGTGGAAAACCAGGCATCTACTGATTGGAGTGTGTATTATCACCTACCTCTCGGGAGATGCCCAATGTGTTCAGAATTATAGACCAGCAGCTCCCTGACCCAGAGCATTACACCATGTACTGACCGGTAGTGCCCTAGAGAAGAAGCCGATCTATATTGTGCCCCATGCAGGAATATGGATGCAATGCCTTTGCAAGTAATGTCTTTGCCTCTGAGTTAAGCTTGTGATTAAGAGGAGCTTTGGGCTGGGGCGTAACCATCGAGTCACGGGTGCTGCGACTGAGCCTAGGGGTACAAGAGCCACCAACCCCAGCGCTTAGTGAATCTCACAAAGGACACACATCCAGCAGAAATGCATCGCAGCACAGAAACCACTCAGGTCCCTGCACGCTAAACGTTGGCTGGGAGCTGACGACTGAGGTGTCGCGACAGAGGACGTGCATGATTGTGCCATCTTACACCTTGGCGTGCGCTGGCTACAGAGGTCACCGGGTGAAGAGGAGTAGAATGCTTTGTTTTAATTATATGTTAGACAGAACAGGGACATCTAAACCAGGATGGGGACATACAGGAGCATCTCAATAAATGAGATTATCATCAAACAGTTAATTTATTTCAGTAATTCAATACATAAAGTGGAAAACATATATTATATAGCGTCATTACACACAGAGGGATATATTCATGTGCTTATTTCTGTTAATGTTGATGATTAATGAAAACCCAAAGGTCATTATCTCAGAAAATTGAAGCAGGGAGGATGAAGGGTCAGAGATAAAATATGACCTAAATAGTATCAGAGGCTTCGCCTTGCGTGGTTGTGAGAGTCACAACCACTATAAAAGCAGATCACGGCTGCTGCAGTCCCCAGCGTGGAGCATATAGAGTAGGGAGGATGAAGGGTTAAACACCGCACTGCCGTATTCCACCAGACAAAGGGTGAATATAATATTGATTTATTAGTCAACATGTTTCAGGGCTCCCTGGCCTCTTCCTCAGGACAAATCAATATCATATTGCCATGTTTCTGTGAGCCCTGAAACGTGTTGAGTAACAAATCAATATTATATTCACCCTTTGATGTCTCATGGAAACCAGCAGCACTGTGTTTAACCCTTCATCCTCCCTACTTTACTTTTCTCAGATAATGATGACCTTTGGGTTTTCATTGGCTGTAAAGGTACCGTAACACGGTACGAGATAGTGAACAATATCGCTTAAAAGTCACGGGTTTGGCGCCGTTCAAACATCGTTAGGACGTCGTTGCGTGTGACACAGATATGGATATGATAAATCATTGGATCGTTGATCACAGATTTGAGAACATGTCCTCAAATCAAAACGTTCCTCGATCAGCCAACCTTGCTGCATCGTTGTGTGTGACACCAATAACGATGTCGTTAACGACTTCCCCTATTCACATCAGTGAACAAGTATCGTTCGCTGGGTTGTGCGAATGACCATGCTCGCCACATCGTTGGCACGTCATCCCACGATATCTAGATGGTGACAGCTCACCAACGATGTCAAAACGACCGAGATCTTAATGACATTGCAGCGTATAACAGTATCTTAAGCCATAATCATCAATATTAACAGAAATAAAGTCATCTATTTCATGTGTAATGACTATATAATATATGCATTTCACTTTATGGATTGAATTACTGAAAAATAAATAAATTAGAATATCATCAAAAAGTTATTAGGATGCACCTGTATATACCAGAATTGGGACAGTAATACATAAGGAGAGGGCACTTCATGTGTCTTTATAGGATCTTAATTCCTACAAGGGCCATAACTCTGACAAGTGCAGGGACGGGGCCCAGGTCCATGTTTTGCATCTTGGCCCATCAGACTATTAAGGCTACGTTACACACACCGATATATTGGTCTCAGATCTCTGGTTGCAGTGAAATCATGGACACATTGTTGTATTTTGTGGCCGTGAACAAATGTAACAATGTGTCCATGATTTCACTGCAACCAGAGATCTGAGACCAATATATCGGTGTGTGTAACGTAGCCTTTAGTTTTGGACATTTGTTTGGGTCCAGTCAGTCATGGAAATACCTTTTTTTTATTTGTTGTGGTTGAGGCAGATAAAAACACTTGTAAAAATCAGAAACAAATGGTTTAATGAAGTTCGAAAAACAACCTTAAAAATTGTAATAACAGCACAAGTCCAATGTATAACAATGATGGATGGCCTGAAGATTACATCAGATAAGACCACCCAATGTCAGGGCACAGGGGGCTTCAGAGAACAGAAGTCACAACAGGTAAAAACACAAACTAAACATGATGGACAGGACGGACGGACGCCAGTGACCAGATCTGTGATCAGCGAGTTCTCATCCCTGTAGCTCTGGCGATACATCGGCCCATGAGGAATGTGATGGATTGGGTCCGACGTCATCATACACAGATCTTAGGAACGCAATATACAATGGGAAGAGTAAAGCCAGACCCTTATTAGTGAGGGTACGTGCGCACATCATCTGCATAAAAAAACATAACCCCGCAATGTAATCTCACTGCGCACGTTCCATCACTCGGGCTTCAGAAGTGACGGCTCTGTTATTCTGCCACCCCTATATTACATAGGAAGACACTAAAGGAAGAACACCGCCAGCGGCTCCCCACAGCGTCTTTGCTCAAAAGACTCCATGCCGAAATGTGAGATGCTGTGTGCACGTACCCTTAGATGAGGTCAAATACCTGCTGGGGGGTGGGGGGGTTTGTGTTCTGGCTCTGACCACCATAAGTGATATCTGAATACACAAAGACCTTGTGTTACATTCTGAAAGCCAACTTCCCCCCCCACCCTCACAGGAGTTAACACCCCACTGAGAATGCACGCTCCACTTGGCGGAGCATCCATGTACATGAGGCGGGAATAACAGGGAGGGGAGCGTGCAGCCGACAAGCTATTAAAGGTAGATGGACACTCGTAAAGGGATTATTTCCAAGACTCCCAGTTATTCCTTAACCACCAGATAGAGGATAATTTACTGATTGCTGCGAGTCAGATTACTAAATCCTTCCCCCAATAATCCCAAAACCAGAGGTTGTGCATGCCCACCTCCACTCTATTAAATATCTATGGTGTTGCCATATGATGTCATCTCTATAGACAATGGAACCCCATTCTTTAGGCCCCGTCACACCTGGCAACAGAGCTGCGGATGTCGGTCGGCGGGTGCGCGCACATTTTTGGCGCATCACTGTCCCCCATTTACATGGGGCGACATCTCCAGCCCCGCGCCGGCGAGCTGTCAGGCGGCATTGCCGCTGGGGTGTCTGAAAACCCCAGCGGCGATGCAGGACAATGAGAACCTATGGTTCCCATCGCTTTGACAGGTCGCCGGCGGACGGTTACATGGGGCAATGTGTACACATCGCCCCAGATCGGTCGCCTGGTTTCAGAGCACTGCTCTGAACCAGGCCACCTCCCGGTGGCACCAACATCGCCCCTTTACATGAGGCGACGTAGGCCACGCCCCTACGTCACCGATGTAATCGACGGCGATGTCACCCCGTGTGACGGGCCCTTTAAAGTTAGTGAATATTTCAGCAGTCGGACCCCCAGTGATCAGTAAGTGACCCTCTATCCTGGGGTATCAGTAAGGGGGGCAGTCATTTTGGGCTGATTTTTCCCACGCTGTCCATGTCTCAGGCTCCTGTTCCACCAAGGTAGAAGAGTTTGCGTCTGGTCATAGTCAGGTTCTTGAGGGTGGTCTACAGTTTGCTCTTGCAGAACTACAAGTTCCCAGCGTGCCCTGACAGTCAACAGGAGAAGGTTGAAGCGCTCTATGAGATAGAGCTTAAAGTGTCTACACAGAAGGTCCATCTATGGGGTAATCTCTAGACTATAGGCCATTGCCGACTGTGCGGTGGATTTTCGGTCATCCTTGCCGTACCTGGTGCGGTGGGTTTTGTCATCTTGGTTGCCAATGCGGTGGGTTTTGGTCATCCCTTGGTGCCGGTGCGGTGGGTTTTCGGTCATCCCCCTGGTGATCGGTGTGGTTGGTCTTTGGCCGCAGAGGCTCAGTCTTCGGGCTCGTACTTGCTCAGGCTCCGGCGCAGCTCCCGGATCTGCTCGTTCTTGCGGCTCAGCATGTCCTTCATGTTGCGGTAGGCCCCGGTCTCCTGAACTTCTTGTCCAGCTCCTTCTCGGCCATCAGCAGCTGCTCGTTGACCCGCAGGAGCTCGTGCTTGGTCTTGGTCAGGTTCTCCTCCAGGCCCCTCTGGTTGGCGTGTGGTCCCCCAGGGTCTTCTGGAATTCCAGCTTGAGGTTGGCCATGGTGTCCTCCAGCTGGCGGGCGTCCTGTGAGGCCTGGCGGGCGTCCTGGACCTGGTGCTGGGTCTGCAGCTCGTGGAGGGCCCGCTCGGCCTTGCTCTTGTGGTCCAGGGCGGTGGTGGCCTGGCTCTCCAGGGTGCGGAGCCGGGCCCGGAGCTTGTCGTTCTCCTCCTGGAGGCGGCTGATCTGTCCGTGGAGGAGGTCCGCGGAGCCGCCATCGCTCAGGGGGCCAGCCTGGGCTTGCTGGTCACCGGGCCCTTGGGGAGGGCCCCAGCTCCTGGCTCTTCTCCAGCTCGGCCACTTGCTCCAGCAGCTGGCGGTTCTCCAGCTCGGAGATGTCGGTGTGGAGCCGCAGGTGCCAGTGCTGGGCCTGGGAGAAGAGCTGCTGCAGCAGCAGGACATTGGTGTGCGCAGAGTTGATGAGCTCCAGCTCCAGCTCGCTCAGCACCACCGCCTGCAGGCCGCACAGCAGCTCCGTCACCTCTTCCGCCGTGTACGTGTCCTCCACCAGCCGGCCCTCCCGCACGTCCTGGAAGCAGGAGGCCACGCTCTTCAGCCGGAGCAGCCGCTTACACTGGGCGAAGCGCATGTAGCTGAGGACCTCCCCGCGGTGCTGCTCACTCAGCTCCGCCATCTTCACCGGCCGCCAACGTCACCATGGTAACCGCCGCTGTCATCCCGCCTCTTATAGGAGCCTGTGCCCACAGTAAAGATGGCGCCGGGAGAAACAGCGACTGTGATTGGGCGAACCGGCATCGAGATCGCGGATTGGTCAAGAGATATACTCATAAAGCTTCTCATTGGTTAACATCTCATAGCAGTTAGGAACGTCCTCATGTAATTGGTTAATACTGACAGGACCCCGCTACAAAGCTTTCATTGGTTAATATCTACTAGGTTTGCGCTTCCCTGACGCTGATTGGTTAATACTGATAGAGCCCGCCCCTTCCGGCGTCATCTGAGCCTCCTCTCCGGGCAGGATAAACATGGCGATGCCCTTGTGTTTGCGGGCGCTGAGGCTGTCCCGGGCGGCGCGGCTCCTGAGGACGGCCCCGGTATACAGGCTGCACACGGCTCCCCGGGCTGAGGCCACAACCCCGGTGACGGTCAGTCATGGCGGCCCGGACACACACGAGCACGACGACCATGACCAGATGAACATGTACGACAAGGTAACGTCACAGGAGTCAGCGACCAATCACAGTGCAGCTCTCATCTGTCAACCCGCCCCGGGAGATAGAAGCAGAACGCTGATTGGTGGCTGCAGGGAGAGCGCCTCCTGTGTCTCTGATCACTACATACAGCCACCACTAGGGGAGCGCTCTACATAGAGATTATAGAGTCACCACTAGGGGAGATCACTACATACAGATTATATAGCCACCACTAGGGGAGCTCTCTACATACAGATTATATAGCCACCACTAGGGGAGCTCCTACATACAGATTATATAGCCACCACTAGGGGGAGCTCACTACATACAGATTATACAGCCACCACTAGGGGGAGCTCTCTACATAGAGCTTATACAGTCACCACTAGGGGGAGCTCACTCACATACAGGTAATACAGACACCACTAGGGGGAGTCACTACATAGAGATTATACAGCACCACTGGGGGAGCTCTCTACATACAGATTTATACAGACACCACTAGGGGGAGTCACTACTAGATTAACCACCACTAGGAGATTCATACAACGGTAATACGACACCACTAGGGGAGATCACTACATAAGATTATACAGCCACCACTAGGGGGAGCTCACTACATAGAGATTATACAGCCACCACTGGGGGGAGCTCTCTACATACAGATTTATACAGACACCACTAGGGGGAGCTCACTACATACAGATTATACAGTCACCACTAGGGGGAGATCACTACATACAGATTATACAGTCACCACTAGGGGAGCTCCTACATACAGATTATACAGCCACCACTAGGGGAGCTCACTACATACAGATTATACAGCCACCACTGGGGGAGCTCACTACATACAGATATACAGCCACCACTAGGGGGAGCTCACTACATACAGTTATACAGCCACCACTAGGGGGAGCTCACTACATACAGATTATACAGTCACCACTAGGGGGAGCTCACTACATAAGATTATACAGCCACCACTAGGGGGAGCTCACTAATACAGATTATACAGCCACCACTAGGGGGAGCTCACTACATACAGATTATACAGCCACCACTAGGGGAGCTCACTACATACAGATAATACAGCCACCACTAGGGGGAGCTCACTACATACAGATTATACAGCACCACTAGGGGGAGCTCACTACATACAGCTTATACAGCCACCACTAGGGGAGCTCCACTACAGTACAGCTTATACAGCCACCACTAGGGGGAGCTCACTACATACAGATTATACAGCCACCACTAGGGGGAGCTCACTACATACAGATTATACAGCCACCACTAGGGGGAGCTCACTACATAAGATTATACAGCCACCACTAGGGGGAGCTCACTACATACAGATTATACAGCCACCACTAGGGGGAGCTCACTACATACAGATTATACAGCCACCACTAGGGGGAGCTCACTACATACAGATAATACAGCCACCACTGGGGGAGCTCACTACATACAGATTATACAGCCACCACTAGGGGAGCTCACTACATACAGTTATACAGCCACCACTAGGGGGGACTCACTATATACAGATTATACAGTCACCACTGGGGGAGCTCACTACATACAGATTATACAGCCACCACTAGGGGGAGCTCACTATATAAGATTATACAGCCACCACTAGGGGGAGCTCACTACATACAGATAATACAGCCACCACTAGGGGGAGCTCACTACATACAGATTATACAGCCACCACTAGGGGGAGCTCACTACATACAGATTTATACAGCCACCACTAGGGGGAGCTCACTACATACAGCTTATACAGCCACCACTAGGGGGAGCTCACTACATAAAGATTATACAGCCACCCTAGGGGAGCTCACTACATACAGATTATACAGCCACCACTAGGGGGAGCTCACTACATAAAGATTATACAGCCACCACTAGGGGGAGCTCACTACATACAGATTATACAGTCACCACTAGGGGGAGCTCACTACATAAGGATTATACAGCCACCACTAATGGGAGCTCACTGCATACAGATCTATACAGCCACCACTATGGGAGCTCACTGCATACAGATCTATATAGCCACCACTAGGGGGAGAACACTGCATACAGATTATACAGCCACCACTAGGGGGAGCTCACTACATAAGATTATACAGCCACCACTAGGGGGAGCTCACTACATAAAGATTATACAGCCACCACTAGAGGGAGCTCACTGCATAAAGATCTATACAGCCACCACTAGGGGGAGAATCACTACATACAGATTATACAGCCACCACTAGGGGGGAGCTCACTACATACAGATTATACAGCCACCACTAGGGGAGTCACTAGCATACAGATTATACAGCCACCACTAGGGGAGCTCACTGCTAACAGATTATACAGCCACCACTAGGGGGAGACACTACATACAGATTATACAGCCACCACTGGGGGAGCTCACTACATACAGATTATACAGCCACCACTAGGGAGCTCACTCATACAGATTATACAGCCACCACTAGAGGGAGCTCACTGCATACAGATTATACAGCCACCACTAGGGGGAGCCCAATATATACAGATTATACAGCCACCACTAGAGGGAGCTCACTGCATACAGATTATACAGCCACCACTAGGGAGCCAATATATACAGATTATACAGTCACACTAGGGGAGTCATACAATAATTATACAGCACCACTAGTGCTCACTACATACAGATTTAACACCCATGAGGGGAGCCACTACATACAGATTTATACAGTCACCACTATGAGGAGCTCACTACATAAAGATTATACACCCACCACTAGGGGAGCTCACTACATAGAGATTATACAGCCAGCCACTAAGGGGAGCTGACTACATACAGATGTATACAGTCACCACTAGAGGAGCTCACTACACTACAGATGTATACAGTCACCACTAGGGGAGCATTGCATACAGATGTATACAGCACCGCTAGGAGGGAGCTGCTACATACAGATTTATACAGCCCACCAGCTAGAGGAAGCTGCTACATACAGAGTGTATACAGTCCACCACTAAGGTAGCTGGCTGCATACAGATGTATACAGTCCGCTAGTGACTGCTTATACAATGTATACTCACCGCTAGTGGTGAGCTGGCTACATACAGATTATACATCCCACTGCTAGAGGAGGGCTTATACAGTCGCCACAGAGGACTGCTGCTACAGATTATACAGTCACCACTAGAGGAGCTGGCTCATACAATAGATTATACAGCACCACTAGAGGGAGCTGCTGCATACAGATGTATACAGTCACCACTAGAGGGAGCTGGACTCATACAGATGTATACAGTCACCACTAGAGGGAGCTGGCTGCATACAGATGTATACAGCCACCACTAGAGGGAGCTGACTACATGCAGATGTATACAGTCACCACCGGAGGGAGCTGACTACATGCAGATGTATACAGTCACCACTAGAGGGAGCTGACTATATATACAGTAGATGTATACAGTCACCACTAGAGGGAGCTCACTACATACAGATTATACAGTCACCACGAGAGGGAGATCAATACATACAGATTTATAGAGCCAGCACTAGGGGAGCTGACTACATACAGATTTATACATCCACCACTAGGGGGAGCTCTCTACATAGATATATAGATCCAGTCCAATGTAGAAAAAAAGAGAAGCGGCACTCACCCTTTTAGATGCCAAATCCTTTTTCGTCTTGCTCATCTTAGCATAGACAAATCAGGCGGGGAGAGGGAGTGGTGGACGACGCCTTGCCTTTCGCAGCTCTTGCTGCTTCAACGGTTCCAGTGGCCATTGTCCGCCGACCCCCACTCCCTCTCCCCGCTTGATTTGTCTATGCTAAGATGAGCAAGACAAAATAAAGGATTTGGCATCTAAAAGGGTGAGTGCCGCTTCTCTTTTTTTCTACATTGGACTGATTATCTGTTTGCTTATTGAAGCGTGCAACGCCCGTTGCCAGGAGGAACCCCAGGTAGCCTTACACTTCTTTGCAGATAACCTGCTGGTGCCCGGTGCTCTTCACAATTGGAGATATATAGATCCACCACTAGAGGGTGCTCACTGCATTAAAAAATGTCTAAACATTGGAATTGTAACACCAGGAAGGAGAAGTTGTGGAATTATTGAATCACATGGTTCTGATCTGCAAATGATGGAAAATTGAAACAATATCTTCACATTTTTAGTTCTGTTTCTGCGCCATACAGAGACTGAGATTATTAATGGTGTCTGAGGAAGGTTCTGCCACTGAATGCACTTGGGCAAATCATCAAGATCCTCTGCTGGCAGCTCCTATGTAATCACCCAGCGATGATGTCCCAGATGTGCTCCATGGAGGCTCTGCAGCCGGGGGTGACGGTTTAGGCCTCATAAGCTGCGCACAGTAGAACCAACAACGTGGTCTGTGATTGTCGTGTTGAGAAACGGCTAAGGGGAAGATTTCATGTCATTGCCCACGTGTTCTCCAGGCCAATATCCAGCAATATACTGATCACTGAACAGCACAGACCTCCATTTCAGCCTTCATTGGCCATTCTTATTTTTCCATCATTTGCAGATCAGTCTTGTCTCCATCCTGTGATTTCTATCATTCTATGACTTCCTTCATTGATTTCGATGTGTAATATATAGAGCCACCACTAGGGGGAGCCTGCTGCACATGTGGGTTTATACTGCCCTAAATATTTTGAATAGTTATATAATTCCATAGCATTGAGCTCCACCTAGTGGCCACTGCGGGAACATAACTGCCTTTATCCTATGCCAGTGTTTTAGGGAATTGCACCTTATTTAATTAGTGTAAAATGTATAATATTTTTATATATTTCTGCACGGTATATTACCGCCTCCTATGCTGTTATTCTTCTGAGGCCCAGTGACTTCACGGTGCCCGTTGAGGCTGCTGGGTACCTCTTGCTCATCGGTCCCCTCTCCAGCTGCTGTTCCCACTTCCTGCAGCAGAGGGCAGTGTGGCTCCACCGTACCCCGGTGTGATTGATGTGGATGGTCTTCTTCTTGCTCCCCCCTCCCCCCGCTCATCTTCTTTTCTAGTTCTTGGTCTCTTTAGCGTCTTTCAGCCTCTCCTGCCTTTCTGTGCAGCCTCTATTGTGTTGGGCCTCCTCATTAGCGGCGCTGCCTTTGTTCGGGGGCCGCTGCGGCTCTTCTCTCCCCCTGCGCTCAGCCCCCGTGTGACGAGAACAGATAATGGCACCTGGCCCTTTCATGTCTCCTGTGTATCTGTCTGGAGAGTGACGCTGCTGTCCCCAGGAGCTTGCACTCTAAAGTGACTTCATTGCTGCGGTTCCCCTGATTTTAACCCTTTATCCGCGACCTGTGATCACCTGTTGGACGTGTCTGTTTAACCCTTTTCCCCCTTAAATCTATTTTCTTTTCCAGAACCCGGACTGGCACGGATTCAGCGATGACCCGGAGCAGGACGTCCGGAACATGCGGATGGTTCTCTTCTTCGGCGTGTCGGTCTGTCTGGTGCTGGTCCCCATCTTTATCTACTACTCTCCAGAGAGGGGGTGAGTGCCCCGGTGCTTCCTTTCTCCCTATAATCTCATTGTGCTCCCACCCGCCGCGCCGTAAGTACAATAAAGCGCTCACGTGGCGGCCATCACTTAGTCATCTGAGGGGGAGAATATATTGCGGCTATACGTCTTCTCCTGACAGATAATGCTCCGTCAGACTCATCGCCGGAGTGACAGGAGCCCCCCCATATCTGCTGCCCCAGTTGGGGGGGTGTAGATTGGAAGCACAAACCCCCCATAGACCGGAGCAGCTATATATAGCGGGTAATTGCTTGTTCAGTAGGCCGGAGTGGGGTCTGATAACAAGGCCAGGGGACAGATGCGGGGTCAGCTCACCCCCGGCACTGACGTCCTGCACCGTGCGGTGTGATTAGTGCCCGGCACAGGGTAGGGCTGTGCAGCCGCTCCGCGCCTCCTGAGGGAGAGACCTAATGAGCACAAATCAATTATTTATTTTCACGCTGCGCTGAAAGGAATTGGCAGAGCGGCTCGTCCCCCCAACATCACACAGCAGCGGCCCCTAATCATGGCACGTCCTGCAGGACCCCCCCCCCCCATCTGCGCCAGTCACACTCGCCCGGCGTCCATAGTTGGCACTAGCTCTGCCCAGATCCGTGGTGCCCGCTGCCGACAAATATGTCATGTCAGGAAGCCGAGATCCTGGGCCTGAGCGAGACCCCCGAACTGCCGGAGATCAGGGAGGGGGAGATAATAAGGTGTTGGCAGAGGGGGCGCAGGGGGAAGCTGCTGTTTTCTGCCTCTCCGTGGGAGTTCGACATGTTGTGGCTGAGGCTCACAGCGGAGGTGAGGAAGCTGTTAATACGCTTTAATGAGTGTCGGCATCTGCCAGAAATAGCGGCTCCACTTAATAATGCAGCGAAGCAGGAGATGTGTGCAAGCATGTTATATGGGGGGGACGCTGGGTCTATACCCCCTCCACAAAGACCTTTACACTGCACCCTCACTCACAACTTTCTCCTTTGCACCCCCCCCATCTCATACCCTCCTCTGCTTCTCTCCACGTGCCCATTCCTGTACAGCAGGGGTCCCCAAATCCAGGCCTCAAGGGCCGCCAACAGTGCATGTTTTCAGGATTTCCTTAGTATTGCACAGGGGTTGGAATCATCACCTGTGCAGATGATCACATTAACACCTGTGCAATACTAAGGAAATCCTGAAAACCTGCACTGTTGGCGGCCCTCGAGGCCTGGAGTTGGGGACCCCTGCTGTACGTTGTCCTCCCTTTGTGCACTGTGCCCCTCACTGTGTGCTGTCCTTAAGTAATCTGTGCCCCCCCCAATCTCTTATCCTCCTATGCTTCTCTCCTTGTCCCCCCCCTTTGCATGCTGTCTCCCATTCTGCACACTTTTCCCCCCCTCTGTGCGCTGTCCCTTAGTAACCTGTTCCCCCTTTGCGTGTTGTCCCCCCTCTGTGACATCCCTTAGTAACTTGTTTCCCCCCCCCCCTGTTATGTCCCTTAGTAACTTGTCCCCCCCCCCTCTGTAAAGTTCCTTAGTAACCTGCCCCCCTTTGTGATGTCCCTGTCACCCCCCCCTGTGCGCTGTCCCTTAGTAACCTGTGCCCCCTTTGCGTGTTGTCCCCCCTCTGTGACATCCCTTAACTTTTTCCACCTTTGTGCATTGTCCCACCCCCTCTGTAATGTTCCTTAGTAACCTGTCCCCCCTTTGTGATGTCCCTGTCACCCCCCCCCCCCCCCCCCCCCCCCCCCCGTGCGCTGTCACTTAGTAACCTGTGCCCCCTTTTCTCTGCAGGATGAGGATCTGGGCTCGTAGAGAAGCTGAGCGGCAGATAAAGAAGAAAGAGGCGCTGGGGCTGCCACTCATCGAAATGAACTATTATGACCCGCAGCGCCTGGTGCTTCCCTCTGAAGATGACTAGTCGCCGTCCCCCCCCCGTCCCCCTGCTGATTTAATAAAGTGCAATGTGTCACCCTCACTCTGTAGTTGTGTTCTTCCTCTTCGCGCCTCTCCGGCCGCCATTGATGTTCCTTGTTCCAGTTTTGCACCATTTTTCGTTTCCTCTCCTGCCTGGCGCTCGGTGACCCGCGGAGGCGCCCGGTCTTGTCATGGATGGAGTCAAGCGCTGGGGGTCGGGCGAGGAGTCCGGTACATGCAGCTTATGATGTTTCGGTTTAATCTCATCCCGTAGATTTTTGGAGTTTCTATAGGATGACTGTGCCATGAATGTACCGCGGTGATCATCACTGTGCCAGAGGGAGGCGGCCATATTGGGTCCCACAGTGTGATGCTGGGAGTTGTAGTTACATAAGTGTCAGGTGTTCCCGTCTGTTGTATAATGGGATCTACTCTGCACCTTTCACCACAGCTGGGGGATGTGGTATAAGTCCTCACGTCCTTCAGGCGGCAGGTGAAGGGTTACTGAGCCGCGGGGATTTGGGTTTAAATCTGCGGGTTAAACTGGCTAAAGAGCTGGAGTAATCCGGGGGAGGAGGGAGGCGCAGGAGCACCAGGACGCCACCTCCCTCACTACACCTGACCCTGACCTCAGACCACCCTGTACTGGGCACCACCCCGCAATGACCCCCAGCCACAGGGAAGGGGACACCGTCTGACAATGACCCCCCGGAAGGGGACACCGTCTGACAATGACCCCCCGGAAGGGGACACCGTCTGACAATGACCCCCCGGAAGGGGACACCGTCTGACAATGACCCCCCGGAAGGGGACACCGCCCGACAATGACCTCCAGGAGGGGGACCCCGTCCGGCACTAACCTCCAGGAAGGGGCACTGCCCGGCATTGACCTCCAGGAAGGGGATACCGCCTGGCATTGACCTCCAGGAAGGGGATACCGCCTGATAATGACCCCCCAGGAAGGGGATACCGCCTGGCATTGACCTCCAGGAAGGGGATACCGCCTGATAATGACGCCCGGGAAGGGGATACCAGCTGGCATTGACTTCCAGGAAGGGGACACCACCTGATAATGACCCCCCAGGAAGGGGACACCGCCTGACAATGACCCCTAGGAAGGGGATACCGCCCGGCATTGACCTCCAGGAAGGGGACACCGCCTGATAATGACGCCCGGGAAGGGGGCAACCGCCTGACAATCACCCTCAGGAAGGGGACACTGCCTGACAATGACCCCCCCAGGAAGGGGACACCGCCTGACAATGACCCCCAGGAAGGGGACACCGCATGACCATGACCCCCAGGAAGGGGATACCGCCCAGCCTTGACCTCCAGGAAAGGGACACCGCCTGATAATGACCCCCAGGAAGGGAACACCACCTGATAATGACCCCCCAGGAAGGGGACACCGCCTGACAATGACCCCCAGGAAGGGGATACCGCCCGGCATTGACCTCCAGGAAGGGGACACCGCCTGATAATGACGCCCGGGAAGGGGGCACTGCCTGACAATCACCCTCAGGAAGGGGACACTGCCTGACAATGACCCCCCAGGAAGGGGACACCGCCTGACAATGACCCCCAGGAAGGGGACACCGCATGACCATGACCCCCAGGAAGGGGATACCGCCCAGCCTTGACCTCCAGGAAAGGGACACCGCCTGATAATGACCCCCAGGAAGGGAACACTGCCTGATAATGACCCCCAGGAAGGGAACACCGCCTGATAATGACCCCCAGGAAGGGAACACCGCCTGATAATGTCCCCCAGGAAGGGGACACTGCCTGACAATGACCCCCAGGAAGGGGATACCGCCCGGCATTGACCTCCAGGAAGGGGACACCACCTGATAATGATGCCCGGGAAGGGTGCACCGCCTGACAATCACCCTCAGGAAGGGGACACCGCCTGACAATGACCCTCCCAGGAAGGGGACAACCGCCTGACAATGACCCTCCCAGGAAGGGGACATTGCCTGACAATGACCCCCCCCAGGAAGGGGACACTGCCTGACAATGACCCCCCCAGGAAGGGGACACTGCCTGACAATGACCCCCCCCAGGAAGGGGACACTGCCTGACAATGACCCCCCCAGGAAGGGGACATCGCCTGACAATGACCCCCCCAGGAAGGGGACACTGCCTGACAATGACCCCCCAGGAAGGGGACAACCCGCCTGACAATGACCTCCAGGAAGGGGGCACCGTCTGATAATGACCCCCGGGAAGGGGGCCTCGCCCGGCACTGACCTCCAGGAAGGGGATACTGCCTGACAATGACCCCCAGGAAGGGGACACCGCCTGACAATGACCCCCAGGAAGGGGACACACCGCCTGACAATGACGCCCAGGAAGGGGACACCACCCCACAATGACCCCCAGGAAGGGGGCACCGCCCTGCATTGCCTCCAGGAAGGGGACACCATTGTACAATGACCCACCAGCCATGGGGAAGGGGGTATTGCCTGACAATGATCCCCAGGAAGGGGCACTGCTGATGGGTGAGGGGGCTTTGCTGCTAGCTGATGGGGGGGATGTTTGGTGCCATGGGGAAGTGGGCACCACTGAAGGGTGGGGGGCTCTGCTGCCAGTCGCATGGGGGGTTTTGGTGGCCAGAGGGGTGGCACCGCTGATAGGTAGGGGGTACTGCTGCTCAGGAGGGAGGTACTGGTGTGGGGGGCACCACTAAGGCTGGGGGCACCGCTGTCATGAGGGGGGGGCTCCGCTCTGGAGTTTGCGGCTTTATCAAATTCTCAAGGACGCTCGGTGACAGGTGCCGGACCTGGGGAGATAGTTGGGGAGTTACCATGGAAACATCTCTAACCATTCTGCATCTCAACATCACTTAACCCCTCCCATGCCAGACATCATTAGCGCAGCACCCAAACACCGCTGCACTGAGCGGCTGTGACCCTGTGCGCTGCGCCGCTGCGTGCCATCTATTAACCCTTCACAGTGTGCGATCTGCTGGAGGCTAAAGGCAAATGTGACCGGACTATTTACTGGGCAGTATGCAAAAACATAGTGTTACCTGCCCGGGACGCCGGATTTATCCCCTGATTGGTAGGAATGCCTGAGATTGGTATAATAGTGTGGGAGGAGATGATGCTTTACACTGCAGGCAGGAGGCAACCGAGACCAAAACCCCACAACTCTCCCCAGAACAGCCCTTAACCCTTACACCGCCCGAGTCCTATACAGCCTCCTTAACCCTTACACCGCCTGAGTCCTATACAGCCTCCTTAACCCTTACACTGCCTGAGTCCTCTACAGCCTCCTTAACCCTTACACCCCTGAGTCTGTCACCACACTATCATCCCAACCACCCAGCCTTACACCTCTAACCCTTACACGCCCGAGTCCTCTACAGCCTCTTAACCCTTACACCGCCTGAGTCCTATACAGCCTCCTTAACCCTTACACTGCCTGAGTCCTTACAGCCTCCTTAACCCTTACACCGCCTGAGTCCTTACAGCCTCTTAACCCTTACACCGCCTGAGTCCTTACAGCCTCCTTAACCCTTACACCGCCTGAGTCCTATACAACCTCCTTAACCCTTACACCGCCCGAGTCCTATACAGCCTCCTTAACCCTTACACCGCCCAGTCCTCTACAGCCTCCTTAACCCTTACACCGCCTGAGTCCTTACAACCTCCTTTTAACCCTTACACCGCCGAGTCCTATACAACCTCTTAACCCTTACACCGCCCGAGTCCTATACAGCCTCCTTTAACCCTTACACCGCCCGAGTCCTATACAGCCTCCTTAACCCTTACACCGCCCAAGTCCTATACAGCCTCCTTTAACCCTTACACCGCCCGAGTCCTCTACAGCCTCCTTAACCCTTTACACCGCCCAGTCCTATACAGCCTCCTTAACCCTTACACCGCCGAGTCCTATACAACCTCCTTAACCCTTAAACCGCCCGAGTCCTATACAGCCTCTTAACCCTTACACCGCCCAAGTCCTATACAGCCTCCTTAACCCTTACACCGCCCGAGTCCTATACAGCCTCCTTAACCCTTAGCACGTGCAACACTCTATACCTTTACTGCGAGTTTATTTTACCTCAGAATATCTGTACCTACAAATTGGAGGTATAAGTCTTAATTACAACAAGTCACCATTATACAGCTCTTACCTTACACCGCCTGGTTCCTACACCAATTAACCCGAGTCTATACAAGCCTCTAACCATACAACTCCGATGTCTACACGCTCTTAATTAACGGAAATCTATCAGCCTACAACAGTCCACGTGACACGTATTTTGGTGAGTTTTTTACCTCAGAATTTGTAGCCAAACACTGGGGTGAATAAAAAAAGCATTGACCCTTTTCTCATTTTTTTACTGACGCCTGTTTTGTCTACAAATTCCTGAGGTAAAAAACTCACCAAAACTCATGTGTGCACAAGGCTAACTCCGAGCTAATAATCCTAACGCAACACTGCCCAGTTCCTATTTCAGCGAATTTTTACCCTAAATTTGTAGCCTATACAGCTGGTGTAAATACAGACATGGTGCCGGTTCCTATATACTTTTCCTCATCTGCCCATCCTGGTTATGTCTTACCAAATGCCTGAGTTAAAAACTCCACCAATACTGCGAGTCGCATACAGTCCTTAACCCTTGCCCGAGTCCTATCAGCCTCCTTAACCCTAACACTGCCTGAGTCCTATGCAGCCTCCTTAACCCTTACACTGCCTGTATTACATACATGGTATATAACACACACACACACAGTGTTCCCTTATTTCCTTAACCCTTTGCTTGCTGGTCCTATATATGATCACGATTGAACCCCATGTGCAGTATTCAGTGGCTAACTTCAGGGCCAGGGGCCCCCCATTATTGCAAACCTTTACTAGCATTGGTCTTTTTCTATAGGCCAAAGGGACTTGTGGGGCCCCCCTAGTCTCCAGGGCCCGGGTGCGATCGCAACCCCTGCACCTTTTGTAGTTACACCCCTGGCAGTATTACTTTCCCCTTGCATTCCTTACCACCAGGGGCGTAACTACAACAGGTGCAGGGGTTGCAATGGCACTTGGGCCCTGGAGACTTGGGGCCCCAAAAGTCCCTTTGGCCTATAGAAAAAGAATATTGCTATTAAAGATTTGCAATAATTGGGGGCCCCTTTGGAGCTTTTGCAACCGGGCCCCTGAGCTTCAGGTTACTCCACTGCTTACCACACCTTTCTGACCTGAGCCAAGAGACCATAGCCTTCGAGCTTTATAGTGCAGCCTTTAACCCCATCCTTACCATGGCCCAATCATTAACCCCTTTCCTGCCTGAGGTGAGGTTGCACATTGCTGCGTGATGTTTGCATAAACTCAAGTTACACAGCACATGTCTGCAGTGATCGGTTGCAGCACACATGTCTCTGCAGTGATCGGTTGCAGCACACATGTCTCTGCAGTGATCTGTTGTCGCACACATGTCTCTGCAGTGATCGGTTGCAGCACACATGTCTCTGCAGTGATCGTTTGCAGCACACATGTCTCTGCAGTGATCAGTTGCAGCACACATGTCTCTGCAGTGATCGGTTGCAGCACACATGTCTCTGCAGTGATCTGTTGTCGCACACATGTCTCTGCAGTGATCGGTTGCAGCACACATGTCTCTGCAGTGATCGTTTGCAGCACACATGTCTCTGCAGTGATCAGTTGCAGCACACATGTCTCTGCAGTGATCGGTTGTAGCACACATGTCTGCAGTGATCGGTTGTAGCACACATGTCTCTGCAGTGATCGGTTGTAGCACACGTCTGCAGTGATCGGTTGTAGCACACATGTCTGCAGTGATCGGTTGCAGCACACATGTCTCTGCAGTGATCGGTTGTAGCACACATGTCTGCAGTGATCGGTTGCAGCACACATGTCTCTGCAGTGATCGGTTGTAGCACACATGTCTCTGCAGTGATCGGTTGCAGCACACATGTCTCTGCAGTGATCGGTTGCAGCACACATGTCTCTGCAGTGATCGGTTTGCAGTACACATGTCTCTGCAGTGATCGGTTGCAGCACACATGTCTCTGCAGTGATCGGTTGTAGCACACATGTCTCTGCAGTGATCGGTTGCAGCACACATGTTCCTGCAGTGATCGGTTGCAGTACATATGTCTGCAGTGATCGGTTGCAGCACACATGTCTCTGCAGTGATCTGTTGCAGCACACATGTCTCTGCAGTGATCTGTTGTCGCACACATGTCTCTGCAGTGATCGGTTGCAGCACACATGTCTGCAGTGATCGGTTGCAGCACACATGTCTCTGCAGTGATCGGTTGCAGCACACGTCTCTGCAGTGATCGGTTGCAGCACACATGTCTCTGCAGTGATCGGTTGCAGCACACATGTCTCTGCAGTGATCGGTTGCAGTACACATGTCTCTGCAGTGATCGGTTGCAGCACACATGTCTCTGCAGTGATCGGTTGTAGCACACATGTCTCTGCAGTGATCGGTTGCAGCACACGTCTCTGCAGTGATCAGTTGCAGCACACATGTCTCTGCAGTGATCGGTTGTAGCACACATGTCTGCAGTGATCGGTTGCAGCACACATGTCTCTGCAGTGATCGGTTGCAGCACACGTCTCTGCAGTGATCGGTTGCAGCACACATGTCTCTGCAGTGATCGGTTGCAGCACACATGTCTCTGCAGTGATCGGTTGCAGCACACATGTCTCTGCAGTGATCGGTTGCAGCACACATGTCTCTGCAGTGATCGGTTGTAGCACACATGTCTCTGCAGTGATCGGTTGCAGCACACATGTTCCTGCAGTGATCGGTTGCAGTACATATGTCTGCAGTGATCGGTTGTAGCACACATGTCTCTGCAGTGATCAGTTGCAGCACACATGTCTCTGCAGTACATATGTCTGCAGTGATCGGTTGCAGCACACATGTGTCTGCAGTGATCGGTTGTAGCACACATGTCTGCAGTGATCGGTTGCAGCACACGTCTCTGCAGTGATCGGTTGTAGCACACATGTTCCTGCAGTGATCGGTTGTAGCACACATGTCTCTGCAGTGATCGGTTGCAGCACACATGTCTGCAGTGATCGGTTGCAGCACACATGTCTCTGCAGTGATCGGTTGCAGCACACATGTCTCTGCAGTGATCGGTTGCAGCACACATGTCTCTGCAGTGATCGGTTGCAGCACACGTCTCTGCAGTGATCGGTTGCAGCACACATGTCTCTGCAGTGATCGGTTGCAGCACACATGTCTCTGCAGTGATCGGTTGCAGCACACATGTCTCTGCAGTGATCGGTTGCAGCACACGTCTCTGCAGTGATCGGTTTGCAGCACACACGTCTCTGCAGTGATCGGTTGCAGCACACATGTCTCTGCAGTGATCGGTTGCAGCACACATGTCTGCAGTGATCGGTTGCAGCACACATGTCTCTGCAGTGATCGGTTGCAGCACACATGTCTCTGCAGTGATCGGTTGCAGCACACATGTCTCTGCAGTGATCGGTTGCAGCACACATGTCTCTGCAGTGATCGGTTGCAGCACACATGTCTCTGCAGTGATCGGTTGCAGCACACACGTCTCTGCAGTGATCGGTTGCAGCACACACGTCTCTGCAGTGATCGGTTGCAGCACACACGTCTCTGCAGTGATCGGATGCAGCACACACGTCTCTGCAGTGATCGGTTGCAGCACACATGTCTGCAGTGATCAGTTGTAGCACACATGTCTCTGCAGTGATCGGTTGCAGCACACATGTCTCTGCAGTGATCGGTTGCAGCACACATGTCTCTGCAGTGATCGGTTGCAGCACACATGTCTCTGCAGTGATCGGTTGCAGCACACATGTCTCTGCAGTGATCGGTTGCATCACACATGTCTCTGCAGTGATCGGTTGCAGCACACATGTCTCTGCAGTGATCGGTTGCAGCACACATGTCTCTGCAGTGATCGGTTGCAGCACACATGTCTCTGCAGTGATCGGTTTGTAGCACACATGTCTCTGCAGTGATCGGTTGGAGTGATCGGTTGCAGCACACATGTCTGCAGTGATCGGTTGCAGCACACATGTCTCTGCAGTGATCGGTTGCAGCACACATGTCTCTGCAGTGATCGGTTGCAGCACACATGTCTCTGCAGTGATCGGTTGCAGCACACATGTCTCTGCAGTGATCGGTTGCAGCACACATGTCTCTGCAGTGATCGGTTGTAGCACACATGTCTCTGCAGTGATCGGTTGGAGTGATCGGTTGCAGCACACATGTCTCTGCAGTGATCGGTTGGAGTGATCGGTTGCAGCACACATGTCTCTGCAGTGATCGGTTGCAGCACACATGTCTCTGCAGTGATCGGTTTGCAGCACACATGTCTCTGCAGTGATCGGTTGCAGCACACATGTCTCTGCAGTGATCGGTTGCAGCACACATGTCTCTGCAGTGATCGGTTGCAGCACACATGTCTCCGCAGTGATCGGTTGTAGCACACATGTCTCTGCAGTGATCGGTTGGAGTGATCGGTTGCAGCACACACCTCCTCTCCCCGGGCTCAGCGCTGGACCCTTGAGAGCGGCTGTGACGGCCGGTGCTGCTCTCTGCTGCCGCTCTGTGGGGAGAGTTGGGTAGTGCAGGCTCTGTAGGGGGCAGCCGCCTCCCGTGGGTTAGAGCAGTACATCCTCTCACTCCTCCTCCCTCCTGTATCTCTGCTGCCTCTTCTTACCTCTGTCTCTGTCTCTCCTCCACCTGCTCTGTACCATGCAGCTGTGCCGCTGCCTCTGACACCTGTGCTCTGCTCACCTGTTCCTCTGCCCTGCTGCTGTCTCTGCCTCCCCTCTCCTCCAGGCTGGCACCTTCACCTGCCAGGACCCGGGCACAGGTAGGTCACCTGTCTGCTGTGGAGGGGGGGGGGGGGTCCCGGGTTTAGCTCTGCTCAGGTTCGGACTTTTCCTCTGTTCAGTGAGTGTCTGCACCGGGGAGGGGTCGGTTACACAAGGTATAACGGGACAAACTGCAGATGTGAGTGAGGGGCTCCAGGGTCAGGAGGGGCTCCAGGGTCAGGAGGGGCTCCAGGGTCAGAGGCAGGAGGGGCTCCAGGGTCAGGAGGGGCTCCAGGGTGAAGGGGCAGGAGGGGCTCTAGGGGCAGGAGGGGCTCCAGGGGCAGAGGCAGGAGGGGCTCCAGGGTCAGGAGGGGCTCCAGGGTGAAGGGGCAGGAGGGGCTCTAGGGGCAGGAGGGGCTCATGGGGCAGAGGCAGGAGGTGCTGCAGGGTCAGGTGGGGCTCCAGGGTCAGAGGCAGGAGGGGCTCCAGGGTGAAGGGTCAGGAGGAGCTGCAGGGTCAGGAGGGGCTCCAGGGTCAGAGGCAGGAGGGCCTGCAGGGTCAGGAGGGGCTCCAGGGTCAGGAGGGGCTCCAGGGTCAGGAGGGGCTCCAGGGTCAGAGGCAGGAGGGGCTCCAGGGTCAGGAGGGGCTCCAGGGTTAGGAGGAGCTCCAGGGTCAGAGGCAGGAGGGGCTCCAGGGTCAGGAGGGGCTCCAGGGTCAGAGGCAGGAGGGGCTCCAGGGTCAGAGCAGGAGGGCTTCCAGGTCAGGAGGGCTCCAGAGTCAGAGGCAGGAGGGCTGCCAGGGTCAGAGGCAGGGGGCTTCAGGGTCAGGAGGAGGCTCCAGGGTCAGAGGCAGGAGGGCCTGCAGGGTCAGGAGGGGCTCCAGGGTCAGAGGAGGGGGCTCGGTAGGAGGAGCTCCAGGGTCAGAGGCAGGAGGGCTGCCAGGGTCTAGGAGGGACTCCAGGGTCAGAGGCAGGAGGGGCTCCAGGGTCAGGAGGGGCTCCAGGGTGAAGGGCAGGAGCTGCAGGGTCAGAGGGTCCAGGTAGAGGGGCTCCAGGGTCAGGAGGGGCTCCAGGGTTAGGAGGAGCTCCAGGGTCAGAGGCAGGAGGGGCTCCAGGGTCAGGAGGGGCTCAGGGTCAGGAGGGCTCCAGGGTCAGAGGCAGGAGGGGCTCCAGGGTAGGAGGAGCTCCAGGGTCAGAGGCAGGAGGGCTGCGGTCAGGGCTTCAGAGGCAGGAGGGGCTCCATGGGTCAGAGGGGCCAGGTAGGAGGACTCCAGGGTCAGAGGCAGGAGGGGCTTGCAGGGTCAGGAGGGGCTCCAGGGTCAGAGGAGGGGCTCCAGGGTCAGGAGGGGCTCCAGGGTCGAAGGTCAGGGCAGCTGAGGGTCAGAGGGGCTCAGGAGGAGAACTCCAGGGTCAGAGGCAGGAGGGGCTGCGCATCAGTAGGGGCTCCAGGGTCAGAGGGGCTCCAGGGTCAGAGGCAGGAGGGGCTCCAGGGTCAGGAGGGGCTCCAGGGTTAGGGGACTCCAGGGTCAGAGCAGGAGGGCTGCAGGGTCAGGAGGGGCTCCAGGGTAAGGAGGAGGCTCCAGGGTCAGGAGGGCTCGAGGGGTGATCAGGAGGAGCTCCAGGGTCAGAGGCAGGAGGGGCTCCAGGGTCAGGAGGAGCTCCAGGGTCAGAGGCAGGAGGGGCTCCAGGGTCAGGAGGGGCTCCAGGGTTAGGAGGAGCTCCAGGGTCAGAGGCAGGAGGGGCTGCAGGTCAGGAGGGGCTCCAGGGTCAGGCAGGAGGGCTCCAGGGTTATTAGGAGAGCTCCAGGGTCAGAGGCAGGAGGGGCTGCAGGGTCAGGAGGGGCTCCAGGGTTAGAGGCAGGAGGGCACCAGGGTCAGGAGGGGCTCCAGGGTTAGGAGGGGCTCCAGGGTTAGGAGGAGCTCCAGGGTCAGAGGCAGGAGGGGCTGCAGGGTCAGGAGGGGCTCCAGGGTCAGGAGGGGCTACAGGATCAGAGGCAGGAGGGGCTCCAGGGTCAGGGTAGGAGGGGCTCCAGGGTTAGGAGGGGCTGCAGGGTCAGGAGGGGCTGCAGGGTCAAGGGTCAGGAGGGGCTGGAAATAGGGACTGAATCAACACTACAAATGCTCTGCAAGTTTTGTGTCCACACAATATATACAGTGCTCTGCACCTGAACTGATTAGAGAATGCTCTGCATAGTCCTGTCTCCACATGTCTTATTCAGGTGCAGGGCGCTATATATATTGTGGATACAGACCCTGCAGAGCATTCTCTGTGTCATTCAGGTATAGAGCGCTGTATATATTGTGGATACAGACCTGCAGAGCATTCTCTGTGTCATTCAGTGTATAGAGCGCTGTATATATTGTGGATACAGCACCTGCAGAGCATTCTCTGTGTCATTCAGGTGCAGAGCGCTGTATATATTGTGGTACAGACCCGAGAGCATTCCTGCATCAGGTATGAGCGCTGTATATATTGTGGATACAGACCCTGCAGAGCATTATCTGTGATCATTCAGGTGCAGAGCGCTGTATATATTGTGGTACAGACCCTGCAGAGCATTCTCTGTGTCATTCAGGTATAGAGCGCTGTATATATTGTGGATACAGGACCTGCAGAGCATTCTCGTGTCACTCAGGTGTAGAGCGCTGTATATATTGTGGATACAGACCTGCAGAGCATTCTCTATGTCATTCTAGCGAAGTGGTAAGTGCGAGCGCTGTATATATTGTGGATACAGACCCTGCAGAGCATTCTCTGTATCATTCAGGTGTAGAGCGCTGTATATATTGTGGATACAGACCCTGCAGAGCATTCTCTGTGTCATTCAGGTACAGAGCGCTGTATATATTGTGGATACAGACCCTGCAGAGCATTCTCTGTGTCATCAGGGTAAGAGCGCTGTATATATTGTGGATACAGACCCTGCAGAGCATTCTCTGTGTCATCAGGTGTAGAGCGCTGTATATATTGTGGATACAGACCCTGCAGAGCATTCTCTGTGTCATTCAGGTGAGAGCGCTGTATATATTGTGGATACAGACCCTGCAGAGCATTCTCTGTGTCATTCAGGTATAGAGCGCTGTATATATTGTGGATACAGACCTGCAGAGCATTCTCTGTGTCATAGGTGTCAGAGCGCTGTATATATTGTGGATACAGACCTGCAGAGCATTCTCTGTGTCATCTCAGGTGTAGAGTGCTGTATATATTGTGGATACAGGACCTGCAGAGCATTCTCTGTGTCATTCAGGTGCAGAGTGCTGTATATATTGTGGATACAGGACCTGCAGAGCATTCTCTGTGTATCAGGTGTAGAGCGCTGTATATATTGTTGATACAGACCCTGCAGAGATTCCGTGTCTAGGCAACGCTGTATATATTGTGGATACAGACCCTGCAGAGCATTCTCTGTGTCATTCAGGTAGTAGAGCGCTGTATATATTGTGGATACAGGCCCCTGCAGAGCATTCTCTGTGTCATTCAGGTGCAGAGCGCTGTATATATTGTGGATACAGACCCTGCAGAGCATTCTCTGTGTCATTCAGGTGCAGAGCGCTGTATATATTGTGGATACAGACCCTGCAGAGCATTCTCTTGTCAGGTGCAGAGCGCTGTATATATTGTGGATACAGACCCTGCAGAGAGCATTCTCATGTGTCATTCAGGTGCAGAGCGCTGTATATATTGTGGATACAGACCCTGCAGAGCATTCTCTGTGTCATTCAGGTGTAGAGCGCTGTATATATTGTGGATACAGACCCTGCAGAGCATTCTCTGTGTCATTCAGGTGCAGAGCGCTGTATATATTGTGGATACAGACCCTGCAGCGTAGGAGGCATTATTGTGTCATTCAGAGTGTCAGAGGCGGGCTGTATATATTGTGGATACAGACCCTGCAGAGCATTCTCTGTGTCATTCAGGTGCAGACGCTGTATATATTGTGGATACAGACCCTGCAGAGCATTCTCTGTGTCATCAGGTGCAGAGCGCTGTGTATATTGTGGATACAGACCCTGCAGAGCATTCTCTGTGTCATTCAGGTGTAGAGCGCTGTATATATTGTGGATACAGACCCTGCAGAGCATTCTCTGTGTCATTCAGGTGCAGAGCGCTGTATATATTGTGGATACAGACCCTGCAGAGCATTCTCTGTGTCATTCAGGTGCAGAGCGCTGTATATATTGTGGATACAGACCCTGCAGAGCATTCTCTGTGTCATTCAGGTGCAGAGCGCTGTATATATTGTGGATACAGACCCTGCAGAGCATTCTCTGTATCATTCAGGTGCAGAGCGCTGTATATATTGTGGATACAGACCCTGCAGAGCATTCTCTGTGTCATTCAGGTGAGAGCGCTGTATATATTGTGGATACAGACCCTGCAGAGCATTCTCTGTGTCATTCAGGTGCAGAGCGCTGTATATATTGTGGATACAGACCCTGCAGAGCATTCTCTGTGTCATTCAGGTGTAGAGCGCTGTATATATTGTGGATACAGACCCTGCAGAGCATTCTCTCTGTATCATTTCAGGTGCAGAGCGCTGTATATATTGTGGATACAGACCCTGCAGAGCATTCTCTGTGTCATTCAGGTGAGAGCGCTGTATATATTGTGGATACAGACCCTGCAAGAGCATTCTCTGTGTCATTCAGGTGCAGAGCGCTGTATATATTGTGGATACAGACCCTGCAGAGCATTCTCTGTGTCATTCAGGTGCAGAGCGCTGTATATATTGTGGATACAGACCCTGCAGAGCATTCTCTGGTCTTCAGGTGCAGAGCGCTGTATATATTGTGGATACAGACCTGCAGAGCATTCTCTGTGTCATTCAGGTGCAGAGCGCTGTATATATTGTGGATACAGGACTGCAGAGCATTCTCTGTCAGGTGCAGAGCGCTGTATATATTGTGGATACAGACCTGCAGAGCATTCTCTGTGTCATTCAGGTGCATAGGTCGCTGTAGTACTATTTGTGGATACAGACCCTGCAGAGCATTCTCTGTATCATTCAGGTGCAGAGCGCTGTATATATTGTGGATACAGACCCTGCAGAGCATTCTCTGTGTCACTCAGGTGCAGAGCGCTGTATATATTGTGTATACAGGACCTGCAGAGCATTCTCTCTGTCATTCAGGTATAGAGCGCTGTATATATTGTGGATACAGACCCTGCAGAGCATTCTCTGTGTCATTCAGGTGCAGAGCGCTGTATATATTGTGGATACAGACCCTGCAGAGCATTCTCTGTGTCATTCAGGTGCAGAGCGCTGTATATATTGTGGATACAGACCCTGCAGAGCATTCTCTGTGTCATTCAGGTGCAGAGCGCTGTATATATTGTGTATACAGACCCTGCAGAGCATTCTCTGTGTCATTCAGGTGCAGAGCGCTGTATATATTGTGTATACAGACCCTGCAGAGCATTCTCTGATAGAATATGCTGTCCAAGCTCTGTATCCCCCTAGTCCAGACATTGCTCTATAGGTGTCGAGGCAGGACGCTCTGCACACTCCTGATCCAGCGCACTCTATATACTGTTCTGCATCTACATTAGATGGAGAATCCTCCACAGTCTCCGGGATCCATGAATGCTCTGACTGTTTCTGATCCTCACTTAATGGACAGACAACGCTCTGCAGAGGTCACACTATGAACTGGATGGGGAATGCTCTGCAGCAAGGTATAAAGCCGCGCAATGCTCTGCAGGCTGTTTGGTGATGGATCTGCTCTGCACCTTCTATAATGACACTTTATACATAATCCTGCAAAAGTTGTGTCCACAGCAAGAAAGTGGTGATAGGACAGAGGCACCGCCATCACCCCCAACAGATAATGCTCTGCCAGCCTAGATCTTCAATGGCCAGAGTATCCTGACTGATCACCGTCCAGGACAGACACGGACACTTTTCTGGATCCTCGCAGGATCTGGACCTGTCCTGGATATTTGCTGTTCTAGATGTTCTGAATCAACATTGGTTGCATAAGTTATGAAAGTGCTGGATCTCCATGTGTATAACGCTCTGCAGGTTCTAGTTGTACAGTGGTAATGCTCTGCAGGTTCTAGTTGTACAGTGATAACGCTCTGCAGGTTCTATTTGTACAGTGATAACGCTCTGCAGGTTCTAGTTGTACAGTGGTAATGCTCTGCAGGTTCTAGTTGTATAGTGATAACGCTCTGCAGGTTCTAGTTGTATAGTGATAACGCTCTGCAGGTTATAGTTGTATAGTGATAACGCTCTGCAGGTTATAGTTGTACAGTGATAACGCTCTGCAGGTTCTAGTTGTACAGTGATAACGCTCTGCAGGTTCTAGTTGTACAGTGGTAACGCTCTGCAGGTTCTAGTTGTACAGTGATAATGCTCTGCAGGTTCTAGTTGTACAGTGGTAATGCTCTGCAGGTTCTAGTTGTATAGTGATAACGCTCTGCAGGTTCTAGTTGTACAGTGATAATGCTCTGCAGGTTCTAGTTGTACAGTGGTAATGCTCTGCAGGTTCTAGTTGTATAGTGATAACGCTCTGCAGGTTCTAGTTGTATAGTGATAACGCTCTGCAGGTTCTAGTTGTATAGTGATAACGCTCTGCAGGTTCTAGCTGTACAGTGATAATGCTCTGCAGGTTCTAGTTGTACAGTGGTAACGCTCTGCAGGTTCTAGTTTTACAGTGGTAATGCTCTGCGGGTTCTAGTTGTACAGTGATAACGCTCTGCAGGTTCTAGCTGTACAGTGATAATGCTCTGCAGGTTCTAGTTGTACAGTGGTAACGCTCTGCAGGTTCTAGTTGTACAGTGGTAACGCTCTGCAGGTTCTAGTTGTACAGTGGTAATGCTCTGCAGGTTCTAGTTGTACAGTGATAACGCTCTGCCGGTTCTAGTTGTTCAGTGATAACGCTCTGCAGGTTCTAGTTGTACAGTGGTAATGCTCTGCAGGTTCTAGTTGTACAGTGATAACGCTCTGCAGGTTCTAGTTGTACAGTGTTAACGCTCTGCGGGTTCTAGTTGTACAGTGATAACGCTCTGCAGGTTCTAGCTGTACAGTGATAATGCTCTGCAGGTTCTATCTGTACAGTGATAACGCTCTGCAGGTTCTATCTGTACAGTGGTAATGCTCTGCAGGTTCTAGTTGTACAGTGATAACGCTCTGCAGGTTCTAGTTGTACAGTGGTAACGCTCTGCAGGTTCTAGTTGTACAGTGGTAACGCTCTGCAGGTTCTAGTTGTACAGTGATAACGCTCTGCAGGTTCTAGTTGTACAGTGGTAATGCTCTGCAGGTTCTAGTTGTACAGTGATAACGCTCTGCAGGTTCTATCTGTACAGTGATAACGCTCTGCAGGTTCTAGTTGTACAGTGATAATGCTCTGCAGGTTCTAGTTGTACAGTGGTAATGCTCTGCAGGTTCTAGTTGTATAGTGATAACACTCTGCAGGTTCTAGTTGTACAGTGATAACGCTCTGCAGGTTCTAGTTGTACAGTGGTAATGCTCTGCAGGTTCTAGTTGTACAGTGATAACGCTCTGCAGGTTCTATCTGTACAGTGATAACGCTCTGCAGGTTCTAGTTGTACAGTGATAATGCTCTGCAGGTTCTAGTTGTACAGTGGTAATGCTCTGCAGGTTCTAGTTGTACAGTGATAATGCTCTGCAGGTTCTAGTTGTACAGTGATAACGCTCTGCAGGTTCTATCTGTACAGTGATAACGCTCTGCAGGTTCTAGTTGTACAGTGATAACGCTCTGCAGGTTCTAGTTGTACAGTGGTAATGCTCTGCAGGTTCTAGTTGTACAGTGATAACGCTCTGCAGGTTCTAGCTGTACAGTGATAACGCTCTGCAGGTTCTAGTTGTACAGTGGTAATGCTCTGCAGGTTCTAGTTGTTCAGTGATAATGCTCTGCAGGTTCTAGTTGTACAGTGATAACGCTCTGCAGGTTCTAGTTGTACAGTGATAACGCTCTGCAGGTTCTAGTTGTACAGTGGTAATGCTCTGCAGGTTCTAGTTGTACAGTGATAACGCTCTGCAGGTTCTAGCTGTACAGTGATAACGCTCTGCAGGTTCTAGTTGTACAGTGGTAACGCTCTGCAGGTTCTAGTTGTACAGTGATAACGCTCTGCGGGTTCTAGTTGTACAGTGGTAACGCTCTGCGGGTTCTAGTTGTACAGTGATAACGCTCTGCAGGTTCTAGTTGTACAGTGATAACGCTCTGCAGGTTCTAGTTGTACAGTGGTAACGCTCTGCAGGTTCTAGTTGTACAGTGATAACGCTCTGCAGGTTCTAGTTGTACAGTGGTAACGCTCTGCAGGTTCTAGTTGTTCAGTGATAATGCTCTGCAGGTTCTAGTTGTACAGTGGTAATGCTCTGCAGGTTCTAGTTGTTCAGTGGTAATGCTCTGCAGGTTCTAGTTGTACAGTGGTAATGCTCTGCAGGTTCTAGTTGTACAGTGGTAACGCTCTGCAGGTTCTAGTTGTACAGTGGTAATGCTCTGCAGGTTCTAGTTGTACAGTGGTAATGCTCTGCAGGTTCTAGTTGTTCAGTGATAATGCTCTGCAGGTTCTAGTTGTACAGTGATAACGCTCTGCAGGTTCTAGTTGTACAGTGGTAATGCTCTGCAGGTTCTAGTTGTTCAGTGGTAATGCTCTGCAGGTTCTAGTTTAATACTCTGCTCTGCTGTCAGTTCTTCTACAGATGATGCTCTGCAGGCACTGCATACTGATCATCCTGCTCATTCAGATAACAATGGAGATTTGAGGAAAGTCAGTACACCCCAGTTGCCCAGTCCTGCTGAATCCATGGGGTTTGCCTGATTGAACTGTATACAGGGCCGTCAGTTATCTTCCTGCACCGGGAGGGTGACCGCTGCCACAATGACCTCCTGCTGTAGTGTGAGCCCGGTTACAGGCAGCCTTTCCCTTTTCATCACTTTCATGAATGGGCCCGGTGTATAGTAAGGAGACTGTGGGAGACCCATGAGTTTAACGCTTCCTCTGCCTCTTCTCGTTGCCCCTTTTTACCTGGCTCCAACAATATATCAAAGTAATTTCATGTGGTGCAGTACCCCCGTCATCCTACAGGTGGCCCTCGCCATCGGTCAGCGTCCCCCTTGTTCCAGCTGTTTGGATGCATCTGATCAATACAAATTCCACCTAAAAGGTTTCTTGACCAACTCGTGATTGATTGAAGTAAGTGATGCGTCCTCTCCAAGGATTGATAAAAGCGACTTGATGAGTGAGATTATAGGCTCTGGGTTATTTATCTAGAAGATATGGAGAAAAGCTTTACTGGAAGGCATGACACGCCGCCTGGAGCCATCACTATTCATCACCGAGGACAGCGGCCCCCACACTTACAGCCAGGTCCTTGGACTCTAAGTGCGGCGAGTGCTCAGAGCTTCATTTATTAATTTACGTTATAACTTTATCATTTATTGTAACAATTATGTAGATACTCTACAATCTGATGGCGTGATATATGACGAGACTGAGACCAGGGTTTGGGTAGATAATCTTCAATGGAAATAATCACACAGTATAAGAAACAGAAACAAACATGGCAAGTACCAAAAAATTAAATGCAGCACTAATATGTGAATGTCCAGAAATAATATGAAGGAATGCGAACCAGCCTAATATGTGAATGTCCAGAAATAATATGCAGGAGTACAACCAGCACTATGTGAGGTTGAATAATATGCAGGGTTGCACAACCGCACCAATATGTGTAGTCCAGAATAATATGCACGAGTAAACAGCACCAATATTGAATGTATGAATAATTGACGAGAACCAGCCCAATATGGAGATGTCCAGGAAATAATATGGCAGGAAATACCAACTCAGCACCAATATGTGAATGTCCAGGAATAATATGCAGGAGTGCAACCAGCACTAATATGTGAATGTCCAGAGAATAATATGCAGGAGTGCAACCAGCACTAATATGTGAATGTCCAGAAATAATATGCAGGAAGTGCAACCAGCACCTAATATGTGTATGTCCAGAAATAATATGCAGGAGTACAACCAGCACCAATATGTGAATGTCCAGAATAATATGCAGGAGTACAACCAGCACCAATATGTGAATGTCCAGAAATAATATGCAGGAGTGCAAACAGCACTAATAGTGAATGTCAGAAATAATATGCAGGAGTGCAACCAGCACTAATAGTGAATGTCCAAATAATATGCAGGAGTGCAACCAGCACAATATGTGAATGTCCAGAAATAATATGCAGGAGTAAACCAAGCACTAATACGTGAATGTCCAGAAATAATATGCAGGAGTACAACCAGCACCAATATGTGAATGTCCAGAAATAATATGCAGAGTACAACCAGCGCTAATATGTGAATGTCCAGAAATAATATGCAGGAGTACAACAGCACCAATATGTGAATGTCCAAAAATAATATGCAGGAGTGCAACCAGCGCTAATACGTGAATGTCCAGAATAATATGCAGGAGTACAACCAACACTAATATGTGAATGTCCAGAAATAATATGCAGGAGTACAACCAACCTAATATCGTGAATGTCCAGAAATAATATGCAGGAGTCAACCAGCACCAATATGTTAATGTCAGAAATAATATGCAGAAGTGCAACCAGCACTAATACGTGAATGTCCAGAAATAATATGCAGGAGTACAACCAGCACTAATATGTGAATGTCCAGAAATAATATGCAGGAGTGCAACCAGCACTAATATGTGAATGTCCAGAAATAATATGCAGGAGTGCAACAGCACTAATATGGAATGTCCAGAAATAATATGCAGGAGTGCAACCAGCACTAATATGTGAATGTCCAGAAATAATATGCAGGAGTACAACCGCACCAATATGTGAATGTCCAGAAATGATATGCAGGAGTACAACCACGCTAATATTGAATGTCCAGAAATAATATGCAGGAGTGCAACACACCAATATGTGAATGTCCAGAAATAATATGCAGGAGTGCAACCAGCACCAATATAGTGAATGTCCAGAAATAATATGCAGGAGTGCAACCAGCGCTAATAGTGAATGTCCAGAAATAATATGCAGGAGTACAACCAGCACCAATATGTGAATGTCCAGAAATAATATGCAGAAGTGCAACCAGCGCTAATACGTGAATGTCCAAATAATATGCAGGAGTGCAACCACACCATATATGTGAATGTCCAGAAATAATATGCAGGAGTGCAACCAGCAATATATGTGAATGTCCAGAAATAATATGCAGGAGTGCAACCAGCACCAATATGTGAATGTCCAGAAATAATATGCAGGAGTGCAACCAGCACTAATATGTGAATGTCCAGAAATAATATGCAGAAGTGCAACAGCCTAATATGTGAATGTCCAGAAATAATATGCAGGAGTGCAACCAGACCTAATATGTGAATGTCCAGAAATAATATGCAGGAGTGCAACCAGCACTAATATGTGAATGTCCAGAAATATATGCAGGAGTGCAACCAGCACTAATATGTGAATGTCCAGAAATAATATGCAGGAGTGCAACCAGCACTAATATGTGAATGTCCAGAAATAATATGCAGGAGTGCAACCAGCACTAATATGTGAATGTCCAGAAATAATATGCAGGAGTGCAAGCAGCACTAATATGTGAATGTCCAGAAATAATATGCAGGAGTGCAACCAGCACTAATATGTGAATGTCCAGAAATAATATGCAGAAGTCAGGAGTGCAACAGCACTCAATATGTGAATGTCCAGAAATAATATGCAGGAGTGCAACCACACTCAACTATTGAATGTCCAGAAATAATATGCAGGAGTACAACCGCACCAATATGTGAATGTCCAGAAATATATGCAGGAGTGCAACAGCGCTAATACGTGAATGTCCAGAAATAATATGCAGGAGTGCAACAGCTCTAATATGTGAATGTCAGAAATAATATGCAGGAGTGCAACAGCACAATATGTGAATGTCCAAAATAATATGCAGGAGTGCAACCAGCGCTAATACGTGAATGTCCAGAAATATATGCAGGAGTACAACCAGCACCAATATGTGAATGTCCAGAAATAATATGCAGAAGTGCAACCAGCGCTAATACGTGAATGTCCAGCCATAATATGCAGGAGTACAACCAGCACAATATGTGAATGTCCAGAAATAATATGCAGGAGTGCAACCAGCAATTATATGTGAATGTCCAGAAATAATATGCAGGAGTGCAACCAGCACTAATATGGAATGTCCAGAAATAATATGCAGGAGTGCAACCAGCACTAATATGTGAATGTCCAGAAATAATATGCAGGAGTACAAACCAGCACCTAATATGTGAATGTCCAGAAAATGATATGCAGGAGTACAACCAGCACTAATATGTGAATGTCCAGAAATAATAATGCAGAGAGTGCAATAGCTACTAATATGTGAATGTCCAGAAATAATATGCAGGAGTGCAACCAGCACAATATGTGAATGTCCAGAAATAATATGCAGGAGTGCAACAGCACTAATATGTGAATGTCCAGAAATGAATATGCAGGAGTACAACCAGCACCAATATGTGAAATGTCCAGAAAATAATATGCAGAAGTGCAACCAGCGCTAATACGTGAATTCCAGCCATAATATGCAGGAGTGCAACGCAACACCAATAATGTGAATGTCCAGAAATAATATGCAGGAGTGCAACCAGCAATATATGTGAATGTCCAGAAATAATATATGCAGGTAGTGCAACCAGCACAATATGTGAATGTCCAGAAATAATATGCAGAGTGCAACAAGCACTAATATGTGAATGTCCAGAAATAATATGCAGAAGTGCAACCAGCGCTAAACGTGAATGTCCAGCCATAATATGCAGGAGTCAACCAGCACCCAAAATGTGAATGTCCAGAAATAATATGCAGGAGTGCAACCAGCACTAAATATGTGAATGTCCAGAAAATAATATGCAGGAATGCAACCAGCACCAATATGTGAATGTCCAGAAATAATATGCAGGAGTGCAACAAGCACCAATATGTGAATGTCCAGAAATAATATGCAGGAATGCAACAAGCACTAATATTTGAATGTCCAGAAGTAATATGCAGTGAAATGTGCAGCAAGTAGATGGTTATCAGTATACTTCTTAGGGCTGAAAATGTCCTGCTCACGTCCAGCACACAGGCCGCACTGATTTATTCCCATATTAAGTACACTGATAATTTAAATAGAGAATTAAAATTCTTACAGACCCAGGAAGTCTAGAAGTAATACAGCTCTTCTTCAATAGGTGTTGAAGGGAAGAAACCAACAGCCTGGATCAGGATATGCACCATAGACTGCTGGCAGCTGAGAGTAATGAGGCAGAGCACAGAGCTAACAAACGGCAGCAAGGAGTCCAGAAACAACCAGGAGTGACTCAGAGGCCAGCAGCACAAAATACTCAGGCAATGAATAAACCCCAGACCGGGACTTATAAGTAGAACTGGCAGGAAGTTCAAGGGCAAGGCGAGGCACAAGACTCCATCTTGGACAACGGCATGAAGAAACAGTAATTCCATGGAGACCCTGGAAACCTTACATTTATTATGATACTAAACTTGTCTTCCCCGACTTCTTTTCCCATCCAGGTGCTGCCGTAATTCTATCCATCTTGGAAAATTCTGAAGGGTTCACAAACTTTCAGTCTGAAATATAGGAAATAAAAAATATTATTAAGATTTGTCATTTTGTTTACATGAGAAAAATGATCCCATATTTCAAGAACCTTTGCTCTCGTTGTGACGTCTTGTATCGAAATGTTTCAGGTCAATTCTGGAGGAATTTTAGCTCCTTCCTCCCTATAAAACAGCTTCAACACCATTATGTTGGTGGTTTTCTTGAATGAAATAGATTAAGGTCAGGACTAAGCCATTCCTAAAACTTGGATCTTCTTCAACCATTCTTGTATATTTGGGTCGTTGATCCACATTTACGATCGTAGACAGATGCTCCATCAAATTACGACAAGACGTTCTGGCCCAGATGTACAACATTGTTATCCAGTCTTCCAAGTAGGGTAAACTTATGAACATTAATATTAGCTAATGTGAGAGGCCTTTAGTTGCTTAGAGGTGACCTTAGGTTTCTTTATGACATAGCAGACTATTAAACTTCCTGCTCTTGGAGTGAAATGAATTAAGGTTAGAATTTGACTTGTCTATTTCTAAAACTTTGTTCTTCTCTAACCATTCTTGTGTCTTTGGGAAGTTCTCTTTCTACATGAACCACGTTCATGATCATGCATCAAATCATGACAAGAATCTTCTGTTCCAAAATAGACCCAAGCCATGTACAACATTGTTATCCAGTCTCCGATGTAAGGTAGACGCATGGATATTAATATTAGCTAATGTGGAAAGCCTTTAGTTACTTAGAAGTGACCTTGAGTTCCTGTTAACTTTAGAAACTATTATACATCCTGTTCTTTGAGATATTCGATTAAGGTCAGGATTTTGACTTATGCATTTATAAAACTTTGTTCTTCTCTAACTATTCTTGTCTTTGGGCCGTTCCCTTGCTGCCTGACCCACGTTCACGATAATGGACAGATGCTCCATCAAATCACGACAAAGGCGTTCTGGCCAAGATGCGGCAAAATAGATTACACCATGTGCATATTGTTAACCAGTCTCCCAGGTAGGGTAGACGCATGAACATCAATATTAGCTAATGTGTGAAGCCTTTAGTTACTTAGAGGTGACCTTGGGTTCCTTTATGACCTTGCAGACTATTATACTTCCTGTTTTGGAGTGAACTGGATTAAGGTCAAATTGTCCATATAAAATTTTGTTCTTATCTAACCATTCTTGTGTCTTTGGGTCATTCCCTTACTGCATTTCCCATGCTCCGATCATACATCAAATCATGACAAGACATTCTGGTCCAAAACAGGCCCAAGCCATGTACAATATTGTTATCCAGTCTCTATGTAATTTGTAGACGCATGAACATTAATATTAGCTAATGTGGGAAGTCTTTAGTTACTTAGAGGTGATCTTGGGTTCCCTTATGACCTTGGAAACTATTATACTACCTGTTTTTGGAGTGAAAATGGATTAAGGTTAGGATTTGATTTATCTATTCCTAAAACCTTGTTCTTCTCTAACCATTCTTGTGTATTTGGATACTTCCCTTGCTGCATGACCCACGTTCACGATCATGCATCACATCATAACAAGATGTTTTGGCTCAGATCTAGCAAAATAGGTCCACACCATGTACACCATTGTTATACAGTTTTCTAGTAAGGGTGGACTCATGAAGATTAATATTAGGCTAAAGAAAGAGGCTTTTAGTTGCTTAGAAGTTACCTTTGGTGCCTTTATGACCTTGCAGACTGTTATACTTCCTGCTCTTGGAGTGAAATGGATTAAGGTCATCGTTTGGCTTGTGCTTTCTTCTCTAACCATTCTTGTCTTTGGTTGTTCTCTTGCCACATGACCCATGTTCACGATCATGGTCAGATCACAACAAGATTTTCTGGCCCAGATCAAGCAAAATAAGCCCAAGCCATATGCTCCATTCATATACGGTCTCCCACATAGGGTGGACTCATGAACATTAATATTAGCTAATCCCAGAGGCCTTTAGTTGCTTGGAGGTGACCTTAGGTTCCATATTGACTACTTCTGCTCTTGGAGTGATATTGGTTAGGTTCGACCACTTCTGAGGAGGGTAATAATGGTCTTGCATTTCCTCCATTTGAGTACAATCTGACTGTAGATTGGTGGAGGCCAAGGTCTTGTAACCATTTCAAGCCTGATGAGCATCAACAAGTCTTCTTCTGACATCCTCAGAAATCTCCTTTTGTTTGTGCCACGATTTCCTTTCTATTAACGAGTGATGTGAAGATCAGACTTTGATAGATCTCTGTTCTTTAAATAAAACAGGTCGCCCACTCACACCTCATTGTCATCCTATTGATTGAAAATGCCACTCTTAATTTCACAAAGTTTCATAGTTTTTAAGGTTGAAGGTAGATTTTAAAGTCTTGAACTTCATCGAGTTCAACCATAGCCTAACATGTTGACCGAGAGGAAGCAAAAACCCCGTGGGGCAGACACTAAGCTCCACATTGGGGGAAAATTTCCTTCCCGGCTCCACATACAGCAATCAGACCAGCTTCCCTGAATCAATGCCCTATCACAGAATCTTCTTCAATTTTTCTGCTAATCCCAAAGGTTCACATGCTTCTTACCACTTACAGACAGCTGGGAGATATTGGATCATTTTTACTAATGTCTTTGATTGGGTTCTGTAAATGTACTTTTAGGACTGTGGAAATCTGATGCAGTTTTTGGTCAAATCTATGAAGAAATTTGGAACATTCCGAAGAGTTCACAAACGTTCAAGTAGCATCACCAACTATTGAAAGTAGCAACACCAAGTCTTGAAACGATGAAAGCAATTACATGGAAAGACATTACTGATATCCTGGCAATTCCAGCTCGGCTGCTTTCAACTGAGGTTATTAATGGTCGTCTGAGGAATGCTCTGTGGATAAATGAACTTAGGCAAATCATCAAGATCCGCTGCTGGCAGCTCCTGTGTAGTCATCAACCAATGACGCCCCAGATGTGCTTAATGGAGACAAGTCCAGAGATGCTGCAGACAGGGGAGACAAGTCTGGAGAATGCTGCAGACAGGGGAGACAAGTCTGGAGATGCTGCAGACAGGGTCTGGAGATGCTGCAGCTAAGGTCACACAGGCTTCTCAGAGGAGCCCATCAACATACAGCCTGGGGTTGTGTGAAAACACAGCCCTTGAGACAACCTGGGGAAATGACCATACCACTGGTTCCACAAATGAATATAACATTGAGCTGTTAGTGCACTTGGCATGAAGACTAAAGGGGTTCGGCTACTGTACATTATTCCACCATAAACCCAGGAGTGAGACCAGTAATGTTCACTCATGAAGGCCTTCCTGCTCCCATGGGTCTACAGATGGAGCTGGAGGCTGGAATGGAGGTCTGTCCTCTTTAGTGATGAGTCCAACTTTTGTCTTGGACACAATGATAGTTGGAGATTGTATAAACAAAGGATCCAGGGGATCATGGACGTAAACATGAGGTACACTTAACCAATATTTTAAACAAGAGACTAAAGTGTTAATACATCCGTAAATAACCCAGTAACAGTCACATACAACAATGGCTATGCTGGTGCAAAGATTAAAAAGTGTTTCGGGACCTTTTTCAAGGCTTTTGAAAAGTCACGAAACACGTGTCGGGGTCGCCCCCAGACACTGCAGGTCACTTTCAGGTTCTCATGGGTGAGTTACTGTGGGAATGAGGTTGTTGTATTGCTACCCTTGGACGTTGTGACTACTGTTTTACCATATAACCTATGTGCAACAGTCCTTGAATGTGATTGTAACATTGTCTACCTCATTGTACTCTGCACTTTATACTTTTCCATGTACTGATGACATTGACCTCAATGTTGGTCTCCCTTGGTGACATGTACCATCAAATTAGTACGGTCCCAGTTTTTGTACTTGCAACTGGCCTTACTATTAAATCTTTGCACCAGCATAGCCATTGTTGTATGTGACTGGTTACTGGGTTATTTACGGAGGTATTAACACTTTATTCTCTTGTTTAAAAGATAGTTGGAGATTGGTCTGGAGAACATGTTGGGCATCACTATGAAGAGGCTGTCATGATGGTATGTGACAGTGTTGTTTATCAACATAACAACCCCATGTTGTTGCTCATATTTTTTTTTTTTTTTTTAAATATGTAATAAAAATGGATTGAATTAAAAGCATAACCACCCCAGGCCACATGTTGGTGATACTGTGAGCAGCCAGCATGGACTAAACCTGCTCCCTTGGCTGAAGCTTTTATAGACTTGTCTCTAATGGCTGCAGCATCTCCAGACTTGTCTCCTGTGGCTGCAGCATCTCTTGACTTGTCTCCCGTGGCTGGAGCGTTTCCAGACTTGTCTTCCATGGCTGCAGCATCTCCAGACTTGTCTCCCGTGGCTGGAGCGTTTCCAGACTTGTCTTCCATGGCTGCAGCATCTTCCGACTTGTCTCCTGTGGCTGCAACATCTCCGGACTTGTCTCCCATGGCTGCAGCTTCTCCAGACTTGTCTCCCATGGCTGCAGCATCTCCAGACTTGTCTCCCATGGCTGCAGCTTCCCAGACTTGTCTCCCATGGCTGCAGCATCTCCAGACTTGTCTGCCATGACTGCAGCATCTCCAGACTTGTCTCCATGACTGCAGCATCTTCGGACTTGTCTCCTGTGGCTGCAACATCTCCGACTTGTCTCCATGGCTGCAGCATCTCCAGACTTGTCTCCCATGACTGCAGCGTCTTCTGACTTGTCTCCGTGGCTGAAGCGTCTCCAGACTTGTCTCCCATGACTGCAGTGTCTCCTGACTTGTCTCCCACGACTGCAGTGTCACCTGACTTGTCTCCCGTGGCTACAGCATCTCATGACTTGTCTCCCGTGGCTGTAGCATCACCAGACTTGTCACCCATGGCTGCATCATCTCCTGACTTGTCTCCTGTGGCTGCATCATCTCCTGACTTGTCTCCTGTGGCTATAGTATCACCAGATTTGTCTCCTATGGCTGCAGCATCTCCAGACTTGTCTCTCATGGCTGCAACGTTTTAAGACTTGTCTCCCATGGCTGTAGCGTCACCAGACTTGTCTCCTATGGCTGTAGTGTCTCCTGATTTGTGTCCTGTGGCTGCTGTGTTTCCGAATATGTCGTTCATGGCTGCAATGTCTCCAGCCTTGTCTCCCATGGCTGCATTATCTCCAGACTTGTCTCCTGTAGCTGCAGCGTCTCCGAACTTGTCTCCCATGGCTGTAGTGTCTCTGGACTTGTCTTCCATGGCTGCAGCTTCTCTGGACTTGTCTTCCATAGCTGCAGCATCTCCCATCAAACATCGGAGATGTCATTGGTCGGTGACTACACAGGAGCTGCTAGCAGAGGATCTTGATGATTTGCCCAAGTGCATTCAGCAGCAGAACTTTCCTCAGACGACCATTAATAACCTCAGTAATAGCAGCCAAGGCGGGAAGTGGCGGGATTTCTGCATGTGGCTCTTACTCCAGACGGAATGAATCGAGATGATTGGAATATGTAGTGTTCATTTCTTCACCATTTGCAGATCAGTACTGTGTCTATCCATCCTGTGATTTCCATTATTTTGGTCAGTTTCTTAGATCAAAAACAGACGTGTTTCTGTGTTTTATTTGAGGACATGCAGTTTGCAGAAAAATAAAGACGTGAAAATCCCTGTATACTTCAATGGGGAAATACTCGGATGTCCAAATGAGGCTTTGGCATCTGATTCATGAACTTGTGTTGACGGAATTTTGGAGTAAAACGCCTTAAAATGTTGCAAGATTTTTTAGCAACACAAAGCTGCGCAAAAATAGCATGTTTTGGCGCTTTTACACCAGTCCAGGCCGGTTTAACCAAAATGGATGGGACAGGGAGAGGAGCAACGCAAAACCGACCTGAACTAGTGTAAAATCGCCAAAAGAGCTTCAACATTTCTGCCACTTTAGTGTCGTAAATGACGTGAGAAATGTTCCTGCGGCGGCGGCTCAGCACTTGTGCGCCTCCTAATGAGTCAGGCATCAGCTCTCCCTTCATTAAAGCCGACGTACAAGACACCCGTCCTAATGAATCAAGCCCTCAGTGTTTTGCGGCAGTCGGCTCTGGCTTGTTGATAGCAGATTTTGGTCATTCTATTAACTTAATAAAGACAATTTACTTTGTAGCCACTGTCTGCTAATTAGTGAGATGACAGCGACTGAGAATAACGGCCCCAGGACAGGAGCAGATCTACATCTGCAGGTATCAAGTGATAATGGCGGAAAAGACATGGTGTTCCAGCGTCATCACTGATAGATAGAGAGAGGTGCGGATAATTACACACCATCAATCTACAACACACATTCTATGTCTTCTTCCATCCCAGCCATTCCATCACTTCTTATATCTGTCTATTACCTTTCTAGGTAGATCTGTTCATCTTAAATCTTCCCTTCTAATATCTTTCTGCTTATCTATCTAATTATATATATTATGTCTGTCTCATATCTATCATAATATCTATATTTCTCTAATTATACATCTTGTATCTATCACTATACAGCTAGATATATTTTCTATTGATATCTCTCATCTATCTACAATGTAACTACATGCCTGCCTCCGGTCTATCATCTATCTAGCTCTCATCTATCTATCTATCTATCTATCTATCTATCTATCTATCTATCTATCTATCTATCTATCTATCTATCTATCTATCTATTCCTCTATCTATCTATTCCTCTATCTATCTATTCCTCTATCTATCTATTCCTCTATCTATCTATCTATCTATCTATCTATCTATCTATCTATCTATCTATCAGCACACCAGGCATACATTTTGGACCCTTTATTAGGCCACGTGATTTTCTCAAGCAAGAACAATGGATGGGGCAGATCCAGGCTGGGGCTATAAGAACAATGGATGGGGGCAGATCCAGGGTGGAGGCTATAGAAACAATGGATGGGGCAGATCCAGGGTAGGGGCTATAAGAACAATGGATGGGGCAGATCCAGGGTGGAGGCTATAAGAACAATGGATGGGGCAGATCCAGGGTGGGGGCTATAAGAACAATGGATGGAGCAGATCCAGGGTGGGGCTATAAGAATAATCGATGGGGCAGATCCATGGTGGGGGCTATAAGAACAATGAATGAAGCAGATCCAGGGTGGGGGCTATAAGAACAATGGATGGGGCAGATCCAGGGTGGGGGCTATAAGAACAATGGATGGGGCAGATCCAGGGTGGGGGCTATAAGAACAATGGATGGGGCAAATCTAGGGTGGGGCTATAAGACCAATGGATGGGGCAGATCCAGGGTGGGGCTATAAGAACAATGGATGGGGGCAGATCCAGGGTGGGGGCTATAAGAACAATGGATGGGGCAGATCCAGGGTGGAGGCTATAAGAACAATGGATGGGGCAGATCCAGGAGGGGGCTATAAGAATAATGGATGGGGCAGATCCAGGGTGGGAGCTGTAAGAACAATGGATGGGGCAGATCCAGGGAGGGGGCTATAAGAATAATGGATGGGGCAGATCCAGGGTGGGAGCTATAAGAACAATGGATGGGGCAGATCCAGGGTGGGAGCTATAAGAACAATGGATGGGGCAGATCCAGGGTGGGGCTATAATAACAATGGATGGGGGCAGATCCAGGGTGGGGCTATAGGAACGATGGATGGGGCAGATCCAGGGTGGGGGCTATAAGAACAATGGATGGGGCAGATCCAGGGTGGGGGCTATAAGAACAATGGATGGGGCAGATCCAGGGTGGGGGCTATAAGAACAATGGATGGGGCAGATCCAGGGTGGGGGCTATAAGAACAATGGATGGGGCAGATCCAGGGTGGGGGCTATAAGAATAATGGATGGGGCAGATCCAGGGTGGGGCTATAAGAACAATGGATGGGGCAGATCCAGGCTGGGGGCTATAAGAATAATGGATGGGGCAGATCCAGGGTGGAGGCTATAAGAACAATGGATGGGGGCAGATCAAGGGTGGGGGCTATAAGAACAATGGATGGGGCAGATCCAGGGTGGAGGCTATAAGAACAATGGATGGGGCAGATCCAGGGTGGGGCTATAAGAACAATGGATGGGGCAGATCCAGGGTGGGGCTATAAGAACAATGGATGGGGCAGATCCAGGGTGGGGCTATAAGAACAATGGATGGGGCAGATCCAGGCTGGGGGCTATAAGAACAATGGATGGGGCAGATCCAGGCTGGGTGCTATAATAACAATGGATGGGGCAGATCCAGGGTGGGGGCTATAAGAACAATGGATGGGGCAGATCCAGGGGGGGGGGGCTATAAAAACAATGGATGGGGGGCAGATCCAGGGTGGGGGCTATAAGAACAATGGATGGGGCAGATCCAGGGTGGGGGCTATAATAACAATGGATGGGGCAGATCCAGGGTGGGGGCTATAAGAACAATGGATGGGGCAGATCCAGGGTGGGGGCTATAAGAACAATGGATGGGGCAGATCCAGGGTGGAGGCTATAAGAACAATGGATGGGGCAGATCCAGGGTGGGGGCTATAAGAACAATGGATGGGGCAGATCCAGGGTGGGGGCTATAAGAACAATGGATGGGGCAGATCCAGGGTGGGGGCTATAAGAACAATGGATGGGGCAGATCCAGGGTGGGGCTATAATAACAATGGATGGGGGCAGATCCAGGGTGGAGGCTATAAGAACAATGGATGGGCAGATCCAGGGTGGGGGCTATAATAACAATGGATGGGCAGATCCAGGGTGGAGGCTATAATAACAATGGATGGGGCAGATCCAGGGTGGGGCTATAAGAACAATGGATGGGGGCAGATCCAGGGTGGGGGCTATAAAAACAATGGATGGGGCAGATCCAGGGTGGGGGCTATAAGAACAATGGATGGGGCAGATCCAGGGTGGGGGCTATAAGAACAATGGATGGGGGCAGATCCAGGGTGGGGGCTATAAGAACAATGGATGGGGCAGATCCAGGGTGGGGGCTATAAGAACAATGGATGGGACAGATCCAGGGTGGGGGCTATAAGAACAATGGATGGGGCAGATCCAGGGTGGGGGCTATAAGAACAATGGATGGGGCAGATCCAGGGTGGAGGCTATAATAACAATGGATGGGGCAGATCCAGGGTGGGGGCTATGGATATCCATGACACATCATAGTTCTCTTTCTCGAAATCTATGACATTCACTCACATACCGCGCTGCTCTCTCTCTCTCTCATTCTAAATGTCTAATTATCTCATTTATTTATCTGTGTAATAACTGTGTCTGTCTCACATCATTCTCTTTTTATCTATTTATCTCTCATATTAAATATCTATCATATATAATTATCTATCTTCTTTCTATATATCGTATTTCTTTCTATCCTACTTTTTTCTAGTGATTCAAGATCTTTTTTTTAGTGGGGGGGGTCTGTAATTTATTCAATATTTTCAGCATAGTTTCATAGTCTCAGCCTTACACCCATGGTCTTTAAATTCCCTCCTTTTCTCTACTTGCAATTATTTGACATGATTTAATTCACTGATGTTTAAAAAAAAAAAAATGAATCACCACTTTCATAAAATTTAATGAATTCACATCAGCATGGAGCGCAATGTCAGGCAGAGATTTTAGAAAGCACCTTTCATCATTGAGGCGTCCATAGAGGCGGCGTGGGTGGACATTTCATCACTGATCTGCTTACTCTATTACCTCCGCAGATAGGCGGCATCTGATCACTGATCTGCTTACTCTATTACACTCCGCAGATAGGCGGCATCTGATCACTGATCTGCTTACTCTATTACCTCTCAGCAGATAGGTGGCATCTGATCACTGATCTGCTTACTCTATTACACTCCACAGATAGGTGGCATCTCTTCACTGATCTGCTTACTCTATTACACTCCCAGAAGAGGCATCATCTCATCATGATCTGCTTACTGTATTACACGCCGCAGAAGGCAACATCTCATCATTGATCTGCTTACTCTATTACACTCCGCAGATAGGGACATCTCATCACTGATCTGCTTACTCTATTACACTCCGCAGATAGGTGGCATCTCATCACTGATTTGCTTACTCTATTACACTCCCAGATAGGGGTGACATCTCATCACTGATCTGCTTACTCTATTACACTCCACAGATAGGTGGCATCTCATCACTGATCTGCTTACTCTATTACACTCCCAGATAGGGCATTCATCACTGATCTGCTTACTCTATTACACTCCGCAGATAGGCGGCATCTCATCACTGATCTGCTTACTTTGGTATTACACGCCCGCAGAGAGGCAACATCTCATCATTGATCTGCTTACTCTATTACACTCCGCAGATAGGCGACATCTCATCACTGATCTGCTTACTCTATTACACTCTGCAGATAGGCGGCATCTCATCACTGATCTGCTTACTGTATTACACCCGCAGAGAGGCAACATCTCATCACTGATCTGCTTACTCTATTACACTCTGCAGAAAGGCAACATGTCATCATTGATCTGCTTACTCTATTACACTCCGCAGATAGGTGGCATCTCATCACTGATCTGCTTACTCTGTTACACTCCGCAGAGAGGCGACATCGCATCACTGATCTGCTTACTCTGTTACACCTCGCAAAGAGGTGCCATCTCATCACTGATCTGCTTACTCTATTACACTCCGCAGAAAGGCGGCATCTCATCACGGATCTGATTACTCTATTACACTCCACAGAGATGACGACATCTCGTCACTGATCTGCTTACTCTATTACACTCCGCAGAGAGGTGACATCTCATCACTGATCTGCTTACTTTATTACACTCCGCAGAGAGGCAGCATCTCATCACTGATCTGCTTACTCTATTACACTCCGAGAACTGAGCTCCACCCAAACCTCAGCGGGGAGGCACCCAATTCTGTTTTGGTAATACACCCCATTTGAAAAAACTCCACCCAATTTTGGGAACCAGATCGCCTCTACTTCTATTTTTGGGCAACACTCTGGTACATGTAAGTTGATCGGCCATAGAAAATCATCCTAGATATTATGTTGCTACCTGGAAATAATCAGCAAGTCGTATACAACAGAAAATCTGTGCAAAGCTGCTCGCTGACGGTTTCCAAGAATTTAAAAAGTATAAACAACTAAAATAAATTTAAAGGAAAACTTATCACAATGATTGTGGAGAGTCAGGATGCCTGAATTGTTGTAGGGACCAGACTAGGACCGGGACCAAAACGTTTTGCTCAACTTTAACGTTTTCCCAGAAGGATTTTGGTTCCTCTCATACATTTTGGCTTTTTTGTGCCTCTGTGCAAGCATTGGGTCCTCCTGGGTCTCCTCCATAGCATTTAATCTCATTCACATGTGGACGGCTAGTTTGTGCTGACACTGATACCCCCTGAGCCTGCAGGACAGCTTGAATTTCTTTGGAGCTTTATTGGACTTATCCACATCCAGACTATCCTGCGTTACAACCTTTCATCAATTTTTCTCTGCCATTCACATCCAGAGAGATTAGCTACAGTGCCATGGGTTGTGAACGTTTTCATTTTAAGCAAGGGAACGTCAAGATCTCTGGAGATGGACTTGTATCCTTGAGATTATTGATATTTTCCAAGAAATTTGAGTCTCCAGTCCTCAGACAGTTCACTTCTCCTTTTTCTGTTCTCCATGCTGAATGTGGCACACAAGACACAATGCAAATATTGAGGCAACTTCTCCCTTTTTATCTGGTTTCATGTGTGATTTTTATATTGCCCGCACCTGTTACTTGCCACAGGCGAGAGTGAACAAGCGTCACATGCTGGAAACAAAGTTGTTTACTCACAATTTTAGAAAGATGCCAACATTTTCTGGAACAATTTTAATGTGCCAACACTTTCGTCCATGACTGCGTTTTGCAATGGTGCTACAGTGGAATTAAACACTCACCTGGTGGCGACTTCAATGGAGGTCTTCACATCGAGGCTGGACAGACATCTGTCTGGGCTGATTTAATGAATCCTGCTTTGAGCGGGGTGTTGGACCAGATGACCCAGGAGATCTCTTCACAGGATGACCCGGGAGGCTCCTTCACACGATGCCTCAGGAGGTCACTTCACACGATGCCTCAGGAGGTTCCTTCACACGATGCCTCAGGAGGTTCCTTCACACGATGACCCAGGAGGTCCCTTCACACGATGCCTCAGGAGGTCACTTCACACGATGCCTCAGGAGGTTCCTTCACACGATGACCCAGGAGGTCCCTTCACACGATGCCTCAGGAGGTCCCTTCACACATGACCCAGGAGGTCCCTTCACACAATGACCCAGGAGGTCCCTTCACACGATGCCTCAGGAGGTTCCTTCACACGATGACCCAGGAGGTCCCTTCACACGATACCTCAGGAGGTCCCTTCACACAATGACCCAGGAGGTCCCTTCACACGATAACCTGGGAGGTCCCTTTACACGATGCCTCAGGAGGTCCCTTCACACAATGACCCAGGAGGTCCTTCACACAATGACCCAGGAGGTCCCTTCACACGATACCTCAGGCGGTCCCTTCAGACGATGGCCTGGGAGGTCCCTTCCAACAATGACCGGAGGTCCCTTCACATGATGCCTCAGGAGGTCCCCTCACACATGCCTCAGGAGGTCCCTTCACACAATGACCCAGGAGGTCCCTTCACACAATGACCCAGGAGGTCCCTTCACACGATGCCTCAGGAGGTTCCTTCACACGATGACCCAGGAGTCCCTTCACACGATACCTCAGGAGGTCCCTTCACACAATGACCCAGGAGGTCCCTTCACACGATAACCTGGGAGGTCCCTTTACACGATGCCTCAGGAGGTCCCTTCACACAATGACCCAGGAGGTCCCTTCACACAATGACCCAGGAGGTCCCTTCACACGATACCTCAGGCGGTCCCTTCAGACGATGGCCTGGAGGTCCCTTCCAACAATGACCCGGGAGGTCCCTTCACATGATGCCTCAGGAGGTCCCCTCACACAATGCCTCAGGAGGTCCCTTCACACAATGACCTGGGAGGTCCCTTCACACGATGCCTCAGGAGGTCCCTTCACACGATGGCCGGGAGGTCCCTTCACACGATGACCGGGAAGTCCTTCACACCATGACCCAGGAGATCCCTTCACACAATGACCCAGGAAGTCCCTTCACACGATGACCCGGGAGGTCCCTTCACACGATGTCTCAGGACATCCCTTCACATGATGACCCAGGAGGTCCCTTCACACGATGACCCGGGAGGCCCTTCACACAATGCCTCAGGAGGTCCCTTCACACGATGGCCTGGGAGGTCCCTTCACACGATGGCCCGGGAGGTCCCTTCACACGATGGCCCGGGAGGTCCCTTCACACGATGACCAAGGAGATCCCTTCACACATGACCCAGGAGGCCCTTCACACAATGCCTCAGGAGGTCCCTTCACACACGATGGCCTGGGAGGTCCCTTCACACGATGCCTCAGGAGGTCCCTTCACACGATGGCCCGGGAGGTCCCTTCACACGATGGCCCGGGAGGTCCCTTCACACGATGACCAAGGAGATCCCTTCACACAATGACCCGGGAGGTCCTTCACACAATGACCCGGGAGGTCCCTTCACACGATGGCCCGGAGGTCCCTTCACACGATGACCAAGGAGATCCCTTCACACGATGACCCGGGAGGTCCCTTCACACAATGCCTCAGGAGGTCCCTTCACACAATGACCCAGGAGGTCCCTTCACACAATGCCTCAGGAGGTCCCTTCACACAATGACCCAGGAGGTCCCTTCACACAATGCCTCAGGAGGTCCCTTCACACAATGCCTCAGGAGGTCTCCTCAAACGATGGCCGGGAGTCCCTCCACACCATGACCAGGAGGTCCTTCTACATGATGACCCAGGAGGTCCCTTCCAACTCCGCCATTCTATGATTCTACAAAAGTGTCACTATCCCCTACATTAGACACCTATTGAAGGCCAAGTGACCAGGTGACTGTAGTCCATCACTTTAAAAATGTCCGACAACAGATATAACTCCCTGACACAAGCCGAGGCTCTAACAAGTGATTTACCGTGTGGATTAATTAATATTTGGGTGGAGCGGCGCTTCAGACGGCATTATATAATTGTCTACGGTGACGTTAATTAGCCAGAGTCATGTTTGCAAAACTAATGGGGGATACGGCAGACATCGGCGCTTGCTTCAAGGAGATGCCAGCTGCTAGCGAAACCATTAACCAAACATATCCACCTTGCATATAACTCATACTATAAATATCTGCGAGCGTGGTGGAATATGCGTCTTTCATCTCCACGGTGGAGCTTTGTAGCTGGTGGATCTGCTCGGCCCAGTTAGTCTTTGACTGAGGAACGACGGAGGCTTTGAAACTCTGCTCGACTTCACATAATGCTTTGTGCTTTTCTGATCTACTCGATGGAGATATCTTTTGATAGTGATAAAATCCCCCGCAGGTTTTCATACGGATATCATGTGTTTACCAGACACGGCATCCTGTATGTTCCCCTCACAAGGTTATTTTGGATCCTCGCTGCCCTCCGGCTCTTCAGAGGAGTTATATAAACAGTCCTGGCTCCTTCTGTGTCCGGAGACCTGAGGTTTAACCATGAAAGGACTCGACTCCACCGGAGAAGTGACTGACGTCATGGTCAGGGGAGAGTGTGATGATCGTTAGAGCCTGTTCTATGGTGGATGGAACTATGTCCGGGTCTGTGATCCAGATAGCATTCTACAGGAGATGGATGATGATTACTTCACATTCCTTACATCCCTTCCTATTGAATATCTTGTGCGAGAAAAGTTGGGGTAGGGGAGCAGGTTTTTGTGGAGGTAGTTGGGAGTTGAGGGGTGCGGGCTTGGGGGGGGTTTGGGTGGGGGCCCAGGTTGGGAGAGATGGGAGTGGAGGGGCGGATTTGCATTGGTGGGTGGTTTGGAGCGGAGGGGTTGGTTTAGGTGGTGGGGTGGGTTTGTGTGGGGGCAGAGTGGGGGTTGGGTTTGGGTGGGGGGCCAAGGTTGGACTAGACGGGTATGGGTGGAGGGGCAGGTTTGAGGAGAGGGGGCTGGGGGGGCAGGTTTGGGTGGGGGGGGAGTTTGGGGTGGGGGTGGTGGGTTTTGACAACATTCTCTAGCATGAATACAATGACACCAAACTTATATAACTTTTTATTATATTTTAGTAGTAAATTTTTATTTTACCACTTTCTAAAAACAGCATTTTGGCTTGTGTCCCCATTTTATGAGACCTGTAACTTTCACAGAGGGCACTATTACCATATGGGCACAGGGGGCACTATTACCATTAGGACACAGTCCTGTTACCATATATGGGCACAGTTACCATATATGGGTACAGGGGCACTAATACCATTAGGGACACAGTAATATTACCATATATGCACACAGGGGGCACTATTACCATTAGGGACACAGTCCTATTACCATATATGGGCACAGTTACGATATATGGGCACAGGGGGCACTATTACCATTAGGGACACAGTCCTATTACCATATATGGGCACAGTTACGATATATGGGCACAGGGGGCACTATTACCATTAGGGACACAGTCCTATTGCCATATATGGGCACAGTTACCATATATGGGCACAGGGGCACTATTACAATTAGGGACACAGTCCTATCACCATATATGGGCATAGTTACGATATATGGGTACAGGGGGCACTATTACCATTAGGGACACAGTCCTATTACCATATATGGGCACAGTTACGATATATGGGCCAGGGGGCACTATTACCATTAGGGACACAGTCCTATTGCCATATATGGGCACAGTTACCATATATGGTCACAGGGGCACTATTACCATTAGGGACACAGTCCTATTACCATATATGGGCAAGTTACCATCTATGGGCACAGGGGCACTATTACCATTAGGGACACAGTCCTATCACCATATATGGGCACAGAGGGCACTATTACCATGAAGGACAGAGTACTGATACCATATATGAGCGATACAGGGACAACAAGACACAGGAGCAATAACACACCACAAGGCAATTATATATAAAGATTATAGTTGGATTGGATATGGAAGAGACTCTTCTGGAAAGAATGGATGATGGTGATTAGATAATTCTTAAAGAACAAGATTGTATCCGTGAGAGGCGGTACTAGAGAAGGATGGATGATGATAATTAGAATACTATATAGTTGTATTCTGAAGATCATGATCTAGAGAAGATGGATGATGATTAGTAAATGTCATAGAATGAAAATCTATACTCCAAAATGGATGGTGTTCAGTAAAACACTATTACAAAACAAAGTATGATGTAGTAGCTAACAATCTAGAGATGGTGGATGATGATTAGCCTATTATGTATTATCCAACGCTGCAATATTGGTCTGCACAAGGTGGATGATAATTACTACAGAATGGGACCGTATCGTGAATATCATTCTAGAGACGATGGATGATGATTAGGTTATGTTCCCTGTTCCAGAGAGGACGGATGAGGATTATTAGAGCGTCGTAACAGAAGAAGATTGTACCCTGAAGGCCACAGTCTAGAGAGGATGGATGATGATGATTAGAATATTATACCGTTAGACTATATACTGGTGAGGCTTTTCTGGAGAGAATGGATGATGATGATTGGATAATTATTAGAGAATAAACTTATACCCTAGAGGCCCGGCGCTAGTGAGGATGGATGATGAGAATTAGACTGCTTTATGGTTGTAATCTGAAGATCCTGATCTAGAAAAGAGGGATGATGATGATCAGTAAATTAATTTCATAAAATGAGGGACCAATTACTATTAATAATGATGGAGGAAATAGTAGATAATGACCTGGAGAAAGTTAATAATGAATATATAATGAAGGACTACACAGTAGATATTGGTCTGGAGAAGGTGGATGATTATTAGTTCATTATATCATAGGACAATGCTGTAGATGTTAGTCTAAAGAAGGTGGATGATTTCTTCTTTTCTTGTTTATCGGCCTTTAGCTCGATCTCTGGCAATAGCGACATGATGGATGATCAATTTATACAAAGATTGATCTTGTGCAGCCTAGATAGATCCACAGGGTCTTCTCCAGACCTAGATAGATCCACAGGGTCTTCTCCAAGCCTAGATAGATCCACATGTCTTCTCCAAACCTAGATAGATCCACAGGGTCTTCTCCAAGCCTAGATAGATCCACAGGGTCTTCTCCAAACCTAGATAGATCCACAGGGTCTTCTCCAAACCTAGATAGATCCACAGAGTCTTCTCCAAACCTAGATAGATCGACAGGGTCTTCTCAAACCTAGATAGATCGACAGGGTCTTCTCCAAACCTAGATAGATTGACAGGGTCTTCTCCAAGTCTAGATAGATCCACAGGGTCTTCTCCAAGTCTAGATAGATCCACAGGGTCTTCTAGAAAGCCTAGATAGATCCACAGGGTCTTCTCCAAGCCTAGATAGATCCACAGGGTCTTCTCCAAGCCTAGATAGATCCACAGGGTCTTCTCCAAACCTAGATAGATCTACAGGGTCTTCTCCAAGCCTAGATAGATCCACAGGGTCTTCTCCAAACCTTGATAAATCCACAGGGTCTTCTCCAAGCCTAGATAGATCCACTGAGTCTTCTCCAAGCCTAGATAGATCCACAGGGTCTTTTCCAAGCCTAGACAGATCCACAGGGTCTTCTCCAAGCCTAGATAGATCCACAGGGTCTCCTCCAAGCCTATATAGATCCACAGGGTCTCCTCCAAGCCTAGATAGATCCACTGAGTCTTCTCCAAGCCTAGATAGATCCACAGAGTCCTCTCCACTGTTATCTTGATTGTATCAAGCCATCAGGTTGCTGGCCTTCCCCTTTGTGTTGTTTCTTGTATTCTTTAGACCATAAAGTAAAAGAAAAGTCAAAGATGCTATAGGATTTTTACAGGATGAAAATGGTGAAGTGGTAAAAATGAAGTTGAGAAGGCTGAACTTTTAAACTCCTATTTTGCATCTGTTTTCTCTCAGAAAGTGAATGCAACATCAACTGATTTTCATTGTAGGTATAGAAGAATCCAGGCTATCTATAAACAGAGAGATAGTGAGGGAATACTTAGCTAACATAAATGATGAATTAAACCCCAGGGTACTGAAGGATATAGCAGAGGATATTTTTGGACCACTCTCTATAATCTTTGAAAATTCTTGGAGAACAGGAGAAGTCCCAGAGGACTGAAGAAGAGCCAATGTTGTCCCTATCTTCAAAAAGGGGAAGAAAGTGGACTCAGGGAACTATAGGCCTGTGAGCCTGGCTTCTATACCAGGAAAGATCTTTGAATAAATTATTAAACAACATGTATGCAAGTACCTGGATGAGAATGAAGTGATTAACCAGAGCCAGAATGGGTTTGTAACTAATATGTCATGTCAGACTAACTTAATTTCCCTTTATGACAGAATCACTTACTGGGTGGATCAGGGAAACACCGTAGATATAGTATATCTTGACTTCAGCAAAGCATTTGACAAAATATCTCATACAATCCTTATTGAGAGTTAAAGTAAGGATGTAGCTGTCTTTGAAAAAGAAAACCAGGCAGCACTTCCAAAATAAGTGAAAAAAAGAACTTTTATTCAGCCCAGTAGTGTGACGTTTCAGGGTGATACACCTTCCTCAAACACCTTGTTTTTGGAATAGGAGTAAACACCGGTCTTGTCCAGTCCTTGGGCCATTTACCAGTTGTCAGTATCTGTTGATACAGACGTATGATGACTTCTACTGCTGCTTCAGAAGACCTTCTTAGCTCTATTGAAATATTGTCACATCCAGGCACTTTGTTGTTTGACAGAATTTTTATCGCAGCAACAACTTTGTCTTTCAGGATGCTCGTCTCTGTCATTTCCAGTCTCACATCCCTCCTGAATCACTGAGAACTTCTTGTAGATATGCTCTGTGTTACTTTTTGCATATTTCCTTGATCTGTTCTGGCTCAATTAGTTTGTTCCCATAGGTGTCTTTCAACATACCCGCTCTTGGTTGAAACTTTCGTCGTATCTCTTTGATCTTTTGGTATGCCTTCATGGTCTTGTCCCTCAGATGTTTGCTTTCTATCTCTGTACCTACCTTTTGGTAATAAAGTTCTTTCTCTGCTCGAATGGCTCTCTTTAGTCTTTTACTGACCTACCTTTTGGTAATAAAGTTCTTTCTCTGCTCGAATGGCTCTCTTTAGTCTTTTACTGATGTTGTGCATCCTGCTTGTTCCCTATTGCCATTCATCCTCCTTCGATGATCTTTATGGTCTATTGTGTTAACCATGACTGTGGGGGGGTCTCTAAGTTTTTCAGGCTTTCTTTCATCCATGTCTAGTGTTAACCGTGACACCGTAGTTGTATCGAGCTGACTCTATCACTGATCTCATTGTAGTTCAGGACAGTGACGGACAATCTTCGATTGAGAATAAAGTGACTCAGGTTGTCATTACCAGAATAGTGCACCCAATGTTCCTTTGTCTAGAGATGTCCAAATTCATCCATCTTAGTTGGCTTGTTTCCGAGAAAGTCAAGTCCTGTTCTGTCCATCTCGGCCTTGACTATGTCAAGATCACTACTAACCTAATATCCTACAATGAGCGACTACCGTATACTGAAGATACTGGGACTCTAGAGAATAAGAAAGTGGATGATTACTGGTGACGTAATATGATATAATCATGGACAAATACTGCAAGTATTGATCTAGAGATAATGTATGATAATTATTAAATTAATTTTGTAGACTGATGGACTATACTGTGGATATTGGTCTGGAAAAGATGGATGATTAGCCCATTACAGTGCACTATAATTTAGATATCGATCTAAAGATGTTAGATGATTTGTAAATCACTATTACAGAATGATGGACTATGCTGGTCGAAAGACAGTGGATGATGATTAGGAAATTATTATTGTACAATCAAGGGCCGTGAATCTACCAAAGTACCGTATTTTCCGCACTATAAGGCGCACCTAAAAGACTAAGATTTTCCCAGAAATCATAGATGCGCCTTATAGTGCAGTGCGCCTTATATACGGATTTTTCCCAGGAAAATTTAGGTACGTAGTATATAAAGAGTGCTAAGGGGGTGCCATTTGCCTGCAAATATTTGGCACCCCCCAGAAAATAAGGCATACCTTTGTGCCGCAATATCCTCCGTCCCCGCCATCCCCCTTTGTCCGGTGCCTGCCTGGCATCGCTGTGCAGGGGCGCGATCACCAGCCGCTGTCCCCGCCATCCATGCTGGTGCCGGTGCCTGCCTCGCATCACTGTGCGGGGACGCGATCACCAGCCGCCGTCCCCGCCATCCATGCTGGTGCCGGTGCCTGCCTCCATCACTGTGCGGGGACGCGATCACCAGCCGCCGTCCCCGCTGTCTGGTGTCCGGTGCCGCCGCTGTATTGCGCGCGCTCACAGCCCAGGAGCCCATCAGCCAATCACAGCTCCGCCCAGGAGCCTTGAGCCAATCCGAGGCCAGCTGACGTCAGCCCATGGCCTCTGATTGGCTGAGGGCTCCAGCGCTGTGATTGGCTGAGGGCTCCAGCGCTGTGATTGGCTGTGGGCTCCAGCGCTGTGATTGGCTGTGGGCTCCAGCGCTGTGATTGGCTGTGGGCTCCAGCGCTGTGATTGGCTGAGGGCTCCAGCGCTGTGATTTACTGAGGGCTCCAGCGCTGAGAGTGCCTTGCCACACAGTACAGTAAGCAAAAGTACCGGTATAAAAAGTAAAAATCAGTTTGTGTGTGTGTGTGTGTGTGTCTGAGTGTGTATGTGTGTGTATGTGTGTGTGTCTGAGTGTGTGTGTGTGTGTCTGACTGTGTGGGGTGCTGGAGGGTGATGGGAGGCTACACAGGGATACTGGAGGGTGGTGGGGTGCTACAGAGGGATGCTGGAGGGTGATGGGAGGCTACACAGGGATGCTGGAGGGTGATGGGAGGCTACACAGGGATGCTGGAGTCTGAGCTTTTTTTTTTTCTATGGTAATATGGTGCGTCTTATACTCCGGTGCTCCTTATATATGGACCAAGACGGCTTAAAAGTCATTTTTTGAGGGTGCGCCTTATAATCCGGTGCGCCTTATAGTGCGAAAAATACGGTACAATTATAGAATGAGGGACTGTGGATGGTGCGTTGTTGAGGGATGATACCTAAATTCTTTAGATTGAGCTGTAGAATAAGAATAAATACTAAATCTTAGAATACAATTGTCATGGGGTGGTATAACGGGTAGGGAATCAGGAGGCAAGATGGTACGGTGGGCAAGGGGGCTCAGGGAAGCTAGTCTGACCCTGGACTTGGGGTCCCTGACTAGCCGTATTCCCGAAGCTACCTCTGAAGGTGAGGAGGTTCGGGTCACCACCTTAGCCCTTTGAAAACCCAGCAGCTTCAATGGAAGTCAACAGCAAAAAAAACACTGCACAGCACGACTTCACAGCACGGGGTGCAAGTAGAAATGAGTTCTATCTGCGACACCTTGAGTGGAGACCTGAATACTAAGACCCACCCCTCTACCGCCACCTAAATGCTATGGCTGACCCCTTCACCTGCAGAACTGCACATATCAAACTAAGTAAAAATAAACTCAGATTTAATCACAGCAGCACTCATGGACTGCAAAGCAACAATTAAATAATACAACGAAGATTCTTTTTTTAGAGAAGAGTGATGATGATAATTGAATGAAGATCTGAAATGAGAGAATATATTCTAGATAATGTCCCAGAAAAGGACCGGTGCACTGGGCCTCTTGGCCGCAACCAGAGTGCACTGTGTGTCCTAATTAGCATGTTTGATTAAACTTCAGTTTCTGCAGAACAGAGGCAGCAATTAAAAAATTAAAGTTTTATAAGGGTGACATCCCCTGCAATCCTCTCTGCTGAGTTTATCATGTTACTTTTGGCTGACAGAGTTCCTAAGTTTCATTCCGTTGTTTAATTTATACCGATCACCTCATCCATTCATTTTCTATTGATTCCGGAACATCTTGTCCTTTTAGTTTAGTCCCCTTCATTCTAAAGTCATACCCTGAATAATAAGGGTCCACATTTTCTTCCAAGTGGGCGTGTACCACAGAGCTTTTCTGTGGGTGTGGATTTGTTTTGATTGGCCAATTGATCTGGTTTGGAGAAAGTATTTTCAAAGAATAGAGTTGGAATGGACCTCCTGGGTCATTGTGTGAAGGGACCTCCTGGGTCATTGTGTGAAGGGACCTCCTGGGTCATTGTGTGAAGGAACCTCCTGGGTCTTCATGTAAAGGGACCTCCTAGGTCATTGTGTGATAGGACCTCCTGTGTCATTGTTTGACGGGATCTCCCGGATCATTGTGTGAAGGGATGTCCTGGGTCATTGTGTGAAGGGACCTCCTGGATCATTGTGTGAAGGGACCTCCTGGGTCATTGTGTGAAGGGACCTCCTGGGTCATCGTGTGAAGAGACCTCCTGTGTCATTGTTTGACGGGATCTCCCGGATCATTGTGTGAAGGGATGTCCTGGGTCATTGTGTGAAGGGACCTCCTGGATCATTGTGTGAAGGGACCTCCTGGGTCATTGTGTGAAGGGACCTCCTGGGTCATTGTGTGAAGGGACCTCCTGGGTCATTGTGTGAAGGGACCTCCTGGATCATTGTGTGAAGGGACCTCCTGGGTCATAGTGTGAAGGGACCTCCTGGGTCATTGTGTGAAGTGACCTCCTGGGTCATTGTGTGAAGGGATCTCCTGGGCCATCGTGTGAAGGGACCTTCTGGGTCATTGTGTGAAGGGACCTCCTGGGTCATTGTGTGAAGGGACCTCCTGGGTCATTGTGTGAAGGGGCCTCCTGGGTCATCGTGTGAACGGACCTCCTGGGTCATTGTGTAAAGGGACCTCCTGGGTCATTGTGTGAAGGGACCTCCTGGGTCATTGTGTGAAGGGACCTCCTGGGTCATTGTGTGAAGGGACCTCCTGGGTCATTATGTGAAGTGACCTCCTGGGCATTGTGTGAAGGACCTCCTGGGTCATTGTGTGAAGGGACACCCTGGGTCATTGTGTGAAGGGACCACCTCTGGGTCATTGTGTGAAGGGACCCCTGGGTCATTGTGTGAAGGGCCTCCTGGGTCATATGTGACGGACCTACTGGGTCATTGTGTGAAGGGACCTCCTGGGTCATTGTGTGAAGGGACCTCCTGGGGCATTGTGTGAAGGGACCTCCTGGGTCATTGTGTGAAGGACCTCCTGGGTCATTGTGTGAAGGGACACCCTGGGTCATTGTGTGAAGGGACCTCCTGGGTCACGTGTGAAGGGACCCTGGGTCATTGTGGAAGGGACCTCCCTGGGTCATCATGTGACAGGACCTACTGGGCATTGTGTGAAGGACCTCCTGGGTCATTGTGTGAAGGACCTCCTGGGACATTGTGTGAGGGACTCCTGGGCATCGTGTGAAGGGACCTCTGGGTCATTGTGTGAAGGGACACCCTGGGTCATCATGTGAAGGGACCTCCTGGGTCATTGTGTGAAGAACCTCCTGGGGCATTGTGTGAAGGGACACCAGGGACATATGTGAAGGGACCTCCTGGATCACATGGTCGAATGGGACCTCCTGGGCATTGTGTGAAGGGACCTCCTGGGTCATTGTGTGAAGGGACCCCTGGTGCATTGTGTGAAGGACCTCCTGGGTCATTGTGTGAAGGACCTCCTGGGTCATTGTGTGAAGGACCTCCTGAGGCATTGTGTGAAGGGATCTCCTGGGTCATTGTGTGGAGGGACCTCCTGGGTTTTAATCGTATGTGGAAGGGACCTCCCGGGTTATTGTGTGAAGGGACACCCTGGTCATTGTGTGAAGGGACCTCCTGAGTCATCATGTGTGAATGGACTACTGGGCATTGTGTAAGGGACCCCCCTGGGTCATTGTGTGAAGTCGGACTGACTCCTATGGGCATTGTGTGAAGGGACCTCCTGGGTCATTGTGTGAAGGGACCTCCTGGGGTCATTTGTGAAGGGACCTACCTGGGCCATTGTGTGAAGGGACCTCCCTGGGTCATCATGGAATGGACCTCCTGGGCATTGTGTGAAGGGACCTCCTGGGTCATTGTGTGAAGGGACTATCCTGGGACATTGTGTGAAGGACCTCCCGAATCATCTGCGAAAGGACCTCCTGGGGCCCATTGTGTGAAGGGAACCCTGGTCATTGTGTGAAGGGACCTCCTGGGCCATCGTGTGAAGGGACCCCCGTCCATGGGATTATTGTGTGAAGGACCTTCTAGGGCATTGTGTGAAGGGACCCCTTGGTCATCGTGTGAAGGGACCTACCCTGGGTCATTGTGTGGAGTGACCTCCTGGGTCTTGTGTGAAGGGACCTCCTGAGTATATCGTTTGAAGGGACCTCCTAGGGTCATTGTTGAATCGACCTCCTGGGTCATCCTGTGAAGGGACCTCCTGAGTCATTGTTTGAAGGGACTCCTGGGTCATTGTGATGAAGGGACCTACTGTGGTTGTCCTCTTGTCTTGAAGGACCTCCTGAGTCATTGTTTGAAGGGACCTCCTGGGTCTATTGTATGAATGGACCCTTCTCTGGGTCCTATCATGTTGAAGGGACCTCCTGGGCCCATTGTGTGAAGGGACCTCCTGGGTCATCATGTGAAGGGACCTCCTGGGTCATTGTGTGAAGGGACCTTCTGGTCATCGTGTGAAGGGACCTCCTAGGTCATCATATGAAGGGACTTCCTGGGTCATCTGGTCCAACCCCTGCTCAAACCAGGATTCACTAGACCATCCCAGATAGATGTCTGCCCAGCCTCTGTGTGAAGACTTCCATTGTAGGAGAACTACCACCTCTCGAGGCTGCCTGTTCCACTCGTTGATCACCCTCACTGTCTAATATCTCATCTGTGTCTTCACCTATTCCTCTAGTTTCTTTCCTTGTGCAAATGAGAGTAAAGGTGATCCCCCTACAGTGTGACAGTCCTTGAGATATTTGTAGACAGCTCTTAAGTCTCCTCTCAGTGTTTTTTGCAAGCTAAACATTCACAGATCCTGTAACCATTCCTCATAGGACCTGATTTGCAGACCGGTCACCATTCTGGTCGCTCTTCTCTGAACTTGCTCCAGTTTGGGTGTCCAGAACTGGACACAGTATCCAGATGAGATCTGACCATAGAGGAGCAGAGGGAGATAATGACTTCACATGATCTAGACTCTATCTTCTGTTAATACATCCCAGTACTGTGTTACCTTTTTTTGCTGCTGCATCACACTGGTGACTCCTGTGCGTCTGTGATCTATTAGTATACACAAGTCTTTTTCTCACGTGTTGTTGCTTAGCCCTATTCCTCCTATCCTTGTCCATTCCACACTTGGTCGTTTTTTCAATAAGGATGGTATTAGATACTTTGTGAAATGTTTTGACATATATCATATTATGAAGATCCTCACAGTATTAGATGATTCTTCTATAATCACAATCCAATTTTCCTTTTCTAAACAATATGGATGATGATCATTAGTTTATTCTCACAGAATTAGATTTTATTCTGTAGAATTGGAGAATCTGTCACTGGCCAAAATATTTCATTTTGTAAGCTTGTATAAATGCCGCTGTTCTCCTGAATCCAGCGATGTATTTACTTTTGTTCCTTCGCCTCTCCGTTCTTGAGATATAGGCTTCTCTTCCTGGCATACAAGCCAAATGGGTGTGGTTCTAACAATGATGGCCACGTAAATGCGTTTGATGCCACGCCCACTTGGCTGTAAACATATTTACCTACCAGGAAGATGGGACCATATCTCAGGAATGGAGGGAGGGGGGAGGCAAGAACAAAAGGAAAACAATGAACTGCTATTGGACCTCTCCAGCACGGATAGCTAGTTTCATCGATTTTATTGTTCACAGGGGGAAGGGGATGTACCAGAGTGTCAATTCCAGCATGTTTTCATAGACCATAATGCAATCAGCTCTACATTTCCATTCAATGTCCTGCATCTGGTGGGGGGTGCTGCTTTGCTCCTATCTGCTGGGTTTCCCGAATAGACCGTACATCCTGCAGATGATTTATAGCCTACAGATCCTGTTGTAGAGATTATGGATGATTATTATACAAATACATAATAATTCCAAAAGCTTTGTTTTAGAGAAGTATGTATGGTGATCTTTAGCAGATTTCTGAAATGCTATGGTATGCAAACATTAAATACAGGGATATAGAAATGCATTACTGCTAAGAAAATATATTAAAAAACTGAGATATTTAGCTCATAAAAAAGGGCAGTTTAATGGGAGCCCAACAGCCAACGTCAAGGCACATTTCTTTGTTGGGTCCCTATCTAATGCCTCCATCTGAGTTAAAAAATCAACTTATGGGCGAGTAGGAACCTGCTAATAGAAGATTAAAATCTTATACTATAGTTCAAATATTTTCATTAAATACAGGAATATAGAAATGCATTACTGCTAAGGATATATATTGAAAAATTGAGATACTGTATTTTTCGCTTCATAAAACGCACCGGATTATAAGACGCACCCAAAATTTGGTGAAGGAAAAGAGAAAAAAGATCATTTCTCCCATCGCCTTCCACGACAGCATTGGAGGATGTCGTCCACGCCCTATTGGGGGACAGGAACACAGAGAGGTTAAAAGCCCTCCCCTTCCTCCGCACTCCAGTGTCTTCCTGTCCCCCTTGGGGCATGGAGAGGTTCCAGTGCTGTCAGGCCGGCAGAGGCAGCATTGGGGTGTACTTACAGCCGGGCCAGGGATGGACGTCGGGGGCGGCCTCCTCCTCCTTCTCAGGGCTCCCGTGGTGGGACCATCCGGCCTTCCTGCGTCCTACGGGGCAAAGCAGGCCGTGTATTGCAACGCCGGAGGCCTGTTCAGCTCTCCGGCGTCTCCCTCCTCCAGCTGCGGTCCCTGGGGCATGCATCAGAGGTGCCGCGGTGGCACTTCCGGTTTCGGGGATGACACTTCCGGTTCCGGGATGGCACTTCCGGGTTCGGACGGCGGCTCCTGTAAGGGCTGTGGCAGGCTGGGCGCGGCTCCAGGGAACCCAGCAGGACTTTCGCGCGCTACTGCCCGGCCGGTGACCAGGAGGAGGGAGGGAACAGGTGTTCCTCGTTGGGGGCACGGTACTTCTGGATAAGTACCCGCCGGAAGCTACACCCAGGTAAGGCTGATCCCTAAAACATGGAAGGTGATAGGCTTCCACCTCTGCTTCTGCAGAGCCCAGCGTTCCCCAGCTCATGTAAGTGTTTCTGGGGGTGGTCACAAGGGGTAGAGTTATTTAAGCCCTGCACTCACACTGGGACCCCCTTCTCTTCCCTTTTTGTCTATAGGGAGACAAGGGCCGTCTGTGAAAGGGAGCAATAATGTGGCTGCGGCACAAAATGTCCCTCTTCCTACAACAAGGTGTCGGCCATGACTGACAGGGTTGTCAGGATGGACTCCCCATCCTTGCTTGAGGAGCTCCAATCCATTAGGGAAGAGGTGCAGGCTTCTGTCTCGGCACTGCGGGGTTTTGCTGCAGCTTCCGGGCCTTCCCCTCCGTATGAGAGGAAGCTCCAGGATTGTGACTCTGTGGATCTCATGGAGGCTGGCCAGAGCTCAGCGTTAGAGGACGGTGAGGATATTGCCGCTGTTGCCTCTGTCCAGACACGAGAATCTGGACACTACTATTTTTCCACAGAGTCCATGGGTGCATTGGTGGACACTGTCCATTGTACCATGGGAGTAGAGGTGGTGGAATCCCCTTCTTCTGTGCAGGACTAAATGTTCAGAGGCCTGAAGGCTAAGCGGCTCACCCCATCCGAGTGGATTGGAGGGTGATGACTTTGTCTGGGAGGTCCGAAGGTGGACATCCAGGTGGCCAGGGTAGCATCAGCTGCTATTGTAAACCCATTGTGCATGCCCTTGACACACTGTTAAGGCTAAGCAGCAGGAGCCTCAGTCACGGGCTGGATGGGAGACCTCATGAGAGACCCAATGGGAATCTCTATGGAAGTCTCTATAAAGTCAATGGGACTTCTAACATGAAGGTCTATGGCAGTATTCCATTTGGGAAGCTTAGCATATAAGACCACGTTGCCTTTTGAAGATTCCTCCCGGTTGAAGGACCCCCTCGTTCGTAAAATGGAGAGTTTCCTCAACAGATCCTGGGAGGCGGCAGCTATGTCTTTAACGGTGTACATTTCCTCTACATGTGAGCAAGTCTCTCTTTAAGTGGCTCACCCAGCTGGGAGAATTCATCTGCAGGGTACTCCCAGGAAGGAGCTTTGGACTCCATTCCACTTCTGAGACGTGCTATGGGCTTCCTGGCCGATGCCTCTGCTGAGTCGTTCCGTGTTGGCGCCAGGTGCGCAGTGTTGGCTAACACAGCTCGCAGGGCAGTGTGGCTTACAAGGTGGAATGAGGAGTTCACGTCTAAGCTCCAGCTGTGTGGCCTCCCCTTGCATTGGATGACATCCTGGAAAAGGTGTCTCCCGGAACAGGAGCCCTTTCGGAGGCAGTCCTTTTGGCCTGAGCGCAGCCAACCCTCCCAGTCTAAAGGGAAGGGTAAGTCTGGTCGCTGGGCATTCCAGTATGGGAACAAGACCCGTAATATCTTGCTCCCCCAGCAGCGGCATCACCAGCCGCTCCTAAACAAGGTCGCCTTCCCCATTGCGGGGCGGCTCCTGCGGTTTCTGCCACAGTGGCAAGCAATCTCGTTGTGCCCTTGGATCCTCTCGACCATTTGGGAGGGTCTACGCTTGGAATTCGAGAGCCAGCCCCTCCGTGTCTTCGAGTCCTCTCCCTTCCTCAGGGGGACTCTCGCACGGTTTTTCTTGTCGGGTCTGCGACACATGTTGGATTCGGGTGTGGGGTCCCCGGTTCCTCCTGGAGAGGAGGGCCAGGGGCGCTACTCCAGGTTGTTGTGGACCTCCAGAACACGTATTCTCATGTCCCCATTCACCCGTCCCACAAGCGCTTTCTGCGGTTCACGATCTCCGGGGCAGGCGGGACGGTCCATTCTCGGCTTAATGTGCTGCCCTTTGGGATTTCGTCGGCCCCAGAGGTTACCAAACTCATGGGGAAGCGATCACATTCATCCAGACCAGGGGATATGTATGCTTCCCTATTTAGACGACATGTTGGTGGTGGCTCCTTCGGCAGCGCTTCTGCGCACAAAGGTCTCCAACACATTGGAGATTCTTCAGTCCCTGGGATGGGTACCCAATCTTTGGGAATCGGAACGGGTGCCTGCAACCCAACGTCAATTTTTGGGAGTCTTGCTGGCCTCCTCCAGACAGACCTCGTTCCTTCCTGCGGAATATCAGCTTTTGCGCCGCGTGAATCTGACCCGCCTCCGGGCAGGGGGGTCGCCCTCCTTGCGGGAAGCAATGTCCCTGTTAGGGGCCATGATGGCCTGCATTCAGTCAGTAACATGGGCTCAGGCTCCTTCCCGACTGCTCCAGGAACACATACTGAGTTCCTGGGACAGACGTCAGGATTCCTTAAACTCGCGGGTCCGGACCCGGGGCGGGGTGGTAATCTCGCTTTCATGGGGATGAATCCCAGACACCTTCCTGTGACCTCCATTCCCACTGATGCCAGCGGCAGAGCAGGAAGCCCGTGACGAACGCCATTTACGGGAAGGTTTGGAAACGCTTTCTGTCCTGGTGTGCTCCTTCCATTCTGGATATCCATCATCCTAATGTGGCTCTCAATTTGGATTTTTTGCAGCGAGGCTTGGATTTGGGCCTTCAGCCGAGCACCCTTAAGGTCCAGGTTTCAGCTCTCGGTGCCGTGTTTGATCAGGATCTTGCTGGCCATCGATGGATCAAACACGATGGTAGTTCGCACACCGTTCCAGGGGATTTGGAGTCGCTCGGTCAGTCGCCAGTCTTCAAACTTCTGGCAGTGGAGGAAGCGCTTCTTGCTGCAGCTCACGTTCTCCGGGGTCATCATGTCAAGGTCCTGTCAGACAATGTGACTACGGTTGCTTTCTTGCGGTACCAAGGCGGTACTCGTGGCTTACACTTGCAGGGGCTGGCAAGACTGTTCTTTTTGTGGGCAGTACGCCATCTTCTCTCCTCCTCGGCAGTACTTCTGAAGGGAATGGCCAATGTACAGGCAGATTTCTTGAGCCGCACGGAGGTCCACCCTGGCGAATGGAGCCTCCATCCGGACGTGTTTCGCTCTCTCACGGACAGGTGGGGAGTCCCTTCAATCGACCTGTTTGCATCGGGAGCCAATGCCAAGGTGCCGACGTATTTTTCCCTGAGTCGGTCGGACCATCCTCTGGGGCTGGACGCCTTCGCCCATCGGTGGGACTTCCGGTTGGTGTATGCGTTTCCTCCGATCCCGCTGCTCCCCAAGACGTTGCAGAAGATTCGGGCGGAGGGGGTGACGGCTATCCTGGTGGCTCCCCTGTGACACAAAAGGGCATGGTACGGCGCTATCCACGACCTATGCCTGGAGGGTCCGATTCGGTTGCCCCACAACCTCGACCTGCTATCCCAGGGTCCTCTGTTTCACCCGGACCCGCAGTGGCTCAATCTGGCGGCCTGGCTGTTGAGGCCGAGATCCTGACGGCCAAGGGCCTCTCCCAAGCTGTAATCCGCACGCTTCAGTTGTAGACTGCGTCCCAGGCTTCGGCCTTCCGTCCCTACTTGGGATTTGAACATTGTTCTTCATGGGCTTTCTCGGGATCCCTTTGAGCCCTTGTCTGCTGCTTCCCTTCCATCTCTCTCTCACAAGACGGCGTTTTTGGTAGCCATTACTTCGGCCAGGCGAGTTGGGGAACTGCAGGCGCTCTCGATCCAGGCGCCTTACCTCGTGGTTTCCGATGATCGCATTACGCTTTATTCTGGTTGGGAGATCTGTCCTCCATTTTATTTTGTACGTGAAAATTTTCATCCTGATCCAGGATGTATTACTTTGCTTCGCCTCTCCTTTGATTTCTCTTCCTGGCATAAAGCCAATGGGCTGTGTTTACACATTGGATGTCCGTCAAGGTTTCGTTCCACACCCACTGGTGTACCATTTCCTGGAGTTTGAATATCTAGAACTGGAGGCAGAGGCAGGAAAAAGGAAACTGAAGAGGCTTCCACACGAGCTACATCGCTTTCTTGTTTCAAGGAAGGGGATTCCGTGTCAACCTACGTTGCTCAAGACCTTGCATCCTGGTTAATTCATTCACTGTGCTGCATCCTGGTGGGGGGTGTGCATCATTGCTGTCCTGATATCAGACGGTACACTGGTGTTATCCTACAACCTTTTGTAGCGACTATGGTATGATTGTTACAAGTACTAATCTTCCCTTTGGTTAGAGAAAGTCTGTATGGATTGTTAGCAATCTGAAAGCTATGTGGTATACAAACTTGTGGAAGTATAATGCATATGCAGAAAATTGAAAATTGAGTACTTACTCATAAAAGCGTTTAATGCGAGCCCACGCGCAATCAAGATTTCTTTGGCCCTATTATGTCATGATTTTTGGATAGGTGTATAGGTTAAATCTATTTCTTCAGTTGCATATTTTCTTTAATACAGGAATATAGGAAGTGCATAGGTAGGGACTTATATTAAAATTGATCCGTATTTTCCTTCATAAACCACCATTATAGGACGACATCCCAAAATCTGTGTGAAGGAAAAAGGAAAGAAAGATCATTTTTAATGTTAAATAGGGTCCGTCTAATAATTCCAGTGTCTGTCTTACAATACGTTTAAATGTCCCCCATCCTGGTGTATGTGGTCCTCCTCTTGGTATATATGATCCTGCATCCTGTTATATATGTCCCCATCCTTGTACATGGCCCCCCATCCTTGTATATTATCACCCCATCCTGGTATATGTCCCCCATCCTTGTACATGTTCCTCTATTATAGAATATACGGTATGTCCCCCATGCTTGTAAATGACCCCTCCCATCCCGTATATATGTCCCCCATTCTAGTAATGGCCCCCCATCCTACTATATATGTCCCCATCTTTGTACATGACCCCCTATTTTAGAAAATATGTCCCCCATCCTTGTACATGATCCCTCCTTCCTAGTATATATGTCCCCCATCCTTGTACATAACCCCCATCCTATATATTATATGTCCCCCATCCTTGTATATGGCCCCCCATCCTAGTATATATGTCATCATTGTTGTACATAACCCCATCCTAGTAGATATGTCCCCCATCCTTGTATATGTCCTTCCCCATCCTATATATATGTCCCCTATCCTTGTACATGACCCCCATATCAGTATGTGTCCCCATCCTTGTACATGGCCCCCTATTCTAGAATATATGTCCCCAATCCTTGTACACCCCCCCCATTCTAGTATATATGTCCCCCATGCTTGTACATAGTCCCCCATCCTGAACCCATGAACCCACCATGGCTTACTGAGTGGAGGTTGCGGTGGTGAAACAAAGTGCATGAGATAGGGTCCACGGAAGATGTGGGCACATGGCCAGGCTGCAGGCCTGGGGCTGTGGGTGTTCGTGGCTTGTGCGCTGGTTGCCGCCATTTTTCTTGTTCCTGCAGGCATTGGCAAGCTGCGACTCTGCCTCTTCTGTATAGGACTTCCAGAAAATGGTTGCAGAGGTGGTGCATGCCAGATCAAGATCCGCAGCCATTTTACAGAGATCCAAGGCGGTAGAGGCAGAGTCGCAGCTTGCCAATGCCTGCAGGAACACGGAATATGGTGGCCACCAGTACACAAAGCCACGACACCCCCACAGCCCCAGGCCTGCAGCCTGGCCCCACTGCCCACATCCTCCTTGGGCCCTGCCTCCTGCACCCGCTCCATCACCTCAACCGCTTAAGAAAAAGCAAGATTCGGATTGTAAGACGCACCCTCATTTCCCCCACCATTTGGGGGGGGGAAAAAGTGAGTCTTATATTCTGAAAAACAGGTACTTAGGTCATAAAAAAGGCCAGTTTAATGCGAGCCCAACAGCCAACATCAAGGCGCATTTCCATGTTGGATCCCTATCTAATGCCACCACCTGGGTTAAAAAACCCTACTTATGGGCGAATAGGAACCTGCTAATAGAAGATTAAAGTGTTATTATAGTATATTTCATGTCCAGCTTTGCCCATATCATGAACTTTTACAATTTATACCATAAGATCGGCTTCTATAGAGAAAGGATAATGAACTCTTGTTGGCAGAGAGGGCATCAGTTGTCCACTCATTTTGGAGGATAAGATTAATTTGATCTAAATTAGTAAGAATTTTGCAGGTTCCTTCTAGAAGAAAATCATAAAAGTTACCCAAGATTTCATCTGGGATGATAAAGTGTGTAATACCGAAGTGGCTATTATATGAATGTATCTACAGGTTCACAGAAGAATTAGATCATTTCCAGCAGCCCCAGAAGGTGAATAATGACCAACAGATGATCATTAAAGAAAAACGAGATTTTCTGAACATCAATGTTCTCCGGAGAATGAAAAGAACTGGTGGGATCCCGAACTGGAGAAGACAGATAATGATTTGTAGATTATCATTATGAGAGGGGTAATAATCTGCGGAATCCCGGAGAAGACGGATAATGTCCTCTGGGTGATAAAGCAAAAAGACAAATTAAGTCTATTTATTCTGCCCATAAATCTAACAATTCAGCTGTGATTAAATAGATACTATATAAATGAGATATATCACCACACGCTATAAAAAATATTGTGAAAGAAATAATTATAGATATATAGATGGGGTGAAATAAGTATTGAACATGTCACCAATGTTATAAGGAAATGTATTTCGAAAGGTGCTCTTGATCTGATTTTTTCACCAGATGTCATTACCAACCTATCCAATCCACACAAGCAAAGAAATCAAACCAGAGATGTCCATAAATGACACAGGGTACAAGTATTGAACACGTTTCTGAAGTGTATCTAATACTTGGTACTTTGGCCTTTGTTGATGCAGCATAAACAGCATACAGACTCCTCCTGTATGGTGACAATAGACCCTCCATTGCTCAGGTGGATTTTGGTCCATTCTTCCACACAAACACTCTTCACATCCTGGAGGTCCCGTGGATCCTTCTATGAACTCTGAGCTGTGAGACATTTTTTATTGGATTCAGCTCCGGTGGTCGACTCGGCCATTCTAGCAGATTTATTTTCTTTCCTTCGCTGTGTGTTTGAGATCATTGTCTTGTGAAATGTCCGCCCTCGTTTCATCTTCATCATCCTGGAAGATGGTAACAGATTTTTATCAAGAATGTCTTATACATTTGTCCATTCATCCTTCCTTCAATTACATGAAGTCTAATGCTAAAACAATAGCCCCATACCATGATGTTCCCACCTCTACACTTCACTGTTGTACATTGTTTTTGGGTAGATTTGCTTTTTGGCCTCCATACATGGTGTGTAATATGGCATACAGGAATATAACTACTATAATACTTCCCCTATGTACAAGAATATAACTACTATAATACTGCTCCTATGTACAAAAATATAACTACTATAATACTGCCCCCTATGTACAAGAATATAACTCCTATAATACTTCCCTATGTACAAGAATATAACTACTATAATACTGCTCCTATGTACAAGAATATAACTACTATAATACTGCTCCTATGTACAATAATATAACTACTATAATACTGCTCCTATATACAAGAATATAACTACTATAATACTACTCCTATATACAAGAATATAACTACTATAATACTGCCCCTATGTACAAGAATATAACTACTATAATACTGCTCCTATGTACAAGAATAGAACTACTATAATACTGCCGCTGTGTACAGGAATATAACTACTATAATACTGCCCCTATGTACAGGAATATAACTACTATAATACTTCCCCTATGTACAAGAATATAACTACTATAATACTGCTCCTATGTACAAGAATATAACTACTATAATACTGCTCCTATGTACAATAATATAACTACTATAATACTGCTCCTATATACAAGAATATAACTACTATAATACTACTCCTATATACAAGAATATAACTACTATAATACTGCCCCTATGTACAAGAATATAACTACTATAATACTGCTCCTATGTACAAGAATATAACTACTATAATACTGCCCCTATATACAAGAATATAACTACTATAATACTGCTCCTATGTACAAGAATATAACTACTATAATACTGCTCCTATGTACAAGAATATAACTACTATAATACTGCTCCTATATACAAGAATATAACTACTATAATACTGCCCCTATGTACAGGAATATAACTACTATAATACTGCCCCTATGTACAGGAATATAACTACTATAATACTGCCCCTATGTACAGGAATATAACTACTATAATACTGCCCATGTACAAGAATATAACTACTATAATACTGCTCCTATATACAAGAATATAACTACTATAATACTGCCCCTATGTACAAGAATATAACTACTATAATACTGCTCCTATGTACAAGAATATAACTACTATAATACTGCCCCTATATACAAGAATATAACTACTATAATACTGCCCCTATGTACAAGAATATAACTACTATAATACTGCCCCTATATACAAGAATATAACTACTATAATACTGCTCCTAAGTACAAGAATATAACTACTATAATACTGCCCCCTATGTACAAGAATATAACTACTATAATACTGCTCCTATGTACAAGAATATAACTACTATAATACTGCTCCTATATACAAGAATATAACTACTATAATACTGCCCCTATATACAAGAATATAACTACTATAATACTGCCCCTATATACAAGAATATAACTACTATAATACTGCCCCTATATACAAGAATATAACTACTATAATACTGCTCCTATGTACAAGAATATAACTACTATAATACTGCTCCTATGTACAAGAATATAACTACTATAATACTGCTCCTATGTACAAGAATATAACTACTATAATACTGCTCCTATGTACTAGAATATAACTACTATAATACTGCCCCTTATGTACAAGAATATAACTACTATAATACTGCCCCTATGTACAAGAATATAACTACTATAATACTGCCCCTATGTACAAGAATATAACTACTATAATACTGCCCCTTATGTACAAGAATATAACTACTATAATACTGCCCCTATGTACAAGAATATAACTACTATAATACTGCCCCTATATACAAGAATATAACTACTATAATACTGCTCCTAAGTACAAGAATATAACTACTATAATACTGCCCCCTATGTACAAGAATATAACTACTATAATACACCACCTATGTACAAGAATATAACTACTATAATACTGCTCCTATGTACAAGAATATAACTACTATAATACTGCTCCTATGTACAAGAATATAACTACTATAATACTGCCCCTATATACAAGAATATAACTACTATAATACTGCTCCTAAGTACAAGAATATAACTACTATAATACTGCCCCTATGTACAAGAATATAACTACTATAATACACCACCTATGTACAAGAATATAACTACTATAATACTGCTCCTATGTACAAGAATATAACTACTATAATACTGCCCCTATGTACAAGAATATAACTACTATAATACTGCCCCCTATGTACAAGAATATAACTACTATAATACTGCTCCTATGTACAGGAATATAACTACTATAATACTGCTCCTATGTACAGGAATATAACTACTATAATACTGCTCCTATGTACAATATAACTACTATAATACTGCTCCTATGTACAAGAATATAACTACTATAATACTGCTCCTATGTACAAGAATATAACTGCTATAATACTGCTCCTATGTACAAGAATATAACTACTATAATACTGCTCCTATATACAAGAATATAACTACTATAATACTGCTCCTATATACAAGAATATAACTACTATAATACTGCCCTATATACAAGAATATAACTACTATAATACTGCTCCTATGTACAGGAATATAACTACTATAATACTGTCTACACATAAATATTACTGCTATAATAATCACCATTTACCCTAATACAGCACCTAACTCATTATTATAATAGAGTTTGTCAAAATCCTACAGGTCTTTAATCAAAAGACGATGGGTAATGATTTACTGATGATCCTTACAGAGGAATCAGATATGATTTGTTGCTGATCATTACGGGAGAACGCACTCATTTTCCTCCATACTCGTCAGTGTGAGTGCGGATAATGGCAGATGATTGACATAAGAGGAGTCTGATAAATTGCTTATTGTCCAATTACGGTGTTTGTGTTTGCGATCCTCCGTAATTTGGATACTTTGCTTCACATTATGGTTGGAGACGTGTGAGATGCTGTATATTTGTGCTGGTTCCTGGCCCCACAGATGGTAGCAGCATCTCTAATATTCAAGGCTCTAATTATAGATGTGTGATGATTCGGGGTCTATCTCTAGACAAGGAATTTTGTTCATTTTCTGGCTGCAGAAGAGACAGTCCTGCGCTCACTAATTGCTCCCCCGTGACTTTAGGTAAATCATGAATGTAAAAGCGAAGCTTCTTTTCAACCGGAGCTAAAAACATTCAGCTAATTAGAGCAAGTGGGAATTGAAAAGTCACTAAGTATATATATATATATGTGTGTATATATAACGTATACTATATGCGGAACAAGGAAACCATCTTGGACTCATTCACTAGAGAGGAGACATGTGGCTCCCTGAGAGTAGTGATGTCATTTTTGCCCTGGGTCACTTTTTCATTATTTCGACGACCTCTTCTGACCCAAAGTATTCTTACTTTTCAATTTTTGATGTCATGGTACTAAAATAATGAGTCATGTACTCAAGAGCTGAGCGCCCGGGTCTTCCGGTGTCGGCACTGCTGTTTTTCGCAGCTTTAGAATAATAGTGTCCAGCACAGGGGCCCAATAGGTAAGGGGGCCCATTAGCACCTCCAAACCAGGTGGGATTGTGCCTTTTAATGAGTTCTTCGACTGCAGAGGGCCCACATATTGTTCTTGCACAGGGGCCAGGATATTTAGGAAGGTGAACCAGTCCTACACCCCAATCTCAAGTCTTTTGCTTCCTCTAACAGATTTTCCTCTAGGATTGCCTCTGTATTTAGCTCAATCCATCTTCCCATCACCTCTGACCAGCTTCCCTGCCCTGCTGAAGAAAGGTCTCCCCACAGCAGGATGCTGCCTCCACCATGTGTGACGCTGGGGATGGTGTTTTCAGGGTGATGTGTTTGCCAGTGGTCCGGCAGAATATCCCCCAGCCATCGTACAACAAGGCAGGAAAACACTGAGTCTTCTTATCACTAAATCTTCTCCAGATTGCCTTCTCTAAATGGAAGATTACTTGATACCGATCATTTCTGCCCCTCCTTGCAGTTTGTGACAGGTGGATGCTGCCCGTGACATGCACGCTGCTGCACGGAGCACAGCCCGCCGCCTCTCTTGTGCATTACACAACATTCAGCACATGAGAATGAATGATCTAAACAGCTAAAGCTTGTGACAGATATGATCTGGTTGTATCGTCTTATGAGATGCCTTGGTACAGTCTTGTGGAACACTAGAGACAGTGTTTGCAGACAGTAATTTTAACAAACTACAGTGCCTTGAAAAAGTATTCATACCCTGTGAACTTTACCACAATACACGGTATAAAGCACAAGAGGGGAGGTATGTGTCACTGAGATTAGACTCTGTGACGTGAACCTGGATGTAATGCTCAGGTATATCAGGTGCTGAGAGAGTTAAATGGACGGGTTTTTGTGAACAGCTAATGAGATGGGTGGGACGGTGTCACATCCCCACTGGAGTCGGCTCCATCGACATTTGCTTCTGTCACCAGGCACAGCCGTGTTCACACTGTAGATGGTGCAGGTGATAGAGGAGTCAGAACCAGACTCTCTGGAGAGCGCAGGCTCTGCTCATCCACTAAGGGTAGAGTGGCTGGGACTTCATAGACTGACAGAGTGGGTGTGTGTACTGTCCAGCTACAGTCATTAACTCTTAAGCTTCAGCCTATTGGAAATCACCACGCCCTACTAATATCGTCAGCTTTCTGCTGGAAGCTGCCAGATATAGCTTTTGGTTCCCCTGACTAGTCACCTGTCTTGTATTACTGTTTTCCATTTTTGGACTCTTCTTCTACCTCATGATTTTGTACCTTGCTGCCATCTTGATTATGACCCGCCTCCCTGACTACTCTATCGGATCCTGATTTTGTCCTTTTTCTGACTTCCCGGCTTTGACCCTGCTTGTCTTCTTTCCCGCCTCTGGACTGCAGCCCTTCCATAAGCAGCAATCCGCTGGACCCCGTTGTGAATCCAGATCCCTGTATAGGGTATAAAGGGTATCAGGGTTCTTGGTGCTCTACCTAACGGAGTCTGTCCAAGATAACCCTTGTGCCTGTAGCCTCAGACGGATATCACAGGTAGCTGTTTACTATATCTCCACCCAATGGTGGACACAGGCAGCAAAGTGCCCCTGTGCGAGAGTAGTTTACTGGTCCCCTTTGCAGTCATAAAGAATACACAATGCCACCTACTTTCAGTGTGGAAATGGGCCCCCTAACCTCTTGGACCAATGATATGTCTGCCTCTATTTCCATCCCAGGGTGTGGTCCAGGAGGTAAAAGCAAAGCCTCTAAAATGAGTTCTGTGTTTTGGAGGAAACAGACCTGTGGTGCGCCTGCGGTCTGGTTGCCACAGAGGGTACTACACCTACTCCATGGGTGTGGCATCCCTGTGCTCGGCGAAGCGGGATGGTAAGTCCGAGACACCCATCAGGCACCCAACACACCCTTAGAACCCAGTCCCGGGGATGGTGGACGGACCCGATGGAGGGAGGGCCCAGTTAAGAGGGACGCGTTTTGGCTAAAACGGACGCCTTAATCATGATCGGTGAAGAGCTCGTCCTGGGTCAAGAGAACAACAGCAGGCGATGAAGAAGGAGCCCCTGGGGCACAGGAAGAGACAGAGAAAGAGCCACCTGTGCACCCGAATACAAGTTTGACCCGAGTCAGACTGAGGGGCTGGTTGGGAACCAGGGACCAGCCCTGAGGTGGCAAGGAGACTCCACGCTCCAACCACAGAACCGGAGGCCACGAGATCTACAGGAACTGTGGCCAACACCTGACACTACCGCCGAGAAGGTAGCCAGACTAGGGCTAGGAGACTTGGTACCAGTCGATCGACAGGGTCTGTGGCTGCCGGATTGGGATTCTGTGTGCGAAGGCTCAAGTAGGAGAGGTGGACAGTTAGCGCTGGGAGAACAGCCAGAGAGAAAGTAACATAAAAGGGGGTGTCTTGGACGAGCTATCCCGATTCCTAGAGGACTATCTGGACCAGAGTTTGGCAGAGAGCAACACCCGGTGGCATTGCTAAAGAAACCCTTGAGTAAACCGGGTACAGAACTTAGAAGCTGTATGTGAGACTGTTACTTTCCGCGCCAAGCAGCCGGGCAGCCGCCACAGACCTGCCTCAGTATCACCCTCATCTGCTTCTCCAGCTGGAGAACCCTAACAGCCCACCATTGCAGTAGACTATACCGGTTGCCCTGGAGAAACTTTTCCACCAGAGGGGGGCGATATCACATTAGCTACGATTTCATCATCCCCAGAGGTCTCGCACTGCAGCGTCGGCCATCAATAGCCGAACACCACGGGTGGCGTCACGATTCCTATCCCAAAATCATAAACCACGAAGTTTTATTTGACACTGCCAGGGTCACGGAGCCGGGTTTGACCCCCGTGACTCCCCAGAAGTATTGTAGCCTTGTTCCGAATATCCTATGACCCTGGGGGGGCGTGTCAGACCTCCTACCTGATCCCGTGTGTCGGCAGAGAGGAATCCCGAACCTTCGTAGGTGGATCCCGCAGTCATATGGACTGAGTTTGTGTTCGTTTTCTCTTGTGATAGAAATGTTTTTCCTTGTTTCTTGTTTTGTTAATTTCTTTTAATCTTGGTTTATGCAGTTTATTAAATCAGTTGAAAAGTTACCCGAGAAATGCAGTCGGGACTTCTTATTTCTTTCAAAAATGTCTTTCTTTTGGAGGCAATTGGTCACTCAGGAGTCTTTTTTTTAAGAGGTATCAGACTATAGGGGCTGAATATAAAAGTATAGTAGGCAGAATAGGAAGAAATAAAATGCTGCTATTATGTAGCTCAGTTGGGGAGGTTTGGGGATAATTTGATATTTATTTTTAAATCTAGACTTATAAATAATTAATACCCCAAAAACAGTGAGCACCATCCCCATACACATCGGATTACAGGCAGATCCAGTTTTCATGGCAGAATCTAACTTGGCCAGGTTAATCTATTATATATTACATGATGATATATTGCTAGGTGTAATCCTGCAGGCAGAAGGTAAGGGGGTTCACAAATGCTCTATTGGGATTAGTACTGTTCCGTTAGGATATGGTAGTTGCACTGGTGGACATAGACGGAAAAGGGCACTGTGCAGGAGCAGTAAATGAGCCCTTTGTAGTCCAATAGCTCATTTTAAAACACAATTTTAGCTGCTTTGGAGGTAGAAACGGGCCCCTTATCTCCTGGGAGCTTGTGCGACTGCACAGGCTGCACATGCTGCACCTAGGATATGTCCGTCCTTGGGTCGGTAAGTGTGAGCGATATAGACAGACTTAGTTGTATCTTAGGTGGGAGACATAGGCCGGTCAACAGGCCATGGTTCTTTTGTTAGAAGGGTTTCTACCCTTGTGGATACATATTTTGATTAATTATCCCTGAATCTTTATTGATGAACTCATTGTCAGATGGATGCACACCGCTCACAGGCACAGATTATGTCCAGACTCATGGAGTGAATGCTTACGTCTCCCATCCCCCATTTTATTTCTTCCCCATATTAATTTCATTTTCTCCCTCCTCTCCCTGTACTTTTTATTCCACTGTTCCCCGTCTATCCTGTGTGACAGCTCTGCTCAATCCCAGGAGAATTTATTCTGCCGACAGCAAAAAAGTTCCAGCTCTCAGAAAAGCATTGACGTCTTGTTACCTTGCAGAGCCCAGAGCTACAGCTGAGCACTGAACTTGTGTGCATTAAGTGGACACATAGGCATCCTGCCAGGCTTCATTTATTCACTAGATGCCTTTTTGCCTTTTGATTGGTGACTTTTACATTCTTTCTCACAGAATTTCTAGTAAGATGTTTGCAAGTTCCTAGACGAAATATACTAAATTACTGTCCCTACTACTATAATACTGCCCCCTTATGTACAAGAATATAAAATACTATAATACTGCCCCCTTATGTACAAGAATATAACTACTATAATACTGCCCCCTTATGTACAAGAATATAACTACTATAATACTGCCCCCTTATGTACAAGAATATAACTACTATAATACTGCCCCTATGTACAAGAATATGACTACTATAATACTGCCCCCTATGTACAAGAATATAACTACTATAATACTGTCCCTATATACAAGAATATAAATACTATAATACTGCTCCTATATACAAGAATATAACTACTATAATACTACTCCTATATACAAGAATATAACTACTATAATACTGCCCCTATGTACAAGAATATAACTACTATAATACTGCCCCTATGTACAAGAATATAACTACTATAATACTGCTCCTATATACAAGAATATAACTACTATAATACTGCCCCTATATACAAGAATATAACTACTATAATACTGCCCCTATGTACAAGAATATAACTACTATAATACTGCCCCTATGTACAAGAATATAACTACTATAATACTGCCCTATATACAAGAATATAACTACTATAATACTGCCCTATGTACAAGAATAAACTACTATAATACTGCCCCTATGTACAAGAATATAACTACTATAATACTGCCCTATGTACAAGAATATAACTACTATAATACTGCTCCTATATACAAGAATATAACTATATAATTAACTGCCTCTATGTACAAGAATATAACTACTATAATACTGCCCCTTTGTACAAGAATATAACTACTATAATACTGCTCCTATATACAAGAATATAGCTACTATAATACTGCCCCTATGTACAAGAATATAACTACTATAATACTGCCTCTATGTACAAGAATATAACTATATAATACTGCTCCTATGTACAAGAATATAACTACTATAATACTGCCCCTATATACAAGAATATAACTACTATAATACTGCCCTATGTACAAGAATATAACTACTATAATACTGCCCCTATGTACAAGAATATAACTACTATAATACTGACCCTATGTACAAGAATATAACTACTATAATACTGTCCCTATGTACAAGAATATAACTGCTATAATACTGCCCCTATGTACAAGAATATAACTACTATAATACTGCTTCTATGTACAAGAATATAACTACTATAATACTGCCCCTATGTACAAGAATATAATACTATAATACTGCTCCTATATACAAGAATATACATACTATAATACTGCCCCTATGTACAAGAATATAACTATATAATACTGCCCTATGTACAAGAATATAACTACTATAATACTGCTCCTATGTACAAGAATATAACTACTATAATATGCCCCTATGTACAAGAATATAACTACTATAATACTGCCCCTATGTACAAGGATATAACTACTATAATACTGCCCCTATGTACAAGAATATAACTACTATAATACTGCCCCTATATACAAGAATATAACTACTATAATACTGCTCCTATGTACAAGAATATAACTACTATAATACTGCCCCTATGTACAAGAATATAACTACTATAATACTGACCCTATGTACAAGAATATAACTACTATAATACTGTCCCTATGTACAAGAATATAACTGCATAATAATCTGCTCCTATGTACAAGAATATAACTACTATAATACTCCCTTCTATGTACAAGAATATAACTACTATAATACTGCCCCTATGTACAAGAATATAACTACTATAATACTGCTCCTATATACAAGAATATAACTACTATAATACTGCTCCTATGTGCAAGAATATAACTACTATAATACTGCCCTATATACAAGAATATAACTACTATAATACTGCCCCTATATACAAGAATATAACCACTATAATACTGCTCCTATATACAAGAATATAACCACTATAATACTGCTCCTATATACAAGAATATAACTACTATAATACTGCCCTATGTACAAGAATATAACTACTATAATACTGCCCCTATATACAAGAATATAACTACTATAATACTGCTCTTATATACAAGAATATAAACTACTATAATACTGCCCCTATATACAAGAATATAACTACTATAATACTGCCTCGATATACAAGAATATAACTACTATAATACTGCTCTTATATACAAGAATATAACTACTATAATACTGCCCCCTATCTACAAGAATATAACTACTATAATACTGCCCCTATGTACAAGAATATAACTACTATAATACTGCTCCTATGTACAAGAATATAACTACTATAATACTGCCCCTATGTACAAGAATATAACTACTATAATACTGCCCCTATGTACAAGAATATAACTACTATAATACTGCCCCTATGTACAAGAATATAACTACTATAATACTGCTCCTATATACAAGACTTTAACTACTATAATCCTTTTGCAGTCAGCATCTAATCTGAACATCATCAATGCTAATAATGTGATTCCATGTATGACGTGTTATCTTTGCAGGGTTTGCTTTGTAGACTATGAGACTCTTCAGCTTGTAGCATCATTGAATACATTGTGGAAGCTCGCTGATTGTCTGTGACATCGGCCGTCCTGTCCCTGCAGCCGCCTCATATTACACGGAGCAATATCTGTAAGAATTCCCTAACATGAACCCCGACAATCTCCAGAATATTGATGCTCTCGCTCAGGGCAATGCGCCTTTTAAATTGTTTATTGAAAAGTAAATTGCGACCAAAACCTAATTTTCCGGCGGTGTTTTATTTGTAATATTTCACACATTTATAGGATCCCTCAGCAGGGAGAATTTATTATAATGGCCGCTATTGGGAAAAGGTTCAGAATAGTCTGATCGTATTCACGAGGACATTTGTTAAAGCGCCACCAACCTCATTACATGAGCGGCGAAATGATGTATATGTGTACCGTGTAATGCTTCGCTTCACCTGTGGTGGCGCTGTAGGAGGATGGAACACCTGGCACATTGTGTAGGCAACTGCAGATTCAAGTCCGCTATGGAGACTGAAAAAATGTGAAAATATAAAAATAAATAATACATTTAAAAATATATATTTAGATATTTATTTTATATAAATGTATACAGGATCTCCAGATATTGTGCCTGCTCAGGACATGGCTTTGATTGGACACACTACCCGGTTTTGTAATCTCACATTGATGATCCCTCCGGAGAGTTATAAAGCTCGCTATTGGAAGGTGAAGCAATGACAACATGTAAACGACCAAAACAACGGCAAAGTGTATTGTGACCTGATTCGCTCACTGTTGCGCTATGACACCTCCTGGGGCAATAGAAAGCCGCTAGTGAGCTGAAAAGTGAATTATAGTGACATTTAAATTTTGTTTTTGTAAATGTCCACCCCGGGGTACTCGAGACCGGGCTATCGTGTCTCCGAGGTTCAGGGTGCCATTGCCTGGTCCTGTTGTCCTGGTGCGGCAAAAAAGGGATAAAGTTTATAGGATTTCGTGACGCCCCCCTGGTGTGTGTAGTTCTGCAGCAGTTCTTACAAACACAGTCTTTCACACACTTTATGGACCAATTCTCCACTGCTCCGGGCTCGGGCTCTCACTGCAGCTGGGACGGTTCCTCTGCGTCACTCCCCTCAATGTACCATTCAGACCCTGCTGTTCTGTCTCTGTTCTCGCTTACAGGTTCGGTCCGGCCGTTTCGGGCTTTGTAGTGATACTTTCCCTCCTTGGGTCACTAACCCTAGTATGATGGCTTTGTCCTTCTCTGTAGCGGTAGTTAGGTCGCGGGTCATAGAGCTCCCGCACCCCGCCGGGGTGTCTCGTGGTTAGAGTCATGTAGATTCCCCCACCACATCTACTGAACCGGCACTCTGGCTTTCCTGGCCTAGCCACCAGTGACCCGTGTTAGTTGGGCTCACCGGCTCCTTCAGTCTCTCTCCGGTTTTCAGCCTGGGTCCCCGGTCGTCCATTAGTAGTAGTAGCCGCCGAGCCCCGTTGTTCTCTCACTGTTTGTGGTTATCAGTGCTCAGCTGAAGGGTGTCTCGGCTTGGGGATGCTTCCCGTCTCTACCCTCCAGGGAATTCCATCCATCTCCTCACCCAACTTAGTGTTCTAATGTTTCACTACTGTTCCTCCACCCCTTTGTCCGGGTTCTCTCTTTCTCTCCACCCACACGTTGTTCCGCTCCCGCCACCCCTTGCCTGACATAGAGGGACTTGGCTTAGGGTCGGGGCCCATTTGTGTGTGGGTGTGTTGTGAGTTGAACTTCTTACCTCATGCAGCTGCAGTTCACCCTGTGGCCACCCAGTCGCAGGGGCGCCAAATACGCACTTCACTTTCTTCTGAAAAAGAAAAGAAAAATCCAGTCCTGTTGAGCCGGGCTCCAATTTTTCTATTGTTATAGAAGCGTTATTGACTTGGAGTTACATTGTTGTGTTTGAGAGTTCACTTTATTTTTTTGAGTAGTATATATATATATTTATATTTACTAGTGCATCTCAATGAATTAGAAGATCATCAAAAAGTTAATTTATTTCAGTAATTCAATACAAAAAGTGAAACACATATTATATAGAGGGATCTATTTCATGTGTTTATGTCTGTTAATGTTGATGATTATGGCTTACAGCCAATGAAAACCCAAAGGTCATTATCTCAGAAAATTAAAGTATGGAGGATGAAGGGTCTGAGAGATAAAATATTCCCTAAATAGGTATTAGAGGCTTCACCTCGTGTGGTTGTGACAGTCACAACCACTATAAAAGCAGATCACGGCTGCTGCAGTCCCCAGTGTGGAGCATATAGAGCAGGGAGGAGAAAGGGTTAAACACCGCACTGCCGTATTCCATGAGACATCAAAGGGTGACGCATTTCAGGGCTCCATGGCCCCTTCCTCAGGGCAAACCAACATCATATTGCCCTGTTTCTGGGAGCCTTGAAATGCTTTGATTAATAAATCAATATTATATTCACCCCTTGCTGTCTATTGATTTTTGATGATAATCTAATTCATTGATGCACTAGTATATTATATATATATATAAACCAAAAAAAGCTTAACAGCACTCAAGGTCTAGTCTGAACTGGTGCAAGCTGCAATACTGAACAATAAACAGAATAAAGTTCACAGCAGCACAGAGTCACTGCCAATCATGTGTGTATATATACATATAGATTTATAGAAGTGAAACACCTATGCATTTGAGAAAAAATATTAAAAACATGCGTTTTTAAAAAAAACAACTAAATTTTTGGATATTTTTTGGATATTTTATCTTTGGTACACATATTGGCCAATACTTGCTTGCCCTTAAACCACGGCAAGGTGACCTTAAATCTGATGGGTCCCTGTCCTACCATGCCACTATTCCTTGGACTTAGCTAAGCCTCCATTATTATCATTTTTATGGGAAGTGGGAGGACTCACTTCAATCAAAGACCTCCTGGGGTCGATGGGGGTGCAGAGTGAAGCTGTGGAGACAGTAACTCCAACAATTGTATAGAAACCAAGAAAAGCTTAACAGCACTCAAGGTCTAGTCTAAAATGGTGAAAGGTGCAATACTGAACAATATACAGAAAAAAGCTCCCAGCAGCACTCAGGTCACCTTGACGCGGTTGATGGGCAAACAGGTATTGGCCAATATGTGTACTAAGAACCTTATTTTACAAAGATAAAATATCAAAAAAATCCAAAAACTGAGCTTTTTGAAAAAAAAACGCATGTTTTTATTATATTTTTTCTCAAATGCATAGGTGTTTCACTTCTATCTGTCTATAGACTCTATATGTATATATACACACATGATTCTGACATGTTCTCTGATGCTTCTGAGTTGTACAGGCAGGCTCGGGCGTTGACCAGCTGTGTTCTCATTAGTGATCGGGCTAGCAGGAGTTAATCCTTGCTGATTACCTCTAGGATCACATGATCTGGGAGACCTATCACAATGATTCCCTGTCTTTTTAGAATAGTGGAATCTGTCTTTACATACCCACTATAGCTTTTGAAGTACCGGTCCACGTGCTGTCGTGATCCAGTTTCTGGTGACTTTTTGAAGTGCTGTGAAAAATCCTCTTGTCTGGTTATTCCTCCTTGCTCTATATTTCCATTTTTTGCACATATTGTCTTACACCTCTGCGTGTATTGCTGTGAGTAGCGTTTGTTTCTCCGTCGTTGTTTTATTTGTATGGTATTTTACCACTCCTGTTTTGAGAGGGGGTATTAGACCAGGACTGGAAAGGGCAGGGCAAGGGTGGTGGCCCAGACATCCTCACCATCACAGGTAACTTTGGGATAAGGGACAGCCTGAGGGTCAGTCTTGGAGACCCAGTCTCCCTGTCATTTGTTACTACCTTATGACAATCAGATCTGCAGGACTGTCGATGTGACGACACCACTGCAGCCAAATAACAGATCTGGGTATCAGCAAAGACACAGTGCCGGACCCAGGAAGAGAAGCTTAGTTTGGTTATTATAGGCAGCTGATTTTATGAGAATTTTTTTTTTTCCAATGGGGACAACCCCTTTAAGGGATTAATTTGCAATTCTTACATTTTTCATTTTTCAATCTGGATGTTTTCTTGTGACCCAAATCACCAATAAAATCTAGTAAATAAAACAACAGCGGTAATAAATACCATCGGAGAGAATGTGAAAACGTCATTGAGGATTTATGGGCTCCGCTGATAGCCGGCACGACATCTGTACTGACGGGATCGAGGAAGAAATGAAAACTATAAAGCGGGAGATTGGAGCGAGGGATAAATCACTCCCTTTATGGCTAATTGGAAACATTGCGTAACTGGAGGATTTTATAATAGGGGATTCGTGATCGGGGGCTCAGGAGCCAAATCCAGAGCAACACGTCCTCCAGGTGCCGGGACTAACTGCAGAAATAGAAACAGCCAACTGCATAGCCTGGTGTATCTCAGTCCATCATGTGTGATACAGTCTGCTGAGCCACTGTATCACGGTCCATCATGTGTGATACTGTCTGCTGAGCCGCTGTATCACGGTCCATCATGTGTGATACTGTCTGCTGAGCCGCTGTATCATGGTCCATCATGTGTGATACTGTCTGCTGAGCCGCTGTATCACGGTCCATCATGTGTGATACTGTCTGCTGATCCGCTGTATCATGGTCCATCATGTGTGATACTGTCTGCTGATCCGCTGTATCATGGTCCATCATGTGTGATACTGTCTGCTGATCCGCTGTATCACAATCCATCATGTGTGATATTGTCTGCTGAGCCGCTGTATCATGGTCCATCATGTGTGATACTGTCTGCTGATCCGCTGTATCATGGTCCATCATGTGTGATACTGTCTGCTGAGCCGCTGTATCATGGTCCATCATGTGTGATACTGTCTGCTGATCCGCTGTATCATGGTCCATCATGTGTGATACTGTCTGCTGATCCGCTGTATCATGATCCATCATGTGTGATACTGTCTGCTGATCCGCTGTATCACAATCCATCATGTGTGATATTGTCTGCTGAGCCGCTGTATCATGGTCCATCATGTGTGATACTGTCTGCTGATCCGCTGTATCACAATCCATCATGTGTGATATTGTCTGCTGAGCCGCTGTATCATGGTCCATCATGTGTGATACTGTCTGCTGAGCTGGTGTATCATGGTCCATCATGTGTGATATTGTCTGCTGAGCCGCTGTATCATGGTCCATCATGTGTGATACTGTCTGCTGAGCCGCTGTATCACGGTCCATCATGTGTGATACTGTCTGCTGAGCCGCTGTATCACGGTCCATCATGTGTGATACTGTCTGCTGAGCCGCTGTATCACGGTCCATCATGTGTCATACTGTCTGCTGAGCCGCTGTATCATGATCCATCATGTGTGATACTGTCTGCTGAGCCGCTGTATCATGATCCATCATGTGTGATACTGTCTGCTGAGCCGCTGTATCATGGTCCATCATGTGTGATACTGTCTGCTGAGCCGCTGTATCACGGTCCATCATGTATGATACTGTCTGCTGAGCCGCTGTATCACGGTCCATCATGTATGATACTGTCTGCTGAGCCGCTGTATCACGGTCCATCATGTATGATACTGTCTGCTGAGCCGCTGTATCATGGTCCATCATGTGTGATACTGTCTGCTGAGCCGCTGTATCATGGTCCATCATGTGTGATACTGTCTGCTGAGCCGCTGTATCACGGTCCATCATGTGTGATACTGTCTGCTGAGCCGCTGTATCATGGTCCATCATGTGTGATACTGTCTGCTGAGCCGCTGTATCACGGTCCATCATGTGTGATACTGTCTGCTGATCCGCTGTATCATGGTCCATCATGTGTGATACAGTCTGCTGAGCCGCTGTATCACGGTCCATCATGTGTCATACTGTCTGCTGAGCCGCTGTATCATGATCCATCATGTGTGATACTGTCTGCTGAGCCGCTGTATCATGATCCATCATGTGTGATACTGTCTGCTGAGCCGCTGTATCATGATCCATCATGTGTGATACTGTCTGCTGAGCCGCTGTATCACGGTCCATCATGTATGATACTGTCTGCTGAGCCGCTGTATCATGGTCCATCATGTGTGATACTGTCTGCTGAGCCGCTGTATCATGGTCCATCATGTGTGATACTGTCTGCTGAGCCGCTGTATCATGGTCCATCATGTATGATACTGTCTGCTGAGCCGCTGTATCACGGTCCATCATGTGTGATACTGTCTGCTGAGCCGCTGTATCATGGTCCATCATGTGTGATACAGTCTGCTGAGCCGCTGTATCACGGTCCATCATGTGTGATACTGTCTGCTGAGCCGCTGTATCACGGTCCATCATGTGTGATACTGTCTGCTGAGCTGCTGTATCACGGTCCATCATGTGTGATACTGTCTGCTGAGCCGCTTGTATCACGGTCCATCATGTGTGATACTGTCTGCTGAGCTGCTGTATCACGTCCATCATGTGTGATACTGTCTGCTGAGCCGCTGTATCACGGTCCATCATGTGTGATACTGTCTGCTGAGCCGCTGTATCATGATCCATCATGTGTGATACTGTCTGCTGAGCCGCTGTATCACGGTCCATCATGTGTGATACTGTCTGCTGAGCCGCTGTATCATGATCCATCATGTGTGATACTGTCTGCTGAGCCGCTGTATCACGGTCCATCATGTGTGATACTGTCTGCTGATCCGCTGTATCATGGTCCATCATGTGTGATACTGTCTGCTGAGCCGCTGTATCTAAGCCTATGATATGTGATACTGTATCTAAGTTCTATCATGATACAGTCTGCTGAGCTGTATCTAAGCCTATGATATGTGATACTGTATCTAGTTCTATCATGATACAGTCTGCTGAGCTGTATCTAAGCCATTATGTAATAGTGTCAGCTGATCTTCTAAGCTTCTTTCTAGTCCTTCTTGCTCTGGGTCACTTTTAGCATCTTCCATCTCCTCCCTGGAGCGCTCAGCAATGTCACCCCACCTCCTTCTCAGTCGGCTTCTCAGATGCTGCCAGGGCAGATGGCAAGAAAGCAATGCCAGCATGTGCGGAGCTGCGTGTTTGTAAATGTTTAAATGTGTTTATTTATGCACATGTCTGTCTAGCTGCATTAATTGTGCATCAGCCAGTGGGGTAGGAAGTACAGCGCTGAGGACAGGAGTGTGCCATATACAGAGAAAAATATACAGGCTGTGTGCGTAGTGACCGGAGAGGACGGGCTGTGTGCGTAGTGACCGGAGGAGGACGGGCTGTGTGCGTAGTGACTGGAGAGGACGAGCCGTGTGCGTAGTGACCGGAGAGGACAGGCCGTGTGCGTAGTGACCGGAGAGGACGAGCCGTGTGCGTAGTGACCGGAGAGGACAGGCCGTGTGCGTAGTGACCGGAGAGGACGAGCTGTGTGTGTACTGACCGGAGAGGACAGGCCGTGTGCGTAGTGACCGGAGAGGACGGGCCGTGTGTGTACTGACCGGGAGAGGACGGGCCGTGTGCGTAGTGACCGGAGAGGACAGGCCGTGTGCGTAGTGACCGGAGAGGACGGGCTGTGTGTGTACTGACCGGAGAGGACAGGCCGTGTGCGTAGTGACCGGAGAGGACGGGCCGTGTGTGTACTGACCGGAGAGGACAGGCCGTGTGCGTAGTGACCGGAGGAGGACGAGTCGTGTGCGTACTGACCGGAGAGGACGGGCCGTGTGTGTACTGACCGGAGAGGACGGGCCGTGTGTGTACTGACCGGAGAGGACGGGCCGTGTGCGTAGTGACCGGAGAGGACGGGCGTGTGCGTAGTGACCGGAGAGGACAGGCCTGTGTGTACTGACCGGAGAGGACGGGCCGTGTGCGTACTGACTGGACAGGACGGGCCGTGTGTGTTACTGACCGGAGAGGCCGGGCTGTGTGTGTACTGACTGGAGAGGCGGGCTGGGTGCGTACTGACCAGAGAGGACGGGCCGTGTGTGTACTGACTGGAGAGGCCGGGCTGTGTGTGTACTGACGGAGAGGCTGGGCTGTGTGCGTACTGACTGGAGAGGACGAGCTGTGTGTGTACTGACCGGAGAGGACGGGCCGTGTGCGTACTGACTGGACAGGACGGGCCGTGTGTGTACTGACCGGAGTGGCCGGGCTGTGTGTGTAGTGACCGGAGAGGCCGGGCTGTGTGCGTAGTGACCGGAGAGGCCGGGTGTGTGTGTTACTGACCAGAGAGGACGGGCTGTGTGTGTGTACTGACCGGAGAGGACGGGCCGTGTGCGTACTGACTGGACAGGACGGGCCGTGTGCGTACTGACTGGACAGGACGGGCCGTGTGTGTACTGACCGGAGAGGCCGGGCTGTGTGCGTACTGACCAGAGAGGACGGGCCGTGTGTGTGAGTGACCGGAGAGGACGGGCCGTGTGTGTAGTGACCGGAGGAGGGCCGGGCTGTGTGCGTACTGACCGGAGAGGACGGGCCGTGTGCGTACTGACTGGACAGGACGGGCCGTGTGTGTAGTGACTGGAGAGGATAGGCCGTGTGCGTACTGACTGGACAGGACGGGCCGTGTGCGTACTGACTGGACAGGACGGGCCGTGTGTGTACTGACTGGACAGGACGGGCCGTGTGTGTACTGACCGGAGAGATGATGGGAAAAAAGGTGTCACGGTCCGCGCTGCTCCAGTCCAAGAAAACTCACATGAGAGTCAGAGTTTCATAAAGCAGATTCTCATTCTTTATTCTTCTACTCCAACGCGTTTCAATATCCCTGAGGAAGGTGCCAGGTGGGGCACCGAAACGCGTTGGAGTAGAAGAATAAAGAATAAGAATCTGCTTTATGAAACTCTGACTCTCATGTGAGTTTTCTTGGCCTTGAGCAGCGCGGGCCGTGACACACCTTTGTTCCCATCATCTTCTGGATTTCACCACGTGTGAGTGGTCGGTGGAGGTCCTGCGGCAGCTGGAGTACTGATGCTCTTTAAACCAGTTGTGGGGATCACAACTGTATAAGGTGAGTGGATCCATATCACCACCTTAATATCTTGTAGTGTCTCTAGTGATAGGGCACTATTGCGTCTCTTGTCCCCACCCTCTTGTATTATATAGACTGGGAGGATCGGCTGTGCATATGTGATAGGCCTGGCATGTGTGACGAGGCCCTGCATGAGAGGACGGGGCCATGTGCATAGTTGTATTCTGGAGAGGACGGCCGTGTGCATGGGGGGGGGTATGCCGAGGGTGGGCTACGTGACTGGAGAGGACGGGCCGTGTGCGTAGTGACTGGAGAGGATGGGCCGTGTGTAGTGCGATAGGTGTTACTGAGGAAGGACTGAGGAGCGGGTGTGCATAGGACTGGAGAGGCGGGCGTGTGCGTAGTGACTGGAGAGGACGGCGTGTGTGTATACGAGCGACGCGGTGAGGCTGGTGGGCCATGTGCATATGACTGGAGAGGACGGGCTGGTGTGTAGTGACCGGAGAGGAGGGCTGTGTGCGTAATGACCAGAGGCAGACATGTGTGGTAGAGAGAATGGCGTGTGCGTGGTGACCGGAGAGGAGGGCTGTGTGTGTAGTGTCATACCGTGGTCTAGAGAGATGGTGTGCTGTGTGCCAGAGAGAGGCGTGCATGTGACTGGAGAGGACGGAGGGGACTGTGGGGTGCGGTGGATCCATGTGGACCGGAGAGGACACGACTGCTGTGGGGCAAAGTGATTGGAAGAGGACGGCCATGTGTGTGTTGTGACCAGAGAGGAGGGTGTGTGGTATGACCGGAGAGGACAGGCCATGTGTGTGGTGTAGAGAGATGGGCCTGTGTGTGTACGGTGATAGGTGCATGACTAGATGAGGATGGCTGTGCTCGTGTGACCAGAGAGGACGGGCCGTGCACGTGGTGACCGAGAGGACGGCCATGCACGTGGTGACGGAGAGTATGGGCCATGCGTGTGGTGACTGGAGAGGATGGGCATGGCACGTGGTGACGGAGAGGAGGGCCGTGCCATGTTGACCGGAGAGGACAGGCTGTGCACGTGGTGACGGAGAGGACGGCCATATGTGTGGTGACCGGAGAGGATGGGCCATGCACGTGGTGACTGGAGGGACGGGCTGTGCGCATGTTGACCAGAGAGGACAGGCCATGCAGGGTGGTGACCAGAGAGGACGGGCCGTGCATGTGGTTACCGGAGAGGACGGACCGTGTGCAAGTGACTGAGAGGACGGGCTGTGTGTGTGTAGCTGTGACGACGGAGATGATGGGTTGTGTGCATAGTGACCGCAGAGGATGGGCCGTGCATGTGTGTGTCGTGACGGAGAGGACCGCTGTGTGCGTAGTGACCGCAGAGGATGGGCCGCATGTGTCGTGACCGGAGAGGATGGGCCGTGTGCATAGTGACCGCAGAGGATGGGCCGTGTGTGCAGTGTCTAGAGAGAATGGGCCCCATGTTTGCAGTGAACGAAGTATGTTTCTGTAATGATACCTAAAAAGAAACCCCGTGAGGAAGCTAGGTAGGCGAAACATACATCAGAGTTTATACTTGTGACTTGTATTTACCCCTTGTGCACTGCTTTTTATGCTTAATGACTATATAATATACACTTTTAGAGTACACTCCTTACTGTGTACCAGGTCTTAGTTTACACAGCCCTTGTATCCATACCTGTGTTGTTGTACACTAAGCATACTGTACAGCTGTGCTCAAATGTTTGCAGAGAATATGAATGATAACACAAACTCTTTTTCCGCTCATGGTTAGTGATTGGGTGAAGCCATTTATTGACTTCTGACTTCTATTCATATTCTCCGAAAAAAAGGCCAAGAAAGCAAAACATTTGCCGGGGTGTGTAAACTTTTGAGCACAACTGTATATTTCCTACTTATCTTTGAAGTGTTTTGCTCATTATGTAGTGATATCCTCCATATTGTTGATCTTATATGTATTATGATAATAAAGTATCTTTTTTACATTAATCGTCATCTGGTGCACCATATTTGTAGGAGAGTATATGTTATACATTATTGTGAGGTTCTAATTTGGCCGATAGAACACATGTATAATTATGTCATATAAATCAAGAAATACTTCAGTTCCTGGAGTAGAAGAACAGATTTACACTCGAAGAATCACTTTCTATCGCTGACATTTTTCATGGTATGACCCATTAAATGACAGCGGGTCAGATACTTGTTCACATCAGTGGAAACATTAATGTATTCCCCATGGATGGATGGAATATCGGGGATCGGGGTCCGATCATTAGCGATTGTCAGGTCTACGTCCGTTTATTGAGATCTGGCATATGATTGGTTCCTGAGGGCCCGGGTTCTGCTCGTTACTCTACATACGTGTCCTGTTTCCCCCCCTGATATATATCATTATACATTTGTACAAGAGTCTTCCCATTCCCGGAATTCTACTTTAATTGCTTTTACGTCTGATTTTTGTCACCCAGAACGAGCCTATGACTGCAGGTGTAATTGCTGCGTTCTGGCGAGTAACAGATTTCATGTGACGGAGAGCGTTCTCTGATTTAATTAGAAGCTACGCCGCTCACAGAAGCTTTTCATGTTACACTGATTTCCAACATTTTCATCAATTATATGGATAAAACTGTCTTTCTCTGATGGAAAAGGTGCGGATACATTAACCTCTTAATATATCTGATTACCCGAACCTAAATATAGGAGGAGCCGCCACCTCTGTGTCATCAGCGGTACTCAATACTGTTAGCCTTATAGAAGTATATATAGTTATATCCAAAGTTATATAAGCCCAATACCGTTAGCCTTATATAAGTACTAGATGGTGGCCCAATTCTAGCGCATCGGGTATTCTAGAATATGTATGTAGTTTATTTACGAAGATTTAAGGATAATGCAATGAGCAGTAAGGTACCATCACACTTGGCGACGCTCCAGCGATCCCAACAATGATACGACCTGGTAGGGATCACTGGAGCGTCACTACGTGGTCGCTGGTGAGATGTCAAACAGACAGATCTCACCAGCGATGCAGCAATGATAAGGCGGTCGTTGGGACCCTGTCACTCTAGGGTGTAGTATTGAGGTCAATGGTTGTTGGATTTGAAACCCGGCCGCCATATCAGAATACCCATAACTTGGGTGTTCCAATATGGCGGTGGTTGGGGTACTTCCCGCTGCGAGCAAGTGCCGGTCATCTCCCGGCTGCGTCACCGCTGACCTCCGTGCGACAGGAGATGACCTGCGGCTACCATCGGGAGTCCCTACCAGGTCGTATTGTTGTAGTGATCGCTGGAGTGTCGCCAAGTGTGACAGTACCCCCATTCTGACACGATCAGCAATCTCACAGCGGGGGCCTGGTCGCTGCTGCGTGTAACACTGAGCAAAATCCCTAGCGCCAGTCAGGCTACTTACGCTGTGAGCAGCCGGCTGCGTCACCACTGACCTCTGTACGGCAGGAGATGACCCTTGGCTACCGTCAGGAGATCATCGGCTAGTGCCGCTGATCTCCCAATGGTAGCGGTGGCATGCGTGGTTCACTTCCCACGCTAATTCATGGTCGAACTTCGACTGTCACTGAATGGTCTTGCCCGGCTGGCCGTGACCAATCAGAAACGCGGGATTTCCGTTACAGACAGACAGACAGAATTACACGATTATATAGTAGATATACAGTTAGGGCCAGAAATATTTGGACAGTGCAATATGAGAGTTTCCACATCCAAATCGGAGAAAGGGTTTAGGAATCATAGCTCTGTAATGCATAGCCTCCTTTTTTTCAAGGGACCAAAAGTAATTGAACAATGGACTCTAAGGGCTGCAATTAACTCTGAAGGCGCCTCCCTCGTTAACCTGTAATCAATGAAGTAGTTAAAAGGTCAGGGGTGGATTCCAGGTGTGTGGTTTTGCATTTGGAAGCTGTTGCTGTGACCAGACAACATGCGGTCAAAGGAACTCTCAATTGAGGTGAAGCAGAACATCCTGAGGCTGAAAAAAAAGAAAAAATCCATCAGAGAGATAGTAGACATGCTTGGAGTAGCAAAATCAACAGTTGGGTACATTCTGAGAAAAAAGGAATTGACTGGTGAGCTTGGGAACTCTAAAAGGCCTGGGCGTCCACGGATGACAACAGTGGTGGATGATCGCCGCATACTTTATTTGGTGAAGAAGAACCCGTTCACAACATCAACTGAAGTCCAGAACACTCTCAGTGAAGTAGGTGTATCTGTCTCTAAGTCAACAGTAAAGAGAAGACTCCATGACAGTAAATACAAAGGGTTCACATCTAGATGCAAACCATTCATCAATTCCAAAAATAGACAGGCCAGAGTTAAATTTGCTGAAAAACACCTCAAGAAGCCAGCTCAGTTCTGGAAAAGTATTCTATGGACAGATGAGACAAAGATCAACCTGTACCAGAATGATGGGAAGAAAAAAGTTTGGAGAAGAAAGGGAACGGCACATGATCCAAGGCACACCACATCCTCTGTAAAACATGGTGGAGGCAACGTGATGGCATGGGCATGCATGGCTTTCAATGGCACTGGGTCACTTGTGTTTATTGATGACATAACAGCAGACAAGAGTAGCCGGATGAATTCTGAAGTGTACCGGGATATACTTTCAGCCCAGATTCAGCCAAATGCTGCAAAGTTGATTGGACGGATGGACAATGACCCCAAGCATACAGCCAAAGCTACCCAGGAGTTCATGAGTGCAAAAAAGTGGAACATTCTGCAATGGCCAAGTCAATCACCAGATCTTAACCCAATTGAGCATGCATTTCACTTGCTCAAATCCAGACTTAAGACGGAAAGACCCACAAACAAGCAAGACCTGAAGGCTGCGGCTGTAAAGGCCTGGCAAAGCATTAAGAAGGAGGAAACCCAGCGTTTGGTGATGTCCATGGGTTCCAGACTTAAGGCAGTGATTGCCTCCAAAGGATTCGCAACAAAATATTGAAAATAAAAATATTTTGTTTGGGTTATGTTTATTTGTCCAATTACTTTTGACCTCCTAAAATGTGGAGTGTTTGTAAAGAAATGTGTACAATTCCTACATTTTCTATCAGATATTTTTGTTCAACCCTTCAAATTAAACGTTACAATCTGCACTTGAATTCTGTTGTAGAGGTTTCATTTCAAATCCAATGTGGTGGCATGCAGAGCCCAACTCGCCAAAATTGTGTCACTGTCCAAATATTTCTGGCCCTAACTGTATAGTTATATATAAGGTTATATAAGCCCAATACCGTTAGCCTTATAGAAGTATATATAGTTATATATAAAGTTATATAAGCCTAACACCATTATCCTTATATACGTATATATAGTTATATAGAAGGTTATATAAGCCCAATACTGTTAGCCTTATATAAGTATTTTAAATACTGGATGGCAGTATTATTTATGCCTGCTTCTACAATCAGATTCAGGAGGGAATGTATGGGTATATTGGCTATCCAATAGACATTTAAAGCATAAAGGTTCATGTTTTGAAGATACAGGTGCATCTGAATGAATTAGAATATCGTCAAAAAGTTCATTTATTTCAGTAATTCAATACATAAAGTGAAACATAGAGTCATTACACATAGAGTGATCTATTTGAAGTGTTTATTTCTGTTAATGTTGATGATTAATGAAAACCCAAAGGTCATTATCTCTATTAAGCAAGGAGGATGAAGAGTCTGAGAGATAAAATATGACCTAAATAGGTATCAGAGGCTTCACCTTGTGTGGTTGTGAGAGTCACAACCACTATAAAAGCAGATCACGGCTGCTGCAGTCCCCAGCGTGGTGCATATAGAGTAGGGAGGATGAAGGGTTAAACACCACGCTGCCGTATTCCACCAGACATCAAAGGGTGAATATAATATTGATTTATTAGTCAACGTGTTTCAGGGCTCCCTGGCCCCTTCCTCAGAACAAATTAATATCATATTGCCGCATTTCAGGGAGCGTTGAATAATGAATTAATATTATATTCACCCTTTGATGTCTGGTGGAATACGGCAGCGCGGTGTTTAACCCTTCACCCTCCTGCTCTATATGCACCACTTTGGAGACTGCAGCAGCCGTGATCTGCTTTTATAGTGGTTGTGACTCTCACAACCACACAAGGTGAAGCCTCTGATGCCTATTTAGGTCATATTTTATCTCTCAGACCCTTCATCCTCCCTGCTTTAATTTTCTGCGATAATGACCTTTGGGTTTTCATTGGCTGTAAGCCATAATCATCAACATTAACATAAATAAACACTTGAAATAAATCACTGTGTGTAATGACTCTATATAATATATGTGTTCACTTTATGTATTGAATTACTGAAACAAATTATCTTTTTGATGATATTCTAATTCACTGAAGATGCACCTGTACCTCAATATTGTAGGTTAGCCTTATATAAGTATTTTAAGTACTGGATGGCGGTATTATTTAGGACCACTTTTACAATGTTGGCTATCCAATTGACATTTTACAGCATAAAGGTTCATGTTCTCCGATATATCTACTTGCTAAAAGGATGTAAATAAGGAAGGACCCTAATGGGTTTAAAGGGATCTGATCCACTTATTACCCCTCCCTTCCACTATCACCTTTAAACAAGTGCAAGGCTATTAGGTTTGCTGAACTAATGGATACAGAAATGTTGGTTAAAAGGAAAACATGTCAGCCGTGTCTTTGTAGAAGAGCGGGATGGGGCACATCACATGTGTGCAGTGACAGCATGGAGCGAGATGTGTACAGTATGTGCAGTGATCTGTATTGGGTCCATCTGTTCCTCACTTGCTCACATTGACGCCCTATGATGCTCAGGTTACAGCACCAGATTTGGAGCAGCAGTAACAATCATGAAAACTGATGCTCGGGCACATTTATCGGCCTTACAAGCATTGTCCTCTACATACCCCTGTGGTTGAACAATATGGGTAATATGTCATATGGGTCGGGGATACTCGTTACCGAGCCAGTTCTTACGGTTCTTTTTGGGGATGTCAAGGTGGCCACCCGGCTCCGTGACCTTGGCGGTGTCATTTAATAAACGGAGATTGATGGGGAAGACAGGGAGAAGGAGTATTCGCGACGCCATCTGCGGTACACGGCCATGGGCGGCCACTGCTGCTTCAGAACCTCTGGGGACGATGACCGGCAGCTTGGACAGTTTCGCTCCCCGCAGGTGGAGCGCGGTCCCCAGGGCAGCGGGAAGGAGGGTTCTGTTCGTACCTTGGCAGATGTTCGTTAGGTCATCAGCACCCCGGTGTCTCATGCGGCCACTGTGGCTGGTGGTCACCGCTAAGGAAAGTCTCACACACCACAGCTGGAGTTCCGTAACTTTAACTTAGTTGTTTCAGCATGGCCGCCGTGTGCTTCCCTTTGCCAACCTACTGTTCAGCATTGTCTAGTGAATCGGGACAGTGCAGTTGAGCCTCTTTTGGTGTTTCTCTCTCTTACTGGGTGTCTCTTTCTCTGGTGGTCCCTCAGCGCTATAAGTTAGTCTCTCCGCTCCTCTTAGCGTCTCCACACACAGAGCTCGGGTACCGACAGCCACGGGTGCTCAGTTGTACCACTTCCGGATACTGCTCCCTAGTTCAGCTGCCTTCTCCAAGTTGTGTCTGGTGCCACAGCTCCCATTAGGAACTTGGGGCCTCTGGTTTCAATAGTTCGGGCCTACAGCATCTGCGCTGTGTTCAGGGCCGGGTCCCGGTGTCGTCCACCAGCCCCTCTGTCTCGCCAGATACGAGCGTACGGGGATCTACGTCTCATTCCGTACTCTTAGGGCTCTGTTCTTCCTCCACACCCGTCGGTCATTCCCTCCCGGGGCAACCATGACTGTGCTCCAGTCCGCGGGAGCTAACACCTCCTCCTCCTCTACTCCACTTCTACTACTCTGCTCTGCTTCTCACTTCTCCTACACTTCCCTTTTTCCTTCCCGGCTAAGCTTGGGTCCTCCCACCTCGTTCACCCACTGTCCCAGGCGCCCTAAGTGTTGTATGTGAAGCTCAACTGCGCCATCCCAGCACCAGGAGAGCAGAGGTACAACTCTCCCTCTAATGGAGGAGTGCAGTGCCTCCGGTGGCAGCCTGCCTGGTGGGGCGCCACAGTTACTTGCGGTGCAGTATTTCCATATGAAACGTGGTGAGTCAGTCCACCCCAAACTCAACAACCGCTCTGAAGATTATCATTGTGATTGTCTGCAGTGGCCTTAATAAGTTGACCAACCATGAACACTTTAATATCTTCTATCTGCTGCTGCATTCTTGAGAAATCAGCGTTTTAATTCAAGTGCCATGAGGAGTGAAGTGCTCTGGGTGTGACAAAGCACTTCCCAATGGTCTGCTTGCAAGCGTTTTGTTCCTGAACAGCATCTGCATCTTTAGGTAAGGAGATATCTCACTGTATGTGTGATGTCAAGAATGAGACAAGCTATCAGTTTATCTATAGAGGATAGTGCAGGGCAGGGAAACAACCTCAGGAGGCTCAGAAAGGGTCCTGTTACACCCAGATCAGTTAGCAGCCCCATTTGCATGTGAAATCCAATTTCTCAGGAATGCAACAGCAATTAGAAGATAGAAAGAAGTTGATAGAATTACCTGTTAAAAACCTGCATACCCATATCCCTTATGTGCAGTTTGGGGGGGTGGATCTTATTGACAATTTACATTTAAATTCACAGATTGCTATATAAATCTGTATGTAGTGAGCTCCCCCTAGTGGTGGCTCTATAAATCTGTATGTAGTGAGCTCCCTCTAGTGGTAGCTGTATAAATCTCTATGTAGTAAGCTCCCCCTAGTGGTGGCTGCATACATCTCTATGTAGTGATCTCTCCCCTATTTGTTCCAGTATAAATCTGTATGTAGTGAGCTCCCCCTAGTGGTGACTGTATAAATCTGTATGTAGTGAGCTCCCCCTAGTGGTGACTGTATAAATCTGTATGTAGTAAGCACCCTAGTGTGGCTGTATAAATCTGTATGTAGTGAGCTACCCCTAGTGATGACTGTTTAAATCTGTATGTAGTGAGCTCCCCCTAGTGGTGACTGTATAAATCTGTATGTAGTAAGCTCCCCCTAGTGTGGCTGTATAAATCTGTATGTAGTGAGCTACCCCTAGTGGTTACTGTATAAATCTGTATGTAGTGATCTCCCTCTAGTGGTGGCTCTATAAATCTGTATGTAGTGAGCTCCCCCTAGTGGTGGCTCTATAAATCTGTATGTAGTGAGCTCCCCCTAGTGGTGGCTGTATAAATCTGTATGTAGTTAGCTACCCTAGTGATGACTGTTTAAATTTGTTTGTAGTGATCTCCCCCTGTGGTGATAGTATAAATCTGTATGTAGTAAGCTACCCCTAGTGGTGGCTGTATAAATCTTTATGTAGTAAGCTCCCTCTAGTGGTGACTGTATAAATCTGTATGTAGTGAGCTCCCTCTAGTGGTGGCTCTATAAATCTGTATGTAGTGAGCTCCCCTAGTGGTGGCTGTATAAATCTGTATGTAGTTAGCTACCCCTAGTGATGACTGTTTAAATTTGTTTGTAGTGATCTCCCCCTGGTGGTGATAGTATAAATCTGTATGTAGTAAGCTACCCCTAGTGGTGGCTGTATAAATCTTTATGTAGTAAGCTCCCTCTAGTGGTGACTGTATAAATCTGTATGTAGTGAGCTCCCCCTAGTAGTGGCTGTATAAATCTGTATGTAGTGAGCTCCCCCTAGTGGTGGCTGTATAAATCTCTATGTAGTGATCTCCCCCTATTTGTTCCAGTATAAATCTGTATGTAGTGAGCTACCCCTAGTGATGACTGTTTAAATTTGTATGTAGTGATCTCCCCCTGGTGGTGATAGTATCAATTTGTATGTAGTGAGCTCCCCCTAATGGTTACTGTATAAATCTGTATGTAGTGAGCTCCCCCCAGTGGTGACTGTATAAATCTGTATGTAGTAAGCTACCCCTAATGGTTACTGTATAAATCTGTATGTAGTGAGCTCCCCCTAGTGGTTACTGTAGAAATCTGTATGTAGTGAGCTCCCCCTAGTGGTTACTGTATAAATCTGTATGTAGTAAGCTCCCCCTAGTGGTGGCTGTATACATTTGTATGTAGTGAGCTCCCCCTAGTAGTGGCTGTATAAATCTGTATGTAGTGAGCTCCCCCTAGTGGTGACTGTATAAATCTGTATGTAGTGAGCTCCCCTAGTGGTGGATGTATAAATCTGTATGTAGTGATCTCCCCCTAGTGGTGGTTGTATGAATTTGTATGCAGTAGGCAACCACAATTGTATAACCTAAGTTTATGGTTTGGTGAAGAAAATGAGTATGTGAGGTGTTTAATAAAAAACAATAAGCCCCAAAAACCCTATAAAGATATAATATGAAGTTAATAGTTACAGAACATGGATATTGCAAATAATAATGCAAATGAGAAACACTTTAAATGTCAGATAGTCTGTAGCACACCTACTTCCAGACCAATACAACCCTTGTAATATGCCATTGAATACTTGTAGAAGGATGCCTCTTTAAAGCGCGCCCATTATGAGATTCAGGTAGCCCTTTGATGTGATTAGGATAGAATAACGGAACATGTCGTAGGATTGAGTTATTCAGGATTCATTATGATCACAGTTATCTGTCTTTTTGATATTACATATACATTTTTAATGACAACTTTCTCCACTAGGAAGAGATATCTGCGGGCAGGATTTTAATGGCCATCAGTCGGTATAAAATGGCATTTTATAAGTGTGAAGACTTTGATAAGGATTGTGTTCCATGTTCACATCTGCCCCTTCCCTGACTGATCAGAGATTCAGATAATAAATTGCTGGGATGACGCTCGGCGCTCTGTGTAACAGTCTCATCGGATGTATAATAAGTCTCACTATGACTTGTGATGATGTCTGAACATTTTTACTAGCTCCTTAACTATCAGTGCGCCCTTGGGAAGCCTTCATTTATTAAAGGGGTCTGTTTTATGGATAAATGTCCTTTACAGGGGTTTTATAATCTCGTCACTCCTCCGTCTCCCAGCTTCCTGTATACCAATGGGTAGGTAGGGCGCTCCTTATGATTGACAGCTCAGACTAGCGGCATGGCTGAGCAACTGGTCCATGCTTTGTGTTAATGGAGCTAGCTTTACCTTTGCAGCATTGGAGGAGCACTGATTGTCATGATTGTATCCCAACCTAGAGCAACCATTGACGAGTCTTGGACCTGAAGGTTACAACGCTGTATGGATTGCAGGACTATAACTTATATTTAGATGTATATGCTTTATTTTGGTGCTGCAAGGTTTAAGGAATCTTCCCTATCTGGTTGTTCTTTCTCTGACTTAATCTCACATTCAGATTTTTGATGACCACTCCCCTCCGCTATAAAGATTCCCATATCTTATCTGCTGAATCTCATTCTATATGCTGACCTCTTTGAAGGAGCCAGTTTCTGCAGAAGCTGTGGTGAAGGTTACAACGCTGTATGGATTGCAGGACTATAACTTATATTTAGATGTATATACTTTATTTTGGTGCTGCAAGGGTTAAGGAATCTTCCCTATCTGGTTGTTCTTTCTCTGACTTAATCTCACATTCAGCTTTTTGATGACCACTCCCCTCCGCTATAAAGATTCTCATGTCTTATCTCCTGAATCTCATCCTATATGCTGACCTCTTTGAAGGAGCCAGTTTCTGCAGAAGCTGTGGTGAAGGTTACAACTCTGTATGGATTGCAGGACTATAACTTATATTTAGATGTATATACTTTATTTTGGTGCTGCAAGGGATAAGGAATTTTCCCTATCTGGTTGTTCTTTCTCTGACTTAATCTCACATTCAGCTTTTTGATGACCACTCTCCTCCGCTATAAAGATTCCCATGTCTTATCTGCTGAATCTCATCCTATATGCTGACCTCTTTGAAGGAGCCAGTTTCTGCAGAAGCTGTGGTGTCGCTACAATTACAGCTGTTGTACTTTGCTTCAATTGAGTTTTCTGATATTTCCTTTCGTGCCTATGATCCCTCCGTGTCCCATACCTTATGTTGTATCATTGTGGAGGTGAGGCTAGAATCCTAGCCGGCCTGCACACTAACCAGGGTGAGTCCAGGGTGGGGGGGAAGGACCCACATAGGGACCTTAGGGAGCACAGGGTTCAGCCTCTGGATCTGGCTTGTAATAGTGCCTCTCCTCGTCTACAATTCTAACATAGGAAACATAAATTCCTCCTTCTAGTAAACAAGAAGTATTGTTTATTAAGTCGTTAACTGTAAAGTTGCTTGTTTTACGAGCGCTTAGAAATTATACCCATTTTAAAAGATATGACAACCCCTTTAAATTATTGGCCATCTCGATCACGGATATTGTTACCAACTGGGAAATGTAGGTAATATTTGTTCCTTGCCCCTCTCACGCTGTTCCCTATCTTTTATAGCGGCCATGCCTTTTGGATGTATCAGTGTCCGCAATGAGAAAACGTATAACTGTTTCTCGGATATCACAGACAAGTATGAGATCGGCCAGCTCCTCTGTGCGTGAGTATTAACTGTTTTGGGCACCTTTCTTCCCTTCTGTGTGTCGGGCACATTTAGCGTTGTATGTCTATTCACTATAACTACCTGTGCTTCATAGGAAGGAGTTTTGTGAAATATGCCTCGCCCGAGAGATGCAGACTGACCGTGTCTATGTCTGTAAGAAGTTCCTGAAAAAAGATGGCCGAAAAGTCAGGAGAGCAGCGAAGAACGAGATAATGATCCTGAAAATGTAAGTAAACCCTTGTGTAATGTTTATTTGCTATTCACATTCTTTGTTTGCTTTTTAGCTCTGCGCCTTAAAGGCTCTGCTATGATTACTGCCTCCAGCTTATCTCCATCATCTGTTGGGAGTCTGGAGTTGTCTTATATATCCTCACCAAAACTGATCTGACGTCCTGAAGGTACCTTTACACGCGGCAACTTTTCTAGGAATTTCACTGGCAACTTACTGGCTGCAGTGAAATCATGGAGACATTGTTCTATCTTGTTGCTGTGTACAAATGGAACAATGTGTCCATGATTTCACTGCAACCAGTAAGTTGCCAGTGAAATTCCTAGAAAAGTTGCCGCATGTAAAGGTACCCTTACAGATATATGAACCTACTGATATCAGTGGGATCATTTAATATATTCGGGGGCTTCCCTATTTTCCACCAATCCCTGTGTAAAAGAGATGTCTGTCAGCTATCCAATGTGCATTATCAGCTTCCCTGTCCAAGATAAGCACCTTTGCTTCTCTCCACCTTCGCTGCCTTTCACCTTAGCTGCTCTCCACCTTCACTTCCTTTTACCTTTGCTGCCCTCCACCTTCGCTGCTCACCATCTTCGTTGCCCTCCATCTTCGCTGCTCACCATCTTCGCTGCCCTCCATCTTCGCTGCTCTCCAACTTCGCTGCTCTCCAACTTCGCTGCTCTCCACCTTCGCTGCGCTCCATGTACACTGCTCTCCACCTTCGCTGCCTTTCACCTTAGCTGCCCTCCACCTTCACTTCCTTTTACCTTTGCTACTCTCCACCTTCGCTGCCCACCATCTTCGTTGTCCTCCACCTTCGCTGCCCTCCACCTTCGCTGCTCTCCACCGTCGCTGCCCTCCACCTTCGCTGCCCTCCACCTTCGCTGCTCTCCACCTTCGCTGCGCTCCACGTACACTGCTCTCCACCTTCGCTGCCTTTCACTTTAGCTGCTCTCCACCTTCACTTCCTTTTACCTTTGCTGCTCTCCACCTTCGCTGCCCACCATCTTCGTTGTCCTCCACCTTCGCTGCCCTCCACCTTCGCTGCTCTCCACCGTTGCTGCCCTCCACCTTCGCTGCTCTCCACCTTCGCTGCCCTCCACCTTCGCTGCTCTCCACCTTTGCTGCGCTCCACGTACACTGCTCTCCACCTTCGCTGCCTTTCACCTTCGCTGTCCTCCACCTTCGCTGTCCTCCACCTTCGCTGCCCTCCACCTTTGCTGCTCTCCACCTTTGCTGCCCTCCACGTACACTGCTCTCCACCTTCACTGCCTTTCACTTTACTGCTCTCCACCTTCACTTCCTTTTACCTTTGCTGCTCTCCACCTTCGCTGCCCTCCACCTTTGCTGCCCTCCACCTTTGCTGCCCTCCACCTTCGCTGCTCTCCACCTTCGCTGCTCTCCACCGTCGCTGCTCTCCACCATCGCTGCCCTCCACCTTCGCTGCTCTCCACCTTCGCTGCTCTCCACCTTCGCTGCCCTCCACCTTTGCTGTTCTCCACGTGCACTGCTCTCCACCTTCTCTGCCCTCCACCTTTGCTGTTCTCCACGTGCACTGCTCTCCACCTTCGCTGCCCTCCACCTTTGCTGTTCTCCACGTGCACTGCTCTCCACCTTCGCTGCCTTTCACCTTAGCTGCTCCTCACCTTCACTTCCTTTTACCTTTGCTGCCACCATCTTCGCTGTCCTCCACCTTCGCTGCCCTCCATCTTCGCTGCTCCTCCACCTTTGCTGCCCTCCACGTACACTGCCTCTCCACCTTCACTGCCTTTCACCTTAGCTGCTCTCCACCTTCACTTCCTTTTACCTTTGCTGCTCACCATCTTCGCTGTCCTCCACCTTCGCTGTCCTCCACCTTCGCTGCCCTCCACCTTCGCTGCTCTCCACCGTCGCTGCCCTCCACCATCGCTGCTCTCCACCTTCGCTGCCCTCCACCTTCGCTGCCCTCCACCTTTGCTGTTCTCCACGTGCACTGCTCTCCACCTTCGCTGCCTTTCACCTTAGCTGCTCTCCACCTTCACTTCCTTTTACCTTTGCTGCTCACCATCTTCGCTGTCCTCCACCTTCGCTGCCCTCCACATTCGCTGCCCTCCACCTTTGCTGCTCTCCACCTTCGCTCCCCCCCCCACCTTAGCTGCCCTCCACCTTAGCTGCCCTCTACCATTGCTTTCCTCCACCTTCACAGTTCTTCACCTTCACTAACCCCCCCTAAGCTATGCCCCTGACATATAAGTCAATCAATACCTATTGACTCATGTGCATTTTAACACTAGGCATAATAAGTGGTTTAGGAATCCATTTTTAAATGCTCTATTAGTGGAGATTACAAAGGGTGTCTGTCTCTGGAGGACCCAACACATCTGTACATTACTCAGACAGCATATTGATTTTAATGGTTACTGTGCAATGCTTGGTTTCTCCTGCAACCGCACTGATGGAAAATTGAACACTTGTTGTTAAGTTTTCTTGCAGATTAAAAGTGATTGACGGGGTCCCGGCAACAATTAGCTAATATTCAGGAAACCCTTCTAACAAAAAAAGGTTTCCAAACTGTGGAAAATTACTTAATCACATGTGATACCACTGACAGTGTCGAATAAGTGTACTCATGGTGGTGTATATGTGTCACATCCCACCAGAGCCTGCTCCTACAACATCTGCTTCTGCTACCGGTCACTGCCGTATTCACCCTGTATGTGGTGTTGGTGATAGATGAGAAGTCAGAACCAGAATCTCTGGTTAAATCACTAAGGTTAGAGTGGAGGAGACCTGAAGTTCTTCACAGTCTGACTAGTGGATATGTGTACTGTCCCAGGGGCGGCCCTTTACCGTGGTGCAGCTGGTTCAGCTGGACCAGGGCCCCGACCGGCTAGGGGGCCCCCCAGGCCTGAAGGGGGGCCCCCAGCCAACCCCGTAACCCGATGTCAGAGGAGAGGAGGGTCAGGCAAGGGAAGCAGGAAGCTTCCTGCTTCCCTTGCCTGATTCCGCCCCTCCTCTCCTCTGCCCTGCCGTCCCGGCTCCCATGAATGCACGGCGCGGCTCAGCAGGTAGGAGAACCGCATCACTAATAAACGCCCCCTCACTGACGGCCGCCACTATCTCCATCCCAATCCCGCCTTGACACTCACCATGGCTGCACCGTGGTTCCCTGACTAGTCTCCCCACTGTATTGCTCCCCTGATTTGTCATATGGACATTTCTAAGCTTACTGCCTATTTTGGAAACCGGCTCCAACCTATAAATAGCACTTTGACGATCACGAAGCATTGCCAGATGATCTAATTTTTGGTTTACCCTGCATGACTAGTTCCGCCTCTTTCTTTGATTCTCTGAGTACTGCATCGGATAATTTTTTTTGACAATTCTTTGACCTCATTATTTTGTCCTATGCGCTCATCCTGGCTTTGATCCGGCCCTTTATACATGAGTAAAACGCGGATCCGAGAAGCGGAACATTCCTGCGAAGCGTCACCTATGGAGTATCCACAGACCCCTTTCATACCTGATCATTACAACCAAAGGCTGAAATGTTGTAAGAAGAGGTTTACTTTTTTTATAGAATAGTGTTGCAAACTTCATTATTACAGGGAAATAAAGGTATATCGATGACACACCAGCCAGAAGGAGCCTCTTTTGTCCTTCATCAGGTGTACAACGTTGAGTAACATTCAGCTTAAGCTCTCGCCTTTATGGTTGTAACTATAAGATAAACTGTACGTCGGAGAGAGAGAGAGAAAAAAACACCATCTTCGATTTTCCTCAAGTCAATATATAAGGACTTGATTGGATTACGGTCAATAAGAAGCTGGGCTGCATCATAATGAGTCACTGGAGTCCCCTGAGTTTGGTGGCTATGAATCTCATAAGCCTTCCAGCTTTAATAACGTTACCGCCATCTTCTCTAAGAAAGCAGTTTTATTCACGTTATTGTTTTCTTATTTTTTTTTTTCTTTTAAGTGGGGACTGTGCCCGGCCGCCCTCGTATAAAAATCTTGTAACACCGGGCAGATTGCATTTTTATGTCTATGATTTACGCAAGGTTATATTGGAGACTCTGCTGCAGATTCTGTTGTCTCTTTTTTTTGGCGATAAAAACAACAGCGCACGCACCGTTACTTTGTCGTTGAAAGCGCAGACACCTCAGAGGAATCTGACAGGCTCCAATAAAAGCCTAAAGGGTCCATGGGCGCTTCTGGTGTCCGTCATGCTACTGATCCACAGTTTTCGTTATTATAAATGGAAATTGCAGCCAATTTTCTCAGAAACAATTTAAGCATTGGCACAAATGTTCTCAAAAATTACCATTTTTACATTCCAAGTTTATGTACTTTATTAGTGATCATTATTTTCTCCTCCATTCACACTCAAAGCTGCAGAGAGCAGTGAATTATAGGTGCCTAGGAAAAGGTTACACTGTGAAGAATATGGAAATTGTCTCTATAGAGAGGAAAAAGACTTGAACTCTAGTGCCACCTATTGGAAGTAGTAATCCTAAAAGTCAAAAGTGACCTTTAATAAGTCTTGCTATAGGATTTAGGATTTATACCAGATCAGAATCCCAATTTGCAGACCCGGTGTTTTGTGGTATTGTTCCTCGTCAGTGCAAAGTAGGAGATCTGATCTGGCTGTATGAGAGGCTAAGTGGGGTTTAAAGGTAAGATTTTTCATGGAGAATAACATGCCAGTTTGATGAGATTTGCAGCCACAATCTGCTCTGGCAAATTAAATATGCAAATTGTCTCTTCAGAGAGGAAGAAGACTTTAACTGTAGTGCCACCTATTGGAAGTAGCAATCTTAAAAGTCAAAAGTAACCCTTTAATGTGTCTTGTCATAAGACTTAGGATTCATAACATATCAAAATCTTAATTACAGACAAGGTGTTCACAGAGGAGGACTGCGGCTTTTAAGTCTCTTCATTCATGGTATACTATATCTGATGTATCACTCTCCATAAGGAGAAAAGCTTGTCTCGATCTGGCAGGAACGTGGGTGTAACCTCGTCATCTGGGGCTGCGGGATCTCATAGTGGCGTGACTGTCCGTGAGCCCCTCGTCGGGTCGAGCAGTGAAAAAGGGGATGGTAAAAATGCATTAAAGAAAAATAAAAAAAATAAAGTCGTGAGGCCACTCGTGGTTTATGGCCAGATGTAGCCATCGCTGCAGTCAGGACCTCTGGGGATGATGGAGGTTGCAGCTAAGTTCTTGCGCTCTCCGCGGGTAGGGCTGGCCCCAGGACTACCGCGGAGTATGTGTAAATGTAATGCAAAGTCTCAGTACCTTTGAGCAGTCTCCTGCTGCCGGCTCACAGAATCGGTTTCCACCTCTCAAGCACACAAAGTCTCACACAGTTCAGAACTTTTACCGGGTTTACTTCTTCACTCGTTGGATGTTACAGCACAGTTCAGTACAACAGCGGCTACGGTACAACATCAGAAGCTTGGACGGCTTGTCTGCGGCACCCCCTTTCGTGTTCCTCTCAGGCCTCTCTCCTCTCTGTTCTGCACACTAGCTACAGTCCAGCGGTCACGGGCTCTCTGTGGGCACCCTTCCGGGATTCCTAGCCCTAGTTTGACAGCTTTCCTTTCGCTGTGCCGGAGGTTGTGTCTCGGGACATAAAGACCCGGCACCCCACCGGGGTTCGTGGTTGGGGCATACAGCTTCCCTGTCACTTCAGAAGAACTGTCACTCTGGTTTTGGCCCAGTCCCTTGGTGTCCCCACTTTACCTTGGACCCCCTCTGTGTTCCCTCGGTTCTCGGCCTGGGACCCGGACTAGCCATACAGTGGCACAGGCTGCCGGGTTCTTTCCGTCTGGTGTGTCTGGCTGATGGGTGTTACTCTTGTTCTCTCACTACTTCTCCTTCTCCGCTCAGCTGGCCTCCAAAAGCTCCTGGTGTTGTGTGTCTGTCCTTTTTGTGGTTGTGTTCGGTTCCCCTTACCGGGTCTTCTCCTAACGTTCCACCCTCCACCTTGCTCCTCCTACTATCACGTTGCTAGTCATGCAGTAACTTAGACTTGGGATCAGGGGATGTGTTGGGTATGTGGAGTGACTGACTTACCAGTCCCAGCTGCTGCGCCTTCTCATGGCAACCGGTCCGCAAGCGCGCCACACTTATCCTTAGACCCCCATCTACCATCTAATACAGTCAGATCAGATCTCATGCTTTGCACTGATAAGGAGTAAACTCCAAAACACCGTGTCTGCAAATTGAGATTCTGGTCTGGTTTTAACCCTAAGTCATATGGCAAGGCTCATTGTTTACCTTTACCTGTGCTTCTTCTGATAGGTGGCGCTAGAGTTCAAGTCTCCTTCCTCTCTGAAGAGACAACTTGCATATTTTATTTCCCAGAGGAGCATTGCTGCTTCTAAGATTCCTCATTACTGGCATGTCAGATCTGCTGTGTCACTCTCCACAAAGAGAAACCTTACCATTTAGATCCCACTTAGCGTCTCATACAGCCAGATTAGATCTCTTACTTTGCACTGATGAGGAACAATATCCTCGAAACACCGCGCCTGCAAATTGAGATTCTGATCTGGTATAAATCCTAAGTCATATGACAAGGCTCATTAAAGGGTTATTTTTGTCCTTTAGGATTGCTACTTCCAATAGGTGGCACTAGAGTTCAAGTCTCCTTCCTCTTTGAAGAGATAATTTACATATTTTATTTCCCAGAGGAGCATTGTGGCTGTAAATCTCCTCATTACTGGCATGCCAGATCTGACATGTCCATCTCCATAAGGAGAAAACCTTACTCCTTAGACCCAGTGGCATAACGATCGCGGTCGCAGGGGTCGCGGCTGAGACGGGGCCAGCACCTCCAACCGCACCCTGCGACTGCGAATGCAGCTCCTGCTTCACATGGATGTGCGTCCCCGAGGACACACATCCATGTGACAGCGCGGCACCACAGGCAGTGTCAGAGAGAGAAGAGGAGGGGAGGGGGGAGCTTCCTACTTCCTGCTACTGGGACACAGGGACACACACACACATACACACCCTATAGGGACACATGCTCTCACCCCACAAGGACACACACACACACCACAAAGACACACACAACAGAGACACACACCACACAGACCCCCCCCCCCACAGGGACATGCACAACCTATAGGGACACATGCACTCACCCCACAGGGACACACACACACACCACAAAGAGACACACACAACACAGAGACACACACCACACAGACCCCCCCCCCACAGGGACATACACAACCTATAGGGACACATGCACTCACCCCACAGGGACACACACACCACAAAGAGACACACACAACAGAGACACACACCACACAGACCCCCCCCCACAGGGACACACACACATACAAAACCTATAGGGACACATGCACTCACCCCACAGGGACACACACATACACACACCGCAGGGACACACACACCACACAGACAGACACAGATGTGCACAAATCACCTCACACAACTCGCCTCATACATCTGCTATCTTCAATTTCCAACCATAAATATCTGATTAAAAACAGCCAATGTGCAACACATGTGCCATATAGGGAATTAAGGCAGATGTCAGTCACATGAGCTGTCTATTATGTGTATGTGTGAGGTAACATATACTGCCCGGCCAGGGGGAGGGTTTACTGTTGGCTGGAGATTTATCAGGCTGCCTATAGCAACCAATCACAGCTCAGCTTCTATTTTCCTACAGGTCATTAATATGACATATTCAAATTCTATTTTGTTATAGCTAACAGCAGTTACTTATTAACCCGGGCGTAGCCGGGTACTACAGCCAGTACTATATAGAGAGGATATAAGGCTGTATTATACTATATGGAGAGGATATGAGGCTGTATTATGCTATAAGGAGAGGCTATGAGGCTGTATTATACTATATGGAGAGGATATGAGGCTGTATTATACTATATGGAGAGGATATGAGGCTGCATTATGCTATAAGGAGAGGCTATGAGGCTGTATTATGCTATATGGAGAGGATATGAGGCTGTATTATGCTATATGGAGAGTCTATGAGGCTGTATTATACTATATGGAGAGGATATGAGGCTGTATTATGCTATATGGAGGGCTATGAGGCTGCATTATGATATTTGGAGAAATGTGAGGCTGCAGTATATTATATGGAGAATAATGGGGGTTCATTATAATAACTGAATGACTATGGGGGTACCTTATGAATGGAGGACTATGGGATGCATTATAATACATAGAGGACTATGGGGGTACATTGTAATATATGGAGGAATATGGGGATGCATTGTGATAATTAGAGGACTATGGTGACGGAAGGAGGCGGACAATATAAACCAAGATGGGGACATATATACCATGATAAGGGCCATATTCCAGGAGGAGTACCATATATAGCAGGATGAGGGACATTAATACTGTACATAATGAAAGGGGAGAGGGGTCAATTTGTGAGTCTTTAAAGGATTTAGAACGTTACATGAGGCCCGTATATTTCATCAACATGCGGGGGGGCCCAGGTCAAAGTTTCGCATCGGGGCCAGCCAGACTCTAGTTACGCCACTGCTTAGACCCCAGCCTCTCATACAGCCAGATCAGATATCATACTTTGCACTGAGGAGGGGAAACACCGTGTCTGCCAATTGAGATTCTGATCTGGTATAAATCCTAAGTCATATGACAAGACTCATTAAAGGGTCATTTTTGTCCTTTTGGATTGCTACTTCCAATAGGTGGCACTAGAGTTCAAGTCTTCATCCTCTCTGAAGAGACAATTTGCATATTTTATTTCCCAAAGGAGCTTTGCCACTATTAAAGGGAATCTGTCACCAGGTTTTTGACATCCCATATGAGAGTAGCATAATATAGAGGCAGAGACCCTGATTCCAGCGACGTGTCCCTTACTGAGCTGCTTGCTGTCATTTTGATAAAATTACCATTTTCTCTGCTGCAGATTTAGCAGCTTGTGATTGTGCGGAACTACTTGATTAGTCCTCTAATGATAATCTCCAGCTGATTAAACAGTGATTTTATCAAAACTCCACTGAGCAGCCCAGTAAGTGACACATCGCTGGAATCAAGATCTGTGCCTCTACATTATGCTGCTCTATGAGATGGCAAAAACCTGGTGACAGATTCCCTTTAAGTCTCATCATTACTGGCATGTCACTCTCCACAATGAAAAAAACTTTACCCTTCAGACAGTAAAGGGTAAAACTGTTTCATGTTTGCAAAAGGAATTGTATTAGCTCACCATGGAATACTATTCACCTGCGCATATACAGTATATCCAGTGATCAGCCTACCCTTTGGAAGGGTATAAGACGCATTCCAATAAGGCAAAAATGGCTGGTACCTCCAATAAAATAATTTATTTAATTTTATTAAAGAAGTCATCATCACAGGGTTGTCTGTTGACGCGTTTCGACTTTAACTAGTCTTAATTGTACGAAACGCGTCAACAGACAACTTTTTGACTTTTTTAATAAAATGAATTAAAGAATTACTTTATAAGAGAGATCAACCGGTTTTGCCTTCTTGGAATCTGTTGTCAATGGCAATCCAGCCAAACTTTCTTTTGTTTTTTCTCCCTTTGGGTGTGAACACTGGACAAGATCAAAGTATTTACCAACTCTTTATGCAGAGATGTGGCATGTGTAATGATTGTGTTACAGGCTGGGTTTGCTATTCGGATTTCTGGTAATTGAGCCGCCTGAGGACTTTTCCAGTTTTTTTGCCTTTAGTAAATTTACAGTCAATTTCTCGGAGGACTTGTACATATTTATAAGTATTACTCCAGAACAGGGTAATCAATCAAACCCAGAGCAGCTAGAAATCCATTAATATTTTACTCTTTTCTGGCTCCCGTCATCTTGTTTTCTATTCGGGGGAAGTAATCTTGGCCATTTGCCTGCCCACAAATGCTTCCTCCTTACGTCTGCTACGTGCTGGTTTGTGTTTGTGCTTAATGCATCGATGTATTCTCCATTTCTGAATATTCCGGCCAGTGGCGTAACTTAAAGCTCATGGGCCCCAATGCAAAAGCTCCAACGGGGCCCCCAACTATGCAAGTCTTTAATAGCACTGGTCATTTCATATAAGCCAAAAGGACTTTTGGCGCCCCTTAGGACTCCAGGGCCCGGGTGTGATCGCAACCCCTGCACCTATTGTAGTTACGCCCCTGATTCCGGCAAGAGCATCCCAATGAATTAGAATATCATCGAAAAGTTCATTTATTTCAGCAATTCAATCGAAAGAGTCAAATGTATATATTATATGGATTTGTTACAGAGGGATCTATTTCAAGTGTTTCTTTCTGTTAATGTTGATGATTATGGCTTACAGTCAATGAAAACCCAAAGATCATTATCTCAAAAAAATTAAAGGAGGATGAAGGGTATCTTATATATAATAGGTATCACCATGTGTGGTTGTGAGAGTCACAACCACTATAAAAGCAGATCACGGCTGCTGCAGTCCCCAGCGTGGTGCATATAGAGTAGGGAGGATGAAGGGTCTGAGAGATAAAATATGACCTAAATAGGTATCAGAGGCTTCACCTTGTGTGGTTGTGAGAGTCACAACCACTATAAAAGCAGATCACAGCTGCTGCAGTCCCCAGCGTGGTGCATATAGAGTAGGGAGGATGAAGGGTTAAAAACCACCCTGCCGTATTCCACCAGACATCAAAGGGTGAATATAAAATTAATCTATTAGTCAACGTGTTTCAGGGCTCCCTGGCCACTCCCTCAAGACAAATCAATATCATATTGACGTGTATCAGGAAGCCTTGAAACATGTTGACTAATAAATCAATATTATATTCACCTTTGGATGTCTCGTGGAATACAGCAGTGCATTTTTTAACCCTTCATCCGAGATAATGACCTCTGGGTTTTCATTGGCTGTAAGCCATAATCATCAACATTTACAGAAATAAACACATGAAATATATCCCTCTGTGTGTAATGACGCTATATAATATGTGTTTCACTTTATGTATTGAATTACTGAAAAAAAATAACTTTTTGATGATATTCTAATTCATTGAGAGGCTCCTGTAAGTCAAGACAAAGAGAAGTAAACTAAGTCTACTTTCAAAATTAACACAGCTAAAGAAACTATCCAAAAAACTTACTTTTCTATGCAGCTCCGTGCATGACAGCTTCATTAGAATAAGGATCAGCGCTCATCCTAAGCCTCCTGTTTCACTAATAGAACTCCTAAGTTACAGTGAAGACTGACACTCACATGTGAAGGGCTGCGGATGATAATGAGAGTCTATGATTAGTTAAGGACTAAGCTCAGGATACATTAGAATTGGTCAAATTCTGTATCTTATCTTCATTCAGTTCCTTCTTTAATATAATTCTCCTCCTTCCAAGAACATTCGATCGCTGAATCGTTCTAGAAGCGGTAAAAATAATTTTATTTCCGCCGCTGTAAATGGATTTATTTGCTCCCAGTCCCCAGACGTAGGCGCATGTATTTTGCAGACTGCTAGGAGAACCGAAGGCAGAGGTTATATCATTTACACATTTACAGGCCACAACAATGAAAAGGTCTTTAAATAATGCAATATAAGTGATATAAAAAAATCTTTACATCAGGACGGACATAACTTCAGGACAAAGTATCATGTGGCTTTTAATGCACACAGCTTCAATACCATAGGGATAGTGTCGGCACATGTTCCCATTGGCAGTAGTGCTATGACTGTATATGTGATTGTTCTCCAGTAAGAATAATACCTTTATTATAGAAATGTGATGTGCCAGCCATAAGGAATCTAGTGTAGAAGAAACATGCAAGCCAGGCTGGAAGTGCACGGGTGCGTGTCCTTGCACTTGGAAGAAGGCCCAACACATTGCGACGCCCCCACTGCACTTCCAACCTTTTTTGCTTGTGACCTCTATACCAGACGTCTTGTGACTGACAAGAAAAAAATAATTAGGAGCTGTGGGGACCACAATAGCCTGCACCAGGGGTGGGGAACTCCAGTCCTCGAGGGCCGCAATCAGTGCAGGTTTTCACGATTTCCTTAGTATTGCACAGGGATTGGAATCATCACCAGTGCAAGTGATTATGTTATCACCTGTGCAAAACTAGACAGGGAGTCACACGCGTCAATATCGCCTGCACGATATCGGCTGCACGTGACGTTGCAGCGATATTGACGCGTGTGACATACTGAATCAACCAGAGATAAATCGCTGGTTGATGATCGCCAGGTTTTAGAATCTGTCCTAAAACCTGGCGATTGTCGCCCGGTGGACACGCAGCTTCACTGCATGTGACACCGGGAGTAGCGATATTCCAGCTCCCAGCGCCTCTCACAAGCGCTGGGAGCTGGTATCCAAGGTAAACTGCGGGTATCTAGGCAGCGCGCGCTGCCTAGATACCCGACGTGTACCTTAGTTACCAGCGGGTAACTAGGGACCCTAGTTACCCGCTGTGTACCTTAGATACCAGCCGGTGAGCGGAGGAGGCTGGTAACTAAGGTACACGTCGGGTATCTAGGCAGCGCGCGCTGCCTAGATACCCTCAGTTTACCTTGGAGACCAGCCTGATCCCGCTGCCAGCCTGCAAAACATCGTGGAAACGATATTTAAATCGTTTCCACGATGTTTCTGGTCAATTGATCGCTGGTGAGTCTGTCTGTGTGACAGCTCACCAGCGATCAGCCGTCAATGTCGTCAGCGATCATCTCGCTGACGACATTGACGCGTGTGACTCCCCCTTTAGGAAATCCTGAAAACCTGCACTGATTGCGGCCCTCGAGGACTGGAGTTCCCCACCCCTGGCCTACACTAAGAGTAGTGGGGATCACAATGATCAGTGTTGAGAGCAGTGGGGACCACAAGAATCTATACTGAGAACAATGGGGATCAGTATTGAGAGCAGTGGGGACCACAAGGATCAGTACTGAAAGCAATGGGGACCACAAGGATCAGTACTCAGAGCAATGGGGACCACAGGGATCAGTACTGAGAACAGTGGGGACCACAAGGATCAGTACCTGGAGCAGTGGGGACCACAAGGATCAGTACTGAAGCCAATGAGGACTACAAGAATCAGTACCTGGAGCAGGGGGACCACAAGGATCAGTACTAAGAGCAGCGAGGATCACAATGATCAGTATTGAGAGCAATGGGGACTACAAGGATCAGTACTGAGAGCATTGAGGTTCACAAGGATCATTACTGAGAGCAGTGGGGACCATAAGGATTAGTACTGAGAATAATGGGAACCACAAGGATCAGCACTGAGAGCAGTCTGGACTACAGGGATCAGTGCTGAAAGCAGGGGGACCACAAGGATCAGTACTGAGAACAATGGGGACCACAAGGATCAGTACTAAGAGCAGGGGGGACCACAGGGACCAGTACTGAGAGCATTGGGGACCACAAGGATCAGTACTGAGAGCATTGGGGACCACAAGGATCAGTACGAGAGCAGGGGGACCACAGGAATAAGTACTAAGAGCAGTGAGGATCACAATGATCAGTATTGAGAGTAGTGGGGACCACAAGGATCAGTAATGAGAGTAGAGGGGACCACAAGGATCAGTACCAGGAGCAGTGGGGACTATTGATGGGTGAACCCACCGATGGTTCAGTGAACTCACCCGGACTTTATTTAACCCCTTAAGGACCGAGTCACTTTGCAGCTTAATGACCAGACCATTTTTTGTAATTCTGACCACTCTCCCTTTATGAGGTAATATCTCTGGAACGCTTCAACGGATCCTAGCGATTATGAGATTGTTTTTTCGTGACATATTGGGCTTCATGTTAGTATTAAATTTAGGTCGATAATTTTTGCGTTTATTTGTGAAAAAATAAAAAATTTGGCAAAAATTTTGAAAATTTAGCAATTTTCAAATTTTTAATTTTTATTCTGCTAAACCAGAGAGTTATGTGCCACAAAATAGTTAATAAATAACATGTCCCACATGTCTACTTCACATCAGCACAATTTTGGAAGAAAAAAAAAAATTTGTTAGGACGTTATAAGGGTTCAAAGTTCATCAGCAATTATTCATTTTTCCAGCAAAATTTACAAAACCAATTTTTTAGTGACCGCATCACATTTGAAGTCCCTTTGAGGGGTGTACATGACAGAAAACACCCAAAAGTGACACCATTCCAAAAACTGCACCCCTCAAGCTACTCAAAACTATATTGAAGAAGATTATTAACCCTTCAGGTGCTTCACAGGAACTAAAATAATGTTGAAGGAAAAAATGGACATTTTAATTTTTGTAACAAAAATGTTCTTTTAGCCTCAATTTTTTCATTTTCACATGGGCAACAGGATAAAATGCATCCTAAAATTTGTTGGGCAATTTCTCCTGAGTACACCGATGCCTCATATGTGGTCATAAACCACTGTTTGGGCGCATGGCAGGGCTCAGAAGGGAAGGAGCGCAATTTGAATTTTAGAGCCAATTTTCCGTTCAAAAAGTGAAATGGCGCTCCTTCACTTCTGAGCCCTGCCGTGCGCCCAAACAGTGGTTTATGACCACATATAAGGTATCGGTGTACTCAGGAGAAATTGCCCAACAAATTTTGGGATGTATTTTATCCCTTTGCCCATGTAAAACTGAAAAAATGTAGGCAAAAAGAATTTTTTTGTGAAAAAAAAGTGTTTTTTTAATTTTTATGAATGAATTTGTGAAGCATCTGGGGGTTCAAAGTGCTCACTATGCATCTAGATACCTTCCTTAGGGGGTCTAGTTTCCAAAATGGGGTCATTTGTGGGGGAGCTCCAATGTGGAGACACACAGGGACCCTCCATACGCGACATGGTGTCCGCTAACAATTTGAATGGAAAATGAGCTCAAATTGTTAGCGGACACCATGTCGCGTTTGGAGGGTCCCTGTGTATCTCCACATTGGAGCTCCCCCACAAGTGACCCCATTTTGGAAACTAGACCCCCGAAGGAACGTATCTAGATGCATAGTGAGCACTTTGAACCCCCATATGCTTCAGAAATTCATCCGTAAAAATGAAAAAGCACTTTTTTTTCCACTAAAAAATTATTTTTTCATTATTACGGATCAATTTGTGAAGCATCTGGGGGTTCAAAGTGCTCACTATGTACCTAGATATGTTCCTTTGGGGGTCTAGTTTCCAAAATAGGGTCACTTGTGGGGGAGCTCCAATGTGGAGACACACAGGGACCCTCCAAACGCGACATGGTGTCCGCTAACAATTTGAGCTCATTTTCCATTCAAATTGTTAGCGGACACCATGTCGCGTTTGGAGGGTCCCCGTGTGTCTCCACATTGGAGCTCCCCCACAAGTGACCCCATTTTGGAAACTACACCCCCAAAGGAACATATCTAGATGCATAGTGAGCACTTTCTACCCCCAGGTGCTTCACAAATTGATCTGTAAAAATGAAAAAAGAAAATTTGTGTGGAAAAAAAAAAGTGCTTTTTCATTTTTATTGATGAATTTGTGAAGCATCTGGGGGTTCAAAGTGCTCACTATGCATCTAGATATGTTCCTTAGGGGGTCTAGTTTCCGAAATGGGGTCACCTGTGGGGGAGCTCCAATGTGGAGACACACCGGGGCCCTCCAAACGCGACATGGTGTCCGCTAACAATTTGAATGGAAAATGAGCTCAAATTGTTAGCTGACACCATGTCGCGTATGGAGAGCCCCTGTGTGTCTCCGCATTGGAGCTCCCCCACAAGTGACCCCATTTTGGAAACTAGACCCCCAAAGGAACATATCTAGATGCATAGTGAGTACTTTGAACCCCCAGATGCTTCACAAATTGATCCATAATAATGAAAAAATAAATTTTTTGTGGGAAAAAAAAGTGCTTTTTCATTTTTACGGATGAATTTCTGAAGCATATGGGGGTTCAAAGTGCTCACTATGCATCTAGATACGTTCCTTAGGGGGTCTAGTTTCCAAAATGGGGTCACTTGTGGGGGAGCTCCAATGTGGAGACACACGGGGACCCTCCAAACGCGACATGGTGTCCGCTAACAATTTGAATGGAAAATGAGCTCAATTTGTTAGCGGACACCATGTCGCGTTTGGAGGGTCCCCATGTGTCTCCACATTGGAGCTCCCCACAAGTGACCCCATTTTGGAAACTAGACCCCCAAAGGAACGTATCTAGATGCATAGTGAGCACTTTGAACCCCAGGTGCTTCAGAAATTCATCCGTAAAAATGAAAAAGCACTTTTTTTTCCACAAATAATTTCTTTTTTCATTATTACGGATCAATTTGTGAAGCATCTGGGGGTTCAAAGTGCTCACTATGCATCTAGATATAATCCTTTGGGGGTCTAGTTTCCAAAATGGGGTCACTTGTGGGGGAGCTCCAATGTGGAGACACACAGGGGCTCTCCATACGCGACATGGTGTCCGCTAACAATTGGAATTGTTAGCGGACACCTTGTAGGATATGAAGAGCCCCTATGTGCCTAAACATTGGAGCTCCCCCACAAGTGACCCCATTTTGGAAACTAGACCCCCAAAGGAACGTATCTAGATGCATAGTGAGCACTTTGAACCCCCAGGTGCTTCAGAAATTCATCCGTAAAAATGAAAAAGCACTTTTTTTCCACAAATAATTTCTTTTTTCATTATTACGGATCAATTTGTGAAGCATCTGGGGGTTCAAAGTGCTCACTATGCATCTAGATATAATCCTTTGGGGGTCTAGTTTCCAAAATGGGGTCACTTGTGGGGGAGCTCCAATGTGGAGACACACAGGGGCTCTCCATACGCGACATGGTGTCCGCTAACAATTGGAATTGTTAGCGGACACCTTGTAGGATATGAAGAGCCCCTATGTGCCTAAACATTGGAGCTCCCCCACAAGTGACCCCATTTTGGAAACTAGACCACCCAAGGAACGTATCTAGATGCATAGTGAGCACTTTGAACTCCCAGGTGCTTCACAAATTGATCCGTAAAAATGAAAAAAGAAACTTTTTGTGGAAAAAAACGTGCTTTTTCATTTTTATGGATGAATTTGTGAAGCATCTGGGAGTTCAAAGTACTCACTATGCATCTAGATACGTTCCTTCGGGGGTCTAGTTTCCAAAATGGGGTCACTTGTGGGGGAGCTCCAATGTTCAGGCACACAGGGAGGGGCTCTCCATACCCGACATGGTTTCCGCTAACAATTGGAGCTAATTTTCTATTGAAATTGTTAGCGGACACCATGTCGCATACGGAGAACCCGTGTGCCACCAGCACAAGGGCAACTGGTAGAGTTGGGGTACAGCACCAGAAAATGCCGCCTCTAATGAATGCGCTATTTTCTTGGGTGGCTGTGGGTTGAAATTTGCAGCGTGGGGGACCCACAACATTTGAGTCTCTCCACGCTGAGGATTCCAGTCAGCCAGCTACCAAGTTGTACATGGCTGGCTACAAATACAGCGAAGGCTTTATTTTATTTCTAGAACTAATTCTAGAAAAAAAAATGACGTAGGGCTCCGCCATATTTTTGGTCCAGCCAGGTACAACTTGGCAGCTACAGACTGCCAGCAACCCCCAGCTGCCTCGCTGTACCTGGCTGCAACCAAAAATACAGCGAAGCCCATTTTTTTTTATTTCTAGAACTAATTCTAGAAAAAAAAATGACGTAGGGCTCCGCCATACTTTTGGTCCAGCCAGGTACAACTTGGCAGCTACAGACTGCCAGCAACCCCCAGCTGCCTCGTTGTACCTGGCTGCAACCAAAAATACAGCAAAGCCCATTTTTTTTTATTTCTAGAACTAATTCTAGAAAAAAAAATGACGTAGGGCTCCGCCATATTTTTGGTCCAGCCAGGTACAACTTGGCAGCTACAGACTGCCAGCAACCCCCAGCTGCCTCGTTGTACCTGGCTGCAACCAAAAATACAGTGAAGCCCATTTTTTTTCATTTCTAGAACTAATTCTAGAAAAAGAAATGACGTAGGGCTCCGCCATATTTTTGGCCCAGCCAGGTACAACTAGGCAGCTGGGGGCTGGAATCCTCAGCATGGAAAGGCCCAAGCGTTCTGGGCCCCCCATGCTGCGAATTGCAGCCCGCAGCCGCTCCAGAAAATGGCGCATTCATTGAAGCGCCATTTTCTGGCGCTGTACCCATGCTCTTCCAGTTGCCCTGGTGCCGGTGGCGAACTGGGTAATAAAGGGGTTAATGCCAGCTTTTTATTGGCAGCTGGCACTAAGCCCGAGATTCATAATATAGGGCCAATGTTAGACCCGCCATTAGGAATCTCTGGTAAATAGTCAGAAAATACACACATTGAAAAATCTTTTTATTTGAAAAAAAAACACAAACAAAATTCGGACTCCATCTTTATTATGAAGATCCGACGTAGTCCACAACGAAGGTCCCACGACGCTCGATTGCCTCCGACGTAGTCCACAACGAAGGTCCCACGACGCTCGATCGCCTCTGCTCAATCCAGAGACTGCAGCAAGGGATCAAGTGTCCTCTTCCTACAGTCTCAGGGGTCAGAGTTATGGTGCACTGTATGACAATGATCAGTTATACAGTGCACCATGACTATGATCCCAGAGACTATAACAAGAGGACACTTGATCCCTTGTTGCACCCATCCATCCACCTATGCACCCATCATCCACGCACGCACATCCACGTATGCACATCCACGCATGCACACAACCACGCACGCACATCCACGCATGCACACATCCACGCACGCATGCTGACATCCACGTACATCCACACACACATCCACGTACATCCACATCCACGTACGCACACTTCCACGCACGCACATTCACACACGCACATCCACGTACGCACATCCACGCACGCACATCCACGTACGCACATCCACGTACGCACATCCACGTACGCACATCCACGCATGCACACAACCACGCACACACATCCACACATGCATATCCACGTACGCACATCCACGTACGCACATCCACGTACGCACATCCACGTGCTGACATCCACGCATGCACACAACCACGCACACACATCCACACAAGCACATCCACGCACGCACACATCCATCCATCCATCCACCCATCCATCCATCCACCCACCCATCCATCCATCCATCCATCCACCCATCCATCCATCCATCCATCCATTCATTCTTTCATTCATTCTTTCATTCATTCATACTTACCCAGCGATGAGGAGGAGGAGCCCCTGAGAAGAGGAGGAGCCACACTGCAGAGGAGGCCCGACGGTGCGGGCGGGTGCACCGAGCGTGCAGCCCGCCGGGAATCGGGATAGGTGAGCGGGGCTGGGGACCAGGGATCGGGGGCTGGGGACCGAGTCCCGGGGGCTGGGGACCAGCAGGGAGGAGGAGGGGGCCCTGCAGCTTTGCCGGCGGGCGCAGAAGCCCGCCGGCAAACAAACTGTGCAAGGTGGAGGGCGGGGATGGACGGGAGACAGGGGGGGCTGCACAGGGGACGGGGACAGGACACAGAGGGCTCAGGACACAGGGGGGGGCTACAGGACACAGGGGGCTCTGGACACAGGGGGCGGGGACAGGACACAGGAGGGGCTGCACAGGGGACAGGGACCGCACACAGGAGGGGCTGCACAGGGGACGGGGACAGGACACAGGGGGCTCAGGACACAGGGGGGGGGCTACAGGACACAGGGGGAGCTGGACACAGGGGGCGGGGACAGGACACAGGGGGAGCTGGAGCATCAGCTCATGGCCGGCGGCTGCGGTGCAACCCGCCCGCAGATAAGAGTGATTGCGGTGGGGTAGGGGGGTGAAGGGGTTAACAGGGGTGCCCACACCTCTGCCCCTAACCCTTGGCTGTCACTGACAGCTTTTAGATTTGAGCTGTCACTGTTCGTTTAGGAGCAGTGACAGTTCAAAGCCATGACGAGTATACTCGTCATGATGCGGGAACTGACATCTTTTCATGACGAGTATACTCGTCATTAGTCGTTAAGGGGTTAAAGTTCGAGTTTGAGGCTGAAAGTGGCTCGAACTTAAGTCCTAACCCCTAACTCAAACTGTAAAGTTATGGGATGGGGGCTAGGAGGCTATAAGAGAAAGAATATAGTTATTAAACAGCATTATACTTTCCTGTGTCCTCCCACTTGTATTTCTGGGGCTGCTCATTAACTTCCTGGATATTCACTGCAGAAAGACCCAACAGCCAATCACAGACGCTGTCACAGAGAATTGGCGCACCAAAACCATGATGCAGTTTTTGCCATGGATTTCATGCTTTTTTGGTGCACTGTTGGCACACAATTGCATGCATTGTGTTCAATGTGTTCATCTGCATCTCCTGGCCAAAAAAAGCATCAAAACCACAACACAGTTGAACCCTTTTTATAAAAATTATTTCTTGAAATAATTTTTAAAAAATGACGTGGGGCTTCGCCATACTTTTGTATGCCAGCAGTAAGTACAGCAGGCAGGTATGGGCTGCCCCCTACCCTCAGCTGCCTATTTTTACCTGGCTGGAAACCATAAATATAGGGAAGCCCTTTTTTAATTATTTCATGAATTTCATGAAATAATTAAAAAATATTACATGGGGCTTCGCTGTATTTTTGGTATCAAGACAGGTACAACTAGGCAGCTGAGGGCTTGAATCTTCAGCACAGGGTGGCCCAGGCTTTCTGGGGACCCCCACTGTAAATTGCAGCCTGCATTTGCCCCAGAAAATGTCACATTCATAGAAGCGCCATTTTCTGGTGCTGTACCCTGACTTTTCCAGTGGCCATGGTGGTGGTGGCACACTGGGTAATAAAAGGGTTAATGCCAGCCTTGTATTGGCAGCTGGCACTAAGCCCAAAATGCTTAGTGTCAGGCCAATATTAGGCCCACTCCCCATGAATTTCTAGTAAGCAGTAAAAAAAAATGACAACACCGAAAAAAACCCATTTAGAAATAAAGCACAAGGCAACCCTGTTTCCTATCTATAATTAACAAAAAAAACCTCCCTACGGCATAATCTACAGGGAACATCTTCAGCTCTGCTGCATATCTCTGTGAGCAGACGCCCATTCTCTGTGACAGCATCTGTGATTGGCTGTTGGGCCCCTCTGTAGTGAATATCCAGGAAGTTAATGAGCCGCAGCAGAAGTAGACGCAGCGGGGCCGTGAAACGCAGTAATTATAATGCTGTTTAATAACTATTTTCTTAATTTTTACAGCTCCCCCCCGACTCCAGACCCAAACAGGAACTGTAACACGGACTTCCCAAGAAAGTATGTGTTCGGCATCTGTGTCTGAACACTAGGTGTTTGGTTCAGACTCCAAACTTAACAGTTCGGGTTCGTCCATCACTAGTGGGGACCACAAGGATCAGTGCTGAGAGCAGTGAGGACCACAGAGATCAGTACCGAGAGCAGTGGGGACGACAAGGATCAGTACTAAGAGCAGTGGGGACCACAAAGATCAGTACTGAAAGCATTGAGGATCACAAGGATCAGTACTAGGAGCAGTGGGGACCACAAGTATTAGTATTGGGAGCAATGGGGACCACAATGCTCAGAATTGAGAGTGGGAACCACAAAGATCAGTACTGAGAGCATTGGGGACCACAGGAATCAGTACTGAGAGCAGGGGGGACCACAAGGATCAGTACTCAGAGCAATGAGGACCACAGGGATCAGTACTTAGAGCAATGGGGATGACAATGATCAGTACTTAGAGCATTGGGGACCGCAAAGATCAGTACTGAGAGCAGGGGGGACTACAAGGATCAGTACTCAGAGCAATGGGACCACAGGTATCAGTACTTTGAGCATTGGGGACCACAGGGATCAGTAGTGAGAGCAGGGGGGACTACAAGGATCAGTACTCAGAGCAATGGGGACCACAGGGATCAGTACTTAGAGCAATGGGGACCACAGGGATCAGTACTTAGAGCATTGGGGACCACAGGGATCAGTAGTGAGAGCAGGGGGGACTACAAGGATCAGTACTCAGAGCAATGGGGACCACAGGGATCAGTACTTAGAGCATTGGGGACCACAGGGATCAGTAGTGAGAGTAGGGGGACCACAAGGATCAGTACTCAGAGCAATGGGGACCACAGGGATCAGTACTTAGAGGAATGGAGACGACAGGGATCAATACTAAGAGCAGTGGGGACTACAAGTATCAGTACTGGAAGCAGTGGGGACCACATAGATCTGTACCAAAAGCAGTGCAAACTGAAAGGATCAGCGCTAAGCCCAATTGTTTTTATTAATTAATTAGTGGAAGGGATTGCCAGTGTGAGTCTGCGCTTGACACAAAACTTTGAAGGATAATAAAAACTGAGCTTGACTGTATAATATTACGAAATGGTCTAGCTAGATGTCTGCATGGAAAGACCAAACACGCGGCAGATGATATTCAGTATTGATAAATGTAAAGTAATGCACCTTGGCCGCAGTAATCGTATTGATACATATACATTACATGGTAATATACTCGAGACTAAAGAACAGGAGAAGGACTTTGGTATTCTGGTCACAAATCAGCTAAGCAGCAATACTCAATGTTAGGCAGCAGCTGCATAAAATATTCTAGGGTGAATAGAAAGACTATGGAACAATCCGAGGCTGTTACCCTTTTTTATCAATATAATATCACCTATCTATAAATATATCGAGCTAAAACATGATTTATTTCTTCCAATGATCATACAAAGGACCATGATGTGTGGAACAAAGAAGGTTCTGTCTAAATTGGAAAGGGTTCTTTACAGTTAGAGCAGATAGGTTGTGGAAAGAGGAAGCAGAGGCATTTAAAAAAAGGACGGATACTTTTTGTGAAGGAAATATGTATTTGTAAGGATAATTGTACTATATAATAGCAGCAGGCAGTAGTAATGTAACATTGCTTCAAGTCTGCCACATCTACACAAATTCACACAATTCAAGGAAAAGAAAGGTAGACAAAGGGTGCAGAATCTAAGTGTAGAACTTGGTATGCAGAGAGAATTCTTAAAATGTTGCACTCACCTTTATGGTGTCTTGTTTTCTGGCTTTATAGATCCGTGTTTAAGGGTCTCCATATATAAGAGGCCGGTATACAGCTTTTGTGTGGAAATAATGTGGACCTTGTCACAGGCACACATGAAGTCAAAGCATGGAAGGAAGGATTTTCCACTGTCCAGCGCTTTCGGGATTTGAAGAGTGAGGAACTTAGTTATTAATTTAGCAAACTTTATATGGGCAATATACATACAATGCATTTCAGCCATACAGAACATATGGTCTGTACACAACATACCTGATGAAGGCCACATAGGCTGAAACGCATTGTATGTATACTGCCCAAATAAAGTTCTCTAAATTAATAACCAAGCTCCTCACTTTTCAAATCCCGGGAGCGCTGGACAGTGGGACATCTACACAAATGGCATACCCTCTGTACATCTACACGAAAGACATACCCTCTGTACATCTGCACAAAAGGCATACCCTCTGTACATCTGCACAAAAGGCATACCCTCTGTACATCAGCACGAAAGGCATACCCTCTGTACATCTGCACAAAAGGCATACCCTCTGTACATCTGCACAAAAGGCATACCCTCTGTACATCAGCACGAAAGGCATACCCTCTGTACATCTGCACAAAAGGCATACCCTCTGTACATCTGCACAAAAGGCATACCCTCTGTACATCTGCACGAAAGACATACCCTCTGTACATCTACACGAAAGGCATACCCTCTGTACATCTACACGAAAGGCATACCCTCTGTACATCTACACAAATGGCATACCCTCTGTACATCTACACGAAAGGCATACCCTCTGTACATCTACACAAATGGCATACCCTCTGTACATCTACACGAAAGGCATACCCTCTGTACATCTACACAAATGGCATACCCTCTGTACATCTACACGAAAGGCATACCCTCTGTACATCTACACAAATGGCATACCCTTTGTACATCTACACGAAAGGCATACCCTCTGTACATCTACACAAATGGCATACCCTCTGTACATCTACACGAAAGGCATACCCTCTGTACATCTACACAAATGGCATACCCTCTGTACATCTACACGAAAGGCATACCCTCTGTACATCTACACAAATGGCATACCCTTTGTACATCTACACGAAAGGCATACCCTCTGTACATCTACACAAATGGCATACCCTCTGTACATCTACATGAAAGCATACCCTCTGTACATCTACACAAAAGGCATACCCTCTGTACATCTACACAAAAGGCATACCCTCTATACATTTACACGAAAGGCATACCCTCTATACATCTACACGAAAGGCATACCCTATGTACATCTACACAAAAGGCATACCCTCTGTACATCTACACGAAAGGCATACCCTCTGTACATCTACACAAATGGCATACCCTCTGTACATCTACACGAAAGGCATACCCTCTGTACATCTACACAAAAGGCATACCCTCTATACATTTACACGAAAGGCATACCCTCTATACATCTACACGAAAGGCATACCCTCTATACATCTACACGAAAGGCATACCCTATGTACATCTACACAAAAGGCATACCATTTGCACATCGCATAAAGCGGCATAACCTTTACTAATCTTGATTACAGGAACTGAAATCAAAGGGGGATTTCCATGAGTGGTGGCAGTGTGTTGTGTAGCTGGGGTGTGTGGGACTGTGTCAGGGTGTGATTTATGCTCCGTTTATAGCCTATAATAGTGGTTGAGTGCTGGATTTAGTTAGAGAAAATAAATGAACCCTTGCAAGCATACCCCAAGTCACGTGCTGACGTGCGTGGATGCGATTTTTCATGACATCATTTAAAGCAGTTAGCCCCATTGGACAACACCATTATGTAGCAAGTCCTCCGGAGTGTTCTGCTAATTCGAGCCTCTTACCTTAAAAATGCCCCCCAAAAAACCCTATAATAGGATTATTGAGGAAGACATGGATGAAGTTGAGGCACAGCGATATCCACAAAGCTCCCATCATCTGTGGGCATTACTTAAAGTCCCGAATGCTCGGTCCCCTCCCATTGCATTCCGACCTAAGAAATTAGTTTGTGAAGCAACATTTATAGAAGGGGGTTAATGCAATTTTTCATTTTAAGAACTGAAGCCTGTTCTAGCCAGTGAGCGATGTGCCGGCTATTCTGGGCACGGTGACCGTCTTCTATGTATCACTGTGACAATCCGCGGCGATCAGCAGGGAGTTTCTCGTTCATACATATTTATCAGGTATTTTGCCCCAGTTTCCTGTGACACAATGCCCAGTTGTGTTTTTGTTTTGCTGTACAATTTGCTGACAACAGCAGTTTTAAAAATACAGAACAATAGTGCAGCGGGCGCCCTGTATGAAATCTGCCGCCACCGTCATGGAAGGTATTCTCGGCAGGTTTACGTGCTATTAATGAGCGGCATCACAGCGACTGTCACGCAGGTGCTCTCATTTCTACATTGAGCCTGAACACATGCTGCCAAATATATTCTCCTGACAAAAATGCCATAAAATATATTATCGCCATTACATGAAGATATTTTTATCCCCGTCCTAAATATAATGCAGATTTAGATAAAAGCTGGCACGTAATGATGATGGGAAAGCTCAGCCCCGAGGTCGTCATTGAGCTTTTCACACAGGTTGGTGCTCAGTATTGAACATGTCAACAATTCTCTAATTAAATATATTTCTATAGATGCAATTGACATCAATTTCTCACTGGATGTCAGTAACAGCCCATCCAATCCACACAGGCAAAGAAATCAACCTGTAGATGTCCATAAAATAAGTTAAGTGTGATAATGAAAAATGACATAGGGAAAAAGTATTGAACACGTTACTGAAATGTATTTAATTCTTCGTACAAAATCCTTTGTTGTTGATGAAGCTCCAGCTGCCTCCTATATGGAGACACCAGTCCCTGCATTGCTCAGGTGGATTTTGGTCCACTCTTCCACACAAACACTCTTCACACCCTGCAGATCCTGTGGATCCTTCTATGATCTCTGAGCTTAGATCCTTCCAGACATTTTCTATTGAATTCAGCGACGGTGATCGGCTCGGCCATTCTAGCAGATTGAGAGTTTCCATGTCTGTGATCGTAGTCTTGTGAAATGTCCGACCTCGTTTCATCTTCATCATCCTCGTAGATGGAGCAGACTTTTATCTAGAGTGTTTCGGTACATTTGTCCATTCATTCTTCCTTCAATTATTTAACGATTGCCAGCACCGAGTGCTCATAAACAGCCCAACACCCTAATATTCCAACTTCCACATTTCACTCTTGGTGATTTTAGGGTGATTTCCCTTTTGGCATCCAAAGATGGTGTATTATGGCCTCCAAAGAGTTCAATTGTTGTCTCTCTGACCAGACTATATTCTCCCAGTATTTCACAGACTTGCCTAAATGTTGATGAGCAGACTTTATACTCTATTGAAGCTGCTTTTTGTTCAGCAATGGATCTTGCATGGAGAGCGTGCATACAGGAGCGTGCATACAGGCCATGGAGGGCGAGTGTATTACTTATTGTTTTCGTTGAAACAGTTGTACTCACTGATTCCAGGTCTTTCTGTAGCTCTTTGACAACTCCTCTGAATTATTTTCACTACATTGTCTGAAACATTGCGGGGAGCACCTGCTTGTGGCTGGTTTATGAAGAATTGGCCACAGCTGTGCTCACTGGAGCCTTCAGTAGTTTAGACGTTTTTCTGTAACCAATGCATCAGTATGTTTTACAATAACAACCTTGACACAGATCACTCGTTTTACCTATCAAGAGATGTTTCTTGTGTAGCACCCTGACATCTTTTTATAAACTATTAGTTGAACCAGCAGATATTATTTAACACTAAGTGGCAGGATTGCTTTCTAATTACTGATAGATTTCAGCTGGTTTTATTACTTTTATGTCTTTCTTTACCTCTCTTTCTTCACATGTTCAATTTTCCATGTGCATTTCTCATTATTACACAACTTATGGACATCTATGATTAGATTTCTTTGCCTGTGTGAATTGGATGGTTTGTCACTGACATCTGGTGAGAATTTCACATCAATAGCACCCTTAAGGCCCCGTCACACCTGGCGACGGGGCTGGAAATGTCAGCGGTGACTGACGTTTTTGGCGCCCTGCCAGCGTCGCCGTCCCCATATACATGTATAATAGTCATAAATTGGGAGGCTCAGGATGAGCAGGGTAACACAGTATGTTCTCGTTTTATTCACTGAAGACTTTCAGACCTCATCAAACTTTCTGCCATTGTCCCATGCTATTTATGACAGCCGGTGCCAGGCCCCAGGAAACCATAAATGTCATCAATATTTTGCTACTATAACTAAAAGAAAAACTCTGAAAACTTCCCAGGAAATTCTACTAGTTGCCTGCGGTTATTTTGTATGGGAACAAGAGGTCAATGCTACTGCGATGGGAGCAGAGACCAGTAGGGGCCCTGGGGCATTACTTCAGGAGCCATGACAGCGGAGAATGAGCCACCTTACTTTCTCTGTTTGAGCTATATTCATTTTTCCATTTGTTCATTTTTCTTAAATCTGTTTTCTTTTTTAAAGTTTATCACTGTTGCTAAAGTTTACGGCTTCTAGTTTTCATCATTCCTAACTTTTTGAAAAGATGTAAAATTTATTGCAAATGTTCTCCAGTCACCCCCTTTCATTTTTCCTTCCGGGGTGAATTTATTTATGCCAATTATTTTGGTGAAACCTAAGACTTTTTGCACAAAAACGGCCATCTTTCTTTATATTCTGCATAAAATTTATGCCATTTAAACACATTTTTCCCTAAAGACCAGGACTGTAGACAGTGGCGTAACTTGAAGCTCATGGGCCCCGGTGCGGAAGCTCCAACGGGGCCCCAAATTATTGCAAATCTTTAATAGTATTAGTCTTTATCTATAAGCCAATGGGACTTTTGGTGCCCCCTTTGTTGCAGGGCCCGGGTGCGACGCAACCCCTGCACCTGTTGTAGTTACGCCCCTGGCTGTAGAATCTGTAAGCCAAACATTCGACTACAACAAAATGGACACCGACTCCGACTCCACAACCATGACGGTGAAGTCAGTAAGCCAAAAATCTGACTCTATTTCCCTGAATCCAACTCCATCAAAATGGACACAGCCTCCGACTACACAAGAGCTGTGAAGTCAGTGAGCCAAACATCCGACTCTGTTTCCCTGAATCAGACTCTGAAATGGACACCGACTCCACAACCAGGGCTGTGAAGTCAGTAAGCCAAACATCCGACTCCAAATCTACAACTCTGACTCCACAGCCCTGCTAAAAACTGCAATGAAGACCAAAACCCAGAACAGAAAAGTGACTTAATATGATGACTAGGGCCCATTGTGTCTTTTGTGGGGGACTTTTGACCAGATATGGCACATTTTTTTAAGGTTTGAGGAGCTTTGTTAGGGCTATGGCCAAGTTTGACCCCATAACATATGTCACAAAGGAGGCATAGATTGTTAGACATTACCCACTTGGTTTTTGAGGTTGGGCATGGCAGCTGAAAGATGCCCCAATTCATCACCCTCCTGATCAATTTGGAGCATCTTATTTCAGTATAATCTTCAGGATTGGTCATAAAAAACTCCAGTTTTGGTGAACCAAGGCAAAGGTTTTCTATGGTTCGTGTAGCATGGAAGAAGAAGGCCGAATTTAGCTTTGCGTGTGAACGGAGAAGAAAAATCATGTAACTAAAATTAGACAAAGAGACTAAAATAGACAAAAGTATTTAAAGTAACCGAGCGTCATCCCTGGAGACCAGCTGCCATAGCCCGGCCTTTATTTTCCGTGCCGTAGCGGATGTGCGGTATTACATGACGGACATGGTTGACCCTGGGCACATCTGGCAGATGTTTGCGACTCTCTAATCTCCGTGATCCAGCATTTCCACATAGGGTACATGCAATGGGGCGGTATTCATTTATCCATTTCAGCAGATTTAACATAGGGAACGATAAAACTTAGAATTGGGACAAAGTTGCTAAATATTTTGTGTAGATTTATAGAATAGAATGTTGCAAAAAGAGTTTTCCTTTTGTTTCAGGGTAATCCTCCCTCACCCCCCCTCCTGTATAATCCCTACTGGGGGAGATGGAAGATTTCGCCTGTATATCTGTATATGTTTTCTATATCTTTACTGGATAAAGAATGAGACCTTCCGCCCCTTAATGAGAGATTTATTCCCCGGAGCAGCTGCTCACTGTAAATCCAGCGCATGATCTAATCTTTATAATTCAGAGTTTAATGTATATGGTGGTCACCTCCAAATTATGACTCTTCATCGGATGTAAAAGTACAACTCTCAGCATCCTTAGACCACTACAGGGGTTAGTGTATAGTAAGCAGAAGAGACCAATGATGAATGATCCATAAGGATGAGAAGACAATGGGAAGACTGGAGATCGCTAACATTGTGTGCATCGGGATCTGCTGCTCTATTTTATGTTTCATCGGCTTTTCTTCTCCTCTAGGGTGAATCATCCAAACATCCTGCAGCTGATCGATACTTTTGAAACCAAGAAAGAATTTTATATTATTCAAGAATTGTAAGTTTAATATTTCAGGGGCTGAAAATAACATTTATTTTATCAGAGGATGGGCCGCGTGTGTAGTGACCAGAAGAGACGGACCACGAGTGTAGTGACCAGAAGGATCATGAGCTTAGTGACCAGAAGGGACAGACCGCGTACAGAGTGACCAGAAGGGACTGACCGCATACATATTGACTAGAAGGGACTGACCGCATACATATTGACTAGAAGGGACTGACCGCATACATATTGACTAGAAGGGACTGACCGCATACATATTGACTAGAAGGGACTGACCGCATACATATTGACTAGAAGGGACTGACCGCGTACATATTGACCAGAAGGGACTGACGGTGTGCATAGTGACCAGAAGGGACTGACGGTGTGCATAGTGACCAGAAGGGACTGACGGTGTGCATAGTGACCAGAAGGGACTGACCGCATACATATTGACTAGAAGGGACTGACCGCGTACATATTGACCAGAAGGGACTGACGGTGTGCATAGTGACCAGAAGGGACTGACGGTGTGCATAGTGACCAGAAGGGACTGACCGCATACATATTGACCAGAAGGGACTGACCGCATACATATTGACCAGAAGGGACTGACGGTGTGCATAGTGACCAGAAGGGACAAACCAAGAGCGTGGAGACCAGAAGGGATGGACTACGTGCATAGTAACCAGAAAGGATGGACAGCAAGTATAGTGACCGCAGGGAACGTGACACGTGTTTAGTGACCAGATGGGAAGGATCATGAACACAGTTACCAGAAGGGGTGGACTGTCTGTGTAGTGACCAGAAGGGACGGGCCGCATGTGTAGCAACCAGAAAGGACAGACCATCTGCATAGTGACCAGAAGGGATGGACTGCATGCAGAGTGATCAGAAAGGATGAACTGCGAGCATAGGGACCAGAAGGGACGGACCCTGAGTGTAGTGAACAGAAAGGACAAGCCGCATGCGTAGTGACCAGAAGGATGGACCACATGCATACTGACCAGAAAGAATAGACCACGAGCATAGTAACCAGAAGGAATAGACCATGAGCATAGTGACCAGAAGGGATGTACAGTGTGCAGTGACCAGAAAAGGACTGCGAGTGTAGTGACCAGACGGAACGAACCATCTGACCAAAATGACCAGAAAAGACAGACCATCTGCATAGTGACCAGAAGGGATGGACTGCATGCATAGTGATCAGAAAGAATGCACCGCGAGCATAGGGACCAGAAGGGACGGACCCCGAGTGTAGTGAACAGAAGGGAAGAACTGCGAGTGTAGTGAACAGAAGGGACGAGCCGCATGTATACTGACCAGAAGGAACAGACCATGAGCATAGTTGACCACAAGGGATGTACAGTGTGCATTGACCAGAAAAGGACAGCGAGTATAGTGACCAGAGAGAATGTACAGTGTGCATAATAACCAAAAGAGATGGACCACGAGTGTAGTGACCAAAAGGGAAGGACCGCGAGAATAGGGTCCAGAACAGACAGACCACGAGCTGCATGCGTGGTGACCGCAGGGTATAAGCCATATGTGTAGTGAGCCAAAATATGGCCAATCTAAGTATGCACCACTAGATAAGTTAGTACACAGCTCTGTGCCAAACACCAATGTATGAGTAGCTTTGCAAAAACGAGGATTTTTGGTGTATTTTAAAGGCACCAGAGCTATAAGTATTCAGATATGAATGAGTGGATGAAAAACAAAGAGGATCAGTTACACAGGATCAATGCAAAATTTGAACAAGCTTTATTAAACACTGCAATATAAAAGACACACACTTAAAACACAAGTAAAAAGTAGTCCACTGACTACATATGAGGTGTGTGGGTATCAACACTGCTGCAAAACAATGGTCACAGGACATAGAAATAAGGTACCAACTTACATCTAAATTGCACCTAGTATTATCATAGCCTGAAAAATAGAGGCATGTACAAGCACACAATAGTTGTACAACGGTAAAAGTATCACTGCAGAGATAGTGATTACAGAGACCCAGAGGTACACAGGTAATAGTGCATAAGAAGATGTGGCAGTATGTACATATTTTAGTAATATGACCTGATAGACGTTTGAGCCCCACGCGTTACGGCCACTGGCTTCCTCAGGGGCACCCCTGAGGAAGCCAGTGGGCGTAACGCGTGGGGCTCATTCCATCTTTCAACCTCTGCTGCACATGGTCTGGACTAGTCAATGATGACCTTGGAACCCTTGGTTGCTAAGGGATTTCTTCTAGATGGAACACAAAACCGAAAAAAACGTCTATCAGGTCATATTACTAAAATATGTACATACTGCCACATCTTCTTATGCACTATTACCTGTGTACCTCTGGGTCTCTGTAATCACTATCTCTGCAGTGATACTTTTACCGTTGTACAACTATTGTGTGCTTGTACATGCCTCTATTTTTCAGGCTATGATAATACTAGGTGCAATTTAGATGTAAGTTGGTACCTTATTTCTATGTCCTGTGACCATTGTTTTGCAGCAGTGTTGATACCCACACACCTCATATGTAGTCAGTGGACTACTTTTTACTTGTGTTTTAAGTGTGTGTCTTTTATATTGCAGTGTTTAATAAAGCTTGTTCAAATTTTGCATTGATCCTGTGTAACTGATCCTCTTTGTTTTTCATCCACTCATTCATATCTGAATACTTATAGCTCTGGTGCCTTTAAAGCGGCCGTCACACGGGACGATTTCTTGCCCGATATCGTTTAAGCGATCTCCTTTTTGATCGCTTAAGCGATATCGGGCTTAAAATCGTTGCATGTAATCAAGCGATTTACGATGTGAAATCGCTTGATCGTGACATCGCAGATCTGAGCTCCGGAGCTCAGATCTAGCGATTTACGATTTAGCGATCTGCTTCATCGTGGTGTATAACACCACGATGAACGATCTCCCAGCGGCAGAGCCTATGCTGGGAGATGGTAACTATGGTAAACGTCGGGTTACTAAGCGCCGCGCGGCGCCTAGTAACCCGATGTGTACCATAGTAACCAGCGAGATCGCAGATCCACATCGCTGGTGAGTCTGTCTGTGTGACATCTCACCAGCGATGTGAGCGATATTGTAAGCGATCGCGCGTGCACGTGATCGCTTACAATATCGCTAGAGATATCTCAGCGTGTGACGGCCGCTTAAAATACACCAAAAATCCTCCTTTTTGCATATGTGTAGTGAGGGCAGGGAACGGGTTGGGTGTGTAGTGGCCATAAGGGATGGACTGCAGACTTCATGCGTAGTGACCACAAGTGAAAAGCCATAGTATGCGTAGGGGAAGAACTGCGTGAGTAGTGACCAGAGAGGACAGGACCACATATACAGTTCCTGGAGAAAATTGCACTAACACACGACTAGTCTGAAAAGACGCACAGCCAGGATGATCATTCACACAAGCTGGTGTACAGATATGATAACTGCACACCTCACTGAGGTATTACACGCCTCCTCCGTGGCTGTACTCTGCATATGGAGTGCAGTTTTTGCTTTATACTTTCCTTCTAATGACTATATCTATATATTTTACTGTAAAATCTGTAGACCAAATATGTGTGAAGCGTCTTTTGCTGTGACAATCCCTAAGTGTGTATCGCGGAGTGTATTATGACAGGGAGAGTTACACTTCACATTTTTGCGGTGATTGGAGTGGACAGATCTTCTTCCTCGGCGTCTTATGGTAATGTGTGCTATCTCACAGGGCCACGGGAGGAGATGTATTTGACTGGATCCTGGAGCAAGGCTATTACTCTGAGAAAGATGCCAGTAATGTGATCCGCCAGGTTCTGGAGGCTGTTGCCTATCTACACAACCTCCATATCATCCATCGAAACCTGAAGGTATAATGTCAGTCATCACCTTGCCGGGGTGGACACATGGGTGGTATCAATCCAATATGGGTCAAGTGGGGGAGCTGCAGTATTCACTGAGGTTAGATGACTGTATTCCGGTATCTGTGCAATTGTTTATTGATTACATACATGTATTTTTCTTCTTTCTCATGTTGGGTTAAGTGATCCTTCTTTTGCTGGTTTTAATTAATGAGAAATGGCGGAGGAAATTAATGATGCGCCAAGTGCTGGCGCTGAGACAGTTAAACAAAGCCCTGTGAGTTCATTGATCAGATGCTATGTGAGACCTTGATTATAATGGGACACAGTATAGATGTGCGCTGGGGCCTATGTGTGATCACTTTACTACTTTAGGCACCTCAATTATCATTGAAGGGCTCCTTATAAGTCAGGGGTGTAATATATGGTGCATATACTGTGGTGTGAAAAAGTGTTTGCCCCCTCACTGATTTCTTCTTTTGCATGTTTGGCACACTTATAGGTTTCCAATCACCAAACAAATGTAAATATTAGACAAAGACAACACGAGTAAACACAAAATGCAGATTATAAATGAAGGAAAAAAGAAATCCAAACCTACAGGCCCCTGTGTGAAAAAGTGATTACCTTCTAAACCTAGTAACTGGTTGGGCCCTCAGCAGCGACGACTGTAACCAAGTGTTTGCAATAATTAGCAATGAGTCTTTTCAACACTGTGGAGGAATTTTAGCAGGTCATCTCTGCAGAATTGTTGTAATTCAGCCACATTGGAGGGTTTCTAAGCATGAACTGCCCGATTAAGGTCCGGCCACAGCATCTCAATCAGATTAAGGTCAGGACTGTGACTCGGCCGTTCTAGTATCTTAATTTTGTTTATTTTAAGGCATTCAGAGGTGACTTGCTGTTTTGGATCATTGTCCTGTTGCATAACCCAAGTGCTCTTCATCTTGAGGTCATGAACAGATGGGCAGACATTCTCCTTCAGGATATTTTGGTGACAGCAGAATTCATGGTTACATTTACCACAGCGTCTTCCAGGTCCTGAAAAAGCAAAACATCCCCAGACCATCACACTACCTCCACCATATTTTACTGTTGGTATGATGTTCCTTTTCTGAAATGGTGTGTTACAACTTCCAAAAAGTTCAACTTTGTCTCGTCAGTCCCCGGTAATTCTCCCAAAAGTCTTGGGGATCATCAAGATGTTTTCTGGCAAAACTGAGACTAGCCTCTAGGTATTTTTGCTCAGCAGTGGTCGTCTTGGATCTCTACCATGTAGCCATTTTTACCTATCTCTTATCTCTGGTGGGGTCATGAACCCTAGCTTTACTTGAGGCAAGTGAGGCCTGCAGACCTTTGGAAGTTGTGGGGTCTTTTGTAATCTCTTGGATGAGTGGTTGCTGCGCTCTTGGGGTAATTTTGGTCGGCTGACCCTCCTGGGAAGGTACACCACTGTTCCATGTTTTTTGTGGATAATGGCTCTCATTTTGGTTTGCTGGAGTCCCAAATCTTTAGAAATAGTTTTATAACCCTTTTCAGAGTGATAAATCTCAATTACTTTGTTTCTTATTTGTTCTTGAATTTATTTGGATTGCGACATTATGTCTAGCTCTTGAGGATATTTTGGTCTACCTCACTTTATCAGGAAGGTCCTATGTAAGTGATTCCTTGATTGGGAACAGGTGTAGTGGTAATCAGGCCTGGGTGCAGCTGGGGAAATTGAACTCAGCTTCCGAAAGATGCCATAAACCAGTTACTTTGTTTTTATTTGGGGGAAGGGGGTGGATATTTCACATGGGGCCCTGTAGTTTTGGATTTCTTTTTCCCTTTATAATAAAGACCTTCATTTATGAACTGCATTTTGCGTTTACTTGTCTCATCTTTGTCTAATATTTCAATTTGTTTGTTGATCTGAAACATTTAAATGTGACAAACATGCAAAAGAAAAAGAAAGAAGAAGGGGCAAACACTTTTTCACACCACTGTTTATATTGGTGCCAATGGTGATGAGCATGCCCTTCAATGCTCGAAATGTACAAGTTGGATGTTAGGTTGGGAGCGACTTGAATATCGAACATAATGGAAGTCAATGGGAAATGCAAGCATTATGCCGGAGACTCAAGTTTCCCATTGACTCCATTAGACTTGATACTCAAGTCACGCCCGTCCAAGCGACTGACCTGCTCATGTCGAGTCCCGAGCATTAAAGTGCTCGCTTTTCACTAGTGGCGACTGTTCTAGTTACCTCCATGCCGTGAATAGAGTATCAGTCCCGTATGCGCACATATTGCATTTCTGGGAGCCAAAAGGGGTTAAATATTTATTGCCTATCCTATCTACGGGGAAAACAACTATTCTTTTCTCGCCTGCATCCATTATGGTGAAAATGGCTAATATTTATAAGGAGAATGTATTTCAGTATGACATATACTTTCTTTTTATGATTTCATTAATTTCTAGACTGTTCTAGAAAAAAAAAAGCATCACGGAGATAAACGCAGCTTAAGTCTAAAGAGGTTAAAAAGTAGAGAAGGGAGGGGTGCGCGCTGACAGACCTCATTACGTGTCTCTGTTTCCCCCAGCTGGAGAATTTAATGTATTACAATCACAATAATCACTCCAAGGTCGTCCTGCGAGACTTCTACTTGTCATGTTTCGAGAGCGGAGAAATTACAGAACCGTGTGGAACTCCGGAGTATTTAGGTGAGAAACAAGAATGCGGCAGAAGATGTTATAATGTCAAAGGGGGTTAAAATGGTAATTAAAAAGAAAACTTATCTCTAAGAGGTTATTACTCAAATTTACATAGACCATGAGTAGCATATACTGGTGCATCTCAATGAATTAGAATATCATCAAAAAGTTAATTTATTTCAGTAATTCAATACATAAAAGTGAAACACATATCTTATAGAAAGTCATTACACACAGAGGGGTCGTATCGATTTCAAGTGTTTATTTCTGTTAATGTTGATGATTATGGCTTACAGCCAATGAAAACCTAAAGGTCATTATCTCAGAAAAGCAAAGTAGGGAGGATGAAGGGCCCGACTTCCATACTATCCAAAATTCCACAATGTCTGTCCGCCTTCTCCTTCTCCGCTCGCTTCCTAAAACTGAACATGGACAAAACTGAGTTCATCGTCTTCCCCCCAAGTCGCTCTCCCCCCCCTACCTGACCTATCCATCACTGTCAACAACTGCTCACTCTCACCCGTCCCCCATGCCAAGTGCCTTGGGTAATCCTCATCTATAAAATGAGAATGCGCATAGGGTCTTATCCTCAATAGGAATCAAATCCCATACAGTATGAAAACTGCTCACCTGATTTAGTTGTGAAGCCCACAACTAGCTTGATCGCTCAAACACAGCAGCCGCAGCCGGACCACACTTCCACAACGTGGGGGTGAAACTCTATCAGGGACCAAGTGTCTTTCGGTCCCTGATTGGTAATCCTCGACTCTTCCCTCTCCTTCAAGCCCCACATCCAAGCCCTCGCCACCGCCTGCCGACTCAAGCTCAGAAACATTACCCGAATCCGCTCTTTCTTTGACCAAGAGACTGCTAAAACACTTCTCCATGCCCTCATCATCTCCCACCTCGACTACTGCAACCTCCTGCTCATCGGCCTCCTCACTAACTCCCTCACACCTCTCAAAATCATCCTCAATTCCTCTGCCTGACTCATCCACCTGTCTCCCCGCTACTCCCCTGTCTCCCCCCTCTGCCTAGCCCTTCACTGGCTCCCCACTTACCAGAGATCCCAGTTCAAAACCCTAACCATGACATACAAGGCCATACGCAACCTGTCCCCTCCATACATCTCTGACATGGTCTCCTGACACCAACCCTCCCGCAATCTGTGCCACTCTCAAGAGCTCATTCTCTTTTCCTCTCGCATTTCCTCCTCCCACAACCGCATACAAGACTTCTCTTGTGCATCCGCCATACTCTGGAACTCTCTTCCCCGACACATCAGACACTCCACTACCCTGGGAACCTTCAAGAAAAACCTGAAGACTCACCTCTCCTTTAAGCCTACAACCCACACTAAGACCTAATCCCCTGCACCATCTCACCTCTCCCCCTCCTACTGTCTCCCCACCCATCCCCTATAGCCTGTGAGCCCTCGTGGACAGGGTCCTCTGCCCTACTGTACCTGTGTGATGTGATTGTCGTCGCTTTACGTTCTTGTCCTCGTCTGCCCTTACACTTGTAAAGCGCCATGGAACCAAATGGCGCTATATAAAAACTGTGCTGCCGTATTGCACAAGACATCAAAGGGTGAATCTAATATTGATTTATTAGTCAATGTATTTCAGGGTTCCCCGGCTCTTCCTCAGGACAAATCAATATTGCCATATATTAGGGTGTTTCAGGGAGCCCTGAAACACATTGACTAATTAATATTATATTCACCCTTTGATGTGTCATGGAATACGGCAGCGCGGTTTTTAACCCTTCATCCTCCCTACTTTAATTTTCTGAGATAATAACCTTTGTGTTTTCATTGGCTGTAAGCCATAATCATCAACATTTACAGAAATAAACTTTTACTTACTGACATAAATTAACTTTTTGATGATATTCTAATTCATTGAGATGCACCTGTAAATTAACAATGTAATAGAGAACCAGGAGGCTCAAGATGAACATTGTATCTATGATCTCAGACATGTTAAATATAAATATATATACAGTATATATGTGTGTGTGTGAGTTCTAATACCAGTGTATCACCTTTGTCTCGCCAGCCCCGGAGGTGGTGTCCCGGCACAGATATGGCCGTCCGGTAGACTGTTGGGCAGTTGGGGTTGTTATGTTCATCCTGTAAGTACCAAGCAGTAGTTAATAGTTCTTTATTTCATGGCCCGGCCCTTTATCATCTCTTTGTATTTCAGTCTTTCAGGGAATCCTCCTTTCTATGATGAAAATGAGGAAGAAAACAGTGATAATCACAACAGGAAAATCTTTCGAAAAATTCTGGCCTGTGAATACGAGTTTGATTCTCCGTATTGGGACGTCATCTCCCCATCAGGTATATTATAAATCCCCAAAGACGGGGACAATCACAACATGTGTTGATCCGGTCATTGATCAAAGGTTATCCTGAGATTCTCAGACATCATAAGAGCGACCTCAAGACTCAGCAACGTTCCTCGCCACCTTTGGCGCTGCCCATAAAGTTCCTTGTCTCACAGAAGTCAGAGAAACTGCATGTGAGAGATTTAGCATCGGTGACACCTTGTTTGTGCGCACACACTTGCATTGGCCACTTTGTGCAACATTTCTAAATTGTGACACACGAATTCCATGCCAAGTGCATGCAAATCAGCATGAAAGTTTCATCCTGTCCAAAGGGCTCTTAAATGGCTAAAACTGCAATAATACACAGTTCAGACCGGCTGCATGACCATGGAAGAGCGCACAGTTCAGAACGGCTGCACAACATGGGAAGCGCACAGTTCAGACGGCTGCATGACCATGGGAGAGCGCACAGTTCAGACCGGCTGCATGACCATGGGAGAGCGACAGTTCAACCGGCTGCAGACCATGGAGAGCGCACAGTTCAGACCGGCTGCACAACCATGGGAGAGCTGACAGTTCAGACCGGCTGCATGGCCATGGGAGAGGCACAGTTCAGACCGCTGCATACCATGGGAGAGCGCAAGTTCAGACGGCTGCACAGACCATGGGAGAGCGCACAGTTCAGAGGCTGCACAACCATGGCAGAGCTGACAGTTTAGACGGCTGCACGACCATGGGAGAGTGCACAGTTCAGACCGGCTGCATGACCATGGGAGAGTGCACATTCAGACCAGGCTGCATGACCATGGGAGAGTGCACAGTTCAGACCGGCTGCATACCATGGGAGAGGCACAGTTCAGGCCTGACAACCATGGGAGGCACAGTTGACACAACCATGGGAGAGGCCAGTTCAGGCCATGTGGAGTGCACATCAGACGCAGCTGCATCACCATGGAGAGGCACAGTTCAGATCAGCTGCCCGACCAGTTAGACGACACATGGAGAGTGCACAGTTCAGACCGCTGCACGCCATGAAGAGTGATACTCAACCAGCTGCAGACCATAGGAGAGCGAGTCACAGCTGTCTACCAGATCCAGTCTGTTACACCCTGGGAGCGCAGTACCTGCAGGACCATGGGAGAGCACACAGATCAGACAAGCTGCTCGACCATGGAGAGCGCACAGTTCAGATCAGCTGCCCACCATGAGAGAGTGCACAGTTTAGACCGTGAACAACCATGGGAGAGCTCACCGTTCAGACCAGCTGCACCCACTATGAGAAAGCGAACAGTTCAAACCGCTGCATGACCATGACTCCAGTCTGATCTGCCTAGGAGTGCGACGTAACCTGGCAAGCCAGAGTCTCGCAGGCAGAAGAGACATTCACTCCTGAAGAAAGAAGTCTACACATCCCCTTTAAGTGCAAGACACATCTGTATTTGTTTACAGTAAATATTAATATGATAGTTACAAGTATATATTATGGTTTTACACGGCGCAACAGAGGGTAGCAACAGGTAGGCACTGCACGTGCACGCGCGCGTTTGCAACGGTTGCTAACGGTACCTGATGCCGCAAATACACGCCGCCACAAGGTGCTACACAGAAGGTATTTTCGTTCCCCGGAAGTGCCGTCGGGTGCCGCAGGTTACCTTCTGTGGAGCACCTTCCTGATTTACACACCGCTACCACAAGGAATCTGGCGTACATATTGTGCGCCGTAACTACATAGCGTGACAGAGTTGTGGATTACAAGACGCTCGTGCGGTGATTGGACAATGCAATAACATCATGATTGGCCAGCCAGCGCAGGGAGGCTGGCTAATACATGACGCTATTGCAAATGTGTATTGTGTCTGGTCAGCTCGTTAAATATGCCGCCCTAAGCAGGGACAGCCAATGGATACACAGTAGTCCCCACCAATGATAGCTGATGGGGCGTGTTATACATGACGCTGTGGCACGCCCCAGGAAACTCAAATACTGTGCCTGTGCCCCGATTACACGCCGCCACCATAGGGAGTACGCATGCTTATTTTTTAGCACGGCTGAAACACAGGTATCCAAAGACACAGGTAGAAACTTCCTGAATTACATGCCGCCACTTCACGGTGTTTTCAAGGTATCAGGTACAATTGTGTCGGATACCTGCCGGTTTCTACCTTTCGGTGGCGGCGTGTGAAGGTACCATAATAGGTGTATGTGCCCTTCAGAGGTATTAGTGTAGATATAAGAAATAGTTATTACTGAAAAGGTCCAATGACTTACCGTAAACTTCTTTCCAACAGCGAAAGAGCTTGTGTCCCGTCTGATGGAGCTGGACCAGGAGCAAAGAATCACGGCGCAAGAGGCGTTAGGACATATCTGGTAAGAGATCAGGCCGTCCCCAAAAAGTGCATCAATCTAAGCAGTAGAGTCAGCCATATTACCAACACTGGAGAAGATACTGGACAAACCCAGGATGGCTCCTGCGCATTTTGCCCAACTTAACAGAGATAATCTACCTAGAAAAAATGCCTGTTTTCACCTTAAAACAGCACCACGCCTGTCAAAAGGTTGTGTGTGGTATTGCAGTTCAGAACTATTCACGTAAATGGAGCTGAGCTGTGATACTAGATGCAACCTGTGTACAGGTGTGGGGTTGTTTAGCATATCACATGGCAGGGGCCAGCTTCTTGTCTAATGCAGCAGATAGCCGAATGCTGTTTTTGACCATCCCCACCTTTTTTTTTATTGAATGGTTGGCACTGTATGCTGGCTCAGTGGTTAGCACTGTCATTTTGCAGCACTGGGTTCCTGTTTTCGAATCCCACCAAGGACAACATCTGCAATATGCTCTCCCTGTGTTTGCATGGGTTTCCTTCAGGTTCTCTGGGTTCATTCCGCACATCACAGGACATACTGATAAGTAATTTAGGTTAAATCATAACTGCTTACATTTTTATTTAACAATAATATAGAGCGAGAGATTTTAATAAACTATCAAATATACCTTATAAGTGAAATCTGGTGGAAAACCATTCAGAAACCTTCCACAAAATGTCCCCACTATACTGTGTGTGAAGCAATCATGCTCATTGTCAGTGAGAGCCGTCTTCACATTGAATACGGCATGTAACTATATAAGAGTGGAGGGGGCGTGGCTTACACTCCTGACTGCAGCCAATGAGGTGACAATGTGTCAGATTAGCTCCCCCTTTAGAAATGATGGATTAACAGGTAGGAAAGGGATAAATGACCACGCTGTCTTGACAGTGGATATAATTGTGATCTTTATTTGTCAATGCGTTTCGTAGTCCGACTTCTTCATCAGGACAAAAATTAGAAGTTATAACTACACTTCTGATTTTTGTCCTGATGAAGAAGTTGTACTTCGAAACGCGTCGACAAATAAAGATCACAATTATATCCACTGTCAAGACAGCGTGGTCATTTATCCCTTTCCTACCAAGTAATTTAGGTTGTGAGCCCCAGTAGGATGTTGAATAACTTTGCTTCTTTGCTTTACTGTGCTAATCTTAATTTAACTCCAGAGCTGTATTCGAAATTCTGCTGCCAAGTGATGACAAGTCCTGTGTGTGATGTCCAATATTATTCCCAGTTCTGGTTTATTGTATTTTGGGATTAATTGGTGTGTTCTGTATAGGTTAGGAACCAGTGGTGTGACGTGACAGAGGCAACCTGAGAGCTAACAGGAATTCAGCAGAGTTTTGGAAGCAGCTTGTGATATAAATCAGGATCATTATGCACAGTATCTGCACAGAATAAATACAGCTGTATTTTACCTTTTTTTTCTCAAAACTCGCCATCTTAATAGGATTTCAGGAAACGCGGCATCCGAGAGGAACCTTAAAGAAGGAGTCTGTGCCCAAATTGAAAAGAACTTTGCTAAAGCCAAATGGAGGGTGAGTAATGTTAGGACCTGAAAGCTGTGAGGAGTAATGCAGCCAGTATACATTTATTATGTTCTTTGCCCATTACAGAAAGCCATACGAGTCACCACATTCATGCAACGATTGAGAGCTTCCGAGGGCACGGCCGGGCGCCTTCCCGTCACCCCAAGGTCTTCTATGAGCGTCTCCCATGAAGTCACAGTGGAGGCTTGTCCTTCTCCGCAGTCTTCGCCCTCTCAACACAGCATTGCCAAGGCGGATTGGAATCCCAACAGAGCTCAGCAGACTGCCGACTGCGAGGGACATTCGTCCGGGCATCAAGAGCTTGGGGGTCCTCCTTAGTACCCGCACCATCCGTCCTTTCACACACAAACCAAACACAAAAAAACAGTGGCCCTCTCCACCACAGATGTTTGCTATAAAGGTACACCGGACATGGGAAGAGGTTAGACCCAAGGGACCCACCACCCCTGAGAACAAACATATTACCAGACTCGAGAAGACAGTTCCTTGTCTTGCAGCATGGACACTGACACTGTTTCCTACGTATCGTAGTTTTTCTCCTGGTTAATAGTTTTATAAGTCACCAACACCTCACACATTTCCACTAACTCGATCCCGCGTAGCCCACAGTCAAAGGGTCTCCGGCAGACCTGCTGTTCAGACTCCATGTCCTCCATATCTTCCAACCTGGTTCTGGGTGGGTGACCTGTTGCATGTCATCTGCATGTTTATATGTTATAGATTGATCTGCATACCTTTACTCTGCCACAGAGGCCGGTACCCTGGCAGTAAGGGATGAATTTAACCAATAAAGAGAAAGTAAAAAAAAAAATACTACCATCTGTGCGTCATTACAACTCCTGCAATACAATGCAGAACAAGACAGGCTTCATGGCTAATTGTTACTGGCAGAAGAATCATGATGTTTGGACCATCACCGGATCCGTCCATCTGGAATCTTCTTACAATCATATTAGATCTTTCACCAACATTTCATATTATATTTCTATAGATCATTATTGTTAAGTACTTAGTGAGATCCCGTTCTGTCTCTACTGTCTGTGCCCCAGAACAGGAACATTCCCATAACTGAGACAGATATTGAAGTATGGAAATGCTTCTGTGCAGTTGTGTTCTAGTACATAGGGACAGTATTATAGTAGTTATATTCTTGTACATAGGAGCAGTATTATAGTAGTTATATTCTTGTATATAGGGGCAGTATTATAGTAGTTATATTCTTGTACATAGGAGCAGTATTATAGTAGTTATTTTCTTGTATATAGGGGCAGTATTATAGTAGTTATATTCTTGTACATAGGAGCAGTATTATAGTAGTTATATTCTTGTATATAGGGGCAGTATTACAGTAGTTATATTCTTGTACATAGGAGCAGTATTATAGTAGTTATTTTCTTGTATATAGGAGCAGTATTATAGTAGTTATATTCTTGTATATAGGAGCAGTATTATAGTAGTTATATTCTTGTACAAAGGAGCATTATTATAGTAGTTATATTCTTGTATATAGGAGCAGTATTATAGTAGTTATATTCTTGTACATAGGGGCAGTATTATAGTAGTAATTTTCTTGTATATAGGAGCAGTATTCTAGTAGTTATATTCTTGTACATAGGGCAGTATTATAGTAGTTATATTCTTGTATATAGGAGCAGTATTATAGTAGTTATATTCTTGTATATAGGAGCAGTATTATAGTAGTTATATTCTTGTACATAGGGGCAGTATTATAGTAGTTATATTCTTGTATATAGGAGCAGTATTATAGTAGTTATATTCTTGTATATAGGAGCAGTATTATAGTAGTTATATTCTTGTACATAGGGGCAGTATTATAGTAGTTATATTCTTGTATATAGGAGCAGTATTATAGTAGTTATATTCTTGGATATAGGAGCAGTATTATAGTAGTTATATTCTTGTACATAGGAGCATTATTATAGTAGTTATATTCTTGTACATAGGAGCAGTATTATAGTAGTTATTTTCTTGTATATAGGAGCAGTATTATAGTAGTTATATTCTTGTACATAGGATCATTAATATAGTAGTTATATTCTTGTACAAAGGAGCATTATTATAGTAGTTACCGTATATTCTTGTACATAGGAGCAGTATTATAGTAGTTATATTCTTGTACATAGGAGCAATATTATAGTAGTTATATTCTTGTACATAGGATCATTAATATAGTAGTTATATTCTTGTACAAAGGAGCATTATTATAGTAGTTACCGTATATTCTTGTATATAGGAGCAGTATTATAGTAGTTATATTCTTGTACATAGGAGCAATATTATAGTAGTTATATTCTTGTACATAGGGAGCAGTATTATAGTAGTTATATTCTTGTATATAGGAGCAGTATTATAGTAGTTATATTCTTGTACATAGGAGCAGTATTATAGTAGTTATATTCATGTATATAGGAGCAGTATTATAGTAGTTATATTCTTGTACATAGGAGCAGTATTATAGTAGTTATATTCTTGTACATAGGGACAGTATTATAGTAGTTATATTCTTGTATATAGGGGCAGTATTATAGTAGTTATATTCTTGTATATAGGAGCAGTATTATAGTAGTTATATTCTTGTACATAGGGGCAGTATTATAGTAGTTATATTCTTGTATATAGGAGCAGTATTATAGTAGTTATATTCTTGGATATAGGAGCAGTATTATAGTAGTTATATTCTTGTACATAGGAGCATTATTATAGTAGTTATATTCTTGTACATAGGAGCAGTATTATAGTAGTTATTTTCTTGTATATAGGAGCAGTATTATAGTAGTTATGTTCTTGTACATAGGATCATTAATATAGTAGTTATATTCTTGTACAAAGGAGCATTATTATAGTAGTTACCGTATATTCTTGTATATAGGAGCAGTATTATAGTAGTTATATTCTTGTACATAGGAGCAATATTATAGTAGTTATATTCTTGTACATAGGATCATTAATATAGTAGTTATATTCTTGTACAAAGGAGCATTATTATAGTAGTTACCGTATATTCTTGTATATAGGAGCAGTATTATAGTAGTTATATTCTTGTACATAGGAGCAATATTATAGTAGTTATATTCTTGTACATAGGGAGCAGTATTATAGTAGTTATATTCTTGTATATAGGAGCAGTATTATAGTAGTTATATTCTTGTACATAGGAGCAGTATTATAGTAGTTATATTCATGTATATAGGAGCAGTATTATAGTAGTTATATTCTTGTACATAGGAGCAGTATTATAGTAGTTATATTCTTGTACATAGGGACAGTATTATAGTAGTTATATTCTTGTATATAGGGGCAGTATTATAGTAGTTATATTCTTGTACATAGGGGCAGTATTATAGTAGTTATATTCTTGTACATAGGAACAGTATTATAGTAGTTATATTCTTGTATATAGGAGCAGTATTATAGTAGTTATATTCTTGTACATAGGTGCAGTATTATAGTAGTTATATTCTTGTACATTGGGGCAGTATTATAGTAGTTATATTCTTGTATATAGGAGCAGTATTATAGTAGTTATATTCTTGTATATAGGAGCAGTATTATAGTAGTTATATTCTTGTACATAGGAACAGTATTATAGTAGTTATATTCTTGTATATAGGAGCAGTATTATAGTAGTTATATTCTTGTACATAGGTGCAGTATTATAGTAGTTATATTCTTGTACATAGGGGCAGTATTATAGTAGTTATATTCTTGTACATAGGAACAGTATTATAGTAGTTATATTCTTGTATATAGGAGCAGTATTATAGTAGTTATATTCTTGTACATAGGTGCAGTATTATAGTAGTTATATTCTTGTACATTGGGGCAGTATTATAGTAGTTATATTCTTGTATAATATTGGAGCAGTATTATAGTAGTTATATTCTTGTACATAGAGGCTGTATTATAGTAGTTATATTCTTGTATATAGGGGCAGTATTATAGTAGTTATATTCTTGTATATAGGAACAGTATTATAGTAGTTAGATTCTTGTACATAGGGGCAGTATTATAGTAGTTATATTCTTGTACATAGGGGCAGTATTATAGTAGTTATATTCTTGTACATAGGGGCAGTATTATAGTAGTTATATTCTTGTACATAGGGACAGTATTATAGTAGTTATATTCTTGTAATTCTTGTACATAGGGGCAGTATTATAGTAGTTATAGCCTTGTACATAGGAGCAGTATTATAGTAGTTATATTCTTGTACATAGGGGGCAACAACATAGTAGTGTTAGGGTATGTGCCCACAGGGCGTTTTTGCTGCGGTTTCCGCTTGCTGAAAACCATTGGTTTTATGGTAATGTATGCTAATCTGTTCCTGCGGTTGGGCTTCCTAGCAAAACCAATGTGTTTTACAAAAACGCTGTGCACACACATTAGTTTTGCAAGTGTCAAGAACTGTCAAATACCTGCGTTTTTGGTGCGGATAGGAAAGAATGGACATGTCAATTCTTTTTGCGTTTCTGGTGCAGTTAATAGGAAAAACGCTGGAAAAACGCAGCATCAAAAACGCAGTAAAAACGCACCAAAAACGCGCAAAAAAACGCAGACAAGATCATAGCACTTCTCCTGGCAAGGACTCTAGGATCCTCAGGTTTTCCTGCGTTCAGGACTGCAGCAAAAACGTCCTGTGGGCACATACCCTAAGTCTATTGAATTAAAATAATCTCTAAAAAAAAGTTTTCCACTACTACTAACTTAAAAAATTATTTTAAAATAGCAATAAATAAGGTAACACCTCCCACCTCAAGAAAAAAACAAACAACCTGATACCTACTGAATCTGTCTCGTGGCTGCTTGAACGATCTTTAAAATAATAAGCAGTGGGCAGTAACATTTACCATACTTTCCTGATTTATATGTAAACTTAGGAGAAATTCAACAAAAAAAATAATATCTTCAGTACAATTCAATACAGTTTTTCATAGTTCCCGTTTAATTTTTCCCACCCTTTTAGTTCACTGGTTTGGATTTAAGGGCCCGTTACACACAACGATATCATAAACGATATCATTGCAACATCACCAGTTTGGTGACGTTGCAGCGATGTCGAAGCGACTTTGCTGTGTGCGACACGTATTAACGATCAACGGTAAGTCGTTGATCGTAGATTTATGGCCAGGATAGATAAATCTATCGTTGGTCTCCCGCTGGGCGGCCAGTATGTGTGCGTGTGACAGCGGGAGACCAACGATGAAAGAGCTCCCAGCGCCGCACAGCAAGTGCTGGGAGCTGGTAACCAGGGTAAACATCGGGTAATTAAGCGCCACGCTCAGCTTAGTTACCCGCTGTTTACCATGGTTACCAGCGTTCTCGCTGGTCCTGATCGCTGGTGAGTCTGCCTGTGTGACAGCTCACCAGCGATCAGTTCACGATGTGGCAGCGATCCACATCGTTGGTCGGATCGCTGGCATGTAACAGGGCCTTTAGGCTAAGCACAGGCCTCAGATACTTCGAAGGTATAAGAGCAAGAGTACTATGTCAAGGCCACTTGTGACATCTGAACAGGCCAGAGAAAGAAATTGATTTTCTTTTTCTTGCTTTGAAGAAGACACAAATCTATTCTGTCTTTTGAATGATACAATATAAAATACACAATTGAGCTCCATATATATAAAAAGGATAAACCACTCCCTGCAGAGTTAGAAGACTATGACTTCACCAGTACAAATGAAAAACAGACGCATAAGACGTATTGAGTAATTTTCGGGAAGACGTATAACAATTGAATAGATGAAAGTCATAGCCCTGGTTAGGAAACATCTCAAGGAGTCTCCTGCTGCAGAACAACATAGGACTAAATGATGTAATGTGAAAGAGCGCCTCTAGGGCAATAACCAAAGCAAGGCAAAGGTGACGCTCTCCAGTTTCATGATTGTGACTAGTGATAAGCAAGCACTACCATGCGCAGGTGTTCGGTACTTGTAATGAGCAATTGGAGGACTTGACTCCTCAAATGCAATGTAAGTCAATGAAGAACTCAAGCATTTTTCCGGATGCGTTCCATTATACTCGGGTGCTCCAGTCACGCCCATTCGAGCGTCCATCTGCTGTTTCGAGCAACCGCGCATGGTAGTGCTCACTCATCACTAAGGCCTCATTCACACAGAGTGTTTGTGGTCCGTTTTTTGGTGATCCATTTTTGGTGCAGTTTCTGCACCAAAAATGGATCCTCTTTTTACAAAAAAAGTATCACAAATGCATCATCCATTTGTGCTGCTTTTTTACTCTGTCTTCAGAGGACACAGACAGACACACACTCTTACCCTTTCAGGCGATCTCAAGGTGAGTCCCGATCATGTCTTCCTTCCAGGCATTGTCAGTGAATAGTATGAGCACTGACAGGACCTGCCCATGTGACTCTCAGGTTGAGTCACATGACCAGGTCCTGTCAGTACCCACAGGTCCTACCGATGCCCGTAAGGAAGACATTTGAGGTGTGGAAAGCGCAGCAGAAAAATGGAGCAATAATTGACATGCTCATTATTTTCTGGATGCGCTTTCTGCACCACTAATGGAGCAATCAGAAATCCAGTGTCTGAACAGCGAATTGAAAATCCCTCTCACTTTGCTCACAGATGCAGTGACTGATCCATTTTTGATGCAGTTAAAAAACAAAACGCAGAACCATAAACGGATCAGTGTGAACACAGCCTAATTGTGACACATGCCTGTGCCTGGGCGGGTGAGATTGGCGCGTTTTGAGCCCTTTGTGTACCATTGTTTTTCAGTGCAGCTTTCTTTTCTGCCTCGACAGGTTATCTCCCTGAGCCGCCTCCTGTTTATGAGACCGATGACTGATCTGCATTTGAGTCATTATACGCAAATGTCACTGTGCAATAAAAAAAATTAATAATATTCCCTTTTTTATGCATTTAAATCATTCAGGGATATTACAGGCCAAGCTCATTCATCTAAATCATAGCTAATAAGAATGCCCATTAATAAGTCATTACCCCGGCAAATGTTCGTACCTGATTTTACCGCCGAGATGGAGACGTCATTCAAATGTGCACAAAATATACGTTATTTTATGGCTGTTCTTTGCCCATTTAATGGCTGCGCAAAGGATTCATCTTTCTGAATCCCACATTAGAATTTATTTATGAGACGATAGTTATGAGGTGGTTCTTAAAGAGACTGTAACAGCGTATTTAAAGGGGAGGGGGAGTCAGGAAATATTATGGAAAGGGTACAAAGTGGACCCCCCTGATATCCTGTGCTATCCCCTTACATAGGGGAATCGGGAAGAAAAAAGTGATTTGCGTCTTACAAAGCTAAAACATCTACCGTACTTTTATTAATAAATTCAGAATGGTAGCAATGAATTAAAGTCCATTGTACAAGTGATGATGGCAAGGTGCCGATGAGCCATTTGGGAACAGGTCTGAAGCCAAGTATCTCCATATATTAGGAGCTGAGGTCCCGTTCTCATCAGGAATGTATAAATTAAAAGAAAGCGACGACTCAGCTGGTTATATTAGCTGAAGGTTTTGAAAAGGGGAAAAAAAATGTTCTTTGATTTATTTTGCAGCATACTTGCCAAGAAAAGTGTAAAAAAAAATTATAAAAACAAAAATCAGTCATTTATTAATGGATTTTGTTTAATCAGAAAGAATGAATGAATGAATGAATGAATGAATGAAGGATTTTGGCAGGGAAGGGGTGCAGCATCCCTTTAAAAGGATGCTGACAGGTGAAGGCTATGAAAAAAAGGAGGCTGGTTGGGAAAAAAAGATATTAAGTGCTGCCGTGCATAGATTTATCAGGAAAGGGGCTTAATTGCTGTGCACAGCTCTGTCAGGAGGAGCGGCGCTAAGTAATACTGCACAGAGTATTTTTTTTCGAGGTTCATTTGTGTTCTGCCACATTGACGAGCGCTCCTGTGGGATCCCCGTCTGCTTTTATGTACCTGGATGAGCCGACGATGAGGTCCTGAAGTGCAGCCCCTCGATGGATCAGAGGAGGTGTGCGTGACCCATTGCATCAACCTGTGGACACAGAAGAGAGATCAGGCGTTAGTTATTAGACTGCAGACCGGGATCTGGCAGCACAAAGCAGGATCCTTATTTCATTTATTCTCCCTGAAATATTTATTCCCGTATATGAAGGGCTGGAGCCGCGTTCCCACTATTCCCTCTCCCCCATGTGAGCAGGACAGGGACCAACTTGGTGCTTTGGCAGTGCAGAAACTAAGGGTTGCTAGGCAACTGGAAAGCGAGCGGAATGGAATCTTACCGCGCTCCTAAACAGCGCAATAAACCTGATTGTGGGTTGTTTTTTTCTTTTAATAAAAAAATATATTTATATATTTAAGTCTAAACCTGAATTTTATTCAATTCAACTTCATTAACTATTTCTAATGCTTTGTGAATACTAAACGGATGGGAAAAATAGACGAATCTCTTCAAATACCCTGCGCTGACTTTAAGGCTATGTTCACACACGTAAGGTTTGCTACAGCAAAAACACAGCAAAACCTTAATGGCGGGTTTACACGTCGCGATATCGCAGTACAATTTCAATCAAAAGTCACGTGGTTCAATCGTTGGACCCGATATCGTGCCTGCGTTGTATGGTGTGAACGTCCAATGCGATGCAGGAACGATGTCAATGCGATATCGGGGATCGAATGAGCGTGCTATTCAATGCCCCGATATTGCATAGCGATTGAAGCCAGATCGTGCTGTGTAAACACCCAATTACGATGCGATTTGATACGCCACCATTCACTCCCATGTTAACTATGCGATCCTGGATTGGGAGGCGGAGACATCGCACGGACGTTGTATTACGATATCGCAGCGTCTAAACAGTCAATGCGATGCGGGTGAAACGTGCACTAATTGCGCGCTCCCGCGCCATTGAGTTGCGATATCGAAACGATATCGTGGCGTGTAAACCCACCATAAGGGTTTCTAGTAACTCCAGATTTGATGGCAGGAACAAAACCTGAGTTTCTTTGCTGTGAGTTTGCTGCATTTTTACCGTGTTTTTTTCTGCGTTTTTGCCCATAGAACACTACAAAAAAGCAGAAAAGGTTTGACATTGCTTATTGTTTTCAAAACACAGCAAAACCTGTGCAGGTTTCAGTTTCTGCAAAAAAATTAAACCAGTGTGTGTGGACAACATTTCCCTGAATCATATAGGTTTTGCAGGGAATCAAAAATATAGGTTTAGATTGGCATAAAACCAAGGTAAAAAAGCAGTGTGTGTACATAGCCTTACACAAACAATTAATTTACAACAGCTTTAAATCATCTATGTACCAGTCCTGTCCACACACCCAAATCAAGCCCTTCTGTTTGTAGACCCCAAATCAAGCCTGAGCCATTCAATTTATAGACCCAAGATTAGGCCCAGCCCCTTCTGTTTGTAGACCCCAGATAAGGCCTAACCAAATGTGTTTACAGACCCAAGATCAAACCTGACCTATTCTGTTTGTAGACCTAAGATCCAAGATCAAACCTTCTGTTTAAAGACCCAAGATCATGCCTGGCCCCTTCTGTTTACAGACCCTTGATCAGGTTCACCGCTTTCTGTTTGCAGACCACAAATCATGCCTGACCCCTTCTGTTTAGGAGATCAGGCCTGACCCCTTATTTTTGTAGACCCCAGATCAGGCTTGACCCCTTATCTTTATGTGGCACCCTGGTTGGGGCACCACAGGAACTCTTAGGACACGGATGGGAAAGTACACAGCAAGCAGTCCCCACTTACTAACACAACAACACCCCTTTCACCCCAGGCCTGTAGGGGGAGCTCCACTGGTTGCCTTAAGCCAGTTCCCCCTATAAATACGGGTCCTGGAGGGAGAAACTGTGGAGTGGCCAGTCACTTGAGAACTGTGAACAGCTAGGAGTGCTGACCTGATACTGGTGCCACGTTAGGCCCATACCAGCACACCCGGGAAAGTGGTAGACCCTCGCAACAGGGGTCATAGGAACAGGAGGCGAATAGGGGCAGAGGAGTCATCTTGACTCACCCTAACAAAGTCCCGTCACTGGGTCCGAGCTGCAGTAGCCATAGGGCAGGCTGTAGAGAAACCAGCACCACAACAAGGAGGTTTTGCTCCCTGGACGCCCGAAGCACCGTCAGATGAGAGCCCGGAGTCGAGAAATCGATAGCATTCCTTTAAAAGTGCCCTCAGTGCAGCAAACTCGGGTATAACTTGTCACACCAGAAAGTGCAACTCCAGTTTGGTTGGGTTTCATGCCCACTAGAAGCTATGTATACCAGGAAGCCTATATCACTGCTTGCTGTGGAACATCCTGAAGTGTCTACTTCATCCCCCGGTCGAGTGTACCTGTTAACACCAGTAAAGGTACCAAAAAGACTTTATGTGTCTGTATATTCTTCCAGACTAACACTAAACTAGCTGAGCTGCCGTATTCCGCCCAGTGCAGCTCCTGGCCCCGGGGATCATTGCTCATCCTGTGGGGAGCATCCCATTTAGCTGCCGCACATCCCCCGAAGGCCCAAGCAGCGACGGTGCCATCACCCGACACCCACAGGTGGCGTCAAGAGACAAATAAGACTTTATTCCACATTTCCCCAACCCGTCTATTTGACCACCGGCCCCCACAGCCTCAGGCACGGAACCGTGAGAACCCGGGCAACGGTAAGTCATTTACTGATCTCCATTTATAGACCACAGAACCACCGCTTCTTTGTAGAGCCCAGTCAAAATCCCAAATTATCTGTTTAGAGAGCCCTCCCCAGATTACAGGTCCTACTGTTCTATTTAAAACCTAAAACCAAATTGTGCCAAAATGTTAGGACACATTTATGGCCTAAAATCAGTCAACAAATAGTGTACATTTTTAGTAACCAGTCTAAAAATACACTAAATGTATCCAAACACCATGAACCACAATGATAGCGCCGACTCGTCAAGACCAGCGCTGTTCATGCTGGTACTAATGAGAGTCAGACACTACTAATTAATAAAGAAGCATACACCCAGGGGCGTGGGATCAGGGTACACCTGGAATAAAAATCCTATTCTGGTCCCTGCTGGAGTAAGATTTGTGGTGTAGCGAATGCCGCTGCTCAGCATGAGTTTAACAAGTGGCGTTATCCATGCCCCAGCTCTGCCCACTTTGGCGGAGCTCGGTGAAAATGGAACAAAGGCACGCCCCTTTACATTTAGGCCAGTCCCATTTGTCAATTAAGAGGCAGAAATTGTTTCATATGTAACGTTCACTAGGTCTGAGAGTGAACCCACTGGCCATGGTACTAATTGCCACCTGGTGGAACAAACCTGGAGAACCATACAGTCATCTGCTAAAGTCACAGGAGGAGGATGTAGGCTAAGCTGGTAGATAGCCACCAGGTGCAGTCACAGGGGTTATCGGTACCATGACAGCTGACTCCAGGTGTTGGCTCTTACAGACAGGTAGAGTCTCTAGGTAGGTGCAACTAGAATGGCTGATGCTGGCAGGTGGTGAGGCTCAGTGGGTATCGGCAGATGAGACAGCACAGCAGATCTTGAACAGGTGATGGCTGGTGTATCCGGCACGACAAGCGCAGATAGGTAAGTCACAGCAGGTGTAGGCAGGTGTGGACTGATAAGGCACAGCAGGTGCAGGTACTAGGATGAGACACACTCTAGAGGATCAGGAACACTGGCACAGGGACAAAATACTGGGATCTGACAACTAACAGCACAACTATCTGTGGACTTTGTTGCTCAGGCACCTTGCAATAGGGGAAAGTGTCTTAAATACACTGTGCTTCTCAGCCGTAGGCTGAGAAGCATTTTTGGGTCAGGGCATACTGGCCTTCTAAGATGAGAGTGAGTGCGGCGTGCACTGCTTAAACGTGCTTCCAGACCTGTGCAATGTGTGTAGGCCATGCGAGCAGCAAGTGACTGACAGGTACAGAGCAGACGCCTTGGGCCAGCCAGAAGGGCAAGTATGCTGTGAACATCGGTCTCCCTGCTGGTGACGTGGCGATAAGTGCTACAAAAGTTGGTGCAGGTTATGAAATTAAGTTTTTTTGCAGCAAATTGCACCATAATTCCGTTTCATTTAGCTTGATAACTGGCCCCCTTCCTCCAAGAGTCTATATTTTACCCACTATCCTTCCGCGTCCGAGGAAGCTGGGAGACGAGTAATATACTATAATATACTATAATAGATTTTAATATACAGCATGAACTAGAGCCCAAAGATGATTTACCAATGCACTTTTAGGAGACTGATGCTTATGGTTATGGGGCGAACGAAAATTAATACTGTTCTGTGTTTCCTATACTGGATATTATTGGCAGCACATCCCCTCTTACTGAGCGCTCGTTCATCTGATTATTGGCTTGTTGTGTAAGGACCTTAAAGCTCCCAAATTATTGGACTTTCCTTTATCTTCCTAGGCTTGTAAATGTCAGATTTGCCATTAATGCATCTTTAAATCCTTTCGTTTTGCATAAGTTACTAGAGCTGGATGGGCGCAGAATCTCTGAGTGGCGTCACAATAAATACAGCTGAATGGTATTGCTATCGCTGTGGCAGACGAGCGCAGCTCAATGTCTTTGTGGGAGACGACACAAGTAAAGGCGTAGAAAGCTGCCAGAACGTATGCGGTACATTTTTAGACCAAACGTTTCCCAATGTTGAGTAAAGTGTCTTGTGAAACGAACCAGAAAATGCACAATGAAGACAAGCAGCTTATTCCTAGTGTAACTCCATAAATGACCCTTTCTTGTACTGTGAGCTACAAAAAGCAGTGCGACTGCCGGGGGTCTACGAGATCTGTCTCTGCACAGTAAAGTAAGACCCCCTCCAAGGACGTGGCTGCCTTGAGGCTAAATGCAGTTTTATAAAGGCTGTTAGTTTGGTTTTCCTGAGGATATCCATCTATTTTTTATTGCATAAACCCACAAGTGTACATGTACAAGAGTCTTTGCAAAAATAGACAAGACAGATCCCCCAGTCAACGCTTAGTACAATCACTTTTCGGCATCTCTCCTCTTATCCTACAATTGCCATCAGTTAGGAGCCTTTTACCGGCATCGCTTGTACAACCTTCCTCCAGCACAGCCCGGTGTAAATATGATCAGTCACAATTTGCTCCATCATCACTGATCAAATGGTTTTTACTGACCTACAAATCACCATTAGTCGGCAGCACATGATGTTTGTAAAGGGTTTTGCACGAACAGGCGCTTATATGAAACCCTATCAATGACTGTAACATGTAATTGTTTAGTAAACGTGGAATAATACAATTCATACAAGGTAGATCAGCCCATATTGGCAATTTGCAGGCAATTTATTAGCTGGAATTACCCCCTGGAGCCATCTGTAGGCGTATACCTCCAACCTTAGGGGCGTCAGCAGGCAATTATATATCCATTTGTGATCATTTTAATAATCCATGACTAAGAATATGTTTTTTTAATGCGGTACGACCCTTTTTAAGTCCAACCCAGATACAGTGGTGTGAAAGTGTTTGCCCCCTTTCTGATTTCTTATTCTTTTGCATGCTTGTCACACTTAAATGTAAATATTAGTTGTGTAAGGCATTTGGATTGTACACCGTAGCTAGCTTTACGTTTATGGGTTGCTGCTACCTGTCCTGGGTGGTACCACTGTATGCTACACCCTATTGTGAGGTTAACAAGTATATAGACGGATATTTTGGACTGAGCGCTAACCCTTTTAGTATGGCTTCTTCCAATTGTAAAAAATCATAAAATTGTATAAAATCTAAATTATAAATTATAAAATAGCCACAACTAAGTTGTAGTTAACCCTTCTTTGGGATGATTATTCAGGGAATCAATAGTTTGACAGATATACAATTGATTACTTTAATGCTTATCACAGAAAATTAGTAAATATCTCTAAAAACTCAACTAAAGTTGAAGATAAAATATAATATACAATAATAAAAACGATAATACAGAGCTGGTTCTATATTAGCAATGCTCTGGAAATAATCAAGTTAAATAATCAAAAAGTTCACAAACAATCTTGTAGAGTGGCTTTGGTCCCTTATAAGGCTGGCTTCACGTTTGCGTTTGTGTCTGCATGCATATGGCATGCAGACCAAACGCAGCCCATATTGTTGTGAACGCAGCGGAGAATCTCCGCATGGTTCACATTAGTATACAGCCCGGCCAGCCAATCAGCTGTATCGGGGGCGGCCGGGAGGAGGAGATCAGCAGCAAAGATCTCCTCATCCCGGCACAGCTGATCTCCCGCCGGTGTCAGCGCGGGAGATTTGAAGAAACAGCTGATCTGACAGCTGTTTAAATCTCCCGCGCTGACACCGCATAGGTGATATCGGTGCAGGAGATAGAAACAGCTGATTGCTGTTTCAAATCTCCCGCGCCGACCTCACGTATTCGGTGTCAGATCAGCTGTATCTCCCCGCTGACACCGGCGGGAGATCAGTGGAGGCTCTAGCTGATCTCCCGGTGGCCGCTGCTGATCACCGGCGGCCACCGGGAGAGATTTCAATGAGATCCGCAGCGTTCTCCTGCGCTGTCATGCGGAGGACACTGCGGATCCATTGACTTCAATGCATGGTTTGTGCGCTTGCTGATAAAACAAGTGGCCGCGACCGCACAAAAAATGCAACAGGCTGCGTTCGGAGTGCGCTCAGAAGGTGCACAAATTGTGCGCATCCGAACACAAACGCAACCGAATGCACCAAACGAAGGCACATGCGTTCCCATGTTAAACATAGGAACGCAGTGCACAAACGTTTGATTGCGTTCGGTACACTGCGCTTGCAAACGCAAATGTGAAGTCAGCCTAAGGGATTACTTTGGCTGTTATTGCAAATTCAAACAGTGGATTTATATTTAAAATCTACTATGAGATGGATTACTATCTCATTTGTATGTTGTCGTTTCTTTGGTTGTTTCTGCTGGTTTTGCTGGTGCTTTTTCACTGGTTTCCTCTATGATTTTGATCTTGTTCAGTGTGGGGTAAGGCTTCCGGTGGTACTATGTCCAGTTTTATCCTTTCTTGTGATCCTCTTATTACACCTCTGAGGATGTTTTCCAGATGTACTAGTAAGTATGGCTTGTCTTGGGGTGTTGAGGGTTCAGGTGTCAATATCCTTCTATGAGTTATAGGTTCTTTTGGTATGCGCTGCTCACTGGGCTCCCCATCGCTGCTTTTGGTTTTTGACTACCATCTTCTGTGCTGTGGGGTCGCGGTAGCTGGCAGTGCATGTGGAACGCGTGCCGAGCTCTTTGGGCATGTGCTTCCGCGTCACCTGACTAGGTCGTCATTGTCACATCATCAGTCACGTGACCAGGTGGGCGGTTGCTCTCCAAAAGCTGTCAGAATGGTCAGGGAACGTCCTGGGAGGGCGGGCTGTGGGGTAGTGTCTCCTACTGCGTCACCAATGCATTTTGGAGTGCACGGCCTACTTCCTCAGGGTGACAACCTCCTTCCTCCACTAGCTCCACTTTCCTCCACTATGTGTCGCAGATAGAGCTCATTTGTACTTGGACCCCGTGCTGTGAAGTTGTGCTGTGCTGTTGTGTTTTTGCTGTCGTTGACTTCCATTGAAGCTGCTGGCTTTTCCTGGTCCGTGGGTGGAGGTAGTCTCTCTTAGCCTAGGGCTAACCAGGAGCGAAGGGCTGGGGTAGCGGTCTGAACCTCTTCACCTTCAGAGGTACCTTCGGGAACAAGGCTAGTCAGGGACCCCAAGTCAAGGGCCAGACTAGCTCCCCTGAACGCCCTTGCCCACCTTACCACCTTTCCTTCTGATTCCCTATCCATTATACAACCCCGTGACATTTGATTTATGAGCACAAACCACAAGAAAAAGAAAAAAAAACCTATAGAAGTCAAACAGTAATGGCTAATGAAACCTAATTAAAAAAATGTAATTTTCCCCAAATACATGCACTTATGCAAAAATAATGTCCAACTTTGAGACATCCTTAAATTATGTGCCACACCATCAGATGCACCGGTGGACGTACCTTTAGCCTTTGCTCTCAGGTAAGCTTTTTTCTGGAGTTTTGCTCTCTCCATTCTGTCGCTCGCTATTTTTCTGAGACATTCGGTTGGACGCCGTCGCTGCCGTCGCCACAGCTTTTAAGCTTCGCTTGCGTTTCTGCACATTCTGCTCCGGGTGGAAGAGGATGACATAAACCTTGGGCACGTAAAGCATTCCCAGCGAGACGGATGCACTCAAACTCATGGACACCGTCAGCGTGGTGGTCTGGATATAGATCTAAATAAGAAATCGGCTCCGTTACTGAAAGTCAAATGGTGGCTGTGGAGAGATGATTCTGAATGGTGGATGTCAACAAGAAGTGGATGAATCATGATTATGCGGGGGATGGCCTCCCAAAAATGTGAACACTGAACCACTGACCACAGGGGTAACAGATGGTCATGTAACATGACGTCAAGAAATGGACATAGTAATAATGACCCAGACGAGCAATTCACCTTTTCAGCAGACTGTGCAGTGCCAAAGAAGATGGGGACAAAAGCCAACCATACAATACAAGTGGTGTACATAGTAAAACCAATAGGTTTCGCCTCATTGAAGTTTTCAGGCACCCCACGGGCCTTCACCGCATATACAGTACAGGTCACCATCAGCAGGATGGAGTACATTAGGCAGCAAACCAGGGACAGGTCAGACATGTCACATTTCAGTACCCCTCTGGCAAGCTCAGGGTTGGGTGTCCTCTGCTCTTCATAGTCAATTACACTGTGAGGGGGCAAAACTGCTAACCACACAGCCGTTCCCACCAGCTGCACACAGAACAGAATGAAAGTGATGGCCAACTGAGAGCCAGGACTGATGAAACGAGGAGGAGTCACTGAGCGTTTTCCTTGTTCGAAAATGCGGTAGATCCTGTTGGTCTTGGTCAGAAGAGCAGCGTATGAAATACTCATGCCTAGACCCAGGAAGAGCCGCCGAAGGGCACAAACGGCAACGCCGGGCTCTGCCATCATCAGGAAGGTTATGGCATACATTAAGAAGATTCCTGTTAGCAAAACATAACTCAATTCTCGTCCTGATGCCCTGACGATAGGAGTGTCATTAAATCGTATCAGGGTCCCCACCACAAAGAGGGTACTGAGTATGCCCAAGATAGCCAAAAAAAGAGGGAGGATCGCCCAAGCAGAAGTCCACTCCAGCTTGACAATCGGCGTTGGTCGGCAGGCAGTACGGTTAGCATTTGGCCTCATGTCAAAGGGGCAAAGTTGGCAGTTGAAGTCATCCAGCTGGAACTGGTACCCATCACATAGCTCACAGTGCCAGCAGCATGGCACCCCCTTCACCATCTTTTTCCGCTCTCCTGGTTGACAGGGAAGGCTACACACAGATGATGGGATGTCTGACTGCCCGCCGTACCACTGCATCTCCTCAATCTGCAAAATAAAAAAAGCTAATTAGTTCAAAAAGTTCATGGTGTTAATACAAAGTTTATGGTGTTGATACAAAGTTTATGGCGTCAATACAAAGTTCGTGGTGTCAATACAAATTTCATGGTGTACATACAAAGTTCATGGTGTACATACAAAGTTTATGGTGAACATACAAAGTTTTGCTACTTACATTATGTCCAGGTCAAAACCACTGAGCCATCATATTACCCATAAATTATGTATCTATCATTTAGATAAATTATTATATATTCACATAGTGTTAGGCTGGTTAATCCAGGGGTTGTCTCATGTGCTTTAATGTGTAGAATACAAAATTATATCCTGGTACTAGGTTAGCCAGAAACGTTTATGTAAATACTTTTTTGCCCAAAAAATGACAAGTATTCTATGATACCTTTATTAGTTAACCAGAAAAATTATATTTGCAGCTTTCAGAGCACAAAGGCGCAGTCGTCAGGAAGGTTTACAAAAAGAATTAGTGAACCAAAAGCACAACATTTAAGAGATGTTACAGCAGGACAAAGATGGGGAGATGCCTCCTAAAGATAAGCCAAGGAAATCAAATTAAGGTTTTTGTCACAAATGGAGGTGAGGTGGAAATGAAAGCTTGGTGATCTGGATTCGGTCTGGTAGAGTCATAAATCCAAGTGTTACATTGAGTCCCATTGTTAAAAACTTGAACATTCTTATCAGAGTGAATTCCTACATTTTTCTCTGTCTATGTAGATCATCCTCGTTTGTAGTTTTTGCTTAGTTTCCCCAATATATGTTCCTCCAGGGCACCTTGTACATTGTATCATGTCACCATATTGGAGGATGTGCATGAAAAGAAACCATGATCTGATAGTCCTGATTTAAGTTGAGTATATGGACTGCATTTGTTGCTAAATGTGGTACAGGTCCTTCATTTTTTACTGTTAAAGGGGTTGTCCACTACTAGTACAATGCCTTCTGAATCCACTTATTTACTTGTTTCCCTCATTGAAAATAATGGACCTTTATTTGCCTCCAGTGCTGCCACCGTTCCAGTGCTGTCGATAACCTCAGCTCAGGGCTCACATGACATTGTGATGAGCCCCACGTCCAAGCAGAACAGACTTCCTCATCCCCACCTTCAGGCCAAACGAGCTATCAACAGAAAGGAGAGCTCTGTTGATAGCTCGTTTGGTCCGAAAGTGGGGATAAGGAAGTCGGTGGTGCTTGGACATGGGGCTCATCACAATGTCATGTGAGCCCTGAGCTGAGGTTATTGACAGCACTGGAACGGTTGCAGCACGGGAGGCGAATAAAGGTCCATTATTTTTAATGAGGGAAACAAGTAATCAAGTGGATTCAGAAGGCATTTTCCTATTAGTGGACAGCCACTTTAAATGTCCTTTGTGCTTTGAAAGCTTGCAAATGTAATTTTTCTGGTTAGCCAATAAAGGTATCACTCCTAGAAGACCAACAATACTTTTGCCATCACATCGATTTGTTAATGTGTAAAACTGCAAAGTGCTTGTAATACCAATTTAGTTAGAATTAAAAATCCTCTCTATTTCAAACTTCAGATTTTTAATCCGTTTGTCTCATTGCCTTGGATGCCAGCCACCCTGCAGCTGTGGCTTAAAGTGGACCAACCACCAGGATTTAACTTCCTGTAAGTCAGTGCAGCAGGTGATTGACGTGCGTAGCATGACATCACTATTTGGGTTTCTTTTTATTCCACCCCTGTGGGCTTGTCTTCCTGCTGTATGCTGATGAGTCTGGATGAGAGGGAGGGGGAGGGGATTCTGCTTACAGCAGAAAGACAAGCCCATGGGGATGAGTGAAAAAACCCAATTAGTGATGTCATGCTGCACACGTCAATAACCTGCTGCACTGATGTATAGGTGGTTACATCCTAGTGGTTGGTTCCCTTTAACATGTGCAGTGCTTACATACTCTTTCCTACAGAGCTTGTAAGCGCTGCTCTGAAACTGGAAAGCTTCAGTGCACCTCCAATTCGCAGAGGTAAAGCTGCCCTTGCACAGTTTGAGCCAGCGATTTAACAATCCTGCTAATCTGAACTGTCGGTCAACTAGTATCAAATTGACCGCCAGCATGAAGAAAGTCAGGATGCAGGGAAACTGTGTTACTGGACATGAAGATTAGAACAAATCTTTAATATACTTCCAATGACAGTAGTAAAAGAACACCCACATTGAGCCGTAAGTACTCTGTCCACTGCCCAATCACTCTGTAGGAGGGAACAGAAGAATTTGTCATCTGATACTGGAAAATGTCATAGCGCCCTGGTGCATCGCCATTTTCATTGAACATCACCGGCGTCCCAGCACTTCCTGCACAGCGAAAGAGAAAGGATCAATATGTTAATCTCTATAGAAGATGTAATTTAGTTTAAAATAAAGATAATGCCCAGTATATAAAGAGGATGTCTTGTACACAAACAGCTCCGTGTAATTCTTTATTTCCCCTGCGGAGGTGCTGTCAGGAAATTGATAACTTGCTGCTTGTTTTGACAGGAAGCATATTGATTCCTGCAAGCTTCTTTATGATGAAATGGACAGTGATAAAAAATGTCTGCATCGAATCACCTGGAACAGGCATGTGAGGAGCTCAGAGACCTAATTACTAATTCAAACTTCTTAAAAAGTTTTTTTAGAAGATGCAATTACATAACAAAAAGGTAGGACAGCATCAATCATGTAACAGGGTAAACGGCAGGACTGATACAATATTAATGACAATGCATAATGAAGGAAATCTTTTTGTAATGGTATTGAGGGTAGAGGAAGGAGTGGAGGCTTTACAGAGATCTCTCTAAGGAGAAGTAGTGAGCTCACCTGGGTGCACATAGGGAGAGGGGTATATACAACTCTGGAATAAATTAAGAGATCACTGCAAAGTGTTCAGTTTCTCTGATTTTTCTCTTTATAAGTATATTTTTGAGTAAAATGTCCATTGTTCTTTTATTCTATAAACTACTGACGACTTGTCTCCGAAATTCAAAGCTAAAACGTTTGTATTTATTTGCAGCAAATGAGAAATCTTCAAAATATAATACATAAACAGAACAGTGCTTTCAGACCTCAAATAATGCAAAGAAAACAAGTTCATATTCATTAAGAAACAACAATACTAATGCTTTAACTCAGGAAGAGTTCAGAAATCAATATTTGGTGGAATAACCATGATCTGTAATCACAAGCTTTCATGTGTCTTGGCACAGCTTTCACGTATCTTGGCAAGTTCATATTCATTTAGAAACAACAATACTAATGTTTTAACTTAGGAAGAGTTCAGAAATCAATATTTGGTGGAATAACCATGATTTGTAATCACAGCTTTCATGCGTCTTGGCTGCTTTCCACCAGTCTTTCACACTGCTTTTGGGTGACCTTATGCCACTCCTGGGACAAAAATGTAAGCAATTCTTCATTGTTTGATGGCTTGTGACTATCCATCTTGCTCTTGATTACATTCCAGAGATTTTCAGTGGGGTTCAGGTCTGGAGATTGGGCTGGCCATGACAGGGTCTTAATGTGGTGCTCCTTCATCCACACATTGATTGACCTGAGACCCAGCCCAGTCTCCAGACCATGGTTATTCCACCAAATACTGATTTCTGAACTCCTCCTGAGTTAAAACATTAGTATTGCGGTTTCTAAATGAATATGAACTTGTTTTCTTTGCGCTATTTGTGGTCTAAAAGCACTGTTCTGCTTATTTATTATTATTTTGAAGATTTCTCATTTGCTGCAGATAAATATAGAATTTTTAGCTTTGAATTTGGGATACAGGTTGTCAGTAGTTTATAGTATAAAAGAACAATGGACATTTTACTCAAGGATATACTTATAAAGAGAAAAATCAGAGAAACTGAAAATTTTGCAGTGGTTTCTTTAATTTTTTTCCAGAGCTGTATATGTATGTATTCGAGACAAAATATATAGATATTTTATCAGGTTAGGGTGGGAAACGGATGAATGTGGGGGGTGAATTCTATCCACAGAGTTGAGATTTTAATAAATGTTTTGCCCAGTAAAATATTACATAGCTTCTCAGGAATCGTAATCTTTTTGGCTAGAAATATGATGAGCCCTAAATTGAGCGTAAGTCTGGCTTCACACCACAGTTTTGTTCCTGCCTGTGGGATCCTGTTTTTTGCAGAACCCAACAGACAGGAACGGACAGGTTCGAATTGGTAACTCCGGATGCCATTTCTGTGTCCGGATCCATGATTTTGAGGGATCCAGACACAGAAAGAGCTGGGGGGGCCTGAGCCAGGCAAGTGTTGTTCGCGCTGTTACTTTCACTTTAGCAGTGTATCTACATACACTATCTACATACACCGCTAAAGTGAAATTAAAGAAAGGAATGGTTAAAAATAAATGCTCAACCTGTCCACAGAGTGTCCTGAGATGCGCGGCATCCACCTCCGATGGCTTAGGGATCTTAATCAGCTGACCGGGAAAGGGCGGGGCAACCCGATTAGCTGATGTGTCACACGACCGCATCAGCAGAGTTTAAATCACCCGCCCACCGCATGGTTTTGGCGGGCATACGATTTAAACCGTGCTAATGCGGTCATGTGACACATCAGCTGATCGGTTTGCCCCGCCCCTTCCTGGTCAGCTGATTAAGGTCCTTAAGCCATTGGAGGTGGCTGCCACGCATCGCTGGACACTCGACGGACAGGTGAGCATTTATTTTTTTATTTTTAACCATTCATTTAATTTCATTTTAGCAGTGTATGTAGATAGTGTATGTAGATACAATGCTAAAGTGAAATTGCGGGAACAGAGCAGTTTTAGCATGCTCAGTACACTAAACCTGGATCCGGGAAATGTTCCGATTTTTTCCCGGATCCAGCAACCATAGACTCCCACGCTATGTATACCAGATTCGTTTCCGTCTAGTTTGATCTGTTTTTTTCACCAGAAATTGCAGTCTCCGATTTTGGGGTTGGGGAAAAAACAGGACAGAAACGAATCCGGGACTGAACTGGCAGAATCGGATGTCAATTTATGGCCAATCCGGCACCATAGGGCTACATGGGAGGCAATACAGGATCCTGTTCTGTCCTTTTTGAAAAAGGACAGAACAGGATCCCAAAAAACGTGGTGTGAAGCCATCCTTATGTAGTAGGGAGACTCAAAGGTCATGGCGGAGTATACATTACAAAGGCACAATACTCTCAAATTAGAGAGATAAAATCTTAAAACACACAAAGGTTAATGCAGACCGACGCATTTCCAACATAGTCGTTAAAGTGGTTGTGCCACAAATAATATCTACATACTCATATATTCTGTGATCCCGAGCTGTAATGTCTGTATACTCTTATATTCTGTGATCCCTGGCTGTAATCTCTGCATACTCTTATATTCTGTGATCCCCGGCTGTAATGTCTGTATAATCTTATATTCTGTGATCCCCGGCTGTAATGTCTGTATACTCTTATAGTCTGTGATCCCCGGCTGTAATCTCTGTATACTCTTATATTCTGTGATCCCCGGCTGTAATGTCTGTATAATCTTATATTCTGTGATCCCCAGCTGTAATGTCTGTATACTCTTATATTCTGTGATCCCCGGCAGTAATGTCTGTATACTCTTATATTCTGTGATCCCGAGCTGTAATGTCTGTATACTCTTCTATTCTGTGATCCCCGGCTGTAATGTCTGTATACTCTTATATTCTGTGATCCTCAGCTGTAATATCTGTATACTCTTATATTCTGTGATCACCGGGTGTAAGTTCTGTATACTCTTATATTCTGTGATTCCCGGCTGTAATGTCTGTATACTCTTATATTCTGTGATCCCCAGCTATAATGCCTGTATACTCTTATATTCTGTGATCCCCAGCTGTAATGTCTGTATACTCTTATATTCTGTGATCACCGGGTGTAAGGTCTGTATACTCTTATATTCTGTGATCCCCGGGTGTAAGGTCTGTATACTCTTATACTCTGTGATCTTCAGCTGTAATGTCTGTATACTCTTATATTCTGTGATCTCCAGCTGTAATGTCTGTATACTCTTATATTCTGTGATCCCCGGCTGTAATGTCTGTATACTCTTATATTCTGTGATCCCCGGCTGTAATGTCTGTATACTCTTATATTCTGTGATCCTCAGCTGTAATATCTGTATACTCTTATATTCTGTGATCACCGGGTGTAAGTTCTGTATACTCTTATATTCTGTGATTCCCGGCTGTAATGTCTGTATACTCTTATATTCTGTGATCCCCAGCTATAATGCCTGTATACTCTTATATTCTGTGATCCCCAGCTGTAATGTCTGTATACTCTTATATTCTGTGATCACCGGGTGTAAGGTCTGTATACTCTTATATTCTGTGATCCCCGGGTGTAAGGTCTGTATACTCTTATACTCTGTGATCTTCAGCTGTAATGTCTGTATACTCTTATATTCTGTGATCTCCAGCTGTAATGTCTGTATACTCTTATATTCTGTGATCCCCGGCTGTAATGTCTGTATACTCTTATATTCTGTGATCCCCGGGTGTAAGGTCTGTATACTCTTATACTCTGTGATCCCCTGTTGTAATGCCTGTATACTCTTATATTCTGTGATTCCCGACTGTAATGTCTGTATACTCTTATATTCTGTGATCCCCGACTGTAATGTCTGTATCCTCTCTTGCTCCTCCCCCCTCCACCCAGGTGCTGTGGCATATTCCACCTGTTCCTGCATGTTTCGACTCATCCATTACACAGGGGCACATTTATAAGAATATCTCAGGACAGGAACATTTTTTTAACACATCCAATTGTGAAAATTATTTTTATGCTGAGATCTATTCATTAAAATAGATAATTGGTTGTGGTACAAACCCGTTAATTCATTGTTTAGGTTAAAAAACCACGTGCATATGGCGCCTTATGTCATATCCTCTATGTCATGAAACTAAAATAGACAAAAGGCGCACATAGGGTTTCTCTGTGACAATTTCCAATAGGTGTTAAGTGTAGGGTTCTCATCTTTAGGGGTTGTGTTCAGCCACAACCACTACACACGCTTGTAATAAAGATCCACAGCTGCTGAAGATCCCTGGTATTCAGATCATGCAGGATGGAGACGGAAAGGGCAAAACACTACACTGTAGAGAATAAAGTATTAACAAATTAAATTGATTCATTGCTACATGCTTCACTTTGAAACTTGTAGCAATAATTCAATTTCATTTGTTAATATTTTATTCTCCGAGGCCTGTCTTTATCCAGGCAGCGTGATGTTTTGCCCTTTCTGTCTCCATCCTGCATGATCCTATATGTCATTTGTAATGAGGGAACCAATCATAGGAAACATTTGTGGGATAAAGACAGAACCTGGACAAAAATCAATATAAATAAATTCATAAATTGATATATGTATTTGTAATGATCGGTTATGTCTTTTCTAAAGTTTAGATATGAGGGATCCACTATGCTTCTCGATTGAGGTGTTTTCTCCTGTGGTCACCACCTCGTATTGGTGGAGTAACACATTTGATTCCTTTGATTTTGATGTTTCTCAGAAAACTACCGTATATACTCGCGTATAAGCCGAGTTTTTCAGCCCAAAAATTGGGCTGAAAAGTCCCCCCCTCGGCTTATACGCGAGTCAGACAGGACCCCCTCACTGTTTGGCGCCCCCACCTCACAAGATGGCACCCCCCGCATGCAGCGCTGCGCATATACATTACCAGGCTATCAGCTGTCACCCTCCGGTGGCGATTCGCGGCTCCCGGCTCCGGCTTCCATCTTCATCTCTGTCTTCTTGCATGTCACATGACCGGTCGGCGTCGCGATGAGCCCCGGCCACAAAGCAGGAAGACAGAGATGAAGATGGAAGCCGGAGCCAGGAGCCGCGAATCGCCACCGGAGGGTGACAGCTGATAGCCTGGTAATGTATATGCGCAGCGCTGAATGCGGGGGGGGGCCATACTGTGAGGTGGGGGCGCCAAACAGTGAGGGGGGCCAGTGTAATACCCCTGGGGCTGCTGTGTACTACCCCTGGGGCTGCTGTGTACTACCTCTGGGGCTGCTGTGTACTACCCCTGGGGCTGCTGTGTACTACCCCTGGGGCTGCTGTGTACCACCCCTGGGGCTGCTGTGTACTACCCCTGGGGCTGCTGTGTACTACCCCTGGGGCTGCTGTGTACACCCCTGGGGCTGCTGTGTACACCCCTGGGGCTGCTGTGTATACCCCTGGGGCTGCTGTGTATACCTCTGGGGCGGCTGCTGTAATAATGCTGGGGTCTGTATATACCACTGGGGAGGCTGCTGTATACCACTGGGGCTGTATATACCTCTGGGGCTGCTGTGTACTACGTAAGGGCTGCTGTATACTACCCCTGGGGCTGCTGTATACCCCTGGGGCTGCTGTATACCCCTGGGGCTGCTGTGTATACCCCTGGGGCTGCTGTGTATACCCCTGGGGCTGCTGTGTATACCCCTGGGGCTGCTGTATATACCTCTGGGGCTGCTGTGTACTACCTAAGGGCTGCTGTATACCACTGGGGCTGCTGTATATACTGCTGGGGCCTGCATACCACTGGGGAGGCTGCTGTATACTACCACTGGGGGGGCCTGTATACCACACTGCTGGGGGCTGTATACCTGTGCTGGGGTCCACCCTCGGCTTATACACGAGTCAATAGGTTTTCCCAGGTTTTGGGGGCAAAAGTAGGGGATCGGCTTATACACGGGTCAGCTTATACACGAGTATATACGGTACTTTGTGGCAGCTGAACAAAGTGTCCCGGGGGATCTTTCCTTTTGAAAAATTCAAGGAATTGAACGTGTTAATTCACAATACAAGGTGGTGACCACAGGAGAAAACTCCTCAATCGAAAAGCACGGTGGATCCTTTCGCTACTAGATCTACCTTTGGTCTAAACATTAGACAAGGCATAACTGATCATTACAAATAAATATATTATTATATTTTATAATTATTTTTGTTCAGGATCTGCCTTAATCCTACAAAAGTGTTTCCAATGATTGGGTTTCTCATCACTCATGACAGAGAGGATATGATATAAGATGCCATATGCACATGGTTTTTCACTCTACCCAATGACTAAGGACAATGTCTGAAACGCGTAGGTCTGCATTAACCTTGGTGTGTACTAGGATTTTATCTCTTTAATATGAGAGTATTTTGCCCTCTATGCCTTACTATTTTTTATAGATTTTGTATAAAAGATGATCTTAAGAAGACACAATTGCTGGATTCCTCCTTCCCCTTTCTTTGAGCTTCTCCTGATGGCCCTATCGAAATCTGCTGCAATGTCTCTTCGGTAACAGGGTGAGCTGACATTTCTCTTTTTCGTTATACATTACAAAGAGTATATATAATGCCATAGATTCTGAACCAAACACTAATTGGGGCATGTACACACGTCCGCATTTCAGGGTCGTGCAACGCACTGAGATTTCTGGACTACCTGCACATCTACGATCCCAACTTATCCCCTTATTTGCCTATTAGGCTGTTAGTTTTGGTCAGGAGATCGACCCTAAATAGATAGTGGAATCTGTGTCTGGACCCTACACAGACAGTGAATTTGGCGTTCTAACCCGATACATACAGTGGAATCGGCGTCCCGTCCCTACACAGACAGTGGAATCAGCATCCAGTCCCTACACAGACAGTGGAATCAGCGTCCAGTCCCTACACAGACAGTGGAATCAGCGTCCAGTCCCTACACAGACAGTGGAATCGGCGTCCGGTCCCTATAAAGACAGTGGAATCGCCGTCCGGACCCTACACAGACAGTGGATTTGGCATCCGGACCCTACACAGACAGTGGAATCGCGTCCGGATCCCTACACAGACAGTGGAATGGCATCCGGCCCTACACAGACAGTGGAATCGGCATCCGGTCCCTACACAGACAGTGGAATCGGCATCCGGTCCCTACACAGACAGTGGATGGCTCCGGATCCCTACACAGACAGTGGAATGGCGTCCGGACCCTACAAGACAGTGGAATCGGCCGTCCGGATCCCTGCACAGACAGTGGAATCGGAGTCCAGGACCCTACACAGACAGTGGAATTGGCATCCGGACCCTACACAGACAGTGGAATCAGGTCTCCGGGGAAACATCTTACACAGACAGTGGAATCAGCATCCGGTCTCTACACAGAGAGTGGATTTGGAGTCCGGAACCTACACAGACAGTGGAATCGGCATCTGATCTCTACACAGTCAGTGGATCCATCCTAATCCCATAGATCTATAGGGGGATCATGAATGCATTAATTTGGGTCTTGGAAAATTGTGTAAAATCCCTGTAGAAGTAATATATTTACAATGAGGTTTTTTTATTTAAGGGAGGTAGTTTTTATATTTCGGGCAAAACTTTCATTTTAATTATAACTTTGGGATCATATTGGACAGTAGGTCTAAGATCTGAATAAAACTTCTGTGAGGTAAGCGGCGAGGTGAACATTTGCCCTTAGGGGTCACACTTGATTGTAAAAATAATGGTTGGAAAGGAGAAGATGCCAGCAGCGCCCTCCGTACTAATAACAAACCCAATACTGCAAGGTCAAGAAGGCAATCTCAGCCAAAGACTAATGTTGTCCCTTAAGAATCTTACGTCGTAATTATGGAGCTGTAACTACATTACCTTGGGTGGATTATATCGGATTACCATTCCCCATGGGCCAAAAAGTTTCCAGCCCGGCATTCACCACAGAAACACGTAAACTAGAGAAATAAGTCAAATTCTTGCCATTAAAGTTAACTCTGCGGATGTATTGTAAGAGCAGCTTCCCGTCCACTGGATCCATCCTCTCACAGACCCCAAGGCTCCCGGCACAAAGGTCGATGTGCATGTTGTGTATTGCGTGAGCCATGGCGTACACCGCATCAATTACAAACTGGACTTTTCCCTCCTGTTCATACACGGAGTCTCTGGCAATCCTCTCCTCTCCTGCAATTAAAAATAAATAGGACACTGGTTGAAAGGGTTTGAAAAATGACCACCACTTGTCACTGAGTATCTCCTGTTATTAGGAGACTTGTGATGGCTCTGGAATCTGAGCTCACATCAATTTGTCAGACTCTGGATTTTAAATGTGTTTTCTTTCTTTTGAGCATGCATGGGTCAATAACTCTTTCTTAGCGGATTGTTCCTGGTCATTTCCATCTCAGCTGCTGCCGGTTTGTGACCACTCCCATTCCTTTTTAAATAGTCTCATGTCCTATCTCCTGTTGCCAGTAATAGATTCATTTATTCTGACCATGGTAGGGAGGAAGTCTCTGGTAACCTCTGGAGTTCTGCTGCTGGAGCTTTGTTGTTGGAGTCGTGTCACCTGCAGTCCTGGTGTTTGCTGCAGCATTGCAATTTGCTTTGTATACTTATTTTCTATGTTTCCCTGTCTATCTACTTTCCTCTGGGTATTATTACATCTAATGTACTCACTGGCAACTAGATAGGGTGAGAAGAGGGCCAGCTCAGAGACTAGGCACTGACAGCGGCGGGGAAGGGGAGGGAAGGACCCACTTAGGGATGTTAGGGGAGCTCAGGGACCAGATACAGGTTAGTGTCAGGAGGTGTCCCATGTTCGCTCCCTATCGGGGTCTTCCTCTGTCCCTTGTCTATGCATGACACCACTATTCTCACCTCCTCCACACTGCGAAAACTCATGAACCCCCCCTAAATTCATACTTTCTCTACATAAAAGGCAATGAACTGTTTTACACTAGATTTTCCTCAGAGGTCAAGCGACTGTCCAGATCCACCTCACTCCCCATATTAAACAAGATTGTTTTTTTAAAAAGATGAATGATAACATTATTCAGAATTTATAAATTAAAGTAGAATTTTTTTCTGTCATCTTTTACCAATATGATATTACTCACATGTGTCTGTACCTTATATGTTCAATAACTATAATGACCTACTCTGAAAAAGCTTATTAGGTCCTTAAAAATATATGGGCATTTTTTGTATATATTGTCATCTATTTTGGTTACCGTTGGTGAAGATCAACTCACAGGACTCGATCTATAGGTGACATCTTTTACCTGGAGCTTCAAGAACCCACCTCTTATCTGATGGCATCACCTGCTGCACCTTTTAGTAGCCAGTGTTGTGCAATGATCAAACAGATAATCAAAAGAAGAGCCAAGGATACCATCAGGTAAGACGTTACTTTCAGGGATCTTATCCACGAGCCTCAGATCACAGACGATGGATCGGGTGTTGCGAAGTAAAGTCCAACCTACTCTAATTTGGGGCTAAACAGAGGATTCCGTACTTACCGTAATATCTCTTTCTTGTAGCTTCATTGGGGGGGGCACAGAAAATAATGAAATGTATGCTGGCGGTAGCAGAATACAACCACAGTCTCCCTATGTCCCCAACAATTTGCAATTTTATTTCTTGAAAACTTTTACATTTTTGGGTTTCTGCAGAATTTTTTTTATCTCTGATCAGCTGCAGAATAAGTCAACCGAGAATCCATCAGTGAGCTCGTTCTGATCATTTGTAAGTCTTTTATCTGTCTTTTCTGAGCTCCTCTTAGATGATTAATGACCACAGACCACATGAAAGCTGAGCTGAACTTCTCTGTGGTCATAAAGCATCTTAGAAGTGCACATAAATAAACAGAAGAGTTACAAACTCACTGATAGATTCTCATTTAATCTAATCTCCAGCCAGCAATAGGCTATAGAACAGGGGTAGAGAACTCCAGGCCTCGATTGCCGCACACAGTACAGGTTTTCAGGATTTCCTTAGCATTGCACAGGGCTTGGAATCATCACCAGTCCAGGAGATTAAATTACCAACTGTCAAATACTAAGGAAATCCTGAAAACCAGGGCTATTGTGGCCCTCGAGGCCTGGAGCTCCCTGCCATAGAATGTGGAGGCAATAAAAGACAAATAATGCAATACATTTAATCACCAGATGGGTACCCGATGCTATCCTATCAGGAGGGCGGTGACCTTTAAATAGGAGCGGGCTCTGTGGCGCTGGGGGGTGGCGGCCGTCTCCCCCTTCATACGCTCTGTCCCGTGTGCTCTCTCCCTCTTGCTGTCTTCTCCCCTCATGTGCCCACTCCTTTGAGCTGTCACTCCCTTGTGCGCTCTCCCTTGTGTGCTGTCTCTCTCCCCTGTGCCATCTTCTTCCTTCATGTGCTCTCTCCTTTGAACTGTCTCCCCTTCGTATGCTCTCCCCCCATGCCCTCGCCCCCTGTGCACTCTTGCTTCCCCCTGTGTGCGCTGTCTCCCCTTGTGCTGTCTCTCACCCCATGGGCTTTTCCCCCCACTGTACTGTTTCTCCCCACTGTGTACTATCTCTGCCCCCCTGCGCGCTCGACCCCCCCCCTTGCTTTGTCTCTTCCCCTTGTGCACTCTCTTCACTGTGTGTTGTCTCTCCCTCCTACAGGCTCTTTCGTCGCCGTGTGCTCTCTCCCCCCTTGTGCTGTCTCTCCCTCTGTGCGCTCTCTCTCCTTACTGTGCACTTTCGCACCGCAGTGAGGTAGTGGGGTGCGTCACACAGCAGCCATATTTGTTTACTCAAGTGTCCAAAAATGGCAGCCGCATGAGTAAGTGTGCATGGTGATCAGCGACAGTTGCAGTTGGCGGCAGTAGTGGGAGAGGACCATGCGTGCAATGTGCCAGTACTGCCAGTGTGCATCATATTTGCACATTCATCCTTGGCCGCCGCAGTGCCGCTGACACGGGATAAGAGACCATCCTGACGCCGGAGGTTGAAGACAGACAGAACAAAACATGTATGTAAGCAGATACCCGATTACAAAGGTACATTTTTAGCCCAAAATACATGCATTAAGTAAAAAAATGTCCATATTTTGTAGACTTTGAAATTTATGTTACAGACTATTACCTCCTCTGAGGTCCAGGTACAGAACACATATATACCAAAGCTACATTTAATTGCACAGTAAACTCTGCTGTTATGATTGCAGACACATATAATAGTTCACATCATTACTGTAGGAAATATGGAGGAAGAGTAACATAAATATCAAAAATACCCGTGCATTTTCTCCTGGCCTCTTCTATCTGAGCAGTGGATCGAGTTAATTTGCACTTAAAATCATCTTCCCAAAATTCTGCAAACCATATATTGCGTCGATTGTTCTCCAGCGTCCGGCTCATAAAATACTGATCGAATCCTAAAGAAGGGGAAAAAAAGTAACGTTTAGACATGATAATTAAGAGAAATAAAAAGTTTACTAATAGCGACACTGGTTACTTACCATCAATAGATGCTCTTTTTGGTAGAATTGTCACCGCGCCTTCAGCGACTTCTTCCAGACTCAGGACAGGAGATGTCTTGGATCCCCAGCTGTCTGAACCGACCCACAAAAAATGACCTGTCTGGTTGGCTCGCTGGGCGGCTTCTAGGACACGTCTACGTGAAGAAAAAGGATTATTTCAGTTAAGGAGAATGATCTTCAACAAAGAAACGTATCAACCTGACAGCAGAGGACAGGGAAATTACTAACTTGATGTCATCTTCATTGGCAAAGATAATGATGCCTCGGGCGTTAGGTGTCTCCAGCAGCCGGCGAATGACTTTGTCAAACTCTCCAGGACGCGGCTCTCGTGGGATTTTTATAGACTGAGCGATGCAAACGCCTCCTGCAGGATAAAGCAAGGACGTGTCATGTCCATGTGTTACAAGGTGAATTATATTTGTGTCACTTTCTAGCAGGGGCGGAACTACACTGGTGCAACTGGTGCAGCTGCACCAGGGCCCCGACCGGCTAGGGGCCCCTTCAAGCCTGGAGGGGGACCCCCATCCGACCCCCGCAAGCCGCCGTCAGAGGAGAGGAGGGTCAGGCAAGGGAAGCAGAGAGCTTCCTGCTTCCCTTGCCTGATCCCGCCCCTCCTCTCTTCTGCCTCTCCGGCCCGTAGGACGGCTGCAAACAGCCGGCGCGGCTCACCAGGTAGGGGACCACCGCGCCGGCGGCCCCCAGCAGCGTCTACCCCCCTCCATCGGGCCGCGCCGACGGCCAGTAGCACATCCCCCCCGGTCCTGCACCAGGGCCCCAGGGGTCACGGTCCGCCCTGCTTTCTAGACTGAAAATGTCTACTTATGTAGTTAGCAGGAACGCACCGGCTTCACGAGAGATCTGTACGAAGGCTTCTACTCCGCTTTCTCCATAGTTGCCCTCTGATGCCAGCGTGGATACATAGTTCCATCCAAGGGCTTTAACGATGTCCACCATGGCCTGTGCCTGGTACGAGTCGGGTGGGACCACACGAGAGAAGTAATCATACCGGTTATTATCACTGAGCTCCGGGGCGGTGGAAGCGTAACTTATTTGTGGGATCTGGAAGAGATGATAGAACAGAAAGTCAACAAAATACTGCCACATTGAAAAGTCCTGACCTGTCAGTTCCATAGAAGTTAATGGAGCGGTGGTGGTGGTGATAAAAAGTTTGGGGTCACTTAGAAATGTCTTTATTTTTGAAAGAAAGGCTTTTTTTTTTCAATGAAGTTAACATTAAAAGAATCAGTAATACACTCTATACATTGTTAATGTGGTAAACGACTATTCTAGCTGCAAACGTCTGGTTTTTAATGCAATATATACACAGATGTAAAGAGGCCCATTTCCAACAACCACCACTCGAGTGTATTATTGGTACATTGTGTTTGCTAACTGTGTAAGGCTAAGGGCCACTTTACACACACCAACTTATCTGTCCAACTTCTGAACAACTTGCTGGTTGCAGTGAAATCATGGATACATTGTTCCATTTTTTAGCTGTGTACAAATGGAACAATGTGTCCATGATTTCACTGCAACCAGAGATCTGTTCAGAAGTTGGTGTGTGTAAAGCGGCCCTAATGGATGAAAACCCTTGCACAAGTATGTTAGCACAGCTGAAAACAGTTTGGCTGATTAGAGAAGCTATAAAACTGAACTTCCTTTGAGCTAGTTGAGAGTCTGGAGCATTACATTTGTTTGTTCTATGAAACTCTCAACATGGCCAGAAAAAGAGAACTTTCCTGTGAAACTCGACAGTCTATTCTTGTTCTTAGAAATGAAGGCTATTCCATGCGAGAAATTGCCAAGAAACTGAAGATTTCCTACAACAGTGTGTACTACTTCCTTCAGAGGAGAGCACAAACGGGACTCTAACCAGAGTAGAAAGAGAAGTGGGAGGCCCCGCTGCACAACTGAGCAACAAGACAAGTACATTAGAGTCTCTAGGTTGAGAAATCGATACCTCACAGCTCCTCACCTGGCAGCTTCATTAAATAGTACCCGCAAAACGCCAGTGTCAATGTCTACAGTGAAGAGGCGACTCCGGGATGCTGGCCTTCAGGGCAAAGAAAAAGCCATATCTGAGACTGGCTAAAAAAGGAAAAGATTAATATGGGAAAAGAACACAGACATTGGATAGAGGAAGATTGGAAATAAGTTTTATGGACAGACGAATCAAAGTTTGAGGTGTTTGGATCACACAGAAGAACATTTGTGAGACGCAGAAGAACTGAAAAGAAAAAAGTGCCCATCAAGCCAATCCAACTTGTGGAAGGGGGTTCAGGAAGCAAGGGGGGAAATTTCTCCAGATGATCTCAGCAAATTAACAGCTAAAATGCCAAAGGTCTGCAATGCTGTAATTGCTGCAAAGGGAGCATTCTTTGACGAAAGCAAAGTTTGAAGGATAAAATTATTTCAAATAAAAATCATTATTTCTAACCTTGTCAATGTCTGGACTATTCATTTTGCAACTCATTTGAGAAATAAAAGTGTGAGTTTTCATGGAAAACACAAAATTGTCTGGGTGACCCCAAACGTTTGAACGATAGCAGGGGCAGACCTAATACTACTTGTGCAGCTGGTTCAATGACCCGGGGCCCCGAGCTGGTAGGGGGCCCCCCAAGGCTCCAGCACCTCTGGCTCTATCCACATGGCTAATTTGAAAACTATACAAATTAGCCATGTGTGGAGCCAGGGCCGGCGTCAGCACCCGGCACACACGGTAAATGCCGGGGCCCAGATTGCTGAGGGAGGGCCCACTGGGCCCCTGAGCGCTCAGCGCCGTATACTTGGCCCCTAACAGGTGCCCCTGAGCGCTGTGCCCACACGTTACCCTCGGGGGCTCCTGAGCACTGCCCCCACACCTCACCCTCATGGGCCCTCTTAGGCGCTGCCTCCCCCTCTCTACCTTCAATCCTTAGCGGCAACCGCTGATCTCAGACTCAGCCTGTAATGTAGTGAGAGCTGCAGCTGCTCTATATCCTGTATCGAAGCACACACAGGAAATAGAGCAGCTGCAGCTCTCACTACATTACAGGCTGAGTCTGAGATCAGTGGCTGCCGCTAAGGTTAGAAGGGAGAGATGTAGAGGCAGCGTTAAGGGTGCTCCTGAGGGTGAGGTGTGGGAGCAGTGCTCAGGGGCCCCTGAGGGTGAGATGGGGGGGCAGCGCTCAGGGGCTTCCCGAGGGTGAGGTGCGCAGCAGCGCTCAGGGGGTCCTGATGTGGGGCATCGCTCAGGGGCCTCCGAGGGTGAGCTATGAAGGCAGCTTAAGGTGGCCCCCGTGGGTGAGGTGTGGGAGCAGCGCTCAGGGGCCCCCCCAAGGGTGAGGTGTGGGGCAGCACTCAGGGGGCGCCCAGCGTGGGGCAATGCTCAGCGGTCTCCGAAGGTGAGGTGTGGGGGCAGCGCTCAGGAGCCCCCCCGAAGGTGAGATGTGGGGGCAGCTCTCAAGGGCCCCCGAGAGTGAGGTGTGGGGCAGCAATGAGGGGGCCCCGGTGTGGGGAAGTGCTCAGAGGCCCCCGAGGGTGAGGTGTGGGGGCAGCACTCAGGGGCCCCCGAGGTTGAGGTGTGGGGCAGCGCTCAGGGTCCCCTGGGGGTGAGGTGCGGTGGGGAGGCAACACTCACAGGGCTCCTGGGGATGGGCTGGGGTGTGGGGCAGCGCTCAGGGGCCCTGTCAGGGGCAAATTACACCCAGGGGGAGACAGGTACTGGGGGAAGACAGGTGCAGGGGGGTGACAGGTGCAGGGGGAGACAGTGTGCAAGAGGGAGACAACATGCAGGGGAGAGACAGGTACTGGGGGTAGACAGTATGCAGGGGAGAGACAGGTACTGGGGGTAGACAGTGTGCAGGTGGTTAGACAGTATGCAGGGGATATGGAGGATGGAGAGACCAGGGGGACGGAGGATGGAGGGAGCAAGGCAATGGAGGATGAGAGACCAGGGGATGGAGGATGGAGAGACCAGAGGGATGAAGGATGGAGGGAGCAGGGGATGGAGAGACCAGGGGGATGGAGGATGGAGAGACCAGGGGGATGGAGGGAGCAGGGGATGGGGGATGGAGGGCACAGGGGGGATGGAGGATGGAGGGAGCAGGGGGATGGAGGAGCATGGATGGAGGATGGAGAGACCAGGGGATAGAGATGCAAGGAGCAGGGGGATGGAGTATGGAGGGAGCAGGGGATGGAGGATGGAGGGTGCAGAGGGATGAGAGTTCAGGGGATGGAGGGAGCAGTGGGATGGAAGATAGAGGGAGCAGGAGGATGGAGAGATCAGGTGGATGGAGAGAGCAGGGGGATGGAGGATGGAGAGACCAGGGGGATGAGGATGGAGGGAGCAGGGGGATGGAGAGATCAGGGAGATGGAGGATGGAGGGAGCAGGGGGATGGAGGATTGAGAGACCAGGGGATGGAGGATGGAGGAAGCAGGGGATGGAAAATGGAGAGACCAGGGGGATGGAAAAAGGAGGAAGCAGGGGAATGGAGGATGGAGGGAGCAGGGGGTGGAAATTATGTGTTTTGGGTAGCACAGTCGTGCGGTCCACCAGTCACATGCTAAGTTTCAAATTTTTTGTTCCCCGATCTCGGTCACATATACATGCTGTCTGTCCCTTTTTTTGAAAAACGAGCAGGGGGAGGGAGGTGGAGGGAGCATGGGATAGAGGATGGAGAGACCAGGGAGATGGAGAATGCAGGGAGCAGGGGAAATGGAGTATGGAGCCCCTGCGACAGGGTGGCCACAGGTAGGAACTGCAGCCAGGCAGGTGGAGACAGGTTACACACAAACCACCTTCAAACATACACCCACCGATACAAGACCCAGCCCTGGAGCCCGGGACTCTAGGTGGGCAAGGGGTGGTAGGGCCAGTCACAAGTGGGTGGGATGTAGGTCAGGTGATAGACCAGGTACAAAAGGGGGAAATAGGAAGTAGTTAGTCAGTAGGCCAGAGGGTGCCGAAGAGAAAGACCAGGACAAAGAGACTTCCCTGAAGGTTGCGGGCTCCATGGAGGCGCAGAATCCTGCAAAGCACAGTCCCCTGGGAGAGGAAGCCCGCTCCACAACCTGTAACCCAAGGGAAGGGGAGAGACCAGACAAGTGCAGCTGGGTCTGAGGAAAATGGCAGCAGTGACAGAGGACGACTGGCGGGAAGGATCCCCTGACGTACACGGTAGTTACACGGGTAGGAAAGAGCCCGGTGTTCCCCTGCAACATAGGGACACCCAAGGCTAGGCTGGGACCACAGAGTCGGTCTGAGGTGACCGAAGCTATACGGCGGATCACATACACACCGACGGGGAGTTCAGATTCCAGGTCTGATCTTCCAACACAGGTGCGGAGGGTTCAGCAACAGATAGGACCCAGGCTTGCTACCCACACACCAGGGGGAAGCCAAACAAGGAACCGAGTTGTCACCACACTGCACACGGGAGGAGAAGTGAGGAAAGCCTGAAAGGTATCAGAGAGAGAGAAGGGTCTCAGAAGAAAACTTGGCTGCAGAGGGTTAAGTGACTGTCTGGAGTTATCTGTGTAAAAGTAACTGTACTGTGTACTGTAAGGAAGAACTTGCAAGTAAAACCCAGTGAACCCTGCTCCAGTCTCCCGTGTGTGATTCCCTGCAGAACTGTTATATACATTTCACACCTTGTCAGAAGCCCGACCCACGGCGGGCTCATCCATCTAGATGCAGCAGCATCCATCCATCCTCCTGGCAGAAGTAAGCAGCAGCGGTGGTCCCCTCACTGACCACAACCCGTGGGTGGCATCACAACAATCCCTGTAAATAACCCCTTTTGCTTGTGGGCTCGGGACACGGTTCGGACCAAGACTGACGAGATAACCCCGTGATGCCCCGGTCCGGTACCGAGTACCTCGTCCCAGTGGGCTCCACAGAGGGAGCAGGGGGATGGAGGGAGCAGGGGGATGGATTATGGAGGGCGCAGATGGATGGAGGGAGCATGGGATGGAGGATGGAGAGACCAGGGGGATGGAGAATACAGGGAGCAGGGGGATGGAGTATGGAGGGAGAAGGGGGATGGAGAGACCAGAGAGAGGAGAATAGAGGGAGCAGGGGATGCAGGATGGAGGGCACAAGGGGATGGAGAGATAAGGATGGAGGAGCAGGGGGATGGAGTATGGAGGGAGTAGGGGGATGGAGGATGGAGGGAGCAGTGTGAATGGAGGTGGAGGGTGCAGAGGGCTGGAGGAGATCAGGGGGATGGAGGGAGCAGATGGGATGGAAGATGGGGGAGAGGGGAATGGAGGAGAGTCAGGTGTATGGAGAGAGCAGGGTGGTGGAGGATGGAGAGACCAGAGGGGATTGAGGATGGAGGGAGCAGGGGGTAATAGAGAGACAGGAGGATGAGAGAGACCAGGGGATGGAGAAGGAGGGAGAAGAGGGGATGCAGATGAGGAGATCAGGGGATGGAAGAGGAGGCAGGGGGATGGAGGATGGAGAGGAGAGGGGATGGAGTATGAAGGGAGCAGGGGGATGGAAGATGGAGGGAGCAGGGGGATGGAAGATGGAGGGCGCAGAGGGATGGAGAGATCGGGGGATGGAAGGGAGCAGTGGGATGGAGAGATCAGGGATGGAGAAACAGGGGGATGAAGGATGGAGAGACCAGGGGGTGGAAAAAGGAGGAAGCAGGGGGATGAGGAGGGAGCAGGGGGATGGAGAATGCAGGGAGCAGGGGATGGAGTATGAAGGGAGCAGGGGGATGGAAGATGGAGGGAGCAGGGGGATGGAGGATGGAGGGCGCAGAGGGATGGAGAGATTGGGGGATGGAGGGAGCAGTGGGATGGAGAGATCAGGTGGATGGAGAGAGCAGGGGGATGAAGGATGGAGAGACCAGGGGATTGAGGATGGAGGGAGCAGGGGGATGGAGAGATTAGGTGGATGGAGAGACCAGGGGGATGGAAGATGGAGGAAGCAGGGGGAAGGAGGATGGAGAGACCAGGGGGATGGAAAAAGGAGTGAGCAGGAGGATGGAGGGCACAGGGGGATGGCGAGATCAGAGGGATGGAGGGAGCAGGGGGATGGAGGATGGAGAGATCAGGGGGATGGAGAATGCAGGGAGCAGGGGGATGGAGAGCACAAGGGGATGGAGAGATCAGAGGGATGGAGGATGGAGGGACAAGGGGGATGGAGAGATCAGAGGGATGGAGGGAGCAGGGGGATGGAGGGAGAAAGGGGATGGAGGATGGAGAGACCAGAGGGATGGAGAATAGAGGGAGCAGGGGGATGGAGAGCACAAGGGGATGGAGAGATCAGAGGGATGGAGGATGGAGGGACAAGGGGGATGGAGGGAGCAGGGGGATAGAGAGACCAAGGGGATGGAGAATTGAGGGAGCTGGAGGATGGAGGACACAGGGGGATGGAGAGATCAGAGGGATAGATGATGTAGGGAGCAGGGGGATGGAGGCTGTGCTGAGCTATATATGTTATTTTGAGGCTGTGCTGGGCTGTATATATTATTTGGATGCTGCAACTGGCCTCCAAATAATATATACAGCCCAGCAGTAGCCTCCAGAAAATAAATACAGCTCTGCATAGCCTCAATATTATATATACAGCCCTTTTAGTGTGGGAAAACCCACAGCAAGAATTGATATGCTGCAGATTTTCCCACACTAAAATGCACAGCCTTTATAAATATTACAATCTATATATTTACATAACTTTGTTGCACTATGAAGGGGGGCCCCCAAAGATTTCTTGCACAGGGGCCCACTACAGTCTGTGTCCGCCCCTGAACGGTAGTGTACATGTGCACGGCCTCTGCACTCATACAGAAGCCTTGACCTCAGGATCAGTCTCAAGAATCAGACCCCAAGTGGTCATACATGGTACCGTGGAGAGGTCATAAAGAAGGATAATCTATTTAACGGGGGCCTCCAGTCTGATCAAAAGGTCCATCTTTTGAAACAAACAAAAGTCTGTGTTTTCTTGGGGGGGGTTGCTTTGATTTAACTCCATGGAGAAAAGCCACTTATTTACTTTTCTCCTGAAACAGAAATGTCATTTTTCTTACTTTCATGACATTGACCTTGCGATTAAAAAAGACTTGGTAACTTTGTTCTATGGATCAGTTCAGTTATTGTGATAACAGTTTCACATATACAGTTGTGGCCAAAAGTATTGACACCCCTGCAATTCTGTCAGATAATACTCAGTTTCTTCCTGAAAATGATTGCAATCACAAATTTTTTGCTATTATTATCTTCATTTAATTTGTCTTCAATGAAAAAAACACAACAGAGAATGAAGCAAAAAGCAAAACATTGATCATTTCACACAAAACTCCAAAAATGGGCCAGACAAAAGTATTGGCACCCTCAGCCTAATACTTGGTTGCACAACCTTTAGCCAAAATAACTGCGATCATCCGCTTCCGGTAACCATCAATGAGTTTCTTACAATGCTCTGCTGGAATTTTAGACCATTCTTCTTTGGCAAACTGCTCCGGGTCCCTGATATTTGAAGGGTGCCTTCTCCAAACTGCCATTTTTAGATCTCTCCACAGGTGTTCTATGGGATTCAGGTCTGGACTCATGTATTTGCATTTTGTAGAGAGAAATAAGTATTTGATCAACTACCAACCATTAGGCGGTCTGGCTCCTACAGACCAGTTAGACCTTAATCTTAATCAACTCGTCGATCCTAATCAACTTAAATTGTCACCTGTATAAAAGACTCCTGTCCACACACTAAATTAATCAGTCACTTCTAAACTCTACAACATGGGCAAGACCAGAGAGCTTTCTAAGAATGTTAGGGAAAAGATCCTAGACCTGCACAAGGCTGGAATGGGCTACAAAACCATAAGAAGCTGGGTGAGAAGGAGACAACTGTTGGTGCAATAGTAAGAAAATGGAAGAAATACAAAATTAGTGTCAATCCACATCAATCTGGGGCTTCATGCAAAATCTCACCAAGTGGGTATCCAGGATCAAGAGAAAGGTGAGAGATCAGCCTAAAAGTACACGGGGGGGGGGGGGGGGGGGGGGGGGGAAGGGTTTGGGGGGGACTTGTTAATGATCTCAAGCAGCTGGGACCACTGTCACCAAGAAAAACCATTGGTAACACATTACACCGTAATGGATTAAAATCCTACAGTGCCCTCAAAGTCTCACTGCTCAAGAAGGCACATGTGCTGCCCGTTTGCCAATGAACACCTTGGTGATTCTGAGAGTGATTGGGAGAAAGTGCTGTGGTCAGATGAGACAAAAATGAGCTCTTTGGCATTAACTCAACTTGCCATGATTGGAGGAAGAGAAATGCTGCCTATGACCCAAAGAATACCATCCCCACAGTCAAGCATGGTGGCAGAAACATTATGTTTTGGGTGTATTTCTCTACTAATGGCACAGGACTACTTCACCGCATCAGTGAGACAATGGATGGAGCCATATACCATAAATCCTGAGTGACAACCTCCTTCCCTCCGCCAGGACATTAAAAATGGGCCGTGGCTGGGTCTTCCAGCCACAATGACCCAATACATACAGCCAAGGCAACAAAGGAGTGGCTCAAAAAGAAGCACATTAAGGTCATGGAATGGCCTAGCCAGTCTCCAGACATTTTTATTCCCATAGAAAACTTATGGAGGAGCTGAAGCTATTAGTTGCTAAGTGACAGCCTTAAAATCTTAATGATTTAGAGATGATCTGCAAAGAGGAATGGACCAAAATTACTACAAGAAACATCTGACTGCTGTGCTTGCCAACAAGGGTTTTGCCACCAAGTATTAAGTCGTGATTCTCTGGCCATTTCAAATGTATTTTTCCCTGTTTTGGCATTTAAACATATGGATATTTCATTTATTTTTTACACTTCTACTACCAACGATCCAAATTAGTTTATTTTTTTCATTATGATTATTAATTTTGCTATTTACCTTTAGAGAAAGGATGATTTACACAATATATGATTGCTTAATGGTAATGGCCCACAATTAGGATACACTGCGGTCTGGACGCACAGAGTTTTCTCCCGCAGAGACACGAGGCTTCTCTACGGGAGGACATAGCGTGCGTGCCCACGATCAGGATTCTGGGCGCAGTGGATTTTTTGCATTGTTCTCCCACTGAAAACACTCACGTATCCACAGGAATAAATTGACATGCTGCGGCTCGGAAAGCCACGCCGTAAAAAAGCACAATGGGCATGGGATTTCTATAAATGCCATCTGCTGTGATTGCACTGGGCAACGCATCACTTTGGACACAGCACTTCCTGATCGTGGGCACTCACCCTGATACTGTAGCATTACCGCCTATCGCATAATTACTAATCATCTATAGAGAGTAGCCAAAAGTTGGGATTCATAGATGATCTAACAGATCTGCTGGCTCATCTGCCCCCCTGTAATCAAGTCACAGAGGAGGGTGACCCCCACCGGCTCCATTCTTAACATCTTTGGTGCTGCTGTCACAATGCACAATTTATTCATGAGTGTTGGGTTGTTCCCAGTGGTGTAACTTGAAGCTCATGGGCCCTGATTCAAAAGATCCTCCGGTGCCCCCAATTATTACAAATCTTTAATAGCAATAGGTTTTTTTCTATACACCAAAGGGATTTTTGGGGCCCCTTAGCGCTCCAGGGCTTTTGCAACCCCTGCACCTATTGTAGTTCTGCCCCGGGTTGTTGCCAGAACATTAGCAGCCTTGTCTAGAGTTACATCCTAATGATAACATTTATGTATAGCCGATCGTTAGCAGAAATTTTCTAGAAAGTCCAATTCACATAAAAGGAGCTTACAGAAGTCCATGTTCTTGCTATAGGAAAGTCTTCATTTATGTAATAGATTTCAGCAACTTCAATTCTGTACAGTGCTTCTCACGGTACAATATTAAGGAGGTTGTTTGGTCAGTGGAATAGGTCATCAATGTGAGATTGGATGAGGTTCAGCACCCGCACCGATCAGCTATTATTTTCTCCGATGGGTAGAAGAAAGGTGCTTATTCCGCGCTGCCATAGATAGACAAGGAAATCCATGTCAACATGTTTCTAAGCCAAACAGGCTTCTTCTTCAGGGCAGATAATATGTTTATCATTTGCACTGAAGAACAAACCCATTTGGCTTCAAAACGCGCGGACAAATAATTTCTTCATACCATCCGGCGTTCCTTGTCTATCTATGGCAGTGCGGGATAAGCACCTTTCCTTCACCTATGGATTTGCTACTTACATGTGGATCTGCTGCAGCCATTTGACACCATTTCAGTCCAAAAGGTGAGCCTTTCCCAGATTACTCTGGTCATCTTTTATTGTGAGTAAGCCCCTATTTTGCTTTTATTGTCTTTCCGGCTCTCTTTGTATATATTGCTCCGATGGATGACACATACAGACTTCTGATGGAGCTACAAAATGGATCTGCATTCAGCATGTAGCAGCTGCTGCCGGGTACTGCAGAACAGCTCATATTGATTAATAATAGAGCTGCTCTTTGCATCTCTCTTCAAAGTGTATAACGAGTGGCCACTGGAGCGGCTGACAGCTAATCGGTGGGGTCCCGGGTGTCGGACCTCCGCTGATGTTATATTATGACCTATTCTATGGACAGGTCATCAATACTGTGAATATACTTTAACTCCTTCCAGGACGACCATGCTAATAATTTTGTAACTTGAGAACATAACTCTATAGCAAAGTCTATATATGACGTTTCAGCCGTCTGGCCTTCATCAGAAGAGATATAATCGAAATAGCAAGGCACTCCCAAATTACTGTTAGATGTGAGTTTTATTAATATCAGCAAGGTGCATATAAAATACTTCAGTCACCAATTGACCTTCCGCAGTTAGGGTAAGTGCACACTTACCGGCGGGTTTGTCGGCGGCAGCTGGGCGGACCCGCCAGGAAGCTCCGGAGCCGTCCACCGGCTTCCTGGCGGGTATATGCGGCGGGAGCCGGGCGGGTGACGGGCGGGAGCCGGGCGGTTGCACAGCGGGTTCTCGCCGGCGGTTCTACAGTGGCTGGAAGCAGCACATGATTCTGCTTGCAGCCGCTGAAGAACCGGCGTTTTATAGAACATGCTCATTCTTTGCTAAACCGCTGGGAAACCTGCGGTTTAGCAACAGATGAGCCTGTGTAAACCGCCGGTGTGTGCACAGCGGGCGTCGGTTTTCATTGGTTTTAATGTTAATCCAAACGCCGGTTTGGATTAACATAATTTACATAAAACTAATGAAAACCGACCGGCGGTTTCCGCTGATAAAACGGCCATAACCCGGCCAGTGCGCACATACCCTTACACATATGCTGGAAAATGGACACTGGGAGATGGCGGGATGCTGCATTGCTATGGACACCGCTGCATCACGCCGTCTCCCGTTATAGCGTCCTCTCCAGCTTTTTTGGCTACACATCCTTGCTTGATGCTGCACTTTCTCTACTTATGCCATCTTTTATGATGGAGGCCAGACGGACGAAACGTCATATATTTTTTTTTTGATGGATGCATTATTAAACTAAAAGCCTAAATAACCCCTGGAGTGCCAAGTTCCAGTTCCTATATTCTTTTGCATTGGGATATTTCCCTGCTTGAGCACCCATCACAATTTTGATAGTGCCACGTATCCTTTATATTATGTATAGATACGTCGTTCTTGCCTCTGAAACCCCAAAATGGGATATGAAAATAGGAAATTAAGTAGAAATAATTTGCATGGTAATAAAAAAAAAGTATTCGGCATCTGTATGTGTATCTCAGAAGCATAATCCCTTGTTTAGCACATGGAGAGTGGGTGTCATGAACTCCCCACATAATCTCTAACCTTCCCTCCTGCCAGTGGAGCCGGAGCGAGCCTTACGCATTTAATTTGATTACCATGAGCACGTCTAGCCTAAATCATTACAAGGTCTCTATCCCCACACACAGATAATCTAAAGCCGGGCGCAAAAAAGGGCCCTCGGCCAGATATTACTGAAAAACATCTACACAGAGCGAACATAGACTACAGCAAAGCCGAGAAGTCAACGCATGTTAATTGTGGATCCTGACAATTTTCACGACTTTACGCCATCAATCTTGCCCCTCTGAGGATTGCTCAAAGCATTATGGACTATTTGTCTCCCACAGGGCAAGTAAAAATCCACAAAATTTGGATTCCAGCCTGTACAATCCTTTGTTCTCTACATAATTTATTGAAATTAGGCACAATAATTTCAACTAGTTTATAGTCTGAAAAATGGGTCAGAGTCGTGCATGCTGGGATGCGTTGCAGACTATCGGTCCATGTGTAATTGATCTGCGGCATCCGCGGTCGGGGTGCCGCCTGGATGTGTTTTGTTTTGCATAAAAAGAGCACATGGAAGTTAATATGGACGAGGTCATATAGTGACACATGGAATCTGCGCCATGTTTGTAGTGTCTATCCTTGTAAATGACGCAAACACATACACCGTCATGGCCGAAAGTTTTCCACTGTTCCAAAATTGTGGGTAAACAACTTTATTTCCAGCATGTCATGCTCATTCACACTCAACTGTGGCAAGAAACAGGTGTGGGCAATATGGGAATCACACCTGAAACCAGATAAAAAAAGGAGAAGTTGCCTTAATCTTTCCATTGAGTCTATGTATGCCCAATAAGCATCGAGAACAGAGAGAGCAGAAGAGAACTGTCTGAGGACACGAGAACCAAAATTGTTGAAAAATATCAACCATCTCAGGGTTAAAAGTCCAACCCAGAGATCTTGATGTTAGGGTGCTTTCACATTACAATTTTCTTCCTGTTTGTGGGATCCTACTTTTTGTAGGATTCCACGGACAGGAACGGACACCACAGGAGGTGACCTATTCTGTGTCTGGGTCCGTGATTATCACGGACCCGGACACAGAAAGTGCTGTGGGGAGTAATTTCACTTCCGCAATGTATATATACATTGCTTCTGGTAGAAGAAAAGGAGAGGAAGAAAGCGCACCGATCTAAATGTAAATGTATAATCAGATCGTAGGTGGATGTGGATGGCACTCACCTTTTTTAGGTCTTGTTCACTTGCACATCGGTCACTAGGGACCATTAAGTATCCAGGCGTAGGTTTCCTCAGTAGTCGGTATGCTGCAAATCCCTGGTAGCTAGTAAGTAGCTCAGACCGAGTTACCATAGGAATATAGATCCAAAAGAGTTTTTTACCAGGCTATTTGCGCTCCCAGAGGTCTATGATCCAAAGCTTCTTGTAATTTCATAAAGAGTTTTTTAATATTTCTTAAGAAAAGCACATACAATGCGTTTCGACAGTATAAAATGTCTTCCTCAGGTATATTGTTAAAAAATTGTTAACAATATACCTGAGGAAGACATTTTATACTGTCGAAACGCATTGTATGTGCTTTTCTTAAGAAATATTAAAAAACTCTTTATGAAATTACAAGAAGCTTTGGATCATAGACCTCTGGGAGCGCAAATAGCCTGGTAAAAAACTCTTTTGGATATATATACATTGCGGAAGTGAAATTTAAGTAAAATCAAGTGTTAAAAATAAAAAAAAATCAATCCTTACCTGTCCAGAAATCCACCGCCGTCGGCATCTAGCTCCGGATGCTGAAAGGACCTGTCTGGGTGGGGCTACCCGATCAGCATCATGGGTCTCATGACCGGTTATCGCCTGTGACGTCAGGCCAGGTCCTGTACATCCAGAGATGTCACATATGGGGGAGGTTAGAGAATAGAACACAGGACCTACAGTCACATATGGTGGAGGTCAGAGAAAAGAGTACAGGACCTACAGTCACATATGGGGGAGGTCAGAGAAAAGAACACAGGACATGCAGTCACATATGGGGGAGGTCAGAGAAAAGAGCACAAGACTTACAGTCACATATGGGGGAGGTCAGAGAAAAGAACACACGGCCTACAGTCACATAAGGGGGAGATCAGAGAAAAGAGCACAGGACCTACAGTCACATATGGGGGAGGTCAGAGAAAAGAACACACGGCCTACAGTCACATAAGGGGGAGATCAGAGAAAGAGCACAGGACCTACAGTCACATATGGGGGAGGTCAGAGAAAAGAGCACAGGTCCTACAGTCACATATGGGGGAGGGCAGAGAGAAAGAGCACAGGACCTACATTCACACATGGGGGGAGTTCAGAGAAAAGAGCACAGGACCTACATTCACACATGGGGGGAGTTCAGAGAAAAGAGCACAGGTCCTACAGTCACATATGGAGGAGGTCAGAGAAATGAGCACATGACCTACATTCACACATGGGGGGAGTTCAGAGAAAAGAACACAGGACCTACAGTCACATATGGGGGAGCTCAGAGAAAAGTGCACAGGACCTACAGTCACATATGGGGGAGGTCAGAGAAAAGAGCACAGAATCTAGTCACATATGAGGGAGGTCAGAGAAAAGAGCACAGGACCTACAGTCACATATGGGGGAGGTCAGTCAGAGTTGTTTTGGGTGTCTTGCTGCCTCTGACACTGGGGTCTTGACTGTGTGCAAGGCATAATGAAATCTGAAAATACCAAAGGATTTGGGGTGACAATGTAGAGCCTGGTGTCAGAAACCTATGGGCGTCCTAGGTCAGGGGTCTCCAGCAGGAAAATGACCCCAAACATCAGGAAGCCCCAGAAATGAAGGAAACAAAGCACTGGAGAGATCTGAAGTGGCAGCAATGAGTCCGGATCTAAATCCCATTGATCCCCTGTGGAGAGATCTGAAAATTGGGAGAAGATGCCTCAAATATGAGGAGCTTGTGGAGGTTATAGGAGGTGACTGATTACAGGGATTTATTCCAAATATTAAGTAAAGGATGCCAACAATTTTGTCCGGCCCTTTTTTGTAGTTTTGTGTGAAATTTTGTCTAATTTGCCTTTTTTTCTCTGTTGTTTTGTGTTGTTCCAATACACACAAAGGAAATAAACATGTGTATAACAAAACATGTGTAATTGCAATAATTTTCTGGGAGAATAATTAATTTTCTGGAATAATTTCAAGGATGCAAAGACTTTCAGCCATGACAATAGTCGCGCTTCTCTGTCTATAAATAAAGGGTGTCAAACTGAAGGCCTGCAAGCCAAATCCGGCTGGCCACATCACGGCGGGCCAATGACAGTGCTGTCATGTGTATCCATAGCTGTGCACACAATGACAGGTGAGGATACGCGTGATGTGGGAGCTGGGAAGGTGAGTAAAACATTTTTTTTTATGTGTTGGGGAAGAATAGGGACTATACAGTATATACACCGGGATGGGGCCTAGGATAAAGACGTAAATACCAGGATGTGGAAAGGTTGGGGACATATATACCAGGATTTGGACATATACACCAGGATGGGGGACATATAGAATAATATACCAGGATGGGTACATTTATACCAGGATAGGAAAATATATACCAGAATAGAGAACCTGTATAGCAGGATAGGCCCAGGATGGGGACATATATGCTAGGATGGGGACATATATAACAGGATGGGGAAACATTACTACATAATGAAGAGAAATGGGGACAACTCGTAGTATGTCTTTAAAGGATTTAGAAAGCTAAAAGGGCCCATACATCGGACCAACATGCAGTCCTTCTGTGTCCACAACCCGTGAGTTACTTTTAAAATGCAGTGTGGAGGTGCGCGCTGAAACTAAAAATCCAAGATGTCACCCGCCCCATGTGCTGACACCACCCCCTCTACTACTGGTATTTTACATGCAGCGCGCTCAGTGTTTAGAATTGAGCAACTAATATATGGGGGACAGCACCAAAACAAGAAGTGGGTGTCATCTTTGAAATCGAGGAAACGAGTCAGCAGGCACTTAACAAAAGTGGGTCATAAGCACAGGAGAAGGTTCCATCCATCTTTGAACCTTTAAATCAGGATGGAGGCAGCCAGCATTTAGCATAGGGTTCCATCTTTGATTTAAAGAAGAGCAGCCAATACTTAACATAAGGAGCAGTCTATCTACTCGAGATTCAGGACAGCGCCCTACAACCAAGGGACAGCACCATTGGCACTACAACCCAGGGACAACGCCCTTGGCCCGACAACCCAGGGACAGCGCCCTTGGCCTGAAAATCCATGAACAGCACCCTTTGTCCAACAAACCAGTGACAGCGCCTTTGGCCCGACAAACCAGGGACAGCGACCTTAGCCTTGCAACCCATGGACATGGCCATTAGGCCTGCAACCCAGGGGCAGCAACTAGGCCTACAATCCAGGAACAGCCCCCTTAGTCCTATAACCCACGGACAGCTCTTGGATAGCCTTACTACCCTAGTCCAAGTACCTAGGGTCAGCTGTTGCATTGTCCCACTACCCAAGGACAGCTCTTTTATTGCCTTTCTACCCAGAGACAGCTCTCTTATAGCCTCTCACCAGTTTATGCATTGCAATCCATGCTCGTGCCATGTTGCATAAGCCCCTAACATTACAAGCGGCCCTTTGAAGGCAACTATAATGCTGATGTGGCCCTTGGTGAAAATTAGTTTGACACATCTGCTAAAAATGATGTGGGCACATATAGATTACTTTTTTGGATTACTTTTGGTGTATTCCTGATAAAAGGCTGGGACAGCCTTGAAATGCGTAGAAATAAACACCGCTTCCTTAATCCTGCTGTTCTGTTCGGGTCATAGTGACCCGTATACAATTTTTTGTGGCCCTGTAGATATTTTTCTATCCATGAGGCGACATGAAGTGTCTGCCTCAGGCGGCAACCACCTGCTAGTAGACAAGGGGCGGCATCCGCAGGTGTGCCGGATGGTAGCTCGGTGTGAGCCAGCTTTATTCTCCACAGAGCCGCACACTCTGCTCTGTGCTTACAGGAACCTGTGATGATGTCAATGGAGAGGAGGAGTCAGGGATCACATGATCAGCTCCTCAGTGTATGCAGGAGTCCACTGTGTAGGTCATCATGGTCCTGGATAAGGTGAAGTTTATGTGTGGGTCAGGAGGGATTTACAGTGTGGATGTAGCAGAGCCAAGTGTGTACTAGGTGTACGGAGCGGAGCAGTTTGTGTGTGAGGTGTACGAAGCAGAGCTGAGAGTGTACGAGATGTACGAAGCGGAGCAGTTTGTGTGACGTGTACGAAGCAGAGCTGAGAGTGTACGAGGTGTACGAGCGGAGCCGCGTGTGTACGAGGTGTACGGAGCAGAGCTGAAGTGTACGAGGTGTACAGAGCGGAGCCGCGTGTGTACAAGGTGTATGGAGCAGATCCGAGAGTGTAGGAGGTGTATAGAGCGGAGCCGCATGTGTACGAGGTGTACGGAGCAAAGCCGTATTGTGTACAAGGTGTACAGAGTGGAGCCGAATGTGTACGTGGTGTACGGAGAGGAGCCGAATGTATATGAGGTGTATGGAGCGGAGCCGAGCGTGTATGAGGTGTCCGAAGCAGAGCCAAGCGTGTATGAAGTGTACGGAGAGGAGTCTAGTGTGTACGAGGTGTATGGAGCAAACCGCGTGTGTACGACATGTACAGAGCGGAGTGTGTACGGGGCATATAGAGCAGAGCCGCATGTGTACAAGGTGTACGGAGCAGAGCCGAGAGTGTACTAGGTGTACAAAGCGGAGCCGTATGTGTACGAGATGTACAAGTGAAGAGCAGTGTCGAGGTGTATGGAGCGAGCCGCATGTGTACAAGGTGTCTGAAGCAGAGCCGCATGTGTACGAGGTGTACGGAGCGGAGCCGCATGTGTATGGGTCGTGCGGAGCAGAGCCAAGTGTGTACTAGGTGTACGAGCAGAGCCTAGTGTGTACGGGGTGTATGGAGCGGAGCCGAGTGTATACGAGGTGTACGAAGCGGAGCCACGTGTGTACGAGGTGTATGGAGTGGAGCGTGTACGGGGAATATAGAGCAGAGCCGAATGTGTAAAAGGTGTACGGAGCAGAGCCAAGAGTGTACTAGGTGTATGAAAATGAACAAATGAAAGTCAGACTTGTATTTCAACCCTGCTGCCACAGAATTGAAAAAAAAATTAAACTCATGAAATCGGCATCAGGAATGATGGTCCCGCCACTTAATATTTTGTTGCACAACCTTTTGAGGCAATGGCTACAATCAGGCAATTCCTGTACCTGTCAATGAGACTTCTGCTCCTCCTCACAAGGATTTTGGTGACTCCTCAAGAGCAAACTGCTCCAGTAGTCTGGTGTTTGAAGGTCGTCTTTTCCATGTTTCAGCCCTTTCCAAAGATGCTCAATAGAATTTAGGTCAGGATGCTCATAGGAAGTCAATTCAGAATAGTCCAGTGTTTTCCTCTTAGCCATTCTTGGATGTTTTTAACTGTGTGTTTTGGGTCATTATCCTGTTGCAAGAGCCATGACCTGCGACTGAGAGCAAGCTTTCTGACACTGGGCAGCACATATATCTCTAGAATACCTTGATAGTCTTAAGATTTCATTGTAACCTGCACAGATTCAAGACCCCCTGTGCCAGATGCAGCAAAGCAGCCCCAGAAGATAACAGAGCCTCCTCCATGTTTTACAATAGGGACAGTGTACCTTTCTTGATATGCTTAATTTTTACATTTGTGAACATACAGCTGATGTGCCTTGCCAAAAAGTTACAGTCTTGCCTCATCTGTCCATAGGACTTTCTCCCAGAAGCTTTGTGGCTTGTCAACATGTAGTTTGGCAAATTGCAGTCTGGCATTTTTATGGTTTTGTTTCAACAATGGTGTCCCCTCCTTGGTCGTCTCCCATGAAGTCCACTTTGGCTCAAACAGCGACGAATGGTGCGATCTGACACTGAGTTCCTTGAGCTTGAGGTTCACTTTTAACTCTTTAGAGTTTTTATGGGCTCTTTTGTTACCATTCGTATTATCCGTCTCTTTGATTTGTCATCAATTTTCCTCCTGTGGCCACATCCAGGGAGGTTGGCTACAGTTCCAATGATCTTAAATTTCTGAATAATATGTGCAACTGTAGTCACATGAACGTCAAGCTGTTTGGAGATGGTCTCATAACATTTACCTTTAAAATGCTTGTCTATAATTGTCTTTCTAATCTCCTGAGACAACTCTTTCCATCACTTCCTTTGGTCCATGTTGAGTGTGGTACACACCAGGTCACCAAACAGCACAGTGAGTATCTGTAGCCCTATATACAGACGTACTGACTGATTACAAGATTGTAGACACCTGTGATACTAATTAGTGGACACAACTTGATCTATCATGTCCTTTTTATCTCATTATTTTCCGGGGTGCCATCATTTCTGTACAGGCCGATTAATATAAGGATAGATAGCGGCATAGAGAGAGGGATAGATAGATAGATTGATCAAGGCATAGAAAGACAGATAGAAACACTAACGTAGAATTTTTTTGTACCTGTGTTTAAAGATGTCGTGTTTTTTTTTCCACATATTAGGGCGCCTTCACACTGGCGTTCTCCTCCGCAGCGTTCTGCGGAGGGGAATCACCATGTGTGCGCAGCGGCCGCCAGCTCCTATCTTTAGAATGGGAGCGCACGGTGCTGCGCTTGACAGCGCAAGACCGTGCGCACCCATTCACTCCCATATGTGATCTGTGCGCAGGCGGATGCCTGTGCACAAATCACACACTCCCGCCCGCACCAAAATGCAACATGTTGCGTCCCTGGTGCGGGCGGGAGTGTGTGATTTGTGCACAGGCATCCGCCTGCGCACAGATCACCTATGGGAGTGAATGGGTGCGCACGGTCATGCGCTGTCAAGCGCAGCACCGTGCGCTCCCATTCTAAAGATAGGAGCTGGCGGCCGCTGCGCACACATGGCGATTCCCCTCCGCAGAACGCTGCAGAGGGGAACGCCAGTGTGAAGGCGCCCTTACACATTTTAGAGCAGAAGTTTGTGCTCCAGAGCTGCTCTTCCTACTTTAAATGAAAGTAGGTTGAAACTAAGAAAAGTATTCAGCTATTTGGGAGCTACAGAGCTGAATATTGTGACCACTGCTCTCTATTGTGTTACACACGGGGAATACGTTCCTATATCCAATAAAGACACACATGGCCTTTCATAGGCAACTTAAAGTCTCCTCTATTCTATTAATTTCTATGGACATATAGTCGATATAAACCATATACGGTATTAATAATGCACCCGGAGGCTTATCTCTAATATTTGGAGTTAAACATTTTTTTTTTTGAGAAAAATAAAATAAAATATTTTAGTTCATTCTGTACAGCAATCAGACACTTGCTCAGCAGCTGTTGTTCTGTTTATGAAAGAATAAAAATATCATCTATAAAAATCAATAAAGGCCAAGCTGCAAAAGAACGTGGAAAAAATGTTAGTTTTCCTTTTTTTTTTTTTTCCTTCCCCAAAACATCGTGACCAGGCCAAAATGTATCTACAGACATAAATTAACTTAATGAATAGTACAGGATCTTAAGGTGTAGAGGTCACCTTTCAGGGTTAAGTATTATCCACCTGACACACTGGGATTGTAGCCCTGTTATATATGAGGTACAATGAAGTACCCCACCGTGGTGCTAGAAAATGGATTGATGATATGGGTTTAGCAGTTTATGTTACTAAAGCTTAAAGGGGCTGTGCCATGAAAAACTGTACATTTAATGAATAGATCTTAGAATAAAAATAAGTTCCACAATTGGATTAAAATAATGTTCCTGTCCTGAGATATTCATATAAATGTGCCCCTGTGTAATGGATGTGCTCGAACATGCAGGAACAGGTGGGATATACCACAGCTCCTGGGCAGGTAGAAGAGAGTATACAGACATTACAGCCGGGGATCAAAGAATATAAGAGTATACAGATATTACAGCCAGGGATCACAGAATATAACAGTATACAGACATTACAGCCGGGGATCACAGAATATAAGAGTATACAGACATTACATCCAGGGATCACAGAATATAAGAGTATACAGACATTACAGGCCGGGATCACAGAATAGAAGAGTATACAGACATTACAGCCGGGGATCACAGCATATAAGAGTATACAGATATTACAGTCGGGATCACAGATTATAAGAGTATATAGACATTACAGCCAGGGATCACAGAATATAAGAATATACAGACATTATAGCCAGGGATCACAGAATATAAGAGTATACAGGCATTACAGCCGGGGATCACAGAATATAATAGCTTACAGACATTACAGCCAGGGATCACAGAATATACAGACATTACAGCCGGGGATTACAGAATATACAGACATTACAGCCAGGGATCACAGAATATAAGAGTATACAGACATTACAGCCGGGGATCACAGAATATAAGAGTATACAGACATTACAGCCGGGATCACAGAATATAAGAGTATACAGACATCACAGCCGAGGACTACAGAATATAAAGGTATACAGACATTACAGCCGGGGATCACAGAATATAAGAGTATACAGACATTACAGCTGGGAATCATAGAATATAAGAGTATACAGACATTACAGTTTGCGATCACAAAAAATAAGAGTATATAGACATTACAGCTGGGGATCACATCTGATTCGTTCCCTTTATGAACAGACAATAAAATGTTTTACATCACAGAAACAACCAGCTGTGATCCCCAGCTGTAATGTCTGTATACTCTTATATTCTGTAATCTCTGGCTGTAATGTCTGTATAGTCTTATATTCTGTGATCCCCAGCTGTAATGTCTGTACACTCTTATATATTGTGATCCCGGGCTGTGATGTCTGTATACTATTATATTCTGTAATCTCTGGCTGTAATGTCTGTATACTGTTATATTGTTATCCCCAGCTGTAATGTCTGTATAGTCTTATATTCTGCGATCCCCAGCTGTAATGTCTGTACACTCTTATATACTGTGATCCCGGGCTGTGATGTCTGTATACTCTTATATTCTGTGATCCCAGGCTGTAATGTCTGTATACTCTTATATTCTGTGATCCCCGCTGTAATGTCTGTATACTCTTATATTCTGTGATCCCGGGCTGTGATGTCTGTATACTTTTAAGGCCCCGTTACACATAGCGATGTTCCAGCAATCCCACTAACGATCCGATTTGGCCGGGATTGCTGGAACATCGCTATGTGATCGTTGGTGAGCAGTGACACTGGACGATCAACTTACCGATGCTATTTCTGGACAGGAACATTTTTTTAACACTTCCAATTGTGGAACTTGTTTTATTCTAAGATCTATTAATTATAAATGCACAATTGTCTGTTGTACAACCCATTTAAAGGGCTGTTTCGAAAATCATAATTTATCCCCTACTCATAGGATAGGGTTTTACTTACTGTTTGTGTGCCCAAGCACTGGAAATCATGAAAACGAGCCGATGAACAAAGCTAAAGTGCACAAAACTTGATCTCCACTCAATTGTCTATAGGACTGCCAGAAATAAAGGAGTGCGGACATATTGACAATGAAAGAGGAGGTTGAGCATGTGCACCTCCGATCTGAAAAGATCAAGACGTGGCTCAGCAGACCTTGTTTTCCAAGATCCAGAGCCACTTTCTCTGGATTGCTGGTAGTCCCAAGGGTCGGACCCAGCAATCAGCAAGTTATACTCTATCTTATGGGTACAGTCTGGGGAGTAACCCTTTAACCATTAGACAATGCACCATTCTGTCGGTCTCTGTTACTGGCTATGTTGGCATCTGAGCAGATTTGATGGAACCACACAAAATATTATGGATGCTTATAGAAGTCAATGGGGTCTGAAGGCATCAGTCGTACAACGGATCCAGGAGAGCGGCACTAGTCTGTAGGTCAGGCCAACTCAGGGAGGATTGTATTGTCTGCATACAATTTAACCCTGCTCTCGGCTATTTGAGAGGGGCTACGTGGTACCGGATTTTTAGCCATATAATTTACATTAATTCATACTAAGAAAATATCCCGAACAAAGCATTTCATTGCGAAACGTGCATCAGGTCTGGTGGGCCCCTGGATGTACTTATCTGGGTAAGACAGCTGAGTTTTTTTTTTTATTGTGCATCACTGGCTGGGTTAGAGCCATTCAACACTATCTGGTCTACCGTGGGCTATTATATTGACTTACTTTCTGCTAGCACTTTCATTTTGCACTTCCTATATGTAAGTACTATTTTATTGTACATATATATACACTGTATGGCCCATTACTAATATATATGTATACTCATATCTTGCCATTTAGTCATTCTTTCCAGGAGTACGCACCTTTTTACAGTATGTTGTTTGTGTGTTCCCCTATTTTATGTATGAAACATTTTATGCTTATGATGGATTTTGTATATTATTACACTAAAGATATATATTTTATAGCCATTGTGTGAGCTTTCCTATAGGTTTTTTTATGCAAACATCTGCAAATAAAAAATATAGAGAAAATTGTACTATACAGTGATTTCTTACCTGGTCTGTCATATGCGATTACTTTCTCACTGCCTGTGACATGTGACCGCAGAGACCCCTGCACTCCAGAACATTTGATTGTGCCTTTTTATTTTACTGCACAGTCACTGACACCTTGGTTGTAGGAATCAGTGGTTGCCTGAAAAATGCCAACAGGCAACCCTAACCCTAAAGCCCCCGTCACACGGGGCCACATCGCGACGTAGGGGTGTGCCTATCGGTGGCGACATCGCCCCTACGTCGCCTCATGTAAAGGGGCGATGTCGGGCCGCCGGGGGTCGCCTGGTTTCAGGTTAGTGCTCTGAAACCAGGCGACCATCATGGGCCGATGTGCACACATCGCCCCATGTAGCCGGCCACCGGCGATCTTCAGGCGATGGGAGCCATAGGCTCCCATTGTACTGCATCGCTGCTGGGGTTTTCAGACACCCCGGCGGCAATGCCGCCTGGCAGCTCGACGGGCGCGGGGCTGGAGATGTCGCCCCGTGTAAATGGGGGACGGCGACGCTGGCGGGGCACCAAAAACGTGCACGCACCCGCCAGTCCCGCCGACATCCCCAGCCCCGTCGCCAGGTGTGACGGGGGCTTAAAACCCAATCCTATCCCCTAACCCTAACACCGAACCCTTACCATAAACCCTAACACCCAAACCTAACTCTAACATCAGCTCTAACACAACCCTAAAACCCCTAAACCTAACCCTATCCCTAACATCAGATCCTAACACCCAACCCTAACACCTAACCCCTAAACCTAACCCTATCCCTAACTCCCAACCCAACACCTAACCATAACACCCAACATAACCCCTAACCCTAATACCTAACATTACCCCTAGCCCTAACACCCAACACATAACTAACCTAACCTTAACCCCTAAATCTAACCCTATGCCTAACCCTAATACCTAACCCCATCCCTAACACTTAACCCTAACACGTAACATTAACACAAAACCCTAACCCCAACCCTGTGGGCATTTGTCTGGTCACCAGAATCAGTAATGTGAACTAAACCAAAATCACCCTGAAAGTTACGGGGGAAATATATCAGAGAATGATAAAAAATTTCTTACAGCAAACAGTCTCAGCACATTGGCCACCATGATGGAGACTGAACTGCAGATGCTCCGATAACTCCAACGACCCTCTCTGGACGGCTGAGAATGGCAGGTTCTCCGTTGGAACACCGAATATCAGAGGTGTCCTTCTGGATCAGAGCTTGTACAAATGTGAGAGATTGCTCCAAAGCATAGGTGTCCCGAGAGCATGTGTCTAAAATACGCGCCCCAAGTGTCAAATTAGGAAGTAGTTCGGGATCCCCATTGATCTGATCCAACGCATATAACAAAGCTTCCATTCGATGAACTCCGGCTTCTTTCTTTATTTCTCCACATGGGACTCCAGCAGGTCCCTTTGCATGGACCGGAAACAGACCTCCTAAAGTAATGTCCCCATCTATCTTAATTGAGTGAGGCTGAGTATTCTGCTGGGCCTCAACTCCCCTCTGCAAGAGGAAGAAAAAGAAAAGTGCTCTGGGCGATGGCGGCGGTCCCATCTCTTTCGGAGATCCCCTCCAAGGAGGACTGAAAATCCTGTTGTCTCTTTCATTCAGGCTATATCCAAAAAAACGTATTATTGGGAGCTGTCTGTGGAGAGAAAGAAAAAGAAGATGAAGAAAGTCCAAACATTCACAGAACAGGAGGATTTAGGCTAAATTATAAAGTGGACTCTAGAGGGAGACGTGATGGGGGCTATCGTAACACTTTGGAAGGTACACAGATATGGAAAAAGGGAAAGAAAGGAAGGAAAATGTGAAAATTAATGTATCCGAACAGATTCAGAAAGAGGGGGCAGAGAGAGCCGTACAGTCAGTTCAGAGTCCTGCCAGTGACAGGGAGCCCCAGGCCATCTCTGCATCTATTCTTTTAATCCTATTTATATCTAAGAGAACCCACAGACCGCACAGCTTTCTACACAGCTCATCTGAAATCTAGTAACAAAAATGTACATCTCCTAGAGAATAGGAAGAATCCACTGCACTGAACACATCCACAGTGCAAGAGCATCAAAGCAACGCCATAAAGGGCATCTATCGCCCCTGTCAAGTCCACCAATGTGACACAGGACATCCATAGCCTCTGATAGGTACAAGCAATGTGATAGAGGACAGATACAGCCCCGTCAAATATTCACAATGTCACTGTAATGCCGATTGCTGGCGTCCAATACGCACGACTGTCATGTAAAGCTGTAGCAGAGCCCAATCAAACTATGAAGCAGCCTCTAAATAAAAGAGTGGACGAATCAAGATCCCCAACTACACTGACCCCTAAAATGGGGGGATTAGGCACCGCTCTGTTATGGATCATGGAGATCTCAATGGTTTCACTAAAAAGTGCAGTTGTTTGTACTGTACAGTGCATTTTTGACACTTTTTTTGGTCCAGTTTTGTCATAAAAAAATTCCAATTCCAGCAAAGTCATGAGAATTCTGAAGTTCTGTGCACAAGTTGCTTATTTTTCCCTTACAGATTTGGTGCAGAAATAAATCTGCAGCCTGTCAATTATTGCTGCGTTTTTGGTGCATTTTCCTGCCAGGAGATGCAAATTTGGTGTAGAAATTTCTGCAACTAAATACTCAAGGTGCGCACACATAGCCTTAGGCGCTGTGCACAGTGTGTGTTTTTTGGTGCAGTTTTGTCACAAATCTGAATGCTTATCCTTATTCCAAAGTCAGTGAGAATTCTGAGGTTTTTTTTTGCACATTTTGCTTATTTTTTCTGTGCAGATTTGGTTGCAAAAATAAATCTGCAGCAGGTCAATTCTTGGTGCTGATTTCCCTGTGTTTCTCAGACCTTCCACCCATTTAATTCATTACGAAAAATGCATGGAAATAAAAAAACACGCCGTTTTTGTTGTGTGTTTTTTCTGCCAGAAGATGCAGATTTGATGCAGAACATTCTTGCTCCAAAAGCTCAGCGTGCACATGTAGCCTTTGCTGTGTGTCCATCGAGTAGATTATTTCTGCACCAAATTTGCGTCTCCTGGCAGGAAAAACGCTGCAGAAAAAAACGCTGCGTTTTTAGCACTGAAGCTACGATTTTTAGTGCATTTTTCTGTGCGTTTTTTATCATGTGTTTCTGTCATATAGCCTATGAGAAAAACGCAGAAAGAATGACCATGTTGTTTTCCTTCTGCACCAAAATCTGCAAGGATAAAAACCTGAAGGTGTGCACAGCACTTCAGAATTCTCATTGACTTTGCATGCGTTTTCTCTTGCAGATTTGAGAAAATCTTCAAGGAAAAACACACAAAAAAAAACTGCATAAAAAACACTAGGTGGGCACATAACCTTAAGGGTGCCGTCACACCTGGCGACGGCACCGGAGATGTCAGCGGCGACTGGCGTTTTTGGCGTTCCACCAGCATTGCCGCCCCCCATTTACACGGGGAGACACCTCCAGCGAAGCCCCGGCGAGCTGACAAGCGGCATCGCTGCCGGGGTGTCTCAAAACCCCAGTGGCAATGCAGTACAATGGGAGCCTATGGCTCCCATCGCCTGTCAGGTCGCCGGCGGCCGTTTACATGGGGCGATGTGGACACATCGCCCCAGATCGGCCGCCTGGTTTCACATCGCTGATGTGAAACCAGGCGAGCACTCAGAGGCGCCGACATCGCCCCTTTACATTAGGCGACGACGCAGGGAAGATATAGGCACCAAGAGGCCACGCCCCTACGTCACCTAATACATCGGCGGTGCCGTCGCCAGGTGTGATGGCACTCTTAGATTCCAAGAGGTCAAACAATACAAAATAAAAAGGTGTAACTATTTACGAAAGCACCAATGCCATTAGGTGGATACACCATGCAGACACATGTCTTTATTAACAAAGGCTGCAAAGTGGAATCTTGATTAACTTCATATCATCCTCCACAAATAACGACTGCCCTGCTGTAAAAAAAATAGTATAAAGGATGCTGGAGCAGATATAGTGGATTAAGACAACATGTGTTTAGAAACGTCAGGAGAATTATAACTGGATAGGCCACAGATGATCTTAAAAAAAAAAAAAAAAAAAATCAGAGCACTCTTATAATTCCCAATCTGTGGTATTCCAATTTTAGGCTTTGAAGGGGTTAATGAGGCTATCAGATTTTTAACCCATTTTGTGCATTAATCTGGGACATAGACAAACCCTACCCGACACAACCGCAGTTTGATAATGGTTTCCCAACAATCGACTTAAAATATTGTGCTGAATTGTAAAGGAAAAATGAGTGACATATATCCATCAAACCCCGACAGATCCAGATATACAGTGAGTAATGATTTTTTTTTTCCACTTTTTCCCCATGGATAGCTTTAAGTGTACCGTTACACGTCGCAACATTGCATGCAATTTCACTGGCAATTTGCTGGTTGCAGTGAAATCATGGAGACATTGTTCCATTTGTACACAGCAACAAAATAGAACAATGTGTCCATGATTTCACTGCAACCAACAAATTGCCAGTGAAATCGCATGCAATGTTGCGACGTGTAACGGTACACTTACACTCTGACAATATCAGGAAATATGGATGAATCCTTTGCAAAAAACCCAACCTGCATGGTAAAGTTTAAACCACTGACTTCATAAAAAAATGTTTTATGTTGCTGCGGATTTTTCTGTGGAAAAGGTGCAAAAATCTGAAATCTGCAAGTCGGCAAAGTCTATGGGAATACTGAAGTGTTGTGCCCAGGCTGCGTTTTTTTTTCCCGCTGCAGAAAAGTTGCGGATTTTGCTGCGGAAAAATCTGCAGCATGTCCACTCTTGCAGTGGATTTGTCAGCGTTTTTCCAGCCCTCCAGCCCATAGAATGCATTAAGAGATCCGCAGGCACAATGTGCACCGTTTCTGCAATGCGTTTTTGGTGCAGAATAATCCGCAAGCAAATACCGTACTCAATGTCAGCACATACGCTAAGAGGTTATATTAGCAAGTTATTATACAGAATACTCTCTTTCATTAATTATTATTATAGCCCATTTACGTATCCCATGGTGCTTACATGTAGCAAGGCAACTAACAAGTACCATAATTAATAAATAGTAAGGAGGGTAATAAAATTATATTACATTTATTCTGAAATACAAAAAAACCCTCACCTGTATATAAAAGCCTGTGAGATTTTCTCATATGTCAGTCCTTTTTTAGGGTATATCAGTTATGGCGCCATTGTAGCACCTATAGACGCCGGTCCACAAACACCAAACTCCGACTACATAATTATCTCTTTCTTCGATTTCGCTACATTTTTTTTGCAAATTGAACAATATCCTGCTCCAATCTAGGAAAGCTGAAGTCACTGGTCACCGACTGAAAATAATGTTTTTGGATTTTAATGCAAAGCAATCAGTAATAGTCTCCATGTATTAGTGATTCAGAGAATTGCTGATCTAGAACAATGTAGAATGAAACACAATTGTCCGTCATTCACAGTAAGTGCAATCACCTCAAATGGGGATAATGGAAGAAGAACTCATTTCCATAGATAAAAATGCTGCAAAAAAAACATTGTGTGCAAGCAACAAATAGTCTCCTTACGTCCAATGTAAACAGATGACATCTTTACATAACACTATAATGAAAAATCCAACTATATATTTACAATAATATATAGTACTAAATACATACTATTTATATATTATTGTGGAAAATATATCAATCTGATTGTGTGTTACATATTTGCAATATATTTAGCGATATATATCACATATACACACACAACATGTATCTGAGTTACTTACAGGTGTTGTTGGAAAGTTTCGGGAACAAGGGGAAACTTTGTGAGAAGTTGAAAGCACCTCCTCCTCCTTTTGATTAACCACTTTATACAGATAGTCCCATCCCTTGCATGGGTTAATGTAACCTATTGCAATCTGTTGTCGCTGCAATGTGTACAGGTTCAGTTTAGTTGTGTGGCTCTTTCTTTTTTTTGCCTGTCTCACCCCTGTGCCCCTCTCTTTGCCTGTCTCACCCCTTGTGCCCCCTTCTTGGTGTCTCTCATTCATCCAAGTGGCACGGACACTCTGGGCTGTGGATGTGAGTGCACACTCTCTCCCCCCTCTTCCCTCTGAGGTCACTTTACGATTTGAGTGGCACTAAATCCTTTAAAAGCTGCACAGATTTACCATGGGCAAAATCTGCTGTTCTTCCATTATATTCCAGCCTGGAGCACCGTCACGGATGACAGCAAAAAGGTGGGGGGTGCGCATGAGAACGCCAAAGAAGAGGGAGCGATTGTGAAGAACAGGTGGAAAAAGCCTCAGGGTACCTTTACACGCGGCTACATTTCTAGGGTGGCTACAGGTAACTTACTGTTTGCAGTGAGATCATTGAGAGATTATTCCATTTGTACACAGCAACAAGATAGAACCTTGTCTCCATGATTTCACTGCAACCAGTAAGTTACCTGTAGCCACTCTAGAAATGTAGCCACATGTAAAGGTACCCTCAGGTATAGGACAGGCCGAGCTTCAATAAAGGATAAAGGGTGGAGGAAACACAGGTGACCTGTCATATATCAAACAATCGGGGGGGTTACAATAATCTTAGAAACTATGAGGCTATGAACTTTTAGGTAATGTATAGGGATAAGAATGGGTGCATTGGGTTACATATGGTATAGTGAATAGAAAGAAGGTCAAGGACAGGTGAAAGGAAACAAGAGTACCTGGACAAATGAGGTAAAAAAAAGGGACAGGGAGGTATGGAGGAAAAGAAGAAGTGCATTAAGACAAGTGGTGTAATAAATGTAAAGAGGAGACTCTACAACAGGTGAACAGAGAGGGAAGGAAACTAGGACAAGTGAGGTACTAAAGAGAAAGAGGAGGCTCTAGGACAAGTGAACAAGAACAAGTGAGGTATTATAATGTATAAAAAGAGGGGCTCTAGGACAGTAATCATTAAGGGACTGAAACTAGAACAAGAAAGCTATAGTGAAGAGAAAAAATGGACTCTTGAACAGATGAACAGAAAGAGACAGACACTAGAAGAGGTGAGAGGTATACTAACTATAAAAAGGGGGCTCTAGGACAGGTGAATAGAAAGGATGGACACTAGAACAAGTGAGGTATAGCTTATAGAAAGAGGGGACTCTAGGACACGTGAACAATAAAGGATGGACACTAGAACATATGAGGTATAGTTCATAAAAAAGAGGGTACACTAGAACAGGTGAACATTAAGGGTAGAACAAAAGAACAAGTAATGCATAGTTTATAGAATGAAGGGACTCTAGGACAGATGAACAGAAAGGAATGGACTCAAGAACAAGTGAGGTATAGTTTATAGAAAGAGGGGACTCTAGGACAGGTGAACATTAAGGAATGGACTCAAGAACAAGTGAGGTATGGTTTATAGAAAGAGGGGCTCTAGGACAGGTGAACATTAAGGAATGGACTCAAGAACAAGTGAGGTATGGTTTATAGAAAGAGGGACTCTAGGACAGGTGAACATTAAGGAATGGACTCAAGAACAAGTGAGGTATGGTTTATAGAAAGAGGGGCTCTAGGACAGGTGAACATTAAGGAATGGACTCAAGAACAAGTGAGGTATGGTTTATAGAAAGAGGGCACTCTAGGACAGGTGAACATTAAGGGACAGACACTAGAACAAGTAAGGTATAGTTTATAGAAAGAGGGCACTCCAGGACAGGTGAACATTAAGGAATGGACTCAAGAACAAGTGAGGTATAGTTTATAGAAAGAGGGACTCTAGGAAACATTAAGGAATGGACTCAAGAACAAGTGAGATGGTTATAGAAAGAGGATCTAGGACAGGTGAACATAAGGAATGACAAGAACAATGAGGTATAGTTTATAGAAAAGAGGGCATCTAGACAGGTGAACATTAAGGGTCAGGACACAGAACAAGTAAGGTATTTATAGAAAGAGGGTACAGTGAACATAAGTTGGAACTTAAGAAAAGTGAGGTATAGTTTATAGAAAGAGGGACTCTAGAACAGATGAACAATAAGGAATGGTCACTAGAACAAGTGAAGTATAGTTTAAAGAATGAGGGGAGGTCTAAGGACAAGGAACAAAAGAGATGGAACTAGAACAAGTGAGGTATAGTTTATAGAATGAGGGGGTCTAGGACAAGAAGAACAGAAAGAGATGGGAACTAGAACAAGTGAGGTATAGTTTATAGAATGAGGGGGTCTAGGACAACTGAAGAGAAAGAGATGGGAACTAGAACAAGTGAGGTATAGTTTATAGAATGAGGGGGTCTAGGACAAGTGAACAGAAATAGATGGGAACTAGAACAAGTGAGGTATAGTGAATACAATAAGAGGAACATTGGAACAGGTGAAATTGGGATGAAAGTGTAGAACCCTAGGTTAATGTTCTGACTAGGGAAGATGAGGGAGAAGGAATAGTAAATAGGAAAAAAAAGGAAAAAGGGGTTCTGGGACAGGTGAAGAGAAAGGTAAGTACATTAGAACAAGTGAGGTATAGTGTATAAAGGGGCTCTAGTAAACAAATGAATATTAGAGGACAGACACTAGAACAAATGAGGTATAGTGTACAGAAAGAAGGGGCTCTAGAACAAATGAATAATGAGAAAAGAAAGAAGGTACTCTAGGATAGGTCAACAGGAAGGGACAGACACTAGAACAATTGAGATATAGTGAATAGAAAATTGGCAATTGGAACACATGAAATTTGGGGATGAAAATGGTAATCCCTAGGTTAATGTTCATAACTAAGGGAGACGAGGGAGTACTATAGCATATAAGGTCACACGGATGGATAGGTGTCTGGTTATATTATAGGTAAAGTATAGTGATCGAGAGGAACACTATGAGAAATGAAAACTAGTAAGTAGAAAATAGATGTTTTATAAAATGTAAAAATACCTTATGTCTTCACATGAAGGACGTTTGGTCTGATTTGATTCATTTAGTGCTAACTGCTGGTCTCCACTTCTATGCCTTGAGACGTCTGAAAAAAATACTTAAAAAACATTCAAGAGGTGTCTTGTCCAAGGGGAAGGACTAACTTTTCATAGGTTCTATAGGAGGCACCGAGGCAGTAATAACAGTCCCAATGATGGGCCAGAGTTAATAGGCTGTAAGCAGCCCCCGGCCCTGGCCTAGTAGACTCCGCTCTGAGTGGCTTCTTATTGTGTGGAATAAATGAGCCTGCAAAGAGCCAGAATAAGAAGCTACATAATTACATAAAAAGCAGACCCCAGGGCAGGGTCCGTATGGGACAGACGAGAGCAACATAAAGCAGGTTAGCTACACTGATAGCGCAAATAGATGTGAAAGGACACTGTATTATAGACTGGATATAGGTCAGGAACAAGTACTGTCCTTAAAGAAAGGGAACAACAGCCGCCTCAGTACAGCGCTGAGTGTGGGAACATTAGTGGAAGCAGGTACAGTGCTGAATGTGGGAACATTAGTGGATCAGGTACAGAGCTGAATGTGGGAACATTAGTGGTTGCATACAGCGCTGAAGTATGGAAACATTAGTGGGTGCAGGTACAGCGCTGAGTATGGAAACATTAGTGGTGCAGGTACAGCACTGAGTGTGGGAACATTAGTGGGTGCAGGTACAGCGCTGAGTATGGAAACATTAGTAGGTGCAGGTACAGCGCTGAGTGTGGGAACATTACTGGGTGCAGGTACAGCGCTGAGTGTGGGAAATTAGTGGGGGCAGGTACAGCGCTGAGTATGGCAACATTAGTGGGAGCAGGTACAGCGCTGAGTTGTGGGAATATTATGGGGCAGGTACAGCGCTGATGTGGGAACATTAGTGGGTGCAGGTCAGCACTGAGTGTGGGAACATTAGTGGGAGCAGGTACAGCGCTGAGTGTGGGAACATTAGTGGAGCAGGTACAGTGCTGATGTGGAACATTAGTGGATCAGGTACAGAGCTGAATGTGGGAACATTAGTGGTTGCACATACAGCGCTGAGTATGGAAACATTAGTGGTGCAGGTACAGCGCTGAGTATGGAAACATTAGTAGGTGCAGGTACAGCGCTGAGTGTGGGAACATTAGTGGGAGCAGGTACAGCGCTGAGTATGGCAACATTAGTGGGAGCAGGTACAGCGCTGAGTATGGAAACATTAGTGGGTGCAGGTACAGCGCTGAGTATGGAAACATTAGTAGGTGCAGGTACAGCGCTGAGTGTGGGAACATTAGTGGGAGCAGGTACAGCGCTGAGTATGGCAACATTAGTGGGAGCAGGTACAGCGCTGAGAGTGGGAACATTAGTGGGGGGCAGGTTACAGACGCGCTGAGAGTGGGAACATTAGTGGGTGCAGGTACAGCGCTGTATGTGGGAACATTAGTGGGTGCAGGTACAGCACTGAGTGTGGGAACATTAGTGGGAGCAGGTACAGCGCTGAGTGTGGCAACATTAGTGGGTGCAGGTACAGCGCTGAGTGTGGGAACATTAGTGGGGCAGGTACAGCGCTGAGAGTGGGAACATTAATGGGGCAGGTACAGCACTGACTGAGGGAACATTAGTGGGTGCAGGTACAGCGCTGAGTGTGGGAACATTAGTGGGGGCAGGTACAGCGCTGAGTGTGGGAACATTAGTGGGGGCAGGTACAGCGCTGAGTGTGGGAACATTAGTGGGGGCAGGTACAGCGCTGACTGTGGGAACATTAGTGGGAGCAGATACAGGGCTGCGTGTGGGAACATTAGTGGGTGCAGGTACAGCGCTGTATGTGGGAACATTAGTGGTTGCAGGTACAGCGCTGAGTGTGGGAACATTAGTGGGGGCAGGTACAGAGCTGAGTGTGGGAACATTAGTGGGGGCAGGTACAGCGCTGAGTGAGGGAACATTAATGGGGGCAGGTACAGCACTGAGTGTGGGAACATTAGTGGGTGCAGGTACAGCGCTGAGTGTGGGAACATTAGTGGGAGCAGGTACAGCGCTGAGTGTGGGAACATTAGTGGATCAGGTACAGCGCTGAGTGTGGGAATATTAGTGGTGGCAGGTACAGCGATGATATGGGAACATTAGTGGTAGCAGGTACAAGCTGAGTGTGGGAACATTAGTGGTAGCAGGTACAAAGCTGAGTGTGGGAATATTAGTGGGAGCAGGTATAGCGCTGAGTGTTGAAACATTAGTGGGTGCAGGTACAGAGCCGAGTGTGGAAATATTAGTGGGGGCAGGTACAGCGCTGAGTATGGGAACATTAGTGGGTGCAGGTACAGCGCTGAGTATGGGAACATTAGTGGTTGCAGGTACAGCGCTGAGTGTGGGAACATTAGTGGATTAGATACAGCGCCGAGTTGGGAATATTAGTGGGGTAGGTACAGAGCTGTGTGGGAACATTAGTGGATGCAGGTACAGTGCTGGATGTGGGAACATATTAGTGGATGCAGGTACAGGGTTGAGTGTGGGGATATTAGTGGTTGCAGGTACAATGCTGATTGTTGAAACATTAGTGGGTGCAGGTACAGCACTGAGTGTGGAAACATTAGTGGTGGCAGGTACAGCACTGAGTGTGGGAACATTAGTGGAAGCAGGTACAGTGCTGAATGTGGGAACATTAGTGGATCAGGTACAGAGCTGAATGTGGGAACATTAGTGGTTGCACATACAGCGCTGAGTATGGAAACATTAGTGGGTGCAGGTACAGCGCTGAGTATGGAAACATTAGTAGGTGCAGGTACAGCACTGAGTGTGGGAATATTAGTGGGAGCAGGTACAGCGCTGAGTATGGCAACATTAGTGGGAGCAGGTACAGCGCTGAGAGTGGGAACATTAGTGGGGGGCAGGTACAGTGCTGAGAGTGGGAACATTAGTGGGTGCAGGTACAGCGCTGTATGTGGGAACATTAGTGGGTGCAGGTACAGCACTGAGTGTGGGAACATTAGTGGGAGCAGGTACAGCGCTGAGTGTGGCAACATTAGTGGGAGCAGGTACAGCGCTGAGTGTGGGAACATTAGTGGGGGCAGGTACAGCGCTGAGAGTGGGAACATAAATGGGGGCAGGTACAGCACTGACTGAGGGAACATTAGTGGGTGCAGGTACAGCGCTGAGTGTGGGAACATTAGTGGGGGCAGGTACAGCGCTGAGTGTGGGAACATTAGTGGGGGCAGGTACAGCGCTGACTGTGGGAACATTAGTGGGAGCAGATACAGGGCTGCGTGTGGGAACATTAGTGGGTGCAGGTACAGCGCTGTATGTGGGAACATTAGTGGTTGCAGGTACAGTGCTGAGTGTGGGAACATTAGTGGGGGCAGGTACAGAGCTGAGTGTGGGAACATTAGTGGGGGCAGGTACAGCGCTGAGTGAGGGAACATTAATGGGGGCAGGTACAGCACTGAGTGTGGGAACATTAGTGGGTGCAGGTACAGCGCTGAGTGTGGGAACATTAGTGGGAGCAGGTACAGCGCTGAGTGTGGGAATATTAGTGGTGGCAGGTACAGCGATGAATATGGGAACATTAGTGGTAGCAGGTACAAAGCTGAGAGTGGGAACATTAGTGGTAGCAGGTACAAAGCTGAGTGTGGGAATATTAGTGGGAGCAGGTATAGAGCTGAGTGTTGAAACATTAGTGGGTGCAGGTACAGCGCTGAGTGTTGAAACATTAGTGGGTGCAGGTACAGAGCCGAGTGTGGAAATATTAGTGGGGGCAGGTACAGCGCTGAGTATGGAACATTAGTGGGTGCAGGTACAGCGCTGAGTATGGGAACATTAGTGGTTGCAGGTACAGCGCTGAGTGTGGGAACATTAGTGGATTAGATACAGCGCCGAGTGTGGGAATATTAGTGGGGGTAGGTACAGAGCTGTGTGGAAACATTAGTGGATGCAGGTACAGTGCTGAGTGTGGGAACATTAGTGGATGCAGGTACAGGGTTGAGTGTGGGGATATTAGTGGTTGCAGGTACAATGCTGATTGTTGAAACATTAGTGGGTGCAGGTACAGCACTGAGTGTGGAAACATTAGTGGTGGCAGGTACAGCACTGAGTGTGGGAACATTAGTGGTGGCAGGTACAGTGCTGAGTGTGGGAAAATTAGTAGGGGAAGGTATAGCGCTGAGTGTGGGAACATTAGTAGGAACAGGTACAGCGCTGCGTGTGGGAACATTAGTGGGGGCAGGTACATCGCTGAGTATGGGTACATTAGTGGGTGCAAGTACAGCGCTATATGTGGGAACATTAGTGGGTGCAGGTACAGCACTGAGTGTGGGAACATTAGTGGGTGCAGGTACAGAGTTGAGTGTGAGAACATTAGTGGGTGCAGGTACAGCGCTGAGTGTGGGAACATCAGTGGAGGCAGGTACAGCACTGAGTGTGGGAAAATTCAGTGAGGGCAGGTACAGCCCTGAGTATGGGAACATTAGTGGATCAGGTACAGCACTGAGTGTAGGGACATTAATGGATCAGATACAGCGCTGAGTGTGGGAACATTAGTGGGATCAGGTGCAACACTGAGTTTGGGAACATTAATGAGAGCAGGTACAGCGATGAATATGGGAACATTAGTGGTAGCAGGTACAGCACTGAGAGTGGGAATATTAGTGGGGGCAGGTACAGCGCTGAGTATAGGAACATTAGTGGTTGCAGGTACAGCGCTGAGTGTGGGAACATTAATGGATGCAGGTACAGGGTTGAGTGTGGGGATATTAGTGGTTGCAGGTACAATGCTGATTGTTGAAACATTAGTGGGTGCAGGTACAGTACTGAGTGTGGAAACATTAGTGGTGGCAGGTACAGTGCTGAGTGTGGGAACATTAGTGGGGGAAGGTACAGCGCTGAGTGTGGGAACACTAGTGGGGGCAGGTACAGCGCTGAGTGTGAAAACATTAGTGGGGGCAGATACAGCGCTGAGTGTGGGAACATTAGTGGGTGCAGGTACAGAGCTGAGTATGGGAACATTATTGGGGGCAGGTACAGCGCTGAGTGTGGGGACTTAGTGGCTGCAGGTAAAGCGCTGAGTCTGGGAACATTAGTGGGTGCAGGTACAGCGCTGAGTGTGGGAACATTAGTGGGTGCAGGTACAGCGCTGAGTCTGGGAACATTAGTGGGTGCAGGTACAGCGCTGAGTGTGGAAACATTAGTGGTGGCAGGTACAGTGCTGAGTGTGGGAACATTAGTGGGGAAGGTACAGCGCTGAGTGTGGGAACACTAGTGGGGGCAGGTACAGCGCTGAGTGTGAAAACATTAGTGGGGGCAGATACAGCGCTGAGTGTGGGAACATTAGTGGGTGCAGGTACAGAGCTGAGTATGGGAACATTATTGGGGGCAGGTACAGCGCTGAGTGTGGGGACTTAGTGGCTGCAGGTACAGCGCTGAGTCTGGGAACATTAGTGGGTGCAGGTACAGCGCTGAGTGTGGGAACATTAGTGGGTGCAGGTACAGCGCTGAGTCTGGGAACATTAGTGGTTGCAGGTACAGCACTGAGTGTAGAAACATTAGTGGTGGCAGGTACAGCGCTGAGTGTGGGAACATTAGTGGGTGCAGGTACAGCGCTGAGTGTGGGAACACTAGTGGGGGCAGGTACAGCGCTGAGTGTGAAAACATTAGTGGGGGCAGATACAGCGCTGAGTGTGGGAACATTAGTGGGTGCAGGTACAGAGCTGAGTGTGGGAACATTATTGGGGGCAGGTACAGCGCTGAGTGTGGGGACTTAGTGGCTGCAGGTACAGCGCTGAGTCTGGGGAGTCTAATATTCCCACACTCATTGCTATATCTGCACTTACTAATGTCCTCACATACTCAATATTGTACCTACACCCACTTAAAAGGGCACATTAGTGGATGGTGCTGTGCCAAGTGTGGGCATGTAAGTGGTTTCCGGTACATTGCTTTGTGAATACAATAATGGATGTAGGTACAGTAGGTCCTTGTAGCGACATTCCCCTAGGGCTGATAGGGATTTCTAATTAACCACCTCACCTAGTAACCCCCAAATGGCATAAAGCAGAGCAGCTCCAGTCCTATGTGTCTCTCCTATTACATGGAGGTATATCATGTCTCTAGATGCTGACCACAGCAGCTTTGGTTCAGTATACTCACAGACGACAGGCAGCCTGTGTAGTGATACCAGCAAGCACAGGCTGTGGATATGGTGCCAGCACAGGGTCATGTAATAATGTATAATGGATGGAGGCTTTGTATGAGCAGTACCGATCTGTGCCTATAATCCCTGGATGGGAGGCAGCTGTCCGCACCCGATTAACATCCCCCAAATCCCCTGCCCTCCCATCAGAGGATGTGTATTCATATTAATTATACACTACTGGCGGCATGATACCACACAGGCCCCCACCACTGCATCTTACTTATAATTAATAGGAAGCTTTTTAATTTGGCAACAAGAGAGGGAACTGCTCACACAGTGTTAATACTGAAGATCACATCTAGTCTAATACCAATGGAATAAGTGGATCATACAACCCCACGCACCACCACATCACTGCACTCACTGTACGTCACCAGATCATTACTATCATAGGCGCACCCAAGGGGGGGGACCTACGTGTCTGGACCCCCCCCTTTGAACGGCCCTGAGAAGTGGTGCAGTACACAAGAAGCTGGGCCCTATGTCAGGAGACAGGAACAATTACACAGCACCCAAGGGCCCACAAAAGAGGCTGCTTTTAGGGGGGCTTCGCTCCCCCAAACCCCCCACCTGGGGCTTTGCCCCTCGGAACCCCGCTGGGGGGTGACACCCCCCTTTCAGGGCTGGTGTGTGTTTCTTGGACCCCTACCTTGAGAAATTTCTGGGTGCGCCACTGATTACTATACAAGTTATTACATATACACCACGCACCTCCATCATGTCTCCAGATCTAAACCCTATTTAGCATCTGTATTGCCTCCTCAAACAGAAGGTGGAGGAGCGCAAGGTCCGGGATGTCATCATGGAGGAGGGAGAGGATCCAGCTGCACCTGTGAAGATTTACAAGAGTTAAAGCAGTGCTGAAAAATAATGGTGGCCACATAAAATATTCACATTTCAGGCTCAATTTGGCCCTTTTTTACTTAGGGGGTGTACTCACTTTTGTTGCCAGCCGTTTAGACATAAATAGCTATTTAGTTATTTAGAGGGCACAAAATGTACACTGTTACACAAGCCGTACAGACTACTGTACAATGTATCAAAGTGATCTTCAGCGTTACAAAAAAAACAGCAATGCTTTGAAATACCAAGACGTGATTGAATATAGTACAATAATATAGCTAAGGAAACACGAAAAAAACTAGACACTTAGCTTATAAATATGACCATATCAACAACCTCCCAGTAGCTACGTTGAGGCGTGTCTCTGTTACTGGGTCCAGTAGCGTGCTGGCTCCATACCGGTGGCCAGGACCGGGGTCGTGAACGCTCCTGGAGTGGGGAAGCCGTGGCTGAACCAGGTGGACGCTGGTCCGGACGTGTGGAGAGATACGTCCGGGAAGGAGCCCCTTGGGGATGCTTGATGTACCCGTGACCCAGGTAGCGAGACCCGGATCTGTGCCCGGTAAGAAGGCAGTTCCCGTATGCTAGAGTGAACTGTGCACCCTGTGCGTAAAATGTGCCAGGCGGGCATAGCCGCCATTAGGTCCGACTTAGTAGTCATTGAGGGACCTGTTGAACCGTATGAGTATGTTATGGCTTTTGTAAAAGACCCAGCGAGTGGATGTAGCCCTACAGATGTATGAATTGTGCCAGGTGGGCATAGCCGCCATTAGGTCCGACTAAGGTAGTCAGTGAAGGGACCTGTTGGAGTGTATGTAGCCCTACGGGGGCAGATATATGAAGTGTACCAGGCGGGCATAGCCGCCATTGGGTTCGACTAAAATAGTCAATGAAGGGACCCGTTGAAGTGTATGTACTGTATGGTCAGAAGCAGGGGTCAGAAGGGCTCCTAGAGTGGGGAAGCCAGCAGAGTATTGTAAGAAACTCATTGATGGTTACCGGAAGTGGTTGATCGCAGTTATTTTGGCTAAAGGTTGTGCAACCAAATATTAGTCTGAGGGCGCCAATACTTTTTGTCCGGCCCATTTTTGGAGTTTTGTGTGAAATGATCAAAGTTTTGCTTTTTGCTTCATTCTCTTTTGTTTTTTTCATCGAAGACAAATTAAATGAAGATAATAATACCAAAGAATTTGTGATTGCAATCATTTTCAGGAAGAAACTGAGTATTATCTGACAGAATTGCAGGGGTGTCAATACTTTTGGCCACAACTGTATCATGTGTGATACTGTCTGCTGAGCCAAGTATCTAATCCTAGCCTGTGTGATACTATCTGCTGAGCCGTAGCCCGTATCAAATCCAATCCTATGTGATACCATCTGTTTAGCTGTGTATCTAATCCTATCCTGTGCAATACTGTCTACTGAGCAGTGTATCTAATCCTATTCAGTGTGACACTGTCTGCTGAGTCGTGTATCTAATCCTAGCCTATGTGATACTGTCTACTGTGCTGTGTATCTAATCCTATCCTGTACAAACTGAGAACAGGAAGAAAACCAAGAGAAGAAAAGAGTCAAAGCTTCAATTTATGCAATTAAGGTGCTGATTTACTTCATACACTGTAAAGGCCCCGTTACATGTGGAGATGTCCCAGTAATCCCACCAATGATCTGGACATCGCTATCTGATCGCTGGTGAGCTGTCACACAGGCAGACCCACCAGCGATCAGCGAAAACGCTGGTAATCATGGTAAACATCGGGTAACTAAGCAGAGCGCTGCGCTTAGTTACCCGATGTTTACCCTGGTCACCATGTCCCAGCGTGTACTGTGCGGCGCTGGGAGGTCGTTGATTGTTGGTCTCTCGCTGTCACACACGCTGATGCTGGCCTCCCAGCAGGAGACCAACGACGGAAAAATGGTCCTGGCCATTTACCAACAATCAGCGATCTGGTCATTGATACATGTGACACGCAGCGGCGTTGCTACGAGGTCGCTGCAACGTCACAAGACCGGTGACGTTGTAACAATAATAATATTTAATAATAAATATCGTTAGTGATATTTTTGCGTGTAACGGGGCCTTTAGAAAGTTCAAGGGAGGTGGTGGTACTAGGTGACCGATGCCACCGTTGGATGCATACAGTTGGGGAAGTTGTTAGGCTACTTTCACATTAGCGTTCCCCTCCGCAGCGTTCTGCGGAGGGGAGCCGCAATGTAAGCGCAGCACCGCAAGTCCCTATCTTTATAATGGGAGCGCACGGTGCTGCGCTTGACTGCGCATGACTGTGCGCACCCATTCACTCCCACATGTCATCTGTGCGCAGGCGGATGCCTGCGCACAAATCACCCAGTCTCGTCCGCACAAGAAATGCAACATGTTTTAACCATTTTAACCCTAACATTACCAGCAAAGGTGAATATGATTGGCATAAAGTGCCATTATCCCCCTTCCCTCAGCGAGGGAGCTACGGCAGAAGCAGCTCCGGGATTCCATCTCCCTGGCTGAAGGACCTGGCGTCGCCCGGCAACATGGTATGCGCCGAAGGACCTGCGGTGACGTGTTTCCTGGTCGCCCTCATCACGTGACCGCAACCCGGAAACACCGCAGCAGCGGTGAATTACAGCAGCGGTGGATCGACTCATCCTCCAGCCCTGACAGCACACGAACAGGCCAGTCACCAGGATTGTGTCCCCTAATTCACACACAAGCTTACGGTTCTTCACAGTGCACCGTTTCTTCTTTTCTTACATCTACCAAAAGTTGACAGCGTTACAGAAATAAGCATGGGTGGTAATGCACACAGAAATAGCAGCAAACGTTACATAAAAAAAAAAGAGTATTTGGACCTAAGATTGTGTCCATACGGAATAATCCACAATTGAATATGGAGGAACCTCACACATAAATCATAGTGATGAAGTGACCATAGGGTTCCCCTAGGTACGAAACATCGTTGGGGTCCACCTACCAAGGTTCCTCCCTGCACGGTGTACCTTGCCACATGGCTGCAGGCGGTTTGGGTAATAATTGGTCCAGTGACCTGGCCATTAATGAGTCTTTAGGCCACTTTACACACACAGATATGTGTCCAACTTCTGAACAGATCTCTGGTTGCAGTGAAATCATGGACACATTGCTCCATTTTGTGGCTGTGTACAAATGTAACAATGTGTCCATGATTTCACTGCAACCAGAGATCTGTTCAGAAGTTGGACACATGTAAAGTGGCCTTTTCTGTTAACTTCCTTGTCTGTACTACATGCATTATTATATGCACTTTATGAATATGCACTATATGACAGCTGTATTATGAGGATGCACATGCATTTCTATCTTGGTGACCATTGTAGCTATGATTTATGTGTGAGGTTCCTCCATATTCACTTGTGGATTATTCCGTATGGACACAAATTTAGGTCCAAATACTCTTTTTTTTATGTAACTTTTGCTGCTATTTCTATGTGCTTTATTATCGGTGCTTATTTCTGTAACACTGTCAACTTTTTGTACATGACATTTCTATGACTCTGTAACAACTTCCCCAATTTGTATGCATCCCACGGTGGCATCGGTCACTTAGTACCGCCACCTCCCCTGAGCTTTCTTACGGTGTATGAAATAAATCAGCTCCTTAATTGCATAAATTGAACCTTTGACTCTTTTCTTTTCTTGGTTTTTGCTAATTTTGAGTATCTTTCACAGGGGTGTCCCCTCCAGGGCTCGCCCCTGTTCCTTAGATATATGCCAATTTCTGTGAAAACAGAGAGCGCAAAACAAGGTCTTATGTCACATATATGAGACGATCGTGCGAATGGCTGCGCTCACGTAGAGGGTTGTGAGAGTCACGACCACTATACACGTTCAAACAACGGCTGCTGCATGTGTCCACTTCCGATAAAAATTCCTCAATATGTAAAGATAGGGATTCTCAATAATGACAATCGGGATCTTTCATGAAGGTTTATTTGCCTACGCGTTCCTATCTCTCGCTACTTCTTCGGGGCACACATCATTGATGAGTGTCCTGAAGTAGCGACAGAGCTACGAAACGCGTAGGCAAATAAACCTTCATGAAAGATACTGATTGTAATTATTGAGAATCCATATCTTTACATATTGAGTCTTCTTATCTATCTAATCTTATCCTATGATACTGTCTGCTGAGCTGTGTATCTAATCCTATACTGCTATAATGTCTGCTTAGGCTGGCTTCACACCACGGTGTGATCCAATCCGGGGCTGTCCGCTATGGACTGGACAGCCCCGGACATGATCAGCACATAGAAATGGAGGGACAAATATGCCCTCTGGTCCGGTGTGCAGCCGGACTCAGCTGCTGCTGCTGATAAATCAGATCTGTCAAGAGAGGGACAGCTCCATGGTGCTGAAGTTCAGCACCGGACGGCGCTGAGCTTCAACACCCGGCGTCCAGCTCCCGCTCCGGTGCAATCTGGCGCCATAGACCCCCATGTTATGGGGCACTGGATCGCACCGGACCGGGAGGATCAGCTTTTTTTTCCCCCGGACACAAAAATGTTGCATGCAGCACTTTTGTGTCCGGGAGAAAAATGCGAATTCTCCCGGATAGATGGAAACCGGATGGCAGATAGCTGCCATCCAGCTTCCATCCGGCCCCATAAGATACTATGGGGCCGAAATCTGATCCGGGGCTGTCCGGTTTACAATGGACAGCCCCGGATCGAATCTAAACGTGATGTGAACCCGGCCTTAGATACACAGCACAGCACCATGGAGCTCTCCTCTCTTGACAGATCATGACCACGGCTCGCTCCCCGCAGTCATGATTTATCAGCAGCAGCAGCTGAGTCCGGCTGCACACCAAACCGGGTGCTTATTTGGCCCTCCGGTTCTGTGTGCTGATCCAGTCCGGGGCTGTCTGGTCCATATCCCCGGATCGGATCACACCGTGGTGTGAAGCCAGCCTAACCCTAGCCTGTGTGACTGTCTGCTGAGCTGTGTTTCTAATCCTATCCTGTGTGATACTGTCTGCTGAGCTGTGTATCTAATCCTATTCTGTGTGATACTGTCTGCAGAGCTGTGTTTCTAATCCTATCCTGCGTGATACTGTCTGCTGAGCTGTGTATCTAATCTTATCCTGTGTGATACTGTCTGCTGAGCTGTGTATCTAATCCTATCCTGTGTGATACTGTCTGCTGAGCTTGTATCTAATCCTATGCTGTGAGATACTCTCTGCTGAGCTGTGTATCAAATCCTATCCTATGTGATACCATCTGCTGAGCTGTGTATCTAATCCTATCCTGTGTGATACCGTCTGCTGAGCTGTGTATCTAATCCTATCCTGTGTGACACTGTCTGCTGAGCATCTAATCCTATCCTGTGTGATACTGTCTGCTGAGCTGTGTATCTAATCCTATCCTGTGTGATACTGTCTGCTGAGCTGAGTATCTAATCCTATCCTGTGTGATGCGGTCTGCTGAGCTGTATATCTACTCCTATCCTGTGTGATACTGTCTGCTGAGCTGTATATCTACTCCTATCCTGTGTGATACTGTCTGCTGAGCTGTGTATCTAATCCTATCCTGTGTGATACTGTCTGCTGAGCTGTGTATCTAATCCTCTCCTGTGTGATACTGTCTGCTGAGCTGTGTATCTAATCCTCTCCTGTGTGATACCGTCTGCTGAGCTGTGTATCTAATCCTCTCCTGTGTGATACCGCCTGCTGAGCTGTGTATCTAATCCTATCCTGTGTGATACTGTCTGCTGAGCTGTGTATCTAATCCTATCCTGTGTGATACAGTCTGCTGAGCTGTGTATCTAATCCTATCCTGTGTGATCCTGTCTGCTGAGCCGTGTATCTAATCTTATCCTATGTGATCCTGTCTGCTGAGCTGTGTATCTAATCCTATCCTGTGTGATACTGCCTGCTGAGCTGTGTATCTAATCCTCTCCTGTGTGATACTGTCTGCTGAGCTGTGTATCTAATCCTATCCTGTGTGATACAGTCTGCTGAGCCGTGTATCTAATCCTCTCCTGTGTGATACTGTCTGCTGAGCTGTGTATCTTAATCCTATCCTGTGTGATACTGTCTGCTGAGCTGTGTATCTAATCCTATCCTGTGTGATACTGTATGCTGTGTATCTAATCCTATTCTGTGTGATACTGTCTGCTGAGCTGTGTATGTAATCCTATCCTGTGTGATACAGTCTACTGAGCTGTGTATCTAATCCAGTCCTATGTGATACTGTCTGCTGAGCTGTGTATCTAATCCTATCCTGTGTGATACTGTCTGCTGAGCTGTGTATCTAATCCAATCCTATGTGATACTGTCTGCTGAGCTGTGTATCTAATCCTATCCTGTGTGATACTGTCTGCTGAGCTGTGTATCTAATCCTATCCTGTGTGATACTGTCTGCTGAGCTGTGTATCTAATCCTATCCTGTGATGCAGTCTGCTGAGCTGTGCATCTAATCCTATCCTGTGTGATACTGTCTGCTGAGCTGAGTATCTAATCCTATCCTGTGTGATGCGGTCTGCTGAGCTGTATATCTACTCCTATCCTGTGTGATACTGTCTGCTGAGCTGTGTATCTAATCCTATCCTGTGTGATACTGTCTGCTGAGCTGTGTATCTAATCCTCTCCTGTGTGATACTGTCTGCTGAGCTGTGTATCTAATCCTCTCCTGTGTGATACCGTCTGCTGAGCTGTGTATCTAATCCTCTCCTGTGTGATACCGCCTGCTGAGCTGTGTATCTAATCCTATCCTGTGTGATACTGTCTGCTGAGCTGTGTATCTAATCCTATCCTGTGTGATACTGTCTGCTGAGCTGTGTATCTAATCCTATCCAGTGTGATACTGTCTGCTGAGCTGTGTATCTAATCCTATCCTGTGTGATCCTGTCTGCTGAGCCGTGTATCTAATCCTATCCTATGTGATCCTGTCTGCTGAGCTGTGTATCTAATCCTATCCTGTGTGATACTGCCTGCTGAGCTGTGTATCTAATCCTCTCCTGTGTGATACTGTCTGCTGAGCTGTGTATCTAATCCTATCCTGTGTGATACAGTCTGCTGAGCCGTGTATCTAATCCTATCCTGTGTGATACTGTCTGCTGAGCTGTGTATCTTAATCCTATCCTGTGTGATACTGTCTGCTGAGCTGTGTATCTAATCATATCCTGTGTGATACTGTCTGCTGAGCTGTGTATCTTAATCCTATCCTGTGTGATACTGTCTGCTGAGCTGTGTATCTAATCCTATCCTGTGTGATACTACCTGCTGAGCTGTGTATCTAATCCTATCCTGTGTGATACTGTCTGCTGAGCTGTGTATCTAATCCTATCCTGTGTGATACTGTCTGCTGAGCTGTGTATCTAATCCTATGTGATACTGTCTGCTGAGCTGTGTATCTAATCCTATCCTGTGTGATACTGTCTGCTGAGCTGTGTATCTAATCCTATTCTGTATGATACTGTATACTGAGCTGTGTATCTAATCCTATCCTGTGTGATACTACCTGCTGAGCTGTGTATCTAATCATATCCTGTGTGATACTGTCTGCTGAGCTGTGTATCTAATCCTATCCTGTGTGATACTGTCTGCTGAGCTGTGTATCTAATCCTATTCTGTACGATACTGTCTGCTGAGCTGTGTATCTAATCCTATCCTGTGTGATACTGTCTGCTGAGCTGTGTATCTAATCCTATCCTGTGTGATACTGTCTGCTGAGCTGTGTATCTAATCGTATCCTGTGTGATACTGTCTGCTGAGCTGTGTATCTAATCCTATCCTGTGTGATACTGTCTGCTGAGCTGTGTATCTAATCCTATCCTGTGTGATACTGTCTGCTGAGCTGTGTATCTAATCCTATCCTGTGTGATACTGTCTGCTGAGCTGTGTATCTAATCCTATGTGATACTGTCTGCTGAGCTGTGTATCTAATCCTATCCTGTGTGATACTGTCTGCTGAGCTGTGTATCTAATCCTATTCTGTATGATACTGTATACTGAGCTGTGTATCTAATCCTATCCTGTGTGATACTACCTGCTGAGCTGTGTATCTAATCCTATCCTGTGTGATACTGTCTGCTGAGCTGTGTATCTAATCCTATTCTGTACGATACTGTCTGCTGAGCTGTGTATCTAATCCTATCCTGTGTGATACTGTCTGCTGAGCTGTGTATCTAATCCTATCCTGTGTGATACTGTCTGCTGAGCTGTGTATCCAATCCTATCCTGTGTGATACTGTCTGCTGAGCTGTGTATCTAATCCTATTCTGTATGATACTGTATACTGAGCTGTGTATCTATTCTCCTCCTGTGTGATACTGTCCTGACAGTGTATCCTCTCCTGTACAGCTGACCCGTTGTACCGGTGATGTGAGGACCCCGCACCTTCCCCTCAGCTCCTCCTGTACGCGTACTAATCCGCTGCTCTTTTTCCCGCCCTTTCATCTCGGCCACACCCACTATATGTGTGCTATCGCCCGAGTATTTGCCCCTCCCCTCCCGTGACGTCATCACTGAGCGACACTCAGTGCACGTTGTGCTCCTGGAGAGGAGTCGTCGCTTGACGTCGTGTCGCGCAGTGTCCGCTCCGGCTAACAGACAGTACAGTGTGAGGCCCCGGTGGCGCAGACGTCTGCGGGAATATTGCTTTGCTGCCATGTAAGTCTTCCTTGTAATGATTAATATGGCGGGTGAGGAGACATTGTGCTATGACTTTTGTGCACTTTGCCTGGTGGTTTGTGGGTGATGTGTCCTGTGATCTGTGACACAAGTTCAGGGGATCGGTTTAATTTGCTGTTTTGAAGGGGTTTTCAAAGTCATAAACGGAGGCAGAGAGCGAGGATGGGAGTCACTGAGGAGTGAGGTCCGGACACAGGGACAAGCAGTGATAATATCTATGCCCCCTCCCCCCGGTGGTGTCTGCGCTCCCATCTCCTTCCCCTTAGTGGTGTCTGCGCTCCCATCTCCTTCCCCTTAGTGGTGTCTGCGCTCCCATCTCCTTCCCCTTAGTGGTGTCTGTGCTCCCATCTCCCTCCCCCCGGTGGTGTCTGCGCTCCCATCTCCTTCCCCCCCCGGTGGTGTCTGCGCTCCCATCTCCCTCCCCCCGGTGGTGTCTGTGCTCCCATCTCCTTCGCCTCGGTGGTGTCTGCGCTCCCATCTCCTTCGCCTCGGTGGTGTCTGCGCTCCCATCTCCCTCCCCTTAGTGGTGTCTGCGCTCCCATCTCCCTCCCCTTAGTGGTGTCTGCGCTCCCATCTCCCTCCCCCCGGTGGTGTCTGCGCTCCCATCTCCCTCCCCCCGGTGGTGTCTGCGCTCCCATCTCCCTCCCCCCGGTGGTGTCTGCGCTCCCATCTCCCTCCCCCCGGTGGTGTCTGCGCTCCCATCTCCCTCCCCCCGGTGGTGTCTGCGCTCCCATCTCCCTCCCCCCGGTGGTGTCTGCGCTCCCATCTCCCTCCCCCGGTGGTGTCTGCGCTCCCATCTCCTTCGCCTCGGTGGTGTCTGCGCTCCCATCTCCCTCCCCCCGGTGGTGTCTGCGCTCCCATCTCCCTCCCCCCGGTGGTGTCTGCGCTCCCATCTCCCTCCCCCCGGTGGTGTCTGCGCTCCCATCTCCCTCCCCCCGGTGGTGTCTGCGCTCCCATCTCCCTCCCCCCGGTGGTGTCTGCGCTCCCATCTCCCTCCCCCCGGTGGTGTCTGCGCTCCCATCTCCCTCCCCCCGGTGGTGTCTGCGCTCCCATCTCCCTCCCCCCGGTGGTGTCTGCGCTCCCATCTCCCTCCCCCCGGTGGTGTCTGCGCTCCCATCTCCCTCCCCCCGGTGGTGTCTGCGCTCCCATCTCCCTCCCCCCGGTGGTGTCTGCGCTCCCATCTCCCTCCCCCCGGTGGTGTCTGCGCTCCCATCTCCCTCCCCCCGGTGGTGTCTGCGCTCCCATCTCCCTCCCCCCGGTGGTGTCTGCGCTCCCATCTCCCTCCCCCCGGTGGTGTCTGCGCTCCCATCTCCCTCCCCCCGGTGGTGTCTGCGCTCCCATCTCCCTCCCCCCGGTGGTGTCTGCGCTCCCATCTCCCTCCCCCCGGTGGTGTCTGCGCTCCCATCTCCCTCCCCCCGGTGGTGTCTGCGCTCCCATCTCCCTCCCCCCGGTGGTGTCTGCGCTCCCATCTCCCTCCCCCCGGTGGTGTCTGCGCTCCCATCTCCCTCCCCCCGGTGGTGTCTGCGCTCCCATCTCCCTCCCCCCGGTGGTGTCTGCGCTCCCATCTCCTTCGCCTCGGTGGTGTCTGCGCTCCCAGCTCCTTCCCCTTAGTGGTGTCTGCCCTCTCCATCTCCTTCCTCTCGGTGGTGTCTGCGCTCCCAGCTCCTTCCCCTTAGTGGTGTCTGCGCTCCCAGCTCCTTCGCCTCAGTGGCGTCTGCGCTCCCGTCTCCTTCGCCCCGGTGGTGTCTGCGCTCCCATCTCCTTCCCCTTAGTGGTGTCTGCGCTCCCAGCTCCTTCGCCTCAGTGGTGTCTGCACTCCCAGCTCCTTCCCCTTAGTGGTGTCTGCGCTCCCGTCTCCTTCGCCTCGGTGGTGTCTGCGCTCCCATCTCCTTCCCCTCGGTGGTGTCTGCCCTCTCCATCTCCTTCCTCTCGGTGGCGTCTGCGCTCCCATCTCCTTCCCCTTAGTGGCGTCTGCGCTCCCGTCTCCTTCGCCCCGGTGGTGTCTGCGCTCCCATCTCCTTCCCCTTAGTGGTGTCTGCGCTCCCATCTCCTTCCCCTCGGTGGTGTCTGCCCTCTCCATCTCCTTCCTCTCGGTGGTGTCTGCGCTCCCATCTCCTTCCCCTTAGTGGCGTCTGCGCTCCCGTCTCCTTCGCCCCGGTGGTGCCTGCGCTCCCATCTCCTTCCCCTTGGTGGTGTCTGCGCTCCCAGCTCCTTCGCCTCGGTGGTGTCTGCGCTCCCATCTCCTTCCCCTTAGTGGTGTCTGCGCTCCCGTCTCCTTCGCCCCGGTGGTGTCTGCGCTCCCGTCTCCTTCGCCCCGGTGGCGTCCTGCGCTCCCGTCTCCTTCGCCCCGGTGGCGTCTGCGCTCCCGTCTCCTTCGCCCCGGTGGCGTCTGCGCTCCCGTCTCCTTCGCCCTCGGTGGCGTCCTGCGCTCCCGTCTCCCTCGGCCCCGGTGGCGTCTGCGCTCCCACACACTTTTATCTCCACTCCCCTTTAGTGAATTGCAGCACACCATTTACTTGATGAAGCGTAATGCTTGGTAGCAGAGAAGCAAAAAGGGAATGTAGAGCCTCAGTAAACTTTTCACCCCAGAAGCCTCCATCCCCAGGATTGTATAGTGTTGGCATCTAATGAGATGGGAATACCCCTTTACCTGGCGATCAATTGATTAGATGTACAACTATTGAGAGCTCTAGATCCCATTTTAAGGCCCAGTTACACACACAGATATTTGTGCAGAGATTGGTCACAGATCTCTGGTTGCAGTGAAATCATGGAGACATTGTTACATTTGAACACAGCAACAAAATGTAACAATGTGTCCATGATTTCACTGCAACCAGAGATCTGTGAACAATCTCTGCACAATTATCTGCGTGTGTAACTGGGCCTTTACTTTTTTCAACAACTGGACTATTCACAACCTCAGGTATTAAATGTGGTTGTTAAATTTACTTGAAACTGACATCCTCTCTTGTACTCTTAGTCTAATGTTGCCCGTTATTTTGAAATGAAAGAAAAAATGAGGCGGCTTTGTTGTTGACATTAGTTGGGGGTCTACCACTGATTTTAAAGTATTGAATGAACAAGGTACAAAAATGTAAAAAAAAGAAAAAACATTGATGTTTGCTCTTGTCCATAGAGAATTCAGTATGGAAGATGAAAAAGAACCTGTGACTGAAAGCCGAGGAGAAGTGGAAGAGAAAGTAGAACAGGAGGATGGAGAGGACGACACTGAGATGGCGGAGGACGAGGAGACGGCCTCAGTGAGCGCCACCAAGAAGAAGGCGGTGATCCCCGGAATTATATACCTGGGTCACATCCCACCTCGGCTCCGGCCGAGTCATATCCGCAAGATGATGGGCGCCCATGGGGAAGTGGGAAGGATCTTCCTACAAGCTGAGGGTGAAACTAAGAGCTTTATTCTTACAGTATGATCATAGCAAACGGCGGCTTTTCATCATTCTATAGCTTAGGAGTAGCGGGCACCTGGGGCTACTGGTGAAATGTTAGCATCTTTTTATAGAAATCGTTGCACCTAAATCTCTCTGAACTTGTGTTCCCACTAAATCCATTAATGGGGCATCACGTTAATAACTCGTTGATTCCCTTGCGGCTCTGTAGGTTATAGTCTGCACTTGCTCTACACTAGAGATCCCCAACTCCTGTGCTCAAGGCCCACCAACAGTGCAGGTTTTCAGGATTCCCTTAGTTTAGGCAGAGGGCTGGAGTCATCACCTGTGCAGGTGTTTAAATTACCACCTGTGCAATACTATGGAAATCCTGAAAACATGACCTGTCGGTGGGCCTTGAGGACTGGAGTTGTGGACCTCTGCTTTAGACAAGAGGTGAAAAATAAGATTTGCGAATGAAGGTGGAAGATAGTTGTTCAAGTCGGAGTTGACAGGTTTTCCTGCATGCAGGAAACCTGTCAACTTCAACTTAAGCAACCTGCGGCATCGTTCGTTGTGACACCGCAATAGCGATGTCATGGCCAACTTCGCCCATTCACAGCAGTGAGCAGGGATGTTTACGGTGTTTGTGAACGATCCCTGCTCACAACATCGTTGGTGAGTTGTCCATGATATCTGGACGTGTGACATCTTACCGGCAATGTTGCACAGGTGTCCACAAAAAGAGCCAGCTCCTGAGATCGCATACAACATCGCTGATAAGTTGTACTGTGTAACGGTACCTTTAGCAGTAATACTTGTCCATATTCATATGTTCATTGTTTGCATGCCTTGGCTTTTCAGATTGCAACTCTCTTTATCTGTACTTTAATGGGAACCAGGTTTAACTTATAAAATACAGGCAGCATCTTTCAGCCCTAATGCCATGCTAAAGTCACTCTGCATAACATAAATAAGAAGATTCTACTCATCTGCGAGGCGGTCCAGTCCAATAGGCATCACTGTTCTTGATCTGCTGCCTCCTCTCTTCTTACGATCACCTTCCATCTTCCCTGTGTTATGTGAATGATGGATCCTACATCATCTACCCAGTGTCTTGCATCGCGCTCCTGTGCAGGCGCAGTTCTCTCTGCCCTGCTCGGGTAAGAGCAAAGTACTTTAGTGTGCAGGATAGGCCAGAGTGTGGCGGCGCATGCGCATTGTAATTCTTTGCTCTGAGAAGCGCTCCTGCGCAGGTGCGAGATGGGGAACACTGTGTGGATGATGTAGGATGCGTCATCCACACAAAGTGAAGAGGAGGACGGCGTTCGCAAGAAGAGGTGCTGGATCAAGACCAGAGATGCCCATCTGACCACCCCGCAGGAGAGTAGAACAGTATTTTGCTTATACAGAGTGGATGGGGACATATATACAGAATGCTGTAACAGAGAGCTGAAAGTTGCTGGGAAAATCTGGATATATATATATAGCGTATATGTAAAAATATAGTACAGACCGAAAGTTTGGACACACCTTCTCATTCAAAGAGTTTTCTGTATTTTCATGACTATGAAATTGTAGATTCCACTGAAGGCATCAAAACTATGAATAACACATGTGGAATTATATACTAACAAAAAAGTGTGAAACAGCTGAAAATATGTCTTACATTCTAGATTTCTTAAAAGTAGCCACCTTTTGCTTTGATTACTGCTTTGCGCACTCTTGGTATTCTCCTGATGAGCTTCAAGAGGTAGTTACTGGAAATAGTCTTCTAACAGTCTTGAAGGAGTTTCCAGAGATGCTTAGCACTTGTTGGCCTTTTGCTTTCACTCTTGGGTCCAGCTCACCCCAAACCACCTCGATTGGGTTCAGGTCTGGTGACTGTGGAGGCCAGGTCATCTGGTGTAGCACCCCATCACCATCACACCTCCTCCTCCATGCTTCACGGTGGAAACCAGGCATGTGGAGTAAATCCGTTCACCTTTTCTGCATCCACAAAGACACGGTGGTTGGAACCAAAGATCTCAAATTTGGACTCATCAGACCAAAGCACAGATTTCCTCTGGTCTAATGTCCATTCCTTGTGTTCTTTAGCTTAAACAAGTCTCTTTGCTTGTTGCCTGTCCTTAGCAGTGGTTTCCTAGCAGCTATTTTACCATGAAGCCTGCTGCAAACGTCTCCTCTTAACAGTTGTTGTAGAGATGTGTCTGCTGCTAGAACTCTGTGTGGCATTGATCTGGTCTCTAATCTGAGCTGCTGTTAACCTGGATTTCTGAGGCTGGTGACTCGGATGAACTTATCCTCCTGCAGCAGAGGTGACTCTTGGTCTTCCTTTCCTGGGACGGGTCCTCATAGAGCCAGTTTCTTTGTAGCCTTGATGGTTTTTACAACTGCACTTGGGGACACTTTCAAAGTTTTCCCAATTTTTCGGACTGATCTGACCTTCATTTCTTAAAGTAATGATGGCCACTCGTTTTTTCTTTACTTAGCTGCTTTTTTTCTTGCTAATCTATAAGTCTATTCAGTAGGACTATCAGCTGTGTATCCACCAGACTTTTCACGACACAACTGATGGTCCCAACCCCATTTATAAGGAAGAAATCCCACTTATTAAACCTGACAGGGCACACCTGTGAAGTGAAGACCATTTCCGGTGACTACCTCTTGAAGCTCATCAAGAGAATGCCAAGAGTGTGCAAAGCAGTTATCAAAGCAAAAGGTGGCTACTTTGAAGAACCTAGAATATAAGACATATTATCAGCTTGTTTCACACTTTTTTTGTTAAGTATATAATTCCACATGTGTTAATTCATAGTGTTGATGCCTTCATGTGAATCTACAATTTTCATAGTCATGAAAATAAAGAAAACTCTTTGAATATATACACATAATATAATTATTACTTTTTTTTGTTATTGGTGGCTTATCCATATAATCTGAGCAGTGGGAGTGCAACGCTCGGCACCTCCACCACTTGGCTGTTTCCGGGGCTGGCTGGCATTCTCATTGCCAGAACAGAGCAGCTCCGTCTTTTCTATAATGGCCGCAGCTGGATCCACCTCCAGATATTGATGGCTTCTTCTCAGTATAGAAGTATTGCCCACTCTATTTTGGGAGAGGGAGACAGGTGCAATCTCTCATTGGATTTGACGTTTTTGACAGATCGCTGTATCCGAAAAAAGAAAAAGAAGGCCGGCAGCAATGCCCGTGACTTCACGGAAGGATGGGTGGAATTCCGAGACAAAAGTGTGGCCAAACGAGTGGCGTTCAGTCTGAATAACACCCCAATGGGTACCCGAAAGAAGAGCCGCTTCCATGACGACTTGTGGAGTATGAAGGTAAGATGGGAGTCATTTCAGTACCATCTTGTTACAGTCTCTGCTGACTTCCAGTGACCCTCGCACCATTGCTTTCACAGTATCTCCACCGGTTCAAATGGACCCACCTGAGCGAGAAGCTGGCTATCGAGAGGCAGGTGCGGAAGCAGAGGATGCGAGCAGAAGTGTCACAGGTGAAGAGAGAGACAAACTTCTACCTGCAGAACATGGATCGCAGCAAAAAGATGGCCAAATTGGATCGCAAGAAGGCGGCCAAGCCGGGCGGTGATGCAGTGCCTGACAAGCAATGGAACTTCATACAGCGGAAGACGGAGGAGGAAACAGGCGCTAAAATCAGGTGGCGACAAGAAGCGTCTACAGAAGCGGCAGGAACAGGCACAGCGAGCCGAGGAACAGTCACAGACCAACCGATCACTGCTTCACAAAATCTTCAATGTTTCCTGAGGATAAAACTTTACTATCGAGGATTTTTTCTGCTGCCTCTCGCTGACATGGCTGCTGCCGTTATGGACGGATGTACAGTAAATCTCTTCTGTGCTGGATCATAAGACCTCTGTATATATTTCCTATTAGGATTTTATGTGTTTGTCAAAGGTTTAATAAATTAAAGGGTATTCTTTCTAGGTCAGTTGGTATCCAATTGCTGGGACCCCAACGATCACCAGAATGAGGCACACTTACTTTCCCCATGGAGGGACAGCGCTGACGGTGGCTTTGTCCAGTACTCCCATAGAGAATGCATGGAGCAGCAGACAAGCGTGCTTGACCTGTGGGTGACCGCTTCCTTCTACTGGCTGGCCCGCGGGGGGCGCTACCGAGTAGGGCATTGTCTGCTCCTGTCAGATACAAAAATAGGGGCATATACACTGGAGTTGTCCACTTAGACTCGGGTCAGACAATTGTATAATATGGACAATGATCGCATTGTAAAGCACTGAGTGGCCGGAGGGTCCCCTTACCTGAGCATAACAGCTGCACAGTTATTCATTAAGCTGTCATGCTCAAGTCAGTGTAGCTGCCGGCCACTCTGTGCTTTACAATGTGAGCGCCATCTGACCCCGGCCTTAGGGCTATTCTCTTTTGTAAGGAGGCCGTCCGGCTCTCTTTGGTGTGGAAGTGTATGCAGCCCGTAATACAAATTTTGGCTGATATTTGGGGGTCCGTTATTGTCATCAGTGGATGTTGTAATGTACATATAATAAGCAATTTTGCTGCAAAGATGATGACCTACAGACTGAAGCTTTGGGGCTCATCCAGACATCCATGCACACCAGCCTAATCTCAGACTGCAATATTTGGGTGGTCACAGCTCATAGAAATCTACCAAGCTATGTCTGAATGAGCCCTTCCGCCTGGGTCAGATGACTATCACATCATAATGCATGGAGCGGCCATCTGCTCTCCTCACCTGCGCTGCATAGTAATACATTAAACTGTTGTGCTCAGATCAGGAGAGCTGCCAGCCAGTCCGTGCAGTACAATGTGATCGTCATCTGTGCTATACGGCCGTCTGACCCCAGACTAACAGTGAGCTTCCCCTGCTACATGGATGCTGAGGTGACTGTTTCCAGCAGGGGGCGATCATATCCATCTCTCAGGGCAGTATCATCAGGACCTATATGATATAAAATACATAAATATGTATTTTTTTTTTGTTTTCCATTTGCAGTAATGTGTATTCCTCTTTTTGACCCCTTTTCTTACTATTTTAAATATTTATTAAAAAGAGCAAATCTATGGATCTACCTTCCAGACGGGCCATGCTGGGGCCCTGGGCCCGTTCCATTATTAGTGTGGTCTGGGTGATTAGAGGCTGCAGCTTCTTCGGGTATTCAGTGAAGATGCAGATTGATAACATTCACTGCATGGAGGAAAGCGTTTCTGTACTTTCAGCTGCCCTCCTGGCATTGCGCTCTGGGCCCTCTGGAGGGAGCGGTGCTGATGAGGGGCCACACTGTGCACCAGGAAGATTTCCAGCTCTGATTTATATTACAGATGGCTTCATTTGACATTTGCAGAGATTATAGTTAATCCAAATTTGCTGCTCATCTCTCCTCTGACACAATTATACAATGACGTCACCCCAGTGTCAGCCCACAATGTGGATCTGTGCGATACAGGCGCGAGCGGTGACCCAGATCCTTCTGTGCCCGAATAAGGGGTGACGTGTATAGTCAGCCATGACAATGTGGCACTTGATGCCCATTTATTATTGCAGGACCTGTAGCACCAGTCTTGTGTGAGCTTTGGCACTCACTGTTTTACCTCCCTGCTATCCTTATTGTAATCTCCCCTGATGAATCCTTGCTTTTAAGGAGAAAACGCATTGGGTCGGTCTATATTCCAGGTCTGGACAGCGTTACATGGGTGGGCTGCCCTTGTCTGGGCATCAGCATGTATGGGGCACTACAGGGTATCGATACCCAATCTTAGGTCTGATACTTCTGCTTCTTAATCAGAGATTCATCTCTACATATCGGGGAGATCTTTTCTTTTATGTGACCTTATTTACACTGATGGTTCAGCTCTTCTTTTGTGAGTTCAGATGTCACATTAAGGTGTTTATTAAAAGTTATATTTCACTTCTCCATGTTATGAACTAATTATGATTCCTGAGGATTATTTAACCCCATATAAATTATATTATGGTTACATATTATACGTTGGGTTGGAGCTTTGTCCCCTACATACGCCCGACATTCCGGAGCATAGACTTGTGCCACAGTCGTGTGGTCCTCTGAGACAGTATTGAACATGGTGGGCTTAGATACACCAGCTCAGCAGACAGTATCACATATGGTGATCTTAAATACTCCATCTGACCACACAATATCACACGTGTTCGTATCAATAATTTCTGCATAGTTGGTGTATCGCATTCAAGGATTAAATACAGCAGCTGCACAGACAGTATCGGATAGGATTTGATGCACGGCTCAGCAACAGTATCACAGGATAGGATTAGATACACGGCTCTGTGGACAGTATCACAGGATAGGATTAGATACACAGCTCAGCAGATGGTATCACACAGGATAGGATTAGATACACAGCTCAGCAGACAGTATCACACAGGATAGGATTAGATACACAGCTCAGCAAACAGTATCACACAGGATAGGATTAGATACACGGCTCAGCAAACAGTATCACACAGGTAGGATTAGATACACGGCTCTGCAGACAGTATCACAGGATAGATTAGATACAAGGCTCATCAACAGTATCACAGGATAGGATTAGATACACAGCTCAACAGACAGTATCTCACAGGATAGGATTAGATACACGCTCAGCAGACAGTATCACACAGGAAAGGATTAGATACACGGCTCAGCAGACAGTATCACACAGGATAGGATTAGATACATGGCTCAGCAAACAGGATCACACTAAGATAAGATTAGATGCACAGTTCCACAAACAGTATCATGAGCTAGAATGAAATGCACGGCTCAGCCTCATGCATGCTAGGATGAGATATACTGCCCAGCAGACAGAACCACATGTGTTAGGATTGGATGCACCAGCTGAGCAGACAGTATCACATGACAAGATTAGATGCTCAGCAGACAGTATCAAAGGATAGGATTAGATACAAGGCTTAGCAAACAGTATCACACAAGATAGGATTGGATACACCAGCTGCACAGACAGTAGCACATGACAAGATTAAATATATGGTTTAGCAGACTACCACACATGCTAGGATTAGATACACAGTTTAGCAGACAATGACATGTAATATGCTTAGATACAGCCGCTGTTCAGACCATACATGAAGGATTAGATAAGTGGCTGATCATCGTGTGATCAGTATAGTGGTATTAATTAGACTGTATCCCAGTGATGTGTGATGACATAGACTCCACAGAGCGGTATCTGCTCGTCCGGCCCAGGTTATGTGTAATGACATAGACCGTACAGAGCTGTATCTGCTCGTCCGGCCCCAGTTATGTGTAATGACACAGACTCTACAGAGCAGTATCTGCTTGTCCGACTCCGGTGATGTGTGATGACACAGACTACAGAGCGGTATCTGCTCGTCCGGCAACGGTTTTGTGTAGTGACACAGACTACAGAGCGGTATCTGCTTGTCCGGCTCCAGTGATGTGTGATGACACGGACTCTACAGAGCGGTATCTGCTCGTCCGGGCCCCAGTGATATGTGATGACACAGACTCTACAGAGCGGTATCTGCTCGTCCGGCCCTAGTGATTGTGATGACACAGACTCTACAGAGCGGTATATCTGCTCGTCCGGCCCAGTGATATGTGATGACACGGACTCTACAGAGCGGTATCTGCTCGTCCGGCTCTGGTGATATTTGATGACACGGACTCTACAGAGCGGTATCTGCCCGTCCGGCTCCAGTGATGTGTGATGACACAGACTCTACAGAGCGGTATCTGCTCGTCCGGCCCTAGTGATGTGTGATGACACAGACTCCACAGAGCGGTTTCTGCTCGTCCGGCTCTGGTGATGTGTGAAAACACAGACTCTACAAAGCGGTATCTGCTCATCCGGCTCCAGTGATATGTGATGACACAGACTCTACAGAGTGGTATCTGCTCGTCCTGCTCTGGTGATATGTGATAACACAGACTCTACAGAGCGGTATCTGCTCGTCCGGCCCTAGTGATGTGTGATGACACAGACTCTACAGAGCGGTATATCTGCTCGTCCGGCTCCAGTGATATGTGATAACACGGACTCTACAGAGCGGTATCTGCTCGTCCGGCTCTGGTGATGTGTGATGACACAGACTCCACAGAGCGGTATATCTGCTTGTCTGGCTCTGATGATGTGTGATGACACAGACTCTACAGAGCGGTATCTGCTCATCCGGCCCTATTGATGTGTGATGACACAGACTCCACAGAGCCGTATATCTGCTCGTCCGGCTCTGGTGATGTGTGATGACACAGACTCCACAGAGCGGTATCTGCTCGTCCGGCTCTGGATGTGTGATGACACAGACTCTACAGAGCGGTATCTGCTCATCCGGCCCTAGTGATGTGTGATGACACAGACTCTACAGAGCGGTATATCTGCTCGTCCGGCTCTGGTGATGTGTGATGACACAGACTCTACAGAGCGGTATCTGCTCATCCGGCCCTATTGATGTGTGATGACACAGACTCCACAGAGCGTATATCTGCTCGTCCGGCTCTGGTGATGTGTATGACACAGACTCCACAGAGCGGTATCTGCTCGTCCGCTCTGGTGATGTGTGATGACACAGACTCCACAGAGCGGTATATCTGCTCATCCGGCCCTAGTGATGTGTGATGACACAGACTCTACAGAGCGGTATCTGCTCATCCGGCCCTAGTGATGTGTGATGACACAGACTCTACAGAGCGGTATATCTGCTCGTCCGGCTCTGGTGATGTGTGATGACACAGACTCTACAGAGCGGTATCTGCTCATCCGGCCCTAGTGATATGTTGATGACACAGACTCTACAGAGCAGTATCTGCTAGTCGGGCTCCAGTGATATGTGATGACACAGACTCTACAGCGCAGTATCTGCTAGTCGGGCTCCAGTGATATGTGATGACACAGACTCTACAGAGCGGTATCTGCTCGTCTGGCTCTGGTGATGTGTAATGACAGACTCTACAGAGCGGTATCTCTGCTCGCCTGGCCCCGGTGCTCTCGGCAGTTGATGATTGGGATATTTTTGCCGCCGCACATCTCAGACCGCCAACCTGATATTCTTCATTTATAAACCCACGTCCATCATCGCTCGTCAGGAGACGACTGCAAGAATCATGAATATTAATGTCCGAACTGGAGGAGGGAAGAGTTAAATTAGTGTCCTTCCTAATTACACCAGCAGTAAGCAGAGCCCTAATCCTGGTGCCGAGCCGCCCCCTCCTGCCGGGTGACCTAAATTCCTGAGCTCCTGTCATTATTCTAATTACAGCCCATTAGCCAAGGTGCTGCAGAATGGTCTGCAATCAGTTGCTTGTGTCCTACCCTGGATTGTGGGGTCTCCCCCGAGCCTCTCCGGCACAAGCGAGGAGGACAATAAGTGGGTTCACTAACGGGTGACTGCACAATATACTGCGATCTTTCAATGTAACTGGCGTAAATGTATTATCCCAATGGAACAGCGGGGTCTATGCCCCCTCCCTAGTAGGGCTTGTATGGCCATCCTGATTATTAAATTACCATTCATCTTGCATAGATGGGGCTGTGAGCACCGGTTGGTCACATCCAGGAATGGCCCCACTTCTTATGGTGTAAATAACGCCATGGTGAGAAGCTCTTGGAGAAGGATGAGCCCAAACACAAGCGGACAATTACCATCTGGTAAAGGATAAATACAAGAGATGGTAGCGCTCTCTGAGGGTGGTGTGTGCAGACATGTTGTTTTAATCAGTGGTAATTTTTTTCTCCAGCATTCTGCCAGCCTATAGCAGCTGGAACATCTTTCACTCACTTCCCAGAATGCATTTGACTGCTATTGTCAAATGGCGCCTCTACCCGAACGGAAACCAGTCTCCCTGTTATGCTTGTATATAGTTTGTCCAATAAAGGAGCAAAGCAAACCCCATCTCCACTTACTGTACAAAGAAAACCTCCCCTGCTTATAGTTCAGAGCCCCACACCCTTATTATATTAGACAAGGCCCCACCCCCACTTACTATATACAGACAAGGCCCCACCCCCACTTACTATATACAGACAAGGCCCCACCCCCACTTACTATATACAGACAAGGCCCTACCCCCACTTACTATATATAGACAAGCCCCCCACTTGTATAATATAGTAAATGGGGTGGGCCTTGTCTATATATAAGGCCCCACCCCCACTTTCAGTAATCCATCTCAGTCTTTCTGCAACTATAGATGAATTTATGCAGAGACATGTTTATATATGAAAAGATGTGCACAGTCTATTTATCACATTATATCAAGTCTGAGCGCACAGGGACCATATTACAGAAGACACTAAATAACTTTATTTTTGCATTTTAGATGCAATTATCCTTACATTATCCAAGTAGATATTTCCAGGTATAAAATGTCAGTCTGATAAAAGCTGGATATATCTATATATGAGGTCAGTATATGTCTGATGGGCAATAACTAGACGGCAGAGAAAGGCCTGAACCATCAGAAAGTGATACCATGATGACGCCACATTGCCTTGGCACCGGGTGACCATCTACTCTACAGTGAGGGGTCACTGACGCCACACAGCCCCCTGTGATGCCACCAGTCTGGACCAGGTGGGCCAAGCTTTTTGTCGTTCTGCACATGAACTTGGCGTCACCCTAAGACAACGGATTTCTCCACGCCGTCCTCCACCTGCAGATACTCCAGCTGTGATGGGAAATACTGGCTCCGGTAGCGAGGGCTGTTCCTTACATACTCCAGATATTCTGGGGCCCCAGGACAAGTGACGTTATCCGCCAGGAGAACAGAGCCGGCTCTCAGCAATCCGCATTCCTGGGGAAGAGAAGGGAAAGTTACGGATCTGCTGAAGAGACCCTGCCAGGGGCGAGGGGAGCACGTGCCAGTGTGGAGGAGCCAAGACGACATGCAAAAGAAGCCAAGGCGCAGATGGCGGAGCAGTGAAGCAAAAGTAAAGCCTACAAGAATGCCAGCACGTATGGGGAGAAAAGAAAGAGGACGATGCTTCCGTCTCACTGCAATGCCCACTTACCTTTTTTTTTGCCCGGTGCATGAGAAGACAGAAAAGCTGGAGCTCTACACCCATATCGATTGCACTATTTTGCGGTTTTACCCAAAAAAATGTAAAACCATTGATAGTAAATCTGAAAACCATGCGAAACAGCATGTGAGCACCTGATAAGGCGGTGTACACACAATGCGGTATGTGCAGATTGATCACAAAACCTGAAGGGAATCCTGATGCAGCAAAGTCAATAAGAATCCTGAAGAGTCACGCACACAGTTCTTATTTGTGATGTGTAGATTTGGTGAAGAAAATAATCAGCAGTATGTCAGTTATTTCAGGATTTTTCACCCATTGACCTAAATGAAGTCAAACGCTATAAAAATGCTGGTATAAAAGGGATTGCAGATTTGCTTCATTTTTGTAAAGTTTTTGCTCCAAAAAACACATGTATTAACTAAAAGAAAGCTAGATGGACAGATAGAGGGGCAGTGATGGATAAATAGAGGGATAAATATGGATGGAGAGGGATAGAGATGGACGTATAGAAATGGATAGATAAGAGAGATAGAGGGATAAAGATGAATGGATAGAGGGATGAATGGATAGAGATGGATGGACGGATAGAGGGATAGAGATGATAGAGGGATAAAGATGGATGAATGAGGATAGAGATGGATAGATATGGATGAATGGATAGAAAGACAGAAATGGACGGATAGAGATGGACAGATAGAGATGGACGATAGAGGGATAGTGATCAACAGACTGATAGAGGGATAGAGATGGACGGATAGAGGTCTGTGTGCACTGGCACTGGCACTCATCTTCAGCAGAAGGAGGTAGTGGCACAGCCTGGCACAGGCACTTACTCCAGCAAGGGTGGGGGTGTTGGTGGGCACAGCCTGGCACTGAGCACTCACCTCCAGCAGGGGGGGGGGTCAGTGGGCACAGCCGGGCACTCACTTCTAGAAGGAGGGAATTGGTGGCCCACAGCTGGTGCTGGGCGCTCACCTCCAGCGGGAAGGGGGGTGTTGGGTTTGTCAGCTTGACACGAGCGCTCTCCTCTAGCAGGAGTGGGGGTTGGTGGGCACAGCCTGGCACTGGGCCTTGGCACTCACCTCCGAAGAGGGTGGGGTGGCAGTGAGCACAGCCTGGCACAGGGCACTCACCTCCAGCAGTTTGGTGTCGGGGAGGTAGCTGACTTTCCAGTGATCTATAAACACAAGGTCAAATGTTTCGATATCCAGTTTCTTTTTCAGTTGTGGAATCAGGACGGTGCTGGATCCCACCAACAGCTCCACCTAGGAGAGAGATTGTATCATAACCCTCATCCTTCTGAAACAACACGGCTGGAGAACAGCCATTCAGGAGTGTGGGAAAGCCACAGAGTATATGGAAAATAATCTGCAACATCAAGACCGCCGCCATCTACCTCTGCAACCCCCCTATCTGTACACTCCTGCAATGATTCAATCCGGATACCTGTCCTCTAATAATCCACCAAGGTCTCTGCTGTCACCTAAACGAGACCCTTCTTCCATTCCGCCATGATAAACGTTCATTTACCAGACGCCTTCGCATGTAATACAGATGTGAGCCCGATGCAATAAGACTCGGCGGCGGCCCCAAGAGTAAAATGACTCTTCCTCCAGAAAGACGGACCCGTGATGAAGACGGCAATGATAATGGAGGAGGGAGAGACGGATTTTCTCATGGGAACAAAACATTGACTTGTAAATTGTTATCAGCTGTTCCTCTGCAATGTGAACAGTTACAGCTGAGGTCCAGATATCAGGCCCCATAGGCAGGAAAAGTGGCGATGTGTCCCTTTTAAAAGGGTATTCCCATCTCAAAGATCCAATGCCCACATGTAGTAGGTGTAATAATTATAATTAGAAATGTAGTGTAATTCTCCTAATCTAGCCAGGTCTGTGTCCTCATGTGTAGGCCTTTACTGGTCCTTAGGTATCCATGGTTACGACCACAAGCAACTAGCTTTCACTATATGAGTGGTCGTAACCATGGATACCTAAGGACCAGTAAAGGCCTACACATGAGGCCACAGACCTGGCTAGATTAGGAGAACTACACTACATTTCTAGTTATTATTCTTACACCTGCTACATATTAGGATTGGATCTTGGAGACGGGAATACCCCTTTAAGGCCTACACAATAGCCCAATGTGCTGTATCTGAGTACTTAATTGTTAAAGCCACAAATTTAATAAAACGTCATTTCCACTCTTATCTATCATAAAAAAGTGTGTCCACAAAAGTACAGGTCACATGGAAAATAAAAAAATAAAACAAAAAAAAGACCTAAACCCATAGTGATAACCACAACAAGTGCAACACCAAACAGGGAAAGGTAACACAGCGACACGAACATATCATTTATTAAATCAGACAATAAAAATTATTAAAGTGAACCTGTCACCAATATGGGTGAGTGAAGCTAAAAGCGCCACCTTCAGCAGCACCTATGCTACATTTTAAGAAGGGACTAATTATCCCCTGACTGCCCCTGTAACCTAATAAATGGAACTTTCCACTTTGTATTATAGTTACCTGCTTCTGGTCTGATGGGTTTGATCATAGTCGAGTCCGTTTAACTCTCCTCACCATCCGTCAGCCTATTCTTCTGAATGATATCCGAAGAGCGCACCTGCGCAGAGGCCTCTCCGGATTGCACAGGCGCAGTCTACACTTGCGCAAGGACTGTAGCGGTTTGCGAATGAGCAGAAACTTTTTAGACTCTGCCTGCAATAGGGAAGAGCATGGTACGTAGACGCGATCGTGAGAAGCATCTGCGTAGGTGCACAATTCAGATATCACTCAAAAGAAGAGGTGGGCCGGACGGCGGGGAGGCGGATCGGACAGCAGGGAGAGCGGGACGGACGGCGGGAGAGGCGGGACGGACGGCGAGGAGAGGCGCGACGGACGGCGAGGAGAGGCGACGGACGGCGAGGAGAAGCGGGGCGGATGGCGAGGAGAAGCGTGACGGACGGCGAGGAGAGGCGTGACGGACGGTGAGGAGAGGCGGGACGGACGGCGAGAGAAGCGCGGACGGACGGCGAGGAGAGGCGGGACGGACGGCGAGGAGAGCGGGACGGACGGCGAGGAGAGCGCGACGGACGGCGAGGAGAAGCGGACGGACGGCGAGGAGAAGGCGGCGGACGCGAGGAGAGGCGGGCGGACGGCGAGGAGATGCAGGACGGACGGCGAGGAGAAGCGCGACGGACGGCAAGGAGAAGCGGACGGACGGTGAGGAGAAGCGCGACGGACGGCGAGGAGAAGCGTGACGGACGGCAGGAAAGATGGATGGACGAGGAGAAACAAGAGAGACGGCAGAAGATGAGATGGCAAGTAGGGCAGAGACGGAGCGAGCTGTAGAGGACGGGGGGATGGACCAAGCTATGATCAAACCCATTGGACTGGAAACAGGTAATTATAATACAGGGCAGGAAGTTTTAAAAACTTATTTATTAGGTGTACAGTGGCATCAGGCATACTAGCACCTTCATAGAATGCAGCAAGGGCCCTGCTGATGGTGCGCTTTTAGTTTCACATGTCCAAATCTGGTGACAGGTTCACCTTAAAAACAAAAGGTACCTCATGCTGGAAGGGACAAACCCAAAAGACACTCAAGGTACAACAATAGACTACCGTTATAAAGAACATAGTACCAAAACATGAGTGTATACAAAAGAAGGACAATAGTACAAAGAGGTCAGTGCTCCCTAAAGGCCCACACACATATTATATCCAGAAGATGCAATGAAATGGTTAAAAGTCATTAACCTGGTAGAAAAGAAGTGTATAATCTGATCTGGGTGTCTGTCCTGTGTCCCTTAATCTCAATGCACGTTTCGTAATCTTCTCATTCATACACCCTGAAGATTACGAAATGTAGTTTGGGGTTTATTTTTGGTTTCATTTCCACTCTTATGGGATATTATTTTGGATGCCCATAAATCAGCAACTGGTGAGACTACGCCCGAGTTCACATGTCCAATAATCATCCGTTAGGATGGATCCTGCACAATCGTTGGGCAAACTCAACTTTTTTTGTCCGTTTTGAAATAATGGATTTCTGTAGGATCGAAATCTGTAATTGATCCAGTAAGAAAAAAAAATAGATCCTTTACAAATGAAAGAAAAATGGAAGATGAAGATAAATATATCATTAACGGATCTGTTCTCCATAGACTCCAATGTTAAAAAAATGGATCCTGCAAAAATAAATTTTTGCAAAATAAACGAAAAAGCTGAATCAGCGCAAAAGATTGTGTTGGATCCATTCTAGTGGATAATTACTGGATATGTAAACTTAGTTTTGAAACCATGAACCAAAAAGAAAGGTACAAAATGGTCGGAACTAATCCAAACTCCCTCCTGTAGCACCATTAAATCAATCCCACGCTGATCTCATTTGCTCCAACATGTAAATCCTACAATGCCGGGAGCTCACCTTGCACGTCTGACCCATTGGCCGCTTCTCTGCAGACTTGTCCTGTGCAGAAAGCGAGGACGGACTCAGTGGGTATTGAGGGGAACGAGAAAAGAGCTGGAGTGGCAGCTGCAGACACTGTAGCGTGGTATAGAGCAGGGCCTCCTGGAGGCGCCACTTACGCTGCTGGCAGGTGGACTGTTTGGCGTTCTGCTCCAACGGAGAGCAAGAGGACAGAGGGGTGGAAGGTAGCGGGAAATCGGATATAGGGGGCAGCTATTGGTGTAAGGGGCAGAGTATGAGAGAAAAGAGAAAGATGGATGAGACATGATACATATGGAAAAGCTGCTGCCCAATGTCCCGGGTACAATGATGGCGCGTCCCACCTGTGTATCCAAACCTGCGTGCTGGAACAGGTCTTTGGCCACCTGGGCATAGTGAGCGTTCATTTCTATAGTAATAAGTCGTGCACCAGGGGGCAGCAGATGGGCGATCCTCATGGTGGAATATCCACAGTAGGTGCCAAGCTCCAATACGTAACGAGGGCGAGTCTCCAAAACAACCGTGTCCAGGATCTCACCTGCAAAAGAATATGGACAAGAGGGGACATTGAATGGTTCACACTGAAGCTCTCTCTCCACCTAAAGTAAAATATTACTAATATACCTCAAGATGTAGAACAGAGGTCACCAACTCCAGTCCTCGAGGCTCATCAACAATCCGGATTTTCAACTATTAAATGCAAAGTAAATCCTGAAAACATGCACAGTTGGTGGGCCTTGAGGACTGGAGTTGGGGACCTTTGATGTAGAACACATTTCTAGCCATAGTGTCATCCTCAATGAGATACTGCCCCCTATGTACAAGAATATAACTCCTATAATACTGCCCCCTATGTACAAGAATATAACTACTATAATACTGCCCCTATGTACAAGAATATAACTACTATAATACTGCTCCTATGTACAAGAATATAACTACTATAATACTGCCCCCTATGTACAAGAATATAACTACTATAATACTGCTCCTATGTACAAGAATATAACTACTATAATACTGCCACTATGTACAAGAATATAACTACTATAATACTGCCACTATGTACAAGAATATAACTACTATAATACTGCTCCTATGTACAAGAATATAACTACTATAATACTGCCCCTATGTACAAGAATATAACTACTATAATACTGCTCCTATATACAAGAATATAACTACTATAATACTGCCCCTATGTACAAGAATATAACTACTATAATACTGCCCCCTATGTACAAGAATATAACTACTATAATACTGCCCCTATATACAAGAATATAACTACTATAATACTGCCCCTATATACAAGAATATAACTACTATAATACTGCCCCTATGTACAAGAATATAACTACTATAATACTGCCCCTATATACAAGAATATAACTACTATAATACTGCCCCTATATACAAGAATATAATTACTATAATACTGCCCCTTATGTACAAGACTATAACTACTATAATACTGCCCCTATATACAAGAATATAACTACTATAATACTGCTCCTATGTACAAGAGTATAACTACTATAATACTGCCCCTATGTACAAGAATATAACTACTATAATACTGCCCTATATACAAGAATATAACTACTATAATACTGCCCCTATATACAAGAATATAACTACTATAATACTGCTCCTATATACAAGAATATAACTACTATAATACTGCTCCTATATACAAGAATATAACTACTATAATACTGCCCCTATATACAAGAATATAACTACTATAATACTGCCCCTATGTACAAGAATATAACTACTATAATACTGCCCCTATATACAAGAATATAACTACTATAATACTGCCCCTATATACAAGAATATAACTACTATAATACTGCCCCTATGTACAAGAATATAACTACTATAATACTGCCCCTATATACAAGAATATAACTACTATAATACTGCCCCTATATACAAGAATATAATTACTATAATACTGCCCCTTATGTACAAGACTATAACTACTATAATACTGCCCCTATATACAAGAATATAACTACTATAATACTGCTCCTATGTACAAGAGTATAACTACTATAATACTGCCCCTATGTACAAGAGTATAACTACTATAATACTGCCCCTATATACAAGAATATAACTACTATAATACTGCTCCTATGTACAAGAATATAACTACTATAATACTGCCCCTATATACAAGAATATAACTACTATAATACTGCCCCTATGTACAAGAGTATAACTACTATAATACTGCCCCTATATACAAGAATATAACTACTATAATACTGCTCCTATGTACAAGAATATAACTACTATAATACTGCCCCATATAACAAGAATATAACTACTATAATACTGCTCCTATGTACAAGAGTATAACTACTATAATACTGCCCCTATGTACAAGAGTATAACTACTATAATACTGCCCCTATATACAAGAATATAACTACTATAATACTGCCCCTATATACAAGAATATAACTACTATAATACTGCCCCTATGTACAAGAATATAACTACTATAATACTGCCCCTATGTACAAGAGTATAACTACTATAATACTGCCCCTATATACAAGAATATAACTACTATAATACTGCCCCTATATACAAGAATATAACTACTATAATACTGCCCCTATGTACTAGAATATAACTGCTATAACACTGCCCCTATGTACAAGAATATAACTACTATAACACTGCCCCTATATACAAGAATATAACTACTATAATATAACTACTATAATTTGCCGAATAATTGAAATGATAAGATTTGCCATATACCTTTCTTGTCTCCAATATTCATGGCCCATTCCACCTTGGAGCAAAAGTAATCTATGGCAGAGATGACACTGAGGACATCCCCATACTTGGCGCTGCGCTGTACGTGCTGCAGGATCCGCATCGGCCGGGTGGTTCCAGTTACAAAGTCTCGTATCCGTTCCAGGTAGTTGTCGTGCCACCAGAGCGCCCACTCACCATTGGTTCGCACTCGCCAGATAACCAGGAGGACCGTGCACACCAGCAGGACCACCAGGTCAGGAGCGGGGTCAGCATCACGAGACCGGCGACAGGGACCAAACCCAGGAGGCCAACACCTAGATCAGCCGAGACATCACATGTATCAGAAATCAATATGGAAGGCTGAGCTCACATGTGCAGTAATTGTCGATAGAGCGAATCCTCAGCATAGACGGATCCTCAGCATAGAGTAGATCCCTCAGCATAGAGTAGATCCTCAGCATAGAGCGGATCCCTCAGCATAGAGCGGATCCCTCAGCATAGAGTGGATCCCTCAGCATAGAGCGGATCCCTCAGCATAGAGCAGATCCCTCAGCATAGAGCGGATCCCTCAGCATAGAGCGGATCCCTCAGCATAGAGCGGATCCCTCAGCATAGAGTGGATCCCTCAGCAATCTATTGGGCAAAAACAACTATTTTGTCTATTTTAATATAACTGATTTCTGCAGGATCCATTTTTTATGAAGGGAGTCTATGGAGAACGGATCCGGTAACTGAACGCAATTTTTTTGTCGTCTGTAAAGGATCCGTTTTTTTCTTACTGGATCAGTTTCAATGGAGATAAATAGCGATCAGTTACCGGATCCGTTTACCGTATAATCCAATGTGAAAAAATAAATGGATCCAGCAGAAATCAATACAGAGAAAAGTTTTGATTACACAACTTTTTTGCCATCAGATCTCTGCAGGATCCATTCTAACAGAAGATTAGTGGACATGTGACTTTAAAGGAGTTGTCAAAATTCTATAAACATGACTGATTTCCTTCAAAAACATCGCCACCCTGTCTACAGGTTGGATGTGATATTGCAGCTCATCTCAATTGAAGGGAACGAACCTATACTGTAATACCACATGTGAACAGTAGACAGGGGTGGCGCTGTTTTTGAAAGAAAGTTTTATTCATCCTGGACATCCCCTTTAACCTAGAGACAGACCGAACAGCAAACGTGAAAAACCCATAGACTTTACTGGGATTCCATTTAAGTGATGCGTTCACTGCAAAAAAAGGATCAAAAACGCAGTGTGAACACAGCCTTAGGATTTGGCACAGAAATGTTGACATGTCTTCACAGGATAAATGCAGACAGCACACGTTTTTGGTGCAGATTTTTTGCCTTTCATTGGTGTGAGTGAAATCGTAGGAAAAACGCTCCAAGAATGGAAAACTGCAAATTAAAGGTGGTTTTCGCATGAACAAAGTTAATGTTAAAGTTCATCTTAATGAATAGACCTCAGAATAATAATAAATTCCACAATTGGATGTGTTTAAAAAAAAATGTTCCTGTGCTGAGATAATCTTGTATAGGTGTCCCTGCTATGTACTGTGTAATGGATGTGTCTGACCGTACAGGGACATGGTCTGATCATACCACATCTCCTGTGCTGAGATAATGGTATATACTGTATGTGTCCCTGCTATGTACTGTGTAATGCTGTGTCTGACTGTACAGGACATTATCTGATCATACCACATATCCTTGCTGAGATAATCTTATATATGTGTCCTGCTATGTACTGTGTAATGGATGTGTCTGTACCGTACAGGGACATTGGTCTGATCATACCACATCTCCTGTGCTGAGATATTAATATATGTCCTGCTATGTAGTGTGTAATGGATAGTCTGACTGTACAGGACATTATCTGATCATACCACATATCCTGTGCTGAGATAACTATATGTGTCCTGCTATGTACTGTGTATGATGTGTCTGACCGTACAGGGACATGGTCTGATCATACCACATCTCCTGTGCTGAGATAATATTATATGTGTCCCGCTATGTACTGTGTAATGGCTGTGTCTGACTGTACAGGGACATGATCTGATCATACCACATATCCTGTGCTGAGATAATCTTATATATGTGTCCCTGCTATGTACTGTGTAATGGATGTGTCTGACCGTACAGGGACATGATCAGATCATACCACATCTCCTGTGCTGAGATAATCTTATATATGTGTCCCTGCTATGGACTGTGTAATGGCCGAATCTGACCGTGCACGGAGCATTGGTTTGATCCTGGACAGAGGAGGACACAAAAGAGTATACAGACATTACCGCACGGGATCGCAAATAATTCTCTCTTTGAAATAAAAGATTTTTTTAAAGACAGACAGGGATATGTCGTACGGCAAAAAAAGAATCAGCTGTGATTCTGTGCTGTCATGTCTGTATAGTCTTTTGCGTCCTCCCCTGTCCAGGATCAAACCAATACTCCCTGTATGGTCAGACACATCCATTACACAGTACATAGCAGGGACACATATATAAGATTATCTCAGCACAGGAGATGTGGTATGATCAGACCATGTCCCTTTATGGTCAGACACATCCATTACACAGTACATAGCAGGGACACATATATAAGATTATCTCAGCACAGGAGATGTGGTATGATCAGACCATGTCCCTGTACGGTCAGACACATCCAGTACACAGTCCATAGCAGGGACACATATATTACATTATCTCAGCAAAGGAGATGTGGTATGATCAGACCATGTCCCTGTACGGTCAGACACATCAAGTACACAGTCCATAGCAGGGACACATATATAAGATTATCTCAGCACAGGAGATGTGGTATGATCAGACCATGTCCCTGTACGGTCAGACACATCCAGTACACAGTCCATAGCAGGGACACATATATAAGATTGTCTCAGCACAGGAGATGTGGTATGATCAGACCATGTCCCTGTACTGTCAGATACATGTATTACACAGTACATAGCAGAGACACATATATAACATTATCTCAGCAAAGGAGATGTGGTACGGTCAGACCATGTCCCTGTACGGTCAGATACATGCATTACACAGTACATAGCAGGGACACATACTGTATATAAGATTATCTCAGCACAGGAGATGTGGTATGATCAGACACATCCATTACACAGTACACAGTAGGGACACATATATAAGATTATCTCAGCACAGGAGATGTGGTATGATCAGACCATGTCCCTGTACGGTCAGATACATGCATTACACAGTACATAGCAGGGACACATACTGTATATAAGATTATCTCAGCACAGGAGATGTGGTATGATCAGACACATCCATTACACAGTACACAGTAGGGACACATATATAAGATTATCTCAGCACAGGAGATGTGGTATGATCAGACCATGTCCCTGTATGGTCAGACATATCCATTACACAGTACATAGCAGGGACACATATATAAGATTATCTCAGCACAGGAGATGTGGTATGAGCAGACCATGTCCCTGTATGGTCAGACATATCCATTACACAGTACATAGCAGGGACACATATATAAGATTATCTCAGCACAGGAGATGTGGTATGATCAGACCATGTCCCTGTATGGTCAGACACATCCATTACACAGTACATAGCAGGGACACATATGTAAGATTATCTCAGCACAGGAGATGTGGTATGATCAGACCATGTCCCTGTATGGTCACACACATTCAGTACACAGTACATAGCAGGGACACATATATATAGATTATCTCAGCACAGAGACATCTTTTTAAAACACATCCAATTGTGGAAATTATTATTATTCCAAGATCTATTGATTTAAATGAAATATAAAATTACATTAGTTTGTGGGAAAAACCCTTTAATTTTTGCACCAAATCTGCAAGGAGAAAAAATACTCAACACGTGCAGGAGCCTTCAGGAGTCGTCACAAATCTGCACTCAAACACACACAGTGTGCACAGAGCCTAAGAACAAGCAGAAGTCACCAGCCGCTACTGTATATATAATAGAGGTACAGAACTTTCTCCTATTACAGCGTATGTAATGGGGGCGGCTTTACACAACCATTTCCTATGGGAGGAGGCGACAGAAGTTACATCAGAGTCAGAAACTTTACTATTTCTATAAAAACGTCTTTCCCCCATAGGGAACCATTGTGATGGTGGAACGTTCTGCGGTTACTTTTATCCATCCACAGTTGGGTTACGACGTCGCGGATCGTTCACAGTCGGCGATTTATCTTTAGGGTTCGATTGTAACAGGATTTAAAGGGATCAATAAGGAAGGATGAGTATAGAGGAAGAGGAGGACAAGTAAGAAAACCTGACAGCTCACTATGGGGCAGCACCTCTGCTTGCTGTCAGTGACAGCTGACACACAGACAGACACTTACTGGGAATGTTCAGGCTCTGGGAGTCTTCAGCTGTATGAGATCTTCTTACCAGAGGGAGGAGGAGGAGGAGAAGATCTTCATCGCCCGCCTTCCTCCACTACAGCAGCCACCCTATAGGAAGGGAAAGCTCAGACTTTTTCCATCAGGGACTACAAAGCCCAGAACTGCAAAAGAAGGGAAAAAGCAAAAATAAACCCCAAATGTTCATTTTAGGGGATTCGTTTTCTTACACGAGTGGTTGGCGGATCCCTTTTCTATATAGAACGTATCCTCCTCTTGTATGTATGGACTTTGCAGAGCCTGTGACACTTCCCCCATTGCTGAACTACAACTCCCAGCATGGCCTGATTCATGACGGCTGGTGTGATGACGGTTGCGGACCCCCGACGTAGCAAGTCGTTACACCCACCCTCTTCTTCATCCGACTACAACTCCCAGCATGGCCTGATTCACAACGGCTGGTGGGGTGCAGGTTGCGGACCCCTGACGTAGCAAATCGTTACACCCACCCTCTTCTTCATCCGACTACAACTCCCAGCAAGGCGTGATTCACAACTACAATAGGTGTAGGGGCTGCAATCGCACCCGGGCCCTGGAGCTAAGGGGTCCCCAAAAGTCCCTTTGACCTATAGAAAAAGACTAATGCTATTAAAGATTTGCAATAATTGGGGGCCCCGCTGGAGCTTTCATGTCGGGGTCCCTGAGCTTCAGGTTACACCACTGTTTACAACGGCGGGTGGGGTGGAGGTTGCGGACCACTGATGTATAAGTTATTACCCCATTCCTCTTCTTCATCCGACTACAACTCCCAACGTGGCCTGATTCACGACAGCTAGTGTGATGACAGTTGCGGACCCCTGACGTAGCATGTCATTACACCTACCCGCTCCTTCATCCGACTACAACTCCCAGCGTGGCCTGATTCACAACCAGGGGCGTAACTATAACAGGTGCAGGGGTGGCAATCACACCCGGGCCCTGGAGCCTAGGGGGGCCCCAAAAGTCCCTTTGGCCTATAGAAAAAGACTAATGCTATTAAAGATTTTCAATAATTGGGGGCCCCATTGGAGCTTTCATGTCGGGGCCCCTGAGCTTCAAGTTACGCCACTGTTTAATGGCTGGTGTGGTGCAGGTTGCGACCACTGACGTATCAATTCATTACCCCCCTTCTTCATCCAACTACAACTCCCAGCATGGCCTGATTCAAGGCGGACGGTGCAGGTTGCAGACCCCTGACGTAGCAAGTCAATATCCCCCCCCATCTTCATCAAACTACAACTCCCAGCATGGCCTGGTTCATGATGGGTGGTGTGGTGCAGGTTGCGGAGCCCTGACGTGTAAAGTAATTACCCCCCACCCACTTCTTCATCCAACTACAACCCCCAGCATGGCCTGATTCACGGCGGACGGTGCGGTGCAGGTTGCAAACCCCTGACGTACCAAATCAATACCCCCCCTTCTTCATCAAACTACAACTCCCAGCATGGCCTGATTCATGGCAGACAGTGCGGTGCAGGTTGCAGACCCCTGACGTACCAAATCAATACCCCCCCTTCTTCATCAAACTACAACTCCCAGCATGTCCTGATTCACGGCGGACGGTGCAGGTTGCAGACCCCTGACGTACCAAATCAATACCCCCGCCTTCTTCATCAAACTACAACTCCCAGCATGGCCTGGATCACGACGGCTGGTGTGGTGCAGGTTGCAGACCCCTGATGTGCCAAGTCAATACCCCCCTCCTTCATCAAACTACAACTCCCAGCATGGCCTGACTCACAGCGGACGGTGCGGTGCCGGCTGCGGACCCCTTATGTAGCAAGTCATCCCTCAACTTCGTCATCCAACTACAACTCCCAGCAGATCTTGGCTGACATCTTATCTATACAGGATTCCTCATCCACCTCTATGGCTTTTTTGGTTGAAAAACTACAACTCTCAACAAATCCTGTCTTGCTGGGAGCGATACTTTTGCAAAAGACGTTGTATTTTCCATTGAAGCTATGGCTACGAGGATTTGAGCCCTTTCACGTGATGCGTCATCCATAGCAAATCATGGGAATGTCACTGCTGTAACCATGCAGGATTAACCCCTTGTGTCGCATAAAGTAGAAATGCACAGATGGGCATAACGGTGACGGGGATGTTTTCGGTAGTGCACAGAAGAGGGGGGGGGTCTTTTTGTCGTTCTCTCTCTACCCAGCAGGATCCTGGCGTGCCAGAGCCTTTCCCAACACCTGCGACCAAATCCCACAAACCTTCTAATCCGGTGATGAATCCTCCCCAGCCCTGATCTCCAGCGATTCGCTCATCACCATGAAAGCCGAATAAAGGAACGTGCGGTGCGTCGTTCACAGCAACAGCCTTGACGAGCGCAGAACAATACCGCCTGCTCTGCAATTGTCAAAAGGTTCAGGGGCGGATGGGATAAGACAGAAAGAAAAGGGCAGGAGAAAAGGCGACTCAGCCAAGGCGAGGATTGTATATTGTATCGTCAAGGTGAACGCAAAAAAGAGATTTCTAATTAATGTAAAGACGCTGAGAACAGGCGATGAAAGGAGTCTTTACGGTAAAAAGCGGCAGCCGCTTTACAATCCGGTAACAGGGAGCTGTCAGATGCCGCTCACCTGGATCATCAAGGCGACTTGTCCTGAGCATTAGGCTGTGTTCACACATCACTTATTACATGCAGATTTTACCTATGCAAAATCCGAACCAGCAAAGTGGATGAGTCTTAGTAGACCGGGGTGTGAACAATGGCTTTTGGTGCATTTCGAATTTGCAGCGATCGCTTGCAGAAATGATCAATTTTACATTTTATTATATTTTATTAAATCCGCGTCCAATATAAGTCGTTTAAACCGCGGCCTGTTGCAAAAAAAAGAAACATGCATGAGTAAATGTGGAAAATCCATACAGATTTTAGATGCAAAAATGCTGGAATCCAATTTAGGAATCCAAGCGAGAGTAGCAACAGAATGGATTTTCCATGTGTGTTTGCATGGGAAAAATTCCTGATTTATACAATTCCAGTGGGGCGCCCCTGTGGTTTGGCTGCCACAAGTGGTATTCCCCTTACAATGTTAGTAATGCCATGTCTGAAGGGAATTGGAGTTCGCTATGTTGGGAGTCCAATGCATGCACACACTGCTGATCCCTAACCAAGACGTTGAGCACTAGGACCAATCTTTTTCTGGTTTAGCTCAGTCCTCTGGCCGAGGGAGTGTGAGGAAAAGGAGTAAGGTCTCTTGTTCCAGACACCATGCTGCTAGCAGGGATCCAGTCCCTAAGCTGAGGACAAAAGTGACCTGGTTACTTTTGTGGAACTTCTGAGGCAATTAAACAGAGGGCCAGAGAGTTGTTAAAAGGTACAGCTGCTCGCTGGGTCCGCTATGCTGGAAGTAACCACAGCGAGGGAGCGAGAAACAGGGAGTAAAGCTCACATGCACCTTGAAACCTATAAAACCCACAGAAGACAGCAGGAAGGCTATACATCTCACCCAGCAGAGTGGACTCCAATTCCCATCAGACTGGCTAGACTGCATATCTGGTGCAAGTGTACCCTTTTGGATTTGCTGCAACATCTAGTAAAAGGTAAAGCACAAAGACTGTGTCCTGCACCATCACTCCCATCATTATCATCACCCCTGGGATTAAACCTTGGGTCCGAGAGGGTTAAACATCTTCACTGCTTTACCACCTCTCCCCGCGGATTTCCTGCAGATCCGGCCACCTACTGGCTGGAAACTACAACTGGCATCACAAACTCGTTATTTCTCTTTTGTTTGTTTTCCTCCATTTTCACTTTCCCTTACCAATGTGAGCTGGGGCAACAACATTGGGCTCAGCCACTGTGATCCTGACCACTGGCCCAGCTGCTGAGTACCCCGGCCCTTTGTGCTTCACACCAGGGTGGTGCAGGAGATTGTAAGAAGTCTATAAAATATATCCACAACGTCAGCCGAGAAGAGCGACAGGTTAGAGTTTGTTTGGAGTGGCTGGATGCTCCCTGACCCAAGCATGAAAGCTGCACAGTAATCCATGAAGACGTCATGCTCGGGCCAGGGAAGCCGCCAGCCACTCCATGCTCTACAATGTGATCTTTGTCTATGTTATTCGGCCGTCTGACCCCTGCCTAAAGCTCAAATTCAGCCTCCAGGAGCAATTTAAGAGGTCAATGTCGAGTGATGATTGGTCAGGATTCAAGCAGGGATTTCTGGAGCGGACGCTGGTCTACTGGCCCAACCTCAGCATCTACATCGCCATTTAGGCTCTTGAGGTTGGGTGGAGGATCTACCGTTGGTCTGGACGTTGCACGTGCTGAATGGCCTCAAGAGATGCCATGACGTTGATGAGCCACAGAATAAAGTCTGCCCTGCTGCAGCCGCAACGGAGCACCGACCGGATGCCGGTCCGGGGCAGAGTGAATCATGTTTCTCAATTCCACAAGGTGTCGTCTGTATCCCTGCCGAATAAGAAACAACCGTTGTCTGGAAATATACCTAAAATGTTCATAAACCTATCGCACCAAACTATGTTAGCCCCACCCCCCCCAAACCATCGTCCCAATCGAGTAATATTTGGAAGTAGCAATCTGATAATGCAGCAGGTTGTTATATGGTCTGTGCACAATACCATCCTCAGACTGTCATAAATGTTACCTTTTTATATTTTATTTATACCTGCCTTGACTAGATTTGGAGCCATGGCAACTTAAAGGATGAACGCTCGGTAGGAAGATCAATCTTGTGCAGCCTAGATAAGTCCATCAGGGTCTTCTCCAAGCCTAGATAGCTCCATATCAGGGTCTTCTCCAAGCCTAGATATGCTCACCAGTGTCTTCGTCAAGCCTAGATGTGCCACCAGGTCTTCTCCAAGCCTAGATCTGCCCACCAAGGTCTTCTCCAAGCCTAGATAGGTCCACCAGGTCTTCTCAAGCCTAGATATGCTCACCAGGTCTACTTCTCCAAGCCTAGATATGCTCACCAAGGTCTTCTCCAAGCCTAGATATGCTCACCAGGCTACTGTTCTCCAAGCCTAGATATGCCCACCAGGGTCTTCTTCCAAGCCTAGATATGCCCACCAGGGTCTTCTTCAAGCTTAGTTAGCTCCACCCAGGGTCTTCTTCAAGCCTAGATAGCTCCACCAGGGTATTTTCCGCCGTTATCTTGATTGTATCGAGCCATTGGGTTGCTGGTCTTCCTCTTCTCCTTATACCTTCTATTCTTCCTACCATGATGTCCTTCTCCAGTGATTGTTCTTCGTATGATCTGTAGACAAGTCTTATCTTGGTGATCCCTGCTCCCAGTGACGTCTGGTTTGATTCTGTTCTTTCACCATCCATGGTACTGGTAATATCCTTCTCCAGCTCCACATTTCAAAGGCATTGATTCTTCTTGTCTTCTTCCTTTATTGTCCATGTTTCACTTCGACATGTTATTACAGATAGACCAGACTATGTATGAGCCGTGTCTTCATCACCAGTGAAATGTCCCTTGATGTGAAGACCTCATCCAGTGACTTCATTGCTGATGTCCCCATAGCTATTCTATTGACTTGCAGTGTTGTTGCTACATTTGAGTGATCATTGATCGAGTAGGTTGAAGTTCTTTACACCTTCTAGTTGATGCCGCTCATCTCACGTGACCCGGTTGTAGCCGACAGTAGTCAATATCTTCGTCTTGAGTGGGAGTCCCATATTGGAGCTTTCCATTGTTTGGCTGATTTAAAGCACAACAGTAAGTGACCAAGTGCCTACCGCTCTGCCTATTAAAGGGGTGGTCTCTAAAAGGGTAAGTGGACGTCTTAACGGTGGTGAACTAGAATGGAGAGCTGCTCCAGCACCATCCTATGTGTATGGTGTTCTATTGTGATTCTTTTATTTCCAATAGACACCTGGGTTTTTTGGCTAAAATTGACCCCCTCTATCATTTAATGTTGAAAACTGTGGAATGGTAATAAGGACTTATTTAGGGATTTTACTTGGACCCTACAAGCAACAGGAGGAAAGACCTCAAATAATGCAAGAGAGTGATCAAAATGAGAGAGCAATGTGTGATCACTTGATATTTTCAGGCATAATGCAATCTACATTGGTTGTTTTTTGTGTAGGGGGGGGCACCATGCCTCTAGGACAAGGTTCTCCAACATAACAAAGTTTATCAACTTAGAACCTTTATTTTACACAAAATGTGATGATCATAATTAGAGAACAGCAATGATTGTAGACATAGATTAACACTAAATGTTGTGAAGGTTACAACAGTCACCAATCAGTAGGAAGTGTACAGGCCTTTGCTGTGAATGACTTCAGCACATCTGCAGCCACAGGACATCCCTAGTCTCTCTCTGCTCTGGGGGGATTTTGCTCCACTCCTCTTCCAGTCTCTTCCACAGTTCTGTGACTCTTGTGGGTTTCTTGCCCATAATTTTGTCACCAAGGATCTTCCAGAGGTTTTCTATTGGGTTTAGAGCAGGACTCCGAGCCGTGGCCATTTCATTTCATTGTTTTCGCCATTTTGCTGTGTGACAGGGGACATTGTCCTGCATGGAAATTGCTGCTGATTGAGGGCTGATTCTGAACACAAGTAATGAACCGCCTGTTGTTGGAGAAGGTTCTGATCCACACTTGTATTCACATGTAGCTGTATGAGAGGTCCAACCCAAAACATTCCCAAACCATGACACTTCCTCCTCCACCTGTCACTGACTTCTTTACACACTTTGGGTTCAGTCTTTCCCCAGTTTGTCAACAAACATGTTTCCCATCAGACCAAATAAACTTGCTTTCATCACTAAAATGAACTGTGGACACTTCTGCTCTGTCCACACAATATGCTCCTCACCAAAGGCCAGTCTAGCTTTTGATTCTTTCTGCTAATGAGAGGTTTGGTCGCTGGAGAGTGGGTGGCTTTCAGTCCAAATGCTATTAAAAGTCATGACACTGTATGACTAGACAGATCCTTATCCTGTTCAGTGCTGAACTGGCGAGCTATCCCAGCTGCTGTGTTGAAACGATAAAACATGGAGATTCTCCGCATTATCCTTTCCTCTCTTGCATTGTCTTTTGAGGGCGACCAGCCTTCTTGGGGATTTGACTTTGTGATGTTGTAAAGATGCAATATTCTAGAAATCACAGGCTTGGAACGACCATCTTCTGTTGCTATGGCTGATAGGGTCACCCCCTTTGGCTTCTTCTGGACAACCTACTGCCGAAATGGGTTCAGTCACTTTGAATGGCAAAGTGAGTGCAAACTGGAAAGTTAGGCTGCCAGTCATATAGGGTTTGTCAGATTATTAAGGACATTAGCACCAGGTGCCGGAGTAACACCAATAACATTCAGGTTTCTGAAAGTGTTCTTTAATTTTGATCAGTGTCTTTTTGATTTATCTCATTGTTTTATTTTGTGCTTTGGAATATATTCAGTTTATGAAATAAGCTTAAAATACTGCGAATTTGCTCAGGATAGGATATTTTGACAAAGGATGACCTTACCATTAAGGAAATTGTGTGTTCTGCAATTATAATCACCAATGTACAATCAATCTGGGTTTAAAATACCGACTCTCAGCTTTAATTTGAGGTATTCACATCCTAACTGGAGGAAGGGTTTAGGAACTACCTTTAATATGTAGCTGCCTTTAACCACGTGACCAAACATAATCAGACAAGCTGCTCTTCAATGGGCTTAGCCCTTGTTAATCCATCATCAATTAAACAGATAAAAGGTCTGGAGCTGATTCCAGGTGTGGCTCTTGCATTTGGAAGCTGTTGCTGTGAACCCACAACATGAAAGCAGGACTGTGCAGTCGGAGTTGGTAGAAAATGGACCGATTCCTAAAATATATAATAAATTGGGTAGTGTAGTTCAAAGATATTGATTATTGTATCATAAGAATGATTAAAGCAGGATGTTCCCATTGTACTAAAATAAATTTATCAACTTAAATAAAGAAGAAATCCCGCAGAGAGTAGAACTGTGAATGGAGCGGCTAAATCAACAGCCTGGTATTCTGCAAAAGAAAACCACACTGGTGAGCCGGAAACTCAAGACACCTGGACGTCACCAAAGACTACAATGATGGATGATCGCAGAATCCTTCCCAGGGTGGAAAAAAAAAAAAAAACACAACATGCAGCCAAGTGAAGAGCAATCTCCAGGAGATCGGCGGCTGGCTGCACACTGGCGTTCAGGTGTGATCAGGCCTCCAACCACATCCGGGTTTATTTGTGCAATCGGGTCGGTATTATCCCTGATCTGAGTGTCGGATCAGGCAAAACAGAACCCCCACTGTGGTTGCATCCACTTTTTTTCAGCCTGATCTGTAAAGCTTCACCCTAACATAGGACACGACTAATCGGGAAAAAAAAAAAAAAAAAAAACAATTTTGTTGGACCAAGGAGGAGGTAAAAAACTCATTTGTTAGGATCTGGCGGAAACCTGCATGTTCCTGCATCCCCATTCTAAGTCTGTGTAGCATCAGGTTTCGGGTGGATTAGGACACCGGCTAGAAAATTGCAAGTGTGAAATCAGCCTTAGGCGGCCGTCACACGGTGAGATATCTATAGCGATATTGTAAGCGATCACGTGCACGCGCAATCGCTTACAATATCGCTCACATCGCTAGTGAGATGTCACACAGACAGACTCACCAGCGATGTGGATCCGCGATCTCGCTCGTTACTATGGTACACATCGGGTTACTAAGGCCGCGCGTCGCTTAGTTACCCGACGTGTACCATAGTTACCATCTCCCAGCATAGGCTCTGCGCTGGGAGATCGTTCATCGTGGTGTCATACACCACGATGAGACAGATCGTCAAATCGATCATCGCTAGATCTGAGAACCGGAGCTCAGATCAGCGATGTCACGATCAAGCGATTTCAAATCGTAAATCGCTTGATTACATGCAACGATTTCTTGCCCGATCTCGCTTAAGCGATCAAAAGGAGATCGCTTAAACGATATCGGGCAAGAAATCGTTCCAAGTGTAAAATCAGCCTTAGTCTCCCAAATACATAGGGGTCACTGCAAAGTGAAATACAGTGAGTCACCGCAAGGGGCAACTAAAGAGGGATCACTGCAAAGGGCAACTACACAAGGTGCAAATTATGCGCCCCCCAGGGCCGATTGGGTGCTCGGAATCGGGCTTTAATACTTCTTGGGAGTCACAGGGGTCGAGACCCTGCTCTGGTACCCTGGGTATCAAATAAAAGTTTGGGCTTTATGGTTTTGGGGTAAGGATTGTGACGCCACCTATGGTGATCGGCTATGGATGTCCGGGGACCTCTGGGGATGATGGAGACGCAGCTAAGTGATATAGCTCCCCAGAGCAACCAGTATAGTCTATGGTGGGTGGCCGGGGAATGTGTAGAGGTTAATGGGGGTGATACTGCGACAGGTGTTTTGTGGACTGCCCGTCTGCTTGCATGGAAAGAAAACAGCGGAGTTGTCTACCCAGTTTACTTAGCGGTTACTTCAGAAATGCCGCTGGGTGCTGCTCTCTGCCAAGCCTCGATCCAGATAGTTCCCCAGGAGTCAGGATAGTTCGTCAAAGACACCCCCTTTATGTTCTCTCTCGGGTTGCTCTCCCAGTGCTAACTGTCCGCCTCTCCTGCTTGCGCCTCCACACACAGAGCCCCAATTCGGCAGCCATGGTTCATTTCGGGCGACCGGTACCAAGCGCCCTGACCCTAGTGCTGGCTACCTTCCTTAGCGGATGTGTCGGGTATCAGCCACAGCTCCTCTAGATCTCGTGGCCTCCAGTTCTGTGGTTGGAGCGTGGCGTCTCCTTGCCACCTCAGGGGCGTTTCCTGGTTCCCAACCAGCCCTTCCGTCCAACTCTGGTCAAACTTGGATGCGGGCCACGGGTGGAACTCTGCCTCTGCCCGTGCCCCTAGGGCTCCTTCTGTCTCACTTGTGGGATCGTTGCTCCCGCGACGCAGGACGAGCTCCTCACCGCTCAAGTCCTCCGGGTCCCACTCCGCTCTCTTTTCACTCCTCACTCTCTCACTGTCCTTCACTAACTCACTTCCCACCCCACACTTTCCTTCCCTCCGCCCACTGTCACCAGGTTGTTGGGTGCTTGATAGGATGTCTTAGACTTACCGTCCAGTTTCCACGACAAGAGATACCATACCCGTGGAGTGGGTGCAGTACCCCTTGTGGTGACCAGCCCGCAGGGGCACCACACAAATATAGAGGGGTCACCGCAAGGTGCAACTACAGAGGAGTCACCACAAGGCGCAACTACAGAGGGGTCACCACAAGGTGCAAATACAGAGGGAGTCACTACAAGGTCGCAAATACAGAGGTCACCACAAAGGCGCAAATACAGAGGGTCACCAAAGGCGCTAAGTACGGAGGAGAGTCACCACAAGCGCAAATACAGAGGGTCACCACAAGGTGCAAATACAGAGGGTCACCAACAAGGTGGAAACCACTTATCAGCCTGAAAAATCGAAAGGCCAGATTATACTTTGCTGCTTTCCAGATTTGGGCGGCTTGTTTGGATTTTTTTTTTGGCAGAGAACAGACGAAACTACAATCAACTTGTACCAAAATTATGGGAATGAGAAAGTCTGGAGAATGCTTGGAGCAGCTCCTAAACCAGAGCACAGCACGTCCTCTGTAACGTATGGTGGAGGCAGCGTGACTGGCCGGATATTCAGGGTGTTCAATGGTCCTGGGGCACTAGTGGTTATTGATAATGTGATTGAGGACAGAAGCAGCTGGATGAATTCTGCATTGTACAGGGCGAAATTTACTGTTCCAATCCAACCAAGGTTGATAGGACGACACTTCACAGACAGGTGGACAAGACCCAAAACATCCTGTAAATGCAAAGAAGTGGAAATATTCTGCAACGGCCGAGTCCTCACCAGATCCAGCCCCATCGACCTACATTTCACATGGTGAAGACAAAATGTAAGGCAGAAAGAGACAGAAACAAGAAGCAACTGAAGTCACCGCAGTAAAGGCGGCAAAGCCTCACAAGGAGGAGGAGAGCAGTGATGGGATGGCATGGAAAGACTTAGTCATTGTGCAAAGATTAAAATATAATTTATTTTTGTAAGTTTCTTTATCCAATTACTTTGAGCCCCAGAAATTAGGCGGCTTTGTAGGAAAATAGGTGCAACTAATAAACATTTCATAGGATATTTTTGTTCAACCTGAAATCTCCACTTCAATTGGATCAAAGTTGTTTCATTTTAAATAAAAAAAAAAAAATGGTCCTGCAGAGCTGAAATCACAAAGGTTCGGTCACGGTCCAAATATTTCTGGACCTAACAAACTCCATTCCTGCAGATCTTTACACCCGTGTGCTACCGGCCTTGAATACATCACTGCAGTCCCCCCATATAGAATCCTCCTATACCACTTCTATTGTGTTACCCTTTATTGAAAATTAGCACAAGCAAATCGAGTAGAGCAGGAGAAATTACAGACAAGAAAAGAGATAAACCATCAGGTACACAGCGAGAATGAGAAATTAAGGAAATATTGGGGCAGAAATGCTATAAAGAGGAGGATGATGAATACATGGAGCCCGTGTGTCCCACAGGGGACCTCGTATGTGACGAGCGCAGTTATCCCTCCGTGTATTCATCGCAGGCTTCACCTCCTTTATCTTTACAACCTGTAATCCAATTTGTCTACGCTTGTTCCCGATGCTGGATTAAGTCCCTAATCCAACAGCAGGGAAGACGTTCCCTTTCGGAATGATCTTTTTTTTGGGGGGGGGGGGGGGTCAGTGTATTGAAAATCAAGGTCCGTTCAGTGGTCGCATACATTTGATGAGAATGAGGGTGAGGACTATGGCGCCGAGCTCGGTGTAGATCCTCATGGTCTCCGGGGATGTCATTGGGTATTGCAGTCAGGAGAGCCATGGAGATATTCCATCCAGTCACTTAGCGTTGGGTTCTCAACAGGGGGCTAAAAAGGCAAAAAAAATTAAAGCGTTAACTCCAAGTGGCGATTGTGTCTGATCCCAAGAGAAGGTCCGCAGTGTCCTACCTGAACCTGTCCGTAGAGTCACCCGGTCCTCCTCCCGCCACAGATAGCAGCCGGACGCCTCCGCTCACTGGGTATCCCGGCCCAATCGCCAGGCGGTGCTGCTCTTCCCGTGCAAAACCACAAGCTGCCTCTCTGCGGGGCGCCAATCAATGGCAAACCTAAGATAGGACAGTACAGTGATGAGGGTGAGAAGAACAACAACCTAATCTGCACCATTTAATAGGTGACATTGCCTTAGAGGGGGAGGGCAGGGGGGCTAGGGAAAAAATAAGACATTTTGGCTGGAGCCACACTGAAAGCTATCAATTTATGTGAGCACCGAAAACATGTAAAAAAGCCAAGAAGCCAGCGCTGCCTGTTAGCATGCCTTTTCTGGAGCCGTGGGAGTAGTTCAGAAATGCTTCACGCACGTGTGAATTTAATATGGTTCTGCTTTTAATGCATTCAGGAGGCCGTAATGGCACAGCGTATATAAAAAAAACGTAGAGTAGGACTGACCCATCTGAGAATGCCGTGACGTGGCGGGGTGGCTCAAAGAATTGATCAATTGTTTGCTAAATGTCTCAGTTTAAAGTAAGTTAGAAATTAATATTTGCATATCACTTTTTGTATTGCATGCTAACCACAGGCAGCGCTGGCTTCTTGCTTTTTTATCATCTAAAACACGCTCTTCCTCTTACCTGTCTGCTGTCCCAATTATATGAGTAAACTTACATGCACGGAGGAAGGAAGGACTGACACCGGTGACGGTCAAAGCAAGTTACTGTTTAATGTTTAACACATCGTACTTTTATACCCAAGAATACAACCCAAAATCAGGAAGGGCTCTGCCCCCAGAGTCACTCATTATTTGATCGTGGGACTAGACATCATATCAATTGGTTTATACATAATCATTAGTCTTCGGAAACTATGTAAAAATCCCCATATTACACACTTCCCCTATCAACTCTGTGTCAGCTAGCTTCCCCATTCCTCACGGATGTATTCTACATAAGTTATGAGATATCTATTGCCTCATCTGTCTAATAATCATACTAATAGAATTTATACACAAAATATTGAGTTGTGCGTTTTCATACAGTCTCAGATTATTAGCCATACATATAGTTAATAGTCAATAATACAATATCCTTGAATATTTTCATATATTTGATTCAACAACACACGAGCACATGACTTGCACAAGGATTGCATCAAAATGCCCGGACAGGCTGGCGGCTCTCCTCACCTGAGCTCGGCAGCTTCATGCATTTCTATACAGCTGTCTTGCTCAGGTCAGGAGAGCTGCAGGCCGCTCCGGGCATTCTCATATGATCCTTGCGCGAGTTAAAAACGCTAATGTGACTCCAGCCTAATGCAGCAAAACACAAAATTGGTGAAATTGTTGGACATCTACTCTTCATTTGCAGGATACCCGGTTGCCACCGTGACTTATGTTAGTGTTTAGTTTCACACCGATAGAACACACTGACAGCACCACGCACTGATCCGCTGTGTCACGTTACCGCTCATGTAGTATTTTCAGCTCCTTCAGAAGTCTGGCCTGGTTCTGGTACCAACACTGCAGCTCCAGTATGGACAAGCACAATGTCAGGGGTCGCCCCACGTTGCAGTTCTGGAGGGATCCTGAGCGTTGTGTCTTTCGGCTGCAGAAGCATCAGATAGTTATCCAAGTGGAAGAACAGAACATTTAAGGCATTAAAAATGTTTTTATAAAAAATGAAACGGCACGAGGCGGGAGACGGGCCGCGGCACGAGGCGGGAGACGGGCCGCGGCACGAGCGGAGACGGGCCGCGGCACGAGGGAGACGGCGCGGCACGAGGGGAGACGGGCCGCGGCACGAGGCGGGAGACGGGCCGCGGCACGAGGCGGGAGACGGGCCGCGGCACGAGGCGGGAGACGGGCCGCGGCACGAGGCGGGAGACGGGCCGCGGCACGAGGCGGGAGACGGGCCGCGGCACGAGGCGGAGACGGGCCGCGGCACGAGGCGGGAGACGGCCGCGGCACGAGGCGGAGACGGCCGCGCACGAGGCGGCGATGCTCGTTTGGAGTATGTTTCAGAACTCATCAAATTTAATAAATTAAATCTGAGGAATTTGGAGGGTCCTGGCACACCTGGACTGGTGCTGATGGGCTTGTTTTGGAATGTATAAGATAATGGTTCTTTCGTCATACCATCCACTCTCATTTTATTTCCTCCTTTTCTTCATCCTTTCCTTTTTCTTCATGGTGGTGTATATTAGTTTATTCGTTTGATCATCCAATATGTTTTTCGTTTTGTCATTTATTTGTTCCCATAATTAGGTCATGTAAGACTCTCTGTGCAATTTAACATTGTTCACATTATTGTAAATCAAGTTCACATTAAATGCAATAGCATCAGGCCCACGCACACTTAGATAGGTTAATATATAGGTATATATACTAGATGTGGACCCGATGCTATTGCATCAGGGGAGGTGGTGTCTCTGTGCACTGTTTCTCCCTCTGTGCCTGCCTCCCCTGCATCTGTCTCTACCCTACGGCATCTCCCTGTGCACTGTCCCTCTCCCCTCTGTGCCTGCCTCCCCTGCATATGGTCTTACCTACGGCATCTCTGTGCACTGTCCCCTCTCCCTCTGTGCCTGCCTCCCCTGCATCTGTCTCAACCTATGCATCTCCCTGTGCACTGTCCCTCTCCCCCCCCCCCTCTGTGCCTGCCTCCCCCTGCATTGGTCTCTACCCTACTGCATCTCCCTGTGCACTGTCCCTCTCTCCCTCTGTGCCTGCCTCCACCTGCATCTGTCTCTACCCTACTGCATCTTCCTGTGCACTGTCCCTCTCCCCCTCTGTGCCTGCCTCCCCCTGCATCTGTCTCTACCCCACTGCATCTTCCTGTGCACTGTCCCTCTCCCCCTCTGTGCCTGCCTCCCCCTGCATCTGTCTCTACCCACTGCATCTTCCTGTGCACTGTCCCTCTCCCCCTTTGTGCCTGCCTCCCCTGCATCTGTCTCTACCCTACTGCATCTCCCTGTGCACTGTCCCTCTCCCCCCGCTCACCCTCCTACCCTCTGCAGTGCAACTGTCACGTGAATATGGCTCTGGCTAGTCACATGACAGTAATATCACACAGATCCTTTATCCCTTTGGTCTGATAAGTTGGAGGGAGGCGGGAGGTGTGTGTTGTGTCTGTGCCACCAATATCTGGCGCCATATTAGCATACTCATTACTTGGGTGTGCCAATATGGCGCAGCTTCTGGTGGGCGCAGTGAATTCTGGGACTCGTGGACATCGCCTCGGAGGTCGATGACAGACGCCAGTAGGAGAGTATATATTAGATTTACTGTATATATTTTCTGCACATGTTATGGGATATTTCTACCCTCTAAAATTAAACAACTACAACCTTAGATGTTCAGGTTCTGTAAGAATCCATCTGTCCAGCACCGACAGCTTCTCTCACCTCCACCTGAAATTCCCTCTCGGATATCCAGCACACGGTGACCCTCAAGGGTTCGATCTCAGTCTTGTCAATGACGTGTAAATCTAGAATAAGCTCCTTCTCCCCGACTGACAGCAGTGACACTCCGTGCATACTCAGGAGGCCGGCAAGGTGGAGAGTCCCTGCAAGAGATGAACACAAATATATATAGCGGTCACTGACGTTTTGTGGGGTTTTCTGGCTTCACGTATTATAGGGGGCTCTAATCGCAAGATACAAAGAAAGCGTCCTCAGTTATGGATGGCTCATATATAGTGTGAACAGTGCCCCTTCTCAATGGTAAGGAGTCATGTATGAAATCAGTGTTTAAAGGGGCAACCCCCACAAACTAGGGCATCCCCCCACAAACTAGGGCAACCCCCCACTAAACTAGGGCAACCCCCCCACTAAACTAGGGCAACCCCCCACTAACTAGGGCAACCCCCCACTAACTAGGGCAACCCCCCACTAAACTAGGGCAACCCACTCTGGAACGGTCCAGGGTTCACACGTCCAATCACCGCCAACATTCTGTCCCCCCATTTTTAGACAAAAGCAGTCAATAGAAGCGATGGCCGCTGCAGCGGTCACTTCATGATTAATCATTTGGTCCGAGGTGGCGACACAGAAGCCGGCAATGATTGGACGTGGGACGTGTCAATGTCATGTGACCACCTGAGCCGCGATTTCTGAAGCACTGAAATGGTGCAGCAAAGAAGGAGAGTATAGGGTCCATTTATTTACCTGGCCTAGTAGTGGAACAACCCTTTAAAAGGGAATGTCTTGGTCTGAGAACCCAATGCATATGGAGAATGTGGAGCGTGAGCCAGAAGACCAGGGAACAGTGTTGAATCCAGACCAATACCCTTCATAATGCTGCAGTCAAATACAGGAGAATCTCAATGAATCAGATTATCATCAAAAAGTTTAATATTATTTTTTTTCAGTGATTGAATACATAAAGTGAAACACATATATTATATAGAGTCACTCACACAGAGGGATCTATTTCATGTGTTTATTTCTGTTAATGTTGATGATTAATGGAAAACCCAAAGGTCATTATTTCAGAAAATTAAAGTAGGGAGGATGAAGGGTTAGAAACCGCGCTGCCGTATTCCATTAGACATCAAAGGAGAATATAATATTGATTTATTACTCAATGCGTTTCAGGGCTCCCTGAAACATGGCAATATGATATTGATTTGTCTTGAGGAAGCGGCCAGGGAGCCCTGAAACATGTTGACTAATACATCAATATTATTCACCCTTTGATGTCTGGTGGAATACGGCAGCGCGGTGTTTAACCCTTCATCCTCCCTACTCTATATGCACCACGCTGGGGACTGCAGCAGCCGTGATCTGCTTTTATAGTGGTTGTAACTCTCACAACCACACAAGGTGAATCCTCTGATACCTATTTATAGGTATATATTATATATATTTTATCTCTCAGACCCTTCATCCTCCCTACTTTAATTTTCTGAGATAATGACCTTTGGGTTTTCATTAATCATCAACATTAACAGAAATAAACACATGAAATAGATCCCTCTGTGTGTAATGACTCTATATAATATATATGTGTCACTTTATGTATTGAATTACTGAAATAAATGAACTTTTTGATGATATTCTAATCCCTGAGATGCTCCTGTATCTATGTGTGGACCATGATTTCCGGACTGTCCAGGGGTCTCCTGACATCGGCTTCATATTTGCCCCTGAGGCTGTTCGGAGACCCACAGCTGGTCTGGTATCATGGTGCCCGGGCAAATGATTGCAGCTTTAGAGCCATAAATTCACTGCATTTGTTACAATAAAGAGGACAACCCCTCTAATGTCGCTCTTACGTTCCCTCTCTCACCTGCTCACAGTCCGGATCCAGAAATCCACCGACTGCTCCAGTTTCTGGACCTCGTCCTTCAGCTGCTCCATCTGATCCTGACATTTCTGGACCAGCAGCTGCTCCTTCTGGAAAACGTCCTGCAGCTGCTGCCGCCTTTCCTTGGCCTGAAAGGCAAAAATAGATCAAAAGATGAAAACCGATGGACGGGAAAGAAGTAATGTAAGACAAAGCCATACATCCCATCTGCAACCATGTGCGGGAAAAGGAAGAGCGATGTATAGGAAATGTATACAGCAATAATCGGGATATGGACTGATATATACAGGTCTGAGGAAGGGTATAACGGCCAAGACATCTGCTCCTTACATGTGATTACCTGCCCATCAGCTTTGTGTAGTGTTATATTCGGCTGCCCATCCTCACAGGGCCCGCCGCACGCAGACAGGGCCAGGCGCGGGCCCGCCGCACGCAGACAGGGCCAGGCGCGAGCCCGCCGCACGCAGACAGGGCCGGCGCAGAGCTTGCTAAAAACAGGTACAGCCAGGTGCAGAAATATTTGGACAGTGACAGGTTTTGGCATTTCAGCCATTTACTGTACAAAAACGTATTCAAGATCCAGTTCTATAATCAACCTGGGCCTTAAGGTGCCGACTCTCAGCTTTAATTTGAAGGATTCACATCTTAAATGGAGGAAGGGGTTAGGAATTACAGCTCTTTAATACGTAGCCGCCTTTTTATGAAGGGACCAAATGTAATTGGACAAGTATCTCAAAGTTCCTCAATGGGCGGCGGGGGATATTCCATTGTTATTCCATCAGTTAAGCAGGAAAAAGGTCTGGAGCTGATGCCGGGTGTGGCATTTGCACTTGGAGCTGTTCCTGTGAACCCACAACATTCAGTGAATTAATCTTTCAATGGAGGAGAAACAAACAATCAAAGATTTACAAAAAAAATCCATCAGATAGCAGATGTGTTAGGAGTGGCCAAATCACCGGCTCCTCAATGGGTCCATTCTATACAACGGCCGTCCCCTCACCCGAGCCCCCTTCTACACAGGGACCTTCCTTTCACCCGTGCCCCCTTCTACACAGGCACCGTCCCCTCACCCGTGCCCCTTCTACACAGGCACCGTCCCCTCACCCGTGCCCCCTTCTACACAGGCACCGTCCCCTCACCCGTGCCCCTTCTACACAGGCACCGTCCCCTCACCCGTGCCCCTTCTACACAGGCACCGTCCCCTCACCCGTGCCCCTTCTACACAGGCACCGTCCCCTCACCCGTGCCCCTTCTACACAGGCACCGTCCCCTCACCTGGGCCTCTTCTACACAGGCACCGTCCCCTCACCCGGGCCTCGTCCACACAGGCACCCTCCCTCACCCGGGCCTCGTCCACACAGGCACCCTCCCCTCACCCGGGCCTCGTCCACACAGGCACCCTCCCCTCACCCGTGCCCCTACTACACAGGCACCGTCCCCACACCCATGCCTCTTCTACACAGGCACCGTCCCCACACCCATGCCTCTTCTACACAGGCACCGTCCCCACACCCGTGCCCCCTTCTACACAGGCACCGTCCCCTCACCCGTGCCCCCTTCTACACAGGCACCGTCCCCTCACCCGTGCCCCCTTCTACACAGGCACCGTCCCCTCACCCGTGCCCCCTTCTACACAGGCACCGTCCCCTCACCCGTGCCCCCTTCTACACAGGCACCGTCCCCTCACCCATGCCTCTTCTACACAGGCACCGTCCCCACACCCGTGCCCCCTTCTACACAGGCACCGTCCCCACACCCATGCCTCTTCTACACAGGCACCGTCCCCACACCCGTGCCCCCTTCTACACAGGCACCGTCCCCTCACCCGTGCCCCCTTCTACACAGGCACCGTCCCCTCACCCGTGCCCCCTTCTACACAGGCACCGTCCCCTCACCCGTGCCCCCTTCTACACAGGCACCGTCCCCTCACCCGTGCCCCCTTCTACACAGGCACCGTCCCCTCACCCGTGCCCCCTTCTACACAGGCACCGTCCCCTCACCCGGGCCCCCTTCTACACTGGCACCGTCCCCTCACCCGTGCCCTCTTCTACACAGGCACCGTCCCCACACCCGTGCCTCTTCTACACAGGCACCGTCCCCACACCCGTGCCCCCTTCTACACAGGCACCGTCCCCTCACCCGTGCCCCCTTCTACACAGGCACCGTCCCCTCACCCGTGCCCCCTTCTACACAGGCACCGTCCCCTCACCCGTGCCCCCTTCTACACTGGCACCGTCCCCTCACCCGTGCCCTCTTCTACACAGGGACCTTCCCTTCACCCGTGCCCCCTTCTACACAGGGACCTTCCCTTCACCCGTGCCCCCTTCTACACAGGCACCCTCCCCTCACCTGAGCCTCTTCTATACAGGCACCGTCCCCTCACCCGGGCCCCTTCTACACAGGCACCGTCCCCTCACCCGGGCCTCTTCTACACATGCACCGTCCCCTCACCTGGGCCTCTTCTATACAGGCACCGTCCCCTCACCTGGGCCTCTTCTACACAGGCACCGTCCCCTCACCCGGGCCTCTTCTACACAGGCGCCGTCCCCTCACCCGGGCCTCTTCTACACATGCACCGTCCCCTCACCTGGGCCTCTTCTATACAGGCACCGTCCCCTCACCTGTGCCTCTTCTACACAGGCACCGTCCCCTCACCCGGGCCTCTTCTACACAGGCGCCGTCCCCTCACCCGGGCCTCTTCTATACAGGCACCGTCCCCTCACCTGGGCCTCTTCTATACAGGCACCGTCCCCTCACCCGGGCCTCTTCTATACAGGCACCGTCCCCTCACCTGGGCCTCTTCTATACAGGCACCGTCCCCTCACCTGGGCCTCTTCTATACAGGCACAGTCCCCTCACCTGGGCCTCTTCTATACAGGCACCGTCCCCTCACCTGGGCCTCTTCTATACAGGCACCGTCCCCCTCACCCGGGCCTCTTCTACACAGGCACCGTCCCCTCACCTGGGCCTCTTCTATACAGGCACCGTCCCCTCACCTGGGCCTCTTCTATACAGGCACAGTCCCCTCACCTGGGCCTGGTACCTTTCCATAGTTTCCTCCAGATGTGTTTTCCTCTCCTGGATGAGCTGAATCTTCTCCAGGAGCTGCGGGATAATCTCTTCCACTTCATTCACCTTCTCCTGGTACTCAGATCTGAGGGACTTCCATTCCTTTTTACCCTCTTCTACCTCTTTATCTGATAAACAGAAGTCTGATAGTTAAGTCTCTGCACCATCAAAGGATTTCTCTGTAGATAGAACTCAGTAGAAAGGTTACAACACAGGACACCGGGGTAAACACTGCCGACGGGCTACTGTCAAAGTGAAAAGGATTAAACCCACAGTAATGTCCTGACGCTTTACCCAAACATCCCACGGGGGCACTCACTCAGTGACTCTGGGCTCGGCTCCTCCCAGTTGGCCATGTTCGGTTCTTGGAGCAGCTCTAGGAGGAGGCGCAGCACCTGTAGCTGGCTGTACAGCATCTTCTGCTTCCTGCGTCTTTGCTGAGAAGAAGAAATAGATCACGTCCGGTAATTAGGAATTAGGGGAAGGGCACGGAAAAGGGAAGGAAAAGGAAAAAAGGGCACAGACAAAGGGCACAGGGGGCACAGACAAAGGGCACAGGGGGCACAGACAAAGGGCACAGGGGGCACAGACAAAGGGCACAGGGGGCACAGACAAAGGGCACAGGGGGCACAGACAAAGGGCACAGGGGGCACAGACAAAGGGCACAGGGGGCACAGACAAAGGGCACAGGGGGCACAGACAAAGGGCACAGGGGGCACAGACAAAGGGCACAGGGGGCACAGACAAAGGGCACAGGGGGCACAGACAAAGGGCACAGGGGGCACGGAGAAGGGGAGGCATGTCCCCGAATTCTCCTGAAAAAACAAACTAGATGCACCAGCACCCCATGCGAGAGCATCAGTTTGCATATTTTACCAGGATCCAGAACTATATACTGCGCATGCTCTGTGCATGCGCAGCTCATAAAACATTGACCGGAGGTTCGGCTCCACTGGGATCTGGAGTCTGGTTGTTTCCGTGTCACATAGGCCCCCATTGAGATTTCACCTGTGGTGCCCTGGATATGGGGCTTCACTTTTTGTTCACAGAGACCAAAATGGCACCAAGATGCAGATTTTGTCTCCATAAAAAAATCTGTGAACAACTGGATCCACCCGGATCAGGGGCAAACTGGACACAGCTGGATCCACCCGCAAGTGTCTCTGGCCCCATTGAAAGTCAATGGGGCCGAAAATGGACATGGGTGCATCTAGTGTGTGATGGACACACACTGATGGTGAAAAACAGCCAAGAGACTATTTTTAGTGTTTTTTTTATTAACAACCGCTAATGTGGAAGACGGGAATCTCACCATAGAATAATCCACCAGGACTTTAGCAGGGATCTCCCCATCTCCTTCCTCTTTGCGCCGGACGTCCAGACAAGGGCTGCTCCCGAGGGAATCCAGGAGCCTGCAGAGCAGAAATCAGTAAAGGAAGGCGACACAAGGCTGCAGAAGGCGACACAGGCTGCGAAGGCGACACAGGCTGCGAAGGCGACACAGGCTGCAGGAAGGCGACACAGGCTGCGGAAGGCGACACAGGCTGCGGAAGGCGACACAGGCTGCGAAGGCGACACAGGCTGCGGAAGGCGACACAGGCTGCGGAAGGCGACACAGGCTGCGGAAGGCGACACAGGCTGCGAAGCGACACAGGCTGCGAAGGCGACACAGGCTGCGGAAGGCGACACAGGCTGCGAAGGCGACACAGGCTGCAGACGGCGACACAGGCTGCGGACGGCGACACAGGCTGCGGACGGCGACACAGGCTGCGGACGGCGACACAGGCTGCGGGACGGCGACACAGGCTGCGACGGCGACACAGGCTGCGGACGGCGACACAGGCTGCGGACGGCGACACAGGCTGCGGACGGCGACACAGGCTGCGGACGGCGACACAGGCTGCAGACGGCGACACAGGCTGCAGACGGCGACACAGGCTGCAGACGGCGACACAGGCTGCAGACGGCGACACAGGCTGCAGACGGCGACACAGGCTGCAGACGGCGACACAGGCTGCAGACGGCGACACAGGCTGCAGACGGCGACACAGGCTGCAGACGGCGACACAGGCTGCAGACGGCGACACAGGCTGCAGACGGCGACACAGGCTGCAGAAGGCGACACAGGCTGCGAGCGACACAGGCTCGAGGCGACACAGGCTGCAGAAGGCGACACAGGCTGCAGAATTACAAGTGATCTGGGGTGAAGAAGGAGAACTCACCATGGTCTCCAGCCCTGTACCCCCATGTGCTAACATAAGGTACACGACATGGTGGAAACTATGTGCCCCCCAGGAGCTTTCCTGACCCCCCACATCCATAGACATTAATATGAAGTTGACCTCTCTGCAGAGAACGGCTCTCGCTCTTCTGGGAAGGATTTCTACAACATTTAGGGTATTTTTGCACCTTGACCCAGAAGAACATTAGTGAGGCCGGGGTCACAGTCTCCATTATTGGATGGGCTGAGGTCCGGGCTCTGTGCAGCCGTCATGTCCCCCCCCCATGTCTGTATGGATCTGGTGCACTGGGCACAGTCATGGGGGACAGTAAAGGTCTGCCCCAAACTGTTCTCACATCAGAATTTGGAAGGAAGAAATGTGACGGACTTGTTACCCCGGCGGCTCCTATGACAGGTCGCGCTGGGGTCAGTGAGCTCCGCAGCACGGCCCATCATATTCCAGATGGCATAGTGGGGGTGTGAGGTGGTACACCAGGGGGTGGGGGGACGAGGGGACTGAGGTTATACATCGGGGTATGTGGGGTCAAAAGGAAAGTGATTAAGACGTATGTCCCAGTACACTATATACAGAAAAGTGTCTCCGCCACAGGGGCGAGCAGGACGCTCAGGAGCATTTGGGGTCTGTGATATAAATATATAGAGGCCACATAAATATCACATTATCGGAGAAGATCCCGGGAGATCTTAGGCTGCGTCTTATTAGGCTCAGTCTCCCAGATCACAGGTAATCCCCCAGACAAGACTGACAGGACCATTATCCTCATACAGACCTAAGCCGATTGACCACCACTGGCACCACTCAGCCCTGTTAACTCCTTCAGCACCACTGGAGACATACTAAATTATGGATGTATACATACATATAATCTCTAAAATGTAGGTCACCTGCTACCCCCGTGCTGAGTGATCAGTTATTGATCGCTCCATTCATTCCCTATCGGGATCACCAGAGACCCAGAGCGGCCATCAGATATGCGCACTGCAGGTCCGGGGTATAGGGGGTAACAGTGCCCGTCCTGCCAATCTGTGAAGGCTTTAATGATCGGAAGCCACAAACAAGGAGTTACCTTGTCAAATAGTAACTACAAATAGGTCAGGTGTAAACAAAAAAGCCATAGGGTCCAACAGAACAGCGCCCCCCAGTGTCCATCCTATATCATCTACAGGACAGTGCCCCCCAGTGTCCATCCTATATCAACCACAGAACAGCGCCCCCCAGTGTCCATCCTATATCATCCACAGGACAGCGCCCCCCCCAGTGTCCATTCTATATCAACCACAGGACAGCGCCCCCCCCAGTGTCCATCCTATGTCATCCACAGGACAGCGCCCCCCAGTGTCCATCCTATGTCATCTACAGGACAGCGCCCCCCAGTGTCCATCCTATATCAACCACAGAACAGCGCCCCCCAGTGTCCATCCTATATCATCCACAGGACAGCGCCCCCCCCAGTGTCCATCCTATATCAACCACAGGACAGCGCCCCCCATTGTCCATCCTACGTCATCCACAGGACAGCGCCCCCCAGTGTCCATCCTACGTCATCCACAGGACAGCGCCCCCCAGTGTCCATCCTACGTCATCCACAGGACAGCGCCCCCCAGTGTCCATCCTACGTCATCCACAGGACAGCGCCCCCCAGTGTCCATCCTACGTCATCCACAGGACAGCGCCCCCCAGTGTCCATCCTACGTCATCCACAGGACAGCGCCCCCCAGTGTCCATCCTACGTCATCCACAGGACAGCGCCCCCCAGTGTCCATCCTACGTCATCCACAGGACAGCGCCCCCCAGTGTCCATCCTACGTCATCCACAGGAAAGCGGCCCCCAGTGTCCATCCTACGTCATCCACAGGACAGCGCCCCCCAGTGTCCATCCTACGTCATCCACAGGACAGCGCCCCCCAGTGTCCATCCTACGTCATCCACAGGACAGCGCCCCCCAGTGTCCATCCTACGTCATCCACAGGACAGCGCCCCCAGTGTCCATCCTACGTCATCCACAGGACAGCGCCCCCCAGTGTCCATCCTACGTCATCCACAGGACAGCGCCCCCCAGTGTCCATCCTACGTCATCCACAGGACAGCGCCCCCCAGTGTCCATCCTACGTCATCCACAGGACAGCGCCCCCCAGTGTCCATCCTATATCATCCACAGGACAGCGCCCTCTAGTGTATATACCGTGTACCGGCTCCTACATTCCGGACCTGCAGCTCATTAATCACACCCTCACACAGACCGGAGGCCGCTCATCTTCACACCGGCCGACAGTCACTCACCGCTGCGCAGTCTCCGCCATCCCCGTCCACTACTTCCCGCTCCCGAGGTACAAATCCTATTGGTCAGCCTCCCCGATATCGCCGCTTCCTTATTGGCCAGAGCAAAGAGAGGTCCCGCCTTTACCCAGGAGACGTTGCGTGTGTTGTCTTGGAAACGACGCTTCGCTGTGGCAGACGCCATATTGGTAGAGGCGGAAGCTTCACACAATCCCCTAATTACTGTTTATTTTGTGGTATGAGGTGCAGGCCACAGGTCATCCGTCACCCCACAGGCCGGCCCCTCACCCCACAGGCCGGTCCCTCACCCCACAGGCCGGCCCCTCACCCCACAGGCCGGTCCCTCACCCCACAGGCCGGCCCCTCACCCCACAGGCCGGTCCGTCACCCCACAGGCCGGCCCCTCACCCCACAGGCCGGCACCTCCCTCCGCGGGCCGGTCCCTCCCTCCGCGGGCCGGTCCCTCCCTCCGCGGGCTGGCCCCTCGCCCCGCGGGCCGGCCCCTCGCTCCACATTCTCGTCCCTCACTCCACAGGCTGGTCCCTCCCCGCACAGGCTGGTCCCTCACTCCACAGGCTCATCGCTCACTCCACAGGCTCATCGCTCACTCCACAGGCTCTGCACATTATTTTAGGAGGATAAATCCCATTTGTTGGGGCGACAAGCAGTAATTTTTTTGTTTTATTTAACATTGCTTTCATGGGCCCCAATGTGAAATCTCCAACAGGGCAGCCAAATTATTGAAAATTTTTAATAGCATTAGTATTTTTCTATAGGCCAAAGGGACTTTTGGGGCCCCCTAGGCTCCAGGGCCCAGGTGCGATTGAAACCCCTGCACCTGTTGTAGTTACGTCCATAAATCCTGTAGATACTGATCTATAGACGGGTGTAACTATGGGGGTGCAGGGGCCGAGGCACCGGAGCCTGTGTTTGGGTGGGTGGGGGGGTACATAAGGTCTCCTTGGTACATATGAGAGGACCAATGTCAACATAGACCAGAGGTTGTTGGGCCTTTGTTGGAGATTGTATTTTGGGGCCCAGGAGCTTTCAGTTTCACCTCAGTCATTCACAGACTTCATCCTATAATCGGAGCAGTCTTGTCCTGTCGGTGCAATGTAATACAGTACTGCCGGCGTCACCTTCATCCCACTTTAGAAGGTTTCAAACAGCAATAATCCATGCCGAGGGGGATTTACTGCTAAATCTCCTGAGGGGGCGGTGGGACCGGCATTTGTGGGGTCAAAAGATCAGAGAGAAGAATCTTACAGGGGCCATGGGTATCGCGTGTGGCCGCACTGTGACTGGGGTTTGGCGACGTGTGATTGGCACATATTGGGGTATGATTGTGTCAGCAATGATTTATGAGTGGCACTTGTGGGGGCAATAATTGGTACATGTGTGGGCAATGACTGGTATTCATGGGGGGCTGTGGCTGGCACTTGTGAAGTCATTGACTGGTACTTAGGGCAATGAGTGGTACTAGTGGGGTCAATGACTAGCACTTATGAGCAATGAGTGGTACTTGTTAGGGCAATATTGGTACTTGTGGGGGCAATGATTAGTACTTGTGGGGTAAATGACTGGCACTTGGGGGCAATGACTGGTACTTGTGGGAGTGATGCCTGGTACTTGTGGGAGTGATGCCTGGTACTTGTGGGAGAGATGACTGGTTCTTTTGGGGGCAATGATTGGTGCTTTTGAGGGCAATGACTTGTATTTGTGGGGGCAGTGACTGGTACTTGGCGCAATGAGTGGTACTAGTGGGGTCAATGATTAGCACATATGAGCAATGACTGGTACTTGTGGGGACAATGAGTGGTACTTGTGGGCAATTTCTGGCACTTGTGGGGGCAATGATTGGTACTTGTGGGGACGATTACTGGTACTTGTGGGGACAATGACTGGCACTTGGGGGCAATGACTGGCACTTGGGGCAATGACTGGCACTTGGGGCAATGACTAGTACTTGTGGGAGTGGTGACTGGTACTTTTGGGGGCAATGATTGGTACTTAGGGCAATGACTAATACTTGTAGGAGTGATGACTGGTACTTTTGGGGGCAATGATTGGTACTTGAGGCAATGACTGGTATTCATGGGGGCTGTGGAAGGCACTTGTGAGGTCGTTCAGCTGATGTTATTTGTGGGTTTTTCTTTCCATCCTAAACAATCTTCCTGGCAGTTGTGGCTGAAATCTTTGTTGGTACCTGATCATAGTTTGGTTTTACAGAACCCCCGAGTTTCCATTTCTTAATCACAGTTTGAACACTGCTGACTGGCATTATCAATTCCTTGGATATCTTTTTGTATCCCTTTCCTGTTTTATACAATTCAACTATCTTTTCCTGTAGATTTATTGACAATTCCTTTGCTTTCCCCATGACTCACAATCCAGAAACATCAGTGGCTGGATGAGAAAAGCCAGAGTCTGTCTGGATCCCAGAAACTCACTTAGCTTTTATGCACACATTGATTACGAGTAAACAGGTCACAGGTGAGGATGTTACCTGTATTAGCCATTCAAACCCATATGTCCCCTCCCTCCTGTACCTGTATGTCCTGATTGTCTAGAGTTATTGTAATTGTGCTTGTCTCCCCTATCCTCATGTAAAGCGCCATGGAACCTACTGGCGCTATATAAATCAATAATAATAACATGCGTAGAAGTTGACACATATTATCAGGCCAAAATCACCAGATGTGAACTTTTGAGGACAACTGTAGTTGTGGGGGCGATGATTGGCACTTATTATGAGGGCAATGAAAGCACATGTGGCCGTGATGTATAGAATAGAACACACAGCAATAACATGTTCAAGAGGCTACAACAAAATGGCCCTTAAGTGAGGACACAGACACGCCACACATCCTCCCTAGTTTTTCGCTGCCGATATCCCGCCTACTGCTCCTGGCTATTGGTGGAAGCTCAGGAAGACGCATCCTGATTGGTGAAAGATTTGACATCCAGCGGACCAATGGGAGGCACAGCCTGTGCGGTGACGTCACCGGTGGAGCCAGGGCGGATGGGTCTTCCGGCAGAGCAGGTATTGTATATGTGTGTATATACCGCTGTGCTGACGTCACTGTGTGCGGCTGTGTCCCGGAGACAGCAGTGTCCTGCAGCTTGTGTGCTGTCCTCCATTCACATAGATGTAGGTGGGGGCAGGTGCTGATCTGTGCTGTGTGTCCATTCACTGTCACTGACCTCTCACTCCGCCATTAATAGGAATACAATGTGACTTTTCAGGATCTCTCCGTCCTCTGGAGCTGAGGGAGCCGCCGCCTGGAATGGCTGCTGTCTGGCAACAGGTTCTGGCAGTTGACGCGAGGTACAGGGGGCGCTCACAGCCTGTGTCACTGTGTCCATCAGTGTGTGTCTGTCTGTCAGTCTACACGGCAGTGTGTGTCAATCAGGGCGTGTGTGCATCAGCATGCATGTGTCCGTCAACGTGTGTCCATCAGTGTGCACGTCCATCAGCACTTATCTGCCAGCATGTGTGTCCATCAGTGCGTGTCATCAGCATGTGTGTCCATCAGTGCGTGTCTGTCAGCATGTGTGTTCATCAGTGCGTGTCTGTCAGCATGAGTGTCCATCAGTGCGTGTCTGTCAGCATGTGTGTCCATCAGTGCGTCATCAGCATGTGTGTTCATCAGTGCGTGTCTGTCAGCATGAGTGTCCATCAGTGCGTGTCATCAGCATGTGTGTCCATCAGTGCGTGTCTGTCAGCATGAGTGTCCATCAGTGCGTCATCAGCATGTGTGTCCATCAGTGCGTGTCATCAGCATGTGTGTCCATCAGTGCGTGTCTGTCAGCATGAGTGTCCATCAGTGCGTCATCAGCATGTGTGTTCATCAGTGCGTGTCTGTCAGCATGAGTGTCCATAAGTGCGTGTCTGTCAGCATGTGTGTTCATCAGTGCTTATCTGTCAGCATGTGTGTTCATCAGTGCGTGTCTGTCAGCATGTGTGTCCATCAGTGCGTGTCTGTCAGCATGCATATGTCCATCAGTGCGTGTCTGTCAGCATGTGTCCGTCAGCGTGCGTGTGTCCATTATAGTGCGTGTCTGTCAGTATGCATATGTCCATCAGTGTGTGTATATCAGCGCTTGTCTGTCAGCATGTGCATGTCCATTAGCATGCATATCCATCAGTGTGTGTACGTTAGTGTGTGTATGCATCAGTGTATGTGTGTGTGTCTTGTAAGCGTTCATGTATCCATCTACGCTTGTCTGTCAGCATGTGTGTGTCCATTAGCGTGCATGTCTGTCAGCGTGTGTCCATCAGCGTCTGTCAGTGTGTCTCCGTCAGTATGCGTGTCTGTCATTGAGTGTCCATTAGCATGCATGTGTCCGTCAGTGCGTGTGTCTGTCAGTGTGTGTGCACGCGTCTGTCAGCGTCCAGTGATTAAAACCTCCTGCTTCTCTGCAGGTACAACGCTTACCGCACCCCCGCGCACCCGCAGTTTCGCACTCAGTACATCCGGAGACGCAGCCAGCTCCTCCGGGAGAATGCCAAGGCCGGGTATGACCCGCAGCTGCGACGACAGTACCTGAAGCATCGGAGCCAACTCCTCGCCCAGCGGTACGGGCCACTGTCTGAGCAGAGCAGCTTCCGGGCACATAGTAACAGCATCCGCAGCTCCCGCACCACCCTGGACCGCATGGAGGTGAGCGCCAATGGGGCGACGTGGGCTCAGTCATAGGCATGGAGGACCAATGTGATAACATGGACCTTCATTAGATCCCGGCTGGTGTGAAAACCCATCAGATTAATCCAAATGGTTAAACAGCAGCGATTGGAGCAAGCGTACGCCCCCATGCGATGCAGTGTTTGTGCGCATCCTCCGGCGAGGATTGCACTTACTGATCGTGTTATTCCTTTAGGATTTGGAAGAGGAGCCCCGGTCCCAGGGGTCGCGAGGTCACAGGCGTTCGATGAGCCGAGGCTCCTACCAGCTGCAGGCACAGATGAACCGCGTGGCACAAGAAGAAAGGTGAGAACTGCACAGGCAGAGATCATTGGGTACAAGTGGAGGGTATCACTGTGCTCTACCCACAGGGCTCCGGGCAGTGTGGTGCCCACACCTCTGGCGGAGGCCAGCAGGGCGATGGCTGGCGACACCACACTGAGCGAGAACTATGCCTTCGCTGGAATGTATCACATATTCGACCAACACGTGGATCAAGCTGGTAAGTGATGTCCTGGAGGTGAATGCCTGCAGGACGGGCAGGGGAAGTGTCTGATATTTGCATTGTACAGTACTTTTTTTGCTCTTCTAGTCCCCAAGGTACAATTTGCCAATGATGACAAGCACCTCCTGGCCTGCTGCTCTCTGGATGGCACCATCTCCGTGTGCCAGCTGGTTCCCACTCCCCCCACTGTCCTGCAGACCCTCCGAGGACACAAGGGTCCAGTCAGTGACTTTGCCTGGTCCTTATCCAATGACATCATCGTCTCCACCTCTCTGGATGGCAGCATGCGCATCTGGAACACCCAAGATGGCCGCAGCATCCGACAAATTCCCGACCCAGACTCCGCCCAGATGCTCTGCTGCACGTTCCAGCCCATCAATAACAATCTCACCGTGGTGAGTTTGACCCACAGTGTACCAACGTGCACTCGCTGCCCGTGTACGCCGTGTGCCAGGTGCACTCGCTGCCCGTGTACGCCGTGTCTGTCTCTGCCATGCACCCATGTGCACTCGCTGTTTGTGTACGCTGTGCGCCCATCTGCCCTTGCTGTTTGTGAACGCTATGTGCTCTCGCTGTTAGCATACACGGACAATGAGTGAACGTGGGTACACTATGTACCCACGTTCACTCGCTGGGAGTTATCGGGCCAGAGCCTGCAATATTAGGACATCTGGTGTAAGATTTAGTGTTGGTGTTGTTTTTTAGGTTGGTAACAGCAAACACAATATCCACGTTGTGAACATTTCCACTGGGAAGAAGGTGAAGGGCGGCAGCAGTAAGCTGACAGGCCGTGTGCTCTCCTTGTCCTTTGACTCCGCCGGGCGCATCCTGTGGGCCGGTGATGACCGCGGGAGCATCTTCTCATTCCTCTTCGATATGGCCACAGGTGAGTGGGATCCGAGCAAACACTATTGCCTATCTGACCTCGTGGCTCTTCACCCACAATTGCCCGGAGTCTACAATGTGCGGATACTTTATTGTCCAAATGTATAAAGATTAAGCGCTTTTCTTTCTATCTCTTGAACCGTATGGTCCAGTCCAGCAGCACTTGTGGCCTCTGCAGTGTAAAGGTGGCCACATTGGTTGAGCAAAACATTTCCTGGGCCGGTGGCCAAGTAATGGTGCCACGGGGTTTACTAATCAGAGAAGACCCCAGGTAGAAGCCTGGAGGGGCATCCTGTGACTACTGCCCCTTCTGACATCTAATGGTTATGGGGGCCCCACACTGGATTTAATATGCTGGATCCTTCCTGTAATTTACATTATCTTCTATCCTGAAGGCAAACTAACCAAAGCCAAGCGCCTGGTGGTGTCAGAAGGCAGCGCCATCAGCAGCATCTCTGCCAGGTCGTGGATCAGCCGCGAGGCTCGAGACCCGTCTTTGTTGGTGAACGCCTGCATCAATAAACTGCTGCTTTACAGGTACAGATAGAAACATAGTGTGCATCTCAACCTCTCCCTGATCACAGGATCTCTGCTTGCTGTCAGCCAATCAAAGTGGCCTATGAATAGGACATTGTATATCTGATTAAGTAGACCCTTCTCCTGCTAAAAAATGGCCACCCAGCGCCCACTAGATCCATAATGTCGGCAGCAAATGACACCAGCTCTGCTTTATCGGCATGTGTATCATTTGCATCTCTAGGGTTGTGGACAACGAAGGAACACTGCAGTTGAAGCGAACGTTTCAGATCCAGCAGACCACTCACGCCATCGGAAGTATTTTCTGCCCACTCATGTCCTTCCGGCAGGGAGCTTGCGTTGGTGTGTATATTTTCTACCTCCCCCCTCTTCGACATGGCCTTATAATAAACTCATATCTTCTCTGCCTAGCCCAGATCACAGGTTTTGGGTAATATTTAGACTCTGTACTTATTGACTTCAATACCACCAGTCCCATTAGCATTGACTGATTATTGTATTATGTCCCCTCTGTAGTGACCGGCAGTGAAGATATGTGCGTTTACTTCTTTGATGTAGAACGGGCGACCAAGGCTATCGTGAACAAGCTGCAGGGACACAGCGCCGCCGTCCTAGGTGTCAGCTTCAACTGTGACGAAAGTCTCCTCGCCTCCAGTGATGCGAAAGGGATGGTGATCATCTGGAGGAGAGAGCAGAAGTGACTTGGTCACCCCCAGATAAGGCCAACCTCGAATATCCATGTGCAATGTCCCACTACCTTCCATCAACCCTCTTATTTATATTATCCGTAAATCTCCTATGAAATAAAACAATAAGAACCCCGACGTTCCAGATTGGCTGAGAATATTTGTATATGCTGTTGGCATCCAGCTGAAAAGGACAGTAGAGAGGAACAATATCAACCACAAGTGTCCTTTTCAGCTGAATGCCAGGATCTAAAAATTGGTAGATGCCCTGTAAAGGGGACTATATAAGCCTGTATGCAGCAGGCACCCCCTAGTGGTGGCTGCATGCTAATGTAATTTTTCATAGTCTTGCAGAGGACCTGTAAAAGTCCATTTGGGAAGGGGAGCAGTGGTAAAAGATCTTCAAGGTGGGGGTGGCAGAAACACTCAGCTGAGCACTTATTTTATGGATCATGGACTTGCGCCAACATGTTGAAGATTCTTTAGGGGTGTATATAAGTTTAATGTGGAGGATGGAAAACAAAAATATATACAATATTCTCACTATTATGGCATTATCCCTATATTAGCATCATTATAGCACCCCCCTTAACCCTTTTTAGGATGTCCCTATGGTGCTGGGTAGGTGTAGAATAGCTAAATTCACACAAAGAAACATTAATCCAGACTCAGGTTACATCATAGTGTATTTACATACAAGACGGGTAAAAGGTTTAAAAAAAAAAAAAAAGTTAATACAGGAGTGTTCAGAATAATCTAAAAATATATATCATCCAATATTTCATTACAAAGAGAGAGAAACAAAGCAAAATCTGCAGACAGCAGGACCTGGTGCTTTTTCCTTTCGTCCCTACAGATGACGGCGGCCGGAGACGATTCAAGTATTATGATCTATTGAGAGACGCAGAGCGAGGAAGTGACTGCGCCTGAGACAGTGAGGGGTGAATGGGTACATCCAGGAGGAACATGGAGCCACAAGCAGCCCTGCTAATATCACATTAAAAAAAGATTAAAAAAACATTATATAGCACCACATAGTAGGAGGAGGTGGAAGGCAGAGCTGTCCCTCAGATATGACTAGTGATGTAAACACTACTCCTCCTGGTAACAGTTATTCAAGTGCTGTGGGAGCGAGCTGCCTGTCCACACAGGGTTAATCACAGTCTACAGTCAGAAGAGGTATTTACGGCACTTGGATGAGCCACATTTGCATTCCACGCGGATCCTTTTTTTCGGGGATCCGGTTAGGCCGGCCAAACCAAAATTCGAATCCATCTTTGTGCTTTCGACATCAACAGGATCCACTGACAAAACAGAACGATAAAAGGATCAAAACACGAGCGCTAATAATCTATACATCAGCACTGTATGGACCGGAGCAGAGGGGAAAGAGGGGATGCATGTGGGATTTAGGATTGGATTTAAGGGTCGCTACAGATGGCTTGTGAAGATGTGATTGACTGCATCATCAACAAGCGCATATCCTGTCCAAATGTTCATCTTAAAGAGAACCAACCAGCAGGTTTTAGGTCTGTAAAGTGAGGCCAGTGCCTTATAGGCTCTGGCATACTGAGTGCAATCATACACTTACTTCAATGATTCAATGTATGATTGCTGAGATAAATGTTATAGAAGTGCTTAGAAAGTGTGCAGCAATTAGCATAAGAGGGGCTGGATTGCGTTGTATTACTGAACAGGTTTTCAATAAGCAAAAATCACTCCCCCTCTATTTCCCTGCTTGACTGATCACCACAAGCAGGAGAAACATCCCCCTCTTCAGTCTCTCTAGGTCCTGATTTGTCTCCTCTCACAGATCTGGACAGATCCTGCTATTATCACAGATTTCAGATGGGGATCTGTCTATGTAGCATGCTGGGAGTTGTAGTGCCTCTGGATCTGCAGATCCTGAGCCAGTGACACTACACCTTCCAGCGTGCTCCATCACACAGTCTGCACATCCACAGACACTACAACACCCAGCATGCGCCATAGACAGATTCCCATCTGTGATGACAATAACAGGGATCTGTTCAGATCTGAGAGGAGACCGATCAAGACGTATAGAGACTGGGGGGGGGGGGGAATGGGGCACTTCCCCTGCTTATGACGATCACAAGCAGGGAGGAAAGAGGCGGGGGGGGGGGGGGGGATTTGGCTTAGAGAAAACAGGGTAGTAATACATAGAAACCCAGCCCCTCTTATGCTAATTGCAGCACACTCCGTGCCCCTGCTGCACACTTTCTAAGGACTTCTATAACATTTCTCAGCAATCATACATGGAATCATTGAAGTAAATGTCTGATTGCACTCAGTACCCCAGAGGCTGCAACGGTACCGTCACACGCAGCGATTTTGCTAGCAATTTCACTGGCAATTTGCTGGTTGCAGTGAAATCATGGACACATTGTTCCATTTGTACACAGCAACAAAATAGAACAATGTGTCCATGATTTCACTGCAACCAGCAAATCGCCAGCGAAATTGCCGCGTGTGACGGTACCTTAAGTTAGTGGCCTCACTTTATAGCCCTAAAACATGCTAATTGTTCCTCTTTAAGGAGCGCACCACTCATCTGCTGCCTGTTTGCTCTAAGATTAGCAGTTTGTAGCAAGTCTGCACACGGATACTGCCACACAGAGCCACCATGCACTCTGACCAAACTATAAGAAAGAGCTTGTAAGCGCTGCACATACTCTGCCATTGCTGTAAAGACTGCAGCAGTGGCAAGAATCCTAGAAAAACTTAACTCCAGAATTAAAACTTCATTTTTCAGATCAGACAGGACTGATAAGTTATTGTAAATATGTTTTTTTACAAGGATAAGGGTTATCCTCTATTCTAACAGCCCCTTCTCAATCACTTTTTCCTACAGTAAAATAACGCACTCACCTGGGGCTTGCATAACATTATGTCACGCGATCCCTGCAACCACTTCACTCTCCCCCAATCTGGAGGAAGCAAAAGATGTGGCTGCTCTCACTTCCTCCAGATGTCCGATTTTTCTGACTCAGGGGGGGGAATGACATGACCTCAGGGAATGTGAGACATAACATTACACAAGCCCCAGGAGAGCCAGTGGGCAAAAGCACCGGAACAACCCACATTGGAGGAGAGTATAGGTATTATTTTGCATGGGGGAAACAGGGATTGAGAAGGGACTGTCAGGGAAGAGGAAAACCCCTTCATCTATTAGAGAGGGGAGAAAAAAAAAGCAGCCCTTACCATGCATGTTATAGTCAAAAGTAAGCTCCTCTCCTGTACGTATTGTGCGTGTAGCAAAAAATGCAATGCGAGGCACCCGTTCATCCTGATTATCAATAAACACGTTGTAGACCTGAAGGTTTGGCTTACACTGCAACAAATCAGTAAAAAGGAAAAAAAACATTTATGAATCCAGGCGACACAAATACTTATAGCACAACTTGATAAACTGATATCTATTAGTTGCACTCTTACATCTGTATGAAATCACATTTGTTCCACTAAAAAGAGGATTTAAACCCCTTTTTGGCATAAAATGTTTTTCACACAGTCATTAGGTAAGGAGGTGTGAATGGAGGCTCAGTCTGTTGGATGGCCACTGCTGGATCTCACCTTGGTGTGTTTTTTCACATGTGACCGGAGCTGCGCAGTGCAGAACGTGTCCCTGTGTGGGTCTGTAACCTACCTGACGCCAGCACTTACACTGTGGTTTACAAAGTGGGAGATATTTCCGTAGCGAGCGGCATCCACCGTGTACACATCTTCCACGTAGTCCAGGTCAAACAGGTAGGTGGCCCCCTGCCGGTCGTAGATTTGTCCTCTGCGTTCGGCCTCATCTGAGCTGATGATCTGAAAATCAATAGAGCAGTGTTAAAATTGGCACAAACATACAGGTGCATCTCAATGAATAAGAATATCATCAAAATGTTCATTTCAGTAATTTAATAAATGAAATGAAAGACATAGATTATAAAGTCATACACAAAGTGAAGTGTTTGTTTCTGTTCATGTTGAGGATTATGGCTTACAAGCATAGAAAACCCAAAGGTCATTATCTCAGAAAATTAGATTATATAAGACCAACTGAAAAAATGATCAACTCATAAATGTTGGTCTAACGAAAAGTAGGGAGGATGAAGGGTCGGAGAAAATATTCCCTAAATAGGTATCAGAGGCTTCCCCTTGTGCGGTTGAGAGTGACAACCACTGTAAAAAGGAGATCACGGCTGCTGCAGTGGTGCATACAGAGTAAGGAAGATGAAGGGTTATAAACCACGCTGCCGTATTCCATGAGACATAAAAGGGTGAATATAATAGAGTAGTCAACGCATTTCAGGGCTCCCTGGCCCCTTGCTCAGGACAAATCAATATAATTGCCATACTTCAGGGAGCCTTGAAACGTGTTGACTAATCACGCTTTGTCTCGTGGAATACTGCAGTGCGGTTTTTAACCCTTCATCCTCCCTAAATTAATTTTCTGAGATAATAACCTTTGGATTTTCATTGGCTGCAAGTCAATCATCAACGTTTACAGAAACACTTGAAAAAGATCACTGTGTAATGACTATATAATATGTGTTTCACTTTATGTATTGAATTACTGAAATAAACTGATGTTCAATTCATTGAGATGCTCCTGTATCTGGATTTCCTCCTTAGATCATCAGCCCAATTCATGACATTTTAGACTAATTTTAAGCCAATGTGTCATTAATAAATATTCGGCATCTTTCCATTATGAGGTTACACAACGATCCCCCATGACATCTCACCTCACCAACATACTCCATGACAAAGCTGTTCCTGCGAATCTTCTCCAGGGTCCGGACCCCCCATCCTCTGCCGTCCGCGGTCCTGAAGATGCAGAACTTGTACTGGATTCCTCTTTGCACCACGCGGTTCGGACAGGAGAGGCCACATCGGCAGAGGGAGTTACATTCGTAAATCGGAAAGCCGGGTTTGATCTTCACTTGCCCCTCTTCGTTGTAAGCATATTTGTGCTGAAATCCTCCCGGGCAGCAGCCGTTCTCATCACTGACACAGTCCCGACACTTGCAGCCTACGGCAGACTGGATAATGGTGACTCCTTCGCCCACCTTGTATTGATTAATGTACGTGAAGTCTCTTGGGGGACCCTCCAGATCCACTTCATTCTCTACCACTATAAGGCCTGGGTGGGCACGTTTCGCATTTAGCTTTTGCTCCCACAATCGAAGCCTTTGTCTCTGTTTGGCCTTTAAAACTATGTGGTGAGACAGGCTGGAATCGAGGCGGCGCGGGCACCGGACAATAACCTTTCTACTTGTAGTGTTATTTTGGGACTTTGCCCGCCGGAGGAGCTCTCTCTCCAGATCACGGTGGAACTGCTTCACCAGGTGGAAACACTTGAGGTGATGGCGAGGTTCCCAGGAACAGTCGGTGTCCGGATATCCCTTCCATTTCACCAGGTACAACTCCTCATCCTGAAAAGTAAGAAATCACTATCATATAAACAGCGGGGGAGGGGGAATGAACGCGTGACTGTAAATTGAGATTCTGATCTGGTATAAACCCTAAAGGCCCCGTCACACCTGGCGACGGGGCTGGAGATGTCGGTGGCGACTGCGCACACGTTTTTGGCGCCCCGCCAGCGTCTCCTTCCCCCATTTACACGGGGTGACATCTCCAGCCCCGTGCCGGCGAGCTGTCAGGCGGCATCGCCGCCGGGGTGTCTCAAAACCCCAACGGCGATGCAGGACAATGGGAGCCTATGGCTCCCATTACCTGACCGGTCGCCGGCGGCCGGTTACATGGGGCACAGCACTGCTGTGAAACCAGGCGACCTCCCGGCGGTGCTGACATCGTCCCTTTACATGAGGCGACATAGGGGCGATGTCGCCAACGATAGGCCACGCTCCTACATCGCCTATGTAATAGCGGCAAAGTCACCCCATGTGACGGGGCCTTAAATCTTATGACAAAGTTGTTTTTTTTTACTTTCAGGATTGCTACTTATGACCGAGCAATTCTGACCAGTGTCCCTTTATGAGGTTATATCTCTGGAACGCTTCAACGGATCCTAGCGATTCTGAGATTGTTTTTCGTGACATATTGGGATTCATGTTAGTATTAAATTTAGGTCGATAATTTTTGCATTTATTTGTGGAAAAAAAATCAAAAATTTGGAACATTTTGCAATTTTCAAATTTTGAATTTTTATTCTGCTAAACCAGAAAGTTATGTGCCACAAAATAGTTAATAAATAACATTTCCCACATGTCCACTTCACATCAGCACAATTTTAGAAAAAAATTAAACATTTTTTGGGAAGTTAAGGGTTCAAAGTTAATCAGCAATTTTTCATTTTTCCAGCAAAATTTACAAAACCATTTTTTTTAGTGACCACATCACATTTGAAGTCCCTTTGAGGAGTGTACATGACAGAAAACACCAAAAACTGCACCCCTCAAGCTACTCAAAACTACATTCAAGAAGATTATTAACCCTTCAGGTGCTTCAAAGGAACTAAAGCAACGTGGAAGGAAAAAAATAAAATGGACATTTTAATTTTTCTAACAAAAATGTTCTTTTAGCCTCACTTCTTTCATTTTCACATGGGCAACAGGATAAAATGGATCCTTAAATGTGTTGTGCAATTTCTCCTGAGTACACCGATACCTCATACCTATATACATAATTACGAGTTTCTGGCATCCAGCCACTGTGCCGCTATTCCAGCATGCATTGCGGCCGGATGCCAGCGCCGCGATCGATGGCGAGCTTGCGCGCCATCGCGAGCCGCAATTAACGCCACTACAAGCACACGTGGCGCCACCGATGGCGCCCATCGCCAGCGCCGCCTTACCGGGAATCCACCGCCGCAAGCCTCTCCGCCGATCCTCGCACCCAGCCGCGGCTTCCCGATGCGCACGCATGCGCTCTAAGCCCTGGATATACACTCCCGACAGGACCTTTGCTGATGTCACAGTCATGTGATCACTCACATGACCGTACATCACTGTAACTCCGCCTCCTGTAGTCTTCACTTCTTCCTAGCTATGACACGGAGCTGTCACAGCTGGGAAGGAGGGAATGAGGGCCAGAAACACAGAAGGAGGGAGCAGACACAGGGAAGGGGGCCACTGTAACACAGGGGAGAGCAGAGACATGGAATGCAGGGCACACACACAAAAGCACAGGAGGAAGAAGCCAGGGAGACAGAGGACTGGGGGCGAGACAGAGGACTGGGCGCAGAGACAGAGACTGGGGCGCAGAGACAGAGGACTGGGGCAGAGACAGAGGACTGGGGCGCAGAGACAGAGGACTGGGGCGCAGAGGACCAGAGGACTGGGGCGCAGAGACAGAGGACTGGGGCGCAGAGACAGAGGACTGGGGCGCAGAGACAGAGGACTGGGGCGCAGAGACAGAGGACTGGGGCGCAGAGACAGAGGACTGGGGCGCAGAGACAGAGGACTGGGGCGCAGAGACAGAGGACTGGGGCGCAGAGACAGAGGACTGGGGCGCAGAGACAGAGGACTGGGGCGCAGAGACAGAGGACTGGGGCGCAGAGACAGAGGACTGGGGCGCAGAGACAGAGGACTGGGGCGCAGAGACAGAGGACTGGGGCGCAGAGACAGAGGACTGGGGCGCAGAGACAGAGGACTGGGGCGCAGAGACAGAGGACTGGGGCGCAGAGACAGAGGACTGGGGCGCAGAGACAGAGGACTGGGGCGCAGAGACAGAGGACTGGGGCGCAGAGACAGAGGACTGGGGCGCAGAGACAGAGGACTGGGCGCGGACAGAGACTCCAGAGACAGAGGACTGGGGCAGGCAGAGACTGGGGCAGAGGAGACTGGGGCGCAGGACAGAGGACTGGGCGCAGGACAGAGGACTGGGCGCAGAGACAGAGGACTGGGGCGCAGAGACAGAGGACTGGGCGCAGAGAAAGAGGGAGAGACAGGACTGGGGCGCAGAGACAGAGGACTGGGGCGCAGAGACAGAGGACTGGGGCGCAAGACAGAGGACTGGGGCGCAGAGACAGAGGACTGGGGCGCAGAGACAGAGGACTGGGGCGCAGAGACAGAGGACTGGGGCGCAGAGACAGAGGACTGGGCGCAGAGACAGAGGACTGGGGCGCAGAGACAGAGGACTGGGGCGCAGAGACAGAGGACTGGGGCGCAGAGACAGAGGACTGGGCGCAGAGACAGAGGACTGGGCGCAGAGACAGAGGACTGGGGCGCAGAGACAGAGGACTGGGGCGCAGAGACAGAGGACTGGGGCGCAGAGACAGAGGACTGGGGCGGCGAGACAGAGGACTGGGGCCGCAGAGACCAGAGGACTGGGCGCAGAGACAGAGGGCTGGGCGCAGAGACAGAGGACTGGGGCGCAGAGACAGAGGACTGGGGCGCAGAGACAGAGGACTGGGGCGCAGAGACAGAGGACTGGGCGCAGAGACAGAGGACTGGGGCGCAGAGACAGAGGACTGGGCGCAGAGACAGAGGACTGGGGCGCAGAGACAGAGGACTGGGGCGCAGAGACAGAGGACTGGGGCGCAGAGACAGAGGACTGGGGCGCAGAGACAGAGGACTGGGGCGCAGAGACAGAGGACTGGGGCGCAGAGACAGAGGACTGGGGCGCAGAGACAGAGGACTGGGGCGCAGAGACAGAGGACTGGGGCGCAGAGACAGAGGACTGGGGCGCAGAGACAGAGGACTGGGGCGCAGAGACAGAGGACTGGGGCGCAGAGACAGAGGACTGGGGCGCAGAGACAGAGGACTGGGGCGCAGAGACAGAGGACTGGGGCAGGACAGAGAGGACAGAGGACTGGGGCGCAGAGACAGAGGACTGGGGCGGCAGTGCAGAGACAGAGGACTGGGGCGCAGAGACAGAGGACTGGGGCGCAGAGACAGAGGACTGGGGCGCAGAGACAGAGGACTGGGGCGCAGAGACAGAGGACTGGGGCGCAGAGACAGAGGACTGGGGCGCAAGAGACAGAGGACTGGGGCGCAGAGACAGAGGACTGGGGCGCAGAGACAGAGGACTGGGGCGCAGAGAAGACAGAGGACTGGGGCGCAGAGACAGAGGACTGGGGCGCAGAGACAGAGGACTGGGGCGCAGAGACAGAGGACTGGGGCGCAGAGACAGAGGACTGGGGCGCAGAGACAGAGGACTGGGGCGCAGAGACAGAGGACTGGGGCGCAGAGACAGGGGACTGGGGCGCAGAGACAGAGGACTGGGGCGCAGAGACAGAGGACTGGGGCGCAGAGACAGAGGACTGGGGCGCAGAGACAGAGGACTGGGGCGCAGAGACAGAGGACTGGGGCGCAGAGACAGAGGACTGGGGCGCAGAGACAGAGGACTGGGGCGCAGAGACAGAGGACTGGGGCGCAGAGAACAGAGGACTGGGGCGCAGAGACAGAGGACTGGGGCGCAGAGACAGAGGACTGGGGCGCAGAGACAGAGGACTGGGGCGCAGAGACAGAGGACTGGGGCGCAGAGACAGAGGACTGGGGCGCAGAGACAGAGGACTGGGGCGCAGAGAGACAGAGGACTGGGGCGCAGAGACAGAGGACTGGGGCGCAGAGACAGAGGACTGGGGCGCAGAGACAGAGGACTGGGGCGCAGAGACAAGAGGGACTGGGGCGCAGAGACAGAGGACTGGGGCGCAGAGACAGAGGACTGGGGCGCAGAGACAGAGGACTGGGGCGCAGAGACAGAGACCGAGGAGACTGGGGCGCAGAGACAGAGGACTGGGGCGCAGAGACAGAGGACTGGGGCGCAGAGACAGAGGACTGGGGGCAGAGACAAAGAGGACTGGGGCGCAGAGACAGAGGACTGGGGCGCAGAGACAGAGGACTGGGGCGCAGAGACAGAGGACTGGGGCGCAGAGACAGAGGACTGGGGCGCAGAGACAGAGGACTGGGGCGCAGAGACAGAGGACTGGGGCGCAGAGACAGAGGACTGGGGCGCAGAGACAGAGGACTGGGCGCAGAGACAGAGGACTGGGGCGCAGAGACAGAGGACTCAGCCTTTCACCGCACGTCTTTTTACTAGTGTGGTCATAAACCACTGTTTAGGCGCACGGCAGGGCTCAGAAGGGAAGGAGCGCAATTTAACTTTTGGAGCCAATTTTCCATTCAAAAAGTTAAATTGCGCTCCTTCCCTTCCAAGTCCTGCCATGCGCCCAAACAGTGGTTTATGACCACATATGAGGTATCGGTGTACTCAGGAGGAATTGCACAACACGTTTAAGGATCCATTTATCCTGTTGCCCATGTGAAAATGAAAAAAATGTAGGCTTAAAGAACATTTTGTGAAAAAAAAAAAAAAAAGTACTTTTTAATTTTTACGGATGAATTTGTGAAACATCTGGGGGTTCAAAGTGCTCACTATGCATCTAGATAAGTTCCCTGGGGGGGGGGGGGGGTCTAGTTTCCAAAATGGGGTGACTTGTGGGGGAGCTTTAATGTTTAGGCACACAGGGGCTCTCCAAAAGCGATATGGTGTCCGCTAACAATCTGAGCTGATTTTCCATTCAAATTGTTATCGGACACCATGCCGCGTTTGGAGAGTGCCTGTGTGCCTAAACATTGGTGCTCCCCCACAAGTGACCCCATTTTGGAAACTAGTCCCCCCCAAGGGACCTATCTAGATGCATAGTGAGCACTTTGAACCCCCAGGTGCTTCACAAATTGATCCGTAAAAATGAAAATGTACTTTTTTTTTTTTCCACAAAAAGTTTCTTTTTTAATTTTTACGGATTAATTTGTGAAGCACCTGGGGGGGGGGGGGGTTCAAAATGTTCACCACCCATTCAGATAAGTTCCCTGGGGGGTCTAGTTGCCAAAATGGGGTCACATGTGTGGGGGAGCTCCAATGTTTAGGCACACAGGGGCTCTCCAAACGCGACATGGTGTCCGCAAACAAATTCCAATTGTGAGGGGATACCATGTTGCGTATGGAGAGCCCCTGTGTGCCTAAACATTGGAGCTCCCCCACAAGTCACCCCATTTTGGAAACTAGACCCCCCAGGGAACTTATCTGAATGGGTGGTGAGCATTTTGAACCCCCAGGTGCTTCACAAATTGATCCGTAAAAATGGAAAAAAAAAAAAAAAAAGTTCTTTTTACGAATCAATTTGTGATGCACCTGGGGGTTCAAAGTGCTCACCACCTATTCAGATAAGTTCCTTGGGGGGGGGAGGGGGGGGTCTAGTATCCAAATTGGGTCACTTGTGGGGGAGCTCCAATGTTTCGGCACACAGGGGCTCTCCATACGCGACATTGTGTCCGCTAACAATTAGAGCTTATTTTCCATTTAACTTTTTAGCAGACAACATGTCGTGTATGCGGAGCCCCTGTGTGCCACCAGCACAAGGGCAACTAGAAGAGTTGGGGTACAGCACCAGAAAATGGCGCCTCAAATGAATGTGCAGTTTTCTGGGGTGGCTGTGGGTTGCATTTCGCAGTATAGGGGGCCCACAACATTTGGGTCTCTCCATCCTGAGGATTCTAGCCCCCTAGCTGCCAAGTTGTACCTGACTGGCAATCAAAAATAAAGCAAAGCCCCTTTTTTTTTATTTCTACCGTGTTTCCCCGAAACTAAGACCCCCCTGAAAGTAAGGCAGGGTAGGGGGAACGGGGGGGGGGGGGGGGGTCTGTTAATATAAGCCCCCCCCCGAAAGTAAGGCCGCCGGGGGGGGAGCGCTGGGGAATATAAGGCCAGTACCTGTCCCCCTGTGTGTCCAGGCTCCTCCAGTGTCCTTGCAGCTGCAGCCGCGCTGGTGCAGATAGGGTTAATCACAGCCGAACATGCTGTGTGCCCACCTTAAGTCACAGCAGCCCGGCTCCAGCTCCGATTGGCTCCTAGGAAGCAGTGGGCGCGGCCAGATGACGTCGTGGGCTCGTCATCTAGCCGCGCCCACTGGTTCCTGGGAGCCAATCAGAGCTCGAGCCGGGCTGTTGTGATGTCAGGCTGGGCAGAATTCAGCAAGGGCACACAGCATGTTAGGCTGTGATTAACCCTATCTGCACCAGCGTGGCAGCAGCTGCAAGGACACTGGAGGAGCCTGGACACTCTGGGGGACAGCAAGGAGTCACACTGAAGGCCAGGGGAGCTGGTAAGAAGCAGTGTGTATGTGTATGTGTGTGTTTGTAAGTGTATGTTTGTGTGTACGTGTATGTGTGTGCTTGTAAGTGTATGTTTGTGTGTAAGTGTGTGTGTTTGTAAGTGTATGTTTGTGTGTAAATGTATATGTATGTGTGTGTTTGTAAGTGTATGTTTGTGTGTAAGTGTATGTGTGTTTGTAAGTGTATGTGTATATTTGTAAGTGTGTGTGTATGTGTGTGTTTGTCAGTGTGTGCGTGTGTGTATGTTTGTAAGTGTGTGCGTGTGTGTGTATGTGTTTGTAAGTGTATGGGTGGGTGGGTGTGTGTGGATGGGAGGCTGGAGTTGCTGGGGCTGCCAATATAAGACCCCCCCCGAAAGTAAGACAGGGGGCCACTTTTGGCCCCCAAAAAAATATAAGACAGGGTCTTACTTTCGGGGAAACACGGTAGAACTATTTCTAGAATAAAAATTACGTGGGACTCCGCCATATTTTTGGTCCAGCCAGGTACAACTAGGCAGCTAGGGGCTGGAATCCTCAGCATGGAGAGGCCCAAGCGTTCTGGGCCCCCCATGCTGCGAATTGCAGCCTGCAGCCACCCCAGAAAATGGCGCATTCATTAAAGCGCCATTTTCTGGCGCTGTACCCAGACTCGTCCAGTTGCCCTGGTGCTGGTGGCAAACTGGGTAATAAAGGGGTTAATGCCAGCTTTTTATTGGCAGCTGGCACTAAGCCCGAGATTCATAATATAGGGCCAATGTTAGACCCGACCATTAGGAATCTCTAGTAAATAGTCAAAAAATACCACAGAAAAAAAAAAAAAAAAAAATCTTTTTATTTGAAGAAAAAAAACCTCCATCTTTATTATAAAGATCCGACGTAGTCCACAACGAAGGTCCCACGACGTTCAATCGCCTCTGCTGTCAGATCGCTACTCTGCAGCCCGATCCACCAGCATGGGAATCGAGCTGCAGAAAGCGATCCAACAGCCCAGGGGCAGTGACCCACTATGTGTATCACTGCGCCTGGGCTGTCAGATCGTTTTCTGCAGCTCGATCCCCATGCAGGGGGATCAGACTGCAATGAAGGGATCTGATGGCCCTGGAACAGTGGTCCATCATGTGATCACTGTGGATCACTGTGCTGGAGCTGTCAAACCACTCTCTGCAGCTTGATCCCCAGGATCAAGGCAGTCAGGAGGAAGCAGGGGGGCAGGAAGATGAAGCAGGGGAAGGGTGGTAGGAAGCAGAAGCAGGGGACAGGGGGTGTCAGTGGATGACAGGGATGGAGTTCGGAAGTCAGGGAAACATTACAGGCGCTGTGATTTTTGCCTTCACTTTCAAGCGCCAATCACCGCGCGCCTGTAGCCTTGGGGGGGAGCTCAAGTCTACTTCCTCCCTGAAGAGACAAAGCATTGTGACTAAGTCTCCTCATTACTGGCATACCAGATCAGACATGTCCCTCTCCACAAGGAGAAACCTTACCCCTTAGATCCCACTTAGCCTCTCATACAGCCAGATCAGATCTCATACTTTGCACTGATGAGGGGGGCAGTTCCCCCCGAAACACCATGCCTGACAATTGAGATTTTGATCCGGTTTAAATCCTAAATCACATGACAAGGCTCATTCTTTTACTTTTAGCATTGCTACTTCCCATAGGTTGCACTACAGTTCAAGTCTACTTTCTCTCTGAAGAGACAATTTGCATATTTTATCTCCCAGAGGAGCATTGCGGCTCTTAAGTCCCTTCATTGTGGTATACCACATTTGGTGTGTCACTCTCCATAAGGAGAAACCTTACTTCTTAGGCCCCACATAGCCTCTTATGAAGCCAGAACAGATCTCATGCTTTAGACTGACAAGAAGCAATACCCTGAACACTGTCTGCAAATTGAGATTCTGATCTGGTTTTAATCCTAAATCATACGACAAGGCTCGTTATTAACTTTTAGGATTGCTACTTCCAATAGGTGGCACTAGAGTTCAAGTCTTATTCCTCTCTGAAGATACAATTTGCATATTTTATTTTCCAGAGGAGCATTGCAGCTTTAAGTTTCCTGGTGTATCACTCTCCACAAGGAGAAACCTTACCACTTAGACCCCACTTAGCCTCTTACACAACCAGATCAGATCTCATACTTTGCACCCTCGAGGGGCAATATCCCGAAACACCGTGTCTGCAAATTGAGATTCTGGTCTGGTATAAATCTTAAACCATGTGACAAGGCTCATTTTTAACGTTTAGGATTGCTACTTTACATGGGTAGCACTGGAGTTCGAGTCCTCTTTCTCTCTGAAAAGACATGTTGCAAATGTCAAACTAAGGATGACATAAAATGCTGGACTTCAATGCCGCGTAGATTGAGCAAAAAACTATCCCTTTAATAAGGATTGATAAATGGGTAAAATTGCAAAGTGCTTGAAAGCAAAAACAAGCAATTTAAACTTTACCCCTTATTAAAAATCCTCTATATTCTCAAAAATATGAGGATTTTTAATTTTAGGCTCACCATCTAGGCCAAGGGCTGCTCTCTGAATCTAGCCACCCTCAGACCCCCGTGCTGCATGTAAGGCTGCCTCTCATATTCAGGAGCGCACACTCCTACCCCCCCCCCCCCCCTCCCAGCAAGAAGTAAGCCTGGCGTCACACGAGCGTCACGCTCCTGAAGATTCATTATTGAACAACCGAGGCGAAACCTTCTGTGCCACCAGTCATTAAAAGATGAAGCTTCTATTCTGCTGTATGTGGTTTACCCCAAGTCCTTAGGGAATGTTCCCCAGATATGTAATATTCTTCACATTGCACCATACTTGTGATATACGCCACCTGAACTCTCTTGTAGTCGCACAGATATTCCACCTCAAAGTTGCAGAGATTCTTGCGGTTCACTCCCAGGGTTGTACAGCATATGTGCTCCAGCCGGCAAATCTCCTGCAGATGAGACTCGTCGGAGAGACATTGCACCGAGCTGCCTGCGAGAGGGAAAACAAAATACTAGAGGTGAAACATTACGCCATCCTGTGCCGGATCATGAGCTGCCTCTTCTCTACTGCACCAGCTTTCTCCATGTTTGCTATTGCCTCCATTACATTCACTAGTAGACCTTTTCTACACATCAGGAGTCAAAACTGCGACTCCCGGATTGGGGGGGGGGGGGGGTGTTCCTGACACTTGTTGACACAATGAGGACAGGTGACGTAGATAAACACACAACACCCAGAGATGCTTCTGAGTACATAGAGGTTTGCTAACATCTGAGATGACTACCCCTATCCTGTCAATGGTGATAATGCAGCTAACCAAGTATGACGGGGGTCTCATCTGCCATGACGAGGCTCCAATTCTAATCTATCATATGCAAAATAGATTGAAAGTGCACTGAGGATATATTGACGCACTGGGGATCCACGACTTCCCTCCTCCCCTCTAGTCCCTGCCTTATGCTGCCTAAGGGAAGAAAAAAGAAATATTAGTAAATACATTATAAAAAACAATCCCCGGGCTCCCCTGATTCTGATGCTTTTTTCCCTTTTGTACTACGTTGCTCCATTGCGGAGATATTCATATTTCTTCATTTAAGCGCAGTATGGGAAATCTCTGCTTGCAGCTCAACTGGGGGTGTTTAATTTGACTCGTCCCTCCCAGACTGTGCCAATCACAGTCCAGCATCTGGTCTAGCAGTCTCAATCACTACCAAGCTGTGACTGGCAGAGTGAAAGTGCATACCCCCAGGGAAAACTGAAGAAATGCACAGTTGGACTACAAGCAGAGATTTACCATAGTGCACTCCAAAACAAACAAATGTGAATATCTCAGCGATGAAACGACGCAGCACAAAACGGAAAAGAGCGGCAGAATCAGGGGAGCGTCAAGATTTTTTTTTTTACAAGGTATTTAACTCAATATTTTTGGAGTATAATACAGGAGGTAACTCAGGAGCAGTAATGTAATGTATGTACACAGTGACTGCACCAGCAGAATAGTGAGTGCAGCTCTGGAGTATAATACAGGAGGTAACTCAGGATCAGTAATGTAATGTATGTACACAGTGACTGCACCAGCAGAATAGTGAGTGCAGCTCTGGAGTATAATACAGGAGGTAACTCAGGATCAGTAATGTAATGTATGTACATAGTGACTGCACCAGCAGAATAGTGAGTGCAGCTCTGGGGTATAACATAGGAGGTAACTCAGGATCAGTAATGTAATGTATGTACACAGTAACTGCACCAGCAGAATAGTGAGTGCAGCTCTGGAGTATAATACAGGAGGTAACTCAGGATCAGTAATGTATATACACAGTGACTGCACCAGCAGAATAGTGAGTGCAGCTCTGGAGTATAATACAGGAGGTAACTCAGGATCAGTAATGTATGTACACAGTGACTGCACCAGCAGAATAGTGAGTGCAGCTCTGGAGGATAATACAGGAGGTAACTCAGGATCAGTAATGTAATGTATGTACACAGTGACTGCACAAGCAGAATAGTGAGTGCCGCTCTGGAGTATAATACAGGAGGTAACTCAGGATCAGTAATGTAATGTATGTACACAGTGACTGCACCAGCAGAATAGTGAGTGCCGCTCTGGAGTATAATACAGGAGGTAACTCAGGGATCAGTAATATAATGTATATACACAGTGACTGCACCAGCAGAATAGTGAGTGCAGCTCTGGAGTATAATACAGGAGGTAACTCAGGATCAGTAATGTAATGTATGTACACAGTGACTGCACCAGCAAAATAGTGAGTGCAGCCCTGGAGAATAATACAGGAGGTAACTCAGGATCAGTAATGTAATGTATGTACACAGTGACTGCACCAGCAGAATAGTGAGTGCAGCTCTGGAGTATAATACAGGAGGTAACTCCGGATCAGTAATGTAATGTATGTACACAGTGACTGCACCAGCAGAATAGTGAGTGCAGCTCTGGAGTATAATACAGGATGTAACTCAGGATCAGTAATGTAATGTATGTACACAGTGACTGCACCAGCAGAATAGTGAGTGCAGCTCTGGAGTATAATACAGGAGGTAACTCAGGATCAGTAATGTAATGTATGTACACAGTGACTGCACCAGCAGAATAGTGAGTGCAGCTCTGGAGTATAATACAGGAGGTAACTCAGGATCAGTAATGTAATGTATGTACACAGTGACTGCACCAGCAGAATAGTGAGTGCAGCTCTGGAGTATAATACAGGAGGTAACTCAGGATCAGTAATGTAATGTATGTACACAGTGACTGCACCAGCAGAATAGTGAGTGCAGCTCTGGAGTATAATACAGGAGGTAACTCAGGATCAGTAATGTAATGTATGTACACAGTGACTGCACCAGCAGAATAGTGAGTGCAGCTCTGGGGTATAATACAGGAGGTAACTCAGGATCAGTAATGTAATGTATGTACACAGTGACTGGACCAGCAGAATAGTGAGCACAGCTCTGGAGTATAATACAGGAGGTAACTCAGGATCAGTAATGTAATGTATGTACACAGTGACTGCACCAGCAGAATAGTGAGTGCAGCTCTGGAGTATAATACAGGAGGTAACTCAGGATCAGTAATGTAATGTATGTGCACAGTGACTGCACAGGCAGAATAGTGAGTGCAGCTCTGGAGTATAATACAGGAGGTAACTCAGGATCAGTAATGTAATGTATGTACACAGTGACTGCACCAGCAGAATAGTGAGTGCAGCTCTGGGGTATAATACAGGAGGTGACTCAGGATCAGTAATGTATGTCCACAGTGAGTGCCGCTCTGGAGTGTGACTGTTCCGTCTTTCTAGGTGACAGTGTCCAGTACAGACAATGAGTGTCTCCGGACCCCCCGTCCTGCCCTCAGCTCTTTAGCTGCCTGTGCCGCTCGTCCCCTCGCTCCCGTGTCCCCCGCACACAGCCCCCTCCAGCTGTCGCCCCCCGCAGCTCCTCCAGCGGCTCCCGCTCCCCGGATTATCGCCCCCGGTCTCCGGTCGGGTCACTCACCACGCACAGCGTTTAAATTCTCCGCCATGTTGCGCGGGACAGAGAGAGAACTCTGGAATACAGTCTTTATTCTGATTGGCTGGACAGACCCGGCGCGGGCAGCATGGGGAAGCATTGATTGGCTGAGCGCGCAGTGACGTCAATAACTAGGGTGGAATCTACAATTGCGCGCCATTTCACACGATTGAGCAGCAAGTGGGCGAGTGTGGGCACATCTCACCACAAGAGGGCGAACTGTTCTGTGTCTCCGCCAGGGCGGCCATTTTACTGTGGTCAGTTCTATGAGTTTGAATGTATAATGGTCTACGTCAACATGTCCGGAGCTGAAGACATTTCTTGAAGAAAAGTTACGTAAGTTATTACCGTCTCCTACAGTAAGTGTGAGGTAAATCCCAGGGTTTCTGTCAGATATCAGATTGTTGCTGCCTAAATCTGGTGGAGATTTAGGGTGGTGCCGGATTCATGGGGAATATGTCATTGACTGGAGGTTCAATAACTCCGTACAGACGGATCTACCTCACAGGACAGACAGACACATGGCGCCAGGATCCTGCAGGACCTCTGCCTGATGTCACTTTCATTTTTTCCTTCCCTTCCTCTGGAAGTCATAATTTGTATCTTAATATTATTAAACTTTCTGTTACATTACACATTCTGTTTATTAACCCCCAGAGTGGGGTAACAAGTCCAGTGGCCCCTGGTGCAAAATGGGGGCCCTTCCCCTACTGGTTAGTAAATTGTATGGTGGGGGTGTGTTACCCCCTTCATTACGTAGTAATGCCCCCCATCCTGAACCTCCTACTGGTATATATGGTCCCCCAATCTTGGTATATATGTACCCCATCTTGGGCCCCTTCCTGGTATATGTCTCCTCCATCCGGGGCACTATCCTGGCATACATGTTTCCCCAATCCTGGTATATATGTGCCCCATTCTGAGCCCCTTCTTGGTATATATACTTATGTCCCCCATTATGGTCCTCTTCCTGGTATACATGTCCCCTATGCTGGGCTTCTTGGTATATGTGTACCATATCCTGGGATTCTTCTTGGTATATTTTTCCCACTTTTCTTGTATATTTGTCCCCATCCTGATAAAAATGTACCACATCTTGGGCTCCTTTTGGTACATTTTGGTATATGTGTCTCCCATCCTGGGCCCCTTCCTGGTATATATGTCCCCCTTCGTGGTATATGTGTACGCCATCCTGGGCCTCATCCTGGTATATATGTATCCCCATCCTGCTCCCCCTAGTATAGGAAAAGAGTCCAATGACCGGGCACTACACCTGTGGAGCTCTGCTAAAAGCCTGTCGGCCATCCCCGGTGCCTGGTGTTGCACAGCCTTAAAAGAATAATCAGAGATTCAAAAAAGAGAATAAAGAATAGGCGGCACTCACCGTATAGGCTGGTGGAAGGGTGTTTTAATCCAGGAAAATCAATCCATTAAACATTGTTAGTGCGGTGGGGAGAGGGAGTGAGAGGCCGTCGGAACGACCGTACCGTTTCGTATCGTGTAGTGGAACCCGCAGAAGTATCACTACACGATACGAAACGGTACCGTCGTTCCGACGGCCTCTCACTCCCTCTCCCCACCGCACTAACAATGTTTAATGGATTGATTTTCCTGGATTAAAACACCCTTCCACCAGCCTATACGGTGAGTGCCGCCTATTCCTGGGTTCATTCCTGATATACATGCCCCCCATCCTGGGCCCGTTCCTGGTATATATGTCCCCCATTCTGGGCCCCTTTCTAGTATACTTGTCCCCAATCCTGAGCCCCTTCCTGGTATATATGTCCCCCATCGTGGGCCCCTTCAAGGTAAATATATCCCCACTTCTGGGCCTTTTCCTGGTTACATGTCCCCCATCCTGGGGCCTATGTTGGTATGTATGTCCCCAATCTTGGGTCCCATCCTGGTATATGGGTCTACTATCCTGGGCCCCTTCCTAGTATATGTGTCCCCCATCCTGGCCCCTTCCTGGTCTAAATGCTCCACATTCTGGGACCTTTCCTGGTATACATGTTCCCCATTCTGGTTTATATATCCCCCATCCTGGGCCCTTTCCTGGTTTATATGTCCCCCATCCTGGGCCCCTTTCTAGTATATATGTCCCCTATCCTTTGATCCTTCCTGCTATACGTGTACCCCATCCTGGGCCCCTTGCTGGTATATATATGTCCCCAATCCTGGGTTCATTTCTGATATACATGTCCCCCATCCTGGGCCCCTTCTTGGTATATATGCCCCCCATTCTGGGCCCCTTTCTAGTATACATGTCCCCAATCCTGAGCCCCTTCCTGGTATATATGTCCCCCATCTTGGGCCCCTTCAAGGTAAATATATCCCCACTTCTGGGCCTTTTCCTGGTTACATGTCCCCCATCCTGGGGCCTATGTTGGTATATATGTCCCCAATCTTGGGTCCCATCCTGGTATATGGGTCTCCTATCCTGGGCCCCTTCCTAGTATATGTGTCCCCCATCCTGGCCCCTTCCTGGTCTAAATGCTCCACATTGTGGGACCTTTCCTGGTATACATGTTCCCCATTCTGGTTTATATATCCCCCATCCTGGGCCCTTTCCTGGTATATATGTCCCCCATGCTGGGCTCCTTTCTGGTATATATGTCCCCCATGCTGGGCCCCTTCCTGGTATATGTGTTCCAATTCTAGGCCTCTTCCTGGTATATGTGTCCCCCATCCTGGAATGTATGTCCCCTATCCTGGAACCTTTCCTGGTTTAACTGTCCCCCATCCTGGGCCCCTTTCTAGTATATATTTCCCCTATCCTGGGCTCCTTCCTGGTATATGTTTACCCCATCCTTGGACCCTTCTTTTTATATATGTCCCCTTTTCTTGTATATTTGTCCCCATCCTGATAAAAATGTTCCACATCTTGGGCCCCTTTTGGTATATAAGTCAGCTATCCTGGAGAAAGTCTTGAAAGGATTAATATCCAGCTTCATGGTGTGTGGTTAGAACAGACATGTATTGAAAGTCCATCCCAGGGTAATATAGAGACATCAATGTCAATAGAAAGATTAGAAAACAACTACATCTTTCAGATTATGAACATCCTTAATCATGATGGCTTTCTTAATTACTCATTAATATGCTATCACATAATCATTCCGACACCTCAGACCCCCACAATCCTGAGAATGAACACTCAGCTCCAGTCAGGCCCTGGAGGAAAACTAAGTACAAAGAAAAATAGATATTCAGTTTATGATCCCGTCATAGTGGAAAGATCAACTCAACCGGCAAGAAGGGTGCAGTGAAAATATACATTTTTTTTATTGTTTTCTTGCAGTGTGACAATCCTCATAAAGACATAAATTATTATTTCCGTCACTAACGAACGTCTTTTATCCGTTTTCTAGTTAAGAATGTGACTCCTAAAGGACTTTCCCTGCGGACGAAGAACCCAGCAGAAGAGGTATAGCAACATAGAGAGCGGGAAAAAAGATCCCAACTCAGTCATCCCACTCGTCATCATCATCATCCTCTGCTCCTTCATCATCGTCTTCATCTAATGATACAGAAGGCACAGTGAGTATTAATAGTAATTGACTGCACTGCTGCATAAAACACTTGGTGCTGGTTTTTAGGATAGTGCGAGATACCTGAAGAGTGGATTACTTTGCTTCTCTTTTGCATTACATGCATGAGGGCTCCCACTAGCCCCTCCGAGCTTGCATTTGACTGAGGGGAGGTGGGAACATCTGATGGTTCTGTCACCTGAAAACAAAGCAAAATCATTAAAAAAATTCATTTTTTTTTTTACTACATAGCTCTGGACATCATCAAGCTAATTCCCGGGGTTATCCGACATTAAAAAAAATGGATGGATGAGGAATTAATAAAATAAAGTCAACTAAACTCATTCTTCCAGTAGCTCCAGCGCATGGTGCTCCGGAGGGATGGGAAGACGTAACGTCCCATTCTTTAGTCTCCTGCTAGTGATGAGCAAGTGGTGAAATATTCGCACTCGTTGTACTCGTGCCGAGTAGTTTTTAATACATATTCCTAGTGACACACGTCCGACCATAAAATGAGTGTTTCCGGGACAGGATGGGAGGGAAAGCCTTTTTACGATTTCAATGCCCAAAGCACCTTCCTGTGCCCCCCAGAGAGACGCTAACATTCAATCTGCTCTCACTGAGGTGCCAGCTCACTTTGTGTACTGACGGGAGCTGTCAATTTATGTCAGATCGATAACAATGGACACATGACTCATGAGCACCAGCGATACTCGCCGAGTAATGAGTATCGTAAATACTATACTGTCTGTGCAAGTAGCGAATAGTAACGATTACACTCGCTCATCAGTACTCCTGACTTCTTCAATTGGACATGGGCCTCATCGATCAGATGACTGAAGAAAAGGATATCATCGGTTTCTGTCCCATCGGAACTGAGCAGGTGAGGTCACATCGTTAAATAAAATAATATTACATATATACACACATATCATGTATGTATATATATATATATAAATATATGTATAATAATAATAAATCTTTATTTATATAGCGACAACACATTCCGCATCGCTTTACAATGTAGGGGTTATGTATATGTATATTTATATACATACATAGGGGGTTTTGCTTCTATCCCTTGGGGTGAATTAGTAGTCCCACATATCAACCATGTTGGTTACATGACTGATCTATATATTTTTACAGCAGCATCTGAATGAATTAGAATATCATCAAAAGGTTAATTTATTTCAATAATTCAATGCATAAAGTGAAACACATATTATATCGAGTCATCACACTCCGAGTGATCTATTTCAAGTGTTTATTTCTGTTAATGTTGATGAGTATGGCTTATAGCCAATAAAAACCCAAAGGTCATTATCTCAGAAAATTAAAGTAGGTAGGATGAAGGGTCTGAGAGATAAAATATAACCTAAATAGGTATCAGAGGCGTCACCTCGTGTGGTTGTGAGAGTCACAACCACTATAACAGCATATTTAGAGTGGTCGGGTTATGTGTGGTCTCAAGACTACTTACCTTATTCAGTTTCATTCCCTGACGGATTTGATCCAGCAGAGCTCCACGACCCCCAGGAGCCGGAGAGGTTTGTGGCCCTTGACTGCCTGATGTAATTGGAGGGGGAGGAGGTCCACCATGAAATTGCGGTTGTGGAACAGGTGGTGGCGGTGGGGGTGGAGGAGGTGGACCCCCACTTTGTGTAGGCGGTGGAGCGCCACCTCGCGGTGGGGGTGGAGCTCTGTGGAAGTCGGAGGGAGGTGGCGGAGCAGGACTACTGCGGGATGGTGGAGGGGGTGGAGGGCCACCAGAGCCGCGGGTCGGTGGAGGAGGCAATGGGCCACTTCTGCCTCTTCCCTGTGGTGGACGGGTGGGAGAAGGTGCAGAGCGGGAAGGTGGTGGAGGTGGTGGGACAGAATCTGTAGAGAGAAAATGTGGTTAACAAACAGAGACTTTCCCCAAGGGATTCCTGCTTTTAGTTTTGTCAAGTTTTCTATAAGATCTCTTAATTTCTCCACATGTACAAGTGAAAAGTGAAGCATTTCCATTTGGAATATGTCAGCATTTTTTAACAGATCTTAAATAATGATTGCGCCCGTGGTGGTTCCAGGGGATCCTCACCTCTCATCATCATTTCCTCCTTCACCGCCTCCACTCCTCCATGCTGCTCAATGAAGTCATAGATCAGCTTTGACGTTTCTGCGTCTTGTAGCTGAGCTTCACTTATTCCTGCTTTGCTGAAAAGATTGAGTAGCGCCGGATCCAATGCGTTTACCTGGTTGTAAAATTAGAGAAGGGGGTTACATCATCAGAACATGGGGTGTGGGGCACATTCAGAAACCTGCATTTAATGGGCGAACAATCAAAACCTCTGCAACTTTATCATTTGCTTAGTTGTTTGGATCCTCACCATTTTCAAGATCTCTGTTTGCTGTCATTGAACATAAACACTTTCGCACAACGGTGGCTTTCCTGCAATTTGTTTTAATGTATCAGTTTAGACGATTTATGAAAAGCCTCAAAAATCCTCCATTGTCCCATCCGGCCGGCTCTCACCCTCACTGGCACATTATATCAAACTGCACGAAAGTAGCAATAGGCGAGTTTCCAGAATAATTTTCCATTTCGTGATCCTGAGCAAAAATCTTCGAAGGAGGAATTCATCTAAGTCTGTATAGCAAGTTCCAGTGTGCGCAATATTGGTCAACAAACACTTTTCATAGACTTGTAGAGCGGTAGCAATGGAAAGGACTTCAAGGGACATTGTGTCCAACTCCCTGTGAGTGCAGGTTTTCCTAAATCATTCCAGCTATGTTTATCCAACTTCTCCTTGAAGGTTGCCATTGATGGAGGGCTCACAACCTCTCTGGCCGCCTGTTCCGCTCTCTGGCTGCCCTCATGATCAGAACGTTTTTTCCAATGTCTAATCTGTATCTCCATCACAAAGCACTCACTGATCTCAGGGAGACCAGTCAAGGAAAACACCGCGGGCAGCCGGCTAAAGCGCTCAAACACAGTGAAATCCATGATGCATTGCCCCCTGGAAATTTGAATATGCAAATGAAGTCTGTGGAGCCTCGATTAAGAGTCTCAAACACAGGACTAGCCAGATATCCCTCCAGGGAAGGACCTAGCCCTGGGGTGGAATCCTTGCGGAGACCACCATAACCACCATATTAAGTGGCCCTTTTAGTCAATTTCCCACTCAGTTACGAGTTAAGGATATGACAAGGGAATTAACAGAGCCAGGTGTCCATCCACAGACAGCTGTTTCGGGGTATTGCCCCTCATCAGTGTGGAGTAGGATTCTGGCTAGGTGGGAGCAATGCCTGGTAGACCAACATCACAAAGCACTCACTGATCTCAGGGAGACCAGTCAAGGAAAACACTGCGGGCAGCCGGCTAAAGCGCTTAAACACAGTGAAATCCATGATGCATTGCCCCCTGGAAATTTGAATATGCATATTCAAATTCATACATTGGAGTCTATGGAGAACATTAATGGATCGCTATTCATCTTTCAATTGTAACTGATCCTGTAAGCAAAAACTGATCCGGTACAATTGAAAGAAAAATGGAGGCTAAATAGTAATCAGTTACTGGATCCATTTTCCATAGACTCCTATGTTAAATAAACAGATCCTGCAGACGTCCGTTATTTACCAGCGAACAATATAGTTGTGTTTCTACAACTTTTTTTTCCAATGGATCTTTGCAAGATCCAATCTAACGGATGATTGCTGGACATGTGAACTCAGCCTAAGTCCCTTTCACATCAGCGTTTTGCTGATGTTTGCAGCCAATCTGGCAGGTGGCGCCGCATCTGCCGACTTGCGTGCCGGATCCGGCAAGCCCCATGCATTGTCTATGGGGCTTGCGGTCCGGTGCCTCAAGTGCCGTTCTGCCAGATGCTGCAGATCCGGCGTAACCGCACTTGCCGGACCACAAGCACCATAGACAATGCATGGGGCTTGCCGGAACGGCGCCACAAGTGTGGCCGCTAGGCGGCACATGTGGTAAATCTGCCGGATCTGCCGCACATAAGCAAAAACGCTGATGCGAAAGGCCCTTACTAGTTGTGAATCCATCTAACTGATTATCTCGTTTGTTTCCGTATTTGATCATTTTTTCAATGAGGATTTTATGCGATTGTCTTACTAAACTCAAGGTATTCTATGTCCACGGCATTCCTCTGGTCCAACCATTCAGTGACTCTGTTGTGGAAGGAAATCAGGTTGGTCTGTCAAGTTTATTGGTCATAAACCCTTACTGGCTTTGGGTACCGTAATTAGTACCTTCACATCCAGGTACCTAAGTAAATGCTCTTTGACAATTTGCTTGATGATTTTTCTTGCAATGGAGGTCTGTTATGAACCGATGACTCAGGAGTAACATTCAGATTCTGTAGAAGTCATTTGTAACTGTACTGACCGCAATCCCTGACTACACACCGCAACTAGAAGTAGCCATGGGATGTAACTAACCAGACCTAGACACCTCTGCACAGCCAGAGAACTAACTGCTCCCAAAGATGGATGTAGGAAAAGCTATCTTGCCTCAGAGCAGAACCCCAAAAGAATAGCAAGCCCCCCACATATAATAACTGGGAAAGAAGAGAAAGAAAAACAAACAGGCAGAGTAAAAGGTTTAGCAAACGAGGCTAAACTAGCTATATAGGAAAGACAGGATAGAATACTATTGTGGTCAGTATAAAACACTGTAATAAAAACCACCAACAGCAGATAGTACAAAAATTACCCTGAGTCATTAAGACTCGGCGCCCACTATATCTGCAGGCTTCTATAAATCAATTGCCAGCAGAACTGGAAATAACATATAATAGTGTAGTGAATGGTAAAATTCCTAGGAAGAAAACTTCCTAACTGAGAGCAGGTAAACAAATATACAGACTAAATTGCAAACCCACAACTCAGAATAAAACAAAACATAGGCAGAACCTTAAGCACACAAAAGTGTGCCACAAAATTTAAAAAAAAACATCCACTTAGCTTGCAAAGATCTCCACAGAGCAGAAGAAACAAGAGAGATGTGAACTCCTCCAGGAACCAAAGACAACTGGCAAAGATTTATCCACTTCAAACCATTATATTCTCCAAGAACCAGATTGCCAATCATCACCATCCCCTGTGAAGCCCACACAGTCAGCTGCATCACCAGCAACAACCATCGCAGGGCGCTCCAATGAATTCACAACAGAGGTCCGTAATGGCCTGTAATTCCCTGGATCCTCATTTTCCCCCTTTTTTATAGATAGGGACTACATTTGCTCTTCTCCAATCCAGAGAGACCATTCCTGTTTCACATGACTTATTGATATCATGGCAAGCAGTTTTATTCTTTCCTCTGCTATCTCTTTCAGGGCTTTAGGGTGTAAATCATCTGGTCCTGGTGATTTGGTTTCCTTTAGCTTGGCTAAGTGTTCTCCTATCAATCCTTTAATTATTGTCAACTTGGATTCCTCCCCAGACCATCATTTCTATCATGATCATTGTTGATACTTGCATTAGCTTTTTGAAGAAGACAGAAACGAAATACAAATTTAGTATCCTCCACCTTGGTGACCGTTTTACCTTTTTCACCCATTGGTCTTTTTTTGCTTTTAAAATACCTCCAAAATCCGTTTACCTTACTCCTGGACTCTCTTACAAGCCTCAAGTTCGTGTTCGGCCTTTGCTCCTTTGATGCTTGTATTCTTCCTTAGATATAATCCCAATTGGTTTTTTTTTTTTTTATTTGTTGGTGAAACGTTTCTGTGTGCAATGGTTTACAAGGGATAGAGATGGGAACCTCTACATATAAAAGATGGAAGTTGCTGGACATACTTACATCAAATCCATTGTTTGGATCCCAACCAACATGAGAGACATGCCTGTAATAAAGCAACAGATATTATATTGTGTACACTGTAACAAAACCACCCCGGTACGTAGTGCACTTCATTCTAGAAAAAATAAGGTATGGTCCCCCAGTTTTGCCTTGCCAAAATGGACCTCCAGCACTGTGCATACAGATGCTGCCATTCCTCCCTCCTTGTCTCTAGCCTTAGTATTGTACACAATGATGCAATGAGGGGTCCAGCAAACCAAAACCCCCCCAATGTGTAGGATTTGCAGTGATTTGGTAGTATTTTATATCTTTACATGATGTATTATTCTTACTTAAAACCACTCGGGGCGCCGATATCGGCCTTAGAGAATTTCTTCTTCCCTTTTTTGCTCTTGGATTTGTCACAGGGCACTGGAAGGGCTCGGTATCTTTCCAATGTGATATCTGGGTTCTGGATACTGACTGCTGCCATGTTCGGGCCGGGGGGATGGATCGGAGAATGAGGTTGTGGACTTGGAGGTCCTAGAGTGATTAGTGGGTATGAAACCATGACCTGAGGTTAAAATATGCTCCCCCAAACTGAAGTTATGGCCTCCACCCCGGGCCATACCTGTCTGATGATCAATCTTACCATTGGAGAACTGTCCTGGTGGTGGGGGTAGAGGCAGGGTGTTTCTTCTTTCTGAAAGTAATTGTGAAAGAACTGATTAGTTGTTATCCTATTACATGCGCCCAATTTTGGGTAGAGTCCACTCACCGTCTGACATTGATGGAGGTGGCGGCATCGCTTGGCGTTTTTCTGAAAGAATATAACATTTTATTGTCATAAATATAACTGTGAAGAGGGGATAAAATAGAAGATGACATTTGGACATCTTATGGTACCTTTACACGCCGCAACAGGATGGTGGCAACAACCGGTGCTTCACATGCACGAGCACGCACAAACGGTTGCCAACGGTAAACGCACCACCTTTACACGCCGCAACAAGGTGCGCTACGGTAGGTTACATCTATCTCTGGATACACCGCCGGGTGACACAAGTTACCTTCTGTAGCTCACCTTACCTCATTTACACGCCGCTATTACAAGGTAATATGGGCGGTCCTGGTGCAGCATGGACAACACATAGGCGTGCCACAATTGTGGACTACGAGACGTTCGTACGCTGATAGGACAAAGCAACAGCATCATGATTGGCCAGGGAGCGCAGGAGGCTGACTAATACATGACGCTCGAGCAGTTGTGTAGTGTGACTGGTCAGCTCCTTAAATATGCCTCCCTATGCAGCGACTACCAATCGTAACGCAGGAGCTTCCTCCAATGATCGCTGAAGGAGGGTGGTTTCCCGGAGGCTGTGTCACACCCCAGGTACATACCAGGTACATAGCATGGTGTAGAAACAACCCTTCTGTTCCTTCTTTACACGCCGATACAGGCCGCAACCATCAGCTTGGTAACCACCTGTTTTAGAGCACTGCTCTGAAACAGGTGCCTCCACTGGCGGGTAGCAACAACCGTCTTCACACACCGCTACCTCGGGTTGATTTGGCGGTGCAAGATACATTTCTCTCATGTACCCGGTTGTTGCCACCATCCTGTGGCGGCGTGTAAAGGTACCATTAGGGTGTAATGTTGAGTTTCCACCTGTCACATTTTGACTGCTTTGCAGTCCATGAGTGCTGCTGCTGTGTTTAAACTGAGTTTTTTTCCCTTTAGGCTTGCTGTGTGCGGCGGCTCTGCAGGTGGAGTGAGTCATAGCATTGAGGTGGGGTGTAGGGTATGTCTTAGCATTCTGATCTCCACTACCTCATCCTAGATGTAGTTCAACTTCCCTCCACCGGGGGTCACAGAAAGAGTTAATTTCTCTTTCAGGACCCGTGCAGTGCAGTTGTGTTTGCTGGAGCTGCTGCTCTATCCCTCTATTGGAGTGATTATCCTTCTCCCGGTCCATGGGCAGAGGTAGGGTCTCTTAGCTTAGGCTTAATCAGGAGCAAAGGGCTAGGGTGGCGAGTCAGACCTCCTCACCATGTAGGATACCTCTGGGAACAGGGAAAGTTAGGGAACCCCAGTCAAAGGGTCAGACTAGCCCCCATGAATGCCTTACCCATTTTACCATCTTGCCTACCTATCCGCTATACCACTCATTGACACAACCGTTTTCTTCTATAACTAGATCTGATTGTGCTGGCCCTTTAAGATGTTCCATTTTTTGTGTAACACTAAGTTCTTCCCCCTTTGATACCTCCATAACATTTTCTTTACTCCTAATTTTATAGCTTTACGCATCTGTTACTCATACATTGGTGCTACCTAGGAATCTTGAACGTTTCGCCACCACGTTATACCTTGTCTGTGTTGTCTTTTTTGCAGTTTTTCTTCGACAACAGCTCGAAATATTTCAGCTTCCTCTTCATTGGCAAAATTCAAACCCGCCTGGCATTCCTGGGGAAGAGAGCGCAGGGTTACATTAATGGATTTGGCATGAAGCTAAGCTTTACTTTTGGAAGTGATTGTTAAAAACGAGACACACACTTATGGAAGGGGGTCAGGGGGCTCAGGTGGAGAACATCTACCATACACATACGGCTGGGTAGTCTGTGGATAAACCAGATACAGACATGTCAATGTTGGGAATTTTGTCTTTAAGGAAACACTCCAGACTCATTAATTCTCTGTTTATGACCAGTACACAGATGGGGTGAGGACGGGGATTTAAAGGGAATGTAGAGACAGAAAATGACTTATTGTTTAATTCTGTTATGTATTTATTTTTTAAAATGTTCTGATAATTCTTGAAATTATTCAGACCACATTTAAAAAATAAAATTAGATTTTCACATTGGCCACTGTGCCCCAAATCAGACTCTTACCATAGGTATAGACTGGCTTTGATCCATTGTTTTGTGGAACACAGTTTTTTGGTCAATCTTTGAGCTGCACAGCAGAAGGAGGAGGTGAGCTGTGATATCATCTATTGTGAATGGTGGATCCTGTATTATCTACTGTATATAGAGGTGTTATCAGTCATTGTACAGGAGGAGGTGAGCTGTGATATCACCTATTGTGAATGGTGGATCCTGTACTATACTGTATATAGAGGTGTTATCACTCATTGTACAGGAGGAGGAGGTGAGCTGTGATATCACCTATTGTGAATGGTGGATCCTGTGTTATCTACTGTATATAGAGGTGTTATCAGTCATTGTACAGGAGGAGGTGAGCTGTGATATCACCTATTGTGAATGGTGGATCCTGTGTTATCTACTGTATATAGAGGTGTTATCAGTCATTGTACAGGAGGAGGTGAGCTGTGATATCATCTATTGTGAATGGTGGATCCTGTGTTATCTACTGTATATAGAGGTGTTATCAGTCATTGTACAGGAGGAGGAGGTGAGCTGTGATATCACCTATTGTGAATGGTGGATCCTGTGTTATCTACTGTATATAGAGGTGTTATCAGTCATTGTACAGGAGGAGGTGAGCTGTGATATCACCTATTGTGAATGGTGGATCCTGTGTTATCTACTGTATATAGAGGGGTTATCAGTCATTGTACAGGAGGAGGTGAGCTGTGATATCACCTATTGTGAATGGTGGATCCTGTGTTATCTACTGTATATAGAGGTGTTATCAGTCATTGTACAGGAGGAGGAGGTGAGCTGTGATATCACCTATTGTGAATGGTGGATCCTGTGTTATCTACTGTATATAGAGGTGTTATCAGTCATTGTACAGGAGGAGGTGAGCTGTGATATCACCTATTGTGAATGGTGGATCCTGTGTTATCTACTGTATATAGAGGGGTTATCAGTCATTGTACAGGAGGAGGTGAGCTGTGATATCACCTATTGTGAATGGTGGATCCTGTGTTATCTACTGTATATAGAGGTGTTATCAGTCATTGTACAGGAGGAGGAGGTGAGCTGTGATATCACCTATTGTGAATGATGGATCCTGTGTTGTCTACTGTATGTAGAGGTGTTATCAGTCATTGTACAGGAGGAGGAGGTGAGCTGTGATATTACCTTTTGGGAATGGTGGATCCTGTGTTATCTACTCTATTTAGAGATGTTATCAGGCTTAGTGGTCAGTATGAAAATTGTAAGAGTTCTGATTTTGCATCGTAAAAAGATGTATTACATTTAAATAAATAATTTTATTCTAAAAACCTGCTTTTAACCCTCAGTTCTATTCTGAGGACAGATTCCCTTTCTGCCCCTTCAGGTCTGTACTGGGTAAAACACAATATGTGACTTGGACCCTGAGTCTTCTTATTATATATGATTAGCTTCTTTAATCTGGTACATTATATCTTACTAGATGGTTGCCCGATTCTAACGTATCGGGTATTCTAGAATATGTATGTAGTTTATTTATGAAGATTTAAGAATAATGCAATGAGCGATCACACTTGATGACGTTCCAGCGATCCTGACAACGATACCACCTGGTAAGGTACCGTTACACACAGAGATATATTGCTTGCAACTCACTGGTTGCAGTGAAATCATGGACACATTGTTCTATTTTGTTGCCATGTACAAATGTAACAATGTGTCCATGATTTCACTGCAACCAGTGAGTTGCAAGCAATATATCTCTGTGTGTAACGGTACCTGTAGGGATCGCTGGAGCGTCACTACGTGGTCGCTGGTGTGGTGTAAAACAGTCAGATCTCACCAGCGATGCAGCAACGATACAGCGGTCGTTGGGACCCTGTCACTCTAGGGCAGTGATGGCGAACCTATGGCACGCGTGCCCGGGGTGGCACGCAGAGCCGCTTCCCCTGGCACGTGGCCTCGCCACTACACTGCCGCTTTGATCTGCCGGTGCGCGCCGCGGTGCCGGCAGATCAAAGCTGTGTCGGAGCAGAGGAAACATTTCTCCTCTCTCTGACACTCTTCCTAGCCCCGCCCTCCCGGCCAGCGTCATGTGACAGCGGTCATGTGACGCGCCCGGCGTCACGTGACCGCATTCAGCGCGGGTCGGCAGCAGAAGACACAGCAGAAGAGGAAACTGCAGCAGGAAGGTGAGTATGACTTTTTTTTTTTTTTCTATTTACAGCAGGATGGAGCATTGCTAAGGGGGCTGATGGGGCATTACTAAGGGGCTGATGGAGCATTACTAAGGGGGCTGATGGAGCATTACTAAGGGGTCTGATGGGGCATTACTAAGGGGGCTGATGGGGCATTACTAAGGGGGCTGATGGAGCATTACTAAGGGGGCTGATGGAGCATTACTAAGGGGTCTGATGGGGCATTACTAAGGGGGCTGATGGGGCATTGCTAAGGGGGCAGGATGGGGCATTACTAAGGGGCTGATGGGGCATTGCTAAGGGGGCAGGATGGGGCATTACTAAGGGGGCTGATGGAGCATTACTAAGGGGTCTGATGGGGCATTACTAAGGGGGCTGATGGGGCATTACTAAGGGGGCTGATGGAGCATTACTAAGGGTCTGATGGGGCATTACTAAGGGGGCTGATGGGGCATTGCTAAGGGGGCAGGATGGGGCATTACTAAGGGGGCTGATGGGGCATTGCTAAGGGGGCAGGATGGGGCATTACTAAGGGGGCTGATGGAGCATTACTAAGGGGTCTGATGGGGCATTACTAAGGGGGCTGATGGGCATTACTAAGGGGGGTCTGATGGGGCATTGCTAAGGGGGCTGATGGGGCATTACTAAGGGGCTGATGGGGCATTGCTAAGGGGGCTGATGGAGCATTACTAAGGGGTCTGATGGGGCATTACTAAGGGGTCTGATGGGGCATTACTAAGGGGGCTGATGGGGCATTACTAAGGGGGCTGATGGGGCATTGCTAAGGGGGCTGATGGAGCATTACTAAGGGTCTGATGGGGCATTACTAAGGGTCTGATGGGGCATTACTAAGGGGCTGATGGGCATTACTAAGGGGGCTGATGGGGCATTGCTAAGGGGGCTGATGGAGCATTGCTAAGGGGCTGATGGGGCATTGCTAAGGGGCTGATGGGGCATTGCTAAGGGGGCTGATGGGGCATTACTAAGGGGGCTGATGGGCATTACTAAGGGGGCTGATGGGGCATTACTAAGGGGGCTGATGGGGCATTGCTAAGGGGTCTGATGGGGCATTACTAAGGGGTCTGATGGGGCATTACTAAGGGGGCTGATGGGGCATTGCTAAGGGGGCTGATGGAGCATTGCTAAGGGGGCTGATGGGGCATTGCTAAGGGGGCAGGATGGGGCATTACTAAGGGGGCTGATGGGGCATTACTAAGGGGGCTGATGGGGCATTACTAAGGGGGCTGATGGGGCATTACTAAGGGGGCAGGATGGGGCATTACTAAGGGGGCTGATGGGGCATTACTAAGGGGGCTGATGGAGCATTACTAAGGGGGCTGATGGGCATTACTAAGGGGCTGATGGAGCATTGCTAAGAGGGCTGATGGGTCATTGCTAAGGGGGCTGATGGAGCATTACTAAGGGGCTGATGGGGCATTGCTAAGGGGGCTGATGGGGCATTACTAAGGGGGCAGGATGGGGCATATTACTCTGCTGGGGGCAGGATGGGGCATTACTAAGGGGGCAGGATGGGACATATTACTCTGCTGGGGGCAGGATGGGGCATTACTAAGGGGGGCAGGATGGGGCATATTACTCTGTGCTGGGGCAGGATGGGGCAATAGTAACAGGGGGCAGGATTTGGCATATTATGTGATGGGGCATATTGTTATGTGATGGGGGCTGATGGGGCATATTATTATGTAATGGGGCTGATGGGGCATATTATTATGTAATGGGGCTGATGGGGCATATTACTATGTGATGTGGGCAGGATGTGGCAGATTAATATGTGATGGGGGCAAGGATGGGGCATATTAATATGTGATGGGACAAGGATGGGGCAGATTACTATGTGATGGGGTCAAGGATAGGGCAATACTACCAGGGGGCAAGATGGGGCATATTACTATGTGATGGGGACAAGGATGGGGCACATTACTGCTGGATGGGGCATATTACTGCAAAGGAATAAGGATGGGGCATATTAATGGCAAGTGGACAAGGATGAAACACATCACTGCAGGATGGGGCATATTACTTCAAGGGGACACGGATGGGGCATATTACTGCAAGGAGAGAAGGATAGGGCATTACTGCAGGATGGGGCATATTACTGCAAGGGGACAAGAATGTGGCATATTACTGCAGGATGGGGCATATTGCTGCAAGGGGACAAGGATAGGGCATTACAGCAGGATGGGGCATTACTACATGATAGGGGCAGGATGGGACATTACCACAAGGGACAAGGATGGGACATTACCGAAGGGGACAAGGATGAGGCATACTACAAGGGGATAAGGATAAAGACATTACTACAAGAAGGGGTCAGGATAGGAACATTACTGCCAGGAGAGGGTCAGGATGGAGCACAACTGCAAGGAGAAGGGGTCAGGATGGGGCCATAAATGCATGGAGATGGTCAGGATGGATCATATAACTAGGAAAAGATCAGGATGTAGCACATTGCTACAAGGAGAAGATCAGGATGGAGCACATAACTGCAAAGAGAGGGTCGGGATGGAGCACATTACTGCAAGGAGAGGGTCAGGATGGAGCACATAGCTGCAAGGAGAGAGTCAGGATGGAGCACATAGCTACAAGGAGAGGGTCAGGATGGAGCACATAGCTACAAGGAGAGGGTCAGGATGGAGCACATTACTGCAAGGAAAGGGACCAGGATTTCAGCATGAAATCTGCTTGCATTCCATGATAAAATCTATCTCCTATCTGTCTAATATTCTGCATTTTTTCCATACAGATCAATCCACCTGCTGTTTCTAGAAAGGGCTGTGGCAGCGGCTCAGCTTCAATGTGCAGGAGAAGAGAAGACTGCAAAGGTAAGTTTAAAATCAATTAATTGTTAAAATAATTGAATTGATCATTAATGTTTCAGGACTACAAGCCCTGTACAGGGAAGAGAGTTAGCATCTGCTGGCTCTCCCCCCTGTGCAGCGCTTGTGATTACCACTGCTGCAGTAATTTAGGTTACATTACCGTATTGGCACTTCGCCATAAATAATTTCGTTTTGGGTTGCGGTTTGGGCACTCGGCCTCAGAAAGGTTCGCCATCACTGCTCTAGGGCGTAGTATTGAGGTTGTTGGTCATTGTCCCCGTGAAACACACCGATGCATGCTGCCCAGCAGGGGCCCAACGATCAAAAAATGGTCCAGACCATTCCGACACTATCAGCGATCTCACAGCGGAGGCCTGGTCAATTCTGCGTGTCACACTGAGCGAGCTCGCTAGCGGCGCTAATTTCCCGACGGTAGCGGTGGCGTGCGTAGTTCAAATCCTGCACTAATTCGCGGCCGGACTGAGCCGGTCGCTGATTGGTCGTGGCCGGCCTGGCGCGACCAATCAGCGACGCTGGATTTCCGTTACAGACAGAAAGACAGACAGAATTAGACAATTATATCTTATGATTGATGAGACCTTCCAGAGCTACAATAACATTCTAGGGACACCTCAGAGATGTAGCTCTTGTCCCTGTCCTGTACAGCTTGATGTATTGCATGTTTGTGCCATTCCAGATAACAACCATAAGCATTGTAAATGCAGCTTTGGATGTGACTAGAGAAGGAGCGCTGGCACATTTGCTTTACTTGCAGTTATATAAACAATTGTAATAATGTAAAAGCAGAGATCATATATAACAGTTCAACGGCAGAATCACACAGAAAGGTGCGCTGCATTTAACTGGAAAAATTTACCCCCACCACCACCACCAGCTTTATCTCTTTTTTCAGTCATTAACATAATCCACCATTCACCCATAGCATCAACTAGGCCGGGATGAGCATGGGTCTGACGTACAATCCTTATGGACTGTGATGATGGACCGGACAGACTTACATCTGTGGGGAAGGTGTGGAAATACGGACATGGAGTGAGATAAATGAGCTGCTGGTAAATCTCCTGCTCCCAAATCAGCTTTTCCTCCTGCAAAATAAAGAAGTGACACAAGTTCAGGCTGCGATCTGGAGCCACCATTCACGGGTTATTCCTTTGTATTCTTCCGTGTTTGCTGCAGATAGGTAAGACCCCCAACTTGTCTTTCTCCCATGCTTTACACTGCAGCTCTATGTGTTTGGCCCCTGTATACAGCTCAGCACAAAGTCAGAGTAAGAGGAGCCTCTTATATGTCCTGGTGTGTGATACATACCGTAATGTCATAGATCCGGATAAAATAGGAACGTTTGGGATTGTCTTTCACCAAGCAGGCGACACCGCAGCTCTGCTTTATCCAGTGATCATTGCTCGGCGACAGGAGTAACTGAACCACGGTGGTGGCCAAGGTCTGCAGGAGTGAGAAATGTGGGGTCAATACAGGATGGGTCATACATTTATGTAGGAGACCTGATCAGAGGCTCCAGTGCTGCACCCCTCACCCAGAGGACTCTATTGAAGGAGAAGTTTCTGATCAGTCCTCCTCATTTTTGATCTATCAGTTGCTCACTCTAATGTCACCTGTATGTACATTTACCATATGGGGATCATTGCTCTGGTCAGCCCTTGTAAATCCAGAAACCAGTTTTCCTTTCTTTTTCCCTTTTGTGGCAGCAGTTTCACTACGCCTTTGTCTATTCCCAGTAAAGAGATTGCTGTGATGTCGGCTACTGGGCTCGCATTAAACTGGCCTATTTTATGTGCTAAGTATCCCTTTTTTTCCTTTTTCTATATGTTTTACCTTAGCAGTAATACATGTCCATGTTCATTTTTTGCATGCCTTAGGGCCGCTTTACACACACCAACTTCTGTGTCCAACTTCTGAACAGATCTCTGGTTGCAGTGAAATCATGGACACATTGTTCCATTTTGTGGCTGTGTACAAATGAAACAATGTGTCCATGATTTCACTGCAACTAGAGATCTGTTCAGAAGTTGGTCACAGAAGTTGGTGTGTGTAAAGCGGCCCTTAGTATTTCAGGGGACAACTATCTCTTTGCTATACAGTACTACATTTCATGTTCAGTCTGCACCTGTTCACACTCGCATGTTAGATAGGCCTGTCTGTTTTCATATTTGGATTATGGAGTCATGCCTTCTGACTGTGCACTCCTCCCCATTGACCTTAGGTGATTTAAATTCTTTATTAGCAGTTTTCTATCTGCCTATAAAATGGAGGATTTTTAACCCAGAGAGAGGCATTAGCTTAGGTAGGGACCCAGTAAAGAGATACGCCTTGACGTTGGCTCCTGGGCTCACATAAAACTGGCCTTTTTATATGTTAAGTATCTAAATATTTAATTTTTCTATATGTATCTTCTTAGCAGTAATGCATGTCCATATTCCTACATTAATTGTTTACGTCCCTTAGCATTTCAGAGTTCAGCTGTCTCTTTATTATATTATATTTCATGTTCAGTCTGCACCTGTTCACACTTCCGTGTTAGGAAGCACTGTGAGTATTTTTATTTGGATTATGGGGTTATGCCTTCTGACTGTGCACTCCTTCTCATTGGTCTTAGGTGATTTTAGTTCTCTCTCAGCAGGTTCCTATCCACCCTTAAATTGCAGATTGTTTTAACCAAGAGAGAGGTATTAGCTTAGGTAGGGACTCAGTAAAAAGATAGGCCATGACGCTGGCTGCTGGTCTCACATATAAAACTGACATTTGTATATGCTAATCTAAATTTTTTCATTTTGCTATATGTATTTCCTTAGTGGTAATGCATGTCCGTATTCCTACATTCATTTTTTGCATGCCTTAGCATTTCAGAGTGCAACTGTCTCTTTGCTATACTATATTTCATGTTAAGTCTGCACCTGTTCAAACTTGCATGTTAGGAAGGCCTGTCAGTTTTCTTATTTGGATTATGGGTCATGCCATCTGCCTGTGCACTCCATCCTATTGGCCTTAGGTGATTTTATTTCTCTATCAGCAGGTTCCTATCCGCCCATAAATTGGAGGGTTTTTTTAAACCAGAGAGAGGCATTTACAGTACTTATGTAGGGACCCAGTAAAGAGATACGCCGTGACATTGGCTACTGGGTTCACATAAAACTGGCCTTTTCTATATGCTAAGTATCTCAATATTTTTCTTTTTCTTTCTGTATTTCTTTAGCGGTAATGTATATCCATATTCCTATCGTAATTGCTTGCATGCCTTAGCATTTCAGGGCAGCTGTCTCTTTATTATATTTTGTTTGCTCCCAAATGGACATTGACATTCACATCTGCCTTCATCAAGTATATTTTTTATTCATTTATTTTACTCAGCTCAAGGAGCCCCTCCAGGTTTTTACAAAAGTTTTATAATTTGCTCAATTTTTGGCATTTGCTCAACTTGTGTGTATATATATATATATAGCTTGTATTGAAGGTCTTAAAGGGGTATTCTGGTTCTGTCCTATAGGACGGGAGCATGATACATGCTGATGTATCATCAGTAGACGTGACGTCAATGGGAAAGTGAGGAGAGCCGGAATTAACAGAGAACAATGGCTTATATTAAACTGCACAGTAATCTAGATAATACAATAGTAGCTTATGATATATATAGTACAGATAGGGGAAGGTGGATCGGCTTCAATCCCACAGATCTGGACTCCAGACTGATACATTTTACCTGCACTTATACATTGTAGCTGAAAAGAGCTCATCCATTGTCTCACCTTCAGATATGAGGAGTATTCAATTTTTAGGGACTTTACAGCCTGTGTATTCTATATCGACTGGTCATTTACATCTGGGTTCTCTTTTGATAAGGAACCGAAACACAGCCGTCGTCAGTATCTAGCAGAGCTGTTCATCTATCTATGATTCGCCTGATTTCGGCACACATACTCGGTGCTTTTGCTCCGTTGGTGCCATTGTTGTGTAGCCGGATTAGTTTGCAGCTTTCTCGGTCCAGGTTTTGCGCAGGTTTATTCATTGTTTTGTACATACAATTAGAGAGTGACCAGGACTCTGAGTAAACTTCCCTGTTTGCTCACATCTCCTGGGAAATGAGTGGATGGACGGGGGCGTATCATGAACCTGCGCTCGCTGATAAGTAAATGTTTTATATTTAATGTCTCGGTCAGAGGCTTATAGGAAAAAGGAAGCGATACGGACGGAGCAGTGTTTACCCTGAGTAGGTGCAGACATTGGGCGATCCGTGAGCCTTGCTCATGTACTAATATTGACACAAAGGCAACTGATTGACTCCTTACAGGATGGGTGGTTTGATTCGCTGCCTTGTTATTGGGGTCATTGATGAAAATCAGTGGGGCAGGGACAGCGGAGGGATGCACTATAACCACGGTCCAGTGTTGTATCACTGCGGACCTGGTGTTAAGTCTGAGCTCCGGAGACCACCCTGCAATTATTACATTTCCTCATTTAGTAACTGAGAAGCCGTCTGCTCTCTGCTTCCCTATAACCCCTGCGCCCGCCCCGGTGCCACATTTCTCACCAAGCACTTTCTCCCCAGTAGCTGGAACACCTTCTGATTCTCCTGGGCCAAAAGCAGGACAGAGGGGGCATTCTCTGGGGCGCGGCCCCCGGGTTTCGATGACCCTCTGCTCATTGTAGGGACCCGGCTGTCTTCGTGAGCATGAAGTTAAAAAAGGGAACTTCCGTTCTATATAGATACAAGCAAACGGAAGCATAAAAACCACCAGTGAGTTCAGCCAGAATATACAGACTGGTGAGCTGCGGGGCCGGAAGAAGATATTCTGCCTCCAATGAAGATTTTCCAACCCCCCCCCCCCCCCATCACCATATAAAATATTGTATAGTTGTCACTTAAACTCTGGATGCCCATGTGTACCCTGCATTCACAAAAGGGGCAACCCGTAACTTAAGGGGGGGTCATCTTATAAGGGCAACTTCTCCAAATACATCCTATTTTTGGCTATGTGGGTCCTTTGCTTATCACACAGGAACTGCAAATTGAAAAAATGGATGACAGCACTTCCTTTAAAGTAGTAGTGTATAGTGGATTTTATTCCCCCAGGACTGCAACGTTTCAGCTCACAAGAAGTACCTTAAAAAAGGCTTCTTGTGAGCCGAAACGTTGTGGTACACTATTCACACTGAAGGCATCAAAACTATGAATTAACACATGTGGAATTATATACTTAACCAAAAATTGTGAAACAACTGAAAATATGTCTTATATTCCAGGTTCTTCACAGTAGCCACCTTTTGCTTGGATTACTGCTTTGCACACTCTTGGCATTCTCTTGATGAGCTTCAAAGCAGCAAAGCCCCCCCACACCATCACACCTCCTCCATGCTTCACGGTGGGAACCAGGCATGTAGAGTCCATCCGTTCACTTTTTCTGTGTCGCACAAAGACACGGTGGTTGGAACCAAAGATCACAAATTTGGACTCATCAGACCAAAGCACAGATTTCCACTCGTCTAATGTTCATTCCTTGTGTTCTTTAGCCCAAACAAGTCTCTTCTGCTTGAGCCTGTCCTTAGCAGTGGTTTCCTAGCAGCTATTTTACCATGAAGGCCTGCTGCACAAAGTCTCCTCTTAACAATTGTTGTAGAGATGTGTCTGCTGCTTGAACTCTGTGTGGCATTGACCTGGTCTCTAATCTGAGCTGCTGTTAACTGCTGCACACCTGTGAAGTGAAAACTATGTCCGGTGACTACCTCTTGAAGCTCATCAAGAGAATGCCAAGAGTGTGCAAAGCAGTAATCAAAGCAAAAGGTGGCTACTTTGCAGAACCTAGAATATAAGACATATTGTCAGTTGTTTCACACTTTTTTGTTAAGTGTATAATTCCACATGTGTTAATTCATAGTTTTGATGCCTTCAGTGTGAATCTACAATTTTCATAGTCATGAAAATACAGAAAAATCTTTGAATGAGAAGGTGTGTCCAAACTTTTGGTCTGTACTGTACACACACAATGGGTGGGCCATTTGTATGGATGCACCTAAATAAAATGGGAATGGTTAGTGATAGCAACTTCCTGTTTGTGGCACATTAGTATATGGAATAATCATGTAGCAATTTCAGATATTCAGTGGCATTGAGGTTTCCATTGATGAAGAATGGTCCCACTATCTTTGTACCCCATATACCGCACCATACAATCAATTTTTGTGTTCCAACAGTCTTGGAGGGATCTATCCACTGTGGGTTAGTGTCAGACCAATAGCGCTGGGTTTTCTTTGTTATCTTCACCATTCACAAAAAAATTTGCCTCATCATCATCTGAAGACAATTGTCTATACTGTGAAGATACGAGATGTGCAGCATCTGAAACACTGGATACTGGAAGCCTGTGCTAGTATTTCTTCTGCGGTGTTGCTATCAGTGTGTCAAGAGTGGGAGAAGAGGGCTGCATTGACAATCCAACACAATGGGCAGTACTTTGATCACATTTTATAAGTGGTCATAAACTTGTAAATAACTCATGAAAGAATAAAGCTACATTAAAACCAAGTACACCATTGTGTTTCTTATGAAATTATCAATAAGTTTGATGTGTCACATGACCCTCTTCAATTTGAAAAAAATAAAGTTGGATCAAAAATGCATCCATATAAATGGCCTACCCTGTATATATATTTTTTATATGAATAAAATTATTTATTTTATCAATTATGTATTTTTTTCACCATTGAAAGCACTGAGAAAGAGCAAAACTGCAACTGCATTTTTTGCTGCTTTTGTGGCGAATGAAACTAACTTTATTTAAACATGTGCTGTAGACAATTGACACTAAACCTGCATTTTGGATGCAGCTTTTATTTACTACCAAGAGGGCAGGATTTTCTGCAGCAAAAAAGCGACATGTGAACATAGTGTAATAATGGCTTTGTCCTGCTACAGATGAGGCCATGGGGGGAAGCTTCTGCTGCAGTCAGTTGAGAATGTCTATAATGGCCTCTCAGCGCCTCTTCCCCAACAGGGGAGATAGAAGGATTGGCCATGATGAAATTTTATCATCTGGTCCTTTGTTACACAAGACATAAGCTGCAGCCAGAGGTGTCTAATGTATGTTTTTCCCATTGAGAACATATGCATGCTCTGCTGCACTGAGGGTGCGTGTGCATAGGCAAAGATCAGCAGAGACGATGTGAGGAGGAGGACATAGCATGCAGATTCCTGCCAGGACTCAAACACAACCAGCCAGTGGACTCCCCCTCTAATTCTGGAGCCCGCAGCTTTTTACTGCTGTTTTCTGGACAGTACTTCATTACAACATTGGACGGTCATCTTTATTCCACCAGCCGCTCACTCTTGCTGATCCGCTCACATACAGCCTGTCCATGGTGGTTTAATGGTCATGGACGGCTCACTTTAATGGGCCCTTACCGAAGGAAATTTGCAAGCCTTCTCCCATTGATTCAGCCTCTCTGAAATCCATCAATTCTATCATTGTAGAACATGAAAGAAGAAATTGTACAAATTTTGTTTTTAAAAATTTATTAAAATATTCTTTGCACGGTCTCTGCACATGTAAACCATGCCTTGTACAGCTGCTCTCCAAGCATGTAACATGTCAGGATTGTGTAACTCGGGAGGGTCACCGCAGTGACGGCAGACGATCTATGGGTGATCCCGCAAGATTCACAGTGATCAGGACGGAGGGAAGCAAAACAGATTGACGTGACCTTGGCCGATCACAACACTCTTATAAGGAACCAGCTTCAAGGGCTGCGCCGAGAACAACGGCAGCTGGGTAACAGTTATTCTTTGGTATAGGAGCGTGTGCAACCATAGATTGGGGGGACCCTATACCGGAACAATGCTTTATATTGTCAAGGGGCAACACAGCGAGTCTGTGTCAAGCTGCATAATGAAGATTTACTTGATACAGTGCAACATGGCACGTTGTAAGGCTCCGCTGCTTCTGCAGTGTCCTCTCTTGGAGAGATTACCGAACCCCCTGAGTGCAGCGCGCTGACCCCCTGAGGCGCAGGGGATGGTGAGGTAGATACACCGCGATTCATTGACATTTTGGTAGCATTCAGGAAAAAGGCACTTGACATAATTAAATACTCAAAGTAAAACGACAGGTTGTCCCAAGAACCGTTGACTCGGAGAACAGCCTCCAATGACCCAGAAAAAGTAGAAACCTGAAGCAAATACATCAAGTGATTGTAGTGAGGTCTTCCAGCAGCTGGGGGGCGTAGCACAGTTTTGGAGGGGCGCACTTACGGCCTACAATGTCTCGTTTTCATGCCCCGCTCTTCCCTCGGTCAGTTACTCCAGATATTCCTGTGTTAGCAGCTAGAGTCCCAAGTGTTGTACACAGGGCAAGGGAGGGCCGACCTATTGTCCTTAACCATGGGAGAGGGAGCCAAGGGCGTGCTAGTGCCCCCCGATGTTACTTTTTCCTGTCGTCGTCCAGTCTACGATTATGAAAGTCAGACTCATTATCATGAAGACAAAACCCAAGGAGGCAAAGAGGGCAGCCTGCGAAAGAAAAGGGAGACACGTAAGAAAACAAGAGCATCACTGTGTATGAAGAGGGATAACGAGATTTAGGGAAGGGTCCAGTTAGTAGAAAGAGGAGAGCATGACTGCAAACCTGAATCTTTGGACGTGATGACAGCGGTTCCTTCTCTCGGGGGACAATTTTCAAGTAGAAAATACTCGGTAGGATGAAAATCAGACTCGGGGCAGAAGTGGATCCTAAATTCAATGAAGAGTTAACAGGTGTCAAAATCATCACCCAGGTTACTCCAAAATGTAAAAAATAAACCTTTACAACATAATCTAGAAATGAGAGCCCTCTGTAGTATCCCCTTATATTATACACTCACTAGTCTGCTGGTGCAGTAGCTGTGGACATACATTACTGATCCTGTACTGATTCTGAGTTACCCTCTGTATTATACTCCAGAGCTGCACTCACTATTCTGCTGGTGCAGTTACTGTGTACATACATTACATTACTGATCCTGAGTTACCTCCTGTATTATACTCCAGAGCTGCACTCACTATTCTGCTGGTGCAGTCACTGTGTACATACATTACTGATCCTGAGTTACCTCCTGTATTATACTCCAGAGCTGCACTCACTATTCTGCTGGTGCAGTCACTGTGTACATACATTACATTACTGATCCTGAGTTACCCTCTGTATTATACTCCAGAGCTGCACTCACTATTCTGCTGGTGGAGTCACTGTGTACATACATTACATTACTGATCCTGAGTTACCTCCTGTATTATACTCCAGAGCTGCACTCACTATTCTGCTGGTGCAGTCACTGTGTACATACATTACATTACTGATCCTGAGTTAGCTCCTGTATTATACTCCAGAGCTGCACTCACTATTCTGCTGGTGCAGTTACAGTGTACATACATTACATTACTGATCCTGAGTTACCTCCTGTATTATACTCCAGAGCTGCACTCACTATTCTGCTGGTGCAGTCACTGTGTACATACATTACATTACTGATCCTGAGTTACCTCCTGTATTATACTCCAGAGCTGCACTCACTATTCTGCGGGTGCAGTCATTGTGTACATACATTACATTACAGATCCTGAGTTACCTCCTGTATTATACTCCAGAGCTGCACTCACTATTCTGCTGGTGCAGTCACTGTGTACATACATTACATTACTGATCCTGAGTTACCTCCTGTATTATACTCCAGAGCTGCAGTCACTATTCTGCTGGTGCAGTCACTGTGTACATACATTACATTACTGATCCTGAGTAACCTCCTGTATTATACTCCAGAGCTGCACTCACTATTCTGCTGGTGCAGTCACTGTGTACACACATTACAGTACTGATCCTGAGTAACCTCCTGTATTATACTCCAGAGCTGCACTCACTATTCTGCTGGTGCAGTCACTGTGTACATACATTACATTACTGATCCTGAGTTACCTCCTGTATTATACTCCAGAGCTGCACTCACTATTCTGCTGGTGCAGTCACTGTGTACATACATTACTGATCCTGAGTTACCTCCTGTATTATACTCCAGAGCTGCACTCACTATTCTGCTGGTGCAGTCACCGTGTACATACATTACATTACTGATCCTGAGTTACCTCCTGTATTATACTCCAGAGCTGCACTCACTATTCTGCTGGTGCAGTCACTGTGTACATACATTACATTACTGATCCTGAGTTACCTCCTGTATTATACTCCAGACCTGCTCTCACTATTCTGCTGGTGCAGTCACTGTGTACATACATTACATTACTGATCCTGAGTTATCTCCTGTATTATACTCCAGAGCTGCACTCACTATTCTGCTGGTGCAGTCACTGTGTACATACATTACTTTACTGATCCTGAGTTACCTCCTGTATTATACTCCAGAGCTGCACTCACTATTCTGCTGGTGCAGTCACTGTGTACATACATTACATTACTGATCCTGAGTTACCTCCTGTATTATACTCCAGAGCTGCACTCACTATTCTGCTGGTGCAGTCACTGTGTACATACATTACTGATCCTGAGTTACCTCCTGTATTATACTCCAGAGCTGCACTCACTATTCTGCTGGTGCAGTCACCGTGTACATACATTACATTACTGATCCTGAGTTACCTCCTGTATTATACTCCAGAGCTGCACTCACTATTCTGCTGGTGCAGTCACCGTGTACATACATTACATTACTGATCCTGAGTTACCTCCTGTATTATACTCCAGACCTGCTCTCACTATTCTGCTGGTGCAGTCACTGTGTACATACATTACATTACTGATCCTGAGTTATCTCCTGTATTATACTCTAGAGCTGCACTCACTATTCTGCTGGTGCAGTCACTGTGTACATACATTACATTACTGATCCTGAGTTACCTCCTGTATTATACTCCAGAGCTGCACTCACTATTCTGCTGGTGCAGTCACTGTGTACATACATTACATTACTGATCCTGAGTTACCTCCTGTATTACACTCCAGAGCTGCACTCACTATTCTGCTGGTGCAGTCACTGTGTACATACATTACTGATCCTGAGTTACCTCCTGTATTATACTCCAGAGCTGCACTCACTATTCTGCTGGTGCAGTCACTGTGTACATACATTACATTACTGATCCTGAGTTACCTCCTGTATTATACTCCAGAGCTGCACTCACAGTTCTTCAGTGTTTACATAGACCTTGATCAGGCCCTGTACAGTTATGTAATGCAGGGAAAAGTTTTCCCCCTCCCCCTTCCTAGTTGTATTTTAGTATCTCAGTTAAGCTATTAGCACAGTGTCTGGCAGATGAAATATGAAGACATTCTTACCAATAACACCAAAAATATCCTTAATATTAGGAATAAAGATGACCAGTAGGTTGACAGCTACCAGCAAAATCACAGCAATAAGGATGTGCCGCCACCAGCGAAAGTCCGCTCCGGGGCAGAGAAGCTGCTGGATCGCCCTGCGGATCTGCAGTGATAGGGCAGAGAGAGTAAGACAAAGTAAAAAAAACACAAAACACAATCATAGAGATCAACTACAGCCTCGCCTACCGGGAACAGCACAACCGGTACAGTCAGCGTGACGGCTACTAACACGGCAAGTCGCACGCCCAACACGAGCTTGTCCAGAGGGTCCACCTTGTTATATGTGTGCAACATCTCCGAGTCCACTTGGCCTAAGAGAAGGGGCAGATACAGACATCATCAGACATAGCATAGGAAGAATGTAGTACCCCCCTGGTCACCAGGTGGTGGCGCACGACTTCTGACAACCGTTCCTCCTGCCAGACCCTTACCATAGAAAGTCAGATAGCCGAACAGGGCGGTCATCAGATACATGACAAACATTGCAAAGATAGAGACGTTCGCCACCTGCTGCATCCGTTTCGTGGTTGCCCTTTATAGACAGAAGAGATATAAGAATATTAATTGTACGACGCGCCAAGTCTTCCAGGTATTAACACTGCAAGATCATCTAGGGGTGCGCAACCGTTTTGGAGCTAACTGTTCTCTGCAACTCTACTAGGGAAAGAGTATAACTATCACCATAGGAGCTGAATACACAAAGCGGTAGAACATTTACACAATTTTTGTACAGTTGCCTCTTTTGGGGCAAAAGAAAAAGTGCAAATACCCTTCATCTGTGGGAAGATTTGCCAGGCAGGGACACAGCTCATTTCTGGTGGTTTTGGGATGACAAAGTTTCGTACCTGCGAAGCTCGGTGTATATGGGCAGAACCTCCGGGTGGCACACAAAGGCAAAGGCAATGATGGGGATGGAGTACACGCTCTGAAAGCAAAGTCATTTCAAATGTGAGGAGAGAAGTGAACAGCGACACGAGCCCCCCCCCCCCCCTTTTACATACAGACCCCGACATACCTGAGCGTTGAAGGTGAATAATTTAGGATAGCAGTCCTCCTCTGTGGTGTTGTAGCCATTGGTGTAGACGTTGTGCACCGTGTGTGTTGTGTTCAGGGGGCACGGGATCTCTGTCTTCTTGTAGATCACCTGTGGAGACAAAGCGCGTCAGCAAGGATAGATGGAGATGATGAGCACAGGGATATAGAACTAATCAAATCCATCAAACTTGTCTTAATAGTATTCTTTATTAAAGGGAATCTGTCAGCAGGTTTTTGCCATTCTATCTGCGAGCAGCATAATGTAGAGACCGAGACCTTGATTTCAGCGATGTGTCACTTACTGAGCTGCTTGCTTTCATTTTGATACAATTACTGTTTTTTTCTGCTGAAGATTTAGCAGTTATTTGAATGTAGAGCTCTATAACGCCGCCCACACCACTGATTGACAGCTTTCTGTGTATAACCCCGCCTACACCACTGATTGGCAGTTGTCTGTGTACAACCCTACCCATAGCAGTGATTGGCAGTTGCTTGTGTATAACGCTTTCCCCCCCAATGATTGGCAGCATTCTGTGTACAACCCCCAGCCCACCCCTGATTACCCTGCCCACACCACTGATTGGCAGTTTTCTTTGTATAACCCCGCCCACCCCAATGATTGTTAGTTTTATGTGTATAACCCTGCCCACAGCACTGTTTGCAATGGTGGGGGCGGGGTTAAACAAAGCTCATGAATATGCTGGACTACCTGGCAGCCAGGTAGTCCTGTAATGATAATATCCTGCTGATTAAACAGTGATTTTATCAACACTACACTGAGCAGTTTAGTAAGAGACACATTGATGGAATCAAGGTCTCTGCCTCTACGTTATGCTGCTGTCAGACTAGGTGGAAAAACCTGGTGACAAATTAACTTTAAAGTTTCAAGAAAAGCATTTATAACAATCTAGAAATCGCAGCTTAAAATCGCATATTAAAAATATAACCGTTGTCTTTCGGCCTCATTGCATATAATAAAGCACGGGAGGTATAGGTGGCCTGGAAGCGCTGCACCTGGACTCCTACTTGTCATAAGCATCTGCAGCTTCTGTTGAATGCTGGGACTTGTAGTTTCAGAGGTGTAAATATAATACAGGTAATGCAGTGCCATCTACAGGCCAACACTTTTATTGCAGTTTCCTAAAAGTTTGCTATTGTTCCTGTACTTATTATAACTACATCATATAGCCCAGAAATGGATTTTAAAAAAATCCTACAACTTACCACACACAGGAAAAAGACCATACAGCTGAGGGAAAAGCCGCTTGTGTAACCCAAATAACCTGACGGGGAGACAAAATGGAGAGATGAAAACGAATAACCTGCAGGACAGCCAAATAAAGCTAGTCCTGCTTTATACTGTTATAAGACCACAACTCCCAGCTTGTTTGTCAGTGCACACTGAGAGTTGTAGTCTGGATAAAGCCCTGTCCTGAATATCCAACCTCACCAGATGTGAGCAGCCGAGTTATGTCTTACCTAGATGTTTCATGAGTGCGAGTGGCAGAATGATGAGGATACTGACAATGATGATGAGATAGTTACCATTGAAATACCAGTCCCTGCAGAGAAGAAAACACTCAGACGTCGGGAAGACATGACGGGCGGTCGGCATTTACACATGTCACACTCACATACACCCTGATCACAGCAGGAGCTTTCTGATCTTACCCTGTCAGTTCAGACAGTCCCAGGAAGGCCTGAATCACAAGGGGAAGCTCATACTTGATAATATATAAATAACTGGACATTGCTGGGAAGGAAAAAAAAAGATAAAATTAGATTATAACTCAACACCATCCCAATGCCCAATGGAAAGAAACCAACACCATCCCAATACTCCATGGACAGACACCGACACCATCCCAATACCCCATGGACACACACCGACGCCATCCCAATATCCCATGACAAACAACACATCCCAATGCCCAAAGGACAGACACCAACACATCCCAATACTCCATGGACAGACACCAACACCATCCCAATACCCCATGGACAACACCAACAACCATCCCAATATCCCATGGACAGACACCAACACACATCCCAATACCCCATGGACAGACACCAACACCATCCCAATACCCAATGGACAGACACCAACACCATCCCAATACCCAATGGACAGCCGCCGACACCATCCCAATGCCCCATGGACAGACACCGACTCCATCCCAATACCCATGGACAGACACCAACACCATCCCAATATCCCATCGACAGACACCACAAATCCCAATACCATGGACAACCAACAACACCCAATACCCCATGGACAGACACCAACAACATCCCAATACCCCATGGACAGACACCAACACCATCCAATACCCAATGGACAGACTCCAACACCATCCCAATACCCCATGGACAGCCGCCGACACCATCCCAATGCCCATGGACAGACACCGACTCCATCCCAATACCCCATGGACAGACGCCAACATCATTCCAATACCCCATGGACAGGCACCGACACTGTCCCAATACTCCATGCCAAATTTTAGGCCCATTGAAAAAAGTCAAATTCAGTGTAAAAAATAAATAAAATCGTTGGAGAGAAATTGCACGACATTTTACTTACCGCCCACATTATGGATAGTTATGATTAGAGCTGCTAAAATTTTTCCTACAGGTCCAAATGCTCTCTGTCCTAGTTGTTCATAGGCGCGGATACCTGCCCAGGAGAAAGCGGAACAAATCTGATGAGGGGCAATTTTTGCTCTTCTCCCCCCTATTTCTTACATCATCAACAGAAATCTGTGTTCCATTTGTAGGATTGATCGCAGAAGTGAAAAATAGCATGAGATGGGTTGCTTCAGGATAGATCGGTGGGGGGCCGACAGCTGGGACCCTGTGCTGCAAGCAGTCAGTACGGAGCAGTTTAGAATGAAGAAGCATTGCTCATGCCCAATCTTTGCTCCATTCATAGGAATGAACAGAGCAGCCCTTGTTTATGGGCACTGACACCCCGGTCTATATAGACATAACTAGGAGTTAAGATCCCCATCCTGCCAATTGGTCTCACTGGTCGGACCCCACTGATCACTTCTCCTCAGATAATACCGGATGTGAGAAGGGTTAATAGAATAAGAAGAAATTTGCTAGACAACCACAAGAAGGACAATGGTCACTCACCTACAACACCAGAACACTTGAGGAGGAGCTGGATGGAGTAAGCAGACATGATAGCGATGAGTGTCAGAAGAATCCTGCAAGAGATTAAAACATGGCCTGACACAGAGCCGGATATACCAACATCACTATAAAAAGACGAAGTAGCATCTACATAACGCACTACTCTGTATAGCAGGCGGCGTACATATTTGGGTATTATTTTGCCTCCAACTTTAAATCCATCCATCATTTGCATTACAGAGTAAAATGCTGACTAACCTCTACACTATAAATCAACACTGTAGATTTGCAATCTGCATCACCAATCATCAGCACTGGCTCTCCTGGGGATTGCATGACATTATTAAGTCATGTGGTCCCTGTGACCAATCAGCAGCAGCTTACACTTCCACTGGATTTATGTGATTTGTCCAAAAACAGGGAAAAGGAGGCAGAAGGTGATTGTCTACAGGGATCGTTCAACATACAATGTCACGCGATCCCTTGGAGAGCGAGTGCTAACACCACTGGAATGTTGCTGGCAACAGAGGTGAGTAGAGGTGTTGTTATTTTACAAGGGAGGGGGGAACATAGGGAGTCAGATGTGGTAGACCAATGGAAAATCCCTTTAACTTGAAACTGTCAGTACATCCACCCTCCTAAGATGTTTATATGGACATGCAGGTCATTGAGAGTTGAATAAAATGATACTTTGATAGCTGAAATATGATGGCTCATTCCTGAGATATCCATGGTTTTCTTAATATGTAAATGGTCTGTTAAAACCTATGGGTTGGACATAGATCTCACTGAGACTCTGCCTCCAGAGCGCATTTTTCATAAAAAGGGGCATTAACAGTGTGAGATATATCGATCAGGAGAGCCGACTGTCAGTCATTACATGTCACACTAGTAATACAACAAGCTCTGGAGGAAGATTCTCAGGGAGATCCATGTCTGGCCCATAGATTTTAACATATAAGAAAAATGTGAATTTAGCTGGAATAGTATATAATGTTTATTCACTTATATAGCACTATTACACTTTAGATACGTGAGTAACACTGTCCTCATTGGGAATCACAATCTAAACATCCTATCAGTCTTTAGAGTGTGGGAAGAAACTGCAGGAAACCCATGCAAACACAGGGAGAACATACAGACACCTTGCAGATGATGTCCTTGGTGGGATTTGAACTTAGGACCCAGGGTTACAAGGCTGCAGTGCTAACCACTGAGCCACCGTGCCGCCCAATAAGGTATCATTTTATTAATCTTTCTCTGATCTGCATGCCCATATACATGACTTAGCGGGGTTAAACCTGCCATATTGAAAATGGTACCTGATGTTATAGAGCCAGAGGAGCTGATCAGGTTGATATATATTTTTGGTGGACAAAGCTTCTGCAAAACTTGCATTTTATTCACTAAAATACCTAGTCGTTGTTTGTATGAGTCCAGTGGGCTGTCCTACTAGTGATAGTCTGTCTTCCCCTGTATGACTATGCATGCATAGGAGAGTCCAGTGGTTGGGGCCTACTAGTGATTGACAGGTGTCTCTGCATGCACAGTCATACAGGGAAGACAGTTATTAGTAGGCCCCGCCCACTGGACACCTATGCATGCAAACACCTGGAATATCAATGAATACAATACAAGTTATTCTGATTCTTCATTGAAATCTTTCTATCCTCTCGGCTTCTACTTTTCTATACCGCAATGTCCACGGATCTGACTGCATGTCCAGCGGGACAGGATTCCTTTATTTTCTCACAGACAGCATTGCTTTAGCTATTGCTTTACACTGTAGATTTTCCATCCTGATAATCCAGTGGAAACATCTGCTGCATTTGTGCCTGACGGAACACACCAAATCTGCACGTTAGACATAATACGGTATATAGCTGTACAGTATGTGGGCCTATATTAGGGGCAGGGGATCTATCTATCTGTACAGTATATGGGCCTATATTAAAGGCAGGGTATATATCTGTACAGTATATGGGCCAATATTAGGGGCAGGTTATAGGCTATACAGTATATGATAACCTATAGTAGGAGCAGGGTATATATCTGTACAGTATATGAGCCTATATTAGGGCAAGGTATATATCTGTACAGTATATGGGTCTGCATTAGGGTAGGGTATATGTCTGTACTGTATATGGGTTTATATTAGGGCAGGGTATATATCTGTACAGTGTATGAGCTATATTAGGGGCAGGGTGTATAGGGGCAGGTGTATATCTGTCAGTATATGGGCTTGTATTAGGGGAATGGTATATATCTGCACTTTATATGGGCCTATATTAGCGGCAGGGGATATATCTGTACTGTATATGGGCCTATATAAGGGGCAAGGTATTTATCTGTACTGTATATGGGCCTTATTAGGGGCAAGGTATTTATCTGTACAATATATGGGCCTGTATTAGGGCAGTGTATATATTGTCAGTATATGGGCCTATATTAGGGGCAGGTTATATAACTGTATGATATATGGGTCTGTATTAGAGCAGGGTATATATCTGTGCAGTATATGGGCCTTATTGTGGCAGGGTATATATATGTGCAGTATATGGGTCTGTATTAGAGGCAGGGTATATATCTGTACAGTATATGGGCCTGTATTAGGGGCAAGGTATATAGCTGTACAGTATATGGGCCTGTATTAGGGGCAAGGTATATAGCTGTACAGTATATGGGCCTGTATTAGGGCATGGTATATATCTGTCCAGTAGACGTCTGTGAGCACTGACTGTGGGAACGTCAGCTGCAATCTCTCTTCGAGCAGTGTACGGCCAGAATCTGTTCATGGAAAGACTTTCCCAACTGATAGGTCTGGACCGGAGCAGGAGGCACGTGTATAGTCAGTGACGCGGAGGGCATTAACTTTACACAAACGAATGATCCTGTGTTGGACATGGCAAAAGGCAGGCCCAGTATTCCGCTGCCCATGATGGCGTTGCTCAAGTTAAATACCGACATCCCGAAAGACGTCTTTCCATCAAACTGTGGATGAAACAGCAAGAGAACGAAGACTTCTTAGATTGGCCGTGATCAATATGCATGTTTTCTTCTTTTTTTTAATACTTACAGAAAACTCATACATAACTGGAATGGGGCGTTTATACATATTACGTCATTGCAGAACAGTAATCCAGTATGTGCCGAGTCACCTTGTTTACTGACCTATGGTGAATTGATGCCTCTGTGTCTATTGACACATATTATATACCCTCTTACATAAAATAAGCCATAACATCGTCGGGACAGAAAATCACCAGTGAGCACAGTATTTGCACTGTCACAAGAAGCTACCGAGATACCTAAAGCCCTCCACATTGTGAGGACCCTTCCATCAGATTGGGCTCCCAATGATCCCCAGAAATGCCAGTCCAGTTCATTACTTTCCAACTTGTATAGATACCCAACTTTCTGCTCCAACCAACCCCCTCAGGCCTCCTTCTTGGACTCTGGTAAGGATAGGGCAAGTAATGCCTCCATTCTGGCCATCAGTGGAGATCTCAATAGTAGGGCACCTGTCTAAAAATTATCCCCTATTGTGTAGTTAGTTGAAAGTTTTTGTAGATTACAATACCCCTTTAAATATTTAGTAAAATCCAATAGCAGAATATATATTTTTTGACCAAATTGAATATATTTAAGCAAAAAAAATAAAAGAATAAATAAAATGTCCCAGTGAGGATAGGGCAAGTAATGCCTCCATTGTGGCCATCAGTGGAGATCTCAATGGTAGGTCACCTGTCTAAAAATTATCCCCTATTGTGTAGTTAGTTGAAAGTTTTTGTAGATTAGAATACCCCTTTAAATATTTAGTAAAATCCAATAGCAGAATATATATTTTTTGACCAAATTGAATATATTTAAGCAAAAAAAATAAAAGAATAAATAAATAAAATGTCCCAGTGAGGATAGGGCAAGTAATGCCTCCATTCTGGCCATCAGTGGAAATCTCAATAGTAGGGCACCTGTCTAAAAATTATCCCCTATCCTATAGTTAGTTGACAGTTTTTGTAGATTGGAATACCTTTAAATTTTTAATGAAATCTAATAGCAAAAATATTATTTTTTGCCCATTTTGTATATATTTAAGTAAAAAAAAAGGATATTAATAAAATGTCCCCAAAGGAGGATGAGCACTTTAAACTTCATTCTTTCTGTAGCAATTGTGAACCATAGAGAAGACTAATTTCTCTCCTTTACTGCCTGCTGTTCGGAGAAGGTACAAGATGACACGGCAGCTTTATCGCTTTTTCTTAGTTGCCTGGAAACCAGCGGAGATGAGCTATAATAAAATGATATAAGGCGTCGTTGTCTTCTTATTGATGTCGATGGTAACGCAATGAGAAGTCTCAATAGACAGAGAAAGTGGGCAGAAAGAAATGATGATACCATTTACGAGCGCTAAACCTCTGAGGTTTCTGCACTGGAGCGTTGAGAGAAATGATATTCATCGGCTATAAAGGGTTATTTTCGTTATACAGAGTGGTTGTTTCAGCAGGACGGTCATCTCGTCTACTTTACGGACAAAGTTGAAATTTATTGCATTGAAAACTTTAGAAGATAAAGTTTGTCAAAGAAGACACAATGAGCTTGGACACCGGTGACGGTGATCTTCTTATGATTCCACAAAATGAATAAGGTTAACCTACGACTCAATGTTTGACCTTCCGGATCTCGAAGAATATTACAATGTATGCCCAGATGTGTTCATCAAACATCCAGACTTGATCAATATATCGTTCTTAGACTATTTTAGGTGACCTATGAGCAGGGCAACAGAGTCAAAGTTGGTGTCCATTTTGGTGAAGTCCGATTCAGGGAAACTGAGAAGTCGGAGTTGGAGTCGGAGGTTTTGCTTACTGAATGCAGACCAGGGCTGTGGAGTTGGGAGTCGGTGTCCATTTTGGTGGATCCAGAGTCAGATTTAAGGAAATTGAGGAGTCGGAGTTGGAGGTTTGGCTTACTGACTTGCACATAAGGGCTGTGAAGTCAAGTCCATTTATGTGAAGTCTGAGTCAGATTCAGGGAAATTGAGGAGTCGGAGTTGGAGGTTTAGCTTACCGACTCCACAGCCCTGCCTATGAGGATAAATATATCACATCCTAATTTTTTGAGAATGTAAAAGACGGAGATGTCACTTCGTGTCTGAATTCACCTGATGTTAATGAACTGTTTGGCTTACCGACTGCACACCAGGGCTGTGGAGTTGGAGTCTGGTATTCATTTTAGTGGAGTCAGATTCTGGGAAATTGAAGAGTGAGAGTTGGAGGTTTGGCTTACCGTCTGCACACCAGGCCTGTGGAGTCGGAGTCTGGTGTCCATTTGGGTGGAGTCAGAGTTAAATTTAAGGAAATTGAGGAGTCGTAGTTGGAGATTTGGCTTACCGTCTGCACACCAGGCCTGTGGAGACGGAGTCTGGTGTCCATTTGGGTGGAGTCAGAGTTAAATTTAAGGAAATTGAGGAGTCGTAGTTGGAGATTTGGCTTACTGACTGCACATTAGGGCTGTGAATTCGGTGTCCATTTAGGTGGAATTGGAGTCTGAGTCGGATTCAGGAAAATTGAGAGGTCAAAGTTGGAGTCAGAGGCTTGGCTTATTGACTGCACCCCATGGCTGTGGAATCGGAGTCATGGAGTCAGTCTGTGTCCATTTTGAGTCTGAGTCGAATTCAGGGAAATTGAGGAGTCGGAGTTGGAGGTTTAGCTTTCCGACTCCACAGCCCTGCCTATGAGGATACATATATCATGTCCTAATTTTTTGAGAATGTAAAAGACGGAGATGTCACTTCATGTCTGAATTCACCAAACCGTCTGCACATCCCTACAAAACCATGGATTGGACTTGGGTTGTTTTTTGATATGCAAGGTAATTGTAAAAAGAGAGTAATGGAAATGTCAACTAATGCTTTTTTAGACCGTCCATATACATAAAATCCTTGTACCCAATTGTTTACAGATTAGTTATGATTGGTTCATATGGCTACACATACAGAGGACAACTTGTCTATGCTTTTCTAACAACAAAACTAGATGCTGACATTTGGTCTTGTTAAGGGAGATCGGTACTTACATCAGTAAACTGGGTTTTCTGACTTGATACATGTTGCAGGAACCCCTCCTGCTCCTGGCTGGCTGCTTCCTCCGCCTCATATCTGCAGTAAAATATACAATTGTGACTGATCATGTGGAGGACACATGGATCCTACAGTGATTTGCATGCATGTTATCTTTCCACAAGATACAGACGATTGCTTATCACTGTACAGGGTGAGCTACAAGTCTGGCAAAACCCAAAAATGTGTGACCAAACATGGCACCTCTGATGATGGTAGATAATAGTTGCAGGTAGTGGTCTGAACTTGATCATGATGACCTCTATCTGACATGAACTTCTTTTAGACATTTGCCCAATGTCTCTTAAAAGAAACAGTTTATACTTTTTTTTTTTCACCCAAGAAATCTCTCCAAAGTCTTCTTACCCCTCCTCCAGCGTCAGTCTGTCGGTGTTGAGGCTTTCAGACACACTCCCGTTCAACATATGAGACTCTTCACCGTCCCCCAAGTTTTCCATTTCCATAATGAGGACTTGACACCTTTATTACCGTAATTTACTGGTTACCAGATGATAATTGAGGAGATGGTATGGAGCAGTGATCCTACAGGGGTGACAAGGAATCATTAATGAGTAGACATTAAGTGTTTCATTGCATCTTTATTTTTTATAAAAGGTTAAAATAGAGGATTACTCATGACCATGCATGGGGAAACTCAGAAACATCAATTTACCACGTGCTAAAATTTGTTTCCAAGAGCCATCAGGAGTACACCCACCCCAGAAAGAAGGAAGCCGGGAGGTAGAGGAGCAGGTGCGCTCCTGAAGAAAGAAGAGAAACAACCCATCTTCTAGTGCAAGTGTGGGGAACTCCAGTCCTTAAGGGTTGCAAACAGTGCAGGTTTTCAGGATTTCCTTCGTATTGCATAGGTCATAATACAATCACCTTCACTGATTGTGATTCCAACGGCTGTGGAATGCTAAGCAGGGGCGGACCTACCGTGGTGCACCAGGGCCCCGACCGGCTAGGGGGCCCCTCAAGCCTGCAGGGGGGGCCCCCAGCCGACCCCCGTAACCCGATGCCAGAGGAGAGGAGGGTCAGGCAAGGGAAGCAGGAAGCTTCCTGCCTCCCTTGCCTGATCCTGCCCTTCCTCTCCTCTGCCCTTCTGCCGCCCCGGCTCCCAGGAATGCATGATGCACTCAGCGCGGCTCATCAGGTAGGGGAGCCGCATCACTAATAACCGCACCTCGCCGACGGCCGCCAGCACCCCCGCTCCTCACCGACGGTCGCCAGCACCCCCCCGCTCCTCACCATGGCTGCACCCTCTGGGCTCAAGGTCCGCCACTGATGCTAAGGAAATCCTGCACTGTTTTTGGCCCATGAAGACTGGAGTTCCCCGCCCCTGATGTAGTCAATAAACTTAAATTTACTAATCCTTTTACGCCAATTTGCGGCATGAGGCCAAAAGTTCCAAACGATGGTGTCTCTACTTTGGCACAAAAATTAGCAATTTTTCAAGGCATCTGTTACTTTGTAAAAGTATTGAGAAAAGTAGTAGGCCCGACTTCTTTTTGATAACTTTATTCATACTAAACCAAAAAAATGACACAAGTCTGCAAAAGAAAATCATGCAAGGGGTATTATAAACTTTGTGCTGAATCCCCGTAAGAGGCGTGTACCGTTAAATTAGGAGTAATTCACTCCAATTATATTTTTCCTTCTGCATTGCATGTGAAATGCCAGCGAAGCCTCCAGCGAGGGCTGTTACCCTCCATGTTCTTCTTGCCAGTATTGTGCTGGTGTCGGGAGGACGAAGTTACTGTATACGGTTACACTTCTAAAAATAAACCCTTCCATCAATGTGGAGACTTTTTTAACCAGAAGTTAAACAACATGAGGCCAAAAACAGATACAGTTCCCTGAATTGCTGCCCTTCATGTAGTGTACATAATGTATTACTGTACAGTAGTTTGTTTTTTACACACAGAACATTTCTCTCTATAACGGGTGGACAATTAATTTTACCAGGGACTCACATGAGAGACTGTGACTGGTGTGAAGGCTGAACCAACAGGCGGAAATAATTCTACTTAGTGTTAATATTTCAACATTTTACTATTTTATATTCAATGTTTGAGCAAAATTAAGTATGCTGACAACCCCTATGTACCGTATTTCCTACACACTGGCATTCTATATACAGTATCAGCCCCACATAGCTCCTCTATATACAGTATGAGCTCCCACACAATCCTCCGATATTCGGTATCAGCCCCCCACATAATTCCCCTACATACAGCATGAAGCTTCATATAGGGCTCTCTGTATAGTGTGAGCCTCTATATAGCCCCCTATAGTGTGAGACAATATATACAGGATGATCCCCTACAATAGTGTGAGACCTACATAACCACCTATATACAGTATGAGTCCCCATATTGACCCCTATATACTCCTATTTACAGTATGAACCCCCACATAGCCTCCTATATACAGTATGAGCCCCCACATGGACTCATATATACAGTATGATCCCCCACATGGACTCCTATATACAGTATGAGCCCCCACATAGCACCCTATATACAGTATGATCCCCCAGTCTCCTCTATATACAGTATGATCACCCACATACTCCTATATAGAGTATAATACCCCACATAGCCTCCTATATACAGTATGATCCCCCACATAGTCTCCTGTATTCAGTATGATCACCCACATACTCCTATATAGAGTATAATACCCGACATAGCCTCCTATATACAGTATGATCACCCACACAGCCTCCTATATTCAGTAGGGGCTCCCACATAGCCTCTATATACACATGAGCCCACACATAGCCTACTATACACAATAGGAAATAAATACATAATACATAAGGTTCAAAATCAACATCTTATTATCGGCATATATATATAGTTAGCCTCAAATTTTCTAACAGAATATGTAGGGAGACCTATATAGATATCTCTGAAACCATATTCTGTTAGAAAATTTGAGGCTAACCCCTTTAAAGAGATATATGCTTCACATGTGGTTCTCGGTTTATTAAGAAGGATCTCCTCTGTGGTCACTGTACCAAACCTTGTGTCTTTTTGATCATAGTTCAGAGCTTTTTATTAAGCTGGGTTCCCTTTGTGTTTTATGTGAGCACCAGATGTATCGTCCCCGATTTGTATTCTTGTAATCTATGTATTTGTTTGTAAAGAATTTTATGATGTCTAAATAAATTTTGATACGTTTTTGCACTAAAAAAACCCAACTGGGTATCTGTCGTATGCAGGAATTCCAGTGAAAATGTTTTCTGCAAAGTTAATATTTCTGCCATTGATCCTGATAGATTAATGCGGCTCAGATGTCTACCTATGTAGTGCGCAGGTGATAAATCCATCTTGCTGCAATTTCCCCTTTATTATTATGTTCTCGTTCATCAGAGGAGCTCACATTTGCGCACCTTACCTTTGCTATGAGTTTGCACGTCTTTTCATGGCTATGGTGAGCTGAATCTTTTTTTTTTTGTTTTTGTATATAGCAGGCTATGTCAGAGCTCATACTGTATATAAGAGGCTATGTGGGGCTCACATTGTATATAGGAGGCTATGTGGGAATTACACTGTATACAGGAGATTATGTGAGGGCTCATAGAGTATATAGGAGGCTATGTGAGGGCTCATATTGTATAAAAGTGGCTATGTGGTGCTCATACTGTATATAGGGAGGCTATGTGAGGCTCATACTCCTAAACAGGGTGCTATTTGAGGCTCATACTGTATATAGGAGGCTATGTGGGCTCACATTGTATATAGGAGGCTATGTGGGGACTTACACTGTATACAGGAGATTATGTGAGGGCTCATAGAGTATATAGGAGGCTATGTGAGGGCTCATATTGTATAAAAGTGGCTATGTGGTGCTCATACTGTATATAGGGAGGCTATGTGAGGCTCATACTCCTAAACAGGGTGCTATTTGAGGGCTCATACTGTATATAGGAGGCTATTTGAGGGCTCATACTGTATATAGGAGGCCATGTGAGAGCTCATAGTGTATATAGGTGCTATGTGAAGGCTTATAATGTATGAAGGTGGCTATGTGGTGCTCATACTGTATATTGCGAGGTTATGTGAAGCTCTTACTCTAAATAGGGTACTATTTGAGGGCTCATACTGTTTGTAGCAGGCTATGTGGGAGCTCATACTGTAAATAGGGGGCTTTTCTAAATTTGCTATGTGGATAAATACATGTTTTGTTCTCTGCTATCAGCTTTTTCAGTTTGAAGAGTGGCTTACAAGTGTTCCTCCATAGGAATTCTCAGAAAATATCTGCCCCCATGTTGACTGCTGTATGCCACATATCTCCCTGTATACATTCTGGATTTTTTCACCGAAGCTCCAGCACTTTTATAAATGTAAAATTACAGGTTTAGTCGCCCCTTTAAGACCAATGTTCCAAAAGTAGAAAGCAAAATCTTCCATGGCCATGAGATATAAGCGGTGGAGTGGGGCGTCTTCTAGACAGAGGGAGGGACGAGAAGCCCTGTGTCTTTTAATAGCCGTTCCCGAGATGCCGTTGACCAGCAATTACCCTGTCGTTCAATGGAGGCATTTATAAAACACGGCGGCTGAATCTGCGAATATAGACGTTCTTGTGCATTCATGGAAAGTCCTTGAGTCGTCTTCTTCTCTCCAAAACTTGGATTCAGTCATCCCTTATATTAACCTTTCTTTGATTGGTAAACGGGCCAGTTATAGGGTTTATACAAGATTAGCCTTTATGTATAGGATAGAGGGGTGCGACCAATAGAACCCCAATAGTCCTGACAATGGGGCTCGGGGAGTCCTGTCAGATTTCGTGTATGAACTGCCCCCTATTCTTTTATTTTTTGCGATGTACATTATATTTGGTATCATGTCATTTGTATTTATTTTTTACTCCGTTCACATATCCTACTAAATAATGAATTATTAATTATTGTGTAATGATAGAGCTGTTACCTGTGGCGTATGGCCAGATGGTGAAGGGCTGATGGTTCGTTACAGTGTTCTACAGCAGACGGTGAATTTTTCCATCCTACCCTGCAAGATACAAAATATAAAGTCAGCATATCGTATCCACTTGTGAAATCCCCCACACTAACCATGAATGTCACACACATATGACACTGAGCATCACCTGCAGAACCGCCGCTCTGTATCCCGGTATTAGGGCACATGACGCTTTGTATCACCGGTGTTAGGGCGCAGGCAGCATTGTGTCCCCAGTATTAGCACGCAGATTGCTTTGTGTTCCCGGTATTAGGGCACATGCCGCTCTGTATCCCAGTATTAGGGCACAGGCCGCTCTGTATCCCCGGTATTAGGGTGCAGGATGCTCTGTATCCCGTATCCCGGTATTAGGTCACAGGCTGCTCTATATTCCCGGTATTACGGCTCAGACCCTCTGTATCCCCGGCATTAGGGTGCAGGATGTTCTGTATCCACGGTATTGGGGCACAGGCCACTCTGTATCCTGGTATAAGGCACAGGCTGCTCTGTATCCCCGGTATAAGGGCACAGGCTGCTCTGTATCCCTGGTATTAGGACACAGGCTGCTCTGTATCCTGGTATTAGGGCACAGGCTGCTCTGTATCCTGGTATCAGGCACAGGCTGCTCTGTATCCTGGTATTAGGGCACAGGCTGCTCTGTATCCCCGGTATATAGGGCACAGGCTGCTCTGTATCCCCCGGTATAAGGGCACAAGCCTCTGTATCCCTGGTATTAGGACACAGGCTGCTCTGTATCCTGGTATTAGGGCACAGGCTGCTCTGTATCCTGGTATCAGGGCACAGGCTGCTCTGTATCCGGTATCAAAGGGGACAGGCTGCTCTGTATCCCTGGTATTAGGACATATGCTGCTTGTATCCGGTATTAGGGTCAGGATGCTCTGTATCCCGGTATTAGGGCACAGGCTGCTCTGTATCCCGGTATTAGGCACAGGATGCTCTGTATCCCGGCATTAGGGCACAGGATGCTCTGTATCTCCGGTATTAGGGCACAGGCCACTCTGTATCCCGGTATAAGGGCACAGGTTGCTCTGTATCCCCAGTATTAAGGCACTGGTTGCCTTGTATCTTGGTATTAGGGCACAGGCTGCTCTGTATCCCTGGTATTAGGGCACATGCCATTCTGTATCTCGGTATTAGGGTGCAGTATGCCCTGTATCCCCAGTATTAGGGCACAGGCTGCTCTGTATCCCTGGTATTAGGGCACAATCCGCTCTGTATCCCGGTATTAGGGCACAGGCTGCTCTGTGTCCCGATATTAGGGCACAGGCCACTCTATTGTCGGCTATTATGGGCACAGGCTGCTCTGTATCCATCGGTATTAGGGCACAGACTGCTCTGTATCCCGGTAATTCCCGATAGGGTGCAGGCTGCTCAATGTCCCTGTATTAGGACACAGGCAGCTCTGTTTCCCTGCTATTAGCGCCCAGATTGCTTTGTGTCCCCAGTATTGGGCACAGGCTGCTCTGTATCCTGGTATTAGGCCGCAGGCTGCTCTATATCCTTGTATTAGGACACAAGCGCTCTGTATCCCTGCTATTAGCCTGCAGATGCAGTGTCCCAGTATATGGACAGGCTGCTCTGTATCCCTGAGTATTATGGGCAAAGGACCTGCTCTGTATCCCTGGTATTAGGGCAAAGACCGCTCTGTATCCACGGTATTAGGGTGCAGGCTGCTCTGTGACCCATGTATTAGGGCAGGCTTCTCTGTATCCCGGTATTAGGGCACAGGATGCTCTATATCTCCCAGTATTATGGTTCATGCCCCTCTGCATCCCTGGTATTAGGACACAGGCTGCTCTGTATCCCGGTATTAGAGAACAAGCTACCGTACTCTGTATCCCCAGTATTAAGGCACTGGTTGCTCTGTATCCCGGTATTAGGGCACAGGCTGCTCTGTATCCACGGTATTAGGGCACAGGCCATTCTGTATCCCGGTATTAGGGTGCAGGATGCGCTGTATTTTTTTTTAAAATCAGATATACATTATTTTGATCAATAAAAATGTAACAAGATATCAAATCAGTAATAATCATTATTATCACAACAATATCTCCACCCCTTTCCCCCCCCCCCTTCCCCTCTGCCCAGACAGCATGTTCCCCTATACCTGACACAATACAGTAATTAACATTACATATATTCAAAGAGTTCTTTTCCTGAAATGGAAGAGTATCTAGCAATGGAAAATACTAAAATACAGTAAAATAACCGAATATACAGAGGTTTGTCAGTCCATATCTGTCAAAATTAACCTCACATCTAACCAGCCAACATCTAACCAGCCAACTCATCCATAGTTCAACCAGTAACAAAAAAAGAGGGGGGAGGACAAGAGGCACAATAGTGCCCTTATCACTAGACACTAGCTTGTGTTGAGGTGGGAAAAAGTGAACCACTCACCTATTCCAGTTGTGAGACCCACAACTGGTTTGTAGACCTGTTAGGATAAATATCCTGATGGCTGCTGCTGGACTTCCACCGGTCTCACACACGTGAAGACGAAACCAGGAGCTTAGGGAAGAGAGGTGTACCACAGTCCGCGCTGCCAGGATCACTCACATCAAGAGAAAACGAGTAGACGATGTCCAGTTCAATCCTTCTTTATTCACCTACGCGTTTCAGTGCCATCCTGATCCTGATGAAGGTGCCAGGATGGCACTGAAACGCGTAGGAGAATAAAGAAGGATTGAACTGGACATCGTCTACTCGTTTTCTTTGATGTGAGTGACCCTGGCAGCGCGGACTGTGGTACACCTCTCTTCCCTAAGCTTATAGTTCAACCAGTGGGGTTCCATAATTTATCATACATTTTTGAGTTTTCTCTTTTGTCATATATACGGTACCTTCTCCAATCGAATAATATATTCCACTTGCCTAATGTAATCTCCTCTAGAAGGTGGCCAGGATGTGCTGTATCCCCAGTATTAGGGTACAGGCCGCTCTGTATCCCCGGTATTAGGGCACAGGCTGCTCTGTATCCCAGTATTAAGGTGCAGGCCGCTTTGTAACCCAGGTATTAGGGCACAGACTGCCCTGTATCTCGGGTATTAGGGCACAGGCTGCTCTGTATCCCTGGTATTAGGGCGCAGGCTGCCCTGTATTCCCGGTATTAGGGCACAAGCCGCTTTTTAACCCCGGTATTAGGGCACAGGCTGCTCTGTATCCCGGTATTAGGGCACAGGCCGCTCTGTATCCCTGGTATTTGAGCACAGGCCACTGTGTTTCCCCAGTATTAGGGCACAGGCCGCTCTGTAACCCTGGTATTAGGGAACAGGCTGCCCTGTATCTCCGGTATAAGGGCGCAGTCTCCACTGTATTCCCGGTATAAGGGCACAGGCTGCTCTGTATCTTGGTATTAGGGCACAGGCTCCTCTGTATTCCCGGTATAAGGGCACAGTCTGCTCTGTATCCTGGTATTAGGGCACAGGCCGCTTTGCAACCCAGGTATTAGGGCGCAGGCTGCTCTGTATCTCGAGTATTAGGGCACAGGCTTCTCTGTATCCTGATTAGGGCGCAGGCTGCTCTGTATCCCCAGTATTAGGGCAAAGACTGCTCTGTATCCTGGTATTAGGGCACAGGCCGCTCTGTATCCCCGGTATTAGGACACATGCTGTTCTGTATACTGGTATTAGAGCGCAGGCAGCTCTGTATCCTTTTATTAGGACACAGGCCGCTTTGCATCTCCGGTATTAGGGCACAGGCTGCTTTCTATCCCCCGGTATTAGGGCACAGGCTACTCTGTATCCCCGATATTTGGGTACAGGATGCTCTGTATCCCCGGTATTAGGGCACAGGCTGCTCTGTAACTTGGGTATTAGGGCACAGGCTGCTCTGTATTTCAGGTATTAGGGCGCAGGCTGCTCTGTTTCCCCAGTATTAGAGCACAGGCCGCTTTGTATCCCCGGTATTAGGACACATGCTGTTCTGTAAACTGGTATTAGGGCGCAGGCTGCTCTGTATCCCGGTATTAGGACACAGGCCGCTTTGCATCTTTGGTATTAGGGCACAGCCTGCTCTGTATCTCGGGTATTAGGCACAGGCTGCTCTGTATCCCCAGTATTAGGATGCTCTGTATCCCGATATTAGGGCACAGGCTGCTCTGTATCTCGGGTATTAGGGCACAGGTCGCTCTGTATCCCAATAATAGGATGCAGGCTGCTCTGTATCCCCGATATTAGGGCACAGGTCGCTCTGTATCCCAATAATAGGGTGCAGGCTGCTCTGTATCCCCGATATTAGGGCACAGGTCGCTCTGTATCCCAATAATAGGGTGCAGGCTGCTCTGTATCCCCGATATTAGGGCACAGGCCACTATGTATCCCTGGCATTAGGCCACAGGCTGCTCTGTATCCCTGGTATTAGGGCACAGGCTGCTCTGTATCCCCGGTATTAGGGCACAGGCTGCTCTGTATCCCTGGTGTTAGGGCACAGGTCGCTTTGTAGCTCGGGTATTAGGGTGCAGGCCGCCCTGTATTTGCTCTGTATCCCAATAATAGGGTACAGGCTGCTCTGTATCCCCGATATTAGGGCACAGGCCACTATGTATCCCTGGTATTAGGCCACAGGCTGCTCTGTATCCCTGGTATTAGGGCACAGGCTGCTCTGTATCCACGGTATTAGGGCACAGGCTGCTCTGTATCCCCGGTATTAGGGCACAGGCTGCTCTGTATCCCTGGTGTTAGGGCACAGGTCGCTTTGTACCTCGGGTATTAGGGTGCAGGCTTCTCTGTATCCCTGGTATTAGGGCGCAGGCTGCTCTGTATCCCCGGTATTAGGGTGCAGGCTGATCTGTATCCCCGGTATTAGGGCGCAGGCTGCTTTGTATACCCAGCATTAGGGCACAGGCCGCTCTGTAACCCTGGTATTAGGGCACAGGCCGCTTTGTAACCACGGTATTAGGGCACAGGCTGCTCTGTATCCCGGTATTAGGGCGCAGGCTCCTCTGTATTCCCGGTATAAGGGCACAGGCTGCTCTGTATCTTGGGTATTAGGGCACAGGCCACTCTGTATCTCGGGTATTAGTGCACAGGCTGCTCTCTATCTCGGGTATTAGGGCACAGGCCGCTCTGTATCCCCGGTATTAGGGCTCAGGCTGCTCTGCATCCCCGGTATTAGGGCTCAGGCTGCTCTGTATCCCCAGTATTGGGGCAAAGGCTGCTTTGTATCTTTGGTATTAGCACAGGCTGCTCTGTATCCCCGGTATTAGGGCAAAGGCTGCTCTGTATCCCCGGTATTAGGGCGCAGGCTGCTCTGTATCCCCAGTATTAGAGCACAGGCCGCTTTGTATCCCCGGTATTAGGACACATGCTGTTCTGTAAACTGGTATTAGGGCGCAGGCTGCTCTGTATCCCGGTATTAGGACACAGGCCGCTTTGCATCTTTGGTATTAGGGCACAGGCTGCTCTGTATCCCCAGTATTAGGATGCTCTGTATCCCGATATTAGGGCACAGGCTGCTCTGTATCTCGGGTATTAGGGCACAGGTCGCTCTGTATCCCAATAATAGGGCACAGGCCACTATGTATCCCTGGTATTAGGCCACAGGCTGCTCTGTATCCTTAGTATTAGGGCACAGGCTGCTCTGTATCCCCGGTATTAGGGCACAGGCTGTTCTGCATCCCCGGTATTAGGGCTCAGGCTGCTCTGTATCCCCAGTATTGGGGCAAAGGCTGCTTTGTATCTTGGTATTAGCACAGGCGCTCTGTATCCCCGGTATTAGGGCAAAGGCTGCTCTGTATCCCCGTATTAGGGCGCAGGCTGCTCTGTATCCCCAGTATTAGAGCACAGGCCGCTTTGTATCCCCGTATTAGGACACAATGCTGTTCTGTAACTGGTATTAGGGCGCAGGCTGCTCTGTATCCCGGTATTAGGACACAGGCCGCTTTGCATCTTTGTGTATTAGGGCACAGGCTGCTTGTATCCCCAGGTATTAGGATGCTCTGTATCCCGATATTAGGGCACAGGCTGCTCTGTATCTCGGGTATTAGGGCACAGGTCGCTCTGTATCCCAATAATAGGGCACAGGCCACTATGTATCCCTGGTATTAGGCACAGGCTGCTCTGTATCCTTAGTATTAGGGCACAGGCTGCTCTGTATCCCCGGTATTAGAGCACAGGCTGTTCTGTATGCCTGGTGTTAGGGCACAGGTCGCTTTGTAGCTCGGGTATTAGGGTGTAGACCGCCCTGTATTCCAGCATTAGGGTGCAGGCTTCTCTGTATCCCTGGTATTAGGACGCAGGCTGCTCTATATCCCCGGTATTAGGGTGCAGGCTGATCTGTATCCCCGGTATTAGGGTGCAGGCTGATCTGTATCCCCGGTATTAGGGTGCAGGCTGATCTGTATCCCACTATTAGGGCACAGGCAACTTTGTAACCCCGGTATTAGGGCACAGGCCGCTTTGTAACCCTGGTAGTAGGGTGCAGGCTGCTCTGTATCCCTGGTATTAGAGCACAGGCCACTGTATTTCCCCAGTATTAGGGCACAGGTCGCTCTGTAACCCTGCTATTAGGGAACAGGCTGCCCTGTATCCCCGGTATAAGGGCACAGGCCGCTTTGTATCCCCGGTATTAGGGCGCAGGCGCCTCTATTTTCCCGTATAAGGGCACAGGCTGCTCTGTATCTTGGGTATTAGTGCACAGGCCACTCTGTATCTCGGGTATTAGTGCACAGGTTGCTCTGTATCCCCAGTATTAGGGCACAGTCTGCTCTGTGTCTCGGGTATTAGGGCACAGGCTTCTCTGTATCCCAGTATTAGGGTGCAGGCTACTCTGTATCTTTGGTATTATAGCACAGGCCGCTCTGTATCCCCGGTATTAGGGCGCAGGCTGCTCTGTATCCCGGTATTAGGGTGCTGGCCGCTCTGTATCCCCGGTATTAGGGCACAGGCCACTGTGTTTCCCGGTATTAGGGCAAAGGCTGCTCTGTATCCCCAGTATTAGGGCACAGGCTGCTTTGTATCTCCGGTATTAGGGCACAGGGCGCTCTGTATCCCGGTATTAGGGCACAGGCTGCTTTGTATCTCCGGTATTAGGGCGCAGGCTGCTCTGTATCCGTGGTATTAGGGCACAGGGCACTCTGTATCCCGGTATTAGGGCGCAGGCTGCTCTGTATCCCGGTATTAGGGCACAGGCTGCCTTGTATCCCCGGTATTGGGGCGCAAGCTACTCTGTATCCCGGTATTAGGGCACTGCCACTCTGTATCCCCGGTATTAGAGCACAGGGCACTGTCTTTCCCGGTATTAGGGCACAGGGCACTGTCTTTCCCGGTATTAGGGCACAGGCTGCCCTGTATCCCCGGTATCAGGCACAGGCTGTGTTGTATCCCCGGTATTAGGGCACAGGCCACTCTGTATCTCGGTATTAGGGCATGAGCTCCTCTGTATTCCCTGTATAAGGGCACAGGCTGCTTGTAACCCAGGTATTAGGGCACAGCTGCTCTGTATCCCTGGTATTAGGGCACAGGCTGCTCTGTATCCCTGGTATTAGGGCACAGGCTGCTCTGTATCCCTGGTATTAGGGCAAAGGCTTCTCTGTATCCTGGTATTAGGGCACAAGCTGCTCGGTATCCCTGGTATTAGGGCACTGGCCGCTTTGTATCTCGGGTATTAGGGCACAGGTCGCTTTGTATATTGGGTATTATGGTGCAGGCTGTGTGTATCCCTGGTATTAGGGCGCAGGCTGCTCTGTTTCCCCGGTATTAGGGCACAGGCTACTCTGTATCCCTGGTATTAGGGCACAGGCTGATCTGTATTCTGGTATTAGGGCACAAGCTGCTCTGTATCCCTGGTATTAGGGCACAGGCTGCTCTGTATCCTGGTATTAGGGCACAGGCTGCTCTGTATCCTGGTATTAGGGCACAGGCTGCTCTGTATCCCTGGTATTAGGGCACTGGCCGCTTTGTATCTCGGGTATTAGGGCACAGGCCGCTCTATATCCCTGGTATTAGGGCACAGGTCGCTTTGTATCTCGGGTATTATGGCGCAGGCTGCTCTGTATCCCTAGTATTAGGGCACAGTCGCTTTGTATCTCGGGTATTATGGCGCAGGCTGCTCTGTATCCCTAGCATTAGGGCACAGGTCGCTTTGTATCTCGGGTATTATAGCGCAGGCTTCTCTGTATGGGCACAGGACTTTTTTTCCCACGCATTTTTTTAGGGTAATCCACACCGCACATTACAGCACCAGCCAAGTGAAGGATTCTTCTGAAATCTCTGCACATGCCTATTTCTTTTTTCTTTGTAGATTGAACCTTTCAAATAATTTTTTTCACATCAGCGTCTTGTGACTTCTCTGCGTTTATTTACACATGCAAATGAATTAATAAGGAAATACAACAAAATGCTGTTATTTTACACAATGTTTTCCTGCCAGCACTCTTCAAATAATCATGTGCACATTGCCTTACGTCTGACGTTATCTATCCTTCAGTTATGATCCATCTCATAGGAGTCAGGGGTTTTGCTTCTATCCCTTGGGGTGAATTACTGCTCTGCCATGTTGGTTATAATCACTGGTCTATAAAAATATATAAAAGTGAACAAATTGACACCTCTGTGATTGGATTGCCTGGATCTGTTTACTTTGGGGATCCAAATTCAAGTTAAAAATAGCAATTTGTCAGTTTTGAAGGAGTAAAACCACAGAAGGGTGGATCATCATAAAAAGAAAAAAAAAAGTAATATCCAGATGACATCAAACTGAGCACTGAATACAACATATGTCCTAATGCTCACGTCCCATTGATTCAGTGAGAACGGTGTAATGCCTAATTGTTCCTGTGGTGGTGCTGCAGAGTCCCTTCTTAGAAAGTGATTATGGAGAGTAGAGACCCCCTTTATAATACACCTATACTTTCCATACTGGATGAATTTTATTTAGTTCCGATGCAAAACGTCTTGACTTTAGTCTAATAAAAATAAACAGGACCTGGTTCAACTTTATCTGCAACGTGGCAATATATCCTGATACTTCTAACTACTGCTCTCATCATGTACATTGACCCCTTCCACTGATTGTACAGCGCCGTGCCATATGTTGGCATCATATAAACAGATTATATCATTCTTATTTATGATCAAGTTCTTAAAAGAAAAAAAAAACTTGAAAAAGTTTCTAAAAGTTTAAATGAAAAGAAAAATGAAGCTTTATGTGGCACAGGAAACAATGTAACGAATGTTGGCTGTATGTTTCCAGTCGCCCTTAGGAGGGGGCTCTTTTGTTCTTCTCGTTAGGGAGACGTAGCTTTATGCCGCGGGGTCCAGGAGCAGCGGGCGGCGTGAGATCTGGGTGGAAGCCTCTAATCCTGAGATACAAGAACAGAATTTTCGCGCTGCTTGGCTTCAATTTACTCCCATTTCCTTATTTTTCCACGTTTTTAGGCAGAGAAAGTGAACAAGGACAATCCCCTGCCGTACAGGAGGAAAGGGAGGGGGGACTCTGGGGCTGGAAGAGTTAACATAAATGCACTGAAGAAGGAGGGGGGGCGATTGCCGCCAGATGTGAAGTATTTCTACGGAAAATGGAATCTTCACTTCTTTTTTGCAACATAATAAAGAAGTCCAGTACATTTCCAGCTGCTGCGGAACCAATTCTGCAGAACCTCTGGTCTCATCTTAACGTGTTCTCTGCGGTTTTACATAGGACTGACTGCACAAAGATCTGGAAATTTGTACTCTAGGCCTGTCCTGATAGGGGTTGTAGTTCTACTTAAGGAAGTAATGAAAAGAATGGGGTGGAAGGCAGTAAAGGTAAGAAATGTTTCCTCTCAGATGACACGTGTTCTTTCTCCACCATGAATTATATCAATTATTTTAGTTGCAGCACACCACCCTTCAGGAATACATCCCTATATTAAAGTAACGACCCCAGTTAATGAGTAGAGCCCCCCCCCACATCCCCCTCCTCCATGACTAATGGGAGGGGCCCTTGCACTTGAAGTTGGCTGGTTGCTAGAAGAAAGATCATGTGTCGTCTGATGCAAGAAAAGCATGGGATTGCATCAAGGCTGCCTGCAAGTCCCAGATTCTGAGTTTAAGAGTCCCCCCTGCTCCGCCTCAGTCACACCCCACCTCAACCCAGCACTCACCCAACACATCTCAGGGAAGGGGTGCTCCACTCTTGGGGGGATTTATAGTTGCAGCTGGAATTCACAGGACGGAGGAGCAATGCTGTCACCCTGTACACATACATACACACAGGCAGAAAGGCCCACCCTGGCCAATCCCAATCCAGTGACACATACGTGCCCGCCCCCTTTGCTGCCTATAAGGTCTCCTGCTCTTATGAGCAATTTGGTAGAGTTGGGTGGGTGGTGGCCCCCAGAGAAGAGAGGCCGCACTGTTCTCCTTTAAGAACTCACATACACAGCGTCCACTCACAACCGTATCCCTGTAATTATAAAGACAGCTACTCATACCTGTCGAGAAAAAAAAGTCTTAAAGGAGGCGCCGCTTTGCCTTATTAACCCCCCAGTAGAACATAGATTCGTAATTACTTTCTTACAATTGTATTAGCTCAAAAGCAAAAAAAAAGCCCAGGTCCCAGTATTGTAGAACTACAAGTCTCAGCTACATCCTTATAATGTTTTGAGCACCTGGATCTAAAACACTGGGAAAATTACACAGCATAAAACCCACAAATTCACATGTAATTGTGGAAATGACGTGGATTTTGTCGCACATTTCACCCTTCGGTTTTACAGATGGATTGAAAATGAAGTGACGTAATCCAGAACATTGAATATTTCCTATGCAGATTTCCAACATTTTAAGCTGATAAGATCTCACGTTACACCAGTGATTTTGATGCTACTGTAATAATACACAGTGGATTTTCACCATAAAAAATAAATCTCAATCATTTTGCTAGTCCTTTAATATAATGCATTTTTATTTTTTTCTGTGTAAAAATTAAAATAATATATAAACCTAGTTTGGTAATGCTGACTATTTGAACAAATCATTAGGGTACCGTTACACGGTGCCACCTGCCGGCGATGTCGGCGGGAATCACAAGAGCGCGCATCCCCGCCGACATCGCCGGTGAGCTGTCACACGTAGCAACTCACCAGCGAACTCGCCGGCAAGTAGCGGCGGCAACCGCTTGCTGGGTTGCCCGCAACCCACCGACCGGTAACCCGCAATGTTAAACATTGCGGGTCGCCGCGTTACACAGGGTGATCAGGCATGATCGCCCTGTTCAGATCACCAGGTTTCTCAACACTGCTGTGAAACCTGGCGATCATTATGAGGCGATTTTTTGCCATAGAATCGCCCTGTTACACTTGGCGACTCGCCGGCGATGGTGCCGCGATTAGGCCACGCCCCTGCATCGCCGCACAATCGCCGGCGAGGTGGCACCGTGTAACGGGCCCCTTAGAAGATACAATCCACCAGTAACTTGAAGCTCATGGGCCCTGATGTGAAAGCTCCAATGGGGCCCCCAATTCCAAATCTATAATAGAATTAGTTATTTTCTATAGCCCAAAGGGACTTTTGGTGCCCCCTAGGCTCCAGGGCCGGGTGCGATTGCAACCCCTGCACCTGTTGTAGTTACGCCCCTGCAATCCATTCAATATCCAAAAGATATGGAAAAAGTGCAGAATATCCCTTAAAATATATATGTTATTGGATGAATATTAAAAATAACATACAATAAAATGGGCAAGAAGTCTAAAACAAGAAGGACACCCACAAAACCAGGTAAAAGAACACAATTTGTATAAATAGAATTATTCAAAAAATGATAAGCCAATAAATAATTTAAAAAAATGCATAGGGAGAAAAAAAAAAAAACGCATCAATGACGCTACGTGTGAACAAGCCCTAAGGGTGTTCCCATGCAGTGCGTAGTTAGGATGTAGCATAAGCCATAAATAAAACCTTTCTTGTATCACACCTGCAATTTTTCTTTGTGGTTTTATGAATTTCTATGGGAGAAACACGAGGAAATTAAAAAAACACACATATTAGGCTGCTTTCACATCAGCGGTTTTTGCTGATCGCGGCAGTTGCGGTGAAAAAACCGCAACTGCCGCAATTACCGCATAATGGCTGCATTTGCGGCACACTTGCGGCAAGCCCCATAACAATGTCTATGGGGCTTGCGGCAAGTGTGCGGCACGTACGGTTTTGGCACTTGCGGCAGGTGTGGCCGCGAAAAAAAAACGTGGTATGCCGCGTTTTTTTCGCTGCCGCACCTGCCGCAAGTGCCAAACCGCACTTGCCGCACCTGCCGCAAGCCCCATAGACATTGTTATGGGGCTTGCCGAAGTGTGCCGCAAATGCAGCCATTAGCGGTAATTGCGGCAGTTGCGGTTTTTTTTCCACCGCAACTTGCCGTGATCAGGGAAAACCGCTGATTGAAAGCAGCCTTAGGGCCCTTTCACATCAGCGTTTTTTGAAATCGCGGCAAAATGCGGTGAAAAAAACGCATCTGCCGCGATTGCCGCATAACCGCTGCACTTGCGGCCGTTGCGGTAATGCCCCATGAAAGTATATGGGTGGGAGTTGCGGCAGGTGCGGCCAAGTGCGGTTTTTGCACTTGCGGCAAGTGCGGCCTGCGAAAAAAACAACGCACGTCCAGCCGCAATGCGGCACATGCGGTTTTTTCACCGCATCTGCCGCGAATTTCAAAAAACGCTGATGTGAAAGGGCCCTTAGACTTACAAAAATATTTAAAAAAAAGAGAATATATTCAGTGGTGGGAAAATGTGTTTGCTCCCATCCTAATTTCTTATTATTTTGCATGTTTGTCACAGTTAAATGTTCAGATCACCAAACAAATATAAAATTTTAGAGAAAGATAACGCAAGTAAACACAAAATGCAGTTTATAAATGAAGGTCTTTATTATTAAGGGAAAAAAAATCCAACCTACAGGGCCCTGTGTGAAAAAGTGATTGCCCCCCCCTTAAAAAAAAAAAAATAAAAATATCAATCACTGCTTTGGAAAGGCTGAGTTCACTTTCTGTAGCACATGACCAGTTCTGATCTGGCCATCTCTGTTCTCAATCAAGAAATCACTTAAGTAGGACCTGCCTGACAAAAGGAGGTAGACAAAATATCCTCAAAAGTTAAACATCATATCGCGATCCAAAGAAATTCAGGAATAAATAAGTAACAAAGTAATTGAGATCTACAGGGTCTGGAAAAGGTTAAAAAGCCATTTCTAAAGCTTTGGGGCTACAGCAAGAGCCATTATCTACAAATGGCGAAAACACTTGGGACGTAGCAATCACGGATCAGGTTGGGGTTCACTCACTTGGTAGCGATATTCAAACACAGCAACAGGCTCTCCATTTAAATAAGTTCATGTCGGTTTATCATGTCAGCATAAACCGCCCTCCAGCACACAAACAGGAGCCTTTCTGTGGCTTACAGGAACATATTGCCCAGTATAGTCTGTTTTTACCTCACACACGGGTGTACGGGTTTAGGTATGCTTCTCCAGCCTCAGAGCACACTGCAGCCACAACACTGAACAGTAGTGAACCTTCCCAAGACTGGCCGGACAACCAAAATTACCCCAAGAGCGCAGCGACCACTCATCCAAGAGGTCACAAAAGACTCTACGACAACATCCATAGATCTACAGGCCTCACTTGCTTCAGGTAAGGCCAGTGTTCATGACTCAACCATAAGAAAGAGAATGGGCAAAAGCAAGACAAAAACCACTTCTGAGCACAAAGAACATAAAGGTTCATCTCAGTTTTGCCACAAAACATCCTGATGATCCCTAAGACGTTTGGGAGAATGCTCTGTGGACTGACCAGACAAAAGTTTAACTTTTTGAAAGGTGAATGTCCCATTACATCTGGAATTGAAGTAACAGCATTTCAGAAACGGAACATGATACCAACAGTAAACTATGGTGGAGGTAGTGTGATGGTCTGCGGCTTTTTTGCTGCTTCAGGACCTGGAACATGCTGTGGGAAATGGAGCCATGAATTCTGCTGTCTACCAAAAAATCCTGAAGGAGAATGTGCGGCCATCTGTCTGTGATCTCCAGATGAAGAGCACTTGGGATATGCAGCAGGATAATAATCCAAAACAACACCAGCAAGTCACCTCTGAACGGCTTAAAAAATAACAAAATTAAGACTTTTGAGCGACCGAGTCACAGCCCTGAACTTAATCTGATTAAGGTGTTGTGGCCGGACCTTAAAAAGGCGTTTTACTCTTGGAAACCTCCACTGTGGCTGAATTACAACAATTCTGCAAAAATGAGCGGCCAAAATTCTTTCAAACCAAAAGACTCATTACCAGTTATTAGAAACGCTTGATTGCAGTTATTGCTCCTGTGGACCCAACCAGTTATTAGGTTTAGGGGCAATCACTTTTTCACACAGGGTTCTGTAGGTTTGGATTTCTTTTTCCCTTAATAATAAAGACCTTAATTTATAAACTGCATTTTGTGACTATTTGAGTTATATTTGTCTAATATTTACAATTGTTTGTTGAACTTAAACATTTAAGTGTGAAGAACATGCAAAATAATAATAAATCAGGATGGAGGTGAACACTTTTTCACATCAATGTACATGTAAAGAAAAACACATTGTAGTGCGGTGACCTTTTCTCTATAGTCTTATGGTACCTTTACACGCCGCCACAACAGGATGGATACAACCCGCTACAGGCTACAAATGTAGCTTGTCGCGCCAATATCACCCGTAGTAGCGGCGTCTGAAGACGGGACGACACAGCCGGCTACAGATACCTCTGTATCCGTGCACTGCCCATAAACATATGGCAACATCACCGATTGTAGCGAGCTGTATCGGCGTGTAAAGAAGGAACAGAAGGGAACTCTGGACACCCGGCGATGTAGCTGGAATGTAGCTAAGGCGTGACCCAGGCTCCGGGATACCACGCCCCTTCAGCGATCATTGGAGGAAGCTCCTTCGTTGCGATTGGTTGTCGCTGCACAGGGCGGCATATTTAAGAAGCTGACCAGTCACACTACGCAATTGCTCGAGCGTCATGTATTAATCAGCCTCCTGCGCTGGCTGGCCAATCATGGTATTATTGCTTTGTCCTATCAGCGTACGGACGTCTCGTAATCCACAATTGTGGCACGCCTATGTGCTGTCCCTCCTGGCCCAGGTCCGCCCATATTAGCTTGTTATTGCGGTGTGTAAATGAGGTACGCTGAGCTACAGACGGCTACTTGCGACATCCGGCGATGTAGCTAGCTGTAGATGTAGCGTAGCGTAGCGCACCTTGTGGCGGCGTGTAAAGGAGATGCGATTACCGTTTGTAACCGTTTGGCCGTGCTCGTGCACGTGAAGTTGCCGTTGGTATCCATCCTGTTGTGGCGGCGTGTAAAGGTACCATTACATGTAACGTTTGGACGCTAAACTATATATAGGCAAGAAAAACAGCTGGAAAGGCAGCACACACACAAAAAAAATGCATTTTTTATTATTTTTTTAAAATCTTTATTAGAAATAAACAAAGCATGTTGATAACAGAGACAATAAAAGATATGTAGCATATATGAAACACTTTATAAATTATATACATAGGCTTGTACATATAGTAGAAAGTTTTGACTTCACTGTTAAATCGGCTGACTGCGTTTGTCAGGAGGAATCTACGACCATAGTAGCTAAAAGTTTGATGAGCCATCAGCTCCATAAAACAACTAAAATATACCGGTAATAATATTCAGCTTCTGCCTGTATCAACGCTGCATACTTGACTATAGTTATTTTAACCATAATACAGAAGACTCAAGTAAGGAAAAAAGGTAGCAAGAAGGAAAGAAAAGTATAGGTTAGAGTATGGGTAGAGGGAGGGGAAACACCAGGGGGACCAGAACTCCAAGTCCAGACGGGACCCACCGTTTCTAAAGAGATCATGATCTCAAAGTGATGTTAAATTCGGGTTATTCTCGGAACAACAACCATGGTTGCCATATCATGAAGTATTTGTCAGTTTGATCTTCCGAGAGGGTGGAAAGTCTCTCCATCCTATACAGATAGTCCATTTCGCTGGACCAGTCTAGAACAGATGGGCAAGTGTTGGAACGCCATTTCCTAGGATAATGGCTCCGACGGCGGTGACACAATACCGTATAAGGCCCGATTTGATCATTTTGAAAGACCCGGGCAACATAGAGAGTAGACCAGTTTGGGGCGTACATTGAACAAACTCTCCAGATATCGCAGTATAGAGGGCAAACACTTTTTGCCACAAGGCCAGTATTGGAAGACACTCCCACCATGTATGCAATATGGTACCTTCTGCACCGTCACAACACCAGCAGATGTCTGACACAGTCGGGATCTTGCTTTTGAGCTGTCGGGGACACCTATACCATCTAGTGAGAATCTTGTAATTGGTCTCCTGCGCCTTACAAGCCTGAGTAAGCTTACGAGTGCACAGGAGGGCATTGTTCCAGTCCATGTCCGTCATCTCCAAGCCCATGTCTTTTTCCCATTCCTAATGAACCACAAGGATCGCGTTTCCGCAGGCATGGCCAATAAAGTGTATATCTGGGAGATCACGTGTAATGGGGGAGAGTCTTGCAAAAGCAAATATTCAAAGGGAGAGAGATCTCTCAAGAGAGCAGATGGGTCCAGAGGAAGAGTTGAAGGACCGGATCTGGATGTATTCAAACCAGTGAACAGGGCACTCAGGATTGAGGGACCGGTAGGCATCAAACTCAGGCATCGAAGTGCATCCCATCAGAACTTTGATACTCTTGGGCCGGTATCTGCATTCCATATCAGGAAGTGAGTAGCCTGGACCCCCCGCGGAAAGTCTGGATTGTCAAAAAGGGGAGTCATGGGGCATAGAAATAGAATGTTGCTTGTTCACTGCGTCCCAGACTCGAAGAAGGTATTTGGTCAATAATGGTATTGATAGAAATCGTGGCTGGTCAGCCGCCAGACCCAGGGAAGGGATGTCAGAGACCAACCCACCAGATCCCTCTCCAGTTGAACCCATTGTCGTGAGGTATGTCCGTGGAACCAGTCAACTAATCTCACCACAAGGACAGCTGAGTGGTAGAGCTGTAAATTGGGCAACCCCACTCCGCCACCCGACTTGGGCCTGGTCAGGATTGCGTAAGAGAGTCTCGGTCTAAGTCGTTTCCAAATGAATCCCACGCACAGGCGTCTTAGTTGTACAAAAAAAGAAATCGGGAGAACTATCGGGACAGTTTAAAAGAGATACAACAACTTGGTCAATACGTCCAACGGCGTGTGAGCGAGAAAACAGCAGTGGGGACTTGATAGTATTATCCCTAGCTTCTCTGCCTGGAACAAATCCAACCTGGTCATTCACTATCAGCCGAGGCAGAGAAGGGCCCAGTCGAAGAGCCAGAAGCTTGGCAAAAAGCTTCACGTCCACGTTTATCAAAGATATGGGGCGGTAACTAGCACAAGTCTCCGGGTTCTTGCCTGGTTTGGGGATGACTGTGATGACGGCTTCAAGTGTTTGTCTAGGAAACAGATCAGCAGGAGAAATGGAATTAAAGACTTTGGTTAAGACAGGTGCCAGGAGAGTTCTGAACGTCCTATAAAATTTGGCTGTAAACCCGTCTGGGCCCGGGCTCTTATTGAGGGGAGTAGAGGCAATAGTTTGGATGATCTCTTCCAACGAGAGAGAGGAATCTACGATGACTCTAGCGGTAAGTATATCGGATCTGGTGTGATCGGGATGGGGGAGAGGGGAGGGAAGTGGAGAGCAGGATGTGATAGGAAATAGTCCTAGGGGGGTAGCAGATAAAGAAGAGGAGGGATAGGGAAAACGTAAAGGAGAAAGTAAGAAAGGAAAAAGAAAGAGAGCAGAAAAGAAGAGGCCAACTGACAGAGAAGGCCAATTCCCCGATCCTAGGTCGGGGCTAACAAATCCCGGATAGTTATCTAGATAAACTAGAAGCTAACCGATACAACCTGATAAGCAGGTTTCCCTAATGGGGAGGTAAACCAAACAACGGATGAAGATTTAGGTCCCCGGGGGACCAGCCGATCCCGGCACGATGAACAATATCAAATAATGCAAACATGGCAAATTATGCAACTGAAAAATATACCTTGTATGACAACAACATAAGGCTAGAAAAAGAGAAATTAAGAGTGTAGGGTCACCGGATCAATGCTGCTCACGGCTACAAACTGAAATAGCAAGGAGTCCAGCATGAGCTCCAGAAGTAAACCCAGAATCCAAATATAAGGCGGTAGGACCATGTGAATGTATAATACCCAATTCTCCGCGGGGGTCATACCAATAGTCTCACTGTTCAGCAGGAAAGGTCTCAGAGAGTTTCTGCGTCTGGCTCTCTGAGGCAGAGCTGGGCGACGGCGGTCGTCTCCGCAGCGGACGTTTCCCATTGGGTTGTATGGCCAGTCTGGTAAGGATATTTCTGGGAGGCCCAGATTCTCGACAAACCGTGGTAGGTCCCTGGGATCATGTAGGACAAAGAATCCCTGCTGGTTCCTCACTTGTAACTGAAATGGGTATCCCCAAGAGTAGGCGATATCTCTTTCTCTGAGCTCATCCAAAACTGGGCGCAAAGCTCTCCTCTTATCAAGAGTGACCTGGGAAAGATCAGCCAGCAAGTGTAGTTCGGGCTCGTCGAAGTTTATAGGACCTTTAATAAGGGCTTGCCGCATGACTTCATCTTTAAGAGAGTATAGATGGAGGCGGCAGATGACGTCTCTCAGATTATTAGGGTCTGCAGAGCGGGGGCGTAGAGCTCGGTGCACCCTATCAAAGGTGATCGCCGTGTCTCCAGGTCTGTTGAGATCATTAAAGATTCCCTGCAGGGTAGGAGCACGGTCCACAGGGACAGTGGCTTCAGGGAGGCCTTGCACGCGGATGTTGTTGTAGCGATCCCTGTTTTTGGAATCCTCCATGTAGTTAAATATGAAAGAGATTTGCTCAGAGTGTAAATCCAGCAATCTCAGATGTTCGGCTTGCTGAGTAGTATGCGATGTAGCAGTGGTTTCAAGAGCGTCAACTCTCTCTTAGACCTGAGTAACAGATGCCTGCAGAACCTGGATCTCAGCCCTGCAACAGACTCTCCAATCTAGAAATGCACCCCTCCATATCGTCTTTAGTGGGTATCGCAGCCATGCGGGTGTGAAGATCCTTGATTTCGCCCAGCATTAGTGTCAATTGTCTGAGATGAGGGCACATTATCCCGTACCGTATGAGGAGGGGTATGGACGTGAGAGCCTGCTCCTGACATTTGGGCGTCCGAGGAGGCTACAGATGGACCCTCTTGTGACTGAGATATTTGGGAGCTGGAGGGTGTCGAGGATGCTGCAGCTCCTGAGCTATCTGTAAAGAAACGCTGTATGCCTCTCCCTGGGCTATTGGTGGGCCAGATGGAGCAGGGGATGTTTTCCTGCTTCTGGACCTCATAGTTTGTGTCCTGGGCAGGGTAGCAGATGTACAGATGTGGTGTTCAGTCTATGTATAGTAAGTGCACAATGTGGAGCATAGTGAACCACTACTCTGCAGGTGGTATGCTGCTGACCCACTGCAGATGTCTGAGAGGGGTCAGTGCAGGTCCGCAGCTTCTGTAGCCCTGCGTGGGCTAGGGTCCCTTCACTTGTAATAAAGAGTGAGCAGGGCAGAGCACGGGATAATGGCGACAGAAGAGCGGTGCAGAGGGAGGATGGTGCACCTATCTTAGAGTGTTATAGTAGCGCTTCTTGGTCCAAGAGTGGCTTACTGTGCGGCGCTGGCGGCTGGTGAGGAGATAAGAGGCCTTCCGGTTGATGTCTCCGGCAGTGAAGCAGTTCAGCGGTGCGGCAGGGAGAAGCGGCTGCTCAGTCAGTAAGTGGCGTGAACTGCTTGTTCTCTGGTGGTAGCCGCGGCCATCTTGGAAAGTGCAAGCACGGGGGTAGAAGCTGTCTGCAGCGCGGCTGGTACAGGGTAGAAAGAGTTCGGAGGTGCCCTACGGTGCTGCCGTGTCTGAGGATGTCGAGAGCTGATTTATAGAGCCATTTTAGGTGCTGGGGTTCCAGGTATAGGGCAGGTTACCCCCGGGGACCCGCAGAGGTCTCAGTAGAGACGTCTGTCCAGCTCCATTGCTAGGCCATGCCCCTCAAAATGCATGCAACTGAGTGTGTAACCACTGTCAAGGAAAATAAACCATAAATATGATTATATATCACTGAATTAAAAATATAATGGCATATATTATCTGTTCATGTAATAATAAACAGCTGATGCCAGAGAGCAATAGTTTGCACAGCAAATGACAATAAGATGATTGGTGTACCATCGTATGAGTCCAGATATGATAGAAGAGGATAGAGAGGGTCCTACTGACACATACGGTTCCGGGGGTGGGTCCATCCCTTATGGTACCTTTACACGCCGCCACAACAGGATGGATACAACCCGCTACAGGCTACAAATGTAGCTTGTCGCGCCAATATCACCCGTAGTAGCGGCGTCTGAAGACGGGACGACACAGCCGGCTACAGATACCTCTGTATCCGTGCACTGCCCATAAACATATGGCAACATCGCCGATTGTAGCGAGCTGTATCGGCGTGTAAAGAAGGAACAGAAGGGAACTCTGGACACCCGGTGATGTAGCTGGAATGTAGCTAAGGCGTGACCCAGGCTCCGGGATACCACGCCCCTTCAGCGATCATTGGAGGAAGCTCCTTCGTTGCGATTGGTTGTCGCTGCACAGGGCGGCATATTTAAGAAGCTGACCAGTCACACTACGCAATTGCTCGAGCGTCATGTATTAATCAGCCTCCTGCGCTGGCTGGCCAATCATGGTATTATTGCTTTGTCCTATCAGCGTACGGACGTCTCGTAATCCACAATTGTGGCACGCCTATGTGCTGTCCCTCCTGGCCCAGGTCCGCCCATATTAGCTTGTTATTGCGATGTGTAAATGAGGTACGCTGAGCTACAGACGGCTACTTGCGACATCCGGCGATGTAGCTAGCTGTAGATGTAGCGTAGCGTAGCGCACCTTGTGGCGGCGTGTAAAGGAGATGCGATTACCGTTTGTAACCGTTTGGCCGTGCTCGTGCACGTGAAGTTGCCGTTGGTATCCATCCTGTTGTGGCGGCGTGTAAAGGTACCATTATAGTCATCCCTACACTCAGTATTCCATTGAAGTCTACGGTGGGGAAAATCCTTTTCTGGTTAAGTCCCTTTAAGAGAAGGTTCTCTGAGCACTGCGCCGATCCCATAAAACACCCAGGACCGGACTCCCATGAGGGATCGGAAATAAATAGAGCATCTGCAGATGGTGTATGAGCTATTCCGGGAGCATCAGACACGTTCACACAGCATCTCCAGCAATGTCATCAGTTTCCAGATACATTCAAGGGCTTTTTTTAGTCTGGTTGCAGTATTTATCCACTATTGTTAAACTTTTCAGTATTTGGGAATTTTTAGAAACGAGAGTCGTCATCAGATCATTAATACGTGCGCTGCGGTCCCATGACAACACTTCCCGCTCGCGCTCTGGTGGTTCATTGTTATTATGAGGGAAGTGTCAGTATTTAAATCACTTAAGGGTAGATTTATGTTCATATGTACCACAACGAAGTACCATAACATGGAACAGGACATGTTACCATGGCGATAGAATGCTCACTGCTTTTCAATACTACTGTCTTTTTTTTTGCTACTTATAATGAGATCTAATATAATAAAAACCCTACCCCGTCTGGAAGTTTGTCCCTGAAATAGCGCCTCCCATTGGACAGTGGACTCATACGCCGTCCAGGACACTGGCTGCACCACAGGCAGACCTAGGTGTGTGCTGATTGCAGAAAAAAACCAATCTGCCCAGTAGCGCTCTGGGTGCAGCGGTGGCCATATTGGCCCCCTTGCTGATTACAATATACATGGCCACCATATTGGCACACCCACTCACTCGCAGTAGCGCTCCAGGTGCAGCGGTGGCCATATTGGTCCCCCCACTCATTACAACAATATACGTGGCCACCATATTGGCAAACCCATTCATGTGCAGTAGTGCTTGGGGTGCAACAGTGGCCATATTGGTCCCCCCACTCATTACAACAATATACGTGGCCACCATATTGTCACACCCACTCATGCGCAGTAGTGCTTCGGGTGTAGCAGTGGCCATATTGGTCCTCCCGCGCATTACAGAAATAGGCTGACATTATGGTTCAATGTAGGGCTGCTTCTGGGTTATTGGGCCTGACAGCCTTCATTGGCGTGCAGAGAGAATCTTATCATGTATCTCTGTAAAAGGGGGCTTCCCCTAGTGGTGACTGCAGACAGGATCTTATCATGTATCTCTATATACAGGGAGCTCCCCCTAGTGGTGACTACAGACAGAATCTTATGTATCTCTGTATACAGGGAGCTCCCTCTATTGGTGGCTGTAGACAGAATCTTATCATGTATCTTTGTATAGAGGGAGCTCACCCTAGCAGTGTCTGCAGTGAGAATCTTATCATGTATGTCTGTAACAGGGAGCTTCCCCTATTGGTGGCTGCTGACAGGATCTTATAATGTATTTCTGTATACAGGGAGCTCCCCCTAGTGGTGGCTGCAGACAGAATCTTATGTATCTATGTATACAGGGAGCTCCTCCTAGTGGTGACTGCAGACAAAATATCATGTATCTCTGTATACAGGGAGCTCCCCTAGTGGTGACTGCAAACAGAATAGTATCATGTATCTCTGTATACAGACAGTACCCCCTAGTGGAGGCTGCAGACAGGATCTTATCATGTATCTCTGTATACAGGGAGCTCCCTCTTGTGGTAACTGCAGATAGGCTCTTATCATGTATTCCTGTATACAGAGAGCTCTCCCTAGTGGTGACTGCAGACAGAATCTTATAATGTATCTCTGTATACAGGAAGCTCCTCCTAGTGGTCGCTGCAGTCAGAATCTTATCATGTAGGGTGGCATGGTGGCTCAAGTGGTTAGCACTGCAGCCTTTACAGCACTGAGGTCCCGAGGTCCTGGGTTCAATTCCCACCAAAGACACTAAGGACAACATCTGCGAGGAGTTTGTATGTTTTCCTCCTGTTTGCGTGGGTTTCCTCCGGGCACTCCGGTTTCCTCCCACCTAGAAAAGACATACTGATAGGACATTCAGATTGTGAGCTCCAAGAGAAGACAGCATTACTGATGTATGTAAAGTGCTATGGAATTAATAGCGCTATATAAATTAATAAATATTATATTATGTATGTCTGTATAAAGGGAGCTCCCCTTCATGGTGACTGCAGACAGAATCTTATCATGTATCTCTGTATATTGGGAGTTCCCCTAGTGGTGACTGCAGACAGATTCTTATGTATCTCTGTATACAGGGAGCTTCCCCAGGGGTGGCTGCAGACAGAATCTTATCATGATCTCTGTATACAGTGAGCTGCCCCTAGTGGTGGCTGTATACAGGGAGCTTCCTCTAATGCTCTAATGGTCACTGCAGACAGAATATTATCATGATCTCTGTATACAGTGAGCTTACCCTAGTGGTGGCTGTATACAGGGAGCTTCCTCTAATGCTCTAATGGTCACTGCAGACAGAATCGTATCATGTATCTCTGTATACAGGGAGCTTCCCCTAGTGGTGACTGCAGACAGAATCTTATGTATCTCTGTATACTGGGAGCTCCCCTAGTGGTGTGTGCAGCCATAAGCTTATCATGTATCTCTTTATACAGGGAGCTCCCCTTCATTGTGGCTGCAGACAGAATCTTATCATCTATCTCTGTATACAGGGAGCTTCCCCAGGGGTGGCTGCAGACAGAATCTTATTATGATCTCTGTATACAGTGAGCTCCCCCTAGTGGTGGCTGTATACAGGGAACTCCCTCTAATGGTCACTGCAGACAGAATCTTATCATGTATCTCTGTATACAGGGAGCTCCCCCTAGTGGTGACTACAGACAGACTCTTATTATTATTATTGTTTATTTATATAGCGCCATTAGATTTCATGGCTCTTTATATGTGCAAGGGCAGACAAGGACAAGAACATTAAATGACTATAATCAAATCGTACATGTACAGTAGGGCAGAGGACCCTGTCCATGAGGGCTCACAGTCTACAAGGGATGGGTGGGAGACAGTAGGAGGGGGAGTGCTGAGCTTGAGACAGTGTGGTGGATCAGGTCTCAGTGTAGGTTGTAGGATTGACGGAAGAGGTGGAGCTTCAGGTTTTTCTTGAAGGTTCCCAGGGTAGGGGAGTGTCTGATATGTTGGGGGAGAGAGCTCCAGAGTATGGTGAATGCACGGGAGAAATCGTGTATGCGGTTGTGGGAGGAGGAAATGAAAGGGGAGTAGAGAAGGAGCTCTTGTCATGTGTCTCTGTTTACAAAGTGCTCCCCTTAGTGGTGGCTGCAGACGTAATCTTATTGTGTATCTCTGTATACAGTGAGCTCCCCCTAGTGGTGGTTGTATACAGGGAGCTCCCCCTAGTGACTACAGACAGATTCTTATTATGTATCTCTGTATACAGGGAGCTCCCCTAGTGGTGACTACAGACAGATTCTTATTATGTATCTCTATATATAGGGAGCTCCCCCTAGTGGTGGTTGCAGACAGAATCTTATCATTTATCTCTGTATGCAGGAAGTTCCCCCTAGTGGTGGCTGTGGATAGCATTTTAGAGTATCCACAGTTCGGAAATTAGACATAATTTTGAACTAAAAGTCAACATAAAGAATGGACGCTCACGCTTGGTTTATATAACCAGTAGCAGAACATGTCAAATGTCCTGGAATGAAATCTGTAGAGAACGCTTCACTTGTTTGTGGGGTAAACATTACAGCTAACAGGGAAAATCCGCACATTATGACTCAAAGTAATATTTCCAGAGATTGTAGATCAGAACTCTGTGTCCTGTTCTGTTTCATGTATCAAAAATTGGACAAAAAAATAGGAAATTACTCAAAGATGAATGGTGGCAGATGCAGCTCTTACCCAGATAATCAGTAATCGGCACCTTGTCCTGTGACCACGGTCTCCCTCCCTACCCTCCACATTGTCATAGATTGTGCCAGTTTCTATAGGATTAAAAAAAGCAGTAAATCTTCACCTGAGATTAAATCCAGGGCCCTCACCGGTAGCACTGAGACTCACATACTCAAAATGTTTTATGGTTTGTTTCAAATTCTTATTTTTTTTTCAGAATAAAAAGTTGTAATCTGACAAGACAAAGGTTCTAAAAATAAAAAGACACATCTGGTATCACCTCGAACAATAAAACTGTGTCATTATTTATCTCACACACCGACATAAAATCCACTCCAGAGTTGCCCTTTATGCTAATTTAGTCTAGTATAAAATGAAATAAAAGATGATGAAAAAGTCTCTTGTGTCCTAGGATGGCACCAATAAAGACTACAGCTGGTTATCTAAGCAACAAACCCTCGCACAACGAAGAAGCTACTGCTTCAAAATAAAGTGCAAAAACATGTTTATTTTACAGTGATTTTCTTGTGTAAAAGTAGCAAAACATAAAAATATATAAACTAATATGTCAGTATAATTGCATCAACCTGTACAAACGTATATATTTTCCTCGTACGACGAATGCCAAATAAGAAAATCCAATGAAGAGTGGCAGAATTGGTGATTTGTGTTCATGTGATAAACAAAATTGGTATCTACCTCCAAAAACTGCACCAATAAATACTACAGCTTGTCCTGCAAAATACACAAAGTAAAAAAATAATAAATACGTAATAAAACAAATAAAATTAATTAATAAAAAATTATGGGAATCAGGAAAAAGTGGGAAAAAAATAAAAAGATTTTTTTTAAATTGTTTATTAATATATGTTCAAATGTATCTATTCTAAGTAGTGTAAAAGTACATAAGTCAGTTAAATTGTGCCGATCCACTTTTATTTGTAAAATCATATATCGTAACTGGACCCTCGCGACGGATTCACCCCCTCTTTACTGTCACAACTTCTAATTTATTGTTACTTGTTGTACATTTATGTCTAGTCCTTTTAATTAAAGCCCATGAATAAATGGCGCTATAAAATAATAATAATAATAATATATACAAAAAAAATAGTTTTTTTCTATAGGTTAATTAGGGGCCCCTGGCTGCTCGAGCGAAACAAGCACAATATGTGAACCCTCATATAGCAACATTAATAGAACAGTAACACCTGAAAAGAAACAGATCCCTGGTAAAAGAGCCTGGGAGACCCCCGGTGTTTATGGCGCCTCAGGAGGAGGAAAACGGATCCGGTAACTGATCGCTATTTATCTTCCATTTTAAACTTATCCAGTAAGAAAAGAATGGATCCTTTACAATTGAAAGAAAAACGGAGGCGACATAGTGATCTGGTAATGGATCTGCTTTCCATAGATTCCAATGTTAAAAAAAGGGCCGAAAAGTTGAGTTTGCACAACTATTCTGCCAATGGATCTCTGCAGGATCTGTGTGATCGAGCCTAATAATAATTATCCCATATATTCAGGTCTGCACGGGCAGAGGTCCAGCGTTCATTCTCTTAGATCTATACACGCTATCACCTACACGAGGGTAGAAATGTTTTCTTAGATTTGTTTCTCGGTCACACACAATATGGCCGCTATTACTTAGTTTACCTGGGGTTCTGATAGACTGGGATACCTGGTAAGCACTGCCAGTCCAGAGGATTGGAAAGCTCCAGTTGGGGTTTGTTTGATTCGCCTTGTTGGATACAACATACAATTTGCTCTAAAGGTATGGACTGGAGAGATCGGCTTAGTAATTAAGGAGACAGGCGTACGGGCACTGTTTGGTGGCACACAGATTTTGTATTACACGCCATGTGCATCCATGTAGTGAAGATTACACGCAGCACTAGTTCTTCCAGAGGATTGACTTTTTGGTGAAGCTTTAGTGCTCGGTGGTAATTAGGGATGAGCAGACCTGTGGAGGTTCAGGCTCTTTTTTGTTCTGTTCTGGATCCAAACTGGACCCAAACCTCATTGGAAATCACTGACTGGGCAGTTCTGCTGTATGCCCACATAAAGCCAACCATAAGCAAACCATTTCTGGGGAGGGAGGGCGATGTTTTTCTTTTTTTTCTTCTTTTTTTTTTTCTTTCTTTTTTCCTTCTTTCTCTTTTTCCTTTCCTTTTTCTTCCTTCTTTCCTTTTCTTTCTTTCTTTCCTTTTTTCTTTCTTTCTTCTTCTTTCTTTCTTTCTTCTTTCCTTCTTTCTTTCTTCCTTTCTCTTTCTTTCTTTCTCTTCTGTCCTTTTCCCTTTCCTTTCTCTAACTGGTAACGCTGTGTACCCACAGTGACCACTCAAACCTGCAAGCATGCTCACCTGGCTAGCAACCGAGCGTGTACCCGAGCACAGCGATGCTCACTCCAGTGATTTGCGTACTAAAGCACCCGAACTCCAACCCGAACACTGACAAATGTTTTAAAGTCTGTGATCAGTACGAGCTCCGAACTTAAAGTCCGTTGCTCCTCTCCGGTGGTAATGTGTCTGTTTGTCCTCCCTGTCCGGTGTAGTTATAGAGGACACGCTGTCAGGTAGCGGCGTGATAACGGACAGGCGGGGGGCTGTGTTTGGACAGGTGGCAGGTAGTTTAATCAAATCTATATTACTTTGCTTCCTGTATGACTTGTATATTCTGATTATTTACTGACTGCTCGTCATCTATGACACATCTCCCGATCTGCCGTCTGCAGAGCATTTTTCTTGGCTACGTCCATGTTTCCCTGTTGCCATAGGCCTGCTCTGCAGACAGCCGGGAGCCGGAATATGACTTTGCTTCTGTTCATGTTTCAGGCAGGCCGAGAGTCGTCATATTACAGCCGGGGGAGGGGTGATCGCCTTGGAGGAAGGGAACATGGCTGCACGTACCCTGCAAAATCTACTTCCTTGCAATTATTTCTTTTTGGGGAAAGTGTAACAATTGTGCTTTTGTGCGAGGTCACGGATCTAGAGACCACGTCCAATTGGGTTATTCTTCGCCCTAATTCTGAAGAGTTTAGGATGGACATTATGCGCCAGAGCGCAGCCATATTGGTTGAATCGGAGACATTAAAGATACAGTTGTAACAATAGAGGATGGCTCGGGGTTGATATTTTGGCACGGAGCTCCTCCGCCTTAGTTGCTGCATGTGTCAGGTTTTGCACCTGGGCCCTGGTGGCCTTGTGTCCCTCGTTATCAGTGACAGCTCTGCGGTGATAACACGCTAATACTTCATGTAACAGGTGTGTGCGTCTCCTCCCACCGAGCAGGGGGGGCTGCTGATGTATGAAAGGGCAGCACGTCATCCGCCCATGACTACAAAAGGAAAAATACAACCCAAGTGTCAACCCGACCTTTACTGGAAAAAATATTGTAGTCTGAGCAATGTCAACACAGCAAGACAAAAGAGAAATGCAGAACTTCCTACACTAAACCGGATGTATCTAAGCCAATCATGTGCGATACTGACTATATCTCATCCCATCATGTGAGATCATCACACAGGTATCTAAGTTAGGCGGCCGTCACACGTTCAATATCTTGAACGATATCGTTTAAGGATCTCTTTTTGATCGCTTAAGCAATATCGTTTGTGAATCGCTGCGTGCAATCAAGCGATTTTACAATGTAAAATCGCTTGATTGTGAATCGCAGATTGGAGCCGGAGCTCATATCAAGCGATAAACGCTTGACAATCAATCTGCTTCATCGTGGTGTGTGACACCACGATGAACAATCTCCCAGCGGCAGAGTCTATGCTGGGAGATGGTATCTATGGTAAACGTCGGGTTACTAAGCGCCGCGCAACGCCTAGTAACCCGATGTGTACCATAGTTACCAGCGATCTCGCTGGCCCACATCGCTGGTGAGTCTGTCTGTGTGACAGCTCACCAGCGATGTGAATGATATGTTAGCGATCGCGCATGCACGTGATCGCTTACAATATCGCTCACGATATGATACGTGTGACGGACGTTTAATCATATCTGAGCTGATGCATCTGAGCAGAACCACCGAGCACTACATCTACCATCAGTGGTGTAACTTGAAGCTCATGAACCCTGATGCAAAAGCTCAAACAGGGTCCCCATTTATTGCAAATCTTAGGCCAAAGGGACTTTTGGGGACCCCCTAGGCTCCAGTCTGGGAGCACTTACAACCCCTGCACGTATTGTAGTTACACCCCTCTCTCCCATCATATATCTCTAAATATTCCCAGGGTGATTTGTGCTGCAGGAATCTGTCCCATCTTGTAACGTGATACTGATCCACAGCAAAGAAAAGATCAGGGCCTGCGGGGATCGGCTGACATGTAAATTCTACTTTCTGAAGATTTAATCTGCATTAAAATATTCATTTTTAAAAGTATTATTACCTTGTACCGTCACAGTGTGCATTGTTCTCCAGAGCTGCAGTCATAATTCTGCTGGTTGTTATTGCAGTCAGCAAGTTTGTTGTTAGACACAAACCTAACAGCTTAGTAGCGTTCTGAATATGCCATGGACTTATCCTGTATCTGATGATTGTTCACTACTGTCTTATTTCCCAATATAATGAAGGAAAACGCTATGCAGTCAGTAAAAAAGTAAAGTACGTAATACAGCTATCTGTATGTAACTCAGGATCAGTAATGTATGTACAAGTGACTGCACCAGCAGAATAGTGAGTGCAGCTCTGGAGTATAATACACGAGGTAACTCAGGATCAGTAATGTATGTATGTAACAGTGACTGCACCAGCAGAATAGTGAGTGCAGCTCTGGAGTATAATACAGAGGTAACTCAGGATCAGTAATGTAATGTATGTACACGTGAGCACCAGCAATATGAGTGCAGCTCTGGAGTATAATACAGAGGGTAACTCAGGATCTATGTAATGTATGTACACAGTGACTGCACCAGCAGAATAGTGAGTGCAGCTCTGGTGTATAATACAGGAGGTAACTCATTGGATCAGTAATGTATGTACACAGTGACTGCTACCAGCAAATAGTGAGTCAGCTCTGGAGTATAATACACGAGGTAATACAGGATCAGTAATGCAATGTATGTACACAGTGACTGCACCAGCAGAACAATGAGTGCAGCTCTGGAGTGTAATACAGGAGGTGTAAGTCATGTAACAGTGACTGCACCAGCAAAAGAATAGTGAGTGCAGCTCTGGAGTATAAATACAGAGGTATAAGTCAGTACACAGTGACTGCACCAGCAGAACAATGAGTGCAGCTCTGGAGTATGAAACAGGAGGTAATCAGGATCAGTAATGTAATGTATGTACACAGTGACTGCACCAGCAGAATGGTGAGTGCAGCTATGGAGTATAATACAGGAGGTAATATCTAGGATCAGTAATGTAATGTGTGTACACAGTGACTGACAGCAGAATAGTGAGAGCAGCTCTGGAGATAATACAGGAGTAAATCAGGATCAGTAATGTAATGTATGTACACAGTGACTGCACCAGCAGAATAGTGAGTGCAGCTCTGGAGTATAATACAGGATGTAACTCAGGATCGTAGTAATGTATGTACACAGTGAATGCACCAGCAGAATAGTGAGTGCAGCTCTGGAGTATTAATACAGGAGGTACCAGATCTAATGTAATATGTACACAGTGACTGCACCAGCAGAATAGTGAGTGCAGCTCTGGAGTATAATACAGGAGGTAACTCAGGATCAGTAATGTAATGTATGTACACAGTGACTGCACCAGCAGAATAGTGAGTGCAGATCTGGAGTATAATACAGGAGGTAACTCAGGATCAGTAATGTAATGTATGTACACAGTGACTGCACCAGCAGAATAGTGAGTGCAGCTCTGCAGTATAATACAGGAGGTAACTCAGGATCAGTAATGTAATGTATGTACACAGTGACTGCACCATCAGAATAGTGATGACAGCTTGGTATAATACAGGAGGTAACTCAGGATCAGTAATGTATGTATGTACACAGTGCCAGACCAGCAGAATAGTGATGCAGCTCTGGAATATAATACGTGAGGTAACTCAGGATCAGTAATGTAATGTATGTACACAGTGACTGCACCAGCAGAATAGTGAGTGCAGCTCTGGAGTATAGTACAGGAGGTAACTCAGGATCAGTAATGTAATGTATGTACACAGTGACTGCACCAGCAGAATAGTGAGTGCAGCTCTGGAGTATAATACAGGAGGTAACTCAGGATCAGTAATGTAATGTATGTACACAGTGCCTGCACCAGCAGAATAGTGAGTGCAGCTCTGGAGTATAATACGTGAGGTAACTCAGGATCAGTAATGTATGTACACAGTGACTGCACCAGCAGAATAGTGAGTGCAGCTCTGGAGTATAATACAGGAGGTAACTCAGGATCAGTAATGTAATGTATGTACACAGTGACTGCACCAGCAGAATAGTGAGTGCAGCTCTGGAGTATAATACAGGAGGTAACTCAGGATCAGTAATGTAATGTATGTACACAGTGACTGCACCAGCAGAATAGTGAGTGCAGCTCTGGAGTATAATACAGGAGGTAACTCAGGATCAGTAATGTAATGTATGTACACAGTGACTGCACCAGCAGAATAGTGAGTGCAGCTCTGGAGTATAATACAATTAACTGATCTAGTTACTCTGTATGTACACAGTGACTCCTCTGTTTTGAAGATTTCTATAGGATAATACATAATTGGCTCATACGTGGGAAGTATCCAGTAATGTTAAGGGTTAGAGATACAATAAGATCTACAGTAAGATGACGATGGGATGTTGGTTCTTTGCTGTAAGGAAATAATGGAGACATGATGGGATTTAAGGAACCAAGAGGGTTAAGGAAATGTGATGAGTCTATTGAGAGTTTTATTTTTTATCCTGAATCCTTTGGGTCTTTCATTGCCTGAAATACTGTGATATTAATAGACAAGTACTGGAGAAAGGTCAGTGTATCCAGTGTGCGCCTCCATAGAAAATCACAGACAATGCCATGTGTTATTTCAGGCCGGGCAGCGGGACTCCGGTTCTGTGTGTTCTATACTCGTCTGTGCTCTCATCTGTAAGCTATCAAATACGGATGAACCATTGCCGATTCCCAGGTAACTATAAACCTGCTGTCATGAGAAACTCAGACATGAACGATGGTGGAGCGCAGAGCTGGTGCTGTGTCGTGCCCAGTGTGTAATACAATAATACTAATGTTTAAGGTCAGGGGCGGATTAAGAGTAGCCAAGGCCCTGGGCTGTTTAGCTGGTCAGCGCCCCCCCAAGCGGATGCATCATGTGACTTATCACATGATCCCTTTTGATAAATCTTGTGATAGGTCACGTGATTAACGCACAGGTAGCTTGATGCAGATGTGTAGATACAAAAGGACAAAGACAGTGGCACACATAGCATGCCACACAATTTATTTCCCTTTATGTGCAGCGCTATACATGACATTAGCACTATACATAATAGAAGAGAGGTGGGAAATTAATTTTCCCTACAGTCTACATGAAAAACCATTACTGTCACACACTCACACACATACACGTACACAAACACACACACAATGAGCAGACTACAGGACACATGCACACACAGGACACATGCTGAACTACATAATAACACACACACAGGACACATATGACATACACAGACACATGCACACACACACACACACACTGCACTTCTCCGTAATAACACACAAAGGATACATATGCACACACAGGTCACATATGAACACACACAGGGCACATGTGTACACACAAACACACACTGACCTTCTCCATAATAACACACAGGACACATATGCACACACATACGCACAGGACACACTCACAGATTTAGGACACATATGTACATACATAGGACACATAGTACACACACACACACTGAATGTCTCCATAGTAACACAGGACACATGCACAAACATACACACAGGACACAATATGCACAACACACACAGGACACGTGCACTCACACACAGGACACATGCATATACACTGCACTTCTCCATAATTACACACAAAGGACAAATTTGTACACACAAGACACATATGCAGACACACACAGACACATATGCACACATACTGCACTTCTCCATAACAACACACACAGGACGTATATGTACACACACACACACACCACACACACTCAACTTCTCCATAATAACACAGGACACATATGCACATCATACACACAGAACACATGCACATACACTGCACTTCTCCATAATAACACACACACAGGCACATATGCACACTCACACACAGGACACATTGTGCACACACACACAGTACCTTTGCATTACGAACCCACTTACCTTGTGCTCTCACATGAATCCACTCCACAAGTTATTGAAGATTAAAGTAAAATAAATCTTCAGCTCTTTCACAGAGCACTTACTTCCTCCTTTCAGTCTCTGTGTGGTCCCCGCAGCAGAGTGATGACGTCGTCAACTACTGCACATTGGAGCGGTCTTATACTCCTGACAGCTCCTCTACTCTGCTGCTCTCTGAGCACTACAGTGTTCAAATGTACTCGTGTCTAAAAAGACATGAGTACATTTGTTTACTAAATGAGGGGCTGGCCACTTCTCCGCAGATCCATGGGCCTGATGAGCAGATCATAATGAGGGCCTCTGGCCAAGGGCCCGCCCTGGAGCCTTGGGCCCCGGGCTGTAGCCCAGACCACTTCCCCGCAACTCTGTGGGCCTGATGAGCAGATCATAATGAGGGCACTCTGGCCAAGGGCGCACTCTGGAGCCTGGGCCCCGGGCTGTAGCCCAGATTGTCCTTATTATAATTCGCCCCTGTTTAAGGTGCAGTAAGACCAGGATATATAGATACATGGAAGCTTCCATACCCTAGTTGTGCGGCCCAGCAATCACTCGGGGGTTGCGCACAATCCGCCAGACTGCGCAGATTGCATTATAAGGGTATGTGCTCACGATCCGGAGGCACTGTGTGTTGGACACCGTGCCTCCGGACCTGTGGGAACCTGTGGTTGAATGCAGGGAGAGCACAGCCGCCCTGTACTCACCACCTGTGTTCATGTGCAGGGTGGCTTCTCCCTGCATTCACCCAATGGAGATCGTTTCTGAGTCCGCAGCAATAAATTAACATGCTGTGAAAAATATTAGAATCTGAGAGTCCTCAGTGGTTGATACCTTTTATGGCGAACTGAAAAGATGGTAAACATAGCAAGCTTTTGAGACACTATGGCCTCCTCATCAGGCTAGCTTTAATATGCTGTGGAGATGCGGAAACACGGCAACCCGTACCACAGGAGAAAACCCGCTGCGGTCAGGAGAAGCACAGTGAGCATGGGATTTCTTGAAATCCTATCCACTGTGCTTGTACTGTACAGCGCAGCGTTTTGGATGCAGCGGCAATACACTGCAGTTCATGATTGTGTGCACACAGCCTTATGCTGTGCAGTGTTAATATTTCACCATGTCTAGACGTCTCCTGCGGCTCTGCCCCTCCTGACACCCAATTATTCTCTGTATTAGTCCAGTGTTTATCAGACCAGCAGTGAACCATGTACTGAGTATATGTATGTATATCTATGTACACATAGGGCTTTGACGTCTAGGAAAATAAATATTAGTGGCTTCAAGGGAGGGGATAGGACAGGTCACAGCAACTTTCTGTGGTTCTCACTTGCCATCCATCATACGACAGCACCTGCTGCAAAGCTAGATGATCCCAAAATCTAGGGCAAATGTGCTTCAATTGTTAGGTTACGTGTAACCCTATCTGGCACATCCTGATTCTTGTTCCTTAGAAGTCGTCTTATTAATTTCCTTCATGTACTTCATTACCTGTTAATATCAGTTGTATCTGTGCAGATAAGGCGTAACTACAACAGGTGCAGGAATTGCAGTCGCACCCGGGCCCTGGAACCTAGGGGGCCCCAAAAGTCCCTTTGGCCTATAGAAAAAGACTAATCTTTTAAAGATTTGCAGTAATTGGGGGTCCTGTTGCACTATGTGCAGAGTTGTGCATTTTGTGTCCTTTCCCTAAGGGCCGCTTTACACACACCAACTTCTGTGACCAACTTCTGAACAGATCTCTGGTTGCAGTGAAATCATGGACACATTGTTACATTTGTACACAGCCTCAAAATGGAGCAATGTGTCCATGATTTCACTGCAACCAGAGATCTGTTCAGAAGTTGGACACAGAAGTTGGTGTGTGTAAAGCGGCCCTAAAGCTTTCAATACATTGGACAACGTGGAGCCGATTCAACAAGTGCTCTGGTATTTCTGTTGGGTTTGTCCTGTGTAAATAGTTTTACCACCGCATAATAAAATGTTCTAATAATTTATCACTTTCCAGATCTCTGCTTGTTGTCACCAAGTGGAAACATCCACGTTTACTTTCAGAAACTAAAAGCACTAGAGCTACTCGTCAGTACTTGGCTCACAGCTGCCCAGGACAGAATTTACACCAGAAGAGTGTGTGAGCTTGGATACATTGTATCACGCTGTGGTTGAATGTTTTGTGTCTTCATGGATTTTGATGAAGCCTTTGGATATAAACAAAACTGATCCCTTTTACTAATTGCAGACAGGGATCTTGGAAGTTGGTGTCCAATTAAACGATCTCATAGGAACAATTAGGCTGTTGTGGCGTATTTGGCCATGTTTTAGGTCGTTAAAGCGCAACTGCATGCCAACACCACGCTTTTCCCGACGCTTTTTTCCGAGGTCATTTTAACATGTAGCCTATGGGAAAAGCTCGCTGAAAAAGTGCAAAGAATTGCCATGTCAATTCTTTTTGCACACGCACTTTTGCAGTGAAAACGCACGCGCAAAAATGCACGGCTAAACGCCATAGCTTTTGCTGGAAGGTGTATCCAGCTTTGTTCACTGCTTTAATGCGAACGCTCAAAAGCGCCGCGTAAAAGCAGGAATATGCGGCTGTTACGCCATGTCTGAACGTAGCCTTAAGGCTGTGTGCTCACAATCAGGAATTGCAGCGCTTTGGACGCAGCGTATTGCTGCTGCGTCTAAAACGCTGCATTGTACAAGCACAGTGGATGGCAATTCTAGAAATCCCATCCTCACTGTGCTTCTCCTCTCCGCAGAGTGTTTTCAGACTACAGCTGTCTTTTGAATGTATGGAGAAAAGGAGAGAGCAGCAAAAAACACAAATGGTGCTGCAGCTTTCTTTCTTTAAAGTGTTACTATCACCCCAAAGCTGTGTAATGTCCTCAGTGATTCTGTTTTATAATGTGTTTAGTCTCCCCCTAGAGCTGGATTGACAGCTACACTGTTCAGTACTGCTGTGTAATATCCTTGAGGGTGCTAGTAGGTCTTTAGCACACCCCATAGCTGGATTCACAGCTACACTGCTCAATTCGGCTGTGTAATATTATTAATTAGGCGATTTTTAATGTGTTTAGCTCCCCCCTCAAGAGAGATTCACAGTTACACTGCTCAGTAAAGGTGCCTTCACACTTGCGTTTGTGTCTGCATGCGTATGGAATGCAGATGCAAACGCAGTGCAATGCAGCCCATACTGATGTGAACGCAGCGGAGAATCTCCGCATGCTTCACATTAGTATGCACCCCAGCCAGTCAATCAGTTGTCTCGGGGGCGGCCGGGAGGAGGAGATGAGCGGCAGAGATCTCCTCCTCTCGGCACAGCTGATCTCCCGCCGGTGTCAGCGCAGGAGATTTGAAAGAACTGCTGATCTGACAGCTGTTTAAATCTCCTGTGCCGACACCGAATAGGGTGATATCGGTGCAGGAGATAAGAAACAGCTGATTGCTGTTCAAATCTCCCGGCCGACCATCACCTATTCGGTGTCGGTGCGGGAGATTTAAACAGCTGTCAGATCAGCTGTATCTTCAAATCTCCCGAACTGACACCGGCGGGAGAGCAGAAGCGGCTCTAGCTGATCTCCCGGTGGCCGCCGCTGATCACCGGCAGCCACCGGGAGAGATTTCAATGAGATCCGCAGCGTTCTCCTGCGCTGTCATGCGGAGGACACTGCGGATCCATTGACTTAATGCATGGTTTGTGCGCTTGCAGGCGCTTGCAATAAAACAAGCGCCCGCGAACGCACAAAAAAATGCAACATACTGCGTTCGGAGTGCGCTCGGAGGGTGCACAAATTGTGCGCATCCAAACGCAGCCAAATGCAGGCACATGCGTTCCCATGTTAAACATAGAACGCATGTGCGCAAGCATTTGGCTGCGTTCGGTGCGCTGCGTGCCAAACGCAAATGTGAAGGCACCCTAATAGTGTATATTATACCTTCATGATGCTTCTTTCTAGTATTTCGCTCACCCCAAAGCTAGATTAACAGCTACATCTGTTTAATGTCCACCAGGACACTGATTTCTAGTAAATGTTTAGCTAATACCCCTCCCCTAGTTGGATTCACAGCTCTATTGTCCAGTATCACTGTTTAATATATTCCATGATGCTGATTTCTAGTTATTGTTTAGTAATCTCCCTAAAACTGGATTCACAGCTACACTGCTCGGTAATGCTGTGTAAAGGCCATGGTGATCCTGCTGTTCCTGAACATGTGTTACATACCGACAGAAGAGCAGGTATCCCTCATGTCTGTGTGTGCTGTGTATGGGAGACATCATAGCAGCTGGTATCCACCCACTAGCTCAGAGACAACAGAAAATGACATATGTAGCCTAGCATGGAGAAGACTGGAGAACAATATAGGATAAAAAGACCAAACGTACTGCTATTCCTTATGTATAGACACAGAAAATATATTCTTAAGTCACCTGAAAGTGTAGATCAGCTTTTAAGCTTCACATACTCGAGACTGTCAGTCGGAGGATTGTTTGTATAGACCTATGGTATTCTCCTGTCTGAAAGTAATTCTACACTGCTAGGATGTGTCATCAGGTCATGATCACTGGGGCCCCAACCGAACCTGAATAAGGGGCTGCCTCTCTGAACAGCGGGGTCCACTAATCATGAAGTTATATGCCTTAACATATTGTATCATAGCAGCTGTAGGTCCATAGAGAGCTTGATATGCTCCGTCCTCCGGGTCAGGATGATTTGGTGCATAGTAGTGTAAAGTGGGACCCCTTGTATCAGAACCCCCCTGTACACAGATATGAGGGTCCATTACCAGTATACACCAATATACAAAGAAACAATGTCAGAGATGGTGAATCCAGAGACCAAGCTAATGTTCAGCAACATCTGAGACGTCTACACACACAGTAACAGAACTACAGCTCTCAGCACTCTGCAGACACATACTGTACAACTATAAGGCTGCGTGCCCACATTGCAAACATTTCTGCACCAAATCTGCATCTCCCAGCAAGAAAAATACTGCAGCAAAAACGCGCATTTTTTTTCGTAATGAAGTTAATGAGAAAAGTGCAGTAAGAGTTGACATGCTGCAGATTATTTCTGCAAAGAAAAACTCCGGAATGTGGGCACAACACTTCAGGATTCTCATTAACTTTACTGGCATAAGCATTTCCTTACAGACTTGTGAAAATCTGCAAGGAAAAAAACGCAATGTGGGCACACAGCCGAACTCCCAGACCCCATCATCACAGGCCAACTGCTGCGGAAACACAACTCCCACCATGGGTTGGCAGCAAGTAAGTCAGGGCATGCTGGTAGTTGTAGTGTCACAGCCACAGGTCGGGCTTTGTCAGTATGTATGATTAATTCAAAGCAGTGTCAGTATGGACGCACATAGATACATAAAGTTTTGGACATTATATACAGTAAGAAGCCCCCTCTCCCCATAACTTTCTGTACTGACACAAGCATACAGACCCCCCCAGTCACACACCATTGCCGTTCAGGACCCCCTACCTTCCCGCAGATCTTGCTGCTCACACAAGTATTTTAAATCCTACTAATCCAAAGAGAGGATGACTGTACTGTGCAGATCCTACAGCCGTGTCCTGAAGTCCTGGGACATATGGAAAACCTGCCTGCCTGGGAAGCCTGGGGAGGGGCTAACATGGGGGTTATGAGAGCTCCTCAGCCCTCAGGACTCAGATCTCACTGGACTAATAATAATAATATATTCTTTATTTATATAGCACCAACATATTCCGCAGCGCTTTACAATACAGTGGGTAATAGATGAACATACACAGTATAATACAGTAAGAAAATACACAATATAATACAGTAATTCCAGAAAAGGTTCATTCTAGATCCCCAAAATATGACAATGTGTTTATATTAATCCCCCACCCCCCAAATTCTGCATCCAAAATTCCTACCGTTCTGCTGCATAGGAGATACCTGGTGGCAATCATCAAGGACTGACCATGGTGGAGCGTGGCGGGTCCAGTGGTGATGGGTCCTGGTCTGGCTCTGAGTCCGGACTGAGCGGCACTTATTGATTTGGGCTCTGCTTATAATGGCCGTGTCATCACAGTGACGTGGTGGAAGGGGACGACCATCCACAACTCATAATAAAGGCGCCCCTAATTACATTTTTATTTATAGATGGTAGAGTTGGAAGGGACCTCCTGGGTCATCTGCTCCAACCCCCTGCTTTAGGATTAACTGTTTAAAGCTAATAGTAGAGTCTTGTACATTCCGCCCCTTTGTGGCGCAATAAGATGGACGCAGCCGTGGCCAAGAGCCATCATCATGTTTCTATAACATCATACATCCCCTTTAATGAGGGTTGTGGAGTCAGTAAGCCAAACAGCCGACTCAGACTCCTCAATTTCCCTGAATCCGACTCTGACTCCACCAACATGAACACAGACTCCACGACTTCCACTCCACAACCCTGGCTGTGAAGTCAGTCAGCCAAACATTCAACTCCGACTCCTCAATTTCCCTGAAGCCGACTCCACGACTCTGACTCCATAGCCCTGCCTTTAACACGCTATTCATCCAGCCACTGACCCTGTGAGGAGACCTGTCCGCTCCTGACATCGTCCTTTTGAATTTGATCTCATGGCCCCAATTCTCCAGACTGTAGTGATGGTGCGGAGAGCGACTGTCCAGTGGGCATCCTATAGTGGTGGCTCTGAGAGGGTCTCTGCACTATGGGGGGATCCTGCTTTGGATATTGTTACTGTCCAGCTCCACATTAGTGCTGGATACCAGGCTACCATAATTTCGCCATGACTTTTCCTGTTAACCCTTCAAGGGCTGATTTATTTTCACCCACACAGTAGACTGTAAACCACCCTCCTAAGATCGGTATTATGGCATATGGAAAATAATCTTCTAATAAAGTGTTTTACTGGGAATTGAGTTTTTCATGATGATCTGTCCACTAGGGGGCTGTTATATCACAGTGGGAGCTTTCTACCTGAATCTCCTGCTGATGCTGCCCAGGGGCCTGGGAGTCGACCCGCACGCCCATGTGCTTAATTTGGTTGGACCAGTTTGTCCACTTCCATCTTGTCTCTCTGTGACATCAGACTGCAGCCTTTCTACATAATTGTAAGCAGTGGCATAACTTCAAGCTCATGAGCCCCGATGCAAAGGCTCCAGCGGGGCCCCCAATTATTGCAAATCTTTGATAGCATTAGTCTTTTTCTATAGGTGAAAGTGACATTTTGGGGCCCCCTAGTCTCCAGGGCCCGGGTGAGATTGCAACCCCTGCACCTGTTGTAGTTACGCCCCTGATTGTAAGCCATTCTAAATGTGTATGGTGCTGTGCCAGGTGTGCCAAGGTTCACGCTAATACATATGCCTGGCACACCTAAGGTGCCTCCTCAGGTGTCTGACTACAAGAGATGATTTTGCTTATCCGTCTATTGCAAAACTACAATGTCCAGAATGTCTGGATTACAGAACTAAGATGTGGTCTGTGTCCGGTCGGGGAATACTATACTCCACTCCATATTGTGCGGCCGTCCGCTCCTCAGTATAGGATGTGGAGCACAGCATGGGCTGTTGGATGTAAGGACGCTGGGCCCCGGGCTCCCTGCGGGCTGTGGCGCCGGCTCCTGGACTTGGCATTAGAGTAAGGAAATTCAGAACAATGTGATGAACTCAGGTGTCCCCACAAAGGTCAACCAGTCCAATACACAGAGGTTGATGATGGGAGTGATCTCTGTATGTGATGGTAGTGTTCTGTACACAGCACTGTATGTATAGAGTATGATGGGAGTATCCCTACCTTAAAGCATCTTCTCTCTGCTACTGACTGACCTGCCGTACAACCTGTGTCCCCCTCTCTGCTGATGACTGACCCTGTCATGCAGGTGTGTCCCTTCTGCTTTTGGATGACCCTCTCACCCTTTCCCTCTCTCTGCTGATGACTGACCTCCATACAGCCTGTACCTGCGATGACTATCTGCCTGCAGCCTGTGTCCCCCTCTCTGCTGATGACTGACCCTGTCATGCAGCTTGTGTCCCCCTCTCTGCTGATGACTGACCTGCCATGCAGCCTGTGTCCCCTCTCTGCTGATGATGACCTGCATGCAGCTGGTCCTCTCGTGATGACTGATCCTGCATGCAGCCTGTGTCCCCTCTTGACTGATGACTGATCCTGCATGCAGCCTGTGTCCCCTTCTCTGCTGATGACTGACCCTTCCATGCACCCTGTGTCCTCTCTCTCTGCTGATGACTGACCTGCCATACAGCCTGTATCCTGCTGATGACTGACACTTCCATACAGTCTGTATCACCCTTTACTGATGACTGACCCTGCCATGACAGCCTGTGTCCCCTCTCTGCTGAGACTGACCCTTCCATGCACCTGTGTCCTCCCTCTGCTGATGACTGACACTTCATACAGTCTGTATCACCCTTACTGATGACTGACTCTGCTGTACAGCCTGTGTCCCCTCTCTCTGCTGATGACTAAGCCTAGCGTACAGCCTGTATCCCCCTCTGCTGATGACTGGCCTTTCCGTAGAGCCATGGTCCCCCTCTCTGCTGATGACTTACCCTGCCATATAGCCTGTGTCCCCCCACTCTGCTGATGACTGACCCTGACGTACAGTCTGTCATCCCCTCTGCTGATGTCTGACCCTGCCGTACAGCCTGTGTCCCCCTCTCTGCTGATGACTGACCCTGTCATACACTGTGTCCCCACTTTGCTGATGACAGACCCTGCTATACAGCCTGTGTCCCCCTGCTGAAGACTGACCCAGCTGTACAGTTTGTGCCCCCCCCCTTTCTGCTGATGACTGACCATGCCATACAGCCTGTGTCCCCCCCTCTGCTGATGAACTGACCTGCTGTACAGTTTGTGCCCCCCCTTCTTCAGATGACCGACCCTGCCATATAGCCTGTGTCCCCCTCTTTGCTGATGACTGACCCTGCCATACAGCCTGTGTACCCGCCATGCTGAAGACTGACCCTGCTGTAAACTTGTGCCCCCCCTTCTACTGATGACTAACCCTGCCTTACAGCCTGTGTACCCCCCTGCTGAAGACTGACCTCGCTGTACAGTTTGTGCCCCCCCTTCTTCTGATGACTGATTGACCCTGCCATACAGCCTGTGTACCCGCACTGCTGAAGACTAACCCTGCTGATGACTGACCCTGCCACACAGCCTGTGTACCCGCACTGCTGAAGACTGACCCTGCTGTAAAGCTTATGCCGCCCCCTTCTACTGATGACTAACCCTGCCATACAGCCTGTGTTCCCCTTCTACTGATGACTGTCCCTGCTGTACAGCTTGTGTCCCCCCCTCTGCTGATCACTGACCCTGACGTACAGTATGTTTTCCCCCTCTGCTGATGACTGACCCTGCCGTACAGCCTGTATCTCCCCTCTGCTAAAGGCTGACCCTGACAGCCTGTGTCCCCCTCTCTCCTGGTGACTGACCCTGCCACACAGCCTGTGTCCCCCCTCTGCTAATGACTGACCCTGCCGTACACACTGTGTCTCCCCTTCGGCTAATGACTGACCCTGCCTTACAGCCTGCGTCCCCCCTCTGCTAATGACTGACACTGCCGTACAGCCTGTGTCCCCCCTCTGCTAATGACTGACACTGCCCTACAGCCTGTGTCCCCCCCTCTGCTAATGACTGACCCTGCCACACAGCCTGCGTCCCCCCTCTGCTAATGACTGACACTGCCGTACAGCCTGTGTCCCCCCTCTGCTAATGACTGACCCTGCCATACAGCCTGTGTCCCCCCTCTACTAATGACAGACCCTGCCGAACACACTGTGTCCCCCCCCCTCGGCTGATAACTGACCCTGCCATACAGCCTGCGTCCCCCCTCCGCTAATGACAGACGCCTGTGTTTGGCTGCCATAGTTACTGAGTGCTGTTGCACATTGTCTGTTGCACGATCTGGCGGTATACAGTGCGGCTCGGGGACATTCTTCCGTCTGTCAATTTTTTGTCTTTACAACCTTGTATCTGCTGTGTATTTTCTGGGCTTGTAAATGTCGTTACCGCACCTTATTCCTCCCACGTGTCCCAGGGTTTTGGTGCCTGGATTTATGACCTGATTCCTCCTTTTGTCACTGGTCAGTGGCTTTGTATCCTCAGATCTGCTGCGTCACATATTACTGTGCGTTATCTAATGTGTATGAGCCAGGAACCATCACTGCAAGAAAAGAAGACTGAGTTCAGGAGATGTTGGGAATTATGGACCCTAAATGTGCCATTGTATCCTGAAATAACCTCGTCCTCTCTGATCCAATCAGGACCCTTCCTCCGAATACTCCAGTGGGCTCAGTGTCCCCACTTCATGCTTCTGTATATATCTTCTTTCATCTATTATTATCATATATATAACATCTGAGCCCATTGTACACAGCACTGGTGGACACACAGAATGGGCCCCTATTCAAGAGCAATACATGGGCCCATTGCATTCCCAGAGCTCATCAAAAATTTACCATTCAACCCCTGACCTCTTGGCCCCTGGTTGCACCATAATATGTCCTTTCCTGGTACACAGGTTTACTTCTATAGGGCAGGACAGACCCCGGATATCTTCACAATGGAGATTTGCTGCCATCTAGGGGCTACTTCAATAAGGACAAATTACAGACTACTATAGGAGATTTATAAGGAGATCTCACCTTCTTACCCAGTATTTACTTACCGCTGTACAGGTGTACACTCACCTCAGTTGCTTATGTAAACAGGACTGAACATCTATGATTTCTAGTCACCACATATGGCTCCATTTGTTTCTCTACAGAGCATAAAGAAATCACTTTTTGCTGCTTGGGAACCATCAACAAGTGATGGCTCAGTGATAGTAGTCAGAGTGGTCATAAATGTCTGCACGTCCAATTGGAAGAATGTCTCCAATGGGGACCACAGGGCTCTGTCTTAGGGCCAGAGTGGTTAACCTTTTTTTTTTTAATGATCTAGATAGGTTAACTGTCGGTAAACTAATCCAGTTTGAAAACAATGCAAAGCTAGAAGCCATAGCAAACACTAGAGAAGGAAGAGAGGATTCAGAAGGATGTAGATAAGCTGGAAGAGTGGGGAGCAACTAATAGAATGGGATAACAAGGGGAAAAGCAAAGTCCTACATCTGGGCAAGAAACACGATAATATCTACAGAATGGAAGGAATAGGGCTAAGCAACAGAATGTGTAAAAAAGACTTGTGTATACTAATAGGTCACAGACTGCACAAGAGTCACCAGTGTGATGCAGCAGCAAAAAAGGCAAACAGTACTGGGATGTAGTAACAGAAGCATACAGTCTAGATCACGTGAAGCCATTATCACCCTCTACTCCTCTATGGTCAGACCTCATCTGGATACTGTATCCAGTTCTTGGCACCACATTATAAAAAGCAAGAAACTGGAGCAAGATCAGACAAGAGCGACCAGAATGGTGACCGGTCTGCAAATTATGTCCTATGAGGAACTGTTAGTGGGTTTGTGAATGTTTAGCTTGACAAAAAGAAGACTGAGTGGAGACTTAAAGCTGTCTATAAATATCTCAAGGGTTGTCACACTGTAGAGGCATCAGCTTTATTCTTGTTTACACAAGGAAACACTAGAAGCAATGGGAAGAAACTGAGTGGGAGGAGACACAGATTAGATATTAGAAATAACGTTTTGACAGTGAGGGTGATGAATGAGTGAAACAGGCGGCCACGAGAGGTGGGGAGTTCTCCTACAATGGAAGTCTTCACACAAAGGCTGGACTGACATCTGTCTGGGTTGATTTAGTTAATCCTGCTTTGAGCAGAGAGATGGAACAGATGACCCAGGAGGTCCCGCCACACAATGACCCAGGAGGTCCTTTCACACGATGATTCGGGAGATTCCTTCACACAATGACCCAGGAGGTCCCTTCACACGATGGCCCAGGAGGTCCCTTCACACGATGGCCCAGGAGGTCCCTTCACACGATGGCCTAGGAGGTCCCTTCACACGATGACCCAGGAGGTCCTTTCACACGATGATTCGGGAGATTCCTTCACACAATGACCCAGGAGGTCCCTTCACACGATGGCCCAGGAGGTCCCTTCACACGATGGCCCAGGAGGTCCCTTCACACGATGGCCTAGGAGGTCCCTTCACACGATGACCCAGGAGGTCCTTTTACATGATGACCGGGAGATCCCTTCACACAATGACCAGGAGGTCCCTTCACATGATGGCCAGGAGGTCCCTTCACACGATGGCCCAGGAGGTCCCTTCACACGATGGCCCAGGCGGTCCCTTCACACGATGGCCCAGGAGGTCCCTTCACACGATGATCCAGGAGATCCCTTCACACAATGACCCAGGAGGTCCTTCACACGATGGCCAGGAGGTCCTTCACACGATAGCCCAAGAGGTCCCTTCACACGATGCCTCAGGAGGTCCCTTCACACGATGCCTCAGGAGGTCCCTCCACACGATGGCCCAGGAGGTCCCTTCACACGATGGCCCAGGAAGTCCCTTCACACGATGGCCCAGGAAGTCCCTTCACACGATGGCCCAGGAGATCCCTTCACACAATGACCCAGGAGGTCCCTTCACACGATGGCCCAGGAGGTCCCTTTACACGATGACCCAGGAGGTCCCTTTACACGATGATCCAGGAGGTCCCTTCGCATGATGGCCCAGGAGGTCCCTTCACACGATGATCCGGGAGATCCTGTCACACAATGACCCAGGAGGTCCCACCACACGATGATCCAGGAGGTCCCTTCACACAATGACCCAGGAGGTCCCTCCACACAACGACCCAGGAGGTCCCTCCACACGATGGCCCAGGAGGTACCTTCACACAATGACCCAGGAGGTCCCTTCACACAATGACCCAGGAGGTCCCTTCACACGATGATCTGGGAGATCCCTTCAAACAATGACACAGGAGGTCCCTTCACACAATGACCCAGGAGGTCCCTCCACACAACGACCCAGGAGGTCCCTCCACACGATGGCCCAGGAGGTACCTTCACACAATGACCCAGGAGGTCCTTCACACAATGACCCAGGAGGTCCCTTCACACGATGATCTGGGAGATCCTTCAAACAATGACACAGGAGGTCCCTTCACACAATAACCCAGGAGGTCCCTCTACACAATGACCCAGGAGGTCCCTTCACACGATGACCCAGGAGGTCCCTTCACATGTCACCTCCCTTCAGGAGGTCCCTTCACACAATGACACAGGAGGTCCCTTCACACGATGACCCAGGAGGTCCCTTCACACGTCACCTCCCTTCAGGAGGTCCCTTCACACAATGACACAGGAGGTCCCTCCACACAATGACCCAGAAGGTCCCTTCACACAATGATCCGGGAGATCCCGTCAAACAATGACACAGGAGGTCCTTTCACACAATGACCCAGGAGGTCCCTTCACACAATGGCCCAGGTGGTCCCTTCACATGATGATCCAGGAGATCCCTTCACACAATGACCCAGGAGGTCCCTTCACACGATGATTCGGGAGATCCCTTCACACGATGACCCAGGATTTCCCTTCACATGATGACCCAGGAGGTCCCTTCACACGATGACCCAGGATTTCCTTCACATGATGACCCAGGAGGTCCCTTCACACAATGACCCAGGAGGTCCCTTCACGCGATGACCAGCAGGTCCCTTCACGCGATGACCCAGGAGGTCCCTTCACACAATGACACAGGAGGGCCCTCCACACAATGACCCAGAAGGTCCCTTCACACAATGATCCGGGAGATCCCTTCAAACAATGACACAGGAGGTCCTTTCACACAATGACTCAGGAGGTCCCTTCACACGATGGCCCAGGTGGTCCCTTCACATGATGATCCAGGAGATCCCTTCACACAATGACCCAGGAGGTCCCTTCACACAATGATCCGGGAGATTCCTTCACACGATGACCCAGCAGGTCCCTTCCGCCATTCTATGATTCTATGAACACGTTGCTGTAGATGGAGCTTGACTGTGGGTCAAGTGTCTCATTGGTGCTTCAACTGTTTAATACTCCTGAATCCCTAGTAATAGGCTTAATAACAGCCTGCTTGTTGATGGTTTACATATAGTGCAATATAGTATATTTTTATGTCAGTCTTTGTTCTGTTGATCAGTTCAGTATTGTATTTGGCATTCCCTGAATCATATTGACTACACAGTGACAGGTATTTCTTCTACATGAACGGTAATTCTTCATCCTCACGATTTATTTATTCTACATATGTGTATTTCACGGTTTGCATTACAAAGGGTGAGATGTGCAGAACGTCCGCACACTTTCCACAGTGACATCCGCACTGGGATTTACTGATGGAGATTTCATGTTTTTTTTCCTTCTTGAGAAAATCCACAACATTTAGTCCACTTGAGATCTTGCCCTTAAAGGGGTTGTTCAGTCTAAAATTATATTTCTGCAGTCACTTGATGTGACGGCAGACATATCAATCCTCACTGCTCATGCATTATACATACACTTGTACTGAACAAGGCCACATCCACTAGACATTCTCACTTACTAGTCGGACAGACCTACTCTATACACGTCCACTAGACATCCTCACCTACTAGTCGGACAGACCTACTCTATACACGTCCACTAGACATCCTCACCTACTAGTCGGACAGACCTACTCTATACATGTCCACTAGACATTCTCACCTACTAGTCGGACAGACCTACTCTATACATGTCCACTAGACATTCTCACCTACTAGTCGGACAGACCTACTCTATACACGTCCACTAGACATCCTCACCTACTAGTTGGACAGACCTACTCTATACACGTCCACTAAACATTCTCACCTACTAGTTGGACAGACCTACTCTATACACGTCCACTAGACATCCTCACCTACTAGTTGGACAGACCTACTCTATACACGTCCACTAGACATCCTCACCTACTAGTTGGACAGACCTACTCTATACACGTCCACTAGACATCCTCACCTACTAGTTGGACAAGACCTACTCTATACACGTCCACTAGACATCCTCACCTACTAGTTGGACAGACTTACTCTATACACGTCCACTGGACATCCTCACCTACTAGTTGGACAGACCTACTCTATACACATCCACTAGACATCTGCGCCTACTGGTCGGACACACCCTCTCCATACACTTGCATTAAGCGAGGCCACACCCACACCTACTAGTCAGACAAGCCCTTGCCATACACTTGTATTGAGCGAGGCCATGTCCACTAGTTGGGCTCTGGCTGGGAACAGGCATATCTCAAAATTGTGGTCCGTTCAGACTTAGAAACCGGTGAACCCTCATAGCACACAGTGCGGACACTGGGAGGATTGATAAGTCTACAGTCACATCGAGTGTCTGCAGAATTATCATTAACTCCTTTAAGATTCATTCTTGCGCTTGGAAGAATGAATGAAGTATTTTTATAGTTGCACACTGTGTTAAACAGCATTGGGTGAGAGAGGATAGACCTTCTTACCTGTGGGATCCTGCAGGGAGTGCAATCAGGTCAGAAATATCCTGGGAGTCTGTGATTAGTCAGTGAGGTGGTGCTCTGGCGCCATCTGGTGGAAATTCACACCAACTGCAAAGGCTGAAATAATTGTCATGTAGCTTAGAATGTATTTATGCTATAACATTCCTAATAAAGCAGTCTGGAAAGCTTGCTTGTAACATTATTTATTATATTATTGTGAGCCATTAAATGCTATCATAAGTACCAGATTATTATATTGTTTCTCCCACTGAAGTAATCACTCTAAGAAACTGTGAAATGCTCCAAGGATCCACAATGAAGGCTCGTTCACACGTCAGTGATTTTTATCAATATTTTGTGATTCAATCAAATAAAAATGGGATGACACATGATGGCATCATACTGGTGTCCTAGCCTCACAGGCCTACAGCAGAGAGCACTGTCTACCATATTATCCCTGATAAATTAACATGCAAGCTCTGATCTGATTTGGACATCCCCCTATAGAGCGAATGATGAGAGGGTGTACAGGCAGCGGATTCCCTAATAACACCAGAGTCATATTATATTGTACAGTCATCTCATCCCAGGAGCTGCCACCAGAGAGTGATGCCTGGCTTGGCACATCTTGTCTGTGGGTGTGATGTCAGGCGCTGTTTTTTAATTAACTTGGGAGTGGGTGTTTGGCGACGCATCCTAAATACAGAGGTGTGAGGGTGAGGTCTGTGTTAAGTCCCCACTGTGGAATCTGATTACTCACCGCAGATAGAAACTACACACATCATACTGCACATTACACACCAAATCATGCAGAAGGGTCAGGAAGACCCCAGAGAGGTAATAATGACCCTTTTTGTGTTCAACCGGAAAATGACTCGACCAATATAAACCCCTTCATAACAGTCCAGATGTTCTACTTACTGCAGGATAGGAGGTATAGAAAGGTGACAGTAATGCTTACACCCTTGTCTAAGGAATATATAGTGCCAAATGCCGTGTAATGTTGCTATATTTTTACCTGCAGTGGGCATATCATAGTATTATATTATTTTATAGAGGAGCAGTACACAAAGATGGTAACACCCTTGACTCTGCTCTTCCTCCTCCTTAGACAACTCATCTCCTTCTCTCTCTGATCACAAACATTCTCTCCTTCACACTCACAAACCCTCGCCCATCACAGCACAGTCAGACCTATCACACATTCAGAAATCTACAGGCCATTAACCCTCATACATTCACAGACTCTCTTCTCTCATCACTGTCCCCAATCTCCTCCTTCTCCTGCCCCAATCTGGCTGTGAATTATTACAATGATATTCTCAAAAGTACCCTGGACCAAGTAGCGCCCCTCACCCTCAGAACCTCCAAACACAGAATAAAACAGACCCTGGCTCACATCACAAAATCGATTCCTCCAGCGATGCTCTAGGAGTGCCGAACGCCTATGGAGGAAAACTCGCTCACCAAAAGACTTATCCATTATAAATTCATGCTCAAACCTACAACTCTGCCCTTCACCTCACCAAACAGACCTACTTCACCACCCTGATCTCCTCACTGCCAACAACTCAAAGAAACTCTTTGACACCTTTCACTCTCTCCTCAGTACCTAAAGTCAGGCCCCTATCATTGACCTCTGTGCTGATGATCTGGCCTCTTACTTCACAGAGAAAATAGAAAACATCCTTCAGGAAATCAGCTTCCAACCTTCAAGTACTTTTACTCCCATCTGTCCCCACATCCCCTCTGGCTCACTCTCCATTTTTCCCCAGTCACAGAAAGAAGTCTCCAGGCTCCTCTTCGTCCACACCTGCTACCATGACCCCTTCTCACAGTGGTCACCACTCACTTACTTCAACTTACATCACTTAACTCACTTCAATCTCTCCCTCTCTACTGGCATCTTCCCCTCCTCCTTCAAACACTCTATTATTACTCCACTACTAAAGAAAATCTGACACATCCTGCACAAATAACTACAGACCTATCTCCAATCTCCACTTCATCTCAAAACTCCCGGAGTGCCTGGTCTACCCCCCTCACCCATTACCGCTCCACTCACTCTCTTTTAGATCCATTGCAGTCTGGCTTCCGCCCCTTACACTCTACAGAAATTGCCCTTATCAAAGTGACCAATGACCTTCTGACAGCAAAACATAATGGTGACCACTCTCTGCTTATTCTTCTTGACCTTTCTGCAGCTTTTGACAGTGTTGACCACCATCTCCTACTCTCCATGCTGCACTCCATTAGCATCAAGGACACGGCTCTCTCCTGGTTCTCTTTCCTATCTCTCTGACCGCTCTTTCAGTGTATCATTCTCTGGCTCCACTTCCTCCCCTCTTCCCCTCACTATTGGGGTCCCTCAGGGTTTAGTCCTTGGACGTCTTCTCTTGTCTCTCTACACAGCCCCGAACGAACAGACCATCAGCAGATTTGGCTTCCAGTACCATCTTTACGCTGATGACACACAATTTTACACTTCCTCCCCTGACTTTACTCCCGCTCTAATACAGAACAACAATGACTGTCTAACCGCAGTCTCCAATATCATGTCCGCTCTCTATCTGAAACTCAACCTTTACAAAACTGAACTTCTTCTGCTCCAACCCTCTGCCAACCTCCCTAAACCTGACATCTCTCTCTCGTGTGCGGCACCACGATAACGCCCAGTCAGCAGACTCGCTGTCTGGGTGTTATGTTGGACGCTGATCTCTCCTTCACCCCATATATACAATCTCTCACCGCTCCTGTCGCTTGCAGCTGAAAAATATCTCCAGAATTCGCCCTTTCCTCACTATGGAAACAACTAAAACCCTCACCGTGGCCCTGATTCATTCCCGCCTTGACTACTGTAATTCTTTATTAGCTGGCCTCCCCGCAGTAAGCTTTCCCCTCTCCAGTCTATCCTCAATGCAGCAGCCAGGATCACCTATCTAGCAAACCGTTACTCAGATGTTTCTGCTCTGTGCCAGTCACTGCATTGGCTACCCGTACACTATAGAATCCAATTCAAATTGCTTGTTGTCACCCACATAGCTATTCATGGTGCGGCACCTCCCTACCTCTCCACCCTCATCTCTGTCTACCACCCCACCCGTCCCCTTCGCTCTGAATGCGACCTCAGACTAACATCGGCATTAATCCGAACCTCCCATTCCCGACTCCAAGACTTCTCTCGAGCTGCACCAATCCTCTGGAATGCTCTACCCAAGAAATTAGGACCATCCACAACTTGCATAGCTTCAGATGCTCCCTAAAAACACACCTCTTCAGGGCGGCCTATCCTTCTCCCTAACAGTAGTCATTTAGACCAGGGGTCCCTGCCCACCGCGCCCCTCACCTGCAGCATTACACCGCTTAGCTGAGGTCTCTGCCTCAGCTGCGTGTGTAGATGTACGAGGGGAGCTGTCGGCCAATCAGTGCAGCAGCCATGCCTTGATTGGCCGACTGCTTCGCTTGTATAACTAAGCAGCTGAGGCAGAGACGTGGCCGGAATTTCATATCTCGCGCATCACGTGACGCGCTTGGAAATAGCGTGAGATATGAAAAAACTCCGGCTACGTCTCTGCCTCATCTACTTGACGCTCATCTCTCCTGCTGGCAGTACAAGTGAAGAGCCGCTCTATCTGTGTGTGGGCAATGACTGAGTGTGGGGGTATTCAGGGTCAATTTTGTGTGGCAATGACTGTGTGTGGGGGTTATACAAGGGGCAATGACTGATGTGGTGTTATCAGTGGTCAATGTGTGTGGGCAATGACTTTGTGTGGGGGAGGATATACAAGGGGCAATGACTGAGTGTGGGGGGCATTCAGGGGTCAATGTGTGCGTGTGTGGGCATTGACTGTGTGTGTGTGTGGGGGGTTATATAGGGGCAATAACTGAGTGTGGGGGATATTCAGGGGTCATGTGGGCGTGTGTGGGCAATGACTGTGTGTGTGTGGGGTGGTTATACAAGGGCATGACTGAGTGTGAGGTTATTCATGGGCAATGTGTGTGTTGGCAATGATTTGTGTGGGGGATATACAAGGGGCAATGACTGAGTGTGGGGTATTCAGGGGTCATGTGTGTGTGGGCAATGACTGTGTGTGTGTGTGGGGGGGATATACAAGGGGCAATGACTGAGTGTGGGGGTATTCAGGGTCAATGTGTGCGTGTGTGGGCAATGACTATGTGTGTGTGTGGGGTATTCAAGGGTCAGTGTGTGTGGGGTTGTACAAGGGGCAACGTCTGTGTGTGGGGAGTATTCAGGGGTCAGTGTGTGTACAGGGGGCAGTATGCCTGCTTGGGGATTATACAAGAGCAATGTGTGTGTGTGTGTGTGTGGGGGTTATGCATGGGGCAGTGTGTGTTGTGTGGGTGGTGAAAATTTATGCTATATGGAGGGAATACGATGCTGCATTAAATATGAAGAGCTGTGATGCTGCATTATTTATATGGAGGGATATGAGGCTGTATTATACTTTATGGAGGCTGTGATACTGCATTATAATATATGGAGGGCTGGTAGGGGATATTGTGGGATGCATGGGTTGATAGGGATATTGCGGGCTGCAAGGGATGATGGGGATATTGTGGCTGCAAGGGGATACCATATTGGGGATGAAAAATAAGACATCCCCGAAAATAAGATGCAACGCATCTTTCGGGAAACAGGTACAAACCCCACCCCTTCTTCATAGCCCCACCCTGCCGGGCCCCGGAAGAATGGTCTTGCATGAAGCCGGTCCCGATGCAAAAAAGGTTGGGGACCCCTGATTTAGACATAAGATATTCATTGTTATAAGCCCCTGTACTTTGTGTTCCCATCCCGTCTTAGATTGTAAGCTCCTTCGAGCAGGGTCACCTTTATTTTTTGCCTTTTTATTGTATTTCCTACATTGATTCTATGTTTATTGTATGTAAACTACTGTTCTGTATTACCTACCATTCTGTGTCGTATATTTTTCTTATACGTACCATTGTACTGTAAAGCGCTGCGGAATATGTTGGCGCTATACAAATAAAGTTTTATTATTATTATTACTATTATATCAGTTACATTTCTGTACATAAGAGCAGTATTATGATAGTTATATTCTTGTACATAGGGGCAGTATTATAGTAGGTATATTCTTGTACATAGGGGCAGTATTATAGTAGTTATATTCTTGTACATAGGGGCAGTATTATAGTAGTTATATTCTTGTACATGGGGCAGTATTATAGTAGGATATTCTTGTACATAGGCAGTATTATAGTAGTTTATTCTTGTACATAGGGGCATATTTTATAGTTATATTTTGTATAATAGGGGCAGTATTATATAGTTATATTCTTGTACATAGGAGCAGTATTATATGAGTTATATTCTTGTACATAGGGGGCAGTATTATAGTACCTATATTCTGTACATAGGGGCAGTATATAGTAGTTATATTCTTGTACATGGGGCAGTATTATAGTAGTTTATATCTTGTACATAGGAGCAGTATTATAGTAGTTATATTCTTGTACATAGGGGCAGTATTATAGTAGTTATATTCTTGTACATAGGGAGCAGTATTATAGTAGTTATATTATTGTACTATAGGGGCAGTATTATAGTAGTTATATTCTTGTACATAGGAGCAGTATTATAGTAGTTATATTCTTGTACATAGGAGCAGTATTATAGTAGTTTATTCTTGTACATAGGGCAGTATTATAGTAGTTATATTCTTGTACATAGGGGCAGTATTATAGTAGTTATATTCTTGTACATAGGGGCAGTATTATAGTAGTTATATTCTTGTACATAGGGGGCAGTATTATAGTAGTTATATTCTTGTACATGGGGGCAGTATTATAGTAGTTATATTCTTGTACATAGGGGCAGTATTATAGTAGTTATATTCTTGTACATAGGGGCAGTATTATAGTAGTTATATTCTTGTACATAGGGGCAGTATTATAGTAGTTATATCTCTTGTACATAGGGGCAGTATTATAGTAGTTATATTCTTGTAATAGGGGCAGTATTATAGTAGTTATATTCTTTGTACATAGGAGCAGTATTATAGTAGTTATATTCTTGTACATAGGAGCAGTATTATAGTAGTTATATTCTTGTACTAGGGGCAGTATTATAGTAGTTATATTCTAGTATATAGGGGCAGTATTATAGTAGTTATATTCTTTGTACTATAGTAGTGAGCAGTATTATAGTAGTTATATTCTTGTACATAGGGGCAGTATTATAGTAGTTGTATTCTTGTACATAGGGACAGTATTATAGTAGTTGTATTCTTGTACATAGGAGCAGTATTATAGTAGTTATTTCTTGTACATAGGGGCAGTATTATAGTAGTTATATTCTTGTTCATAGGGACAGTATTATAGTAGTTATATTCTTGTACATAGGGGCAGTATTATAGTAGTTATATTCTTGTATATAGGGGCAGTATTATAGTAGTTATATTCTTGTATATAGGGGCAGTATTATAGTAGTTATATTCTTGTACATGGGGCAGTATTATAGTAGTTACATTCTTGTACATAGGGGCAGTATTATAGTAGTTATATTCTTGTACATAGGGGCAGTATTATAGTAGTTATAATCTTGTACATAGGAGCAGTATTATAGTAGTTACATTCTTGTACATAGGGGCAGTATTATGGTAGTTATATTCTTGTATATATGGGCAGTATTATAGTAGTTATATTCTTGTACATAGGGGCAGTATTATGGTAGTTATATTCCTGTACATAGGACAGTATTATAGTAGTTATATTCTTGTACATAGGGGCAGTATTATAGTAGTTATATTCTTGTACATAGGGACAGTATTATAGTAGTTATATTCTTGTACATAGGGGCAGTATTATAGTAGTTATATTCTTGTACATAGGGCAGTATTATAGAGTTATATTCTTGTATATAGGGCAGTATTATAGTAGTTATATTCTTGTACATAGGGACAGTATTATAGTAGTTATATTCTTGTACATAGGGGCAGTATTATATTAGTTATATTCTTATACATAGGGGCAGTATTATAGTAGTTATATTCTGTACATAGGAGTAGTATTATAGTAGTTATATTCTTGTACATAGGGGCAGTTTATATAGTTATATTCTTGTATATAGGTGCAGTAGTATAGTAGTTATAGTTCTTGTACATAGGGGCAGTATTATAGTAGTTATATTCTTGTACATAGGGACAGCATTATAGTAATTATACATGAAGCTAGCAGTATTTATAGTATTAGTATTATAGTATAGTATTATGTATGGGGTTGCATGGCATATAGATTTTTTTCAGCAGTGTTTTGTACTGGAGATAACATGCACATCTATATATTGCCCTCTAGTGTCCTGTTGTTTTACTTTCTGCTTCTGCTATTCTTGATTATTTTTTTCTGTATAAGTCTTTGTTCACATGTCCTTTTATCATCTGCTTCTAATAGATTCAGTATTAATATAAACTGAATTAGTTACAGACTGATTTAAGGTTTCTGATTTGCATACATTTTGCTCTGTAACGGATTTGTATTTACTGGAGTCGTCTATGAATTAGGGATGAGCAAACCAGACTTTAAAGTTCATGGTTCGTACAGAACACAGACTTTTTTAAATGTTCACTTTTCAGGTTCGGAATTCTGCTTTACGTACTCAAATCACTGAAGCGAGCATCACTGTGCCCGACTACACTTGTTGTTCGGGTACACTAGGTGCTCGGGTACACTCGGTGCTTGGGTACACTAGTTGTCGGCTACACTCTCTGCTCAAGTACACTAGTGCTCGGTAACTCGTGCTTGGACACTCTGTGCTTGGTAGACTCTGTGCTTGGGTACACTCGGTGCTTGGGTACACTCGATGCTTGGGTACACTCGGTGCTTGGGTACACTAGGTGCTCGGCTACAGTCGGTCTCGAGTTCACTAGGTGCTCGGGTACACTCGGTGCTCGGCCCAGTGTAGATCGGCTGCACTGGGGGTAAAATCAGCGTTATCAGATGTAGTGTGTACCAAAAAATTTAAATGACAAATCCTTGTCCTTCCTCCCCTGGAAGTGTTTTACTTATGGCTGGCTGTATGTGGGCAGAGAGCAGAACTGTCCAATCAGTGACTTCCATTGAGGTTCGGTTACGTTTGGGTCCAGTTCAGAACAAAAAAGTGCAGCAGAACCCCCAGAACCCGAACTTCCACAGATCCACTCATCCCTACTCTGAACATCTCTAAGGTTCTGCTTCATTTCCTATCGACTGTAATGTGGCGGAAAAAAAAAGTTGTGCAGACTATGGCCCTGATTCATCACAAGGATTATCCGTAAAACCCATGAAAATTGCAGAATTTTTACCCAAATCTACACTTTGCGACTTTTAGTATTTTCTTTTCAGCTTTCCCAAAATGGGTGGAATGGGGACTGTAGTAGCCAAAATGGGTGGAGCAAGGCATTGAGTGGCCAAAATGGGTGGTGTGGGGACTGGAGTGGCCAAAATGGGTGGTGTGGGGACTGGAGTGGCAAATGGGTCGGGTGGGACTGAGTTGCCAAAATGGGTGGAGCGGAGGACAGAAGTGTCCAAAATGGGTGGAGCGAGGCATTTAGTGTCCGAAATGGCTGGAGTGGGGACTGGAGTGGCTAAAATAGGTAAAGCGGGGACTGCAGTGGACAAATGGCTGGAGCAGTACTGGAGTGCCAAGTGGGTGGAGCGGGGACTGGAGTGCCCAAAATGGGTGGAGCGGGACTGGAGTGCCAAAATGGGTGGGCGGAGACTGGAGTGCCCAAAATGGGTGGAGTGGGGACTAGGATGGCCAAAATGAAGGGAGTGGGGACTGGGTGGCAAAATTGGTGGAATGGGGACTGTTGTAGCCAAAATGGGTGGAGCGAGGCATTGAGTGTCCGAAATGGGTGGAGTGGGGATGGACTGGCCAAAATAGGTGGAGGGGGACTACAGTGGCCAAAATGGGTGGATTGGGGACTGGAGTGGCAAAATGGGTGAAGCAGGGGCTGGAGTGCCCAAAATGGGTGGAGCGGGACTGGGGTGGCAAAATGGGTGGATGCGGGGACTGGAATGACCAAAATGGGTGGAGTGGGGACTGGAATGGTCTAAATGGGTGGAGTGGGGACTGGCGTGGCCAAAATGGGTGGAGCAAGGACTGGAGTAGGGAAAATGGGTGGAGTGGGGCAAGGTAGGCACAGGGCGTAGAGCGCGTGGCTTTGCCCCTTAGTATAATTCATTATGAGTTGATCATAGAAAAAGCTGCAGCAGCGACAGCTGGGTCCATGGGGAGAAGAATCTCTGTCCTATAAGCTGTGTTCACACAGGACGTTTTTAGGGTCAGTTTTTATCTCCTTCATTTGGAGTTGACCTGGATTCATAAAATAAAATGTAACCCTTTTATTCTGATTTCTGTTGGAACATTTGCTCCTGATGACAAATACATGACAGACATCTGCCCATAACAACGTTGGATGGTCGTTCCCCTAATGACAGTGAACAATGTTCAGTACAGCACATTATATGTAGACAGAGGGGTCCTGTAACTTAGATGTTGTCCATGTTGATTGCTCCCTGTGTGGCCCCGGGTTCTTGTCCCGGTGCTGGGCCCAGTAATGGTGTCTGTGCTGCACACATACACATCCACATTCATCTCTTTCCTCTTTCCATCTATGGGGGTCCAGGATCCACCTCCCTAATTTTAGCTGCTCTGCCCAGGGACAGAGGCCACTCTTGGAATGTGAAGTCTATTCTTCACCACCAGCAGCATGAAGAATAAGGGGATTAAGATGCTTTTGTGAGACATGTCCCCTCTTACATGACAGGCTGCGGATCTCCAGGAGCCGCGTCTCATTAAAGTAGACAGCTGAACCCAAGATAGACTCCTTGTGACCTTCAGCGAGCTCCCGTCTTTGTAACGTCAGGTCTTTATTTAGCCCTCACCGCTTTTCTGTGTATTTATGCCGCTTAAATCTATTGACTCCTTATTATTTACTCTCTGAAATGTTTGCATGGCCTCGTCACACCGCTCACATCAATGGGTGGGAACAGATGGAAACACAAATACGATGGCTTCTGTCCTTCCGATCACCTTTAATGATGTTTATGAATGAGACGTAAAGGAAAATGGATGAGCCCCTTTTGGCAACCAATCAGCTTGCAGCTTTAATTCTCGTGTATATGTGTGTATACAATATAGGTAAAATAAGAAGATCAGAGCCGGCACATATAAAACCTGCTGGGACGATGACGTGTGACTGGAGTCTGAGAAAGTGTGAAGATATCACATTAACGGAGATTACCTGGTGCAAATCTGTCACAGATCCTGGATAAGGTGAGAAAATGTGACTGATAGGAAACCCAAAGTAGACAGACCCGTATCACTATGGACCATCAAACCTGAGAAGTAACATGGCGATTACTAGAAGCCATTTATAGATGTTGGAAAGGTTCAAGACGTCTTTCTTCCAGGAACAGCGCCATGCCCGGATGTAGGTTGTGTGTGGTATTGCAGCTTGGCCACATTCACATATATCCTTATAGTCCATGGGTGATGGATGCCACTGGTCAGCATTAATAGTGGCCTCTGTGTTAAAAAAAAAAAGCCTTAGCTTTTCCCAGCCTATGCATTTAAAGGGGTGGTCTCAATCTGTGAGATGAGGGAGATCTTTCCAACCACTGAGCCCCCACTATTTTCAAGAATTGGGTCTCTTCAGTGAGAATAGGGTAGTGGTCGACTATGCCTGCTGTCCTTGACTGACAGTTGTCTCCCTGTACATATACGCAGGAAGAGACCGGAATTCAAGGAGAGCAGGTGGATGAAGTCTGTCCAACTAGTCACCCATGTGACTAAGTCCTTGGTGGCTTTTGAAGTGTTTTTTCTATGAGGCAAGTATACCAGGCTAAGATCCTACAGCCAGTGACTGATACATGCTGCCGTCACATTCCCTTTAAGCTGCACTGAAAACGAGGCCATACTTACAGTATATGATTGATGGGATTGTCCAGGTTTGACAGTTTATGACCTCAAAACTTTTGAATCCTTACAGTGCGCACATTGCTTTCTGTCAGGATTATCCAGTGCCAGCAGTGACACCGTTCAAGTATGCTTTATGCAATCTCCTGCCCACATTCTGACTAGTTGTGTCTACTTCATTTCACTTATACTGTGCAAGGCCATGCACTTCTAGTCTGAATATGGCCGGGAGATTGCACATCGCATAACTAGCAGCGGAGAATCCTGACAGCATGCAGTGTGTGCACTGCGAGGCAAAATTTCATGCCAAACCCAGACAACTCTTTAAATTACCAGTTTACTAAATGTTATATGATGGAATGAGCAAAATACTATTGAACAGCCCATACTACAAATTAGCGTGCGTCCAGCACTGTATAGGCACACCCCACAAGTTGAATGTCCTATATCCCCTACTATCAATACAGGGTCTGGCTACAAGATGTAGAAATACATAATGTATACTATATGTTGATATTTTGTCCAAAAAAATGCAAGCATTGCAATCTGTATCAAGAATACTCATCTTCTTTTGAGTCCTTACACTAAAATTAAGTGAGTTAAAGAGGTTGTCTTAGGTTTGAAAAGGGGATAGACGTCATCTTCCCGCTCACTGAGGGTCAGACCACTGGGACTCCCACAGACCCCAAGAACCAGTGCTCTGAATAGTCCCATATGAATGGAGCGGTCGTCGAACATACGCATTCATTCTTATGAGCGGTGGTCGAACATACGCATTCAATCTTATGGGAGTGTCCAAAGAGCAGCATAACCCAGTGCTTGCTGTCTCCGGTGGTCCCACTAAGTGCACATAACGGACCACCGCTCTATTCACATAGGACTCTTCACAGCACTGGTTCTTGGGATCTGTTGGGGTCTTAGAGATCGGGAAGATCCTCTATCCCATGGCATACATCTTCAGAGTATAGACCTCACCGTGGAAGCTGTAATGACATCCATCGAGTTTGTCACAGAGCTTTCCTACAAACAGATGCAATGTGTAATTTTTAGGTGGGGGTGTCTTAATATATGAATTATGTAATAATTATGGCAATCCTCATTTCTCTGCATTAGCCTAGTTACCTGTCCCACGACACATTCATATTCACAGCGCTGGATGAAAGGCCGTATCGCTGTGTCCGGTGTGCCCGGGGAGCTGCGGATATCATTCACTATCTGATATGTTCATTTGCTCTGTGCCCTGCAGATAAGAGCAGAGCGTGTTGCGTGATTGCTCCGGTCAGCTCCCAGCGGGCGCAGTACACACCACTATATTTAGCAATGTCCTGCGGGCAGAAGAAATCAGATTGAAAACAAAGTTCCTGCTATTTCAATTGTTTTACCCCCGTCTGTTGGAAGTGCACAGTAGGCAGCCATTCAGCGAGGGCCACACACCGCAGATCACTGCATCGATTCAGCTGGCGTCAAAGTATAAAAATACATACAATGAGCCCGGGGTTCATTACAGGAAGATGGGAAGAAATCACGGCTGGGCTTATTTGTTTTTTCATGGATTTTATTGCTAGGAGTAAGAGGCTTTGAAAGGCAAGTGTGTAATAACAGAGGTCTGCAACCTGCGGCTCTCCAACTGTTGGGAACAGCAAGATCCGATTCATGAGAACTGTTTGGATTTATCATACAGACATTTATATTCATATCGGATACGAATACTGTGGTAGAAAGAAAGTATCTGTGGCCCAGAGAATACAGTGAAAAACCACTGTTGCAACCTGTGCAGGGGCCCGAGAGCTCAGGGGGCCACATCCATCTCCAAAGCGGTGGACTTGTGCATTATGATGAATTATTGGGCTGCAATGGACCCATGTATTGTTCCTGTGTAGGGGCCCAAGAGGTCCGGAGGTCGCATCTATCTCCAAAGCGGGTGGACCTGTGCATTATGAGGAGCTTTTGGGCTGCAAAGGGCCATATATTGATCCTGACAGGGGCCTCTCTCTCCTGTGGATATGTTTTTCTGTTGTCTTTTACATGGTGCCATATCCTACTCTGTGTGGTGTTGTGTGTGTGTGGGCTGTGGTATCAAAACCATGCACATTGCAACCAATCACATCACTTCTTTCATCTTCTATAGAATCTCTGAGTAATGAGAGCTGAAATCTGATTGGACGATCATTGCAAATGCTCAAGGTTTTTTTTTTTTGCACTAGTTTTTTAAAAAAATGACGTGTATAAAAGATAATATTCTGTACCATGTCTTGTATACTTATGGAAAATTTAAATAAAGAATGGAAAAAAAAAAAAAATGACGTGTACATATCGGGCAGCCTGATTGTACACTGTAGGGAAATAGCAGAGACCAAGGCCTAGTAACGTAATATTTATTGTGTCAAATCATGTAACACACCTATAGTCTCTAACCTGCGGCCTCTGAGACTATTCTGGACATGCTGGGAGGTGTCACTAATATATGTGTATAAAATGTATATAGAAAAAGTTAATCATTTATATTTATTTATTATATTGTGTTTCCCTTTTCTTTATTCTATAGAGAATTATCAATATATGATGAAATGTTGAACTTTAAGTCGCGTGACTTAGAAGAGGACTGGAGCAACCCTGGATACCATGGAAAATTGGGATTGGTAAATATTAGCGCCCCTACACTATGTCACATATACAGGGTTAGAGAAAGAATAAATGGGAGAATCACGTGTGGCCCGCACACTCTCCGGATGTGGCCCCGTAGCCGTCATGGGCCCGTGTCCCCAGGATCTGGAGCAAACACCCAGAAAATTAACACAGATTAAACCCTTTACTGATTAAACATAAAGGAGCAACATGTAGAATACCATAAGCTTTATTGGTAAACAGGTCATAATACGTTTATAAACAGGAGTGACACAAAGAAGAAGGAAAAAGAACATAGAAAACAAGAGGTCAGTGATCCAAGAGAAGAGGGAGGAAATGTAAAGGAACAAGAGGTGAGATATCCATATTATCTCCCCCAGACAAAGGTTTCAGCAGGAGGAGACTATGGATAACTTACTTTTTGAAGCCTTTTTCTGAAATATATATCTATATTCTTATTATACCATTTCTTTGTTAGACCGGTCATCCTCTCCACAGTCTTACAATTCATACAGGAGCACAAAACTGCACCTAAACCCATTACGGGGACTTACAGTAGTTCCTTGGTCAGGAGCTTTTCACAAATCCAGCCCTCACGGTCTCAAACGGATCATATTTTCAGGATTTCCATAGTATTTTTTTTTTTTGTAACATATTTTTATTGAGTTTTCAGTATGGTAACAAATAAATAGACCAATAAACAAATAAACAATTAAACAATCCATCCCCCTCCCCCAACCTCAGCCACCCTTGAGTTCAGCCGAAAGTACTAGAGTTCAGTTCAAAACATACGGCGATAAACCATGTTCATGAACAGTACTGAGTATTGACCTTGGACCTCAGTAGACGTAGAGCCCCAAGAAGGTAGGTTGTCACTCCTGGTCTGCTCCATCCGGGGTTGTAGATATCTGAAGCCCACCCAAAGACCCCTGCAACTCTCCCAACAGATACCATGGTGATTGCACGAATGGAAGAACCACTGCTCGAAGCTCAGTAGGAGAGAGCTTGGATAGTATAAACCCTCTCCATGTTTCGAAGAACTTCCCTGTCAGTGTGTTTTTATCTCTCGCAGCTTCTAGACTTTCTATATGCATTACAGCCTTCAAATCCTTGAGTATGCCTGACATACTTGGGACGTGCTCCGAGAGCCAGTTGCGGAGAAGCAATCGCTTGGTGACCATTGCCAGTATATGAAGTATTCGGGCAGATTTGCCATTCCATACCCCAGACGCCGGGAAATGGAGAAGCCAGGCCAATATGTCCATTGTGACATGTGTATTTATAATCTCCCTCGCCAGGGTTTCAACCCGCTTCCACAAATTCTGTACTTCCCCACACAACCATAGACCATGCACCATATCTGTTTTTGACTGGCCACATTTCGGGCAATTTTGTTGCCTGTCTGGAAATCCTGCAGTTGGAGGTAAAGTAAAACCATATATCGCCCTATGAATGATTCTATATTGCACATCTCTCCATCTTTCGTTGATTATATTCTTCCTCATAACCTCCCATCCTCTTCTAATCACATCTCCAATATCTGATCTAGGTATATACTTGGACCACCCGCTAAATGTGGTGTCTTCCCTCATAGTTAAGGTCGTTTCCCTCAAGCTGTTGTAGATGTACGACACATTAATGGTCAAAGGGTCTGATCCCAACCAGTCATCCCATACCGAGGGTCTGCATTCCTGGGAAACATTATGAAGATGGCGTAAAACATGGTGATGCAACTGCCTGTATTGTATGATGTGAAAATGACCTAACTGGAATTTCTCCAGGACCTCTAATTCCGTCATCCACCGCCCATCTTGTTTGTGGATGAGGTCTCCCAGTGTTCGAACCCCCTTCTCTGACCAGGCTGCAAATAAAGCATTTTCTCTGCCCAAGCTAAACCCTACGTGTCTCCAAGGGTTAAGATATTTAGACGTTTTCCACGCCATCGTCAACTTCTTTCTAACCGCTTTCCAGCACATGGCCGTGTCCCTATAGATGATTGTGTTCTTTAAGGTCTTGGGCACCTTGGACCATGATGAATGTAGTAAACTAGCCGGTTCCCAGGGTCTACACCTCGCAGCCTCGGCTGTATAATTAGAGTATCTGCTAGTCCCCCTGAGCCAGTCAATAACATGGCGCAGTAGGCAAGCTAAGTTATAGCCCCTGACATCCGGGAAGTTCAGTCCCCCTCTCGTTTCGGGAGCATCAGGGTACGACTGGCTATCCTAGCCCTTTTTCCCCTCCAGAGAAAGTTGGAGAACGCTGCGTTGAGTTTATGAACGTCCGCTTTCTTAAGCAACAGTGGTATAGTTTGCAGCGGATACATAAGTCTGGCGAAACTAACCATTTTAATTAGATGGCACCTTCCCAGAAGAGTCAACGGCAGACCTCTCCACCTCTCCAATTCTCGAGTTATTTTAGTAATTAATGGGGTGAAGTTCAGGCTATATATAAGATTAGTGTTGCTGCTAAGAATGATACCCAGATATTTTATGTGATGAGACTTTACTCGGATACCCTCCATCTCTCCCGCTGGTCCACCCCCCTCTCTCCCTGTTCTGTGATGTGGTGTCCCTAGACGTAGTATCTCACATTTAGCCTTGTTGAGCCTAAAGCCCGAAAATGTTTCAAAGGTATGAAGATGTTGAAGTAGTGTACCTAAGTCTCTTTCCGGTCTATTCATATATATAATGACGTCATCTGCAAACAGTGCTGATTTCAACACTACCCCTCCCACATCAATACCCTCATGTGAACTAGAACCATTCAAGTATCGTGCTAGAGGTTCAATGGCCAAATTGAAGAGCAAGGGCGAAAGAGGGCATCCCTGTCTCGTCCCCCTCTCCAGAGAGAAGGGGGCGGACAAAAAGCCGGGGGTGCATATTCTTGCGCTCGGGTTCTCATATAATATCCTTAAAAATGTCCTGAATGCCCCCTGTAAACCTATCTTATCCAGGACTAAGTGCAGCCACGGCAAATTGACACTGTCGAACGCCTTTTCGGCGTCCAACAGTACCAACGCCGGACGGTCAGAATGTAAATTCTCACGATGACTCACGGTATCCAATACCAGCATGGTTTGTCTGATATTGCCCACCGCCGATCTGCCCCTGACAAATCCCGCCTGTTGAGGGTCAATAAGAGATGGAAGTAGTCCTGCCAGGCGATCTGCCATTATTTTGGCCATAATCTTTAGATCCTGATTAATCAGGGAGATGGGGCGATAGCTGGACGGGTCAGGTGAGCCCACGTTACCTTTCGGCAGTAGCTTAATATGTGCTGTGTTAGTGTAATTCGAGATACTATCACCCGCGAGAATGCCGTTGAATAGAGAGACTAGGCATGGGGCCACCTTGTCACACAGAGATTTGTAGTAGTCTCCAGTGAAACCATCTGGACCCGGTGCCTTATGAGCACCAAGGTTCTTGATGGTAGCTTGAACTTCAGTTAGAGATATCTCAGCGTTCAAGCTAGCCAAGTCATCTTTAGTGAGACCAGGCAAGGAGACCCTCTCAAGCCACTCCCTTCCCGCCTCCATCTCATGGTGCCCCGGGCCCTGCTTATACAGTTTAGCAAAGAATTCCCCTAAATGAGAGTTGATGTCTTTTGGGTCATGTAGTGTATTTCCTTTAAAATCTAATAAAGAGGTAAATGTCGTGGGCTTAGTTTTGCCTCTGGCCAAGTTAGCCAATATCCTCCCCGCCTTGTCGCCAAATCTATAGAGATCCACCTCCCATTGATCTTTACTCCACATTTCTCTAGGATTTCCATAGTATTAATTGCACCAGTGATCATTTTTGATATCTTAATAATAACCTAATCACCTGAAGATATGATCTGGGGGCCACGCGGACTGTATTTAGGTAACATTGATATGACGGTTCAGTGACACTGAACATTTCACTAATAACGAGTCTCCATTCTTGTCCGCCAACTGTTGTAGTTAATTATAATGATGGAAGATGTCAAGTCTCCCGTTCTGTATGACCAGTGCCTGAGTGACCTGCACCATCCACATGACAAGGATATGGCAGGAAATTGTTCCCTTATATATAGATATTCCCATTACATTACAGGCCGGGTAGTTTAATGCTGTTTATTATTTCAGGTCACATATTTTCTTAGAAATATAATCACAAAATACAATTACTAGAAAGAGGAAAGAAGCGACACAAAAGACCGTTAAAATATTTGGTTACCTGATGTGACACATCCTACCACATTAAAGGCTGTGTGGAAATACCGATCTAAAAATATCCCATCTTTGTACTTTTATTACATTGTCTATCGGCAGGAAACAGCAGCGAAAACACAAGATGCCCTGGTACGAGCGGCGGGGGACGTCCATCGGGAAGAGCCTAATAAAAGTCATAATGTAATATTAGCCAACATGATCGGAAGAAGATGCAATGTACAGTGTGCAGAGGTTGGAGCGAATAGTGTGGATCATTGATTAAAGAGCAATCTGCCTTCATATTATGCTCATAGGGTTGTATAATAATCTAGAAGGACAACATTATCATCAGTGCAGGATGGACGTACCGATCATCCATTATCAGTGCAGGATGGACGTACCGGTCACCCATCATTAGTGGAGGATGGACATACCAATCACCCATTATCAGTGGAGGACAGACGTACTGATCACCCACCATCAGGGCATGATGGACGTACACATCACTCATTATCAGTGGAGGACAGACGTACCGATCACCCACCATGAGGGCATGATGGATGTACCGATCACCCATTATCAGGGCATGATCGACGTACCGGTCACCCATTATCAGGGCAGGATGGATGTACCCATCACCCATTGTCAGGGTAGGATTAACTGTCACCCATCACTTCAGTATCAGTGCAGGACAGATGTACCAGTCATCCATCATTAGTGGAGGATGGACATACCTGTCACCCATCATCAGTGCAGGATGGACATACCAGTCACCCATCATCAGTGCAGGATGGACATACTGGTCACCCATCATCAGTGCAGGATGGACGTACTGGTCACCCATTATCAGTGCAGGACAGATGTACCAGTCATCCATCATTAGTGGAGGATGGACATACCTGTCACCCATCATCAGTGCAGGATGGACATACCAGTCACCCATCATCAGTGCAGGATGGACGTACTGGTCACCCATTATCAGTGCAGGGCTGACTGTCGTCCTTCACATCAGTATCAGTGCCACATTGTGAGCATTCAGGACATTACTGCATCCGTATGACCATTTAACAGGGGACTTAGTACTGAAAACCAGACCAAATTTCTCTATGGGAGCACAAGAATCCTTTCCTCTAGAGGTTTTGTTTTTTTTATAAAGGCTCTCCTGCTCTTTCATTAAGAAACGAAGTCCATTTTTTTTATATTGTGACCCCTGTATAGGTAGCAAATCTGATATCAGGGAACTGCTTTTCATTCAATTCTCTCTCCACTACGGAGCTTCACAATTCCTGTATAGAATCTGCTGCACTCACCGCTAAGTAAAAGAGTTTTCTAAATCCTCCATCCATCCCATCTTATAGATTTGTCTGAATATTGATACCAGGTTAGTGTTTTTTTTTTTATATAATCAATATTATTATTATTAGTGAAGGCTCATCATTTAACTCCTTCACGAACATTGTATAGTTATGTCATTGGTTGCGTTCCCTGCTTTGAAGCGAGCTCGCATCATTCCCTGCACATGCTGACTGATCTGATCAGCCAACATGTGCAGCTAAGGCTGCTTTCACAATACCAAATGTGCAAATCCGTTTAGATCCTTGAAGTTCAAGGACTCCCTGGACAGGCACGGATCTGTGCAAAGGGATGCCAACTGATGTCCACGGACCGTTTTTTTTAATGGATCTGTCATCAGTTACCAGAGATAGGGGTGGGAGAATCTGTAACTTGCTTCTGAGCATGCTGAGTACTGCAAAACGGATCTGTTTCACTGATTTGGTTTTTTCACGGATCTGTACAGATCCATCTCCATAGAGCTCCATGTTATTTGACGCAGACAGCTACGGATCCATGTCTGTCCGTTTGTGTTCGCGTTTTTCAAGGCAGCAAAAAATCGCAACAGTCTCCGATTCTGGGTGCATGGAAAAATCCGACACAAACAGGTCCGTGACAAAACTGACACACACGGATGGCCACTTTAGGATCAATCTGTGCCCATAGGAATACATGAGAGGCCAAAACTGGTCCGTGGCTATCCATTTTAAAACGGATAGATACACATCAGAAATTTATCAGTGTGAAAACAGCCTAACAGGTGCAGATGCATCAGAGCCTGTTAACTAGTTAGATCACACTGTCAAACTCTGACAATGCGATCTAACCCGCGGCGGCGGGGACCACGCTGCTCCGCACCGCTATCGGTGGCTCCATGATGCAATCACGGGACACTGATGTGTTGCCATGACAGCGAGCGGTCAAAAGATGACCCCTGTCACTGTAATGATGTAGTTCCTGTGAATGCGGCCAAGAGCACAGAAGATGATAATTTCTGATGTGCAGAGACGCATCAGCATCAGCATGAATTAGCATTGCAGTGTCTGTCGCTTCTGCTATACAGAGGCACAGTAAGGAAGCAGGTTAAATAAATAAAGCATGAATAAAAAAGTTTTGTTAAAAATATGCAAACAAACAAATCAGTATTACCCTCCTTTTGCCCCATTGAAAGTAAAACTATTAATATATATATATATATATATATATATATATATAATGTGTGTGTATATATATATATATATATATATGTATATATATATATATATATATATATATATATATATATACATATATATATATATGTATATATATATACTGTATATATATATATATATATACACACACACGGTGCGGACCAAAAGTTTGGATACACCTACTCGTTCAAAGAGTTCTCTTTATATTCATGAGTATGAAAATTGTAGATTCGCACTGAAGGCATCAAAACTATGAATTAATACATGTGGAATTATATACTTAACAAAAAAGTGTGAAACAACTGAAAATTTGTCTTATATTCTAGGTTCTGCAAAGTAGCCACCTTTTGCTATGATTACTGCTTTGCACACTCTTGGCGAGCTTCCAGAGGTAGTCACCGGAATTGGTCTTCCAATAGTCTTGAATGAGTTCCCAGAGATGCTTAGCACTTGTTGGCCCTTTTGCCTTCACTCTGCGGTCCAGCTCACCCAAACCATCTCAATTGGGTTCAGGTCTGGTGACTGTGGAGGTCAGGTCATCTGGCGTAGCACCCCATCACTCTCCTTCTTGGTTAAATAGCCCTTACACAGCCTGGAGTTGTGTTTGGGGTCATTGTCCTGTTGAAAAATAAATGATGGTCCAACTAAACGCAAACCGGATGGAATAGCATGCCGCTGCAAGATGCTGTGGTAGCCATGCTGGTTCAGTATGCCTTCAATTTTGAATAAATCCCCAACAGTGTCACCAGCAAAGCACCACCACACCATCACACCTCCTACTCATGCTTCATAGTGGGAACCAGGATCTAGAGTCCATCACTTCACCTTTTCTGCGTCGCACAAAGACACGGTGGTTGGAACCAAAGATCTCAAATTTGGATCATCAATCATCAGACCAAAGCACAGGTTTCCTCTGGTCTAATGTCCATTCCTTGTGTTCTTTAGCCCAAACAAGTCTCTTCTGCTTGTTCCCTGTCCTTAGCTATGGTTTCCTAGTAGCTATTCTACCATGAAGGCCTGCTGCACAAAGTCTCCTCTTAACAGTTGTTGTAGAGATGTGTCTGCTGCTTGAACTCTGTGTGGCATTGACCTGGTCTCTATTCTGAGTGCTGTTAACCTGCGATTTCTGAGGCTGGTGTCTCGGATGAACTTATCCTCCGCAGCAGAGGTGACTCTTGGTCTTCCTTTCCTGGGGCGGTCCTCGTGTGAGCCAGTTTCTTTGTAGCGCTTGATGGTTTTTACAACTGCACTTGGGGACACTTTCAAAGTTTTCCCAATTTTTCGGACTGACTGGCCTCCATTTCTTAAAGTAATGACGGCCACTCGTTTTTCTTTACTTAGCTGCTTTTTTTTACAAATACTAACAGTCTATTCAGTAGGACTATCAGCTGTGTATCCACCAGACTTCTGCACAACACAACTGATGGTCCCAACCCCATTTATAAGGCAAGAAATCACACTTATTAAACCTGACAGGGCACACCTGTGAAGTGAAGACCATTTCCGGTGACTACCTCTTGAAGCTCATCAAGAGAATGCCAAGAGTGTGCAAAGCAGTAATCAAAGCAAAAGGTGGCTACTTTGAAGAATCTTTGATGTCTTCAGTGTGAATCTACAATTTTCATATAGTCATGAAAATAAAGAAAGCTCTATGAATGAGAAAGCGTGTCCAAACTTTTAGTCTGTGTATATATATATATATATATATATATATATATATATAAATATAAAAGCACGCTATAATAACAATCATGCACATGTATGAATGTTCAGATGAAATTAAAATCTTAGCGTTTGAGAAAAAAATGTGTACACTTGCATTTTTAAAAAAAAGTCAGATTGAAAAAAATATTTATTTATACTTATCTTAAATTAGATGGAGGCCCGAAGCTATCGCATTGGGAGGGCAGTGACATCACAATGTGGGCATGTTCTGCGTTGCTTGGGGCAGCAGCCGTCTCTCCCCTTTCCGCTGTTTTTTACCCCTTGCTCTCTGTGCCCACCCATAATACCTTATTTCTGTCCCCCCCATGATGCCTTATCTCTGCCTCCCCTGTGCTGCCTTATCTCTGCCCCTCCCCCCCCTCCCCATGCTCACTCTTTACCACCCTGAGCTCACTTTCATGCAACATCGGCATGAGGAAGTGGTATTGTTCCTCATTCGGCAGGCTGTGGAGTGAGTGGGCTGTGAGGTGGTCGAGGTTGCCAGAGTGAAAGTAGGGTGAGAGTGGGCTGAGTGGGGTGAGAGCAGGCTGAGTGGGGTGTGGGGTGAGAGCGAGCTGAGCAAGGTGTGGAGTGAGAAATGAGTGAAAGCGGTCTGAGTGCGGTGAGAGCGAGCTGCGTGTAGTGAGTGCAGGCTGAGTGCAGGGTGAGTGCAGTGCAGTGCATGATGAGTGCAGTGCAGGGTGAGTGCAGGGTAAGTGGATACAGGGTGAATGCAGTGCAGAGTGAGCGCAGGGTGAGTGCATTGCAGGGTCAGTGCAGAGTGAGTGCTATTCAGGGTGCGTGCAGTGCACATGAGTGCAGAGTGAGTGCAGTGGTGCAAATAAGTGCAGTGCGGGCTGAGTACAGTGCAGTGTGAGTGCAGCGCAGGGTAAGTGCTGGGTCAGTGCAGTGCAGAGTGAGTGCAGTGTAGGGTGAGTGCAGAGTGAGTATAGGGCAGGGTGAGTGCAGAGTGAGTGCATTGCAGGGTGAGTGCAGTGCTGAGTGAGTGCAGATTGAGTGCAGTGAGGGTGAGTGCAGAGTGAGTGCAATGCGGGTTCAGTGCAGAGTGAGTGCAGTGCAGGGTAAGTGCAAGGTGAGTGCAGTGTAGAGTGAGTGCAGTGTAGGGTGAGTGCAGAGTGAGTGTAGGGCAGAGTGAGTGCAGTGCAGAGTGAGTGCAATGTGGGTTCAGTGCAGAGTGAGTGCAGTGCAGGGTGAGTGCAGTACAGACTGAGTGGAGGGAGAATGCAGAGTGAATGCAGTATAGAGTGAGTATGGGGTGAGTGCAGTGCAGTGTGAATGCATGATGAGTGGAGTGCAGAGTGAGTGCTGGGTAGAGTGAAATGCAGGGTGAGTGTGGAGTGACTGGTGCGGGCTGCAGTACCTGGCTGCTGCTGCTGACTGTGCTCCTCCAAGTCCGTGTCAACTTATGGACTTGTGGTGTACGTCACTGTAATTACATCTTGCTCCGCCAATGACAGTGACATCACCACAGGTCCTGTAAGCTGATCAGATGGCAGCTAACGTAACATGCACATCATGCAGCTCCTTTTAGCACAAGAACATTAATCGTTACGCTGACAGGACCTGCGTGACGCTGCTGCTCCCCAAACACACAGTGGCGGGTAGATGTGGCGGAGGAGGAGGACCTGGACCCGGGGGTGAGTATCTTTATGCGGCCGGCATATTGACACATCACTGGGGTGTGCCAATATGTCGGCCATTTTTTTTCTGTTGTGCCAGCCGGTCACATGGAGCAATCAGATGGCGAAGAAAAGAAGACATCTCAATAAGGCAATTATATAAGTAGGTAAAGTTAATGTTCTTGATGCATATATTGGCCAATAGTTTAGGGTTCCATCAGATTTAAGATCACCATGCCGCAGTTGATGGGTAGGCATCTATTGGCCAACAAATGCACCAAGAACCTTAACTTTTTAAGATAAGTATAAAAAATGTTTTTTTCCGTGTGTTTTTGAAAAAATGCAAGTTTACACATTATTTTCACAAGCTCTAAGGTTTTAATTTAATCTGAACATTCATTCATGCATATCATTTTCCTTTTAATATATTATCCAGTAATAGCTTGTAACTTTGATATCATTTTTTATGAGGCATTGTCTAGCTTTTTTTTTAATTCTTTTGATATATATACTGTGTGTGTGTATATATATATATATAATCAAATATCTATACCTATAGTCTGCTATATTTTATGAAAACTTAACTAATATAACATATATATTATCTATATTTGGAGGTACGGTATATGTATACATTGTGGGAGATCTTTAGTTCTGTTTTGCTTCATGTCTTGAGTGAACCAGCAGAAGTCGGTTATACAGTGAACAAAGGAGCATCTCTTGGAAAGCTCTGGAATGCAAGAGAAAGTTATAAGATTAATTAGGACTCTTATCTATGCAGGACTCAGATGCTGCTTGGTCAAATGTTGTAGAGCAACGCCCAGTTGTTACCTGCCCTTGTGTGGAATAGAACTGATTGTTGAAAATAATAAAGACACCTGTGCACTGTCTCTGATCAAGAGAAGTTCTATATATCTGACTTTGTCTGATATTACTTCCTGCATGCACTTGATTAAATTAATTTGACAAGCGGTCCATGGATATATATATTATATATATATATACACACACATATATTTGGTATCGCCGCATTCAAAAATGCCCGATCAGAATATAAAATCAATTAATCAAAATAACGGAAAAATAAATCAAAAAGCCCAAATTGGTTTTTTTTGGTTGCTGTAACATTGCAATAAAATGCAATAACGGGCGATCAAAACATCACATCTATCCAAAAATGATATTGTTAAAAATATCAGTTCAAGATGCAAAAAATAAGTACCGTATATACTCGTGTATAAGCCGACCCGTGTATAAGCCGACCCCCCTACTTTTGCCCCCAAAACCTGGGAAAACCTATTGACTCGTGTATAAGCCGAGGGTGGACCCCAGCACAGGTATACAGCCCCAGCAGTGTGGTATACAGCAGCCTCCCCAGTGGTAGTATACAGCAGCAGCCCCAGTGGTATATACAACAGCAGCCCCAGTGGTAGTATACAGCAGCCCCAGAGGTATATACAGCAGCCCCAGTGGTAGTATACAGCAGCAGCCCCAGTGGTATATACAGCAGCAGCCCCAGTGGTAGTATACAGCAACCCCAGAGGTATATACAGCAGCCTCAGTGGTAGTATACAGCAGCCCCAGAGGTAGTATACAGCAGCCCCAGTGGTGTATACAGCAGCAACCACAGTGGTGTATACAGCAGCAGCCCAGTGGTATATACATCAGCCCCAGAGGTATATACAGCAGCCCCAGAGGTATATACAGCAGCCCCAGAGGTATATACAGCAGCCTCCCCCCCATCATAGTATACAGGGCCCCCCTTGTGCATCAATCCTGTAAAGGAAGAGATTAGTATACTTATCCCTGCGCTGTCCCGCCACCGCTATCGCGCTCCTCCGGCTTCATCCAGCGTCTTCCGTCTTCCTCCTCTGGCGCACAGACAATGACGTCATTGCCTGCGCCCACCGGAGGAAGCTGGATGAAGCCGGAGGAGCGCGATAGCGGCGGCGGGACACCGACAGCGGCAGGGATAAGTATACTAATCTCTTCCTTTACAGGATTGATGCACAAGGGGGGGGACCTGTATACTGATGGGGGGGCTGCTGTATACTGTATACAGTATACAGTGACTCGCGTATAAGCCGAGGGGGGGACTTTTCAGCCCAATTTTTGGGCTGAAAAACTCGGCTATACGCGAGTATATATACGGTAATCACACAGCCCCAGCTCCCGAAAATGGGGCACAGAAAAAGGCGACAAAAGTGTAATTCTTTTTTTTTTTTGCAAACTTATTTTTTCCCCACTTAAATAACAGTAAAAGTAACATGTTTGGTATCTATTACGTCATACCGACCCGAGGCATCATACCAACACAAAGTTTTACCATATAGTGAAGATGGGGAATAAAAAAAACCATTGTGGAATTGCACTTTTTTTTGCACTTTCACTGCACTTGGAACTTTTTCCCCGACATTGCGTACTCTACATGGTAAATTGAATGAAGCAATTTAAAATTACAACTCGTCCCACAAAAAAACAAGCCTCATATGTCTATATTGATGGAAAAAGTAAACAGTTATGGAAGAAGGAGGGGAAAAAACGAAAACTGAATATTGCCCGGGCGTTAAGGGGTTAATGGCAGGTGTAAATGTGTCTTATCTCCCATAGCGCTCCAGATGTATATAATATATTAATATATATGATGTGTGTTTAGTCTGACATTATCTGACCTCTGGGGATAACACGGGGACCTGAGCTCCCGACCTGTCATGATGGATGGCCATAACTTATGTTGCAGGTGAAAAAAAGCTTAACCCCCAGAGGTCACACTTTGCACTGAGGTTGTCACACGAAACTCCAAAGTTGTGATCCCGTCTCTTTTCTGGAGAGTCCTTTTAAAACAACAGTATGTGACATCTGTCACAAAGCCATAGACGTCTCCTCAGTAGTGTGACCCCGCTGCTGCCCTCCCAGACACATGCTCCACAGCCTCTCAGGTTTACATGGGTATTTATGGTCCTCTCGTCACTTCCAGAACAGAGGCAAAGTACAAGACGGCTCCTTGAGAAAGACATTAATGTGTCTGGGTGGCCTCTGAGGGTGGGACAGGGTTTAAAGAGACTCGGTCATACATATTAGAGGAAAGTGTCCCATTGGTTCCTTGTTCTGAGCTTGGGTCGTAATCACAATAATATACTCACTGCTGGACATAGGATCTATAGTAATCTACTGGCTTGAGATCAATTGGTAGAATAGATCACACTATGCCGTCCATCCTCATCAACATCAGCGCCTCCATAGGATCTTATCAGCACTAACTGCCAACTACTATCTCATTATTATTATTATTTATTATTATAGCACCATTTATTCCATGGCACCTTATGGCCACTTTACACGCGGCAACAGGAAGATAGAAACCGGCAGGTGTCGGAGACAATTGTACCTTTTACCTTCAAAACACCTTGAAGTGGCTGCGTGTAATTCAGGTATCTGCAAGGTGTTTTGAAGGTAAAAGGTACAATTGTCTCCGACACCTGCCGGTTTCTATCTTCCTGTTGCCGCGTGTAAAGTGGCCATTACATGTAAAAAACAGGCATACCTAGATAGACCTCATCAATGTCATCTATCATCACTGAATACAGATTTTACCCCAGGGTCGGCTCCAATAGGTAAAAAACAAAAAAACATTTCTCTAATAGGACAAATGATAAAGTAGCTTATTTTCATATGTATTTATTTGTGAAATGAAAATTCAGCTGACGTCACTCTCTGACTTTTCATATATATGTAACAGTTTTAAACTACGGAATAATAATGATTAGTGATGAGCAAATAGTGAAATATTTGGATTTGGATTATTCTAATCGAAAACTTTTTATTACACAATTGGGAACTTGAATAGTCAATAGGGAACTCAAATAGTTTTCAGATTAATCTCAAATAGTTTTTAGGGAAATCTTCCAGAAATCTATCCGAGGGAGTTCCCCATTGACTTGCATTAGGTTCTGTATTCGAGATGAATAGTAAAAAGCATTCAGTTAGAATAATCTGAACCCGAATATTTCACTACTCGCTCATCACGATGCACATACACTATAGAAATGTCAGGGGATGTGCAGGCTTTCTAGTGGTAGTCTATGGAGGATTGTGCTTTCACTTACCAGATCTGTCCTGCGTCTGTAATCCGCTGAGCTGTACCCCTCGGTAATCATTCATGTACTTTGCTTATTCTGCAGAACCAGCTTCCGTTCTTCACCCTGGAGATATTACATTCTAATGAAGAGAGATCAATGAACTGAACTCCATCATTTACGTTTTCTTACCCATCACAGGTACCAGATGTCACCCATCCTTCCTTCTTGGCTCCTTGAGCAGGAAACAGAACTGCTAAGATCTCCTGGTATCTGTACAAGTCTCCTGCTGGCGAAGAAGCACAGCATAAATCTCACTTGTGATTAATTTTAAGATGGTGTCTAATAAGATGAGACAGGCTGAGAAGGGAGCTAAGTATTTTCCCTAATTGTCTGCCAGACATGCCGAGCCTAGAATAGACCCCAGATGTCACTGGGGGTGGTGGGTATTAGGTATCGCTCAAGATTGTTTGCATTTACTTAGTGTCAGTATCGGGATGGGAAGAAGGCCACAAGTTTCGGATTATATTTCAAGGAGATCTAAAACTGGGCATCTTGCTATCAAGTCCAAGGGCAAAAGATGCTTGGCTGGAAGTTTGAGGTTAACTGGAAAGCATTTGATTGAGGCTCCTGTATTATTTAATGGAGTCAAAAGGCTGAAAACATGGGGTTTACGCATACTGTGAGTAATGTCTAAGGAAGGATACAAGATACTTGTGTGCTGCTCCGGGTTAATCGCCGCCAAGTGCCAGATAAGCTGCTGCGAGATATATCCAGTCAATGGTAATGATGCTGCTTGTCAGGGAATCAAAGATTTAGTTATTGCGCTGCCTGACAAAGCCAGATAATTCCGATGAGTGCCATAGTGCTAGCTGACCTACACACAGCATGCAGCATCTATTAACATTGCTGGCAAAATAATAGCAAAGTTCCTTGGCGCTCCGCTGGGAAGTGTCCTTGGCATTTACAGCTGAAGCAGCAACTGAACCCGCCATACTGATCAAAGATGGAAACAACAATAATGACAAAATTACCAAGCCGCGGGTGGGTGACAAGTGTGTGATTCTTGGGGTCTGATGTGCACCTTTCCTCTACAGCACTGACCTCAGCTACCTCCATTGATGGATGAAGCAACACCTTACATGAGCTACCGTCTCATGGGGACCTTTTTTGTGATCCAAAGATCAGACATTTCATTGCTGTCCTGTGGGTACAACATAAATGTGTTATACTGTAAGTGGCAGAACTATGACTCCGTGCCAACAGAATACAGCAGCCTGAGGGATGTTATGACAACCTTGACTTATCCATGACTGAGAAAAATGATTATGGAGGAAACAATTCATTTTATCGATTTTTGTTGTTAAATTGTGAAGTCAAACGATTGTGAAAGGTTTGGCAACAAGATGGACATCGGTGATTATAGACCTTGAGTCAATAGGAGAATAGATGTGGAAAAATCAATGATGAAGTCACTGGACCAGGTCTTCACATCATGAAACATTTCATTAGTAATGAAGACAAGGCTCGTACATAGTCTGGCCTTTACTGTACTAATATATGGAAGTGAAACATGGACCATAAAGGAACAAGACAGAAGAAGAATTAATGTCTTCTAAATGTGGAGCTGGAGAAGAATGTTATCAACACCAGGATGGCAAGAAAAAAAGAATCACGCCAGATGTCACTAGAAGCGAGGATCAACAAGCTACTGATGTGCCCCGAGGTCGTGGGGTACTCGGAGCGGGCCCGCTGTTCTGACTGGGGGAGTCACCGGGGTCGACGCCCGGTCCCATAGCCTGGGTGTCGAGTTATTAAGAGTTCTGGAGGTTGTGGCTAAGGGTATTTGTCGTGACACCACCCGTGGTATGTGGCTATTAGTGGGCGCGGCTGCGGTGCTGGACCTCTGGGATCATGGGAGTGCAGGGGTGATGGTTTTGCTCCCCAGGGGTGGAGCGGTTCCCAGGGCAACTGGGAAAGTCTGTGGCAGTGGTAGACCATTGGGGTTGCAGGACTGAGGTCGCAGAATAACCGACAGACACCAAGGTTGAAAGTCTCCATTACCTTTACTGGTGAAAGCAGAAGGTTTGTGCAGGGTACCGTCCACAAGAGATGTTGGGAGTCCGGGCGCTGGAAGCAAGTTGGGGTTGTCCTCACCTGGTGAGTTCTGAGGCCTCCCTGTTGCGCTACTCTTGGCGGGTCCTGGCTGCCTGTAGCTAAGCTGCAACCCTCTCTCTTCCTGTGTACAGTCTCTTACCCCTATGGCAGGCAACTAGAGTCCTTCCCGGGTACTACTCCTCTCTGGCTACTGTCCGTGAGCTCTCTGGTGCTGCTGTGTCTCCTGGGCTTCGTTGTGGCCGGGCGACTTGGAATCTCCTGCCCTCGGTGTTGGCTGCTGGGCCTAGAGTCCCTCACAACCTCGAACTCCGGTGTCCGCTTCTGGCTCTCTGCACTGGGGTGAGCCTGGCAACCGGCTCCACTAACCAAACCTGCTTCTCCACTTCCCTCAGACCCTCTCCTACTGGTCCCTCACACTGGCAACCTGGCAGCTTGAAACTATCAAGATAACGGTGGAGAAGACCCTGGTGGACCTATCTCTGTTTGGAAAAGACCCTGGTGGACCTGTCTCAGCTTGGAAAAGACCCTATTGGACCTATCTCGGCTTCAAGAAGCCCCTGGTGGATCTATCTCGGCTTGGAGAAGACCCTGCTGGACCAATCTAGGCTGTACAAGATCAATCTTCCTATAGAGCCTCGTTCATCCATCAAGTTGCCATGGCTTAAGATTGAGATGAAGGCTGGTAAATAATAATAACATGAGGATGGAACAGGTTTTGTCCCTCAAGGATCACCTGAGTCTAATAAGGAACTTTTCTTATATAACATTTATCAGTGTACTACGCCGCAACCGCGGGAGACATTTTTGACAGCGATATGTCGCTCTGGAATTATCGCCGTCAAATTGCCTCCCAATTGCGCCGTGTAATTGGGGAATTTGGAGGCGATATGTCTCCTTGCCACAGTCGCCTGATTTCAGTGCGTTCTCCGTCCCGAAAGCTTGCTATGTTTACTATCTTTTCAGTTAGCCATTAAAAGGTATCAACCACTGAGGACTCTCAGATTGCAATATATTTTTCTATCTACTGGCTAACACGGTATAAATATTCTTTACCTTATCGGTATGATTTCATTCACCCTCCTAGTGCCTGTAGGGCACCGCCTATGGCATTAAAATCCTGATGGTTGGTTCCCTTTAATTAGAGGTACACGTTAGGGTTGTCCGCACTTCCATCTTCTTCTTGCCTGAATGGTGGAGTCCTTTTGCACATTTGGTTCTCACTTCTCCAATAATTCAGGAATTTACGTGTGTAACGATTGCTGTCACAGAGGGTGAAACCATGAGTGGACCCATGTGGGAGGGGAACACCAACATCAGTGCCTATTTCAGCTGGATGTGCGCCCGAGGAGGCATATTCAACTGAAATGTATTTCAGCACAGATACCTGTCGGGTTCCTGCAGCGCAATACATGCCTCCAGCCAATCAGAGGCCAGCAGCTAACGTTGGCGTTTCAGTCACAGTCTGCACAGAGCAGTGACGTCATGCATTGCCCATAGCAGACATGCTGAAATCAGCTGCCGGTCTCTGTACGTCATGAGAGCAGAAGAAGGTAAAGAATCTTTTTTTTTTTTTTAATGTTTTAATGAGTTAGAGAACAACACCAGAATGGGGAACATTAGTGCAGGATGGGCCAAGGAGGGGGACTTTGTTACAGGAAGGGGCCATGATGATTGAGATTATACCAAGAAGGGGCATAGGTTAGGGGACATTATTACTAGAAGGGGTCCAAGGGAGAGGGCATTATTACTAGAAGTGGCCAAGGACAGGGGACATTATTAATGGAAGGGACCCAGGATGGAGGACATATATACCAGGATGGGGAACAGAAACACCAAGAAGGGGATCAGGATGGGGGACATATACACCAGGATGGGCGACATAAATACCAAGAAGGGGCCCAGGCTGGAAGACATATACAGTATACCAGGAAGGATCCCAAGATGGGGGACATGTACATGGACATCATGATTGACATTATACCAGGAAGGGGTCCAGGATAAGGGGCATTATTACTAGAAGGGGCCCAAATGGGGACATTATTACTGAAACGAGCCCAAGTCAGTGGACATTATTACAGGAAAAGGCCGAGGATGAGGTACATTAAAACATTATAGGGGAAGGGGCAACACATATGTCTTTATAATATTTAGAACACTACAATGGCCCATACACCTGACCGACATGTAGGTTACATGCCTAGGTACTGATTTTGCACTGGGGCCCATTGGATTCTAGTTGCACCACTGGTAGTATGTATAGAGTTGGAGGACAGCATGTAAAACCTGTGAGGATGTGCTGTTCAGCCTCTACCCTCTTTGGGAGAGAAAAAATAACCTCCCTGATTTGTTACAGTATCTCTATGCTAAATTCTGGAAAAAAGGGGAATAATTATTGACTTCTGTTTATGCATGAATATAGAAATAAACATAATAAATTTAAAAAAAAATAGTCTGTTGTGGTGCAAGTTATTCCATTATTGAATAAAGACCTATCACAGTGAAATCCAATAGAGCTTCAGTTTCTTCAATATTATAAAAAGTGGCGTAACAATGAAAACAAAAATCCTCTCGCTGATTGGTTTTGGCTATAACAGACCATGAGACTTTAGAACAAAGACATTTCCACCTACGAATGAAATATCTTCCGTGAATACACAGAAAATCAGCTGCAGAATGCACATGTATAAAGTCATGGCCGAAAGTGTTGGCACCCATGAAATTGTTCCAGAGAGTGAATTATTTCTCCCGGACAATTATTGCCATTACACATGTTTTGTCCTACAAACATTTATTTCCTTTGTGTGTATTGAAACAACAACAGTAAAAAAGTCAAAATGGACATAGTTTCACACAAACCCCCAAAAATAGACCAGACAAAATTGTTGGCACCTTTACAAAATTGTGGGTAAATTACCCAGGAGGATCCCACTGCTGACACAGATATTAAAAACTAGAGTGCAGTTTGGCAAAATGTATGCGAGGAGCCAAAATCCTTCTGAGAAAGCATCTTGTGGACAGATGAGACAAGATGGAGCTTTTTGGTAAAGCCATGATTCTACTGTTTACCAAAAACAGAATGAGGCTTAAAGAAAAGAGCAGAGGACCTACAGTCACATATAGGGGAGGTCAGAGAAAAGAGCACAGGACCTACAGTCACATATGGTGGAGGTCAGAGAAAAGAGCACAGGACCTACAGTCACATATGGGGAAGTCTGAGAAAAGAGCACAGGACCTAGTCACATATGGGGAGGTCAGAGAAAAGAGCACAAGACCTACAGTCACATATGGTGGAGGACAGAGAAAAGAGCACAGAACCTACAGTCACATATGGGGGAGGTCAGAGAAAAGAGCACAGGACCAACAGGCACATATGGAGAGATCTGAATTGGCAGCAATGAGTCCGGATCTAAATCCATTGATCACCTGTGCAGAGATTTGAAAATTGCTGTTTGGAGAAGACGCCTCAAATATGAGAGACCGGGAGCAGATTATAAAGAAGAGGACAAACTCCAGGAGAGAAGCTTGTGGAGGATATAGGAAGAGACGGATTGCAGGAATTTACTCCAAAGGGTGTGCAACCAAAGAAAATAAAGGTGCCAACAATTTTGTGTGGGGTTTTGTGTGAAATTATGTCCCATTAATCATTTTTTAGCCAAGAGTATAGCGGATGCATGGGAGAAGTCTTGTATGCGGTTGTGAGAAGAAGTGAAAAGAGGGGAGCAGAGGAGGAGATTGTGAATGGAGCGCAGGGTGCATGAGGGTTGGTAACAGGAGACCATGTTACAGATGTATGGAGGAGACAGATTGTGAATGGCTTTGTTAGTATTTTAAACCTGAGCCTCTGAGAAATGGGGAGCCAGTGAAGGGCTTGGCAGAGAGGAGAGATTGGGGAATAGCGGGGAGCCAGGTGGATTTGTCAGGCAGCAGAGTTTAGGATAGATTGGAGTGGTGCAAGAGTGATAGAGGGAGGCCAGCGAGCAGGAGGTTACAATAATCAAGGCGGGAGATGATGAGGGCATGAACAAGTGTTTTTGCAGTGTCGAAGTCGAGGAATGAACGGATCCGGGAAATATTTTTGAGTTGGAGGTGGCAAGGGCTTGGATATGTGGCTTGAAGGAGAGGGCAGAGTCGAGAATTACCCCAAGGCAGCGAGCATGGGGGACTGGGGAAAGTGAGCAGCCGTTGACAGTGATGGAGAGGTGAGGTAGGGGGGAGAATGGGTTGTGGGAAAAATGATGAATTCTGTTTTGTCCATGTTCAGTTTCAGAAAGCGAGCAGAAAAGCAAGATGAGATAGCGGACAGACATTTCAGAATTATGGATAGCAAGGAGGTGATGTCAGGCCCAGAGAGGTAGATCTGAGTGTCATCAGCTCAGTGTAGAGGTGATACTGAAGACCGAGGGACTGAATTAGCTGTCCCAAACCGAGTGTAGATGAAGGAAAGAAGAGGTCCAAGAACAAAGCCTTGGGGGACACCGACAGATAGAGGGTAGGGTGAAGAGGTGGTATGGGAGAGGGTGACGCTGAATGTTCGGTCAGTTAGATATGAGGAGATCCAGGAGAGGGCGACGTCAGTGATAACAAGAGATTCCAGAATCTGTAGCAGGAGGGAATGGTCAACAGTGTCAAAGGCGGAAGATAGGTCAAGGAGGAGGAGGAGGAGGACAGAGTAGTGTCGTTTGCTGTTGGCGGTTAATAGGACGTTGGTTACTTTGGTTAGGGCTGTTTCGGTGGATTGATGCAGTCAGAAGCCAGATTGCAAGTGGTCAAAGAGAGAGGAGGAGGAGAGGAGAAGAATCTCATGTATTGTCATCGCTACAGGGAAGTAAGTAATGGATGGTGGAAATCACTGGAACGCAGGCACTGAAGCTGAGGAGACAATAGGTGAGTATTGGTTAATTATTTTTTATTTACCACCTTTCCTAATGACAAATATATTTATTTACACCAAGTGGCCCTTAAATCTGCACCGCAGTACATTTATTGGGCAGATTTAAGTTGGTGATGACCAACAGTTTTGGCAGCCAGTTGTTGGGTCTTCTGTTGTCAGTCTGCCCTGAAGAGAAGTCAGAAGGACTTTACATCACTTTTGTCTCCTCTAAAGCGGCCGTCACACGCAACGATTTCTTGCCCGATATCGTTTAAGCAACCTCCTTTTTGATCGCTTAAGCGATAGCGGGCAAGAAATCGTTGCATGTAATCAAGCGATTTACGATGTGAAATCGCTTGATCGTGACATCGCTGATCTGAGCTCCGGTCCTCAGATCTAGCGATTTACGATTTAGCGATCTGCTTCATCGTGGTGTGTGACACCACGATGAACGATCTCCCAGCGGCAGAGCCTATGCTGGGAGATGGTAACTATGGTAACAGTCGGGTAACTAAGCGACGCGCGGCGCCTAGTAACCCGATGTGTACCATAGTTACCAGCGATATCGCTGGTCCACATCGCTGGTGAGTCTGTCTGTGTGACAGCTCACCAGCGATGTGAGCGATATTGTAAGCGATCGCGCGTGCACGTGATCGCTAACAATATCGCTAGAGATATCTCAGCGTGTGACGGCCGCCTAAGGAAGAGTCTGCTCCTCTGCCAGATTTCTATAATTATCCTATATAGTCCTAAGAGTGACAATACTCATCTCATCTGCAATGAAGGATGCTGTGAAACTCAATAAGGTTAAAGCCACACTGGTGTCAAACTCACACGAGTGTAATGCGAGAAAATCTTAGCATTGCACTTGGATCAATGTTAAACAATCAGCCAGATCATATTGGTTACTTTTTCCTCCGTTGAACTTGAACTGCATGCAAAATCACTGCATGCTGCAATTGCATACGTATATCGCAGGAGATTTGCCATTGTGAAGTCTATAGGTGCAATAATCATGTTGCACTCACACTAAGCATGCGCGTAAGGGTCATACATCAAGATCACTCCGATTGCGCATACGCCAGTGTGGTTTTACTCTCACAGTGAAACAGTCTAGAGTAAAATTTATGTATATCCCCAATCTTTTTTTAATTATTTTTTAATAATTAGGGGAAATTCTCTAAAAACTCTTTTTTAAAGAGAAGAAACCTCGATGCCTTGGACTTTGTTGCATCTTCTACCATTTCACAACCAAATGTAGGGTTGTACCAAGCAGCACGATCAGTGGAGTGGTGCATGGAATACAGTGATATCTGTAACAATAAGATAAAAAAATAGCTAAAATACACATAATATAATTCTCCTCTCTCCCCCATAAAGAACCCCTCATCTATTATTGGGGAATATTTCTTGTGCTTAATGAGCCAGAATTTACATTAAAAAAACATTATTCACCTTTATGTTTTACAATATCGGCTGGCGATATGAGGCGATCAAACGTGCGGTGCACCTTTTTCATGGTCGCCTCAGATCGCCGATGGTACTCGCCCTGAAATAAAGGCGATGTGTCGCCCCGGAAATCCCCTCACCCACAGCGGAACCAATCCGGTCGAATTCCCTCACCGCTTCACACTCCGCAATCCCAAAGGCAATGTGGGCATACATGGTCAGCGCTACGAGGAGATAGGCGTGCCGCAGTGGTTTACACCGCGTCCCATACGCGCTCATTGGACAACGCAACAGCGTTACGATTGGTCAGCCTGCTCTGGGAGGCTGGCTAATACATGACGCCATTGTAGATGTGTGTGTTGCTGAACGGACAACTCTTCCAATATGGCGCCCTGTGAACTGACAGCCAATGGGAACACAGTAGCCACCACCAATCATCGCAGACGGGGTGCGGACTACAGCACGCTGTGGCATGCCTACGGGAAATCCTGGGCGACGCTGATTCCATCACTATTGCCCTATCACATGCCACAACACGGAAATATCGCCTTCATGATTGAGGCTGCTTTCAGAGCAGTGCTCAGGAATCCGGCGAGAGGCGATTTATCGCCGCAAAATTCCCCAATCACATGCCGCAACTGTGAGGCAATTTCACGGCGATTGCTCCGGGGCGACATATCGCCTTTAGGATTCCCAGACGATATTGCGGCGTGTGAAGGTACCTTAAGACTTTTTTTTTTTGCATATTGAAGGGAACCTTTCATGTAGAAAGAAATGTATCTATCTGCAGGTATTATGGTAATTGTATGTAAATAATGTTTTATGTCTGAAGGTTGACTAGAACTGCGGCTACAGGGGGAAATGAAGATATTTTCTCCCTTCAGCCTCACTTCCAGGTGGAGGAGGGTCTGCCACAGTTACTATACAGTGAGTGTGCAGTAAAATACCCCTGGTACTCTGACAGACATCTCTGCACACAAACCTATTGTAAAGTGGTTATAGACTTTTAGAAAAGTAGTCACCAAACCGATCAGATATAATTAACAAAACCTCATCCTTCGCCAGCTTCTGCATCAGTTTTGGCTGCGGTGATATGTCAACATTGAATATAACCACTGAAGCTATTCACTAGGGCTGCTTTCACATCTGCGGTAAAGTGTAATTCCCAGCAGATCCGGCAGATGTCGCCAGATCTGCCACTTAACGCCCAACTTGCGGCACCGGTCCGGCAAGCCCCATTCATTCTCTATGGGGCTTGTGGTCAAGTACGGCAAGTGCGTTATTGCCGGATCCGGCACTTGCAGCCCTTGTGGCACTCCAAAAAAACCCGCTGCTAGCAGCAGTTTTTTTTTGCGCAGCCGCAAGTAATCTGACGGACTCGGCAATAACGCACTTGCCGCACCCGACCACAAGCCCCATAGAGAATGAATGGGGCTTGCCGGATCGGTGCCGCAAGTCGGGCGTTAAGTGGCAAATCTGGCGACATCTGCCAGGAATTACACTTTACCGCAGATGTGAAAGCAGCCTAAGGCCCCTTTCACACTGGCGTCTTTGAAAAAATGTGGCGGATCCGGTCAAAAAAAACGCATCTGACGCATTTTCTGCCTAACGGCTGCACTTGCGGCGCAGTTGCGGCAAGCCCCATGCATTGTCTATGGGGCTTGCGGTAAGTGTGCGGCAGATGCGACAAGTGTAGTTTCTGAAGATGCGGCCGCGAAAAAAAACGCGTCTGCCACAACTACCGAAACCGCACTTGCCACGTCTGCCGCACACTTACCGCAAGCTCCATAGACAATGCATGGGGCTTGCCGCAAGTGTGCCACAAGTGCTGCCGTTAGGGCGGCATTTGCGGTAGAAGCGTTTTTTTGTCTGGATCCGGGCAGAACCGCCAGTGTGAAAGCACCCTAACTGTCTGACGTAATACGGTAGTAAGAAAGAAGCAGTGCAAGGCTATATGCACAAAGTGCGTTTTTTGGTGCAGTTGTGTCAAAAATCTGCATGCCTATCCTGACGCCAGCAAAGTCTATGAGATTTCTGAAGTTTTGTGCATATTTTTTCCTTGCAGATTTGGTGCAGAAAAAAAACTGCATCATGTCAATTGTTGGTGTTTTTACAACGTTTTTTATTCATTGACATCAATGTAATCATGAAAAAACACAGGTGTGTTTGCACAGTGCATTTTTAGTGCTTATTTTCACAAAAAATGCTCTCTCGGGAGTCTCGGCTTGCATCCAAGATAGAAACACAGCCAGGAAAAATTGCACCAAAAAACGCACCGTAAATGCAAATGAAACACATTGCATTTTTGGGTGAGATGCAGAAAAGTTCTGCACATACCCTAATATCTCCCTACTAATTACATCTTAAGGTACCTTCACACGCCGCAATATCGCCTGGAGATCATAAAGGCGATATGTCGCCCCGGAGCAATCGCCGTGAAATTTCCTCACGTTTGCAGCATGTGATCGGGGAATTTGGTGGTGATAAATCGCCTCTCGTCTGATTTCTGAACAGTGCTCAGTAATCAGCCGCAATCATGAAGGCGATATTTCTGTGTCGTGGCGTGTGATAGGGCGATAGTGATGGAAAGAGCGTTGCCTATGATTTCCCATAAGCGTGCCTCAGCGTGCTGGAGTCTGCGCCCCGTCTGAACTGATTGGTGTGTGCTCCTGTGTTCCCATTGGCTGTCAGTTGACACCGCGCCATATTTGAAGAGCTGTTCGTTCAGCAACACACACACCTTCAGCTACACAACTGTCCGCAAACTCAGTGCAAACTCCGACAGACAATGGCGTCATGTATTAGCCAGCCTTCCAGAGCAGGCTGACCAATCGTAACGCTGTTGCGTTGTCCAATGAGCGTGTATGGGGCGCGGTGTAAACCACTGCGGCACGCCTGTCTCCTCGGCGCGCTGAACATGTACGCCCACATTGCATTTGGAATTGCAGCGTGTGAAGCGGCGATGGAATTAGGCAAGATTGGTTCCGCTGTAGGGGAGGCGACTTCCGGGGCGACACATCGCTTTACTTTCAGGGCGAAATTGCGGCGTGTGATGCCGCCATCGACGATCTGAGGCGACCATGAAAAACATGCACGTGCACGTTAGATTGCCTCATATCGCCAGGCGATATTGCGGCATGTGAAGGTACTGTTAGGTTGGCTTCACACCACGGTTTTTGGAATCTTGTTATGTCTGGTTTTAACAGGACAGAACAGGATCCAGTTTTGCCTCCCATGTATCCCTATGGTCCTTGCTATCCGGTTTTGTGTATTCTGTGCCGGATTTGTTTTTGTCCGGTTTTTCACCGTCCCCAAAATTGGAGAATGCAACATTTTTGGACTCCGGTGAAAACTCCAGTAAAACCGGACAGAAACGAATCCGGGCCAATCCGGCGCACATAACATGGTAGTCTATGGGTGCCGTATCCGGAAGAAACAGAATTGTTAACTGGATTTGTTTTTCTGCATTGCACCTGCTCAGAATGCTTTCCGTGGTCCTGAAATGATAAATCTGGTCAGGAAATCTGTCTCTCTCTGTATTGGCACAGCACAGTCTCCTATTGTATAGAATGAACAAAATGGATCCTGTAAAAAACAGGATCCAGAGGCACAACTGACATCCTTTTACCCCAATTCGTTTGTGTCCTTTCCTGTCCGGGTGGTCCTGCAAAACACAGACAATCAGTGCAGCTCTGTATGGGTCGTAAATAGCTTATCTTGTTCATGTTTAGACCACAGGAGTGGGAGAATGAAGCCTGCACCTTAAAATCTTCTCATTTTTCAGACATGGCAAGACTTTCTTTTGTCTATAAAGCCGCTAATTGCACACTATGTAATAAAAGCCCCTTATTGCCTGTGGCTCGGATGCTGCACCTTTTGTATTGTGTTTTCTTAGATAACGTTTTCTCCTAGTTAACGAGTACTTGTGATTTCGATATATATGAATCTCCTTGAGATGTCCTATGGAATGCTTTACCCATGTCTGACAGACACACTCCTCTAAGAACGTGACTGAGTTATCCCAAATGTTTGTTTAAGTCATCTCACCGTCTTAGAAAGTCAAGTTATATATAGCAATAAAACAAAAGTAAAATAACATTCCATTCAAATCATAATGCACCGCCTTCAGCTGGCATTTTCCATACATAGGAGAACAACTGCTTGGTCTTCACCCACACGTGTATATAAAAGAGGCTGCCCGACTCTAAACCTGCATGGTGGTCTTTCCTCTGGTAAGTTCTCCTACCTTGGGTACCTTTGTTCACTAACAATAAGATTTTTTTTTTTATTAAATATTTATATTTCTATTATTATTATTTTTTTAAGTAGTGGGAAAAAACTAACAATTTTTGCTTTATTATTCATAATAATAATAATAATAATAATAATACTTTACCAAACTAGATTTTTTTTCTTTTTTTTTTTTTCCTAACAGGTGGCTTGGATGTAGTTATCCGTAATAATCATCAGAACAGGGAGCTTTTATCCCATTGGACTGTAGTTGCAGTGTGCATGTGTGAACACGACTCCATTCATTCCCTAAAGGTACCGTCACACGCGGCAATATTGCTTGGAATTTCACTGGCAATTTGCTGGTTGCAGTGAAATCATGGACACATTGTTCCATTTGTACACGACAACAAAATAGAACAATGTGTCTATGATTTCACTGCAACCAGCAAATTGCCAGTGAAATTGCAAGCAATATTGCCGCATGTGACGGTACCTTAAGAGTCTGCACTTGGCTTGTTCCAACAGCCCCATAGAGAATGAATGGTCCAGTGTCCGACCTGCTACTCCATTTTGTAGATCGGTGAAGGCCCGAGGGCTCAGACCCCTTACCTATCCTGTAGATCAGGGGTTGGGAACTCCAGGCCTCAAGGGCCGTCAACAGGTCATGTTTTCAGGATTTCCTTAGTATTGCACATGTGATAATATAATCACCTGTACTGGAGACGATTCCAATCACTGTGCAATGCTAAGGCAATCCTGACAACAGGACCTGTTGGAGGCCTGGAGTTCCCCACCCTTGCTGTAGATAGACGATACCTTCCTTTCACTCCTTCTAGAGGGGTTTCCTTACCTTCTTTAATGGATAAAATTGAAAAGTGTTTGTAAAAACAAGCAACTTTCCAATTTATCCTTTGTTTCTCGAGAACAGAGACATGTTTAATTCTATGAAATATTTAAATTCCAACTCACCAGTACCCAATGGTTCCTTGATGTGGAGCTTGGGCATCAGCCTCGAAAATCCAAGGAAAACCACAGAGAAGAAGTCAGGCTCAAACACACAATATCTTCTTTGCTAGGTTAATACAGGTGCATTACAAGACACACAGTGTCTTCCTAGTGTTTTCAACGCGTTTCTGGTATTGAACCCTTACTCATGACCTGATATGATTAAGGGTTCAATACACGAAACGCATTGAAAAAGCTAGTCATGTAGCCACTGTGTGTCTTGTAATGCACCACTATAAACCAAATAAAGAAGATATTGTGTGTTTGAGCTCGACTTCTTCTCTGTGGTTTTCCTTGGATTTTTAATTCTATTTTATACAGCTCTATACCTATGTTATGCAAATGCCGCTCTGTAGTTGGCCATACCATTGCCAGCCAGCGCCCAGACTACAGAGGTAACGTTACCTCTGTCAGCAGTACAGTAGGGCGCACAGTTCAGACCGTGCCGCTGGTTTAAGCTGGTACTTTTTAGGAGTATATCGCCCCAGACAAAGCAGGAGGTAGAGTAGTGATGTGCTCCTGAAGGAGAAAGGGTGAAACAAACCCTTTTAATTTTTGTTTTGTTTCAGTGATGTATATTAAGCTTTATTTCAGGGCTTATCCAGGATTGGAAAAACATGGCGGCTCTCTTCCAGAAAGCGCCACCCCTGTCCATTGGGGCCTTCTTGTATTACACAGTTCATTGTTCATTTCCTTACCACCTTCCGCATTACTTACCTCTCTCTCCTCCTTTTCAGCCTGGCTTTGACTTTCATCACCTGGAGATCGCCACTAAGGTTGGAGACAAGTTTGTGCTCATCTCTTTATTCTCATCATTTGTTGTTTTTTTTTTCTTCTTGACACGAGTCCAATGTTACAGCACTCTGCAAACATAAATATGGGAATCATTGATTACATGGTGCACCAAGAATCACACATTGATGTGTATAGTAATATTTTGATTAACCCTGTTATTAAATGTACAATTCTAGCTTTTCAATTTTTTAACCCTTTTGGTAAACGCTGTAATTTTTAGAATTTGATGGATCGTATTAGCAATACCAAATATACTTATTTATTATTTTGTTTATTAATAAGAATTGGAGTAATTAGAATTTGTATTTTTTTCACTTTATTTTTTAGTCCCCTAGTCTTAAGCCTGGAATTATTTAATTGCTTCTCTCATATATTACCGTACATCAGGGGTCTCAAACTCGGCTGGGTTGGTGGGCCGCACATCAAAAAAAATTGATATGGGGGGATAGGACTAAGTGACATTTTTAGCAATACCAGAATTTTTTGCTTAATGTTATAATGTCCGAATCCTGATCTTCTACGTTTAGTAATGTCCCCACCCTGGTCTCCTTCTTGTAGTATTGTACCCATCATGGTCCCCTTCTTGTTGTAATGATCCCATACTGGTCTCCATCCTATAATAATGTCCCACATCCTTGTCCCACTCTTGTAGTATTGTCTCCATCCTTATCCCATCTTGTACTAATATCCCCATCCTGATCCCCTTCTTGTAGTAATGTCCCCATCCTGGTCTTCATCTTTTAGTAATGTCCCAATCGTGTAGTAATACCCGTCCTGATCCCTTCTTGTATTAATGTTTTCTCCTTGGGCCCCTTCTTGTAGTAATATCCCATCCTGGTTCCATCTTGAAGTAATGTCCCCTTCTGGTCCCCTTGTAGTATGTCCCATCCTGGTCCTCATCATGTAGTAATGTCCTCATCCTGGTCTTCATCATGTAGCAAAGTCCTCATCCTGGTCCTCATCTTTTAGTAATGCCCCAATCGTGTAGTAATACCCCGTCCTGATCCCCTTCTTGTATTAATGTTTTCTCCTTGGGCCCCTTCTTGTAGTAATATCCCATCCTGGTTCCCATCTTGAAGTAATGTCCCCTTCTGGTCCCCTTGTAGTAATGCCCCATCCTGGTCCCCATATTGTAGTAGTGTCCCCATCCTGATCCCCTTCTTGTAATATTGTCCCCTACCCTAATCCCCTTCTTGTAGTAGATAGTTACAATGACGTTCTCCTATGCAACTATGGCAGTCCCAACCCTGATGATTACCATTCAGAACCCATCAATTATGCTGCAAGGGGCCAGTGGAAGTCGGTGTACTTACACAAAGGCATTTGTACTATTTAAATGCTGCTGTCTATAGCATTCAAATGGCTCTGATTGTAGACACTCTTTTCCTCTAATTGCATGGGTTTTGCTATCCTGTATAGCTCTATGATATATTGATCAAGCATTTTGCATTGCACAGAGATCTCATCCGTACCCTTTGTTTTTCAGTAAATTGCAACCATGGGTGACGCGGAAATGGCGGTTTTCGGGGAGGCCGCTTCCTTTCTGCGGAAAAGTGAGAGAGAAAGATTAGAGGCTCAGAACATGCCGTTTGATGCCAAGAATTCATGCTTCGTGCATGATGACAAAGAGCTGTACGTGAAGGGGTTAGTTACTGCACGTGAAAGTGGTAAAGTCACAGTGAAAACAGATGATGGGAGAGTAAGTGACAGAAAATAATCCATAGTTTCTGTACCAGCACTTTGGTAATACTGGCCCAATGAATGACGGCTGTTCTTCTTCTTCCAGACTGTAACAGTTAAGGAAGACCTAATTAATCCTCAGAATCCTCCCAAGTTCGATAAAATTGAAGACATGGCATGATGACCCACCTGAACGAGGCGTCTGTGCTGTATAACCTCAAAGAGCGTTATGCCGCCTGGATGATCTACGTAAGTATCTGGAGTGAATGGCAAACTGGAACATATCTATCTGTATGGACACATGGGGGAATAAAAGCTGAGAGCTAAGAGAGGAGATAGGACTCAGGATGGGTGTAGGCTGGTAGTGCTCAACATGACCTTGTTTGCTGAACGGTATCACAGATTCACTTCACATCGCTCCTTATTGCAGACCTACTCCGGCCTCTTCTGCGTCACCGTCAACCCCTACAAGTGGCTGCCAGTGTACAACCCCGAAGTTGTTGCCGGCTACAGAGGAAAGAAGCGTCAAGAAGCTCCTCCACACATCTTCTCCATCTCTGATAACGCCTATCAGTTCATGTTAACAGGTCATTAGAGTATAAAAACCTGTCAACTGTACAGAAACTCATGGTAAAATCATTGAATAAATGTATTTTGCTTTTCAGATCGTGAAAACCAGTCTATCCTGATTACGTAAGTAAAGGCAGGATGCAATCTTGCTGTATTGTCATGGATCATTGTAGTATAGGCCAAGAAAGCTCCTGGCCTGTCAGTCAGTCCATCTGCAGGCCCCCACTCACCATGGTATCTGTTTGACCTCCACCGAGCTGGGTACCTTTTTTATTTTTGTGATATAAAACAGAATCTGACATTCTGTAGGGATGTCAATTTTATTTTACCCTGGCATCTATATAGTGGAAATTTTCCTGATGAGTACCGGCCAAAGCAGCAGGAGCGCATCCCACCATCCGCTGTATTGATCAGATTTATTTTCTAGCTTGAAACCTAAGTTTTTTTGGGGAACTCCAATGATCTCTATTTTCCACACTAGCGGAGAATCTGGTGCTGGAAAGACTGTGAACACCAAGCGTGTCATCCAATACTTTGCAACAATTGCGGCTATTGGGGATTCCAAAAGAAGAAGGAGTCAAGCAACAAGCTGCAGGTAAAATTTGGATATTGACTAACATGTATACCTAACAATACAGATACCTGTATACTGGAAATACATAATATATTGTGTATCTTAGGGGACACTGGAAGATCAAATCATCCAGGCTAACCCTCTGCTGGAAGCCTTTCGGCTAATGCCAAAACCGTGAGAAATGACAACTCCTCTCGTTTTGTAAGTAACAAATCTGTTTTAGAATATACTCTGATCACAAAAAGTTAGGGATATTTGGCTTTTGGGTGAAATTTATGGAAAACGTAAAAAGTTCACACTACAGTAATATTTTTATCATGACAGTAGGGCATGCAATGGTAATCTCAATAAATTTACTAAAATAAAAGCCACCACCAGAAGTGAGTATACCCCAATAAAAAATGTCAATGTCTCATTAACTTGTCATGTGGCTGTAAGCATCAAGTCTAGCTTGACAATAACATCTCTTGCCATTCACAAGTGGAGTCTGCTGAGGTGGTGTCCCACTCTTCTTGTCATCTCTGAGACACGGTATCCCACTCCTCTTCTTGTCTCTGAGGTGGCTTCCCACTCTTCTTATGGGGTGTCCCTCAGGTCATTGAGGTTCTGGGGTACAGCCTTTACATGTAGGTTTTCTATGAGATTCAGGTCTGGAAAAGATGTAGGCCTTTCCATTTGAGGTACCTGAGTCTCCAGCATCCATTCCCGAGTGATGTGACCTCGATGAGCTGGAGCATTGTTGTCCATGAAGATGATGTTGAAACCTGAGTTGATCATTCAGAAGGACCAATTACTGGATTAATGGTGTTGTTCCAGTAGTAGGGCTCTGTCACTGTACCATTCACAAAGTGTAGGGCAAGTCTGTATTGATTAGACACAACGGCCCACACTAACTGTAACACCACCAAAGGTTCGTCTGGTGACATTAGTGGCTGATGCATAGCGTTCTCTTTGACATCTCCAAAATTGTTGGTTGCCATCATTTTTGCTCAGTGTGAATTGATTTTCATCAGTCAACAGTACTGAGGCCCACCGGTCCCTCGTTCAGCGTAGATGACTCCTGTGTCTGATGGTGGTCAGACACCTTGCAGGTATCTAACACGCAGACCACACTTATGTAATGGTTTGGAAGGGTGCCCCTCACCTCCCTTAAATTTGCCTGGAGTTGTGTGGCATTCATCATCCGGCATTGTTCACAATGAAGCGGTCATCAGTGGGATGTGATGTCCACTTCTCTGCCTTTCTATGACTCTTCCATTTTCTGCTGTTGACTCTGTGTCACTCTATTCTCAGTGACCGCTTCCATCTGGAACCTCCTGCTTGAAGCCTCACAATGATCAATTGCTAGGTGCGGTCTTTGTCTCATGATGTCAAAATATGAACAGCACGATGAGGAGGACTATTCAAATACCACAAATGTATTGGGCGTTTCATGAATCAAGCATCTGTTGTGAGTTTTGCCATTATAGCTTTTTGTTAGAGAACAGCAAGTTGTGCAAAGACTACTGGAACATTGAACAGCTGGACATGGGCATCCGAAAGTGCAGATAAGGTCACATTAAATTTACCTGAAAAGGTTACAGGGCATTTGATTATCATGAATTCACAAATGCAAATAGTGCTTAATGTCAAGCCATGATGAAAACAATTATCAATTCGCTTACTCAAAATCTGTTTTTGTGAGTTATATATACTTATTTTATAAGAAAGTTAGTCCTTTACTGAACCTCCATATATACACAATCCTTAGGGTAAATTCATCAGAATTCATTTTGGGACCACAGGAAAACTGGCTTCCGCTGATATTGAGGCTTGTAAGTCTTAGATTAAAGACTTAATTTAGTCATTTGGTATTCATCTTCTTTCCATCACTGACCTGTAATATCTGTCATCTACAGACCTGCTGGAGAAGTCCAGAGTAACATTCCAGCTTTCCGCAGAAAGGAGCTACCACATCTTCTACCAGATCCAGACGAACAAGAGGCCGGAGATTGTGGGTGAGTCATTTTAGATTCATTTGTAAAAACTGGAGGTTGATGGTGACTTGTGGATTTATACCAAACATCACTTCTCCCAGAAATGCTTCTCATTACCACAAACCCATATGACTACCCCTCCATTAGCCAAGGTGAAATTTCTGTGAAGAGCATAGATGATGTAGAGGAGTTTATGGCCACAGACGTAAGACATTTTCCTAAGAACCTTCTTAGTGTTGTTAAGGTTTGTGCATATAATCACAAATCTTATATATATACTGCAGAGCGCCATAGATATCCTGGGCTTCACACCTGAGGAAAAGAACGGCATCTACAAGATGACCGGCGCAGTCATGCACCACGGTAACATGAAATTCAAGCAGAAGCAAAGAGAGGAACAGGGTGAACCCGATGGCACTGAAGGTACGGTAAACATTAATATACGAGGCGTCTGTAGACTGTTAGGTTCAGCGACTACGAATGATCATTCCCGCTTCCTTAGTTGCTGATAAGATTGGCTACCTGATGGGTCTGAACTCTGCTGATCTTCTGAAGGCTTTGTGCTACCCAAGGGTCAAAGTCGGTAATGAATATGTCACCAAAGGACAAACCGTTCAACAGGTAAAAATTAATATCAGATCTGTCCTACTTTCTGAGTGAAGTGTGGGGACACATCTAAGAAGAGAATTTGATGGGTCTTTGTTCCTTTAGGTGTACAATGCCATTGGTGCCCTCACCAAGTCAGTTTATGAGAAGCTTTTCTTCTGGATGGTTGCACGTATCAACCAGCAGCTGGACACTAAACTGCCAAGACAGTACTTCATCGGTGTGCTGGATATTGCTGGATTTGAGATCTTTGATGTGAGAAGAATTATGATACAGACGACAAATAATTTTTCCCATGATACATCAGTGTCTAAATGTTCATCCATATGATCTTTTCCAGTTCAACAGTCTGGAGCAGCTCTGCATTAACTTCACCAATGAGAAACTGCAGCAGTTCTTCAACCATCACATGTTTGTCCTGGAACAGGAAGAGTACAAGAAGGAAGGAATTGATTGGGAATTCATTGACTTCGGTATGGATCTGGCTGCTTGCATTGAGCTCATTGAGAAGGTTGGTACCAGCTCTACCCATTCATTGCTCAAAAGACATGAGAAAGTCGAGCTTAATGACTATCATTTTTTTTGCTTATAGCCCATGGGTATCTTCTCAATCCTTGAGGAAGAGTGCATGTTCCCCAAAGCTACTGACACATCCTTCAAGAACAAGCTCTATGACCAACATCTTGGCAAGTGCAAGAACTTTGAGAAGCCCAAGCCTGCTAAAGGAAAGGCGGAAGCTCACTTCTCCTTGGTGCATTATGCCGGCACTGTGGATTACAACATCAGTGGCTGGCTGGACAAGAACAAGGACCCGCTGAACGAGACTGTTGTCGGCCTCTACCAGAAATCTTCAGTGAAACTCCTGGCTTTCCTGTACTCCAGCTATGCCGGAGCTGATGGTAAGATGTTTGTAGAAAATGTTTTTGCAAAGTTTCTGTACCCATCTGAACAAATGCTCACATTCAGAAAAAAAATAACACAAGAGAGATTGTTTGATCTTCATTTGTGTTATTGCAGCCTATGGCCCTGTCGGTGGTTCACTTGAATCCTGTTTTTTAGAGATTTTAGAAATGTAGTGTGAACAGTTGATAATAGCTTGCACTTTTTTTCGTTTTCAGCAGCAGATTCAGGTGGAAAAGGAGGAAAGAAAAAGAAGGGTTCTTCCTTCCAGACTGTCTCTGCCCTGTTTAGAGTACGTTAGCTGTTTTCTATGGTTTTACAATAAATTGGTTTTACTCTGAATTTAAACTATATAACTATATTTTATACACAACACATATTCCATAGGAAAATCTGAACAAGCTTATGACTAATCTAAGGAGCACTCATCCTCACTTTGTGCGTTGTCTGATTCCCAATGAGACCAAGACTCCGGGTAAGATCATTTCCAATATCTATCAGAAAAAATAAGCCTTAATATAAGAATTTTATTTAAATAGAGTATACTGTTTTGCATCCAGGTACCATGGAGAATCATCTGATCATCCACCAGCTGAGATGTAACGGTGTGCTGGAGGGTATCAGGATCTGCAGAAAGGGATTCCCCAGCAGAATCCTCTACGGTGACTTCAAGCAACGGTAAAGTCTTGTCTATATTAATTAGTAGATGTCAAGGGGAGGGGGTGGTAATTAATTATCCCAAGGTGACATATGAGAGACTGTGATTGGTGTGGAAGCCGAACAGATGGGCTGAAATTAATTCTGCTCAGTATTAATATATTAATTATAATATTTTATATTAATTGTATCATTTAATCTTGAACAGAATTAAGTATGCAGACTCCCCCTGTATACCATATAAGGTCAACACAGCCCTCTATATACAGAATGAGCCCTCACATGGAGCTCCTTTGTATATAGGATGAACCCTCACATAACCCTCTATATACATATGAGCACTCACATAGTCTCTAATATATAGTGTGAGCACCCACATAGTCACCTATTTACAATATGAGCCCTTTATAGCCTCCTATATTCAGTATGAGCCCCACATAGCCTCTTATATATCAGTATGAGCCCCCACATAACTCCTTATATACAGGATGAGCCCTCACATAGCCCTCTATATACAGTATTTGCCCTGCATAGTCCCCTATATACAGTGTGAGCCCCTTCATAGCCTCCTATATTTATTATGAGTCTCCATATATATAGTATGAGTCCAAAATAGTCACCAAATTACGGTATTAGCGCCAAATATCCCCCTATGTTCAGTATGAGCCTCCATATATACAGTATGAGTCCCATCCTAATACAGCATGAGCCCTCACTTAACCCTCCTATATAGAGTATGAGCCCCCACATAGCCCTCCAATATACAGTATGATCCCCCATATAGTCTCACTATATTCAGTTGGAGCCTCCACCCAAATAGCCCCATATATACAGCATAAGCCCCGAAATAGCCTTCCTATAGTCAGCCTCACACACATAGAAACAAAAACACAACACATACTCACCTTGCTCCTGTTCCCCTGGTGCTCTTCTCTGGTCTTCGGTACACTGACTCACACAGCATATGTGATGTGATATTGCACACGGTGATTGGTGAAAGAAAGAGCTGTGGGCTCTGTCCTCCACTAATGTATTCACCACTATCTGCATCCCCAGGATAGAGGTGGTGCTGTGCTGCAGTGTGCAGCAGAAGGCTTGGTGCGACCGCGGGCCACTGTTTTCAACCCTTCTGCTGTCTCGGTGCGCAGCCTAGACTGGATCTGCCAGACGGCTGGATATGGCCCGTGGAAGCACTTTGCCCAGTATAACAAATATATTGTAACATAATTTAATCTTCTTTCATTCCAGCTACAAGATACTTAATGCCAGTGCGATTCCAGGTGGGGAGTTTATTGATAGCAAAAAGGCGTCAGAGAAGCTCCTGGGCTCCATCGATATCGATCACACACAGTACAGATTTGGACACACCAAGGTCGGTGTTCACTACTATTATACAAGTGTCCAATATGTAAACTATTAACATACAAGGCAATAACTTGACGATTTTGGCACTTCACAGGTTTTCTTCAAAGCCGGTCTTTTGGGTACTCTGGAAGAAATGAGAGATGATAAATTGGCACAACTCATCACTCGCACCCAAGCACGGTGCAGAGGTTTCTTAATGAGAATTGAATTCCAGAAGATGGTAGAAAGAAGGTATTGAACAACGCTATATACTGTAGGTGAAAGTCATGGTGTGTGCTGTGAGGTTAAACTGAACTGTTGGGATTTTTGTTCCTCCCAGGGATGCAATCTTTGTCATTCAGTACAATGTCAGGTCATTCATGAATGTTAAGCACTGGCCATGGATGAAGCTGTACTTTAAGATCAAACCCTTTAAGAGTGCGAGACTGAGAAGGAGATGGCCAACATGAAGGAAGAATTTGAGAAGACCAAAGAAGCCCTCGTTAAAGCCGAAGCAAGAAGGAAAGAGCTAGAGGAGAAAATGGTTGTTCTAGTGCAAGAAAAGAATGACTTACTGCTGCAAGTGCAATCCGTAAGTGTTTTGTCTTATGCATTCACTTTTACAAGAAATTATTCTTTAATATTTCAATAATAATAATAAAAAACAACTTTCATTTTAATAGGAAGGAGAGAACTTGACTGATGCAGAAGAGAGGTGTGAAGGTCTCATTAAGAACAAAATCCAACTGGAAGCCAAGATTAAGGAAATCACAGAAAGGCTTGAAGATGAGGAGGAAAGCAATGCAGAACTGACTGCCAAGAAGAGGAAACTGGAAGATGAGTGCTCAGAACTGAAGAAAGATATAGATGACTTAGAGCTCACCTTAGCCAAAGTGGAGAAGGAAAAGCATGCCACTGAAAACAAGGTAAGAAGTCTAAGGGTACAGCCGCAATATCTGCTGGCGATATGAGGCGATCTAACGAGCGCGTGCATGTTTTTCATGGTCGCCTCAGATTGCCAATGGTGCTATTACACACCGCAATTTGCCCTCAACTAAGCGATGTGTAGCCCCGTAAATCGCCTCACCCACAGCGGAACCAATCTGGTCCACTTCCCTCGCCGCTTCACACGCTGCAATTCCCAAAGCAATGTGGGCGTACATGTTCAGCGCGGCGAGGACATAGGCATGCCACACTGGTTTACACCGCACCCCAAACACGCTCATTGGACAACGCAACAGCGTTACGATTGGGCTGCCTGCTCTGGAAGGCTGGCTAATACATGACGCCATTGTAGATGTTGTGTGTGGCAGAATGACAGCTCTTCAAATATGGCGCACTGTTCCGAAATGCCAGCCAATGGGAACATAGTAGCCACACAATCATCGAGACGGTGCGCGGACTCCAGCACGCTGTGGCTGCTACGGGAAATCAATAGGCGACCCCAGATTCATCACTTAGCCCAACACAGCCAAAAGCACGGAATCTCTCCTCTCATGATTGCCATTGATTTTGGAGCAGTGCGCTCTTCAAATATGGCGCCTGTCAACTGACAGCCAATGGGAACAAGTAGCCACCACCAATCACGCAGAGGGGGCGACTCCAGCACGCTGAGGCATGCCTACGGGAAATCAATAGGCGACGCAGATTCCATCACTATTGCCCTATCACACGCCAAAAGCTGGAAATCTCCCTTCATGATTGCCTCTATTTTGGAGCAGTGCTCTGAAATCAGAACCAGGCGACAGGCGATTTATCGCTGCCAAATTCCCCAATTACACGCCGCAACTGGGAGGCAATTTGACGGCGATAGTTTTATGGCGACATATGCCAGTCAGGATTCCCAGCAGATATTGCGGGTGTAAAGGTACCCTTACAGTGATTGTGCTACTAAATGAATATACATTGTAATTACAGATGTCAACTGTACCAAATCTCATCTGTTTAGGTCAAAAACCTTACTGAGGAAATGGCTGCATTGGATGAGACGTTGCCAAGATTTCCAAAGAGAAGAAGGCGCTCCAGGAGGCTCACCAGCAAACGCTCGATGACCTGCAGCTGAGGAGGATAAAGTCAGCTCTCTGACTAAGGCTAAAATCAAGCTGGAACAGCAAGTGGATGATGTGAGTCCTATGTGGTGGCATCATGGAAAACAATCATTTCCACTGAGGAATGTTCAGTTGTTTCTTACTATATATAATTTATTAAAAAATAGCTTGAAGGCTCTTTGGAACAAGAGAAGAAACTTCGTCTTGATCTTGAGAGAGCCAAGAGGAAGCTTGAAGGCGATCTGAAATTGGCTCAAGAATCAGTCATGGATCTAGAAAATGAGAAACAACAAGCTGAAGAAAAAATAAAGAAGTTGTGTTCTTCTTCATAGTTACAATGAAGCTGTCCGATCTTTATAATGTGTAATTGTGCTGATTTTAAAAACAGGAAAGACTTTGAACTAAGCCAACTGCAAGGAAAGATTGAAGACGAGCAGTCCCTGGGCATTCAGCTGCAGAAGAAGATCAAGGAGCTGCAGGTATCGTGATATAAAGAGTCAGTCATATCTTATAGCTCCAGCTAAACAGGTAGAATGGAAAATAATCCACCCCATTTATTCTAGGCACGTATTGAAGAACTGGAGGAGGAGATCGAAGCTGAGCGGGCTGCTCGTGCAAAGGTTGAGAAGCAGAGGTCTGATCTCTCTAGAGAACTTGAGGAGATCAGTGAAAGGCTTGAAGAAGCCGGAGGTGCAACCTCAGCTCAGGTTGAGTTGAACAAGAAGCGCGAGGCAGATTTCAGAAACTGAGACGGGACTTGGAAGAGTCCACACTCCAACATGAAGCCACGTCTTCTGCCCTGCGCAAGAAGCATGCCGACAGTGTCGCCGAACTGGGAGAACAGATTGATAATCTCCAAAGAGTTAAACAGAAGCTGGAGAAGGAGAAGAGCGAGCTGAAGATGGAGATTGACGACCTTGCCAGCAACTTGGAGAACGTCTCAAAAATCAAAGGTTTGTGTGAAATTTTAAATGTTGATCTGTAAAAACTAAAACAGTAAGAAAAGAAAAGTGAACCGTTATATTACTGACTTTTATTTTTTGCTTAGGCCAACCTTGAAAAGGTGTGCCGCGTTCTGGAGGATCAGCTCAGTGAAATTAAGACTAAAGATGATGAGCACCAGCGTATAATCAATGACCTTTCAGCCCAAAGAGCTCGTTTCCAGACAGAAAATGGTGAGTATCTACCAACTATTAAGCACTAAAGCTTGACAACTGCAATTCTCTGAAGTACACACTTCCAGTGCCAAGAACGACAACATTTATGGTGGCAGCTTATGTCTCCTGGGAAAAAAGGATCGCCTATTGAAATTCAACTCCCCAATCCAAATGATGTTGGGAGCCAGAATTAGGAGGTTCTCTATACTCGTTAGCAGGTCAAGTGGTCTTGCTGATAACATCGGGTTCAGTCCACATTAATTAAATATGTATGGTTGAGGGAAAATAAGAATTATAAGTACTATAAGACTGGATGGGGTCTAAGACATCATAAAGGAAGTTAAACCTCAAATAATACTGGACTGAAAATTGCAATAAATAATATATTCTCCAGGTGAATTGTCCCGTCAACTGAGGAAAGGGATTCTCTGATTTCTCAGCTGACCAGAGGGAAACAAGCTTTCACTCAGCAGACTGAAGAATTAAGGAGGCAACTAGAGGAAGAAACCAAGGTAAAAGAATAAAAAGATAAAAATAAACCATTATTGAATTTATTATAGGAGCTACAATTATGCAGCTTATGATTTTACATTTTTTTTACAGGCCAAGAATGCTCTCGCCCACGGTCTGCAATCTTCTCGCCATGACTGTGATTTGCTCCGTGAGCAATATGAGGAGGAACAAGAGGCAAAGGCGAGCTTCAGAGAGCTTTGTCCAAGGCCAATGGAGAAGTCGCTCAGTGGAGAACCAAATATGAGACTGACGCCATTCAACGCACAGAGGAACTGGAGGAGGCCAAGTATGATCTCATAATATAGGTATAATAGACAAAACATGCCTAAGGTTATCTAACCTTTCCACTATTCATCTACAGGAAGAAACTTGCACAACGTCTCCAAGAAGCCGAAGAGCAAGTAGAGGCTGTAAACTCCAAATGTGGCTCCCTGGAGAAGACCAAACAGAGGCTGCAGGCCGAAGTAGAGGACCTGATGGTCGATGTGGAGAGGGCAAATAGCGCAGCTGCTGCTTTAGATAAGAAGCAGAGAAACTTTGATAAGGTAAAACAAAAGAGAGAGGTTACACATTTCATATTTCAACTTAGAAAAAGTGATTTAATGTACATTGTTAACTCCCTAGGTTCTGGCAGAATGGAAACAGAAGTTTGAAGAGGGTCAGGCCGAATTAGAGTCAACTCAAAAAGATGCTCGTTCATTAAGCACCGAGATCTTTAAGATGAAGAACGCATATGAGGAGTCTTTAGATCATCTGGAAACTTTGAAACGGGAAAACAAGAACTTACAACGTGAGACTGATAGGCAGTCAAATACTCTTGATGTTGCCCATTTAAAAGCCAAACTAAAAGTGTTTTATCCACATTATTTATCCTTCTGCAGAGGAGATCTCAGATCTAACCGAACAGATTGGAGAGACGGGAAAAACAGTGCATGAACTGGAAAAAGCCAAAAAAATAGTGGAACAGGAGAAGAACGATCTGCAGGCTGCCCTGGAAGAGGCTGAGGTGGACAAGTATTTTATGAAGTCACCCGTCACCCATTATATACTCTTGCCCTCCTTTATTCATGATGTCTGTCTTTAATAGGGTTCTCTGGAGCATGAAGAATCAAAGATCCTCCGCATCCAGCTTGAGTTGAACCAGATTAAATCGGAAGTAGACAGGAAAATTGCTGAGAAAGATGAAGAGATTGAACAACTGAAGAGAAACAGTCAGAGAGTCATTGACACCATGCAGACCACATTAGACTCTGAGATCAGGAGTAGGAATGATGCCCTGAGACTGAAGAAGAAGATGGAAGGAGACCTGAATGAGCTGGAGATTCAGCTGAGCCATGCCAACCGTCAAGCCGCAGAGTCACAGAAACAGCTCAGAAATGTGCAAACACAACTGAAGGTAACACCAGAGGAGTGGAAGGTTATTCCCAAAACAACAAGTCTTGCTCTATCATTTGAATAGGTAGTCTTACTGATTGTTGGGTGTCCCAGAAATATCAAGCAGCCCCTTCTTAAAGAGAGCGCAGGTGCACATACCCATCATCTTCTCTAGTTATTGTCTTTGGGAGCGCTGGAGAAGGGCAAGGGCTATACTCCGCTTTTTCCAGCAGCCTCATTAACATGAATAAACATGAAGTTGAGTGTAAGGACCGGTACTATATTCAGAATAGGGCTGCAGTACCCTAATTTCAGGACAGCCAGATATGGAGAAGCGATAGTCTTATTATTATTTACTGACCGTCAGTTCGATCTCGAGCCATGGCGACTTGATGGATGAATGATCTGTAGGAAGATGGACCTTGTGCAGCCTAGCTAGGTCCACTAGGGTCATCCCGAAACCTAGATGGCTCCACCAGATTCTTCTTACTGTTATCTTGACAGTATCAAGCCATTGAGTTGCTGGTGTACCTCTAGGTGATAGATTTTTTCACAAAAGATCAAGGATGCAGATTTTGTCTTCTAAACCCAAACATACTCCACCTACATAACATCTTCCGACCGCTTTGACTTCCAGGATTCCCAGCTCCAGCTTGATGATGCCCTCAGGAGCCAGGAAGACCTAAAAGAACAAGTGACCGTTGTGGAACGTAGGAATAACCTGCAACAGGCTGAAATTGAGGAGATGCGTTCTGCTCTGGAACAGACGGAGAGGTCCCGTAAGGTGGCAGAGCAGGAACTTCTGGATGCAAGTGAGCGCCTTCAGCTTCTCCATTCCCAGGTATAATATTTTACAAGGATGACATTCCTGAAAGAAACATAAAATGTGATCATAAGATTCATGTTTCTTTTCCTTAGAACACAAGCCTTATCAACACCAAGAAGAAGTTAGAAAGTGACACCAGTCAACTCCAGAATGAAGTTGAGGAAGCGATCCAAGAGTCCAGAAATGCCGAAGAAAAAGCCAAGAAGGCGATCACTGATGTATGTATTATGCTTTTTAATTATTAGAATCTATTGGTTATATAATAGGAATGCTGGAATTGGAGGTATGGAATAATGTTAATAAATGTATGATGTCGCAGGCTGCTATGATGGCAGAAGAACTAAAGAAGGAGCAGGACACCAGCGCCCACTTAGAGAGAATGAAGAAGAACCTTGAACAGACCGTGAAGGATCTTCAGCACCGTCTGGATGAGGCAGAACAGCTGGCAATGAAAGGTGGCAAGAAACAGCTCCAGAAACTGGAATCCAGGGTCAGTTATATGTCAAATGTCCTGTATTGTACAGATATATTCATTTTTATAGCACATATGCATTTGCTTTTTTCATACATATTCTGGACAGTACAAACCTGATACACCAAGTATAGGATTGTGAAGACCGTATATAGATGACCTATGCTTTCACAGAGTACAGATCTTATAACGAGGGGATACTTTCTTGTCTAGGTGCGCGAGCTGGAAAACGAGCTTGATGCTGAGCAGAAACGTTCCACTGAATCTATCAAAGGTATTCGTAAATATGAAAGGCGCGTAAAGGAGATAACCTACCAGGTACAGTCATCGAGCTCTGAGGAATAATGGAGAGGTGACCGCATCTCTCCCAGTAAAATAAATTGTATCTAATTTTGTCATCAGAGTGAGGAGGATAGGAAGAATGTCTTGAGACTTCAGGATCTGGTGGACAAGCTGCAGCTGAAGGTCAAGGCTTACAAGCGGCAGGCAGAGGAATCTGTAAGTCGATCAGATGAAGGCTATTATTTGCACATTGTCTACATTCCAATATATATATCCTTCCACACGCACCTCACATATCCACTTAAACTTTTCCATAGTTTTTATGAGCTAAGGATCTTAATTTAGAGCAGCTTTCTTAGGATGAATACAGTCGGTTAAATGTAGATTATTACATTTTACATCACAAGCATCCATTATACTGTAGAGTGGACATGTTTGAGCCTGCGGCACATTAATCCCGGGAGCACACATTTCTAAGGAGTACCCACATTGTCTTCATTCTGTACTTTTAATAGGTATCTATTACTAACTTTTCAGACCTTGCAGAGCAAAAATAAATGATAGTGATATAGATTTATAATATCAATTCATTTTTTTCTCTTTTTGTGTAAAGGAAGAACAGGCTAATGCCCACCTGTCCCGCTTCAGAAAGGTCCAGCATGAGTTGGAGGAAGCGGAGGAAAGAGCCGATATTGCCGAGTCCCAAGTGAACAAACTCAGGGCCAAGAGCCGCGACATTAGTGGCAAGGTACAGGAGAAACTCCTCATATGTCTAGAATATACAGCTGATTTACAAATCTTGTTTGTAACTATTTTATATTAACAATATCATGTCTTTATAGTGCTAGAAAGTAACGCTATCTTATTTTTCCTTTACAGAAGGGGGAAAGCGAGTGATTCCATCTCGAGTCCAGTGCCCAAGGAGGAAATAAGCAGAATGCAGTTTTTCGTTCTTTGTGCGCATGTAAAATGTCAATGCTGTAATGTATGAATAAATGCAATGTGTGGAAACACTGGTTCTGTGCTTCAATGGTGTAATACATTAGCCGTCACCCTTTATTAATAATAATAATAGTATTTATTCATTTATACGGAGCTATTTATTTCATAGCACTTTAAGAGACAGTAACTAACTTAAGCTGTTTATTAAAGGGATATTCCCAAAATAAAAGGTTATATGTGATTGAGGATGACTTGCTAATCCCAATAATGGGCTCTTTATGCTCTTTATATGCTTGGTCTCTGCTCCTTTCATTATCTATGGGACTGGCAGATATAGGGGAGCGTTGTACTCCACTTATCCCATTGGACAGTGAAACAGAGGCCATCAATGTGCACCTCTACTCTGCAGAGCCCACTTTCAGGATCGCTGAGAGGTCCAAAAGTGGGATCCCCAATGATCAGCAAGTAATTACCTATCCTATTGCTTGGGAATAATCCTTTAATGATTACCTTGGGATGCAAATGCTCTTAAAGGGCTTGTCTATTTTTGGGTGAACCCATAAGTTAAGAGATTGGGAGGTGAGAGAAATAAAAAAAATAATTGATGTTCACCTCCTGGACTTGTGCAGCTCCTCTGTAGGCAGTGCTCCGACCTTCACCAGTCTGCTGGAACCAGTGGCACAAATGATGCCCGCAGCTCTGGGCCCACTAAGAATGGCTTCACCAGTGGCAAACAAACCTTTAAAATAACATAATACATCGGAAGGATGGCTGAAAAGAGATCACCTATATACTGAAGAAATTCAGATAAATTGGTAACACAAAGCTTCAGATGACAACGATCAACTGCACACACCACCTGAAGTCTTTCCCAGTTGTCCTGTGCAGTTCTGCAGTAAAGAGTTTTACACTTTTACCCAAGGTGTGATGAAGGGATTAACACACAAGTTAAGGTAGTTACATAACTTCATCTCACACGGTTAAGTCTTAAGATGACTGCACATATTAGACTAAGGTTGGCCGCACCCGCCGCAGTGATCAGTGCAAGATACAGAAACTTGCAATGGGCAATAGGGTTTGGGCAGTTACAGGAGTCATCTGATGTGCTGACAATCTGTCCTACATGTACAGACTAATGTTTATGAGAACAATGACGGTGCAGCAATGTGTATATGGAGAATTGGATTTTTGTACTTTCGGTAAAATCGCTAAATATGTTGGGGGGTAGGTGGGTGAAACAAGATAATACATATCGGTACAACTAGTGGACTATGCCCTTTCCTTTAACAATGGGCAATTAGATTACTGCTCAACCAGGAGAGCAAATATATATATTTTTTAACAGAGCTTAAAATATGTTCCACAGGCAACCAGATGTAACCTCGGAGATCTAATATAGGGTGGGAGCTGTGTCCCCATTGTATTCAGCAAGAATGTTTCATGATCAGTTCAAAAATACAATTTCCTCATTAATAGGATTGTAGTAATTTTGAAAAAGTTTGCAGCGGCTCTATTCATCTGCAGAGTTATAAATCTTCATTGTGTACACACCGCAAGCTGTCAAGATTCTCCAGTGTTGGTAGTCAGTGACCACAAGTATGCCATGCATACAGTCACATGCCAACTAGACATGTGCGGCCTCACTGTATTCGCATATATTGAGAGAGGCTGAGGAAGTCTAGTTGGGATGTGGCAGGAAGTTTGCAAATCACATACTTGTGGTCATGTGACTGCCAGCTCTCAGCAGCCACACTGGAGAATCCTGACAGTGTGCCTCAGGGAGACAGGTGCATAGGGAGGTACACTACTGTGGGGTGCACGTTGTCACCTCCCCGGGTAAAGGAACATAAAAAAAAAAGAGAAGGAAGAATAGAGTTTGCTTCCTCTGAACACTAGGCTAAATCCGTAAAGTTTTAGAAAAATTAACATATTGCTTCATAATAATATATAACAACCTTGGATTCAGACCTGGGCTGCTCCAGACTGAAGAGGTACAGGAATCATATTCCTAACACCTTCATTGCTTTTTTGATAATCTCCTCTATACAAACAGCTGAATAATCTGCCAAGAATATTCTGCCATGATTGACAGTCCCTGGGCCCTTTGCACCACCTTTGCAGCTATTCGAGAAGTAGATTACTTGCCCGGCTGTGCTGCTGACACCCCCTGTATACACACTTGTCATAGTGAGGTTTGTCGGAATCTCTGGTTGCAGCTGTCACCACAGATTAATAATGGATCTGTGCAGAGACGGGGCAGCTCTGCCGCACATCCTGCGCACAGAAAACATCTATTTATACGCATTAATCACAGCGACACTTACGGAATGAGACTTCTTGTGACCGTCTCTACTCGCATCACATTTATTGTCTACATCAGAACAGTATATTAATGAGAAGTGTCCAAACTTTTCAGGAATAGTGTCCTATTACATCTCTGAAGAGGGACCTAGATACAAATGCCTTACAAGTTAAGTTTATGAAAGCAGCATTGTGTGATTTATCATCGAAATTTCATCAAGTGCTGTATTATAAATACCTGATGTCATCTTTACTCATTTCTCCATTTTAGCCTATCCTCTATTGTAGACATGAATACATGGACACCTTCACAGATATACACCATAAAGTAAGAGGTGGAGATGACTGACAAATACCATACCCTGTCTGATGACTGGCCCAGAGTTATAACTACACTTTAATCCTTGCATATTAACACTAAATTTAATTTGTCTAAATAAATACTTATTATGGCGCCACCTGGTGTTGGTTTAATTCCTTCTGACAATGTCCACTTTATGTGTCCAGTTCTGGTGGTCGCACACGCTCAGTGTCACATCCTCACCAGAGCCTGCTCCATCGACATCTCCCTCTGTCACCAGGCACTGCAGGATTCACCTTGCAGATGGTATTGATGATAGAGGAGAAGTCAGAACTAGAATCTCTTGTTAGATCACTAAGGCTGGCTTCACACCACGGTACAATCAGGTGCGGGGCTATTCAATGTAAACCCTATGGAGCCGGATGGAACCGGATGGAAAGCTTTGTGCCATCCCGTTTCCATCTGACCAGGAGGATCCGGGTGAATTTGGATTTTCCTCCTGGACACAAAAACGTTGCAAGCAACGTTTTTGTGTCCAGGGCGAAAAATCTGCCCAAATCGGATATGGGGCGATCCATCACTCTCTAACATGGGAGTCTATGGCGCCAGATTGCCCAGATCAGGGAGGATCCGGGAACCGGACAACGGCGGCTGAAGTTTAGCAGTGAGCGCTGCTAAACTTCAGCACCACCAGCTGTCCCCTGCTGTGATTTCAAGACCGCGGCTAGCTCCCCGCTATCCACAATCTTGTAATTGCAGCAGCTGCGGCTGAATTGAGGCATCCAGCTGCAAACCGGACCGGAGGGCATATTTGCCCTCTGGTTCTGTTTGCAAATCCGGTCAGGGCTGTCCGATTCACATCGTAGAGCCCCAGACCAGATCACACCGTGGTGTGAAGCCAGCCTTAGATTAGAGTGGCTGGGACCTGCAATGTTTCACAGCCTGACAGGGTGGAGGTGTGTACTGCCCAGCTGAAGTCATTAATTTATAAGCTGTAGCCCATTGGAAACCATCGCACCCTACTAATACCTTTAGCCTCTTGCTGGAAGCTGCCAGAAATAGCTTTTGCTTTCCCTGGCTAGTCCCTTGCCTTGTATTGGTGTTTTTCCTTTAATACCTCGGCTCCTCGGCTTGTTTTTTGGACTCTTGTCCTTCCTCACAATTTTGTACATTGCTGCCATCTTGGTTGTGACCTGGCTCCCTGACTACGCTATGGGATCCTGATTTTGTCCTTTTTCTGGTCTTTGACCCTGCTTGCCCTGTCTGGACTTTTGTCCTTCCATAGGCAGCAATGTCCTGCACCCTGTTGTAAATCCAGATCCCTGTATAGGGGTTAAAGGGTGTCAGGGTGTCTCAGGCTTCTGCCTAATGAAGCAGCTTGTGCCTAGTCTGTCGAAGATAGCCCTTTTGTGCCTGTAGCCTCGGACAGTCGTCACACTCAGTCACTCACACATAACCCCCACAATATACACTGACAGCCAAAGTCTACAAAACAACACTTTAGAAAAACATATTTATACCGTTGTCACAGCTTATTAAGCAAAAATGTAAATGATAAAAACCAGGAACACAAAAAAGATGTGAGGTTTTCCTCCTTTACGTTATGATTGTTTATAATCTCCCAAACATATTGAAAATAAACATTATATAATGAAAAACTAGCTCCATAAAGAAGAGCACCGTACATGATCACTAAGTCTATCCTATTGTAGCCCAAGCCGACAGACGATAAGAACTAAAAGGAGTTGGAGTCCTGAATCAACAGCTGAGGAGTTTGTGTAAAGACTCACCGCACCTGCTTGTGATATTTAGCGCCTCTAAATCTATGTTCCCATGGATGAAATTTTTATTCATGCGGATATACTTTAAAATCTTCCTTCTAAAAAAAAAAAAATTAACATGCGTATAAAACTTTCCCCCTTTATCTCTAAGGCTGGCTGCACATCACGATTTTTGGCATCCAGGGTTCTCCGATATGAACCGGACAGCCGCGGATCTGGTTTGGCCCCTATTATATCCCTATGGCACCTGATGGCAGCTATTTGCCATCCGTTTTGCTGTCTGTCCGGGTGGATCTGGCGGGATTTCGCTTTTTGCCCCGGACACAAAATCGGAGCTTGCAGCATTTTTTGTGTCCAGGGCAAACATTGGATCCTCCGGATCCGGCGTGATCCGGCGCTCCATAACATGGGAGTCTATGAGCGTGTGATCCAACATACCATTTGACCGGTTCCTGGACTACCGGTGCTGAAAAAGCGACGGCTGCTTAAAGCAGCCGCTGCTGAATTTCTGCACTGGAGAGCTCCCTCCAGCCGCTATTCTGAAATTTCAGCACTTGCTTCAGCCGCTGATTCCGTCAGAAAACAGGAGCGGAGGGCATATTTGCCCTCCGGTTCTGTTTTGCCTGGGGCTGACAGGTTCTGTCCGGTGCTTCCTGCAAAACACCGGACAGAACCTGACAGCACAAAATCGTGGTGTGAAGCCAGCCTTAGTTCATATTTGGAATTTTTGAGCATTTTCTTTCCCCTGAAGATCTTTGGAAAAACATCTGGTGAATAAGTGCATGTTGCTTCTTTGAAGCCGATCCTGATGGTGTTCGTTCCAAACTAGGCACCGCCACAAGTCGGATTGGCGCCGCAAGTCGGCTATTATGCGGTAGATCTGGCAGGTGCAGCGACCTCTATTGGATCTACCATGAAATTGCAATACCGCTGATATGAAAGCATCCTTACAGATGCAGGAGGATCTAAAGTGGCTCAGTGGGGATCGCGTTATTCCCGTTATGCTATAGCAACACGGGTCAGCTTATGACCTCTAGCGCTGTCATGACTCACTTCCTCATATAAGGACGAAGTGTCGTATGATCCGCGCTGCTACCAAAGGAAGGCCAGGACAATGGATCGTCTGGTTGAAGTAGTTCTTTAATCCGACGCGTTTCGGAGCTATTTCCCAGCTCCTTCCTCAGGTCCCTGAGGAAGGATCTGGGAAATAGCTCCGAAACGCGTTGGATTAAAGAACTACTTCAACCAGACGATCCATTGTCCTGGTCTTCCTTTGGTAGCAGCGCGGATCGTACGACACTTCGTCCTTATATGCTGATTTCTGACCGCGGTGACCTGTGGATATGTGGATCCAGCAGCAGCTACTGACTAAGCGTTCATACTGGTTGTGGGTTACACAACCAGATCAGGTGAGCAGGCCCTTGTCGCCATACATATACCTCTATATAATAGAGATAAGACCCTATTGCGCATTTGTCTCATTTCTATAGATGATTCACTTCCTGTCAGCGATGCCTGAGCATTGTCGCTGACAGAAGGTGATCATTTGTGTTGTAGATAATCCCGGCTGTGTAAGAACAAGCGATCAGACACTGCAGTGCTGAGGTGCCCCGAGGGACAAATAAAATACAGTAAGGCTGGCTTCACACTTGCAGATGCATCTGCAGCGTTTTGCAGATGCATCTGCAAGTATCAGCATGCAGACCACGGCCGTGGTGTGAATGCTCTCATTGATTCCTATATGTGAGCCGTAAGCAGGCGTATGCCTGCTTACAGATCACACTCTCCCGCCCGCACTATGGACGCGAGATGTTGCGTCCAAGGTGCGGGGCGGGAGTGTGTGATCTGTCAGCAGGCATACGCCTGCTTACGGCTCACATATAGGAATCAATGAGAGCATTCAGACCGCGGTGCGCCCTATTATAAACATAGGGACCGCGGTCTGCATGCTGATACTTGCAGATGCATCTGCAAAACGCTGCAGATGCATCTGCAAGTGTGAAGGCAGCCTAAAAGTGAAGAAAAAGTTTTTTTTGTTTTTTTAAATACACAGATTTGGTATCGCTGCATTCAGAAATGCCCGATCCATCAACATACAAAATCAATTAATCATATTTGTAAATTGTGTAACGGAAAAAGGTCAAAACGCCAAAGTTTATTTTATTTTTGGTCGCCATAACATTGCAATAAAATGCAATAACAGAATATCAAAACATCCCACCTACTCAAAAATGGTATCAATAGAAATATCAGCTCAGGACGCAAAAAGTAAGCCGTCACACAGCCCCAGATCCCAAAAAGAGAGAACGCTACGGGGCGCAGAAAATGATGACAAAAGCGCAATTCTTTTTCTTTAAAAACTTCAGAATTTTTTTTCACCACTTAGATAACAGTGACAGTAACATGTTTGGTGTTTACAAACTTGTACCAACCCGAGGCATCATACTGACATGTCAGTGTTACCATATAGTACTGACCCGAGGCATCATACCGACACCTCAGTGTTACCATATAGTACTGACCCGAGACATCATACCGACACCTCAGTGTTACCATATAGTACTGACCCGAGACATCATACCGACACGTCAGTGTTACCATATAGTACTGACCCGAGGCATCATACCGACACATCAGTGTTACCATATAGTACTGACCTGAGGCATCATACTGACACGTCAGTGTTACCATATGGTAGTGGCCCGAGGCATCATTCCGACACCTCAGTGTTACCATATAGTACTGACCCGACACATCATACCGACACGTCAGTGTTATCATATAGTACTGATCTGAGGCATCATACCGACACGTCAGTGTTACCATATAGTACTGACCCGAGGCATCATACCGACACCTAAGTGTTACCATATAGTACTGACCCGAGACATCATACCGACACGTCAGTGTTACCATATAGTACTGACCCGAGACATCATACTGACACATCAGTGATACTATTTAGTACTGACCCCGATATCATACCGACACCTCAGTGTTACCATATAGTACTGACCCGACACATCATACCGACACGTCAGTGTTATCATATATTACTGATCTAAGGCATCATACCGACACATCAGTGTTACCATATAGTACTGACCCGAGGCATCACACCGACATGTCAGTGTTACCAGATAGTACTGACCCGAGACATCATACCGACACGTCAGTGTTACCATTATAGTACTGACCCGAGGCATCATACCGACACGCTCAGTGTTTACCATATAGTACTGACCCGAGACATCATACCGACACGTCAGTGTTACCATATAGTACTGACCGAGGCATCATACCGACACATTCAGTTTTACCATATAGTACTGACCTGAGGCATCATACCGAACATCAGTGTTTACCATATAGTACTGACCCGAGGCATCAACCGACACTTCAGTGTTACCATATAGTTCACCCAGGCATCATACGACACTCAGTGTTACCATATAGTACTGACCAAGGCCTCATACCGACACGTCAGTGTTACCATATAGTACTGACCCGAGCATCATACCGACACATCAGTGTTACCATATAGTACTGGCCCGAGGCCTCATACGACACGTCAGTGTTACCATATAGTACTGACCCGAGGATCATACCGACACTCAGTTTACCATATAGTGCTGACCGAGGCATCATACGACACGTCAGTGTTACCATATAGTACTGGCCGAGGCCTCATACCGACAGTCAGTTTTACCATATAGTACTGACCGAGGACATCATACCGACACTCAGTGTTACCATATAGTACTGACCCGAGGCATCATACCGACACTTCAGTGTTACCATATAGTACTGACCGAGCATCATACAGACACATCAGTGTTACCATATAGTACTGGCCCGAGGTGTCATACCGAAAAGTTAGTATTACCATATAGTGCTGATCTGAGGCGTCAGACCGACATGTCAGTTTTACCATATAGTGAACATGGTGAATAAAAAACCAAAACCTTTTTTTTTTGCAATTTCACCACACTTGTTTTTTTTTCCGTTTCCCATTACACTATATGGTAAAATGAATGGGGTCATTCAAAAGTACAACTTGTCCCGCAAAAAAGAAAAAGCCATCATATGTCTATAGTGACGAAAAATAAAGTTATGGAAGAAAGGGAGAAAAAAATGGAAATTGTCCAGGGGTGAAGGTGTTATAGTTGCAAGTGTATGAATTAAGCAAACATTTAGTACTATTTATAATGGTAACTTTAGGTAAAACAAGCAAAAAACTAAGTTACTAGTAAGCACCCCCTAATAAAATCATCTAATGTACAGAATCACAAGGAGCTTACAACAAGCCATGGAAGCAAAATACAATAAATTAAGTTATGATTCATCTGCCATCAAAATTGACCATAAATCATGTAAAAAAGTGTTAAATTACATATTGGTTACCAAATACAGAAAACACAAAGAAAAGCTTGAAATTAAAATAAAATATAAAATGCACATTTGATGATTACAGGAACTTTTTTTTTGTAAAGTTTCGAGAATTTATGCAAAAATATATCAAGGAAACTGCACATAAAACAAAGATGACATTGTTGGATTAATAAAACTGGTGACCTAAAGGCTGGAACCTGATGACAGATCAACTCCTGTGTTTTACTTTTAAATACAAAACCCATAGTGATAACAATGGTGTGAACAGTGCGTAATGACACAATGCATAACCAACAACTGATATCTTCCCTAATAATTCAAGAACAATGCAGGATAGCCCTGTGATACTCACATATTCCCATCTGCGTCTGCCGCCTCTGAATTATATTAAAGACAAGATATGATGAAGAACAAGAGGGGGTAGAATTGTTGTTTACCGGGGCTCCAAACAAGGTCTTAGAAATGTGCAGGCTGTGAACTTTTTTAGGATATGGTTTCACAATCCCCCTGACAGAATACCAAGGGTCTCTTTTTAAGGATCCTCAATAGGAAGGTCCTGTTCATGCAACTCGAGAGATTAAAATCTTGCTGAACTCATCATCTATTGCTTTACATTTCCATTGACATCAGCTCAGGTTTCCCCCTCATGTCTTAATGCATGTGTAACGCAGAGTTTTAGGAAAGCGTCGCCTCTCTCCTTCCACTCTTTTCAGCTGTGCTACTTTAGGAAACTCGCTAATAAAATAATCCATAACTATACAACATTACACTTAACATGTGTTGGAAACGGAATAGTTTCTATGTAAATTGGCGACATCAAGATGACATACAAGTGCAGAGGAGTTGCCAACCTTGGACACTCGGAGAGGTCGTTTTGTAATAAGATAGCAATAATTAGGTTTTATAGCTTGGTTGGTGGTTAGACATGTACACTAATTGGCCATAACACTAAAGCCACCTGCCTAATATTATGTAAGATCCTCTCTCTGATGCATGAAATTCGCAATCTCTCTGAATGAGTCCAGTCGAGTTAAGCAAAAACATCCACAGAACCCTAATCTCGTGGCCACTCAAGTAGTCCATGGCTGCCGGGTCCAAGCCTCTTACCTGCTACCGGTAGTATCCCAGGGACTCTTCTGATTGATAAGCCCTGTGTGTAACCTCACTATTGTCTTGCACTTCATTTTGGAGGCAGAAGGAGGTAGTCAGGCTTCTAGTACAATGGCCTTTGACTACCAAAGTGGCCGCCGGACCAAGGTCCTGGCTGAGAATCTTTTTAGTTAAACTCTAATGTGCTCTAATCTGCCATAATGTTAAAACCCCTGTCTAATATGGTGTAGGACCCCCTTTCTGATCAAGGCATGAGGCTAGAAGACCTCTAAAGGTCTCCTGTGGTATCTGCATCAAACATAGGCAGAAGAGCCATTAATCCTGGTGTGGCACCCTGCAGAATGAGGTGTCATAAATATCTGCAAACCCTGATGGTGTGGGAAATTAGCTTTTTAGCATTTTTATACACACATATGTGATTAGTATGGCTATTGTAAAGTCTGTTGTTTAGCAGCTCATGTAGGAGAACTACTGAGTCCAGGAGGAGCAACAGTGCTCTCCTTGGATTCAAAGGTGCTGGAGAGAATGGAGGCCAGCCAGAGCCTTTGATGTGGTCGCTGTTGGGAAACAGCAAAATCTGTGCAACTGCATGGGATAAAGTGTCCTGCAGAGTTCTAGTAGTGCACAACTGCCAGTCAACGACAGTAAGGGATCAGTGGGGAGGTAGTGAGGGTGTGTGCAGAGCTGCCTTGATGGGATCCTGAGTTGTCAGAAGTGGGGAGAAAGCTGAAGTACTTTCCTGTAAGCTTGTGGCACTGTGGATGCCAAGGTCCAGGCTGAGAGGAGAAGCTAAAGGGCATAGTATAGTGCCATAACCAGCGGGAGTGAGGAAAGCTGCCACATATTGCCAGAAAGTGAGCTGAGTTATCACACAATCAGAGACTGCAACTGTATATGAACAACTTACCAAAGCTGTATTATCACCACCAGTCAAGCGCTTACATTGCCCTGATTTTGATGGATGCTGCTGTGTGTGTTGTATCTGCATTTCTTCAAGAGCTACATGAGGTACAGATGTGAAGGTCTTGGTCCTGACTTACCTCCTGTATTATCCAGAGCTACACCCACTATTATGCTCAGCTACTGGTTGAGAGGTTGATGTGAGGTTTAGGTGTGACTCACCTGGAATTCCCTCCCCCCTGGCTTTAAATAGATTTTTCCCCTCTGTCAGATGCCGCTGATAGAGTTATTTACTCTTGGTCTTTGTGCTGTGTTGATGTTTTGTTGCTGTGCTGAAGTCTTTGCATTGGGAATAGCTGTGATTCCAGATCCGTGGATGGAGGTAGGGCGCTCAGCCTAGGGCTAATCAGGAGCTCAGGAAGACAGGGTGGAGACTCATACCTCCTCACCATCAGAGGTACCTCCAAGAGCAGGTCGAAACTAGGGACTCCCAGTGTAAAGGTCAGATTAGCTCCCCCTGAATCCCCTCGCCCTTCTCACTATTCAGTTACCTGATTCCCTCACCTCCTAAGCTTGACACCACCATTATAAACTGCTCCAGTAAACATAAGTTTTATTCTGTTGAACCTCAGGTCTGGACATTATTTATTGAAAGCAGCTGATCCTGCACCCCATCCACAACTTTAACCACTTCTTATTCTGCTGGGGATGGCCTGCCAGCCGAGAGACAGCCGTGTCAGTTGGCCGCCATTATAGCCTGGTTCAGTGGAGGCCAACCCAGACACTGGTAAGTCGTTCAATGCAGCTTATATTGGTCAGACCTATTTTCCAGCTCGTCTCATAGAAAATCGATTGGATTGAGATCTGTCCAGTGTTTATGTAGGTTATGTATGTCATATCTTCATTAATGGCAAGACCAAAGTTTTCCAGCAGAACAGTACCCAGGGTATCACAGGACCTCCATAGCTTGCCTTCTCAAGTTCCTGGTGCCAACATTTCATAGGTAGATTATATACCCAGCTATCCTCATAATGTAAAATGTTACTTGTGGTCCAGTTCTTCTGGTTCTGATTCTTAGAAGCCCATTCATCACCAAGTCACGCACAGGTGACCTAGACGGGTCTTAGCAACCTTTCACATCTACACCTATGATGGCTGGGGCCTTTTTCAGTGCAGTGCCACAAACCTCCATCTAATACAAAAAGAGAGAGAAAAGCGCTCCCATAGGGAGAACCCACATGCACTTTGAAGGGGAAGGGAAGGTTGTGACAGGGGGGGAACAAACCTCCATCTTGCAGTCTGTACTCTGCACCATTTTAGACCACGTAATATAGAGTGAACCTTCTCTGCATCGTCAGGTCTTCCGGTGGCAAAGTTCTATCCTGTCAACCACACCAAGTGTCATGGGCAAGGTAGTCATCTTATGCAACCTGTCCCACTACATGAAAGAGGGGGTCAGGCTAAGGAGGCAATATGTCTTTACAGGCTGCATAAAGCCAATGACTTTGCTGGCCATGGACCAGATGTTATCCAGTTCATCAAGGGAGATCACCAGTTCTTTATAAACAGTGCCTTTCTCAAAAACAGTTTGATGACAACTATGTACATTAGATGGCGGCACAAGTATTCTCGTACGTTCCACTATCACAGAGCATCTATATACACAGCCTCTTTAGTTAATTGACTTCTCTTTTGCTAGTTTCTCCATCTTCTCCCTGATTAAAGGATAATTTGATGATGTGGCTGAACCTTGCTTAGGGATCTCCAGCACGGGGCACTCACTTCATCTCATGTTCTTTTCTCTCCTGCTCCATTATCTTTAAGTTATAATCTCTGGACTGTCGTGGTAGGCGCAGGACCACTTAGTCCTCCGGTCAGTCCTCTGACCCAACTCCAATAAATCACTCTGTAACTCGGTCACTCTCTCTATATTCTGGATTTCACCGTCCACGTCCTCAGTCCCCACCCACATAAAGGACACCTATGTCATGTGGCTCTGTTATCACTAGCAAGACCTTAGGTCTGCTTCTCTGTAACACTGAGCCCTATCTGACATTCTGATAGGAAATGGTCATTTCCCTGTGATCAAGCCTCTCCCACTATGGGCTAGCCCCAAAAATTAACTGTTTCTTGCCCTACTATCAACAACACACTATTTGTCACAACTTATATTATACATTACATATCATAACAATAACACATTGCATAATGCATATTACACATCACAATTCATATAAGAACAATATTCGTGTTTTCCATTAGGAACACATCAATATGTCCACCTCCTTACACCAGGAGAGACTGGAGGCTCATTTTGCTGAGCTGCTCTCTTTATACTATTTTGAAACTTTAATTTTGCATTAGAGCTCTAATGTTGTCTGCAAATCTGTTATTACCTAGTATATATAGTAATAGAAAATTGTGCTGTGCACCAGACTATGGTCAAATTATGATTACTATAGATTTACTGCATATAATTAAAAATGTACCTGCCAACACTTACCTTTGTCCAACTTTGGAGTTACAGAATAAACTTGATGGATTGTAAGTGTCCGCTGCCCTCTAACCATAGGACAAAAACACATATTGCTTAAAAATGGGTGAAGTGTGAGATGCCCTTGTCAATACCGACGCTGTCATTATACAAATATACAGATAAATATTAGATGGGAAGAAAATAGATGAAAAACAAATAGATATGAAATGGATGGAAAGATAGATACAAGTTAGATAAGGAGCAAGCAGCAAAAAGCGGGGGTAATGTATTCACCTGTATGTTGTGCACGAGATTGATTAGATATCTAAGACAAAGTAGGCAAAATCAGTCAATAATCTACCCCTGTTGTTTTAGAAAGATAAGTAGATGTCATGTACCTGATTATATAATACTAGCTGTGAGCCCGATGCAAATGCATCGGGTGTCTAGAATATTTTTTTTTTTTTTTTAGATTTTCAAATAGATTTTCACTTGCCGCACCTGCCGCAAGTCCCCCTATACTTTCTATGGGGATTACCACAACCGCGCCGCAAGTGTAGCGACTCGCAATGGCCTCGCGGCCATTGCTCGCGCTACACAGCGAGTCGCAATAGATCCCCATTGAAAGTATAGGGGGAGTTGCGGCAGGTACGCGGTTGCGGTAATCCTTATGGAAGCGGGCATTGCGATTCGCTGGCCGAAAATAGAACCAGAGGCTCGGCCACAAAGCTAGCGATTTCCCGCTGAGGCTAGCGACTCGCTACCTGAGCGGGAAATCGCTAGCTTTGTGGCCGAGCCTCTGGTTCTATTTTCGGCCAGCGACTCGCAATGGCCGCTTCGCACTTCGCACTAAAGCTAGCGACTCGCAATGGCCTCGCGGCCATTGCTCGCGCAGCTGACGCCTCGCATTGGCCGCTACGCGGCCAATGCTTCGCCGTGGTGACGTCACAGTGTGACATATCCACGGCACGTTTTTTTGGTCCGACACGAAAATGTCTTAGACAATTATATAGTAGATATGAAATGGGAAAATATTAGATGCATAGATGTGAGATTATTATAAATGAGACAGAAATAGAAAGGAGATAGATTGAAATATTAGATATGAAATTAAAAATAGATAGATAGATAGATAGATGATAGATAGAGGGATGGAGAGTCAGAAAGATAGAGGGATGGACAGATAGATAGATGGATAAATAGAGAGAGAGATTGATAGATAGAAGGATAGATAGACAGAGGGATAGATAGAGGGATAGAGAGATGATAGATAGAGGGATACATGGATGGATGGAAAGATATAGCTGATAGAGGGATATATTGATATAGAGATAGATAGATAGATAGATAGATAGATAGATAGATAGATAGATAGATAGATAGATAGATAGACAGACAATAGGGGGATAGATAGATAGATAGATAGATAGATGAACAGATATCGATCATAGAGGGATAGATTGAAGGATAATAGAGGGATGGACATGATTGAGACAGATTTATTTTCCGCATTAAGACTCACAGGCTCCTTCTCTGAGCACTTAGGTCTTACAATCTGGTGACAGCCCAGTGTGGAGATAACACAAAAGGACAGGCAGATGCCTGAGAAATGTCCAGTTATTTTTACATGGGAAGAACAGAAAGTGTTGGGTTTCTATGTACACTTATGGGGACGTAGTCATTCCTTACCAGGAGAGCAGTTGTGCTGAGGGAGCAGAAAGTCCTCTATATAAACCCTCCGGCCGCCTCCTCACTAGTAACCTCTTGGTAAGTTGTGGCTTCACTGACTCAAGATTGGAATACAAGTCGCCATCCAGTCACTTCTATAACTTGACTTTACTTTCATTTCTTTAAAGGGGCAAGGAACATCATTTCATCAAGAGCAGCGCTAACAGGTAATTTTCTGTATTAACAAGGCAAACTAATTTCACACTTATCTATTAATCAGTTGTATTCTGCTTTTAATATAATATTTTCTCATTGACATCATTATTACATCTATAGTGAACCTTAACATTCAGTCTTTCATAAACGTCTTGGAGCCAATTCCAAGGGTGGATCCACTAGTCCTTCCTTTATCTTTTCCCATTCTTTCTAAATCTACTTCTGACTTTGGATCAAAAAACTGAACCAAAATCTGCACGTTTTCAGCCTCTGGATGACTATCAGATTAAAAAATGTTCAATATATTTACTGGCATTAGGAGCTCATGTAGGGATGTGGGATAAGCAGAACTGTACATAGCCCTACCCCACACATGCAGGTGAACTATATCATGATCTGTATTATAAAATCACAAACGTTTCTGGTTTAGGAAACTCAACCTAGCCCTTAGGAGTCCTAGTTAATAGTGGGGCTTCTTGTTCAGGAAACTCATAATAAATATACAAAGAAGCCCCAGCTTGTCACTACAGTGATTGTAATGGGAACTGCGTAATACTCTATGTCACCTGTGGGGGTGCTATAGAAAAAAGTGAACCCTTGCTTGCTGCCAAAGTCTTCCACAGATTATATCTGATTGTGGAGTGTCGCAGTTTCAGGGGAGTGTAAAATCAATGGGTGAAACTTGGCATAAAATACTAAAAGTCTTGCCATCATGAAATGGGTCACAAGTATATGATGTAAAATTGATTTTTGTAAAAGATCTTGATGCTTTGTAATGTATTTTCTTACCAAGCATGACACAATCTTTACCAGACTGATAAAACAAATATATATTTTTTTTATTTTATACAGACCACATCAATCATGGGGGACGGTGAAATGGCCGTTTTTGGAGAAGCTGCTCCGTTTCTACGGAAATCAGAAAAAGAAAGATTGGAGGCTCAGAACAAACCATTCGATGCCAAGAACTTTTGCTTTGTGGATGATTCCAAAGAGCTATATGTGAAAGGTGTCATCAATGCCCGCGACAGTGGCAAAGTCACTGTGAAGACCGATGATGGGAAGGTAAACATTACAATTATTCATTTATTACTTAAAGTTTACTAATCATTAGAATGTAACTCCAAACTAAAAAGTGGGTTTTGGTAGGAGAATGCTGACAATCTACTAACATTAACTTTCTGTTTGGTGGGGGGTAAAATGCAAGTATGTATAGCAATGTTCAACTAAAGTAAGCCTCTCCTCCTTTCCAGGATGTCACTGTTAAAGACAGCCAAGTTTACCCCCAAAATCCGCCCAAGTTCGATAAAATTGAAGATATGGCTATGATGACCCATCTGAATGAAGCGTCTGTGCTGTACAACCTCAAAGAGCGTTACGCTGCCTGGATGATCTACGTAAGTTTTCGATTTTTATTTGTAAACATCGCAAATTTATTCAAAGACAATTAAACGCTGCTGGCCCTTGATATAACCTGAGTTTATGATTAAATCATTTATAGTAGATAACATTTAGATATACTCTGCTTATTGATTGGTATGAGACTTCAATCACCCCAGATTACGATGTTAAACACTATACAAATACATTACCAGGATGTTCCTCTCAAATAGGAATCCCCCTTTTTTGTTGATTTTTCTTTTCTTGTATTTGTCCGATTGTCAGAATATAAACCTTAATACATGTAACCTCCCCAGTGTAGGGAAATCATTATGCACTGAACTTTATATTTTATATTAAATTCAATAAAACATTTTTTAAACTGAAATATATTTGGAATGTATGAGTTTACCCTGTAATTCCAGACCTACTCCGGCCTCTTCTGTGTCACCGTCAACCCCTACAAGTGGCTGCCAGTGTACAACCCCGAAGTTGTTGCCGGCTACAGAGGAAAGAAGCGTATGGAAGCCCCACCACATATCTTCTCCATCTCTGATAATGCCTACCAGTTCATGTTAACAGGTCATTTTCACTTTTAATGTCACGTTATTCTGCTTTCCATATTTTTATCCAAGCTGGTTTCTTAGATTTTCCTTTTTTTCCAAATTCCAGATCGTGAAAACCAGTCAATCCTGATTACGTAAGTGCAAGATTTAGCTTGTTCCAGCAGTCATGATCTTATACTTGTTGCAATGCTTTAATGACATACCTTTGTTGTACTCAGCGGAGAATCTGGTGCTGGAAAGACTGTGAACACCAAGCGTGTCATCCAATACTTTGCAACAATTGCAGCTATTGGGGATTCACAAAAGAAGAAGGAGCCAAGTAACAGCTTGAAGGTAAAAACTAGGCTGAATATATTAATAATGTGATCAAGAGATTATCAAAATGGCAGGCCCAACTCATATTCTTAACATTATCAGGGGACATTGGAAGATCAAATCATCCAGGCTAACCCTCTATTGGAAGCCTTTGGCAATGCCAAAACCGTGAGAAATGACAACTCCTCTCGTTTTGTAAGTATCCACATTCTTACTAGTGTTTGCTACAATTTACCACATCATGACTCCCAATAAAACTGCAATGTCACAATCCCTAGGGTAAATTCATCAGAATCCACTTTGGAACTACAGGAAAACTGTCCTCCGCCGATATTGAGGCTTGTAAGTCTTAGATTAAAGACTTAATTTAGTCATTTGGTATTCATCTTCTTTCCATCACTGACCTGTAATATCTGTCATCTACAGACCTGCTGGAGAAGTCCAGAGTAACATTCCAGCTTTCCGCAGAAAGGAGCTACCACATCTTCTACCAGATCCAGACGAACAAGAGGCCGGAGGTTGTGGGTGAGTAATTTTAGATTGATTTGTGAAAACTGGAGGTTGACGGTGACTTGTGGATTTATACCAAACATCACTTATTCCCAGAAATGCTTCTCATTACCACAAACCCATATGACTACCCCTCCATTAGCCAAGGTGAAATTGCTGTGAAGAGCATAGATGATGTAGAGGAGTTTATGGCCACAGACGTAAGACAAATATCATATTCTTTGTCCTAGATTCTCTTCTTGTATCATTAGTAGCTTTGAGCATATAGTGACACATCCAATATATTTATATATACTGCAGAGCGCCATAGATATCCTGGGCTTCACACCTGATGAAAAGAACGGCATCTACAAGATGACCGGCGCAGTCATGCACCACGGTAACATGAAATTCAAGCAGAAGCAAAGAGAGGAACAGGCTGAACCCGAAGGCACTGAAGGTATGATACATAATAACATACCAGGTTTCTTTATACTGTTAGGTTCAGCAAATATAAATGATCATTCCCGCTTCCTTAGTTGCTGATAAGATTGGCTACCTGATGGGTCTGAACTCCGCTGATCTCCTGAAGGCTTTGTGCTACCCAAGGGTCAAAGTTGGAAATGAGTTTGTCACCAAAGGACAAACCGTACAACAGGTAAAAGGTGTTAGAGATGGAAGATAAATTTCCACTACAAAGAGAAATCTGTGAACATATGTAATAATTACTCTTGTTTCCAGGTGTACAATGCCATTGGTGCCCTCACCAAGTCGGTCTTTGAGAAGCTTTTCTTCTGGATGGTCGCACGTATCAACCAGCAGCTGGACACTAAACAGCCGAGACAGTACTTCATCGGTGTGCTGGATATTGCTGGATTTGAGATCTTTGATGTGAGCAGAATTATGATACAGACAACAGATTCTGTTTCCCATTATACTTCAGTGTCTTATTGTTCATCCATATGATCTTTTCCAGTACAACAGTCTGGAGCAGCTCTGCATTAACTTCACCAATGAGAAACTGCAGCAGTTCTTCAACCATCACATGTTTGTCCTGGAACAGGAAGAGTACAAGAAGGAAGGAATTGATTGGGAATTCATTGACTTCGGTATGGATCTGGCTGCTTGCATTGAGCTCATTGAGAAGGTTGGTACCAGCTCTACCCATTCATTGTTGAAAAGATATAAGAAATCTGAACTTAATGACTATTGTTTTTTGCTTATAGCCCATGGGTATCTTCTCAATCCTGGAGGAAGAGTGCATGTTCCCCAAAGCTACTGACACATCCTTCAAGAATAAGCTCTATGACCAACATCTTGGCAAGTGCAAAACTTTGAGAAGCCCAAGCCCGGTAAAGGCAAAGCGGAAGCTCACTTCTCCTTGGTGCATTATGCCGGCACTGTGGATTACAACATCAGTGGCTGGCTGGACAAGAATAAGGACCCGCTGAACGAGACTGTTGTCGGCCTCTACCAGAAATCTTCAGTAAAACTCTTATCTTTCCTGTACTCCAGCTATGCCGGAGCTGATGGTAAGTATACCACTGATAGAAGCAATTCTTAGTACGGTTATAATTTCTCCAATTTTGTTTTAAATTAAAAATTACTTTATGACAGCTGATGCTGGAGGAAAAGGTGGAAAGAAAAAGAAGGGCTCATCTTTCCAGACTGTCTCTGCTCTCTTCAGAGTGAGTTCTTCCACAACTCGAAATGTCTTCCTAACTTATAGAAACACGTAGAGTTTAGTAACGTTACGTGTCAATTCTCTTATTCCATAGGAAAATCTGAACAAGCTGATGACTAATCTAAGGAGCACTCATCCTCACTTTGTGCGTTGTCTGATTCCCAATGAGACCAAGACACCAGGTAAAATGACTTCTAATATCTATTGAAAAAATTTAAAGTTAAAATTAAAAGCTCCTTTTATAGATTATTCTGTTTGCATCCAGGTATCATGGATAATCATCTGATCATCCACCAGCTGAGATGTAACGGTGTGCTGGAGGGTATCAGGATCTGCAGAAAGGGATTCCCCAGCAGAATCCTCTACGCTGACTTCAAGCAACGGTAAATTCTTGATCTTATTCTGTAGTTACTCAACTGAATTAAGAGTTTGTTCCAGCTTGACAATGCCTCCTGAAATTGATAATTAATTAAACATAAATCATGTGTTAGTTGGTTGTGCCATGAATACCAGCGTTTTCTTTGTGGGGTATGTCCTGTCTAGCTCCTACCATGGACGTCCCAAAGAAAAGAAGTGAGGGCACAACCCCTTTAAATATCTTCTAGAATGCATCTTGGTTGTAGTCTAACAATTTTATTTTTCCTTGTCTGTCTTCAGTTACAAGGTCCTCAATGCTAGTGCAATCCCAGATGGACAATTCATTGACAGCAAGAAGGCTTCTGAGAAACTCCTCGGTTCTATTGATGTGGATCATACACAGTACAAGTTTGGACACACAAAGGTAAAGAAATTCTTTTTAGAATAAAAACATATTAAGGCCATATTATTTTTAAAGAAAGGAGATTATTAACTTTACATTCCAACAGGTATTCTTCAAAGCCGGTCTTCTGGGTACACTGGAAGAAATGAGAGATGAAAAGTTGGCACAACTCATCACTCGTACTCAGGGTTTGTGCAGAGGTTTCTTAATGAGAGTTGAATTCAAGAAAATGATGGAAAGAAGGTATTTAGCAGTAAAACGTAAATATAATATGAAAAATAAATATTGGTGAACATTTTATATCTTATCAAGGGTATTTTTATTCTCCATAGGGAAGCACTCTTTGTAATCCAGTACAATGTCAGGTCATTCATGAACGTTAAGCACTGGCCATGGATGAAGCTGTACTTCAAGATCAAACCCCTTCTGAAGAGCGCAGAGACTGAGAAGGAGATGGCCAACATGAAGGAAGAGTTTGAGAAGACCAAAGAAGCCCTTGCCAAATCAGAAGCAAAGAGGAAAGAACTGGAAGAGAAGATGGTTGTTGTCCTGCAAGAAAAGAATGAATTGCTGCTGCAAGTGCAATCCGTAAGAAACAAAACAAGTTAATTAATTTCTTGATTACGTTTTAACGTAAGTGTTAAATCCTTTCATTTTTACATTAAGGAAGGAGAAGGTTTAGCTGATGCAGAGGAGAGGTGTGAAGGTCTCATTAAGAACAAAATCCAACTGGAAAGCAAGATTAAAGAACTTAATGAAAGGCTTGAAGATGAGGAGGAAAGCAATGCAGAACTGACTGCCAAGAAGAGGAAACTGGAAGATGAGTGCTCAGAACTGAAGAAAGATATAGATGACTTAGAGCTCACCTTAGCCAAAGTGGAGAAGGAAAAGCATGCCACTGAAAACAAGGTAAGGATTTGACTCGTCTTCTCAAACAATGTTGTTCAGTTACAAGAAATGCAATTTCTAGAAATAACTCATCCATTATCCTTAGGTTAAAAACCTTACGGAAGAGTTGGCTGCATTGGATGAGAACATCTCAAAGATTACCAAAGAGAAGAAGGCGCTGCAGGAGGCTCACCAACAAACTCTTGATGACCTCCAGGCTGAGGAAGATAAAGTCAGCTCTCTGACCAAAGCCAAAACTAAACTTGAACAACAAGTTGACGATGTGAGTAATCCTTATTGCAATGTATGAAATGTAATTAATTAAATCTCAAAAACATCTTAATCATTTTACATCTAATTAGTTGGAAGGATCCTTGGAACAAGAGAAGAAGCTTCGTCTTGACCTTGAAAGAGCCAAGAGAAAGCTCGAAGGAGATTTGAAGTTGGCTCAAGAAACAGTTATGGATCTTGAAAATGAGAAACAGCAAGCTGAAGAAAAACTTAAGAAGTTAGCATGTTTGTTCTATTACTTATTTAGCAGGAAATGTTTTCTGTAATAAACTTACAAACAAATACTTAATTTTCAAATACAGGAAGGATTTTGAAATAAGCCAACTGCAAGGAAAGATTGAAGACGAGCAGTCCCTGGGCATTCAGCTGCAGAAGAAGATCAAGGAGCTGCAGGTATCATTATATAAGGGGTCAGTCAGTAGACGTATATAGCTCCTGGAAGAGTGGAAAATAATCCATCCTTTCATGCTAGGCCCGTATTGAGGAACTGGAGGAGGAGATCGAAGCTGAGCGTACTGCGCGTGCAAAGGTTGAAAAACTGAGAGCTGACCTCTCTAGAGAACTTGAGGAGATCAGTGAAAGGCTTGAAGAAGCCGGAGGTGCAACCTCAGCTCAGGTTGAGTTGAACAAGAAGCGCGAGGCAGAGTTTCAGAAACTGAGACGGGACTTGGAAGAGTCCACACTCCAACATGAAGCCACCTCTGCCGCCCTGCGCAAGAAGCAGGCCGACAGTGTCGCCGAACTGGGAGAACAGATTGATAATCTCCAAAGAGTTAAACAGAAGCTGGAGAAGGAGAAGAGCGAGCTGAAGATGGAGATTGACGACCTTGCCAGCAACTTGGAGAACGTCTCAAAATCAAAGGTACAAGAATTACCCAATGGAAGCAAATTTTTTTTTATGTAATAAACTTAAGCTAATGTTTTTTTTTTGTATCCATAAAGTCCAACCTTGAAAAAGTGACCCGTGTCCTAGAGGATCAGCACAGTGAACTTAAGACTAAAGATGATGAGCACCAGCGTATAATCAATGATGTCACAGCCCAAAGAGCTCGTTTACAGACAGAAAATGGTGAGTATGACAAAGACTCTTCAATTAATGATTACTTTAGAACTCTTATCTACTTGTATACTTTATTCTCTTTGGTTAGCTGTGATGTGCTAAGGCAAACGTTTTCTTTACATCGTGCTTTATTACTGTGTTATCTCATATTAGGCGAGCTCTCCCGTCAATTAGAGGAAAAAGAAGCTCTGATTTCTCAGCTGACCCGAGGAAAACAAGGATTCACACAGCAGGTTGAAGAACTCAAGAGGCAACTGGAGGAAGAAACCAAGGTGCATAAAATTATTATTTGGTTATCTCAAACTTAATTGTACTTTTTTTTTGCATTCTTAAGCATCAAGCTTATATTTTATGTAAATATATTTACAATGCAGATTAACAAATTAAAATATTCCCCACTGCACATCAATAGGCCAAAAATGCTCTCGCTCACGGTCTGCAATCTTCTCGGCATGACTGCGATTTGCTCCGAGAGCAATATGAGGAGGAACAAGAGGCAAAGGCAGAACTCCAAAGATCTCTGTCCAAGGCCAATGGTGAAGTGGCACAATGGAGAACCAAATATGAGACTGATGCCATACAGCGCACAGAGGAACTGGAAGATGCCAAGTATGATTATATATCACATTGTTTGGATGGCACAATAGATTTGTATCTAGAGTAACTCATCTTCCAACTACTTATCTTCAGGAAGAAGCTTGCACAACGTCTCCAGGATGCCGAGGAGCAAGTAGAGGCTGTAAACTCCAAATGTGCCTCCCTGGAGAAGACCAAACAGAGGCTGCAGGCCGAAGTAGAGGACCTGATGGTCGATGTTGAGAGGGCAAATAGCGCAGCTGCTGCTCTAGACAAGAAGCAGAGAAACTTTGATAAGGTAAAATCTGCATATAAAATTACCATGAGCTTTTTTCACTTTGGTGTAATATGGGAAACATTAGACCCTGACTTAATGGATCTTTCTGTTCAGGTCCTGGTTGAATGGAAACAGAAATATGAAGAGGGTCAGGCCGAATTGGAGGCAGTTCAGAAAGAAGCCCGTAGCCTGAGCACAGAGATCTTCAAGATGAAGAATGCCTATGAAGAAGCTTTAGAACAAGTTGAAACCCTGAAACGGGAAAACAAAAACCTGCAACGTAAGTATTTTGCATTGCTTTATCTTTAATAACGGGTCAGTCACTAATGGCGCTGACTGCACACATCTAACCATGCTCAAGGCCAATACTGATGGAACAAACATTTTTTGCAGAGGAGATTTCAGATTTGACTGAACAAATTGGTGAGTCAGGCAAATCCATCAATGAGCTAGAGAAATCCAGAAAGCAAATAGAACAGGAGAAGAGTGACTTGCAAGCTGCCTTGGAGGAAGCGGAGGTGCGAATACATGTGCTAAATTGAAAACACTTAAGTTGGATAAGACTTTTTTTTATAATCTTGTTTATGTCTTTAAAGGGATCTCTGGAACATGAAGAAGCAAAGATCCTCCGCGTCCAGCTTGAGTTGAACCAGATTAAATCTGAGGTAGACAGGAAAATTGCAGAGAAAGATGAAGAGATTGAACAACTGAAGAGAAACAGCCAAAGAGTCATTGACACCATGCAGACCACATTAGACGCTGAGATCAGGAGCAGAAATGATGCCCTGAGACTGAAGAAGAAGATGGAAGGAGACCTGAACGAGCTGGAGATTCAGCTGAGCCATGCCAACCGCAAGCCGCAGAGGCACAGAAACAGCTCAGAAACGTGCAAACACAACTGAAGGTAACAGAAGTGCCAGTGACACTATATTTACATCTGTGAGTCGGGAAGGAATCTTTCTCCCAATATGAGGTTTAGTGTTTGCCCAATGGGTTTTTTGCCTTCCTCTCAATCACCATGTTAGGCTACGGGTTGAACTTGATGGACTTAAAGTCTACTGCCAAGCTTCACTATGAGATTGAAGTTCTGCCCATCACTGGCATAGGCATATTTCTCTAGTCGAATATAGTCATAAAATAAAAAAAAATACATTTAATCTACATAACATCTTCCTATCATTTTGACTTCCAGGATTCTCAGCTCCAGCTTGATGATGCCCTCAGGAGCCAGGAAGACCTAAAAGAACAAGTGGCTGTTGTGGAACGTAGGAATAACCTGCAACAGGCTGAAATTGAGGAGATGCGTTCTGCTCTGGAACAGACAGAGAGGTCCCGTAAGGTGGCAGAGCAGGAACTTCTGGATGCAAGTGAGCGCCTTCAGCTTCTCCACTCCCAGGTGAGACTTTCTACAAGGATATTGTTAATGAATGATATATACAACATGGAGATTAACAGATATGCTGCTCTCCCATAGAACACAAGCCTCATTAACACCAAGAAGAAGTTAGAGAATGATGCCAGTCAACTCCAGAATGAAGTTGAGGAAGCCGTTCAAGAAGCCAGAAATGCAGAAGAAAAAGCCAAGAAGGCTATCACTGATGTACGTGTGAAACACTCTGTAGACATATTCAGCAAATATGCGCTATATGAGACGCTCTGACTTGCTGGTTTCTATGTTTATAGGCTGCACTAATGGCAGAAGAACTAAAGAAGGAGCAGGACACCAGCGCCCACTTAGAGAGAATGAAGAAGAACCTTGAACAGACCGTGAAGGATCTTCAGCACCGTCTGGATGAGGCAGAACAGCTGGCACTGAAAGGAGGCAAGAAACAGCTCCAGAAACTGGAAGCTAGGGTAAGACTTGGATAAGAGCATTTATCATATATTTCCCAAATTTGAATAGCAATAGCATTAAATCTTCACTGCTTTCCTAGGTACGCGAGTTAGAAAATGAGCTGGAGAATGAACAGAAGCGCGGTACTGAGGCAATTAAAGGAGTCCGTAAATATGAAAGAAGAGTGAAGGAGCTGACTTACCAGGTAAAGCATTCTTCAGATCTTAAGTGATTCAGAAGTATTATTTGATTGCCTCTAATAATATGAATGTGTTGTAGACTGAAGAGGATAGGAAGAATGTCTTGAGACTTCAGGATCTGGTAGACAAACTGCAACTGAAGGTCAAGGCTTACAAGAGACAGGCTGAAGAATCTGTAAGTTGGAGGAAAAATAATCTTGAATAATTATGTCGACCATGCAGGATCCTTACCTTATTACAATGGGTGCAAATTCTTTGAATGTTGTTTAGCTAATATAATATAGTCCTAATAAAACACCTGTTATTATCTTCTTCTAGGAGGAACAGGCTAATGCCCACCTGTCCCGCTTCAGAAAGGTCCAGCATGAGTTGGAGGAAGCTGAGGAAAGGCCGATATTGCCGAAGTCCCAAGTGAACAAACTCAGGGCCAAGAGCCGCGACATTGGTGGCAAGGTACAGGATGATATTATGTATATCTGCAAAATATAGATTATTATTAGCCAATGTTTTTTTTTAAAGTGCTAATCTAAAATTATGTATTTATTTTGTCTTTGCAGAAAGATAGTGAGGAATGAAGACTCTCCCACAAGAGAAAATAATGAAATTTGCAAAATGTGAATTTTGTTCTTTTCTAAGTCCCACGCAAATCTCCCTCCCTTTACTAATAAATCATTTATAACTTTTGACAAAGGTGTCCATCTTGTTATTGTTCTTTATTATTATTTATTTATTTATTTATTTATAGAGCACCATTGATTCCATGCAGAGGTGAACTAAGGCTCCCCGCCGCCTGAGGCGAAGAGGGGGGGTGTTGTGCTATCAGGTTCGGCGGTGGGAGCGAGGGGGGGAGTGCTATCAGGTCTGGAGGTGGGAGTGAGGAGGGGTGCTATCAGATCCGGCAGCGGGAGCAAGTAGCGGGAAGAGGAGTATGGGTGCTGTCAGTGGGCGGCGGCAGCAGGCTGCTGGCATCGCGCAGGAAGCCGCTATGTGCAGGGCACCGCCCCCCTGCAGCATTGCCGCTCCCCTGCCTCCTTGCCGCCTGAGCAACAGACTCAACATGCCTAATGGTTGCTGCGGCCCTGATTCCATGGTGCTGTACATGAGAAAGGTTACATACAAAACCAGATAAAAATACAATGAACAAACTAATAGTGACAGACTGTACAGAGGGGAGAGAGGACCCTGCCCTTGCGGGCTTACATTTTACAGGGCAATGGGGAGGGAAACAGTAGGTTGGGTCTGCTCTGGTGGTGGTGGAGCACTGGGTCCGATAGTGGAGGAGCGCCAGGTCTGATGGTGGGGAGGTGACACCGTGGTCATTGTAGCTGTAGGCTGTTCTGAAGAGATGGGTTTTTAAGGTTCCATTGAGTCTGACGTTTTGGGGTGCAGAATTCCAGACGATGGGGAAGCTCGGGTGAAGTCCTGCAGGAGGTTAGATGAGGAACGTACAAGTGTGGAGGAAAGGAGGAGGTCTTGGGAAGATCAAAGATTACGAGTTGGATATATTGGGAGATTAGTTCAGAGATATATAAGGGGGACAGATTGTGGACGGCTTTGTAAGTCAATGTTAGTAGTTTGAATTGGATACACTGGGGAATTGGGAGCCAGTGGAGGGATTTGTAAAGGGGAGAAGTAGAGAAGCAGCGAGGAAAGAGGTGGATTAGTCGAGCAGCAAAGTTAAGGACAGATTGGAGAGGTGCAAGAATGGTTAGCAGGGAGGCCACAGAGGAGGAGGTTGCAGTAGTCGAGACGGAAGATGATGAGGGCATGCATTGGTAGTTTAGTAGATTGAGGGTTGAGGAAGGACGGATTCTGGAAATATTTTTGAATTGGAGGATGGCAGTGAGAGGAAAAAGGAGGATATGGCTGATAGACACTCTGGGATTCTGGCCACAGATAGGTGACATCTGGGCCAGAGTGTAGATGTAGTGTCATCAGCGTACAGGTGGTGTTGGAATCCATGGGACTTTATGAGTTGTCCTAGGCCAAGGGTATAGATGTAAAAAAGAAGGGGTCCCAGGATAGAACCTTGAGGGACCCCAACAGAGAGGGGATAGGGTGAGGACATAGTGTTGGAGTGGGAGACACTAAATGTGCGGTTGGAAAGGTACGAGGAGATCCAGGAGAGGCAAGGTCAGTGATGCCAATGGAAGAGAGGATCTGTAATAGGAGACAGTGGTCGACTGTGTAGAATGCAAATGTAAGTATATGCAGTTGCACAGTAATTTTCCTATAATTGCTTGGGGCACATCTATGACATTTCAACTATAACATTCAAGGTGTAAAAAGAATAAAAAGTTTAAAACACAAGTACCATCTAATACAGACATTTTAGACAGGATTTTTTTTTTAAGATACTTCCTTTTTCATACATAGGACATATGGCACTATAGTGGGAGCCCCTGTAAAGGGGTCAAGGGTTAATTTTCTTCCTCCTTTTAAGGTCGTGGTGTATGTATATTTGTATAAGGTTATAAGTTTAACTCTGCTGTTCTGTTCGGGTTTACTATACACTTATAATGTTCTGGTAATTTTTGACCAGACCTATTAAAGTCTTGATTTTTAGTTAAGTATTTTATTTGAATAACTGTTGCATTATTATACTGTATGTGAACATGGTTGTTCATAAACAAATGAAAAAAATAAAAAATGTCAAATTTGGTTATTTTTGACTGAACAGAACAGCATGGTTAATCATTTGTGCAAGGCCACCTAGTGGCTAAGGTAAAAACTGCTTCCCTTTTTATATTGAAAGTTATTAATAATAATTAGCAACATTCCTTGGGGGCAGGGCTTAGCTAATTAAAAAAAGGCTTGCAGCGTAGTGGGAAGTAGGAGAATCCCCAAAAAAAGAAGGGAAACAAACTCAAACTGAACTACTGTCTCATGTGCTTTGACTGGACTCATTCGGCCACTCCTGGATTTGGACCCAGGACACAGGACAGGAGTGCCAAGCTATCTGTGATTGCATCCCTCTCAGTACTGGTGCTTGTTGCCTGCCTGTGGCAGCACCCCGGACAGCGACTGATTCCCATGGTGCCAGTTCAGTGGCCTTCAGGCGAATAGGTCACAACGGTACAAGCTGTGAAGGAACCTTTGTCTGGTAGAGGCCCTAGTTGTTCCTTTGTGATGTTTCCCCGTAGGTGGGATGGAGCCTGAATTACAGGAGACTGCAAGAATTCACAGTAGGCTTCAGTGGGGCTGAGGTACAAAAGTCTGGAGGCAGCGGGACAAGGGGAGCAGTCTGCAGCCAAGCGTCATTTTGTAAATACTCCCAACCAAGTAACGTTTAAGATGAGTGCCCATGAGACTGTGTAAATAAATCTTTGTTAAGAACTTCAATGGAATCTATGTGTGCTTTAGCCCTCACCGAGGGCGACTATGAACTTAACTTTTATGCTGAGGAACTGGCTGGGAATCAGCAGAATCAGGGTTGCTCTGCAGCCGAGGCCCTTTACAACTCCAGGCGATCCCAGTGTGGTGCCCCACCGGTCAGGATGCCACAAAGGGGTACTACACCCAAGCCAGGGTGTGGTTTCCAGTAGTCGCAAGGTGCGGGATGATAAGGGTGAGTGCTCAACACCGCACAAACACACACACACTTAGGGGAACCTGAGCAAAAACCCCAGGGGGGAGGGTCCAGAGGAACAACAAGGGTACTGAAGTGTGGGTGGAAAAACAACAGAGTGTGTAAGTGAGAGTTAGGAGTAGCTTCATTTTGAGTAACAACAAGAGAACAGCTAGTGTGCAGAGCTGGGAGAAGTCAAGTCCAGAAAGCCTAAGAACCCTAGGAGCTAAATTGGCCTGTGCACCCGAATGAACCTGATGAAGGTGCCAGGATAGGTGCCGAAACGCGTTGGTGAATAAAGGAGATCATTACTTTGGAACTTTGCCTTCCTTGTGACTTCTTGGAGACATCCATTCTTTGTGATTCCATTGAGGCAGCAGCGCGGACCGTGACACACCATCTTCCCTGTATAGGAGCGTTTTTCCACGTACGAGTGGATGGTGGAGGTCTTGCAGCAGTTATGAACCGAAGGCTTATAAACCAGTTGTGGGTCACACAACTGGACCAGGTGAGTGTACACCTATTGATTAAACTCACACAGACAGTGTCACTAGTGATAGGGCACTATTGTGCCTCTTGTATTCCCCTTTTTTGTATTTATAACCCTAACACCTAAACCTATCACCTAATCCTAACCCTAACACCTAACCCTAACACCCAACCCAAGGCCTAACCCTAACACCCAACCCAAGGCCTAACCCTAACCACCCAACACTTAACCCTAACCCCTAACCTTAATGGCCACTTTACACACGGCTACATTTCTAGCTTATCCACAGGTAACTTACTGGCTGCAGTGAAATCATGGAGACATTATTCCATTTGTACACAGCAACAAGATAGAACCATATCTCCATGATTTCACTGCAGCCAGTAAATTACCTGTGGATAAGCTAGAAATGTACCCTGTGTAAAGTGGCCATTGCACCTAATCCTAACACCTAAACAATAATCCTAACACCTAACTCTAACACCCAACCCAACACCCAACCCAACACACAACCAACACCTAAACCTAACACCTAACCCTAACACCTAATCCTAATGCCTAATCCTAACCCTAACCCTAATGGCCACTTTACACGGCTACATTTTAGCTTATCCACAGGTAACTTACTGGCTGCAGTGAAATCATGGAGACATGGTTCTATCTTGTTGCTGTGTACAAATGGAATAATGTCTCCATGATTTCACTGCAGCCAGTAAGTTACCTGTGGATAAGCTAGAAATGTAGCGGCGTGTAAAGAGGCCATAACACCTAATCTTAACACCTAACCCCTAACCCCAACCCTGCGGGCATTTTTCTGGTCTCAATTTCCTCTTCATAGGTAATGAATGTGATTAAGAGATGAATAATGACTTTTCCTTTGTTCCTAATTTTTTTATTCCCATTTATTGGAATGCATTGGACAGCTGTGGACTATTCCTCACAATTGGCTGTATGTGATGGAAGTCTAATCATGATAATGTGAAGGTTTACGGCACTCCTCCAGTAGATGGTGCTCGAGTACGGTATTAAGATTTAGAGAACATTGCGTAAGTAGAAATGTTGCAAAGATATTTGAAATTTATTATTAGCAATAGCATCCATCAATTCTTAAAGGGGTTTTCCATTTTAAAAATGTTATCCTCACAGGGGAAAATAATTAACTACCTTTATTGCATGGGTTCCCTGAAAAATGCCCACAAGGGAAAATGCCCACTGGCAACCCTAAACCTTACTTAAACCTAACTCTAACCCACCTATGGGCATTTGTTCTGGTCACTTTATTGCACGTATGGGAGGGGAAAAGCTGTGCATAGTATATTATCTTTTAATCACCGGAAAGAAAATGAAGGAATAGACTTTCCCAGTATAATATAACGTGGCAGCCCTAAAAAGAGTAATGTCAGACTGGATACATGGGAGCTCCTGTTATAGTTTTGGGGAGTAGAGGACCAATTCTTTTCTAACTAATTAGCCAGTCATTCGATACATTAGAAATGATAAATTACCTCTAAAAATAAAAGTGAATCCTTTATTGATTTCAACTTTGGAAGTCATAGAATAAAATCTGCCATCAGCTACAAATCTCCCCTATACCTCCTTGCATCAGTCCTTTTATTCGCCACCCATATACTGTATTCCTAATTGCAATGCAGACAAAAAATTTTTTACTATTGCCAAAACATATAAATGACTTTAACCATTCATTTGGAAAACATACAAGAAAATAGCATATATGATTGATTAAATTGTGGTGAAATATCCAAATATTGTCATTTATCCCCTTCACTATAGACAGGCAAGAAGCTATAATCACATCTATAATTACCAAATTAACAGAACAAGATTGGGACCCTCAAATCATTAGATGGCTTTCTCAGTTGAACATAATGAAAGGACAAATATCCTTGAATTATAAAGATATAAGATACATATGAAGCTTAAAGTTTGTCACAGGTCATATTTGACCCCCTCAAAGACATATAATGCGAGACTATATGCAAAGAAGAAACATTTCAAATGCTGAATTCCCAATGCATATCTCTATAGTTGCCTATTGGAATGCCCAACTCTTTGGTGCCATATAGTGATGAGTTTCACGTATAGTCTGCGCTGCAGTCTTCTTGAACTGCTCTGCAGTGATTTACCGTGTTTAAGTCCCGTTGGTAGCTTCGGAGTATATGTCAAAAGCTGTTGTCTATGGTCTCTTGTATCTCTTCAGGTGGAGGTGTGTGTCAGGTTACGTAGTTGTCCACGCCTCTAGCCTTTAAATAGCTCCCTCTTCCACCAGCAGATGTTGCTGATAGGGTTTAGTCTCTGCAAAGACCGTGAGCTAAGACATTAGTGCAGTTTATGCTGAAGCCTTCCTGCTGCTGTTTTCCTTATCTTGTGGGAGTTGCTGTGCTTCCCGGTCCATGAGTGGAGATAAGGGGGTCTTAGCCTAGGGCTGATCAGGAATAAGGGCAAGGGTGGCGGCCCACACATTCTCACCTTCAGAGGTAATTCTGGGAACAGGGTGAACCAGGGAGCCCCAGTCTAAGGGTAAGACTAGTTGAAACTTGATTCCAGCTTACCCAGTTGCTCTATGCTCATTCATCTGGAGCTCAGACACCGGCCTCCCCTGGCTTCACATCAAGGATAATAGACTGGGTCATGGGTCATGTCGACCATGTAAACTTTTCTTTTGTATACACTTTACTTTCTTTTGAAAAATAAAAAGAGAAGAAAAATTCAGTCCTGTTGAGCCGGGCTCCAGTTGTTTCTATTATCCTTGATGTCAGACTAGTTCCCCTGATCGCCTTTTGCCCGTCATTATTATCCTGCTACTTTATTCCTTTTTCCATTATTCCACCCCGTCAAAATGAGTGAGCACTACCTTGCTCAGTACAAGAAATGAGCAGTTGAATAGTTGGATGGGCGCAACTCGAGCTCCTGAGTATATCTGAAGTTAATGGGGAACTCAAGCAATTTTCTGGAAAAATGCTTGAGCTCCCCATTGACTTCCACTATACTATGTATTGCACCCCACTGGTCGGGACGCAATGTAGGGGTACTGCACCCACAAGAGAGTGTGTAGTATCCCTGTGACCAGGGGACTGGGATGTCAATAGGGGACCCTCAATACACGCATCCACACAACTTAGGTCAGGGGACCATTGGGTTAACCGTTGCTAAGGAACCGATCCCGGTGAGAGAAGCTTAGGAGGTAGTGGAAAGCGGGAAAGTTAGTGAGAGGAGTAGGAGTCTGGAAGTGAACCCTGGGGGAAGCACAGTAGGGGGCACCTCAGTACAGGTGGCCCGGAGGAAAAAGGGGATCCTAGGGTGTTGAGGTGCACCTGAATCTGGACGGTACAATTCCTGGCCGGAAGGATCTACTCCAAAACCGGAGGACCGGCTTTGAGAGTGGTGCGGGCGTTTATCCCCGAGCCGCCGAACCGGAGTGCACGGGCTTCTTCAGAAGTTGCGGCCAACACCCGGCATAATCCCCTAATGGTACCTTTACACGTCGCTACAAAAGGTTAGAAACAACCGGGTGTCTCATGTGCACGAGCACGTTCCAACGGTTGCAAACGGTACCCGATACCGACTTTACACGCCGCTACAAGGTGCTCTACAGATGGTTTAATCTATCCCTGGAGGCACCGCCGGGTGCCACAAGTTACCTTCTGTAGCGCACCGTCCCTCATTTACACGCCGCTACAGAAGGTAATATGGCAGGGCCTGGGGCAGCAGGGACAACACATAGGCGTGCCAGAATTGTGGATTACGAGACGCTCGTACGATGATTTGACAATGCAATAGCATTATGATTGGCCAGCCAGCGCAGGAAGGCTGGCTAATACATGATGCTATTGCAATTGTGTACTGTGACTGGTCAGCTCCTTAAATATGCCGCCCTATGCAGCGACAACCAATCGTAACGCAGGAGCTTCCACCAATGATCGCTGAAGGGGGGCGGTATCGCGGAGGCTGTGTCACACCCCAGGGAGTTAACTAGGTGGCGAAAAAACCTTACCGCACCTTATTTAGACGCCGCTACCATCGGGTTGAAACCAACCTGTTTTAGAGCACTGCTCTGAAACAGGTGCCAAAAGTGACGGGTGGCAACAACCTAGTCTACACGCCTCTACCTCGGGTTGATTTGATGGTGCAAGATACATTTGTCTCCGAAACCCGGTTGTTTCCAACCTTCTGTAGCGGCGTGTAAAGGTACCTTTAGGATACGAATATACGGATATAGGATACGGAGGCGTCAAGACAGGAACCGTCCATAAGGATCCGTGGGGACCGGCAGAGGGCTCTGTGCACTGGAGCGCTGGGGAAGGAAAAGAGAGAGAGTGCAGTAAGGACAGATGAAAGGACCAGGCAGGCATGCCACCGAGGGTCCCAAGTGAGACGTCCTAGTTCTCTGGTGACTACCCAGGCCAGCAATACCCGTTGACTGTGTAAAGACTGTTTGCTGCCTGAGTCACCAGTAATGCCCGGTTCAGAGTCAAAGACTGTGTGTTCTGTTTTGTTGGCCTGCGCCGGAGGAGCCATACTCTTGCTCTCCCATAACAGACTGCCTGCCGGCATCTCCGCTTGATGAGCTGCCTCCCTAAGAACATCCCTATTCATCCACAGCTGCCCCGGGGTCCCCACTCCAGCTACGGGAGCGTTATCAACAAAGCTGTCTCATCATCACCCTGGAGGTCTGTAAGCAGCGCCGGTATACCGTAGGTGGCATCACAAACTCTTTTTATTTTATTTTAATCTTTATTTTAACCCCTTTTTCAGCAACCACCATTGCCATGGGCCCAGGCACAAGCTGCCCGTGACATCCCCCGTGAACTACAGCCCAGGACCGGGTACCCCACGGCCCTGGGGTGGGTCATATGGTACTCGAGTCGCGCCCATCCAATTATCAACTGCTCGTTACAAGTACCAAGCACTTGAGCTGCTTAGTGCTCGTTCATCTTTAGCCCCATAATCTATCATTCTCAACAATACTTACCTAAATTTTGTCTACAAGAACCACTATTGGGTTATGTTTGATTAGTAGGACCCTGAAATTTAGCACTATATGGGGGGAGAGCAAATTGTTACACTTTGTGGCTGCCATTTTACACACCTGGTTACAGAAACAACCAACACCCTTCAAAGTATGTCTGGAAAAATATAATTTCTACTAAAAATAGACTATGTAGAAGCCTCCTTACACAAGAAACGTAAGTCAGAGTTTTCTTTGAATCCGGAGAATCTTTAATTACCACACTACCAAACAAAACAAAATGAAGGAACGCTTCAGCTCAACAATGTGGTATCAAGAAGGAATTGTAGCAGGGGGAGTCCCCGGTGTATCTTGTTAAGGTAAGTAATGGTGTCGGACTCCGTACCGTCTATTTATATAGAACTCCATTTTATTTGATAGAAGTCAGGCAATCTCCATCCAAAATAATTCTGATTTGTGAGTCAGTATATGAGAAAACTACATGCCTTAAAACTACACTATTGACTTGGAATCATCTACTGTAATTGCCTTGTTAATGAATATATACTGTACCGTTACACGTCGCAACATTGCATGCAATTTGCTGGTTGCAGTGAAATCATGGACACATTGTTCTATTTTCTTGCTGTGTACAAATGGAACAATGTGTCCATGATTTCACTGCAACCAGCAAATTGCCTGTGAAATTGCATGCAGTGTTGCGACGTGTAAGGGTACCTTTAGTCCTACAAGCAATGCGGCCCCCCGATATCAATTTTTTTGTACATGCGGGCCACCAACCCAACCGAGTTTGAGACCCCTGGTCTATAGTATACGGGGTCCAAGGATCCATTCACCAGCACTGAAACAATACGGTTGACTTCTAGACATCCATTTTTGAACTTGCATAAGATATGAGGCGTTGACCTGACGATTTGGGAGTGTAAAGGCGAGTAACAGAGCGGTGGCATGAGGGATGAGGGGCCCCTGCCTGCTAGGCCTATACATGTTACTGACCCATCTGAATCATTCTTTCGGCAGTAGTCCATGAAGCTAATACTTGCGCCATCTGAGTGTGGTGGAACGAAAAATGTATTGGAGCGGTTTGCATGAGGGATGAGGGCTCACTGCCCACTAAGCCTATATATGTTACTGACCCACCTGACTAATTATTTCGGTAGTAGTCCTTGAAGCTAATACTTGTGCCACCTGAGTGCAGCAGAGCATAAAACTAATTGGAGTGGTTTCATGAGGTATGAGATCCCCCAGCCCAACAGTCCACAATTTTTAGCCTTAGTAAATTGATGCCACTTTCATAGTGTCTGGCCTAATCTTTTTCTAATGCGGAGACTCTTCTTGTGGTGTCTTTGTTGTGAGTTTTGTGAATTCATCAGGGCTCTCTGAGCACTATGCCTACACCTGTCACTCATATCACTGTTCCTGATCAATGCTTGAAATACTGGGCTAGGCCTTGTCCTATGCATCCATTATGCACAATGATGAATATTTTAACTGTGAGAAATATCACTTTTCCTGATGTCTGTCCCTAATTTGAGCTGTTTTTGCAACTTTTGGGCCACTTTGAGGGAGTTTTTGATTTTGCCTTCCATTGATTTTAATGGGATTTGGAAGTTCTATGAACAGTTTGTTAAATAATTCGGTGATCATATGCTCATTCAGAGAACCGAACTTGAACTTCAAAAGATTCGCTCATCTCTAGTTATCATACCTTGCATGCGCAACTTTGCATAGCGCTGGCAAATACACTGGCTTTCCTAAAGCATGTTATTATGCCCACAGGTGTGTGATAACCTGCTAATTGGGCCGACTAGTCGGGGAACTAACGCACCCTTGACTAGTCAAAGTCCAAATTTGCATCTCATGAGTGGTCTTTAGAAATACTTTTTCTATAGATCTGGTTATGTGTGTTCCTACATAGAGGGACTGTTAGGCAGGGATTATAGTATGTGCACAGAACTACTTACAGATCTCGGGGAACAGAGGATCTGACAGGTTCCCTTTAATTCTGCTTAATATTTAGTGATACAATTAATATAAAATCATCACTGGACACAGTTTTGAGATTTGCCCCCTTCAGATTTATTCGGTTCTGTCTATTGTACATTCATGACGGTTGATGAGGAAGTTCAGGGCTTGAGATCTGACTTTATTAAGGGGAGACATCTCCATCAGTTAGGCAGGGAATATAGATATTTGCATAGGACTACTCATGGTTCAATGGAAACAGAAAACCTGACAGGTTCCCTTTAATTCTGCTCAATATTAAGTGATACAGTTAATATAAAATCATCACTGGACACAGAGATTTGAGTTTTGCCCCCTCAGATTTTTTCGGTTCATTCATGAGGGTTGATGAGAAAGTACAATACTTGAGATGTGACTTTATTAACATCATGAAGCAATCACTGATCTCAGGGAGACCAGTCAAGGAAACACTGCGGGCAGCTGGCTAAAGCGCTCAAACACAGTGAAATCCGTGTTTGAGACGCCTAAACGAGGCTCCACGAACTTTATTTACATATATGTATTTCCCAGGGGACAATCCCCCTGGGAAATACAAATATGCAGATAGAGTCTGTAGAGCCTCATTTAGGAGTCTCAAACATGGGACCAACCAACACCAAAACCAGGTATCAATCCACAGACAGCTGGAATACCAAAATCAGGTATTCAGCTCGGTAGCTGTTTCGGGGTTTTGCCCCTCATCAGTGTGGAGTATGATTCTGGCTAGGTGGGACTTAGCCTTGGGGGGCTTTTTTTTTTTTTTTCTTTTTTCTTTTTTTCTCAATATTCACATATTCACTGTGGGGGCTTCTTTTTTTTTTTCTTTTTTCTTTTTTCTTTTTTTCTCAATATTCACATATTCACTGTGGGGGCTTCTTTTTTTTTTTCTTTTTTCTTTTTTCTTTTTTTCTCAATATTCACATATTCACTGTGGGGGCTTCTTTTTTTTTTTCTTTTTTCTTTTTTCTTTTTTTCTCAATATTCACATATTCACTGTGGGGGCTTTTTTTTTTCTTTTTTCTTTTTTTCTCAATATTCACATATTCAATGTGGGGGCTTTTTTTTTTTTTTCTTTTTCTTTTTTCTCAATATTCACTGTGGGGAGACCTCTCTTCATGCCGTCCGTTGTTCATCTCTATTGTCTGACGTGGCAGTGTCTGCGTCTATGAACTGCAATGAGAAAACATGAGTTAATATTCTGCCAACAAACTATACATAGAGATGCTAGATGTGGCATATATATTTGCCTGTTCTATGGGCACGGCATTTTTGGGGGCTCCTCCAGGTTCTGCGTCGTCTCCTGGGTCCGCTATGTTCTTCCCTCATTCTTGAAGGCACAGTTGTTTCTTTTCTTGACAGACCAGGAGACAGATGATGAATGATGGCTGCTGGGCTCTGGAGGGAGTTTTATAGCCACAGACTGTTGTGATCTCATAAAGCAATGACAGAGCAAGCGGGTGTGGCTGGATGACCTAAGTGATCTGTAAACTTTTCATGAAGCCGTGATGTCATCGCACTTCTGAACATTCTATTTGGAATCCTGCATTCATCAGCCTCATTCAGCTCCGGCTCCTAAGAAAAACAACATTACAATATCAACATGGCGTCTAGAAGGAGATATAGAAGCGCGCCCAGATGTCGACTGAGGATCAGGAGGAGGGGTCACCGTCCTCACCACGTGACCCATAGAATAGGTAAAGAAATAAAACTACACAAAATAGGAGGAAAAATGTTTAGACAGAATGGATCTGAGGGATAACCAATATGGCTGCTGATAAACACCGATCCTCTCCATTCCACTCAGCTGCTAACTTGGGAGAGTTTGGGGAAGGCTAGAAGTGAGCTCTTTATCTAGAAAGGCAGTCTTGTTGATGGTTATCTTATTTTTGGCTAAAACCACTGTGGAACATCCACATTAGGATAGTACATGATCCTATTGGGTGGAGTATGACACTAGCATTACCGTTTAGGTGTTCATTAGCTGCTTCTCTCATGGCTCCACCCCCTCGGAGCCTCATTTGTCAAAACAACAAACTTGTTGCCCACATCAACCAATGCAGTAGTCTAAGCAAAGCCAGGGGTTTATTGCCAAATGAAAAATAAGCAATATTTTAAAGCCAACAATCTTGATGGTTAAGGACTAACCCCCAAAACACACTTTGGGTTTGCTCCATCTGTCCTGACAAAAGGTGACTGTTAGTAAATAGGCTAAGGAGGGCGGAGGAGGACACAGGGATTCTCTTTTTGGCTATCTTTGACATGATCATGCCATACCTCATTGTCAGATTTAGCAGCAGAACTGGTCTTGTTGCCCATAGCAACCATCAACAATGTAACATGCCGAGCTGCATTAGGAGCAAAAGCTGAGCTGTGATTGGTTGCTACAGGCAACAAAGTTATCCTAAATCAGCCCGGTGACTGACTGTGTCCTCTGCGGTGCGCTCCTTTCAGGGAACAACAGAATATTTATCATTTTGGGATATGTCTAGATTTTGAGTAGGAATGATCTAGAGGCAGAATCTGACATATTTTTCTGTTTGCCGTTCACAGACGCAGGAATCGCCGGCTGAGAAGTGAGAAGGGGACGTCTCCCGCCAGCGATGGCTCCGAACAAATCATCCACCTGTGATCAATGTATCAGAATAAAAATAATCATTAATCATCGTTAAGTGGCCGGAGATAATAAATGACAAATGCAGCAGAACTTGGTTCCCGTGATTTCATGTCGCGGCGTTTTCTAACTTCTATTCAGGCTGAATTCCCCCAACAGATATGCTGGGACTTGTAGTGTCTATACACATCTATACTATGTTACAAGTCCAGTAACAGAGTAACATGTTATATCATAATATATACATATACAGTATCTCACAAAAGTGAGTACACCCCTCACATTTTTGTAAATAATTTATTCTATCTTTTCTGAAGATCTGACCCTTTGATACAATGTACAGTAGTCAGTGTGAAGCTTGTGGTGTCGCCTACATAACTCAACACAGCCATTAATGTCTAAACCACTGGAAATAAAAATGAGTACACCCCTAAGGGTACCTTTACATACCGCCACAGCGGCTAGCAACAGGTATCCACCGCACGTGCACGCGCACGTTTTTAACGGTGGATACCGATCGCCGATGCCGCATATACACGCCGCCACAACTTGCTCCACTGAAGGCATCTTTGTTCCCCGGAAATGCCGACGGGTGCCGCGGCTTATTCCCTGTAGAATACCTTCGCTACTTCACACGCCGCTACCACAAAGGAGTATGGGCGTACATATTTCGCGCCGTAAGTACATAGACGTAACAGAGTTGTGTATTCCGTGATGCACAAGCATTGATTGGACAATGCAATAGTGTCATGATTGGCCAGCCTGCGCAGGAAGGCTGCCTAATACATGACGCCATTGCAATTGTGGACTGTGAATGGATAGCTCTTTAAATATGGCGTCCTGTGAAGGGACAGCCAATCGTAACGCAGGAGCCTCCACCAATGATCGCTGATGGGGCGCGGTATCCATGACGCCGTGGCACGCCCCTGGGAATTCGCTAGGCCACGCAAATACCTTGCCTGTGCCCCGATTACACGCCACCACCATAGGTATTGTGCCTTCCTGTTTTTGAGCACGACTCAGACACAGGTATTCGAAGGAACTGTAGGACACCTGGAGGAATTTCCCTATTTACATGCCGCCATTTCGTAGTAATTTCATGGCAACAGGCACAATTGTCCCCAGTGCCTGGCAGTTTCTGCCTTAATGTGGCGGCGTGTAAAGGTACCCTAAGGGAAAAAGGCCAAATTTTGCTAAAATATTTTGTGTGGCCACCATTATTTACCAGCACGACCTTAACCCTCTTGGACCTGGAGGTCACTAGATCTTCACAGGATTCACTGGATCCTCTTCATCCTTCATAATGACGAAGATGGTGGATGTACTGTAGAGACCTCGCGCTCTTCCACCTTCTTTTTGAGAAGGCAGCATAGATGCTCCATAGGGTTCAGGTCTGAAGATGCTCGGCCAGTCCAGCACCTTCACCCTCAGTGTCTTTCGCAGTGACCTCCACCATTAACCCCCTCCATCCTGCGCTGACCACCGAGCCTCCATGCTGCGCTGACCACCTCATTCCCGGTTCAAGCTTCCATCAACGATGGGTGAGACCAGGGGAGACCGGAAGGGGGTGTATAGATGTGTGTCTTTGTGTGTAGATCTGTGTGTGTAGGTGTGTGTGTGTCCAATTAGCTGCCCCCCCGCATCCCGCCACCGCACCGATCCTCGCCCTCCGATGTGATAGCATCAGGCACTCATCTAGTATATATATATCCTCCTTGAGGCTGTCTTGGGCTAATTATGTTATACAAGGCTATGCTGTAAACAGCACCCCCATAGACAGCACAGTACCCCCATATACAGAACAGCACCCCCATAAACTGCACAGTACTCCCATATACAGCACAGAAGCCCAATATACAGTACAGCACCCCGATATACAGCAGAGCCCCCCCACATACAGCACCCCAGCCCAATATTCAGCACCCCCACATACAGCAGACCCCCGCCAGATACAGCAGAGCTCCCCATATACAGCAGAGCCCTATATATAGCAGAGTTCCCCTATATACAGCACTGCAGCTCCATGTACAGCAGACCCCCCCATATACAGTACCCCAGCCCTACATACAGCAGAGTCCCCCACATACAGCAGAGCTTTCCTTAGTACTGACTGTGTCTCAATAAACTTCTCACTTTGAAGCAAAAGAAACCCTTATACGTGTGCTTTGATTCTATCGTCTATAGCAGGGGTCTCAAACTCGCGGCCCACGGGCCGCAAGCGGCCCGCCACGCTCCTTACTGCGGCCCGGGGCACCATGAAAGAAAAATGCATGCCCCGGGCCATTATATATGCAGCCGCCGCGGTACCGCTTTACTGTGACAGGTACCGCCGGCTCAGCTCACACAAGCGCCTTCGCGCCTGTACATTCACGGAAGCAGGCGGCCGGCGGACCAAGCCGCCTGTGACGTCACAGGAGGCTTCTGATTGGTCCGCCGGCCGCCTGCTTCCGTGAATGTACAGGCGCGAAGGCGCTTGTGTGAGCTGAGCCGGCGGTACCTGTCACAGTAGTCACAGTAAAGCGGTACCGCGGCGGCTGCATATATAATGGCCCGGGGCATCAGGTGTGTATGAGTGAGTGTTAGAGAGAGAGTGTGAGTATGTGTGAGTGTATATGTGAGTGAGTGTGTATGTGTATAATAGTGAGTGTATTTTTGTGTATAATAGTGTGTATGTGTATAATAGTGAGTGTATTTGTGTGTATATGTGAGTGAGTGTATAATAGTGAGTGTATTTGTGTGTATATGTGAGTGAGTGTGTATGTGTATAATAGTGAGTGTATTTGTGTGTATAATAGTGTGTATGTGTATAATAATGAGTGTATTTGTGTGTATAATAGTGTGTATGTATATAATAGTGAGTGTATTTGTGTGTATATGTGTGAGTATTTGTGTGTATATGTGAGTGAGTGTGTATGTGTATAATAGTGAGTGTATTTGTGTGTATGATAGTGTGTATGTGTATAATAGTGAGTGTATTTGTGTGTATAATAGTGTGTACGTGTATAATAGTGAGTGTATTTGTGTGTGTATAATAGTGTGTATGTGTATAATAGTGAGTGTATTTGTGTGTATAATAGTGTGTATGTGTATAATAGTGAGTGTATTTGTGTGTATAATAGTGTGTATGTGTATAATAGTGAGTGTATTTGTGTGTATAATAGTGTGTATGTGTATAATAGTGAGTGTATTTGTGTGTATAATAGTGTGTATGTGTATAATAGTGAGTGTATTTGTGTGTATATGTGAGTGTGTATGTGTATAATAGTGAGTGTATTTGTGTGTATATGTGAGTGTGTATATGTATAATAGTGAGTGTATTTGTGTGTATATGTGAGTGTGTATGTGTATAATAGTGAGTGTATTTGTGTGTATATGTGAGTGAGTGTGTATGTGTATATGTGTGAGCGTATATGTGTGTATTGTATATGTGTGAGTATTTGTGTGTATATGTGAGTGTGCATGTGTGAGTGTGTATATGTGTGTGCGTGTATATTTGTATGTGAGTGTGTATATGTGTGTGAGTGTATGTATATGTGTGAGTGTATTCCTGCGCCGCCTGAGCGGCACATCGCCGGCGGCTGGTGCCGGGTGCCGGGTGCAGGCTGGTGCCATGTGCTGGCTGGTGCCGGCTGCCGGGTGCAGGCTGGTGCCATGTGCTGGCTGGTGCCGGCTGCTGCCAGCAAGCGGAAGACTGGGAGCCACAGAGGAAGAAGCTGCCGGAATGAGAAGAGTGGAGTCAGGTAAGGCGCTGTTACAGCCGAAGATAGCAGCCTGGGGGGGGGAGGGGAACGTGACCGCTGAAAGTGTCTAGGGCGGCAGGAACTCCAGATATGGCCCTATGTAAGTGTGTCAATGTGTGAGTGTGTATATGTTTGTGTGAATATGTCTGAGGATGTATGTGTGGATGTATGTGAGTGTGTGTGAATGTGCGGGTGTGTATATATGGGCTTGTCCACACACCTGTGCTCTCAGTATTTAGTGCTTCTGCGCTAAATACTTAGGCTTTGACAGAGAAGCAGAGGTGCGTGTATGCGGCCGCTTTCAGCAGACACTGTCCCTGGTTACCCGATGTGTATCGTGGTAACCAGTTTATACAGCAGGCTGCATAGTGTGCGCTTATCCCGGGCGCACAGGGAAACGCTGCTTGCAGTGTTTCCCTGTGCGCTCTGGATAAGCGCACACTATGCAGGCTGCTGTATAAACTGGTTACCACGATACACATCGGGTAACCAGGGACAGCGTCTGCTGAAAGCGGCCGCATACACGCACCTGCGCTTCTCTGTCAAAGCCTAAGTATTTAGCGCAGAAGCGCTAAATACTGAAAGCACAGGTGCGTGGACAAGCCCTATGTGTGTGTGTGTGTGAGCGAGAGAACAAAAAGAACAGAGACCAGGACATTACTACAAGATGACAAGGGAGGGAACATTACTAAAAGATGGGGACATTACTACAAGAGGAGGACCAGGATGGGGGACATTAATATAGGATGGGGACCAGCATGGGGACATTACTACAAGATGGAGACCAGGGTGGGGACATTACTACAAGATGGGGATCAGGATGGGGACACATACTACATGATGAGGATCAGGATGGGGACATTACTACATGATGAGGATCAGGATGGGGACATTACTACAAGATGACAAGGGAGGGAACATTACTAAAAGATGGGGACATTACTACAAGAGGAGGACCAGGATGGGGGACATTAATATAGGATGGGGACCAGCATGAGGACATTACTACAAGATGGAGACCAGGGTGGGGACATTACTACAAGATGGGGATCAGGATGGGGACACATACTACATGATGAGGATCAGGATGGGGACATTACTACATGATGAGGATCAGGATGGGGACATTACTACAAGATGACAAGGGAGGGAACATTACTAAAAGATGGGGACATTACTACAAGATGAGGACCAGGATGGGGGACATTAATATAGGATGGGGACCAGGATGGGGACATTACTACAAGATGGAGACCAGGGTGGGGGACATTACTACAAGATGGAGACCAGGGTGGGGACATTACTATATGATGAGGACCAGGATGGGGACATTACTACAAGATGGAGACCAGGGTGGGGACATTACTACAAGAGGACCAGGATGGGGACATTACTACATGATGAGGATCAGTTTGGGGGACATTGATATACAATGGGGACCAGTATGGGGACATTACTACAAGATGGAGACCAGGTTGGGGACATTACTACAAGATGGAGACCAGGTTGGGGACACTACTACAAGAAGATCATAATTTGTACTTTACTAGATTGAGCAAAAAATTCTGGTATTGCTAAAATGTCACTTAGGGTACCGACTACAAAGGAGAAAATGGGTGGGACTAGATAAGAGGAGAGGAATAATGTTCTTTTGTTATTTATGTATGAATATTTTTGTTGTTTCAAGCTTGAAGATATGTAATAAAAAAACTATCTTTAAAAAAAAATGTGATTCCTAAACAATTACTGTCATGTAAAATAAAAGAAACAGATAGTATAGTACTCAACCCCCCACAGATACAGCGCCGGCTCTCTGTTACTTCATCTTTGTCTTGGTGGCAGCCGTGACGTTACAACTAGAGCGTGAGTCATCACTGCAGCCAATCAAGTAGCTCAGCCGATAAGCTTAAAGATGATAAGCTCAATGATAGGCTGCAGCAATGATCTGCAATGTAGTCATGACATCACTGCTGCAGCCAATCAATTAGCTCAGCGGATCAGCTGATAGGCGCTAAGCTCAATGATTGGCTGCAGCGATGATGTCACTGCTGCAGCCAATACATGATCATCAAAGTATATATCTGTATCTTGCAAAAACAGGAGAACCAAGTCTTGCTGAAGATGTCGGTTTCTGTTGTGGGGAGATGAGATCTGGAGATTCTGGAAAACCTGAAACCCAATGAGGATCTAGATGAGATCTCTACAGTAGAGAAATGCAAGAGCAAGTGGTGCTAGTTAGTTATTGCAAGAGGGAGAATTGTATGCCTTTGAACGTGAGTGATACTATAGTGAAAAAGAAGTACTTTGGGGCCTAGTGATAGTTGCAGGTGGGGGGCTCCCACCTGTAGTCCTTGCCCCGGCCATCCCCGGAGAGCCCGGTGTGTGGTCTTTCTGGGTGCAAGCCATACCTTGATTTAGGCTGACTACCAGGTCAGGATTTGTCCGCAGTGGACCCAGATGCAGAGTTCTTTGTAAACAATTTTTATGTAACGTTTTGCAGAGCACCTTAAAACACATCGATACTATGAGCACAACACGTGAAAAAGTCTTTAGCAACATGCTTGGGTTTAGGGAACACTTTCCCCTTAGACTGCTCCATAACCCCTGGTACTACTGCTACCACTAGTCCGCACCCCTCCTCTCTGTTTAGCACCGCACTCTACCACAACAGAGTTATTTAGTCCCTTTTGGACTCAGGGTCACATCTCACCTACACCGTCACTTAATTGTTATGACCCTCAACCAGACTCTACTCATCTAGTGTCCGTTTCTGTATCGATCTGATCACCCAGAGTTTTCTTCCGAGAATATGCATCACCTGAGACAGTCCACTGACAGGGGAAACATATTTCGAGTCCAAGGATTGGAACACATAACAGAGCGACAGAGCTAGTTCTCTATGCATCCCACTTTTTGAGCCCTTCCTGGGAACTCTGTTCCCTCAGTTCACCGATGTTAGGGTGGCAATTGCTACGAACACCCGCTAGCTGCGACCTAAGGCATCTACATTATATGCACAGTATAATACCTTACAAAATCACTATACATAGAAACATCACATCAGGTTATACATAGACGCATCACTCAGTTCACACTACTATAATACAACGCGGTTGGTGTCTTCAGGGGCAGGATCAAACAGGAATAGTCCCCCCTTACAGGACATTTTCCCAGATAGCCCCCGGGATACAACAAGACAAGAGATATAAAATGTGGTTCCCTTATATACCAAGCATATCCAACATGTAAATGCACAGTACAGTTGAAGGTTGTGCAGATATAAAGGGACCTTGCAACATCGGAAGAGGATTATATAAACAGACTTTTAGAACTTGGAACAAATGGAAGAGATGTAAGACTGGTAAAATATCTTTCGCCTCTATTGCTGAGTGCAAAAGGCCAGAAAACCTGTTTGCAAACAGTTACCAAAAATAACAGCGTAGATAGTACAGAGAAGGAAGATGAAGACCAAAAAGAGATCAAGGGAAGCCTTGTAGGGTGTGTTAAGAGGCAAAATTCCTTAAAATACATTTTTGTTTTCTATAGAAAATTGAGAAACAGCGGAAGGGTGTGTAAAAAAAAGACCCAGACGCTCAGGGCTCCTTTATGTTCTATAATGAACTGAGTATACGACAAGATGACCTTTGGGCAAAGCAAAAAAACGACCATCTGCCGTGAGATCTCAAGACAAAAACACAAATGTTTTGCCACGTGTAGAAATGTGTATTATTGTGCATGCACGTATAGAAGTGTGTAAAAGCATCCCAGCTTCAGTGTAGCGCCTTTAAGCACTGGGACTGTTCGGACATTGCTATTAGACCAAAGCAATGGCTGGTGCCCTATGATTAGAGATGAGCGAACCTATTATGTACCTTTACACGCCGCTACAGAAGGTTAGAAACAACTGGGTGTCTCATGTGCACGAGCACGTTCCAACGGTTGCTAACGGTAGCCAACACCGCCTTTACACGCCGCTACAAGGTGCTCTACAAAAGGTTTAATCTATCTCTGGAGGCACCGCCGGGTGCCGCAGGTTACCTTCTGCAGAGCACCTTCCCTCATTTACACGCTGCTACCACAAGGTAATATGGGAGGACCTGGGCAGCAGGGACAACACATAGGCGTGCCAGAGTTGTGGATTACGAGACGCTCATACGATGATTGGACAATGCAATAGCATCATGGTTGGCCAGCCAGCGCAGGAAGGCTGGCTAATACATGATGCTATTGCAATTGGGTAGTGTGACTGGTCAGCTCCTTAAATATGCCGCCCTATGCAGGGACAACCAATCGTAATGCAGGAGCTTCCACCAATGATCGCTGATGGGGCGCAGTATCCAGGAGGGTGTGTCACGCCCCAGGGAGTTAACTAGGTGTCGAAAAACTTCTGTTCCTTATTTAGACGCCGCACATTGGTTGAAACCAACCTGTTTTAGAGCAACTGCTCTAAAACAGGTGTCGACAGTGACCGGTGGCAACAACCTGCTTTACACGCCTCTACCTCGCGGTGTTTTGACGGTGCAAGATACATTTGTCTCCGACACCCGGTTGTTTCTAACCTTCTGTAGCGGCGTGTAAAGGTACCATTAGTGGTTGGAGTTTGGGTGCTTTACGTATCCAAAAGCACTCCAGCGAGCATCACTGTGCTTGGGTATGCTCAGCTCTTAGTCCAGAGCCTCTTGAATTGTTTCATTGGCTCACACTGGGGATAAAAGCGGATTTTTTTGGCTGTAGTGTGTTTCTAAAATTAAGAAAAAAGCCAAATGGCTAGTTTTCAGTGAGCCCTGTATTTCAAGATTTCGCCACTTTTCATACCCATTGCACCTAGCAGGAGGCTGCTGGCTCCTCTGAGAGGTAACACATGTGTCTGACACCGTGCTCAGTCTCCTGCAACCCAGGCATGGGGGCGATTGTAGCATCTGCGACCAGCCAAAGAATTTGTGATTGCAATCATTTTCAGGAAGAAACTGAGTATTATCTAACAGAATTGCCGGGGTGTCAATACTTTTGGCCACAACTGTATGTACCAAGAACCGCAGAAAAGAAAAAAATAAGAATATTGAGTTTTTTGAAAATAACGTAAGTTTTTAATTTTTTCCTCATATATCGCTTGTTAGAATGTGTGCATTATTGGTAGTAGCTGAGTGCTTTCAGATAGATAGATAGATAGATAGATAGATCAAAGCAGTACTTTTCATTAAAAAAACGGTCAAAGCCTTCAAGGTTATCAACAACAGCTCTTCAATACAAATTAAAAAAATGTTGCATGGGTGGAATAAAGTTTGTTTTATCACCATCTGTCCTTGAAGTGCTGCCCCCATTTTTTAGATTTATATAGATAAATATTATACATAGACAATATATAACTAAATATATATTAATAAATATACATTGATTAATATTTACATAAATAATATCTATACATATACATGCATCTAATACATTAATAAATAATTTTATATATACATAGATTATGCAGATAATATATACACTGTTGAAGTATAGCCAGATATTATATGATAGATTGATTGGAATCATTTACATACACTTTTCCATCAGGCTGTAATATCTGCAGTAACCCCACCTGCCACTAGTCTGGTGAATATGATCATTGGCAGGGCTGTATCCCATCAGTAGATATTACAGGAGGACACATCAATGTCACCTAAATGTTCAGTTATTTCTATTTGTGAAGAACAGAAAGTGTTGGGTTTCTATGGACAGATAAGGGGATGAATTCATTCCTTATCAGGAGAGCAATACTGCTGAGGGTGCAGGAAGGTCTGTATATAAAACCCCCGGTAACATCTTGGAAAGTTCTGTCTTCACTGACTCAGGACTGGATACAACCTGCCATCCATTTACTTCTTTACGGGGTAGAGATCTTTTCATCAAGACAGCGCTAACAGGTTAGTATCCCGACTATCTAATAGATAATGATCTAATGCATTTTTAACATTATCATAGATGATCGCAGTAGAATGACAGATAATGGTATACTTACCTATAACCAAGAAGTAAAGCTCTACACATACACCATATGGTAGTACGAAACATTAACTTAATGCAGGGTAACAAAACGGAACTGAAGCATTACATAATATGATGTTACACTTAGACAATCATTTATAACCACGTCATTGCATATTAAAAATATTGTTCTGAAAGCTTTTCTTTTACTTCATACAGACCACATCAATCATGGGGGACAGTGAAATGGCCATTTTTGGAGAAGCTGCTCCGTTCCTGCGAAAACCAGAAAAGGAGAGATTGGAGGCTCAGAACAAACCATTCGATGCAAAGAACAATTGCTTTGTGGAGGATGCCAAGGAATTATATGTGAAAGGTCTCATCACCGCCCGCGACAGTGGCAAAGTCACTGTGAAGACCGGTGATGGGAAGGTATACAGTATATTCATTAATTTATTACAAAAAAATATATATTAACATTAAATATTATCTCCAAAAAAATAAAAAGTTAATAAAACTTCCTTAGACTAAACTTGAAGATCTTCTCCTTTGCAGGAGGTCACTGTTAAAGACAGTCAAGTTTACCCTGAGAATCCTCCAAAGTTCGACAAAATTGAAGACATGGCTATGCTGACCCATCTGAACGAGGCGTCTGTGCTGTATAACCTCAAAGAGCGTTATGCCGCCTGGATGATCTACGTAAGTCATATTTCTCTGATTAGTAAATAGTTCAAAAAATAGAACAAAATAATCTTTATACAAAGCATTTTTCTAGATTTAAAAATAAATCTTACTTTTATAATGTAATTCCAGACCTACTCCGGCCTCTTCTGTGTCACCGTCAACCCTACAAGTGGCTGCCAGTGTACAACCCCGAAGTTGTTGCCGGCTACAGAGGAAAGAAGCGTATGGAAGCCCCACCACATATCTTCTCCATCTCTGATAATGCCTACCAGTTCATGTTAACAGGTCATTTTTACTTGGTTACAGCTATTCTACTTCCCATGGTTTTATCTGAACTGATTACCTAGATTTATCTTTCTTTTCAAATTCCAGATCGTGAAAACCAGTCAATCCTGATTACGTAAGTGTAGATTAACTTATACCATGAAACATGTTCCCATACTTGTTATAATGTTGTATTGACATAGCCTTGTTGTATCCAGCGGAGAATCTGGTGCTGGAAAGACTGTGAACACCAAGCGTGTCATCCAATACTTTGCAACAATTGCAGCTATTGGGGATTCACAAAAGAAGAAGGAGCAAGTAAACAGCTTGCAGGTAAAACTCTAAATTGTGCCTATGTACTATATACAAGAGATTGTTGGATTACATATAAATATGTACACCCAAAAAGTGGTGATCACGAGACAATCAAAATGACAGGCCAACTCATATTCCTTCATATTATCAGGGGACACTGGAAGATCAAATCATCCAGGCTAACCCTCTATTGGAAGCCTTTGGCAATGCTAAAACAGTAAGAAATGACAACTCCTCTCGTTTTGTAAGTATCCACTTTCTTACTAGTGTTTTCTACAATTTACCACATCATGAATCCCAATAAAACTGCAATGTCACAATCCCTAGGGTAAATTCATCAGAATCCACTTCGGAACTACAGGAAAACTGTCCTCCGCCGATATTGAGGCTTGTAAGTCTTAGATTAAAGACTTAATTTAGTCATTTGGTATTCATCTTCTTTCCATCCCTGACCTGTAATATCTGTCATCTACAGACCTGCTGGAGAAGTCCAGAGTAACGTTCCAGCTTTCCGCAGAAAGGAGCTACCACATCTTCTACCAGATCCAGACGAACAAGAGGCCGGAGATTGTGGGTGAGTCATTTTAGATTCATTTGTGAAAACTGTAGGTTGATGGTGACTTGTGGATTTATACCAAACATCACTTCTTCCCAGAAATGCTTCTCATTACCACAAACCCATATGACTACCCCTCCATTAGCCAAGGTGAAATTTCTGTAAAGAGCATAGATGATGTAGAGGAGTTTATGGCCACAGACGTAAGACAAATATCTCCCTAGATTCTCTTCTTGTATCATTAGTAGCTTTGAGCATATAGTGACACATCCAATATATATATATACTGCAGAGCGCCATAGATATCCTGGGCTTCACACCTGATGAGAAGAACGGCATCTACAAGATGACCGGCGCAGTCATGCACCACGGTAACATGAAATTCAAGCAGAAGCAAAGAGAGGAACAGGCTGAACCCGAAGGCACTGAAGGTACGATACATAATAACATACAAGGCTTCTTTATTTTGTTAGATTTAGCCACTATTAATGATCATTCACACTTCCTTAGTTGCTGATAAGATTGGCTACCTGATGGGTCTGAACTCTGCTGATCTCCTGAAGGCTTTGTGCTACCCAAGGGTCAAAGTCGGTAATGAATATGTCACCAAAGGACAAACTGTTCAACAGGTAAAAAGTGTTAAAGATAGAAGATAAATTTCCAATGCAAAGAGTAATCTGTGGACATATGTAATAATTACTCTTGTTTCCAGGTGTACAATGCCATTGGTGCCCTCACCAAGTCGGTCTTTGAGAAGCTTTTCTTCTGGATGGTCGCACGTATCAACCAGCAGCTGGACACTAAACAACCGAGACAGTACTTCATCGGTGTGCTGGATATTGCTGGATTTGAGATTTTTGATGTGAGCAGAATTATGATACAGACTACAAATTCTTTTCACCATTATTCATCAGTATCTAAATGTTCATCCATATGATCTTTTCCAGTACAACAGTCTGGAGCAGCTCTGCATTAACTTCACCAATGAGAAACTGCAGCAGTTCTTCAACCATCACATGTTTGTCCTGGAACAGGAAGAGTACAAGAAGGAAGGAATTGATTGGGAATTCATTGACTTTGGTATGGATCTGGCTGCTTGCATTGAGCTCATTGAGAAGGTTAGTACCAGACTTACCTATTCGTTAGTTAAAAAAAAACACACAAAAATGTTGATATTTAAGGGAACCAGCCTCCTTGTCAAGAATATAAACTGCACCCATCCATTTTTAGCCCCCTTTAATAGCATTCCTATAACGCCTTGATATAAATCCTGCAGTCGCACATATCTAGAAGAATGCTAATCAGCTCTGAGTAGTCCGACAGGCACATCCTCTCTGCCGGAAAGTTTTGCCTCTCCTGCCTTGACTGACATTAATGACATGTCTTACAACATTCACACAGCCTATTCAACTTTGGGCTTGTGTGTTAAGGAACAAAACCTGTGCAAACACAACAGGCCATGAGGATGATGTAGGTCGGAGATATCATCCACATCAATTAAGGCAAGGGGGACAGTGATTTAGAGGTAGAGTTCAGAATGGTTCAGTGATATCCACACCACTCAGCACCGATTAGCACACACACTGGCAATCATAAAAAGCGTTTTCCTAGGTATGGTGGGCAACTAGGCTCATATAAACCGATCACAGGAAAAAGATAAACGTTAGTGAATACAGTTTGTATATGGAAAACTTTAGTAACAGATTTCCTTTAATGACTATTGTTTCTGCACATAGCCCATGGGTATCTTCTCAATCCTTGAGGAAGAGTGCATGTTCCCCAAAGCTACTGACACATCCTTCAAAAACAAGCTCTATGACCAACATCTTGGCAAGTGCAAGAACTTTGAGAAACCCAAGCCTGCTAAAGGAAAGGCGGAAGCTCACTTCTCCTTGGTGCATTATGCCGGCACTGTGGATTACAACATCAGTGGCTGGCTGGACAAGAACAAGGACCCGCTGAACGAGACTGTTGTCGGCCTCTACCAGAAATCTTCAGTGAAACTCCTGGCTTTCCTGTACGCCAGCTATGCCGGAGCAGATTGTAAGTATACCACTAATAGAAGCAGTACTTAGAGCGCTGGTATATCCTATGTAATTATTGGTAATTTGTAGCTCCTGATGCTGGAGGAAAAGGTGGAAAGAAGAAAAAGGGCTCATCTTTCCAAACAGTCTCTGCTCTTTTTAGAGTAAGATCTTCCACAACCTTATAAGTTTTCCTAACAAGTAGAAACAAGTGAAATAGAGTAACCAGTCATTTTTCTTTACTCCATAGGAAAATCTGAACAAGCTTATGACTAATCTAAGGAGCACTCATCCTCACTTTGTGCGTTGTCTGATTCCCAATGAGACCAAGACTCCAGGTAAGATCATTTCCAATATCTATCAGAAAAAAATAAGCCTTAATATGAGTATTGTTTTAAATAGAGTATACTGTTTTGCATCCAGGTACCATGGAGAATCATCTGATCATCCACCAGCTGAGATGTAACGGTGTGCTGGAGGGTATCAGGATCTGCAGAAAGGGATTCCCCAGCAGAATCCTCTACGGTGACTTCAAGCAACGGTAAATCCTTGATCCTGTCCTTCGGTCACCCAATTCTTGTTAAAGGAATTGTTTCACTTAGATGATCTTTTCTGGACTTGAATCGGTTCCTGCAATCACCTGCTTACAAGTATGATTTCTTTAATCCCTGGGGATCATCTGGTGTCACTAGAATTGTAGCTATAAGAATTCCAGAGCATGAGAGTTTCATTACTTGGCTTTGGCTCACAGAGCAGATTCTAAGCTAAATAAATGTCCCGATACTTCAACTATTTTTAATTATCCTGTAAAGCAGAAGACCCCAACCTTTCTGACTTTGAGAGCCACATTCAGCTCTGAAAGAGGGTCGCGAACCACATCCAGCTCCTGCCCCCACATAGTAATGAGTCCCCATTACCCATATGACAGCCAAAGCAGGGGTTCCTACTTTACCCCTATTTTATATTTGCTCTTCTGTGAGGGGCTACTAATAAAAAATGCTATATGGAGACCTGCTCTTCTTTGCCGTTTGCTAGACCTGGTGATTATGCACCAAACTCAACCGTGAGCCACACATCATGGGCCTGCGAGCCCCATGTGGCTACTAAGCTACAGGTTGGAAACCCCTGATGTAAAGTATAATTCTAATATCTGTACTCCACTAATTGTACCCCATATGTTTTATTTTTCCTTGTGCGTCTTCAGTTACAGGATCCTCAATGCTAATGCAATCCCAGAGGGACAATTTATCGACAGCAAGAAGGCCTCCGAGAAACTCCTTGGTTCTATTGATGTGGATCATACCCAGTACAGATTTGGACACACAAAGGTGAAGAAATACTATTTGGAATAATAGACAAATTTAGACAATTTAGAATGGATATTATTAGCTTTACATTTCCAACAGGTTTTCTTCAAAGCTGGTCTACTGGGTGTTCTGGAAGAAATGAGAGATGAAAAATTGGCAGAAATCATCACTAAGACCCAGGCAAGGTGCAGAGGTTTCCTAATGAGAACTGAATTTCAGAAAATGTTAGAGAGAAGGTACTTAGTACTAAAACATTATTATGTATGAAAAAAAAAATTGATAAGCTTTTTTCTAATCTAACAACTTTTTTGCCCAGGGAAGCAATCTTTGTCATTCAGTACAATGTCAGAGCCTTCATGAACGTCAAGCACTGGCCATGGATGAAGCTGTACTTCAAGATCAAGCCTCTTTTAAAGAGTGCCGAGACTGAGAAGGAGATGGCCAACATGAAGGAAGAGTTTCAGAAGACCAAAGAAGCCCTTGCCAAGTCCGAAACAAGGAGGAAAGAACTGGAAGGGAAAATGGTTGTTATCCTGCAAGAAAAGAATGAATTACTGCTGCAAGTGCAATCCGTAAGAAAAAAACCAACAATTTAAGTTAATAAATGATGACATTTTAATGCAAGTGTTAAATTCTTTTTATTTAAGGAAGGAGAGAGCCTGGCTGATGCAGAAGAGAGGTGTGAAGGTCTCATTAAGAACAAAATTAATTTGGAAGCCAAAATAAAAGAACTCACAGAAAGGCTTGAAGATGAGGAGGAAAGCAATGCAGAACTGACTGCCAAGAAGAGGAAACTGGAAGATGAGTGCTCAGAACTGAAGAAAGATATAGATGACTTAGAGCTCACCTTAGCCAAAGTGGAGAAAGAAAAGCATGCCACTGAAAACAAGGTAATGGATTTCGATAAAAGTCATTCAATTTAATAGTAAATTGGAATTTTTATCACAAGGTCGGCGTTTGGTTGGGCAATATGTCCATAACTACTGATATACAGGTGAACGCCATTACCTTCTCAGTGCAACTTCTTAATAAAAAGACTTATATGCCAACTGATGGCAAAGGCTCCTTCACTTTACTTAGGCTATAACTGAGCTCCTTTGGAGAGGATATAGCCCACAGGCAAAAAATAATAATTGGATAACTACCGGTAATCCTGTATCCTTAGGTTAAAAACCTTACAGAAGAATTGGCTGCATTGGACGAGAATATTACAAGGGTTTCCAAGGAGAAGAAGGCGCTCCAGGAGGCTCACCAACAAACTCTTGATGACCTGCAGGCTGAGGAGGATAAAGTCAGCACTCTGACCAAAGCAAAAAACAAACTTGAACAACAATTAGATGATGTAAGTATCCTTACTTTTAATGTAGAAAACATAGCATTAGAAACTTACGTAAATAAAAAATCTTAATTTTATGTCTATTTAGCTGGAAGGATCTTTGGAACAAGAGAGAAGCTTCGACTTGACCTTGAAAGAGCCAAGAGAAAGCTTGAAGGAGATTTAAAGTTGTCTCAAGAAACAGTTATGGATCTTGAAAACGAAAGACAGCAAGCTGAAGAAAAACTTAAGAAGTTAGTACCTTTCGTTTTTACCATAAAAAAATCTAAAAATTAACTTACTAACAAATATCTTTTTTGCAAACACAGAAAGGACTTTGAACTTAGCCAACTGCAAGGAAAGATTGAAGACGAGCAGTCCCTGGGCATTCAGCTGCAGAAGAAGATCAAGGAGCTGCAGGTATCGTGATATAAGGAGTCACTCGTATCATATAGCACCTGGTAGAATGGAAAATAATCCACCCCATTTATTCTAGGCACGTATTGAAGAACTGGAGGAGGAGATCGAAGCTGAGCGGGCTGCTCGTGCAAAGGTTGAGAAGCAGAGGTCTGATCTCTCTAGAGAACTTGAGGAGATCAGTGAAAGGCTTGAAGAAGCCGGAGGTGCAACCTCAGCTCAGGTTGAGTTGAACAAGAAGCGCGAGGCAGAGTTTCAGAAACTGAGACGGGACTTAGAAGAGTCCACACTCCAACATGAAGCCACGTCTTCTGCCCTGCGCAAGAAGCAGGCCGACAGTGTCGCCGAACTGGGAGAACAGATTGATAATCTCCAAAGAGTTAAACAGAAGCTGGAGAAGGAGAAGAGCGAGCTGAAGATGGAGATTGACGACCTTGCCAGCAACTTGGAGAACGTTGCAAAATCAAAGGTTTAAGAACCACTATCTAGAAATGTTATCTATATGCATTTTAGATAATCATTTAAACTTAAATAAAATAATTTTTACTTCTCTTAAAAGGCAAACCTTGAAAAAGTAAGCCGTGTTCTTGAGGACCAACTCAGCGAATTTAAGGTTAAAAATGATGAGCATCAACGTCTCAATAATGACCTCTCAGCTCAAAGAGCTCGCTTACAGACTGAAAATGGTACATAATTTACAATTTTTATAATTTTAGACTATTCACCATATTCTAGAACATCTTTCATGTGCAACACAAAAATGTCTAGTGTCTGTATAGTTTATACTTTTTGAATGTTATTTCATATTAGGTGAGCTCTCACGTCAACTAGAGGAAAGGGAATCACTTATTTCTCAACTGACCAGAGGAAAACAAGGATTCACACAGCAGGTTGAAGAACTCAGAAGGCAGCTAGATGAGGAAACTAAGGTACATGAAACTAACAATCTTAAAAGGTTGTCCCCTACTAGGACAACCCCTTCGGATTCCACTTGTGTTCCCCAAGTAAAATAGTAGACCCTGTACTCACCTCCTGTACTGGTGCCGTTTCCAGCGCTGTCGGCAATTGCGGTTTGGGGCTCACGTGACAATGTGACGTCATGCGCTGCATTCAATCACCACCACCTTCTATCTGCTTCACCTTTGGACCAAATTAGTTAATCAACAGGAAAGGATGCTGCGGCTGCCGCTTACTTCCTGTTGATTGTTCATTTTGCGCAAAGGCATAGCAAGAGAAGTCAGCAGTGATTGGATGTGGGGCTCACATAATGTCATGTGAGCACTGAACCACGATTACCGACAGCGCTGGAATGGCGCCAGCACAAGAGGTGAGTACTGGCTCTATTATTTTACTTGGAGGAAACAAATGGAATCAGAAGGGGTTTTCCTAGTAGTTGACAACCTCTTTAAGTTCTTTCATCAGTTAACTTTATTGAATGAATATACCTTGCATTAATTATCAATTGCCTATTTAGCAGCAATCTTCACTATTCATAAAGGTCACACTTAAAAATTGCATGATTTACATTAATGTTTAATAAATTGCAATGGGGTAAAATATATTGTTCCATACTTTATATCAATAGGCCAAAAATGCTCTTGCCCACGGTCTGCAATCTTCTCGGCACGACTGCGATCTACTTCGTGAGCAATATGAGGAGGAGCAAGAGGCGAAGGCTGAACTTCAAAGATCTCTGTCCAAGGCCAATGGTGAAGTAGCACAATGGAGAACCAAATATGAGACTGACGCCATTCAGCGCACAGAGGAACTGGAAGAGGCCAAGTATGATTGTATATGACAGATTATATGCATGGCACAATAGGTATGTATCTAGAGTAACTCATCTTCCAATTATTCACCTTCAGGAAGAAGCTTGCACAACGTCTCCAGGATGCCGAGGAGCAAGTAGAGGCTGTAAACTCCAAATGTGCCTCCCTGGAGAAGACCAAACAGAGGCTGCAGGCCGAAGTAGAGGACCTGATGGTCGATGTGGAGAGGGCAAATAGCACGGCTGCTGCTCTAGATAAGAAGCAGAGAAACTTTGACAAGGTAAGATTTGCATATGAAATTCAAGTGATCAATTTTAAAAAAATCTTAATTTTTGTTGTTATATAACTTAATGGCTGTCTCTGTGCAGGTTCTTATTGAATGGAAACAAAAATATGAAGAGGGTCAAGCCGAGTTGGAGGTAGTTCAGAAAGAAGCCCGTAGCCTGAGTACAGAGATCTTCAAGATGAAGAATGCCTATGAGGAAGCTTTGGAACAAATTGAAAGCTTGAAACGGGAAAACAAAAACTTGCAGCGTAAGCATTTTACATAGCTAAAATATACAGTCAGTCACTAATGGCACACAATTTATACATTCACAATGTTATATGTGAGGCATAAATGAGTTTGCATATTATCAAGAAAAAAGAAAAAGCAAAAAAGGATAGGGAGAAAGAAGCCGGTGCTGATTAGCTATAATGTCACATGGGCCTAGGGCTAAAAGTTCTGACATCGTTGGAACTGCGCCCACACAAGAGGTGAGTATAGGTTTTTAATTTTACAGGGGCGGACATGGGGAATGAGAAGGGGTTGTTCAAGTAGAGGAAAATGTTATCCAACCACATGAATGTAAAGGTACCGGCACACGGTACAACGTTGCAGCGATATCGGAAGCAATTCCGCGGGTGGCGCGCTCGCTTCCGACATCGCTGCCTTAGGTGTGACACGCAGCGATGTTGTTAGCGATGCTACCACGAAGTTGTGCACAACCCAGCGAGCGATAAACATCAATATTGCGAATAGGCGGCATCCCTATCGCCGTGTCACACGGAGCTGGTGCAAAATTGCCACGTTTACCAACATGTTGGTAAACCTATCAACTGCGATCCAGCGATTTATCGCAGTTGCATCATGCTGTCACACAGCACAATGCACTTGCGATGTCGCTGCAACATCGCTGATCCAGGACTTTCAGCGATGTTGCAGGCAACATTGCCCTGTGTGATGGTACCTTAAGTGTAACTAGATTTTAGATAGTTCACCTCTGCAAGTGCCTCTCCAGTCCTCAACTGGGAAAGAAACAAAAACCAGGATGAGCTCTTAATGTGTGATAAAATGGGTAGATGAGGTTGCACTGTCAGAAAAGAAAAAAAAAACAACAAAAAAGGGCTAGTACACCAGTAGTATAAAATAAATATACTAGTGCACAAATATGCTGTGGCCATATTGGCATGTCTGGATGGCTTTGAAAAAGAAAAAAGTGCAGCAAACTGCACTATAAAGAAAAGGAAAAAAGGGATCGATACGGATACAAAAACATATGTCCATCTAATATCCATGTGACATGCATGTTTTACGTAGTATTGTATGCAAATACAAACATATCTGTTTACATACAGATTGGTATCATTATTATTATTTATAATGCACCATTAATTCCATGGTGCTGTACATCAGGAGGGGTTACATACAAATATATATAGTTTACAGTAAGCAAATTAACAGTGACAGACTGGTTCAGAGTGGAGAGGTCCCTGTCCTTGCAGGTTTACATTCTACAGGACAATGGGAGGGAGACAGTAGGTCAGGGGTGTGGCAACTCCAGTGGCGGTGGGACAACAGCTCCGGTGGAGGTTGGGTGGCAGCTCCAGTGGTGGTAGGGTGGCAGCTCCGGGGGTTGTTAGGTGGCAGTGTGGTCATTGCAAGCTGTAGCCTTCCTGAAGAGATGGGTTTTCAGGTTCCGTCTGAAGGAACCGAGCGTGGTGGATAATCGTACGTGTTGGGGCACAGAATTTCAGAGGATGGGGGATACTCGGGAGAAATCTTGGAGGCCGCTGTGTGAGGAATGAATAAGTGTGGAAGAAAGGAGGAGGTCTTGGGAGGATCAAAGATTACCTGAGGGAAGATAGCGGGAGATTAGTTCAGAGATATAAGGAGGGGACAGGTTATGGATGGTTTTGTAGGTCAGTGTTAGTAGTTTGAACTCGATTCATTGAGGAATTGGGAGCCAGTGAAGAGATTTGCAAATGTATTCAGCACACGCCACAGTGGCATGAAACAACCTTTATTTGTGTTTGCAACAATGTCCACAAAGCAGTTATAAAAATACTTTTGCATGTTTCATTACAGAGGAGATTTCAGATTTGACCGAACAGATTGGAGAATCAGGCAAGACCATTAGTGAGCTGGACAAATCCAAAAAGCAAGTAGAACAGGAGAGGAGCGAACTGCAAGCCTCCTTGGAGGAAGCGGAGGTGCCAACACATTTGGAAAATCAAAACGTTCTAAGCTTTTATTTTTTTAAATCAACAGGATTCTAATAGGTTTATGTTATACCCTCATAGGGATCCCTTGAACATGAAGAAGCCAAGATCCTCCGCGTCCAGCTTGAGTTGAACCAGATTAAATCTGAGGTAGACAGGAAAATTGCAGAGAAAGATGAAGAGATTGAACAACTGAAGAGAAACAGTCAGAGAGTCATTGACACCATGCAGACCACATTAGACGCTGAGATCAGGAGCAGGAATGATGCATTGAGACTGAAGAAGAAGATGGAAGGAGACCTGAACGAGATGGAGATTCAGCTGAGCCATGCCAACCGCCAAGCCGCAGAGGCACATAAGCAGCTAAGAAATGTGCAAACACAACTGAAGGTAACAGAAGTACCTATGAATGTACATATCATTGGTGCAAGGAGCTTTTTTTCTGGTCAACTAAACTGCTTGGTAATGTTGTAAAACCAAAGACGCATACTTTTTACTAAATGACACCTTCCTTTTTTTCTCTGCAATTAAAGGATGCCCAGCTCCAGCTTGATGATGCCCTCAGGAACCAGGACGACCTAAAAGAACAAGTGGCTGTTGTGGAACGTAGGAATACCCTGCAACAGGCTGAAATTGAGGAGATGCGTTCTGCTCTGGAACAGACAGAGAGGTCCCGTAAGGTGGCAGAGCAGGAACTTCTGGATGCAAGTGAGCGCCTTCAGCTTCTCCATTCACAGGTAAAACCTACAAAGACGGGAATATAAAAATTGGAGAAACATAAAATGTGGGACAGAGAATGATAATAGGTATGCTGCTCCCCTCTAGAATACAAGTCTCATCAACACCAAGAAGAGGTTAGAGAATGATGCCAGTCAACTACAGGGTGAAGTCGAAGAGGCAGTCCAAGAAGCCAGAAATGCAGAAGAAAAAGCCAAGAAGGCGATCACTGATGTATGTGTAAATACATTCACAAATATATCATGTATAAGAAGCTCTGATTCCTGAGGTTTCCACGTCTTTTCATAGGCTGCATTAATGGCAGAAGAACTGAAGAAGGAGCAAGACACCAGCGCCCATTTAGAGAGAATGAAGAAGAACCTGGAACAGACCGTGAAGGATCTTCAGCACCGTCTGGACGAGGCAGAACAGCTGGCAATGAAAGGTGGCAAGAAACAGCTCCAGAAACTGGAAGCTAAGGTAAAACCTGTATATAACCGTTTATTTGTAGTCAGGGAATCAAAAATTAAATATTTTGAAGTAAAAATGCTTTCAATAGGTACGAGAGTTAGAAAATGAGCTGGAAAATGAACAGAAGCATAGCTCGGAATCGATTAAAGGAGTCCGCAAATATGAAAGAAGAGTGAAAGAACTTACTTACCAGGTAAATGACTCCTTAGGTCATGGCCCATTCATTCGGGACTATTTGATTTGCCTTTATTAATATATATGTTTACTTTCTGTAGAGTGAGGAGGATAGGAAGAATGTCTTGAGACTTCAGGATCTGGTAGATAAACTGCAACTGAAGGTCAAGGCTTACAAGAGACAGGCTGAAGAATCTGTAAGTTGTAATTAAGGCATCGCTTGGAAATAAAATGATTGGTCCTTATGTAATTTAATATTGTTCTATCAAATTACCTGTCTTATTAACCACTTCCAGGAGGAACAGGCCAATGGTCACCTGTCCCGTTTCAGGAAAGTCCAGCATGAGTTGGAGGAAGCGGAGGAAAGAGCTGATATTGCTGAGTCCCAAGTGAACAAACTCAGGGCCAAGAGCCGGGACATTGGTGGCAAGGTACAGGACAACGCATTTCAATCACTTCAACAAAATAAATCTATTAATAAGAATAATATTTCTATAAGTAATTTTTTTGTTTCCCTTCGCAGAAAGACATCGAATGAAAGAATGAAATAAAGACGTGAACACAATAGTAGATCATGAAATTTGCAAAATGTAAAATTTCTCTTCTTTTTTGAATGACACCATTTTTGTCTTTACATTGGTAAATAAATCATTACTGTTATAGACAAGCAAGTTTAATTTTGTGTATTTAATATGTAATTCTACATACTACTACATCGAGGGCCGCATTCGGCCCTGGGGCCTGAGGTTGCCCACCCCTGACGTACAGTAACAACATATGCCATATTTGCCAGCATGTGAGAACTTAAGGGTCCGATTAGGATATGGTGGATCACAGACAAACACAGAGTCGGTTATGGCTGTGTTCACACTGGGCGTTTTTGGGCTGTTTTTGCTCAACAGTTTTTGTAGCCAAAACCAGCAGTGGGTGATTAAATCCAGAAGTGGTGACGTGTTTCTATTAGACTTTTCCTCTGATTGCTCTACTCCTGGTTTTGGCTACAAAAACTGATGAGCAAAAACAGCCCAAAAACGCCCAGTGTGAACACAGCCTTAAAGTTTAAGTGAAAGTTTACTCTGTGGGTATCAGGAATAGGGAATTAATGTAACACAGCTTCTGCCGCTCCACACAAATTCATATATGCATATAAACACATGTGCAGCCCAAGGGACCAAGATAAGAGTGCCGTGCCAAAGACTCTGCCCAGTGGAACAGAATCCACAGGAAACAATTTACCAAACACTGGTTAATTGCACAACCAAACCAAATCAGCACTACCAGAATGGTGTAAATTAGTGCATGCAAATGACAAGGGGTATTGGGGAGTCTAGAGTACTTCCCACTGCTCAACATCCCCTCCCTCTACAGTTGAAGGGGAGGTCAGCTCCTCCCCCTGCTGTATGCCCCACCGCGCAGTTGGAGGCGGCAGGCCTGGCCACAGCTGGAGGGTCCCTTGAGGGGCTCCTAATCTGGCACTAGACCCAGGGGGTGACATGAGGGCTAAGGCATGCCAGAGGCTTAGTCATCCACGGCCGGTGTATCCTGAGGGGTGACTGGTCGTGTTCCCCCTCCACCTCCTCAGCAGGCTCTTCACCAATGATTGCAACCAGTCTGCACCACCGAGGCCCACAACAGCCGTCAGATCTCCAAGGATGGCATCCACCGACTCCATCATTAGGGTACGACAATTGTCACAGGGATTTTTTGTGGTAGATTCTCTTTGCAATGTGCCCAAAATGGCTGACCCCTACGATGGAGGCCCCATTACAACAAACCCCCAAACCCTTTCCTATGTCCTCTATTCCCACTGAAACCCTTGACATCCTCCTTTAGCTGTGCCATAGTCCGGCCTTACTAGAAGTGAGTCTCTGAGATGACACTTTGAGTTACAAACTTATCTACTAATATACCCTAACAGAAATATACACTACACAACTTGTGATACCTGGGTATCTGCCTGATGGTACCATAGCAACCCTGTGGAGTTTAACATAGGCCTGTGTCCTTGGCAGCTGCCATAAGCACAAGTTTGGCACCAAAACTATATTGACTTGTTGATGCAAAAAATAAACAAGTGTGTATGTGGGGCCTGGGCTTGGGACTTACAACTATCGTTGCAACTCCGGAACATAGAGGAAGGAAAGGTTCCCGATGATCAAATCACAATCCAGACAGGAGAAGGGTGAAAGGCAAGAAATCCAAACACTCCCTTCGGCAACTGAGTCGCCCAAAAACAACCTCTTTGCAAAGTGAAGATTTGGAAAATGTCTTCCTCACAGCAACCCTATGTCTGGCAGCACACAGTTGCTTCTTCTCAAGAGGTAGAAAACAAAAACGCACCAATCCCGTACTAATTTAGCAATCCACGTCATACAGTCCCACAAAGGAGGACTAGCGACAAGACAATCCCCTGCAACCAGTTCATGCAATCGTGGCCTTCTGCTGCTGTCTGATCTGTTTGATCCCGAATTTTATACTGTCCAGAAAGGAGCTATGCTGGTGGCCAGAGGAAGGCACTGCATGCTGCAATACTTGTACACCCCTACAAGCAGATGATGGCTGTAGTATTCAGCTTTCTAATGCATACAAATCTATAAAAAATGTTTAACTTTTTGTGGCTGATTCATTGAACAGAGGAAAATATTTAAAATGTCACAAGTTTTTAAAATAGTTATACAAAAATTATGCAGCTTTTGGCATTTGCACACTAGCTACACCAATTTTATTGAAAGATTTAAGGAGCTTAGCAAGAAGGGCATAGTCGCACTGTGGCGCCAAAGCGGTCTGGCTGCCACAAATGGTATTTCTTCAACATTGATTACAATGCCATGTCTGAAGAGAATTTGAGCTCCTTCTGCTATAAGTCTGAAGCATACATAGACTGCCTGATCGCTAGCCATGAGACTGAGCACTGGATGCATTATTTGGGCATGTGTATCGCTCTCTGGTTGGAGAGAGGGGTCAGATAGTGTAGTAGAGTTGAGTAGGCATTGGACAGTCCAGGGAGAAGGCAGCTCGGATGCTGCTCTGAAGGGACAAGCTGCGCGCAGGGTAACAGTCCCTAGGCTACCCAGGCTTACACAGCATGGTAGCAGAACTGGAGACTGTTGGATTTTATGCCTACTAACTGCTCAAATGGAACTTTCTGGGGCATTACTAGTAAAGAGGATCAGGTAACTGCTCTGAGTAGAGCATGGATACCCCCAGAATCCGCACTACCAGCCTGGCAGGAGCTAATCTACAGGAATTAAGAGGGAGTACTGGATGGATGAAAGCATCAGGAAACTGACAAACAAGGGGAAGTCAGCAGGAAGGCCATATTCCTCACCCAGCAGAGCAAACTAAAGTTCTCACCAGACTGGCCAGACCACATGCCTGGTGTATGTGTAACCTGAATCTGCTACCGCAACCTTCAGTAAAAGGTAAAGCAAAAGACTGCCTCCTTGTGTCTCCTTCCTCCATTACACCTGACTACCACTACAGTCATCATCCCCTGGGAGCCAGCCCTGGTTGGTGGTTGGAAAGAGTTAAACACCTGTGCTGCCACTCCACCTATCTTCCAGGGATCCCTAGCAGTGCCAGTCACATATGGCTAATTATCCCAACTGGCGTCACGAACTTTATCTTTTTCTTTTTTTCGTATTTCTCCATTTTAACCTGCCTTTTCAATGTCAGACAGGGTCACAGCTGCTGGGCATCACAACTGGGCATCAAAGCCCTGGCATAGCTGCTGAGTACCCAAGCCCTTAGCGCTCCACAGCACACAGGCCAGCAAACTCATCAGCATTTGTGACAAAAAAGTTGCATGAATTACAGCAGACATATACTGTTAGTACACATCCAACGACAACACATGCACCAAATCAATTAAAAGGCATGTGCTGCGTCGTGAATTTGACACACATTACTCAAGCAGATTTTTCATCAAATGGACGCACAAAGCATATAATTGGGAGTTATCATGGCTCAACCCTTACTATTCCCCAAGTGATTGTGGCTTACAGAGGGCTGGGCCCACTTCCAGCAATTTACACAGGAATCGGACTAAATTATAGCAGAAATCTGCTCCAGCTTATGGCCAACGTAGATTTTTGTTTGTGGTGCACAGGATGCCTAAAAATGCGAAATTTATGAAAAAGCAAAGAAGGGAGGATCAGTTCATCTGAGGACAGGATCCAGTATGACTGGAACCTCAGAGTATAGCAAAATCTTAAGGCTGCATATTCACGGTCAGTGGACGCAGCGTTTTGGACGCAGCATCTTGCCTCTGCATTCAAAACGCTGCATAGTACAGTAGCAGCATAGGGGATGGGATTTTAAGAAATCCCATGCCCACTACCAGTATGCTCAACCCGACCACAGCATTCTTTCGCATGCGGTGTGGGTTGCCACATTCTGCTCCTCCTCCGCATGTTCATTTCATGCTGTGGAGTCGGAAGCAGCTCCCATCGGGTGACTGCAGGAGAAGCCGCCCTGCACCCGCTGCACATGGTGAGTACAGGCGGCTGGTTCACTCAGGTCCGGAGGAGCTGCGCCCAAACACACAGCTCCTCGGACAGTGAGCACATAGCCTAAGAGTGAAAATAGAAAAAGAAATCCACAAAATGAACCTTAACAAATGTTTTGTTTTTTATATGTCAAAATCGTTAAAAAAAAAACCAAAACACTCAATCACCATTGCAATGAGTTAGGACTACGTCGAAACGCGTTTGCATTTTAATGGTGATAAACTGATTTTTTTAAGGATTTTGACATGTTGAACACACTTTAAGGTTCCAATTTTACAAATTTATGAAGATGCGTGCTTGGGATTGTGAGCAGAAGCAAACATGACCACCATTACAGACACAAACAGGGTTTGCTACATAATGCTCTGTCCATATCAGCTTTGCTGGGTTTAGTCTGTGGCCTGACAAACACCAATGACAAATATGTCAGAGCTGCAAATAAAATGTGAAGGCAGCCTAAACCAATTAAATCCATGACCATGAATCCAAACATAAATGGTGTCCGACTGCCTTATAGTGGCGTTGAATAACATATGATGGCATTAGTCGGCTGGTTTTATTTTCAGGACACCCAGTGCAACTACTGTTGTAGCTATAATTAATAAAAATGAGAAAACGTCTTTACATTCCTGCCATTTCCTAGTCCTCATACCACTTCATCTTCTTTTACCTCAGCCATTTTATTTGCTTTTATTAGAGCAACTCTGTTTATAATGACAATTTACTTCTCTGTATGTGATAAATCCATCATTATTTATGTCCGTTACCTCAGCTTTTGATCACTTCTCTGACAGGAATCCTATCACTACATATTTCTCTTTTCTCACCTCACATTACCTCACAACAGACGCCATGTTTGCTTCTTCCTCACATCAAGTCTCGGCCTTCTCTTATCCTGCCTTTTAATGCTGATAGTTGATAAAGTGATTTTTTAAAGGCTTTTGACATATTCAATAAATAAGTATTAAGGTTTCATTTTGCTGGATCTTTTCTAATTTCACACAGTTAGGAACAAGATGCGTGCTTGTGAGCAGAAGCAAACATGGCCGCCATTACAGACACAAACAGGGTTTGCCACACAACGCTCTGTTCACATCAGCTTTGCTGTGTTTAGTCTGTGGCCTGACAGACATCAATGCGAAATATGTCAGAAGCTGCAATGAAGTGTGAAGGCAGCCTAAAAACAAAATCCATGATGGCAAACATCAATGGCGTCCGACTGCCTCACAGTGGGATTGTATTTATTTCTATCTATGCGATATGTCTATCATTATCTACGTCCGTTACCTCAGCTTTTGATCACTTCTCTGACAAGAATCCTATGACTACATATTTCTCTTTTCTTACCTCACATTACCTCACAACAGACTCCATGTTTGCTTCTTCCTCACATCAAGTCTCTGCCCACTCTCTTCCTGCCTTTTAATGCTGATAGTCTGATAAAGTGATTTTTATAAGGCTTTTGACATATCCAATAAACATTTTTTAAGGTTTCATTTTGCTGTATCTTTTCGAATTTCACAAATTTATGAACAGGAGGTGTGTTTGGGATTGTAAGCAGAAACAAACATGGCTGCCATTAAAGCCACAAACAGGGTTTGCCACATAATGTCTGTTCACATCAGCTTTGCTGTGTTTAGTCTGTGGTCTGACAGACACCAATGCCAAATATGGCAGAAGTTGCAATGAAGATGTGAAGGCAGACTAAAAATGAAATCCATGAAGGCAAACATCAAAGGTGTCCGACCAACTTATAGTGGGGTTGTATAACATATGACAGCATTACTTGGCCCGTTTCATTTTCAGGACACCCTATTGTTAAGCTATAATCGATAAAATGAAAAAACTTTCCTTCCATTTCCTTGTCCTCAGAGCTGATAATCTCCTTTTATCTTAGCCATTTTATTTACTTTTGTTCAGAGCAACTCTGACTATAATGGCTTATGACGGTGTAGCAGAGCTTCAGAGCTTCATCGAGTGAATGTTGTGGATTACCATCGGAACTGGGTATGATTAGGGTTAATAAATGAATAAAAGAGGGAGTCTGTATGTTTAATTTCAAATAAAGATTTTCTGTGTGTTTTAACTATTCACTCACAGGACTGGTATTATGGGGATCTTATAGAGGCCTGAACATTACTAATTCAGGGCTTGATAACAGTTGTAAATTCACAGTGGTCATAAACACCTTCTATTACCCCGATTGCCACAGCACTGTCAAGATTTGCCACTTCCAATGAATGCGTCAAATTCTGGGGCGACCGCGGGCTGCTATTCTTACCCTGAGGGGCAATAACTATTTGCCTTCCCTGGGTGAGAATACCAACCTCTAGCTGTGCGCTTAATCTTGGCTGAGTATCAAAATTGGGTGGGATCCCACACTGCCATTTTTTAATTTACCGGTATTTAAATATTTTTTAAAAATACACGTGGGGTCCCCATATTTGATACCCAGCCAATATAAAGCGCACAGCTGGGTGCTGCAAGCCACAAATGTCCGCTGAGAATCAAAAATATGGGAACTCCTATGCATTTGTTTCTCAATTATTTATGTATTATACACATATTTGACAACAGGTTGGTTGCCATATACTAATGTATATGGTAATTAATCACAGACATCGGTACAGATTGTGAGGATGCAGTCTGACTGCAACAGCCAATCGCCGATGCGGTCACAGAGAGTGGGCTACTGTGATTGGCTGTAGCAGTCGGTGTAGTGAATATTCATAAGTTATAATGGGCGGACCCAGAAGCAAGTGTGACTGCAGTGTCGGAGACAGGTAAGTATAAAAATCAAATGGAAGATAGATAGCGATCAGTTATCAGATACGTTTTACCGTAAACTTCCATGTTAAAAGAAAGGGATCCTGTAAAAATCAATTTTTTCAAAACGGACATAAAAGTTGTGTTTGCACGAAAAATTACTGCTGGGTCCATTCTAACAGATGCAGATGATTACTGGACATGTGAACTGAGCCTAAAAGTTGAACGTAATCGATAGAGACAGGCGGACGGACATAGTGGCAGTGGCGGACCTTGACCCCAGAGGGCCCTGGTGCAGAGCTGCTGGTGAGGAGCGGGGGGGGGTTTCGAGTGGACGGACGCAGTTGAGGAGTGGGGCTAAGGGGGGGGGGGGGGGGGGTGCTAGTGAACACTGGTGAAGAGCGGGGGAGGAAGGGGGGCGCTATGGGTTGCGGCTCCTAGCCGAGCAGCGCTTTGAAGTCCTGGGAGCCGGGGCGGCATAGGGGAGGAGGGGTGGGTTCAGCCAAGGGAAGCAGGACGCTTCCCTTAGTTACCCTCCTCTCCTCTCACACAGGTTCATGGGGGTCGGCTGGGAGCCCCCCTGCAGGCTTGAGGGGCCCCCTAGCCGGTCGGGGCCCTGGTGCAGCTGAACCAGCTGCACCACGGTAGGTCCGCCCCTGCCACTTGTACAGTTCCTTTACCATTGCAATAAACTAGCTTGTTTCCACCCAGTATGGTATACAGTATATGGATCAAATCTGACCCATCATGTAATGTCTATGTCTCTTAGGTGACCCTTGTAAAAGTGCCACTAGTCACCATGTGTGTTGGGCCTGGGGATCGCTCACTTCGGGTGTTGGGTTATGTTTCAGAACAGCTGGGGAATCACTTCTGAAGGTAAAAAGGGTAAATTTAGTAACAGAAAACTTTGCTGGCCAGAGACCCAGATTCCTACAGGTCACCAGGAAGATGACATATGGGCCAACCACCCACAAAGGGACGGGCACACGTCCTCCATGGGGCAAAGTAATTTGTATCTGCTGCAGATTGTACACAGCGTAACCATCTGATATAAATAATCCGGCATTTTGTCATCACTGTATGACTACATTGGTTATATTTAAAGGGGTGGCACATTTACAAGTAATATTTTCATCGGTGGAATAACAAACACTCAAAAACCAGTTATTACGTGCTCTCAACACATAGCGTTACAATAGCAGTGGTCATTTTTCCAGTGGCAAAAGAAATTGTCAAGCTTGTATTGTGATATCTAGCATCAGATCCTCTTTAAAGATTAGCATTTGATAAATCCAGCTCTAAAATACTTATCAGGATTATTAGCCATTGTGTAGGGAATTTTCATAGTAAGTACACCTGCCACATCAGGTCCAATAATGTATGAAATACACATATAATCACACAGTGTGGAAAACAGTGTTTTGATAAAATTGCATGCATGTCACAACTGATAATTATTTTAATTTTATACAGGGCATGAATGAGTTTAAGTGCAGAATCTGTAAAGGACACATTCCCACCAGGAATTTCACCCTTTGCAGCTCATAGCAGATATTGGCAAAGGATAAAATATCTCAAATGTGAATGCAACCTTACATTATTAGGTGGTAATAAGAGGTGTGCTTTATGCAACTGCCCAACTACAACTCTCAGCAGGCCTAAAGGCTACTGATTGGACTCCTCTGGTTTGCAGACACTGTCACAGTATTTTGCAGTAGTCTTGTTAACCACAATTCATCACTATGTGCAGAGACCAGAAACATTAGCACGTGTAGCCTGAAGACCGGCAAGACATTCCCGGATATAGTTTCTGTCCAAAACTATCATAGACGACCTCTAACCCTAAACCCCGTGTAATGGGTTTACCCTGTGTGCAGCCGGTCTGTGTTATGTTGGGAAAAGCTAACTCTACAAATCTGCAAATGCAGTTATCTGACAGAGTGTAAATGTGGCTGACACTTTATCCATCTGCGATGACATGGCTGCGATCCCAGGATCATGTAGCGGCAGCGAGCATGACGATGTAGTAAATGGTGCTAGAACTGTTTTGACGAAGCCATAAACATTTGTAGGTCTGACTTACCCAATGAGGATGATTTAGGTCATCATATGGTACACTATTTCACCTTGCTTTTGTAATTGATTTCTAAAACTGAGCATGGACAAATCAGAATTCATTATCTTTCCTCCTCACTCTACCCCTCCACCAAACCTATCTATCTATATGGCTGCTCAGATCCCCAAATCCCGCATGGTCGCTGCCTTAGGGTAACCCTAAACTGCATGCTCTCTTTTATCCAAACCATTGCCACCTCCTGCTGACTCCACTCAAAAACATTTCCTGGATCCATACATTCGTTGACCAAGAAACTGCAAAAACACTTGTGCATGCCCTCATCATCTCCTGCCTTAACTACTGCAACCCCTTGCTCTGTGGCCTCCCCTCCAATCTATGCTAAACTCTGATGCCCAACTAATTCACCTGTCACCCATCTTTTCTCTGGTTTCTCCTCTCTGCACAGCCCTTCACTGATTGCCCCTTGCCCACAGGCTCCAGTTCAGAATACGAACTTGACATGCAAAGCCATCCACAACCTGTCTCTTCCATATATCTCTGACATGGTCTCCCGGTACATATTTACATGCAACCTGTGTTCCTCACAAGATCTCCTTCTCTGCTCTCCTATGTCTTCTTCCCATAATCACATACATGATTTCTCCAATGCATCATGGAACATCATAAAGATTTATAATGTAATGATTTGGAATACAGTTTGAAGATGTTATACAGTCTGAGCTTTCCAATATTCTTTCTCCAGGTAGCAGAAATCATGGCGATGGATAAAGTCTGAAGAACTAACATTGGAAGTCTCTGCAGCAACACATCAGACTCTCACCTACCGTAGAAACAAAAGGAATCTGAAAACCCATCTCATCTAAGAAATCTACAACCTGCAGTAACCCTCAGTCCAATAAACTGCTGCATGAACATCTACTGTATCACCCATCCCTTGTGGACTGTGAGCCCTCGTGGGCAGGGTCCTCTCCCCTCCCCCTCTGTATACTCACCCATCCCTTGTGGACTGTGAGCCCTCGTGGGCAGGGTCCTCTCCCCTCCCCCTCTGTATACTCACCCATCCCTTGTGGACTGTGAGCCCTCGTGGGCAGGGTCCTCTCCCCTCCCCCTCTGTATACTCACCCATCCCTTGTGGACTGTGAGCCCTCTTTGGCAGTGTCCTCTTACCTCCCCTGCTGTATCCTTATCAATCCCCTGTAGATTGTGAGCCCTCGCAGGCAGGGTCCTCTCTCCTCCTGTATCTTGTATTGTCTATGATTTTTGTACTTGTCTAGGAATGCCCCTTTTTCACATGTAAAGCGCCATGGAATAAACGGCTTTATAAGAATAATGTCACTGTATACAATTAAAGCTTTTTTTGCCCCTTCCACCAGAATATACCATCAAAAAAACCCAATGTACCTTCCTATAAAGCAGTGGGATTCAGAGACTATATTTTTTTGCAGGTAGCAGAATTCAAGAAATATAGGACTTCCTCACTGTGGCTTGCCTTAGCAGAAACTGTTCATGTTAAAGGTGTTATCTGGTATATATACTAAAACACTAACAGGCAGGTAGTTGTCACCTGTCCAGCTATTTACCCCCGGCACAGAACGGTCACAGTCTGCCTGCCGGGGGCAGCATGGCGGCATAAACACAGAGCAGGGAGGCTTTTCCGCTCTGCAGAAGTAGGCGCATGGCTGACGTCACACTGATTCACAGCGGGCTACCCGCTACCTGATTGGGGGAGCCGGCTGTCAATCACCGTGACATCAGATGTGCATCCATCTACTGAGGGGACGGAATCCTCCCCTAGTCAGGACATCAAAGGAAGTGCCAAAATCGCTGACTGAAGCGGTCTGTGACAGCTCCGGTCGGCGGTCAACGGTGCCTGCTACTTGCCTGTTAGTGCGTAGGCACAGTTTTGTTTTTGGAGCTATCCAGTATAACTCCTTTAAATTAAGCCTTCTGCCCATATGAACCGATGACCTGCGGTCTGGTAATAGTAGAAAGAACATTGGGCCGTTCAGGCTGTATAATATCTTCCAAATTAATCCAAATAATCAGTTTAAACTTCTCCATGCAGGTAGACATAACTCAACGCGTTTTTAATTGTTCATGTTTATTGATTGGCATTTGGATGTTATTATAGTTTTAATATTTGCATATAACTGACTTATGAGGACTTTATGATTGCAGCTTGTTTCTTTTAAATTGGGTCTGTTATACTCAGTGCGGTAATGCCAGAAACGCGTTGGAACATCATAAAGATTTATAATGTAATGATTTGGAACAGTTTGAAGATGTTATACAGTCTGAGCTTTCCAATATTCTTTCTCCAGGTAGCAGAAATCATGGCGATGGATAAAGTCTGAAGACCTAACATTGGAGGTGAAGGTTGATATCTGACCAGAGCAACATTTAGGGTGAAGGCACGCTATCCATGTGCCTCGCGCGAGTGCAATGCAAGGGAGACTTGCATTGCACTCAGACCAGTATCATTAAATGATACTGGTCACATTAGCGCGAGTTCCTTGCATTACACTCACATTGCGAGAGAAATGCGAGTTCAATCGCAGCATACTACGATTGAATGCGATTTCCTCGCGCGAGGGTCAATGCAAAGTATATGGGTGCGAGTCAAACTCGCGTGTATGCGCTTTAGAAATTGCTTTAAACTCTGAGGCTGTCAAAGCTGCAGAGTTTGAATTTGCTGGTTTCCAGGTACTGTGACAGCAGCAGTGAAAGATGATTATTAAAAATGCAGCTGCTGGGCACATTTTGTAAATCAAGAGGTTTAGATGCTTATTAAACCCATCTGCAGCCTCTGTGCAGCATATCAGCACATAGCCTGCAGATGCGGCTAATAGGATGGATTATGCAGGGTTAACTTGATGTTAGTGTGGGGCCAGCTTGTGTCCAGGAGTGTCCACACACCCTGGACACATGCTGATATCACACCGTGGCTCAGCAAGGTTATTTAGCTGTAAGCGCATTATACCAATATAAATTATAGAAATTGAACCTAGAAAAGTAATTCTGTGTCATAATTTATAGAAAATGCGGCAGTTCTGAAATTCAGGGAGCTAATCAGGTCTGTAATCTAATAGCAACATACATGCCAGGCGGCTCCTGAAATCAGGATCTATCCGAGGTCCTGTAACGCTTATAGCTACAATATATGCCGGGCGGCTCCTGAAGTCAGGAGCTATCGAGGTCCTGTACGCTTATAGCGCACAATATATGCCGGGCGGCTCCTGAAGTCAGGAGCTATCGAGGTCCTGTACGCTATATAGCGTACAATACATGCGGGCGGCTCCTGAAGTCAGGAGCTATCCGAGGTCCTGTACGCTTATATAGCGTACAATACAGTGTTACGGTGCGGCTCCTGAAGTCAGGAGCTATCCTAGGTCCTGTACGCTTATAGCGTACAATACATGCTGTGCGTCTCCTGAAGTCAGGAGCTATCGAGGTCCTGTACGCTTATAGTGTACAATACATGACGGGCGGCTCCTGAAGTCAGGAGCTATCCGAGGTCCTGTACGCTTATAGCGTACAATACATGCTGGGTGGCTCCTGAAGTCAGGAGCTATCGAGGTCCTGTACGCTTATAGCGTACAATACATGACGTGCGGCTCCTGAAGTCAGGAGCTATCCTAGGTCCTGTACGCTTATAGCGTACAATACATGCTGTGCGTCTCCTGAAGTCAGGAGCTATCCGAGGTCCTGTACGCTTATAGCGTACAATACATGCTGTGCGGCTCCTGAAGTCAGGAGCTATCCGAGGTCCTGTACGCTTATAGCGTACAATACATGCTGTGCGGCTCCTGAAGTCAGGAGCTATCCGAGGTCCTGTACGCTTATAGCGTACAATACATGACGGGCGGCTCCTGAAGGCAGGAGCTATCCGAGGTCCTGTACGCTTATAGCGTACAATACATGACGGGCGGCTCCTGAAGTCAGGAGCTATCCGAGGTCCTGTACGCTTATAGCGTACAATACATGACGGGCGGCTCCTGAAGTCAGTAGCTATCCGAGGTCCTGTATGCTAATAGCGTACAGTACATGCCAGGCGGCTCCTGAAGTCAGGAGCTATCCTAGGTCCTGTACGTTTATAGCGTACAATACATGACGGGCGGCTCCTGAAGTCAGGAGCTATCCGAGGTCCTGTACGCTTATAGCGTACAATACATGACAGGGTGGCTCCTGAAGTCAGTAGCTATCCGAGGTCCTGTACGCTTATAGCGTACAATACATGACGGGCGGCTCCTGAAGTCAGGAGCTATCCGAGGTCCTGTACGCTTATAGCGTACAATACATGACGGGCGGCTCCTGAAGTCAGTAGCTATCCGAGTCCTGTATGCTAATAGCGTACAGTACATGCCAGGCGGCTCCTGAAGTCAGGAGCTATCCTAGGTCCTGTACGTTTAAGCGTACAATACATGACGGGCGGCTCCTGAAGTCAGGAGCTATCCGAGGTCCTGTACGCTTATAGCGTACAATACATGACGGGCGGCTCCTGAAGTCAGTAGCTATCCGAGGTCCTGTATGCTAATAGCGTACAGTACATGCCAGGCGGCTCCTGAAGTCAGGATCTATCCGAGGTCCTGTACGCTTATAGCGTACAATACATGACGGGCGGCTCCTGAAGTCAGTAGCTATCCGAGGTCCTGTATGCTAATAGTGTACAATACATGACGGGCGGCTCCTGAAGTCAGGAGCTATCAGTGTTGTGAATGTTTTTCTTTATACGTAGAGATTTTCTTGTATGCCAAAAAATGGACAGCATAAGAATATTGGGTGCCGCCACGAAAATGGCGAATTGTATGTTATTTTCATCAGTTTCATGGATAAAGAAAAACCAGACAGGTCTCAGGGATTAGGCTATGGACATAGGGTCCTCAAATAAATATGTACGTGTCAACAGCACTATATACAATGGCCATGCATGGAGACGGACCACGTGATAAATGGATATATGATTGAGTGTCCAAGGAGACACATGAACTGAGCAGGCAGCGTACTGCAGAGATATTCTTCTTAGATATCTGAAGGAACTTGCCAAGAAATTTGTTGCGTCTATGAGAAGTTATAGCAGTACAGTATGGTCCAGTAGTAAGAAGTTATGGACACTTCGTCCTGTGGAGCAGAATGTTCTTGGTTTTCAGGGGTTGAGATCAGCGCTTGTATTTTTGGGCTCCATCTGCTCCGAACATGAATCACAATGAATAAACTAAAGCCATAATACAGCATCGTGCGCTACAGACTAGGTCAGTGCTATGCAAGTGAAATGACTGGAGACAGCATTTATCCCTTAATAATGTTTATTTACATAATAAGGTCACAAAACAGCTTATATTTCACCGTTGATTCCCTGTAAGGCGCAGTGTCCGGTAATACTCATTTATCACAGAGTGATCACATCTCCACGAGTCTCCTCCCGTCATTCCTCTTTCTAAGAATGCCCGGGGATGGGGTGACATATGGACACTCATCGTCCTGCGGTGCAGAGTGTTCTTCATTGGAAATAGTAAGGAGAGGATCGTGCCCATCTGCTACTACATGAATCAAAAGGCCAAACCTGCTTATGTTACATGTCCGCAGCCACAAGAGGAAGAACAAGAATAAAAGGGTTGTCTGGGACTTTAACATTAAATCCTCAGGATGGGTCATCAATGTCTCATCGGTGGGACTCCAGGGTCCAAGCTGATTACCTGTTTCAACCTACTTGGTTGCGGAGCTGGACTACCCTACTATACATACCCAGCCCGTATCGAATCAATAGGGAACAGATGTGCAGCACCCAGTTGCGGCCGCTATTTGGTTACGGGAGTTCTGCAGCTCCGCAACCAAGTGATTCAGACGGTGGGAACGGGAACTGCCGATCGGCAAGGGTACCGGGTGTCTCACTCCCACCAATAAGACACCTATCCCAAGAAAAGATCAAGGTTAAAGTTCCAGACAACTCCTTAATATTCTGCTCACTCAATTACATTGTTGGCATCCGCCATCACGAACTATGGCTGCCCTCTCCTAAGACAATGAAAGATTATTGTCGTCTGCTACACTTTGACACGTCCTGCGGTGGAGAGGAATGTGAAGGTTGGAACTTGGAAGATCTCTCTAAGAAGAGACGGGTGTAAACATTCTTATTTAGGATGGGGCTACATGGTGACTTTGGATGCATCACAGGTACAGTGTCCAACTATCACAACCCACAAGGTACCGCGGCAGACGAGACATAAAACTCTAACTGGTTCTAACTTCTTGCAATTTGCTTGTGGCGGTACCCTGCAAGTCATAATGTGGCTTCATTCACTTGCACTACGCTGCGAGGTAGCTGTCATCTTCAGCAGCACAACCTGGGTCTAGGTTAAGTCGCCATGTTTCCCAGACTTAACCTGAATCCATCACCAAAAGTCAATGTATAAGATGCCCTTAGAGCACTTTGAGACCACCCCCCTCCTGATTGACTACTACACAAGAAGACTGTGGGCAATTTGGACTGATCACTATTAGCTAAAACAAGTATTTATATAAATCACACCCCATACTCGATCTCCACCCAATATAGCCCTATCATGGTGCCTTATATAAGAGGTCAGCTTGGTAATAAGGAATACATTCTATTTATGCTGAAGGTAATCTACCATGCAAGGGGCAGATTGCAGGAATCTTGGGCCAAGGCTAGAAACAATCCTATACCAGTCCTAGAGGTGACATCACTTAACACTGCAAATAGAATAAGTGAGTGTTAGTGGGGGGAAGGAGATCGGCACTCATGACCATTTACTAATAGGGCACAAACAGGGCCCCCAGACCGGCGACTGTCATTGTCCAACCAGTTCTGGACCTAACAAAAAGGGGTCTTAACGGTCCATGGCAGTTAAAGGTTAAGTCACACTGTGTCTGCACTCGCCATTGAACTTACTGGGAAAGATCTCATATTATATGTCAAAAATCCTTAAGATCCCATGGAGGGCAAGAGTGTCCTCTCAACCTGTCATTCTAGTATGGCGTAGTATAACTTATTCAATAGTGTAGTGAATACCTTATTGTTGGTGACCTGAAAATAGGGCTCCTTAAAGTTCTGTCTGAAAAGAGCAAAGGTGGAACATTGTGCACCTCCATTCATTCTCCACAGGACTGGCAATAATTGTTGGGGCAGTGATCCACTATCTCCGGCAGAGAATGAGTAGAGCGGATGGTGGGCGCACGCTGCAGTACTCCACTATCTCCGGCAGAGAATGAGTAGAGCGGATGGTGGGCGCACGCTGCAGTACTCCACTATCTCCGGCAGAGAATGAGTAGAGCGGATAGTGGGCGCACGCTGCAGTACTCCACTATCTCCGGCAGAGAAGGAGTAGAGCGGAAGGTGGGTGCATGTTGCAGTACTCCACTATCTCCGGCAGAGAAGGAGTAGAGCGGATGGTGGGCGCACGCTGCAGTACTCCACTATCTCCGGCAGAGAATGAGTAGAGCGGATGGTGGGCGCACGCTGCAGTACTCCACTATCTCCGGCAGAGAAGGAGTAGAGCGGAAGGTGGGTGCATGTTGCAGTACTCCACTATCTCCGGCAGAGAAGGAGTAGAGCGGAGGGTGGGTGCATGTTGCAGTACTCCACTATCTCCGGCAGAGAATGAGTAGAGCAGAGGATGGGCGCACGCTGCAGCACTCCACTATCTCCGGCAGAGAATGTGTAGAGCGGATGGTGGGTGCACGCTGCAGTACTCCACTACCTCCAGCAGAGAATGAGTAGAGAGGAGGGTGGGCGCACGCTACAGTACTCCACTATCTCCGGCAGAGAATGAGTAGAGAGGAGGGTGGGCGCACGCTACAGTACTCCACTATCTCCAGCAGAGAATGAGTAGAGCTGAGGGTGGGCACACGCTGCAGTACTCCACTATCTATGGCAGAGAATGAATACAGAGGAGGGTGGGCGCACTCTGCAGTACTCCACTATCTCCGGCAGAGAATGAGTAGAGAGGAGGGTGGGCGCACGCTACAGTACTCCACTATCTCCAGCAGAGAATGAGTAGAGCTGAGGGTGGGCACACGCTGCAGTACTCCACTATCTCCGGCAGAAGGTGGGCGCACGCTGCAGTACTCCACTATCTACGGCAGAGAATGAGTAGAGCACAGGGTGGGCACACGCTGCAGTACTCCCCCATCTCCAGCAGAGAATGAGTAGAGCGGATAGTGGGCGCACGCTGCAGTAATCCACTATCTCCGGCAGAGAATGAGTAGAGCGGATAGTGGGCGCACGCTGCATTACTCCACTATCTCTAGCAGAGAATGAGGAGATGATGGACACATACTCAACCTTTTCTCTTCAGGCAGTGGTCTGCAAACCCCATTTTCAGGACTGGTAGGTGTCCATTTATACATGGGCCCTAGTGTTCTATAGAGATTATAGGGTAAATTATGACATAAAACCTGTCATTTCTTTCTGTTGCATCAAAAAGAATAAATCCCAAATAATTACTTTTGTTCTACCTGCACAATGTAACAGATTAGCAGCTTTTGGCGCAAAGTGATTTCCAGCATTACAAAAGTGACATCCTTTATGTTATATCAGAAAACTATGATATCCAGCATGACCTGCCCAGAGGAGTTATTCCACAAGTTATTACTGGGCTGCAAGGAGACTTTGTAGAGCTTTGAGTTTTAACTGGGTGAAAGCTGTGAAGTTTTACTTTAGATATTCAGGACATCGCTAGAATTTGTCCTACACAGGTAAGGCACAAGCAAATAAACATTACCTATTTTATATAGTCAAAAGTCTATATCAGTGCACCACTAGAGGGCGCTTACTGAACTGGAATTAAAGGGGTGATAAGGGCATTTTTTTTTTTTTTAAATTTGGGGTAAAAAGCAGATTGCTCACCCATTCAATGGCCAGTGCTTCCAGCATTGCTGGTCCTGCAGTCATCACATCACGTCCATCATTCAGGTGACCATTCTACATATGTGTCCCATGTCGGCGGGTAATATAATAGATGGATGTCACATCATCACTGTAGGACTGGAAGTGACCAGCGTACAAATAAGGGATTGAATAGGCGGAGAATGTTGTGTTATTATTATTTTATACCATTTTCTGCCCAATTTTGAAAAAATCACCGCTGACCCTTTAAGGCTCGAGCTATAACATAGCTTTGGTCAGCAAGTGTCAAACATGTCATGTTGGGAGTTGGTGGAATTTTGCTGGATATTAATGTAAATTCGCAGACATGCTGCAAACGTGTCACTGTTGCACGAGGCTTACAATCTGGATAATAAAAGTCTAAAAACATAACAATCAGCTCCTGCAACCTTTGCAATGTAGAACGATTTTTCCTCCATAATGGAACCTATAGAGGGGGATGTTTCACCATCAGTGTAATCCCTTACTGAATCCGACTCCTTGTTGCACGTGTGCATCTTTCAAAACATTCTTTGGCAAAAGAACAAACAATAAAACGGAAAAAAAAAGCAGCAACAATTAAATACAAAGTACAAAAACACAACTAAATACAAAATAAATAGGAGGCAAAGTGCGTCCGTGTGCAATTGAGAGGCTGGAATGAAATGAACGTCAACCAGAACGCACCTCGGACCCCATCGTGTAGGGACCTGGCACCTCACCTGAATGCATAGGACCCTCCGAATATTATGTAGTGTATGGTAGAGTATAGGAGGTTGGACAGAACTCCTAAAACAATCCGTCCCCCATGCTTTACAGTACAGGATACAGACTCCGTTATCACGCTTTGTTCTCTATGGAAATACCCAGTCATGACGGATACTGGGACCAGTCCCAGGCCTTACAGACTCTGAGCTTTCTAGATTTGGGTTCAGTCTACTGGCAGAATACCATATATTATGTCAAGTAATGGACAATATTAAAGTCTATACAATGCTAAACTGATGAAATGTAACCAATAATTCAACTTTGACCTATCCGATGTCAATCGCTGACCCCCGACCTCCTCCATGACCCTCAGAGGGTGCAGTCTTAAAGGGAACCTGTCCTGCACACTATGCCCCTTTTATTATGACTTGTGAGATGACTATGCTGCCACCTAGTGGGTGCAGATGTCATTGCACTTACACTGGCCTGCAGTCATCTTTTTTTTTTTTTCTGTGCAGTCATATTCAGTTCTTTCTAATCCTGGAATATTCTGATTCCATTGATGATAAATACACAGTGAAATAAAACTAAAACAAGGCAATAATACATAAACTCATACTGACATCTAACAATTCATTCCTTCTCCCAATTCTGTCAGTTTGGTCTTTGCATTAGCTGTGTGCTATCACAACCTAGAAAAGAAACAGCTCTAAGCTAAAAAAGAAAGAGAATCGAAAAAACTGTCTGTAAACTCCCAAAAATCCCACATTATACTATTTGTTCTGAAACTCTGGCTCCCCCTGCTGGTCACTTAAAGGAATGCTCTAGTTCTAATAAAGGGAACCTATCATGTCGTTTTATGATAATAAACCACCCCCAATGTGTTTTAGATGATGCAAAGTCCATCGGTTTTCTACAAACAAAATTCAATCTATTTATCCGAAAAAAAAAACAACACTTGACATGCTGAGGTGACTGCACACACATACCTGGCTTCAGTCACAGGGGAGGTTACTGCGCACACAGAGCTGGCTACAGTCATAGGGGAGGTGACTGCACACACATACCTGGCTTCAGTCACAGGGGAGGTTACTGCGCACACAGAGCTGGCTACAGTCATAGGGGAGGTGACTGCACACACATACCTGGCTTCAGTCATAGGGGAGGTGACTGCACACACATACCTGGCTTCAGTCATAGGGGAGGTGACTGCACACACATACCTAGCTTCAGTCATAGTGGAGGTGACTGCTCACACACAGACCTGGCTTCAATCATTGGGGAGGTGACTGCGCACACAGAGCTGGCTTCAGTCATAGCGGAGGTGAATGCGCACACATACCTGGCTTCAGTCATTGGGGAGGTGACTGCACACACAGACCTGGCTTCAGTCATAGGGGAGGTGACTGCACACACAGACCTGGCTTCAGTCATTGGGGTGGCGATTTTGCTTACTGTCACTTAAGTTCATTCATATTTTCTGAATTTTGTCATGATCCCTGTATTGTAATTCATTGACGTAACTGCAGGACCAGTGGTGATGTCACGACCATGAGACCGTAATGGGAGGAGCTAATCAGGCCTAAGATTAAAAATCCTGTGGGCTTAGCTCCACCCATTAAAGTCCCATGGTCGTGACAAATACAATGCAGGGGTCACGCTGAATTTCAAAAAATACCATGAATGAACTTAAGTGACAGTAAAGACAATCACCTCCCCTACGACTGAAGCCAGGTCTGTGTGTGCACTCACCTCCCCTATGACTGAAGCCAGGTCTGTGTGTGCACTCACCTCCCCTATGACTGAAGCCAGGTCTGTGTGTGCACTCACCTCCCCTATGACTGAAGCCAGTTCTGTGTGTGCAGTCACCTCTCCTATGACTGAAGCCAGGTCTGTGTGTGCAGTCACCTCCCCTATGACTGAAGCCAGGTCTGTGTGTGTGTGCAGTCACCTCCCCGTGACTGAAGCCAGGTCTGTGTGTGTGCACTCACATCCCCATGACTGAAGCCAGGTCTGTGTGTGTGCACTCACCTCCCCATGACTGAAGCCAGGTCTGTGTGTGTGCACTCACCTCCCCTAAGACTCTAGGTCTGTGTGTGTGCACTCACCTCCCCTAAGACTCTAGGTCTGTGTGTGCAGTCACCTCTACATATAAAGTATTTTTTAGGATAAATACGTGGAATTTTGCTTTTAGAAAACCATGTCAGTGATGCAATTTGCATAATCTAAAACACATTGGGGCAGTTTTATAACACAAAATTATATGACAGGTTCCCTTTAAAGTCCATCTATAATAAGCTATCCTGGTGCCAATGGAGGTGTCTTATAATTGGTGAAACACCTCAGAAAGGCAGCAGCAGCAGCTTAAATCTATTCTTGCTCTTATGGAGAGGATGTTGGGGGTTATGGTCGGGAGGCATCGGTGATCTCCATCCATACATTTTGCATATGTTACATTAAACTAGGGATGCCCTGTTGGAGATCAGATGTTTTTGTCCGGCAGATAATTCAAACATCGTCTTATACTGTCGATGCTGTGACCTGCAAGAACCAACTTTTCCCAGGAACGTTTTCAGGGCATCTATAATTATAATTCAGTATATAAAAGATACCCTCCATATTACCTAGAAGACCTGCACGAGTAGTAGTAGGACTAGAAGGCCCAGCATCTCTTTCCATGCTTCCACTATAATCCTATACAACTACAAACTCGGAATAACACTATAACGGGACTTGTCATTGATCTAGATGCAAGGCCCAAGGTCTAATCATATGAATCTAGGTCTGACAAAAGGGAGTCCGTATAGATAATCTGTTTCATCCGTCTCCCTGATACTAATGCTACATTATATAATGATATTAACATGTTCTGGTTATAGGATATCATAGCACAGCAGACCTGACCAAGAGCATAACTGAGTATTACATGGGACCCTGGTTATAATAATCTAGACTTTATACTATATCTGGCTTTGCTGCTCTATTTTTCTGTGACAAAGTCCTGATGACATTTTCCAGTCGGGATACATATAAACCACATATGGATAAATCCGATATGGGAAGTATAACTAGTTTCGGGGGTTGAACAGCGGCTCAATTGGAGGTTTCAGGCCAGAAGACTTGTGCACCCAAAAGTGCTATAAAAGTGTCAAGTCCAGAAAGTGAGCCTGGTGATTGATTCACCATAGCAATTCCAAATGTCTCATCTCATCTGGACATTTTCCGGGCTTCGGACCAGCGGATAAAATTAAGAAGATGATGGAATGAATGGTCAGGAGGTGGAGGGAGAGTCCGCAGCGGCCTCATCTCCTTCCTCTGAATCCCACACTTTAGACTGTAGGTAGTCAGCAAACAGAGCTTTGGCGCGGTGGAGGACGCGGTTTAGGTTGTGCCTTCGGACCAGGCGGTTAAAGTGCATCGCCAGCTCATCGTAACCCATGTTTTGTTTCATAATTTGCTCACGGTGCTCCAACAAGATAGAAAGACATAAAAAGAGCATGAAGGGGTTCCCCCGTCCAAACTCCTGGGGCGGAGGTAGGCTGATCGGAGCCGGGGAACTGGCCGCGGTCATCTCAGCGTCCAGCTGAGCGTCTCCTTCATCCTTAGCAGCAGAGGTCGGCTCACTGGGGTCCGTCGTGGCAAAAGAAGTGGGGCTTTGAGAAGTAGGAGTGCAAGAGGTCAGTGAAGTAGCGGACAGGGATTTGGAGACCCCCAAGGAGTCAGGAGGTTTAATGAGAGGCTCTTGTTCCCAAAACCGTTCTTCTTCGTCTTCCTCCTCAGTGGATTGCCGAACATGGAGGACAGGGGTCAGAGGAAGATCTTCTGATTCAAAGCTTGACCTTCCATCACTAGCACCGTAACACTTAAACTCTCCAAAGCTGGCTTGCTTCAGCATTGGACACTTCACAGGGGGCGATTCTTGCTCTCCATCGGGTTCTGTTTTTCCAGATATAAGCTCAGTTTGTTCTTTCTTAGTCTCTACATGGGGTGTCGATATCTCCTCCTCACCGTCCGGGCTCAGCCCGCGGTCTGGACGCATCATGTGCCTCCTCCGGGTGTTCTTTAGACATTCCCCTGGTGCACACGGCGGTCCCATCAGCTCCACTTCTTTCTCTGGAGGGTCAGGGGGTAACGAGCTCCACATCACCTCCAGCATCCTCAGCGCATCCTCAAAAGCAAACTCCCTCTTGAGCTCCAGAAGCAGCCAGCGGTAGCAGAAGAAGAGGTCATCTGCACCCCGTGACATCAGGTAGGTATTGAACTCCGGGTCAGAATATCGCAGAAGTAATTTGAGATGCGCAAATTTCACAGACATGCATTCCCCGTCCATGCGGAAGTTCCCTTCTAGCCTTTTCATGATGCCACAAAAACAGATAAAAGCATGGGCTTCATTGTCCATCACAGCCAAGATGGGCGAGGCGATGTCACTCATGCCCTGGCAGTAAGACACCTGTGGGTGGGTAACAGCGTAGGTGGTTAGCAAGTCGTGCAAGGCCTGCAGGTGAGGGTTGTCCTCCGAACCTGAAAAATAGGGATGGGTACGATCTGTGCGCAGGACATCCTTCATGACGTTGCCCTGGATGAACTCCAGGTCCTCGTGGCTGCACCGCTCCCTCCACTCACTCTTCAGCTGGTAATACTCTCGGGTTTTAGATTTCATGTAATCCATACGCTCCTGCCCCGTCAGACCATCCGGGTACACGTTCAACAGGTATCGCCAGACAACCTGATCGAAAGAGAAGAAGACAGGAACAGGGAAAGGGCATGTCATATCTAATGGAGGGCAAGGAAGACACACAAGAGAAAATCATTAATACCTGCAATAAATGATGTACATTTACTCCATAAGGAATTCTACGACTAAATCCTACAATCTCTGTGCAATGCTTCTACATGTCATTGGTGCCACCAGTTTACAATATATATAAAATAATCAAGAGGATACAAGTATTTTAGATGTTCGTGAGGGCGGGGGAACAGAGACAGCATTGGTGTTTGGTTTGGAAGCCGATCCATTGTTCTTCCAGTTTGACTTGGCAGTAGCTGGTAAATCAAGCAAACAGGGCAGACGTGTACATGGCCGCGGATGACAGACACCCAATATTTGCACAAGATGGAGTTAAAGGGAAAATGACAAGACCCATCCAGTCAACACTAAACAGCTATGGAGTCCACAATGAGCAACGTCTCCACTTCAGCGAGTACCCCCCGCCAATGATTAAAGGGTTAGATCAAGTCTGTCTCAACCCGTCCTCATCCACCCGGGCGGTGTAGGGGGATCAGTGCCACCGTGCAGGCGACGTCACTAGAATCTGCAAGGTACAGAGACACTTCTTCACTGCGGTTTAACACCATGCATAAGCCGCCCCGGCAGAGACCAATGACATCACCTGCGGGGTGGCGCTGATCTCCTGTATGGCAGTTATGCTCGGTATGCTGACACTTCTCTGATGTCAACTTATTACTATTCATAAACTGACATCAGTCAAAGATATTGCATTCGGGGCACAGGGGGCGAGACCATGCATGGAGAAGCCAAAACAACGCACTGTGGGGGGTTGGGAAGAAAAGGCTGAGACAATGCACTTGGAGAGGGGGGGGTCTGAGACAGCACACTGCAGAGAGGGGTGAAGAGGGGGCACACTGTGGGGAGGGGTGAAGAGGGGGCTGAGACAGCACACTGCAGAGAAGGGGTGAAGAGCGGGCACACTGCGGGGAGGGGTGAAGAGGGGCTGAGACAGCACATTGCAGAGAGGGGTGAAGAGGGGGCACACTGCGGGGAGGGGTGAAGAGGGGGCTGAGACAGCACACTATAGAGAGGGGTGAAGAGGGGGCACACTGGGGAGGGGTGAAGAGGGGGCTGAGACAGCACACTGCGGGGAGGGGTGAAGAGGGGGCTGAGACAGCACACTGCAGAGAGGGGTGAAGAGGGGGCTGAGAAAGCACACTGCAGGGAGGGGTGAAGAGGGGGCTGAGACAGCACACTGCAGAGAGGGGTGAAGAGGGGGCTGAGACAGCACACTGCGGGGAGGGGTGAAGAGGGGGCTGAGACAGCACACTGCGGGGAGGGGTGAAGAGGGGGCTGAGACAGCACACTGCAGGGAGGGGTGAAGAGGGGGCTGAGACAGCACACTGCAGGGAGGGGTGAAGAGGGGGCTATGACAGCACACTGCGGGGAGGGGTGAAGAGGGGGCTGAGACAGCACACTGCGGGGAGGGGTGATGAGGGCACTGAGACAGCACACTGCGGGGAGGGGTGAAGAGGGGGCTGAGACAGCACACTGCAGAGAGGGGTGAAGAGGGGGCTGAGACAGCACACTGCGTGGAGGGTGGAAAAGGGGCTGAGACAGCACACTGCAGAGAGGGGTGAAGAGGGGTCACACTGCGGGGAGGGGTGAAGGGCACACGTCCCCTATGCAGGGCACACGTCCCTTACGTATGGCACATGCCCCCCTGCGTTAGATATTGCCCCCATGTTGCAGCATAGTAAAATAAAAAACTCTATTCTCACCTTCTCCAGCGCTGATCTCCCGGTCTCACTGCTGCTGCTGTGATCGGGCAGAGATGATGCTGCAGAGCTCCTCCACTTCCTGGTTCTGTGCGGTCATGTGATCGGCACAGCAGAGAGTGACATCATCTCTGCGTGCGATCACAGCAGTAGCAGGGAGACACTGGGAGATCAGCGCTGGACAGTTTATTTTACTATGGCAGCAGCATGGGGGCCATATCTAACATAGGGGGAGGCATGTGCCGTCACAGGGGTGGCGCAGGAGCGTATAATATGCGCCGCTCCCCCAGCCCATGACCGCGGTGCGGTTTCAGCACGTTGGTGATGGAAAGCGGCTATGCATATTATATGAGCGGGAGCAGGAGATCTCCCGCTGTCTCCTGCAGCCTCCACCAGCCCGCCCCAGCCCCCAGCACCGCTCCAGAGCTGCCCCCACCTCCCCTGGGCCCTGTAGTACATAATCAGTATATTCGCATTATAAAACGCACCCCCCACTTTCCCCCGAAATTTGGGGGAACAAAAGTGCGTCTTATAATGCGAAAAATACAGCAGATGGGAAAATTAGGAGAAAAATGCTTGGACTTGGACTAACACTTTCATCCTGAAAGTTCCCCACAATGATCGGATTATGGGGTGAGGAGCACAAAATAACACACAGCAACCCACTTCAAAGAAAGTTCTAAGTAAATAATGTGGGATTTATGGTTGCAATTATATATGCACAAAATAAATCTATCAACTATCTTCTGACAGGTATGGACCATTTCCAGAAAATAGCAAACCCCAAATGTCACCTTTCTCAATGACGGCTCAACGCCTCCATGGTAGATGCGCAGACGGAGCTCCTCGGGTCGGCTCAGCTGCCCCTCATGGTTCAGGTAGGTGTGGAACTCCACATCACTCAGTGGAGGCTTAAACGGCTTCACATCTTCACCGTACGTCCAGCTCAGGGCCTGCTGCATCCTGGATATTGTACGACCGACCTGTGAATATGACAAGAAGGTCAACAATGAGCATTGATTATACTGGATGGGAAATCACAACAAGGGGCGCACAGCATCTCTCACCTGCGAGAGGATGGACTGAGTGAACGGCAGAGCTGCGCTGAGCGCCCTCTTATCCACGAAGAACAAGTCTGTGCCGATGACATCCTTAGGGCTGATTATGTCCCAGTCTTCCAGCAGGGGACCTTAGTGTATGACACAAAGCAGAGGGATGAATGGCGAGATGTGTGTGACTTACTATGACGGTGCACTGGCATTATGCCTGGCATAGTTCACACTCACTGCCGCTCACACTCACTCATGTCTTACTGCCGCCTTCCCCTCGGTGTGATCACTTACTGTCCTCTGATGGTTTGATGTCCAGCTTCAGCTGCAGGTACGGCTTAGAGGCACTGGCAAACGCCGTTCCTAAGTCCCAGTCCGACATCATGGAATGGTAGGTCTCATGTCCTTGCTTATCACGACCCAAGTAGCTGATTCCAAAGTTCTTACTGTGAACAATTTTATATGTGAGAAGTTGTTAATAGTTACATATAACATGCACACATCCACTATACAGGCATAAACTGCACACATGCATGCAACGCACATGTATACATCACTCCCAAACTGCACACATACATACACCACACACACACAAGCTGCACATACATACATCACACGCTGCAATCATCCATACATCACACACACACCCATCCATAAATCAATCACACTGCAAACATCCATCCAACACACTTCACCAACAAGATCGATCAGATCAGACAAGTCTTTGCTACACAACCAGCACAATCCCTATGTATATAAGACCACTCCCCTATCCCGCAATCACTGAAGGAGAACTTGCACACCTCCTCTCCAGATCGCACCTCACCACTTGTGCATTGGACCCCATCCCTTCCCACTTTCGCCCCAACCTCTCCACCATGCTTATCCCAGCCCTAACCCATCTCTTCAACCAATCACTAACATCCTGTACCTTTCCTTCAGCTTTCAAACACGCAACAATTACACCTATCCTAAAGAAGCCATCCCTCTACCCGACCTCCACATCCAGCTACCGCCCCATATGGCTACTCCTGTTCGCCTCCAAGCTTCTCGAGCAGCTTGTCCACACTGGACTTTCCTCCCACCTCTCATCTTTCTCTTTGACAACCTTAAATCTGGCTTCCGCCCCCACCACTCCACTGAAACTGCCTTAGCTAAAATGGCTAACGACCTAATTACCGCCAAAGCTAATAGACACTTCTCCATCCTCCTCCTTGTTGACCTGTCCTCGCATTTGACAAAGTCGACCACTGCCTCCTATTACATATCCTCTCTTCCATTGGTATCACTGACCTCGCCCTCTCCTGGATCTCCTCCCACCTTTCCAACCGCACATTTAGTGTCCCCCATACCCACACGACCTCCTCACCCCATTCCCTCTCTGTTGGGGTCCCTCAAGGCTCTGTCCTGGGATCTTTTCTTTTCTCCATCTATACCCTTGGTCTACGACAACTCAAAATCCCATGGATTCCAGTATCACCTGTACACTGACGACACTTAGATCTATCTCTCTGGCCCAGACGTCACCTCTCTGCTGTCCAGAATCCCGGAGTGTCTATCAGCCATATCCTCCTTCTCCTGTCGCTTCCTTAAACTAAACATAGACAAAACTGAACTCATCTTTCCTCCATCTCGCGCACCTCCCTTACCTGATCTATCTATCACAATAAATGATACCACACTTTGCCCTGTACCTGAAGTCCGCTGCCTCAGAGTAACCCTTGACTCTGCCCTGTCCTTCAAACCGCACATTCAAGCTCTCGCCACCTCCTGCCGCCTCCAACTCAAAAACATTGCCAGAATCCGTCCCTTCCTCAACCCTCAATCTACTGAACTACCAGTGCATGCCCTCATCATCTCTCATCTCGACTACTGCAACCTCCTTCTCTGTGGCCTTCCTGCTAACACTCTTGCACCTCTCTAATTGGTCCTTAACTCTGCTGCTCAACTAATCCACCTCTCTCCTCGCTATTCCTCCACTTCTCCCCTCTGCAAATCCCTCCACTGGCTCCCAATTCACCAGCGCATCCAATTCAAACTACTAACATTGACTTACAAAGCCGTCCACAATCTGTCCCCCCCCCCATATATCTCTGAACTAATCTCCCAATATCATCCAACTTGTAGTCTTCGATCCTCCCAAGACCTCCTCCTCTCCTCCACACTTGTACATTCTTCATCTAACCGCCTGCAAGACTTCGCCTGAGCATCCCCCATCCTGTGGAATTCTGCACCCCAAAACATCCGACTGTCCTCCACACCAGGAACCTTCAACTGGAACCTGAAAACCCATCTCTTCAGAACAGCCTACAGCCTGCAATGACCACAGTGCCGCCTCACCACCATGGACCTGGTGCTCCACCACCACTGGACCCGGCGCTCCACCACCACCACTAGAGCAGACCCAACCTAATGTCTCCCCCCAGTGCCCTTTAGAATGTAAGCCCGCAAGGGCAGGGTCCTCTCTCTCCTCTGTATCAGTCTGTCATTGTTAGTTTGTTCATTGTATTTTTAACTAGTTTTGTATTGTTTTGTAACCCTTTCATCATGTACAGCACCATGGAATCAATGGTGCTCTATAAATAAATAATAATAATACTACATCACACACATCCATCCATCAACACACACACACACAGCTCATCCATACATCACACAAGCGATGTGCCCGTAGCCACCAATCTGCCCATCTTTGCCAGTGAGGCTTAGGACAGAGCCCCAGCACAGGGGATATGGTTTATATCAGCAGACGTCTCTTCCTGCTTGAAACGATTCTCGGCAGAATTCTATCATTCTTCGCTGTTGCATGAAGACTAATCACAATTGGTAATGTCCCTTTTTTTGGGGACTGATAGATAAAGGCTCACCCACTCAGATCAAAGGCCCGGGTCAGGATATGCTGCAGGACATCCAGAGAGGTGATCTGAGGGTCCACAGCAAAAGAACGAGATTCAGGCTGTAAGATGCCCTCACATTTCTGAAAAAAGAAAATAACAACAAAGCAAATGCTGAGAGACGATAGTGGATACATGTAGTGTATGAGTAGTACAGCAGGTATACATAGTGTATGTAGCATGTGCGGTACAGCGGGTATACGTAGAGTATGTGCGGCCCTGCGGGTATACATACTGTGTGTGCAGTACGGCGGGTATACGTAGCAGCCCTGTGGGTATACATAACCTTCCCCTCAGCCTTCAGACATGCCTTGATCACACCCATCCTCAGAAAACCCTCCCTCGACCCCACAACTGTCTTCAACTACCGCCCTATATCTCTCCTCCCTTTCGCCTCTAAACTACTTGAACAGCATGTCCACTCTGAGCTGTCCTCTCACGTCTCCTCCTGCTCCCTCTTTGACCGCCTGCAATCTGGCTTCCGACCCCTCCACTCCACTGAAACAGCCCTGACCAAAGTCACCAACGACCTACTGACTGTCAAAAGCAAGCGCCACTACTCTGTTCTCCTCCTCCTCGACCTGTCCGCCGCCTTCGACGCTGTTGACCACTCCCTTCTACTACAGATCCTGGAATCTCTTGGCCTCTCTTGGATCTCCTCATACTTAACGGACCGGACCTTCAGCGTCTCCCACTCCCACACATCCTCCTCGCCCTACCCCCTATCTGTCAGGGTCCCCCCAGGGCTCAGTTCTTGGACCGTTACTGTTCTCAATCTACACTCTCGGTCTAGGGCAACTCATTGAGTCCCATGGCCTCCAGTACCACCTCTACGCCGACGACACCCAAATCTACGTGTATGGTCCTGACATCGCCTCCCTTCTATCCAAAATTCCACACTGCCTGTCCGCCACCTCATCCTTCTTCTCTGCTCGCTTCCTTCAGCTGAACATGGACAAAACAGAGTTCATAGTCTTCCCCCAAGACGCTCCCCCTCACTACCTGACCTATCCATTGTCGTCAACGACTGCTCTCTATCCCCAGTCCCCCACGCCAAGTGCCTCGGGGTTATCCTCGGCTCTTCCCTCTCCTTCAAGCCCCACATCCAGGCCCTCGACACCTCCTGCCGACTCCAGCTCAAAAACACCTATAGGATCCGCACTTTCTTTGACCACGACACTGCTAAAACCCTTATTCACGCTCTCATCATCTCCCGCCTCGACTACTGCAACCTCCTGCTCACCGGCCTCCCCAGTACCTCCCTTGCCCTCTCCAATCTATCCTGAACTCCGCTGCCCGCCTAATCCATCTGTCCTCCCACTACTCCCCTGTCTCCCCCGTCAGCCAAGCCCTTCACTGGCTCCCTATTTCCCAGAGATCCAGGTTTAAAACATTAACCATGACATACAAAGCCATTCACAACCTGTCCCCTCCATACATCTCTGACATGGTCTCCCGTTACCTACCCTCACACAACCTGCGATCCTCCCAAGAGCTCCTCCTCTACTCCCCCCTCATCTCCTCTTCGCACAACCACATACAGGATTTCCCCCGTGCTTCACCAAGACTCTGGAACTCACTGCCCCAACACATCAGACATTCTCCTACCCTGGGAACCTTCAAAAGAAGCCTGAAGACCCACCTGTTCCGCCAAGCCTACCACCTGCAATAAGACCCGGTCCACAACACCGCCTCACGACTGTAATTCCCCCTCCCACTGTATCCGCACCCGCCCCTCGTAGACTGTGAGCCCTCGCGGACAGGATTTCTCCCCTCTTGTTTCTGTACGACCGAATTGTCCACATTTATTGTTACTTGTATTGTTACTATGTTACTTGTCATAGTCTGCCCCTTTTAGCATGTAAAGCACCATGGAATATAATGGCGCTATATAAATAAATAATACGTACTGTGTGTGCGGCACGGCGGGCATACGCAGCCTGCGTGCGGCACGGAGGGCATACGCAGCTCGTGCGGCACGGCGGGCATACGCAGCCTGCGTGCGGCACGGAGGGTATACGTACTTCATGTGCAATATAGCAGGTACAAATAACATATGTACAGTACGACGTGTATATGTACCTGATGTGCAGTATGGCGGGTAAATGTACTGTATGTGCAGTACAGCAGGAGTACGTAGCATTTGTATAGCACGGCAGGTGTATGTACCATATGTGCAGTATGGCAGGTGTATGTACCATATGTGCAGTATGGCAGGTGTATGTACCATATGTGCAGTATGGCAGGTGTATGTACCCTATGTGCAGTATGGCAGGTGTATGTACCCTATGTGCAGTATGGCAGGTGCATGTACCATATGTGCAGTATGGCAGGTGCATGTACCATATGTGCAGTATGGCAGGTGCATGTACCATATGTGCAGTATGGCAGGTGCATGTACCATATGTGCAGTATGGCAGGTGCATGTACCATATGTGCAGTATGGCAGGTGCATGTACCATATGTGCAGTATGGCAGGTGCATGTACCATATGTGCAGTATGGCAGGTGCATGTACCATATGTGCAGTATGGCAGGTGCATGTACCATATGTGCAGTATGGCAGGTGCATGTACCATATGTGCAGTATGGCAGGTGTATGTACCATATGTGCAGTATGGCAGGTGTATGTACCATATGTGCAGTATGGCAGGTGTATGTACCATATGTGCAGTATGGCAGGTGTATGTACCATATGTGCAGTATGGCAGGTGTATGTACCATATGTGCAGTATGGCAGGTGTATGTACCATATGTGCAGTATGGCAGGTGTATGTACCATATGTGCAGTATGGCAGGTGTATGTACCATATGTGCAGTATGGCAGGTGTATGTACCATATGTGCAGTATGGCAGGTGTATGTACCATATGTGCAGTATGGCAGGTGTATGTACCGTTGTTTTGAATTGTAAAGTGCGGTGGAATGTGTTGGCGCTATAGATATATTTTTTATAGTATGTGCAGTATTGCGGGTGTATATACAGTATATAGGATATAGTACAGCACATGTACAGTACAGCAATCGGTGGGGGAGTATGCAGTACATGCAAATATGGGCTAGGATATGATGAATTTGGATACTGTACAGTAGTATTTGAGTACAGTGCAGTAAATCTGTGTACAGTGCAACGGATTTGGGAACAGAGGAGTGAAAGTGGGCACTGTTCAGTGGGTTTGGGTACAGTCCAGTGGATGATGGTACCGTGCAGTGGGTTTGGGCACAGTACAGTGGAGTGGAAGTGGATAAAATGCATTGGATTTGAGTACAGCACTGTGGGTGTGGGCACATCATTGGTGCAGCCTATGCATTCACAGGAGGTAGAGTTGCACATTTCGATCTCTTGGACTGTAAAAAGGTCCATATATTATTCTTGCACAGGGGCCCTTTTCTGTCCATGTCCTCCAGTGGGCTTGGGCACGGCACAGTCGGTTTGGGTACAGCATAGACGAGGAGTACAGCACATTAGGTTTGGGTAAAGCACAGTGGGATTGGATACAGCAAAGTGGGATTGGATACAGCACAGTGGGATTGGATACAGCACAGTGGGATTGGATACAGCACAGTGGGATTGGATACAGCACAGTGGGATTGGATACAGCACAGTGGGATTGGATACAGCACGTTTGGGTACCGTACAGTGGGTTTGGGCACAGTAGGTTTGGATACAGTAGGTGTGGGTGCAGAATACAGTGGGTTTGTGTACAGCTCAGTGGGTTTGGGTACAGCAGGTTTAAGTACAGTACAGTGGGTTTGGGGACAGTACAGTAAATTTGGGTACAGTACTGTGAGTTTGGGTGAAGAGTGCATTGGGTTTGGGTATATCTTAGTGGGTTTGGGTATATCTCAGTGGGTTTGGGTACAGCAGGTTTGAGGACAGTACAGTGGGTTTGTAGGTTTAGGGACAGCACAATGGGTTTGGGTACAGCACAGTGTTTGGGTAGAGTACAGTAGGATTGGGTACAGAATACAGTGAGTTTTGGTACAGCAGTGTGTTTGGATACAGAATACAATGGGTTTGGGTACAAAATACAGTGTGTTTGGGTACAGTAAGATTGGGTACAGAATACAGTGGGTTTTGGTACAGCAGTGTGTTTGGGTACAGAATACAATGTGTTTGGGTACAAAATACAGTGGGTTTGGGTACAAAATACAGTGGGTTTGGGTACAAAATAGTGGGTTTGGGTACAAAATACAGTGGGTTTGGGTACAAAATACAGTGGGTTTGGGTACAAAATACAGTGGGTTTGGGTACAAAATACAGTGGGTTTGGGTACAAAATACAGTGGGTTCGGGTACAAAATACAGTGGGTTCGGGTACAAAATACAGTGGGTTCGGGTACAAAATACAGTGGGTTCGGGTACAAAATACAGTGTGTTTGGGTACAGTACAGTAGGATTGGGTACAGTACAGTAGGATTGGGTACAGAATACAGTGGGTTTGGGTACAGTACGATTGGGTACAGAATACAGTGTGTTTGGTTACAGTACAGTAGGATTGGGTAGAGTACAGTAGGATTGGGTACAGAATACAGTGGGTTTGGGTACAGTACGATTGGGTACAGAATACAGTGGGTTTGGATACAGTAGGATTGAGTAGAGTGCAGCGCGTTCGGGCACAGCACACAGCGCGTTTGGGCACAGCGCGTTTGGGCACAGCGCGTTTGGGCACAGCACACGGCGAGTTTGGGTACAGAATTCAGTGGGTTTGGGTACAGGACGGTGTGTTTGGGTACAGTGTGTTTGGGTACAGGATAGTATGTTTGGGTACAGAATACAGTGGGCTTGAGTACAGGATAGTGTGTTTGGGTACAGGACAGTGTGTTTGGGTACAGGATTGTGTGTTTGGGTACAGCATACAGTGTGTTTGGGTACAGGATAGTGGGTTTGGGTACAGCAGTGTGTTGTGTACAGTGTGTTTGGGTACAGCATACAGTGAGTTTGGGTACAGGACAGTGTGTTTGGGTACAGGATAGTGGGTTTGGGTACAGCATACAGTGTGTTTGGGTACAGGATAGTATGTTTGGGTACAGGATAGTGGGTTTGGGTACAGCATACAGTGTGTTTGGGTACAGGATAGTGTGTTTGGGTACAGTGTGTTTGGGTACAGGATAGTGTGTTTGGGTACAGTGTTGGTGTACAGTAGTGATCGGAGCTGTCTGTGTCGCTCATTCTGGCCCCTGTATGATGGCTGCTCCCCAACACTTCAGAGCCCCCGACTCACCCGGACCCGGACTCGCACCACCTCCCGTTCCTCCTCCTCCTCCATGTCCCGGGCCTCCCTCCGCCGCTGCTGCGCCTCAGTCTGGAGAACATCCGGGAATGACGTCATCTACAGTCCGGTAAGAAACCGTCCCGCCCTCCACCACTAGAGCGCGCTGCTCCCGCCGTCACGTGACCCTCCGCAGCCGCCATAACGGCGTGTACTGAACACCGTTCAGTGTGTGCCACAGACGACGACAAGATGGCGCCTGCAGGAGGGACACGGAATATAACCGCGCACACCGCGCTCCGTCCCTGCAGACTCATCCACTCATTGTGTGAACCGTCACTCTGCCCTCAGATAAAGGGGCACAGCTGGAATAAAGTCACCTCACACCACACCAAATATTATCATTATAGAGGCATTTATTCCATGTGAAATGGGATATACATAATAATAAGTACAGTCATGAACAATACAAGGCACACACAGGTACAGGAGGACAGAGGACCCTGCCCATGAGGGCTCAGAGTCTACAAGGGATGGGTGAGGATACAGTAGGTGAGGAGAGAGGACCCTGCCCCCGAGGGCTCACAGTCTACAAGGGATAGGTGAGGATACAGTAGATGAGGAGAGAGGACCCTGCCCATGAGGGCTCACAGTGTATAAGGGATAGGTGAGGATACAGTAGATGAGGAGAGAGGACCCTGCCCCCGAGGGCTCACAGTCTACAAGGGATAGGTGAGGATACAGTAGATGAGGAGAGAGGACCCTGCCCCCGAGGGCTCACAGTCTACAAGGGATGGGTGAGGATACAGTAGATGAGGAGAGGATCCTGCCCACAAGGGCTCACAGTCAACAAGGGATGGGTGAGGATACAGTAGGTGAGGAGAGGACCCTGCCCACGAGGGCTCACAGTCTACAAGGGATAGGTGAGGATACAGTAGATGAGGAGAGAGGACCCTGCCCCCGAGGGCTCACAGTCTACAAGGGATGGGTGAGGATACAGTAGATGAGGAGAGGACCCTGCCCCCGAGGGCTCACAGTCTACAAGGGATGGGTGAGGATACAGTAGATGAGGAGAGAGGACCCTGCCCACAAGAGCTCATAGTCTAAATGGGATGGGTGAGGATACAGGTGAGGGGAGAAGACCCTGCCCCCGAGGGCTCACAGTCTACAAGGGATGGGTGAGGATACAGTAGATGAGGAGAGGACCCTGCCCCCGAGGGCTCACAGTCTACAAGGGATAGGTGAGGATACAGTAGATGAGGAGAGAGGACCCTGCCCACGAGGGCTCACAGTCTACAAGGGATAGGTGAGGATACAGTAGATGAGGAGAGAGGACCCTGCCCCCGAGGGCTCACAGTCTACAAGGGATGGGTGAGGATACAGTAGATGAGGAGAGGACCCTGCCCCCGAGGGCTCACAGTCTACAAGGGATGGGTGAGGATACAGTAGATGAGGAGAGGATCCTGCCCACAAGGGCTCACAGTCAACAAGGGATGGGTGAGGATACAGTAGATGAGGAGAGAGGATCCTGCCCATGAGGGCTCACAGTCTACAAGGGATGGGTGAGGATACAGTAGATGAGGAGAGGACCCTGCCCGCGAGGGCTCACAGTTTACAAGGGATGGGTGAGGATACAGTAGATGAGGAGAGAGGACCCTGCCCACAAGAGCTCATAGTCTAAATGGGATGGGTGAGGATACAGGTGAGGGGAGAAGACCCTGCCCATGAGGGCTCACAGTCTACAAGGGATGGGTGAGGATACAGCGGGGGAGGAGAGAGGACCCTGCCTGGTGGGATTTTGATCAGTAAGGAGGTGATGTTAGATCCACAGAGGTAGATCTGCGTGTCATCACCATAGAGATGATACTGTGGAGGCCACTGGGACGGGGTAATCGGTACCAGACCGGGGTATCACAGGGGGCATCACAGCAATCCTTGGTCTGGACCGTGCGCCAAGCCCACAAGTAATGGGGGTATTTACAGGGGAGTTTGTCGTGACGCCACCCACGGGTTGTGGTCAGTGAGGGGACCACCGCTGTCTGCTGCCAGGAGGATGGATGGATGATGCTGCAGCAAGATGGATGAGCCCGCCGCGGGTCGGGACCGCTCATGACAGGGTGAAAAGATGTAATAAAGTTCTGTTTGCAGGGAATCACACACAGGAAACTGAAGCAGGGTTCACCGGGTTTTACTTGCAGTTCTTTCTCAGTACAAACAGTTCACAACGCAGTTCTGTCTCACAGTTAACTCCGTACACTCTCTGAACCCTCTGCAGCCAGGTGTCCTCTCTGAGACCCTTCACTTTCTCTATCCCTCTCAGGCTCTCTTCTGTGCTTCTCTTCCCTGTGGGCTGTATGGGGGCAGCTCGGTTCCTTGTCTGGCTTCCCCCTAGGTGTGTGGGTGGCAAGCCTGGGTCCTATACGCTGCTGATCCTCCAGCCCGTGTGTTGGGTGACCAGACCTGGAATCTGTGCCTCCCCATTGGTGTGTTCGTGTACCGGCGTGTAGCTACGGTCACCCAGAGCTGACTCCCTGGTCCCAGCCTACCCTTGGATGTCCCTATCTTGCAAGGGATCACCGGGCTCTCTCCTACCCGTGTAACTACCTGGGTACGTCAGGGGAGTCTGTCCCGCCAGTAGTCTGTCAGCGCTGCCGTCTTCCTCGGACCCAGCTACACTGGACCGGTATCAGTCTTTCCTTCCCTTGGGCTGCAGGCTATTGAGCGGGCTTTCTCTCCAGGCAACGGGTGTCTCACAGGATTCTGCGCCTCCAGGGAGCCCTGACCCTCAGGAATGTGTCACTCTATCTTTATCTTGGTCTTTACTTCTCAACCTACCTCGGCCTACTCTTGGTCTTTTCAGTTCAGCTCACTCTGGCCTACTACTTAACTCCTCTTTGTTCCCCCCTTTTGCACTTAGTTCGTCACCTGACCCACTGTCCTCTAAACCCTGTCACCCCTTTCCCGCCTAGAGTCCCGGGCTCCGGGTTGGGTGCTGTATTCTGTGGGTGTGAGTTTTGAAGGTGTTCCTAAAGAACTGTCTACTTTCTGCCTGGCTGCAGTTCCTACCTGTGGCCACCCTGGTCGCAGGGGCGCCACAATACTGAAAGCAATTGGATTCTAGGAGCTTTCCCAGACCGAAGGTGTACACGAAGAGTAGGGGTCCTAGAACTGAACTTTGGGGAACACTGACAAATGAGGACGTGGTGTGGGAGAGGGAGATGCAGAATTTTCGGTCTGTTAGATATGACAAAATCCAGGAGAGGCCAAGTCTGTGATACCAAGAGATGAAAGAATCTGTAGCAAAGAGGGAATGGTCTACGGCAGGGTCAGGGATCCATTTTTCTGCCAGGGGCCATTTGGAAATTTCTACAATCCTTCGGTGGCCGTACAAAATTAGTAACTTAAGAATTACCCGCAATATTTGGTTAAACAATCAACTCACCCCTGCTGTGGTGGCTGGAGCTGCTTCTCTTTGGAGTGGTTGAGTTGCATCTCAACTGCTTTTCCAGGTTTGCTAGAGCCCTAGACATCACAGGAGAGGCTGGGGGCATATACCTCACTGGGGAGGCCCAGGCTGAGGCATAGGGATCACTGGAGAGGCTGGGGGCATATACCTCACTGGGGAGGCCCAGGCTGAGGCATAGGGATCACTGGAGAAGCTGGGGGCATATACCTCACTGGGGAGGCCCAGGCTGAGGCATAGGGATCACTGGAGAGGCTGGGGGCATATACCTCACTGGGGAGGCCCAGGCTGAGGCATAGGGATCACTGGAAAGCTGGATTTAAAGGGCAGACAGTCGGCAAAACGCGTCTGCCAACCTAAGCACTGTGGTCCCCAGGAATCTGTCCAGAGGGCCGCAAAAATGTAATCGAGGGCCGCATTCGGCCCTGGGGCCTGAGGTTTCCCACCCCTGATCTATGGTGTTCAAGGCAGAGAACAGGTCCAGGAGAAGGAGGACAGGGAAGTGTCGCTTGCTATTGGCGCTTAGTAGGTCATTGGTGACTTTAGTTAGAGCAGTTTTGGTTGAGTGATGTGGTCGTAAGCCATATTGAAACCGGTTAAAGGAGGAGCAGGAGGAGAGGTGGGAGGACAGTTCAAGATGGACATGATGTTCCAGCAGTTTTGAGGCATAAGGGAGTTGTGATATTGGGCGATAGCTTGACACAGAGGATGGGTCGAGGGATGGCTTTTTGAGGATGGGTGTGATCTAGGCATGTTTGAAGGACAAGGAGGAGACACCGTTTGTAAGTGAAAGGTTGAAGAGGTGTTAGGGTTGGGATGAAGGCTGTGGCTTGGGTGGGGATGAGATGGGACGGGTGCGGGTCAAGGGTGCAGGTGTTGAGATGTGATCTTGACAGAAGGGAGCAGAGCTGATCTTCTGTGATGGTGGAGAAGCTGGCTTTGGAAGAAGATGGCTACGTAGTTATAAGGAGAGGTGTTGGTGCCTGTAGGCCAAAACTTTCTCTGATTATTAGTATTATTATTATTATTATAGCGCCATTAATTCCATGACGCTTTACATGTGTAGAGGGTATACATAGACAAGTACAATAAACATGGTAAGGCACACAGGTACAGAAGGAGAGAGGACAATGTCGGCGAGGACTCACAATGATATTTTAGGAGAGGGTAGAGTTGGTCGTGCAGTAGTTAGGTGGACTGAGGCTCACTGCAGGTTGTAGGCTTGTCAGAAGAGGTGAGTCTTCAGGTTTCTTTTGAAGGTTTCCAGAGTAAGTGAGAATCTTATATGTTGGGCAGAGAGTTCCAGAGTATAGCGGATGCACACAAGATGTCTTGTATGCGGTTGTCGGAAGAGGAGATAAGGGTGGAGCAGAGGAGGAGACCGGGAGTGGATCGCAGGTTGCGTGAGGGAAGATATCAGGAGATCATGTCGCAGATGTACGGGGGAGACAGATTGTGAACGGCTTTGTATGTCAGAGTAAAGGTACCTTTACACGCCGCTACTGGAGGATGGATACAACCAGCTACAGGCTACGGTTGTAGCTTGCGTCGTCAATATTGCCCGTAGTAGCGGCGTGTGTAGACAGTAGGAGGCAGCCGGCAACAGATACATCTGTTTCCTAGCACTGCTCTGAAACAAGTGGCTACAAAGCCGATTGTAGCGAGCTGTATCGACGTGTAAAGAAGGAACAGAAGGGTTGTTTCTACACCATGCTATGTAGCTGGGGCGTGACACAGGCTCCGGGTTACCGCGCCCCCTTCAGCGATCATTGGAGGAAGCTCCTGCGTTATGATTGGTAGTCGCTGCATAGGGCGGCATATTTAAGGAGCTGACCAGTCACACTACACAATTGCTCGAGCGTCATGTATTAGTCAGCCTCCTTCGCTGCCTGGCCAATCATGATGTTATTGCTTAGTCCTATCAGCGTACGGACGTCTCGTAATCCACAATTGTGGCACGCCTATGTGCTGTCCCTGCTGCACCAGGTCCGCCCATATTAGCTGGTTGTAGCGGTGTGTAAATGAGGTAAGATGAGCTACAGATGGCTACTTGAGACACCCGCCGATGTATCTAGCTGTAGATGTAGCGTAGCGTAGCGCACCTTGTGGCGGCGTGTAAAGGTGGTGCGTTTCCCGTTTGTAACCGTTTGGGCGTGCTCGTGCACGTGAAGTAGCGGGTTGTATCCATCCTCCAGTAGCGGCGTGTAAAGGTACCTTAAGGGTTTTAGCCCCTTAGTGACCGCAGTTAATAGAGCCGCAGGAAGGGAAACCCGCGATGACGCAGCATATGCATCCAAGGTCGGGAACGAACTTGTTTTCATGACGCATATGCTGCGTCACGGGTCGGGAAGGGGTTAAACTGGGGCCCCTGAGAGATGGAGAGCCAGTGAAGGGTTTGGCAGTTCTGATGTTATCAATCTGCTTAAAGAGAGAGTCTTCAGCAGAGATAAAAGAAGAGGGAGGAGGTGCTGGGGGATGGAGGAGAGAAATGACAGTGTTGAATAGCTGTTTAGGCTTGCGAGACGGAGGATATGAGAAATGAGAACTAAGTTTGTTTTGTGGCAGTAAGCGTGGACTTGAAGTTGGTAAGGGACTCCTTATATGCAACCTAGCGCTCAGTGGAATGGGATCTCATCCATCTCCACTCAGCAACCCTGGAAGCCCGTCTCAGTTCTTTAGTCCGGCTGGTCTGCCTGACTGTGAGAGTATGAAATCCGTCCAGAAAAGCAGTTCTCTATATTTCTACACATAAGGGAAAGCTATTACTGTAAATTTGTTACCGAACATTCACTACAAGTTTGCAGGAATAAAACCTGAAACATTAGAATCTGTATAAATATATATGGAAGTATTCCCAATGTACAGAGGTCTTGCGGGATGTTCCTTGTATACGGAGGGTTTTGTGGGGTGTTCCTGGTATATGGAGGGTCTTGTGGGGTGTTCCCGGTATACAGAGGGACTTGCGGGGTGTTCCTGGTATATGGCAGGTCTTGTGGGGTGTTCCTGGTGTACGGCAGGTCTTGTGGGGTGTTCAAGGTATATGGAGGGTCTTGTGGAGTGTTCCCGGTATACAGAGGGCCTTGCGGGGTGTTCACAGTATACGGAGAGTCTTTTGGGGTGTTCCTGGTATTCGTCAGGTCTTGTGGGGTGTTCCAGGTATATGGAGGTTCTTGTGGAGTGTTCCCGGTATACAGAGGGCCTTGCGGGGTGTTCACAGTATACGGAGAGTCTTTTGGGGTGTTCCTGGTATTCGTCAGGTCTTGTGGGGTGTTCCAGGTATATGGAGGTTCTTGTGGAGTGTTCCCGGTATACAGAGGGCCTTGCGGGGTGTTCACAGTATACGGAGAGTCTTTTGGGGTGTTCCTGGTATTCGTCAGGTCTTGTGGGGTGTTCCAGGTATATGGAGGGTCTTGTGGAGTGTTCCCGGTATACGGAGGGCCTTGCGCGGTGTTCACAGTATACGGAGGGTCTTGTGAGAATTTCCAGGTACATAGTGCTTCTCACCTTCTAAGTTCCACAGACACACAATCACCGACAGGGTCATGGACGCCCAAGGCTCATTATTGTGAGTCTGATTCAACCTGTGAGCTACTGTACCACAAATGGGCACTTGTGCATCAATTACTCTGCATATTTTTAATGTAGAACTATAGCAATTTGTAAAAACCTCAGCACCTTCTCACCATCTCAAAGGGGCAACCTGTGAATAGGTTATACATACAGATATTCCCTCTAGTGTCAGCACCACCTTAGTTTAGGCAGAAAGTGGCCTGAGCTCTGATTTCCACCCTGCGGCCAGACGTAGAGAGCGATTTAGTGGTTTGCTTTATAGCTGTAACATCCAGACCTCGCACAGTTTAACTTAACCCAACTTTTATCACAAATGAGATCCAGGATTGTGTTTCTCACCTGTCCTGGCTCCAGGGCTGGGCTTTGTTTCCTCCTTCCCTTGCGTTGGGCTCCTTCCTCTGATATCATCATCTAGGGCTGACTCAGGAGCCTACACGAGTATTCATGTAGCAAGTGCACGCAGCTAACATTTGGTTTGTTGTCATCTAGCCACACCTGGGTACTGTCATCACAAGTAGATGCCTGATTGTCAGCCCAGGTCTGCTGTCCCGGAGCGCTATACACACATTTGGCTACACTACAAATGCCTGAAAACAAACACAGCTCTACTGTTGCTGACTGCTACACACACACACACACACACACACACACACACGTACAGATCTACAGAAACCAGATATCTGACTACCAACTCGTCTCTGCTATTCCAAAGTGCTATCGGTACTATGGTGCATCAAGGTACCTGGTCACTCATTTCTGTTAACTGTCTGCACATATAACCTGCCTTCTCCTCTAATGATCCCAGGTGTTGTCCTCACACTTGAGTTTGCGGCATCGAGCACTTCCAGCTCTGCTGATCCCTGTGCCATCCTACACATCCAGCTATACTGGTCTTTTCTGTTGTACGTCCCATCTGTCCAGATGTCAGTCTGTACTATTTTTGTGACTGCCTGCAAAAGTACTTATGCCAGAGGGAGTAAAAGCGGGCGACATTATATGCTCTCATGGCTTCACTGTGTCCAGTCCAGGGCAGGGATATGTCCGTTATATCCTGCCTTCTTAATAATGACATGTGCAGGTGGATATACCCCCTATCCACAATCACAGTGTATGGGGAGGGGACGCACGTGCATATGTCATAATAATAATAATAATAATAATAATAATAATAACCTTGTACATAGACTTTGTATTTCAGCGCTCTTATCACATTCTTTCAGTGAGCAGAGATAATTGGGACAAGGACGCGGCCCTGAAATCACCAGAAGGCAAAGGCCAGGAGACGATATCGCTCCATACACAGATAAAGAGTCCTGGAGACCATAAAACTGAAAAATACAGAATCCCAGATCCATCCACTGGCCGCACCTAATATCCACATATAGGATCCTATAGATGCCACTGTCCGGCTTCTGACTACCAGGGAAACCCACCTCATTATTGTGACGGCTGCACTCCACCTTCCTAGATAGATGCATGATCAGCTCAGGTGAGAGCGCACGTGCGCCCAAGAGTGAAAGAAGAAAAAGATCAGGCATGTTGAAATTCAATATGTTCAATTCATTTTTTTACCCTAAGTTTCATCTACTGTGATATAGAGTCAGGAAACCCCTGTACACATTGGGTGATCTGTGAGTTACACCAAAATTGTTGGGTTCAGTCAGCAGAGTAGTGAGTGCAGCACTGGAGTATAATACAGGAGGTAATTCAGGATCAGTAATGTAATGTATGTACACAGTGACTGCACCAGCAGAATAGTGAGTGCAGCTCTGGAGTATAATACAGGAGGTAATTCAGGATCAGTAATGTAATGTATGTACACAGTGACTGCACCAGCAGAATAGTGAGTGCAGCTCTGGAGTATAATACAGGAGGTAACTCCGGATCAGTAATGTAATGTATGTACACAGTGACTGCACCAGCAGAATAGTGAGTGCAGCTCTGGAGTATAATACAGGAGGTAACTCAGGATCAGTAATGTAATGTATGTACACAGTGACTGCACCAGCAGAGTAGTGAGTGCAGCTCTGGAGTATAATACAGGAGGTAACCAGGATCAGTAATGTAATGTATGTACACAGTGACTGCACCAGCAGAATAGTGAGTGCAGCTCTGGAGTATAATACAGGAGGTAATTCAGGATCAGTAATGTAATGTATGTACACAGTGACTGCACCAGCAGAATAGTGAGGGCAGCTCTGGAGTATAATACAGGAGGTAATTCAGGATCAGTAGTATAATGTATGTACACAGTGACTGCACCAGCAGAATAGTGAGTGCAGCTCTGGAGTATAATAAAGGAGGTAACTCAGGATCAGTAATGTAATGTAATGTATGTACACAGTGACTGCACCAGCAGAATAGTGAGTGCAGCTCTGGAGTATAATACAGGAGGTAACTCAGGATCAGTAATGTAATGTATGTACACAGTGACTGCACCAGCAGAATAGTGAGTGCAGCTCTGGAGTATAATACAGGAGGTAACTCAGGATCAGTAATGTAATGTATGTACACAGTGACTGCACCAGCAGAATAGTGAGTGCAGCTCTGAAGTATAATACAGGAGGTAACTCAGGATCAGTAATGTAATGTATGTACACAGTGACTGCACCAGCAGAATAGTGAGTGCAGCTCTGGAGTATAATACAGGAGGTAACTCAGGATCAGTAATGTAATGTATGTACACAGTGACTGCACCAGCAGAATAGTGAGTGCAGCTCTGGAGTATAATACAGGAGGTAACTCAGGATCAGTAATGTAATGTATGTACACAGTGACTGCACCAGCAGAATAGTGAGTGCAGCTCTGGAGTATAATACAGGAGGCAACTCAGGATCAGTAATGTAATCTATGTACACAGTGACTGCACCAGCAGAATAGTGAGTGCCAGCTCTGGAGTATAATACAGGAGGTAACTCAGGATCAGTAATGTAATGTAGGTACACAGTGACTGCACCAGCAGAATATTGAGTGCAGCTCTGGAGTATAATACAGGAGGCAACTCAGGATCAGTAATGTAATCTATGTACACAGTGACTGCAGCTCTGGAGTATAATACAGAGGGTAACTCAGGATCAGTACAGGATCAGTAATGTAATGTATGTACACAGTGACTGCACCAGCAGAATAGTGAGTGCAGCTCTGGGGTATAATACAGGAGGTAACTCAGGATCAGTAATGTAATGTATGTACACAGTGACTGCAGCTCTGGAGTATAATACTCAATATAATTCAGGTTCAGTACAAAATAAAGACAGAGACTCTTTGAGTAGATTAAATCTTAATGTAATCTGTCAAATATTGTTCACAGTATATGCCATTGTAAAAAATTTAAAATAAAAAAAATTATGGTAAATCTGAACCCAAAGCCTCAGGACCTTTCATATTTACAGTGTGAATGATGAATTAACATAAAAATGAATATAAAACTCTGCGCTCTGGACTATGAGTAAGAAGAGACTTTCCACAACAGCCAGATTCCAACTAACATTCTGTACAAGACGAAAGTAATAATCTGGTTCTCAAGGTGATCACCACTATGATGTTACATCCCGGCCTCATGTTATGCCCCGTCATACCCCACTGCCCACATTTCAGTTCCTCTTTGTCTTGCCCGCAGGTCTGGTCCTGTCGGCTGTGGATTGGGATTTGCTCAGGTTGATCCACGAGTCCACAATGAGGATAGAGGGAATGATGATCCACAGCGCGTTCATGAAGATAAAGTAGAACCAGAAGTAGATGGGGTGCCACATCTCACTGTGACTGAAGCCGTCCTGATACTCCGTGTAGAAGTAGAGGACATCACCGTAGAGCTGACCTGTGGACATGAAGAGAGGGGTTAGAGCAACTCAGCAAGGTACAAGATACAGCCATAATGTCTGAGAAGGGGTGGGGGTGCCTGAGGGTCAGGATAGTGTTGTGTGTTGAAATGGACATTGCAGGCGGTGCACACTCAACACCCTACAGTAGATGGGGGTGCCACATCTCGCTGTGACTGCACCCGTCCCAATGCTCCATGCAGAAGTAGAGAGCATCCCTATAGAGCTGCCCTGTAAACACGGAGAGAAGGGTCAGGCCATCCCAGCAAGGTACAGTGCTCCCATGATGTCCAGGGGAGGGGGGAAGCCTGCAGGGTCAGGATGGCGCTTTCTGTAGAAATGGACATTGCAGGCGGTGTACACTCAACACCTTATATACCGCATTAATCATCCGGGTGCAGTAATGACCAGTGTGATGTCTAAGACAGTAGATCCCCCCCATATATATCATAATTTTTAGTTTCAGGTATGACATGTCCACTGCTTCTTACCAAGTGACACAATCAGCTGCAGCACAAAGCGATAGGGTTTGTTCCGGAGGAAGGCAATCACCGTCAAGACGCTCAGGGGCCCCCAGGCTGCCGCCGTGATGGTCTCCATACAGACTGTGAAGTTATCACCTCTGGAAGAAAACAGCGCAGAGGACTGAAGCCTCACAAAGTTACATGAGTAAAGGTCCCCCAAAAATGAAGTGAAGGGGCGGGGGCAGGCGGCCGGCCTCAGAACCTAATGGAAAATGTAGGAGAATCGCTGCGAGGGAAATTCTGGCTCAATAGCGCAATGCGTGTGAGCGGCGTGGGCCCCTCTGTCAGGCCAGGGCCCCGGCACTTGCCCGGGTGTTGAAAACCAGATTATTATGGAAAAGTGTAGTTTGGGTGCGGCCAAGTCACATTGTCCCTTCTCTGCACGGGCTGGAAGCTGTGGTTATTGGGGAGAGGTTTAATCTCAGGTCCATAGTGAACCCCAGGAAACTGGACATGGAAAGAGCCTCCACCTACAATGCACAATCATGACCCACGAAAAAAGATCCTTATCATCTATATGGACATGGACATCATTGTGGGGTCTCCTGCTCACAATACCCCTCTAGTACTGTTACTTAGACACCCGGACCCATAGGAGTTAAATATATCTAATCAGTGAGATATAATGGATGATACTCACATCATGTACCGACTGTCACCTTTCCCATATTCTTTCCCTGGGAAGAGAGAGAAGGTGGAGACAAATGATAAGACAATGATTACGGAGCAGGAGATACGGTACTGATTGTATGGGTAGACCTGTCATTCCAGATTCTGGGGGATCTTGTTTTTGTCTTCTAGGAGTGGATATGGCCTCAACACTGGCTGATCCCAGAAATAAATAAACCCCAAGACTCCATCCCATCCTTACACAGCTGTGACAGGAACGCCTGGTCCTTGGGGATCACCGAGTAGAAGAAGGCGAACCATCCTTCAATGACGCCATGGATGAAGCCACAGACCATGAACCAGCACACAGCCAGGCGGCGCGGAGCGCTCATGCCAGTCCCACGACCGGTCAGGAACCACGTCACGACCAGCAGGACCCCAGACACCGAGAACAAGAAGGTCAAGATCTCGGACATTGGCCGGTCATTAGGACGGTAACCATCAATCTTGAGATCCCGGGGCCAAAATGGGTGAGGGACGGGCGATCCTGTGTCTGGAGCCATATTGTGTCCTGAGTGTTGTACCTGCCGGGGATAAAAGGAGATCATCAGACTATGGGACTCACATCACAAAGACTGAACCGACCGTAGAGAAGACAGAACCGTGATATCAGCACCAACTAAAGCCAACAAGAACGTACAGGATCCATATGGTGGTAAAGCCACTGGGATCAATGGAAACACGCCCCATGTGTGTCCTGAGGACTGATAAATGGGGCTGGACATCGAGAGGTAGAACAATTCCGCATACTACGTATATATAACAAGATCTGAGATGGCTCTGATCCCCCAAATTTAACCCCTCATATGCTGCAGACAATACCTAAGCAACTGCATACAGCAGGAGCATGACATGCGAGACGGGGATCATGGTAACCAATGTCTTATGATGAGGATTGCACAGACCGGGATTGGACACTGCGGTGCGCCATATTCGGCTCCAGAGTTTCTGATGCACTTTTTATATTGACTGAAATTCACCATCTGCCGAGCTCAAGTGGCATCAATCTGCTGCTAACTGTGCGGAACATCCTCCATCCACCTTCATTATTATTATTATTATATGAACGTTTCTGCTGTTGTTCTGTATAATAATGGTGTAATTCTGTCATGTGATGATGCCGTCGATCTATTTTCCGTTGTCTGCTGGACACAGCGTCAATACCCTGAGCTAGAGGAAAATACGAGGACTCGGCTACACAACGACAACAGAAATAAAATAAAAAGGAGGAAAAAAAACTAAAAAAGACAACAAAAAAAGGTATATAGCAGATCCCCGATATACAGCGATAACATGAGAACAAGACCAGGAATATCCACAGAAGTGAGAACTAGGAGCAGGGAGTAAACAAGTATATACATCATATATAGTGAATCCATACAGAACAGCTACTAAGACACATACACCGGAATCCAGTGGTTTAGATTATCACGTATCACCTTCCCTCTATCCTCCCCGCACCTTCAGGTCTCTCCTCTCCTCTGTCCCCGCACCTTCAGATCTCTTCTCTCCTCTGTCCCCGCACCTTCAGGTCTCTCCTCTCCTCTGTCCCCGCACCGTCAGGTCTCACCTCTCCTCTGTCCCCGCACCGTCAGGTCTCTCCTCTCCTCTGTCCCCGCACCGTCAGGTCTCTCCTCTCCTCTGTCCCTGCACCGTCAGATCTCACCTCTCCTCTGTCCCCGTACCGTCAGGTCTCTCCTCCCCTCTGTCCCCGCACCTTCAGATCTCACCTCTCCTCTGTCCCCGCACCGTCAGGTCTCTCCTCTCCTCTGTCCCTGCACCTTCAGGTCTCTCCTCTGTCCCCGCACCATCAGGTCTCTCCTCTCCTCTGTCCCCGCACCGTCAGGTCTCTCCTCTCCTCTGTCCCCGCACCGTCAGGTCTCTCCTCTGTCCCCGCACCTTCAGGTCTCTCCTCTGTCCCGCACCTTCAGGTCTCTCCTCTCCTCTGTCCCCGCGACCTTCAGGTCTCTCCTCTCCTCTGTCCCCGCACCTTCAGGTCTCTCCTCTCCTCTGTCCCTGCACCTTCAGGTCTCTCCTCTCCTCTGTCCCCGCACCTTCAGGTCTCTCCTCTCCTCTGTCCCCGCACCTTCAGGTCTCTCCTCTGTCCCCGCACCTTCAGGTCTCTCCTCTCCTCTGTCCCCGCACCTTCAGGTCTCTCCTCTCTCTGTCCCCGCACCTTCAGGTCTCTCCTCTCCTCTGTCCCCGCACCTTCAGGTCTCTCCTTCCTCTGTCCCGCACCTTCAGGTCCTCCTCTCTCTCCTCGTCCCCGCACCTTCAGGCTCTCCTTCCTCTGTCCCCGCACCTTCAGGTCTCTCCTCTGTCCCCGCACCTTCAGGTCTCTCCCTCTCCTCTGTCCCCGCACCTTCAGGTCTCTCCTCTGTCCCCGCACCTTCAGGTCTCTCCTCTCTGTCCCCGCACCTTCAGGTCTCTCCTCTCCTCTGTCCCCCGCACCTTCAGGTCTCTCCTCTCCTCTGTCCCCGCACCTTCAGGTCTCTCCTCTCCTCTGTCCCCGCACCTTCAGGTCTCTCCTCTCCTCTGTCCCCGCACCTTCAGGTCCTCTCCTCTCCTCTGTCCCCGCACCTTCAGGTTCTCCTCTCCTCTGTCCCCGCACCTTCAGTCTTCTCTCTGTCCCCGCACCTTCAGGTCTCCTCTCCTCTGTCCCCGCACCTTCAGGTCTCTCCTCTCCTCTGTCCCCGCACCTTCAGGTCTTCCTCTTGTCCCCGCACCTTCAGTCTCTCTCCTCTGTCCCGCACCTTCAGGTCTCTCCTCTCCTCTGTCCCGCACCTTCAGGTCTCTCCTGCCCACCTTCTCTCTTGTCCCCGCACCTTCAGTTCTCTCTCCTCTGTCCCCGCACCTTCAGGTCTCTCCTCTGTCCCGCACCTTCAGGTCTCTCCTCTCCTCTGTCCCCGCACCTTCAGGTCTCTCTCTCCTCTGTCCCCGCACCTTCAGTCTCTCCTCGTCCCCCATTCAGTCCCTTCTGTCCCGCACTCAGGTCTCTCCTCTGTCCCCGCACCTTCAGGTCTCTCCTCTGTCCCCGCACCTTCAGGTCTCTCCTCTCCTCTGTCCCCGCACCTTCAGGTCTCTCCTTCTCTGTCCCCGCACCTTCAGTCTCTCCTCTCCTCTGTCCCCGCACCTTCAGTCTCTCCTCTGTCCCCGCACCTTCAGGTCTCTCCTCTCCTCTGTCCCGCTAGACTCTCTCTTCCCATTCAGGTCTCTCCTCTCCTCTGTCCCCGCACCTTCAGGTCTCTCCTCTGTCCCCGCACCTTCAGGTCTCTCCTCTCCTCTGTCCCCGCACCTTCAGATCTCTCTCTCCTCTGTCCCGCACCTTCAGGTCTCTCCTCTCCTCTGTCCCCGCACCTCAGTCTCCTCTCCTCTGTCCCCGCACCTAGGTCTCTCTCTCCTCTGTCCCGCACCGTCAGGTCTCTCCTCTCCTCTGTCCCCGCACCGTCAGATCTCACCTCTCCTCTGTCCCCTACCGTCAGGTCTCTCCTCCCTCTGTCCCCGCACCTTCAGATCTCACCTCTCCTCTGTCCCCGCACCGTCAGGTCTCTCTCCCCTGTCCCTGCACCTTCAGTCTCTCCTCTGTCCCGCACCTCAGGTCTCTCCTCTCCTCTGTCCCCGCACCGTCAGGTCTCCTCTCCTCTGTCCCCGCACCGTCAGGTCTCTCCTCTGTCCCCGCACCTTCAGGTCTCTCCTCTGTCCCCGCACCTCAGGTCTCTCCTCCCTCTGTCCCCGCACCTTCAGGTCTCTCCTCTCCTCTGTCCCCGCACCTTCAGGTCTCTCCTCTCCTCTGTCCCTGCACCTCAGGTCTCCTCTCCTCTGTCCCCGCACCTCAGTCTCCCTCTCCTCTGTCCCGCACCTTCAGGTCTCTCCCTCTGTCCCCGCACCTCAGTTCCTCTCCTCTGTCCCCGCACCTTCAGGTCTCTCCCCTTGTCCCCGCACCTTCAGTCTCTCCTCTCTCTGTCCCCGCACCTTCAGGTCTCTCCTTCCTCTGTCCCCGCACCTTCAGGTCTCTCCTCTGTCCCCGCACCTTCAGGTCTCTCTTCTGTCCCCGCACCTTCAGGTCTCTCCTCTGTCCCCACTTAGTCTTCCTCTGTCCCCGCACCTTCAGGTCTCTCCTCTGTCCCCGCACCTTCAGGTCTCTCCTCTCCTCTGTCCCCGCACCTTCAGGTCTCTCCTCTCCTCTGTCCCCGCACCTTCAGGTCTCTCCTCTCTCTCTGTCCCCGCACCTTCAGGTCTCTCCTCTCCTCTGTCCCGCACCTTCAGGTCTCTCCTCTCCTCTGTCCCGCACCTCAGGTCTCTCTTCTGTCCCCGCACCTTCAGGTCTCTCCTCCTCTGTCCCCGCACCTTCAGGTCTCTCTCTCCTCTGTCCCCGCACCTTCAGGTCTCCTCTCCTCTGTCCCGCACCTTCAGGTCTCTCCTCTCCTCTGTCCCCGCACCTTCAGGTCTTCCCTGTCCCCGACTTCGGTCTCTCCTCTGTCCCGCACCTTCAGGTCCTCCTCTCCTCTGTCCCCGCACCTTCAGGTCTCTCTTCTGTCCCGCACCTTCAGGTCTCTCTCTGTCCCGCACCTTCAGTCTCTCCTCTGTCCCCGCACCTTCAGGTCTCTCCTCTGTCCCCGCACCTTCAGGTCTCTCCTCTCCTCTGTCCCCGCACCTTCAGGTCTCTCTCTCCTCTGTCCCGCACCTTCAGTCTCTCCTCTGTCCCCGCAACTTCAGTCTCTCCTCTGTCCCGCACCTTCAGGTCTCTCCTCTGTCCCCGCACCTTCAGTCTCTCCTCTGTCCCGCACCTTCAGTCTTCCTCTCTCTGTCCCCGTACCGTCAGGTCTCTCCTCTCCTCTGTCCCCGCACCTCAGGTCTCTTTGTCCGCTCTCCTCTGTCCCCGCACCTTCAGGTCTCTCCTCTCCTCTGTCCCCAACCTTCAGATCTCTCCTCTGTCCCCGCACCTTCAGGTCTTCTCTCCTCTGTCCCCGCACCTTCAGGTCTCTCCTCTGTCCCCGCACCTTCAGGTCTCTCCTCTCCTCTTCCCCGCACCTTCAGTCTCTCCTCTTGTCCCCGCACCTTCAGGTCTCTCCTCTGTCCCCGCACCTTCAGGTCTCTCCTCTGTCCCCGCACCTTCAGGTCTCTCCTCTCCTCTGTCCCCGCACCTTCAGGTCTTCTCCTCTGTCCCGCACCTTCAGTCTCTCCTCTCCTCTGTCCCCGACCTTCAGGTCTCCCTCCTCCTCTGTCCCCGCACCTTCAGGTCTCCCTCTCCTCTGTCCCCGCACCTTCAGGTCTCTCCTCTCCTCTGTCCCCGCACCTTCAGGTCTCTCCTCTCCTCTGTCCCCGCACCTTCAGGTCTCTCCTCTCCTCTGTCCCCGCACCTTCAGATCTCACCTCTCCTCTGTCCCCGCACCGTCAGGTCTCTCCTCTCCTCTGTCCCCGCACCTTCAGGTCTCTCCTCTCCTCTGTCCCTGCACCTTCAGGTCTCTCCTCTCCTCTGTCCCCGCACCTTCAGGTCTCTCCTCTGTCCCCGCACCTTCAGGTCTCTCCTCTCCTCTGTCCCTGCACCTTCAGGTCTCTCCTCTCCTCTGTCCCCGCACCTTCAGGTCTCTCCTCTCTCTCTTCTGTCCCCGCACCTTCAGGTCTCTCCTCTCCTCTGTCCCCGCACCTTCAGGTCTCTCCTCTCCTCTGTCCCCGCACCTTCAGGTCTCTCCTCTCCTCTGTCCCTGCACACTTCAGGTCTCTCCTCTGTCCCCGCACCTTCAGATCTCTCCTCTCCTCTGTCCCTGCACCTTCAGGTCTCTCCTCTCCTCTGTCCCCGCACCTTCAGGTCTCTCCTCTCTCTCTTCTGTCCCCGCACCTTCAGGTCTCTCCTCTCCTTCTTGTCCCCGCACCATTCAGGTCTCTCCTCTCCTCTGTCCCCGCACCTTCAGGTCTCTCCTCTCCTCTGTCCCTGCACCTTCAGGTCTCTCCTCTGTCCCCGCACCTTCAGGTCTCTCCTCTCCTCTGTCCCCGCACCTTCAGGTCTCTCCTCTCCTCTGTCCCCGCACCTTCAGGTCTCTCCTCTGTCCCCGCACCTTCAGGTCTCCTCCTCTCCTCTGTCCCCGCACCTTCAGGTCTCTCCTCTGTCCCCGCACCTTCAGGTCTCACCTCCTCTTACATCAGGTAACGCAGAACCCCAGTAAGGCCCCGCCCTCTTACGCTCATCCTCCAATCATCGCACGGCATTGTCACTGTTCAGCCAATCAGAAGCCGATGTTGCACAGACACGCTGTCGGCTCATTCATAGACTATACCCCAGCTCCGCTTCCTTATTGGGAAAGTCGACTTGTGATTAGTGAATTTTTGAGTGGGCGGAGCCTATGTGGTGTATGAGCCTCGGCAGACCCTCGTTCTATCACAGCTTATTGGCTGAAATCTATAAAATGGGACCGCCCCCCGCACCTGATTGGCTCCAGACTCTTCATTAACTTCATCCATCCCGCTCCTCTACTTCGTGATTATTGCAATGAACTCAATTTTGCCAGCAGGTGGCAGCAGAGGTTCTTGTCCTATACATAGGAATTCTATATTCTGCCACAAGATGGCAGTAAAAGTCATTGCGATCTATGTAAAATCTAAATTGGGCCATTAGTGGCTGATATATGTTATAGTGGAATAAAGTGTAAAAATTATAACACCTAATGCTGCAATTATCATCTACATGGAGTGGATTCATTATTTACCTACTGAGATTTATCTGTTAGAGGAGAAAAATGCAAGAACCCAATATTAACACTAGGTGGCAGTAAAAGACTGCAGTGATTGTAGTAGTTTAGTGCTGCCACAAGGTGGTGGTAGAGATCTACAAATATTAAAATCTGAGCGTCCTTAGTGGATATAGAGATCTACAGTATATATTAGTATTCATGCATGCAATTAACCTCATTGTAACACAAGGTGGCAGCAAAATAACTGCTCTATGTGTAGCATAAATATAATGGTAATTTAATTCTACCACAAGATGGCAATATAAATTTATATATTAATAGTGATGCATGTAATTACCTAAGTGTAACACAAGGTGGCAGCAAACGAAAAAAGAAAAAGTGATCTGCATGTAGTAATTTAATTCTGCCACAAGGTGACAATAGAGATTTACGTATTAGTATTGATGTATGTAATTACCTAATTGTAACACAAGGTGGCAGTAAAGATTTATGTTAGAATGATGATGATGATTATTATTATTATTAATAATAATAATAATAATTTATTTATAGAGCACCATTGATTCCATGGTCTGTACATGAGGAAGGGGTTACATACAAACACGTTAAAAATACAATGAGAAAACTAACAATGACAGACCGATACAGAGGGGAGAGAGGACCCTGCCCTTGCAGGCTTACATTCTACAGGGCAATGGGGGGAGACAGTAGGTTGGGTCTGCTCAGGTGGTGGTGGTATAGAGGGGGAGTTTGAAGGCGCACTGCCAGGTTTCTGATGGGGTTGGGTGCAGCACCACAGAGGCAGTATGACTAAGACTAAGGAGAAAAGAAACTTCTGTATAAGGATGTGCACAATCAAAATGCTCGGGTGGTGGTGGAGCACCGGGTCCAGTGGTGGTGGAGCTCCGGGTCCAGTGGTGGTGGAGCGCCGGGTCCAGTGGTGGTGGGGAGGTGGCACTGTGGTCATTGCAGGCTGTAGGCTGTTCTGAAGAGATGGGTTTTCAGGTTCCACTTGAAGGTTCCTGGTGTGGAGGACAGTCGGATGTTTTGGGGTGCAGAATTCCAGAGAATGGGGGATGCTCAGGTGAAGTCCTGCAGGCGGTTAGATGAGGAATGTACAAGTGTCGAGGAAAGAGGGAGATCTTGGGAGGATCAAGATTACGAGTTGGATGATACTGGGAGATTAGTTCAGAGATATATGGGGGGGGGGGGGACAGATTGTGGACGGCTTTGTAAGTCAATGTTAGTAGTTTGAATTGGAAGCACTGGTGAATTGGGAGCTAGTGGAGGGATTTGCAGAGGGGAGAAGTGAAGGAATAGCGAGGAGAGAGGTGGATTAGTCAGGCAGCAGAGTTAAGGGCAGATTGGAGAGGTGCAAGAGTGTTAGCAGGGAGGCCACAGAGAAGGAGGTTGCAGTAGTCGAGATGAGAGATGATGAGGGCATGCACTGGTAGTTCAGTAGATTGAGGGTTGAGGAAGGGACCGATTCTGGCAATGTTTTTGAGTTGGAGGCGGCAGGAGGTGGCGAGAGCTTGAATGTGCGGTTTGAAGGACAGGGCAGAGTCAAGGGTTACTCCGAGGCAGCGGACTTCAGGTACAGGGCAAAGTGTGATATCATTTATTGTGATAGATAGATCAGGTAAGGGAGGTGCGCGAGATGGAGGAAAGATGAGTTCAGTTTTGTCTATGTTTAGTTTAAGGAAGCGACAGGAGAAGGAGTTTATGGCTGGTAGACACTCCGGGATTCTGGACAGGAGAGAGGTGACGTCTGGCCCAGAGAGGTAGATCTGAGTGTCATCAGCGTACAGGTGATACTAGAATCCATGGGACTTTGAGTTGTCGTAGACCAAGGGTATAGATGGAGAAAAGAAAAGATCCCAGGACAGAGCCTTGAGGGACCCCAACAGAGAGGGAATGGGGTGAGAAGTTAGTGTGGGTATGGGGGACACTAAATGTGTGGTTGGAAAGGTAGGAGGAGATCCAGGAGAGGGCAAGGTCAGTGATACCAATGGAAGAGCGGATCTGTAATAGGAGGCAGTGGTCGACTTTGTCAAGTGCGAGGACAGGTCAACAAGGAGGAGGATGGAGAAGTGTCTATTAGCTTTGGCGGTAATTAGGTCGTTAGTCATTTTGGCTAAGGCAGTTTCAGTGGAGTGGTGGGGGCGGAAGCCAGATTTAAGGTTGTCAAAGAGAAAGTTAGATGAGAGGTGGGAGGAAAGTCCAGTGTGGACATGCTGCTCGAGAAGCTTGGAGGCGAACAGGAGTAGCCATATGGGGCGGTAGCTGGATGTGGAGGTCGGGTAGAGGGATGGCTTCTTTAGGATAGGTGTAATTGTTGCGTGTTTGAAAGCTGAAGGAAAGGTACAGGATGTTAGTGATTGGTTGAAGAGATGGATTAGGGCTGGGATAAGCATGGTGGAGAGGTTGGGGAGAAAGTGGGAAGGGATGGGGTCCAATGCACAAGTGGTGAGGTGCGATCTGGAGAGGAGGTGTGCAAGTTCTCCTTCAGTGCATGTAAGGGTGAATGATGCATGTAAATACCTAATTGGAACACAAGGTGGCAGCAAAAAAACAAAAACAAACTGCATGTAGTAATTTCATTCTGCCACAAGGTGGCAGTAGAGATTTACGAGTTATAATATAATAATAATATAATAAATGTATTTATATAGCACCAACACATTCCGCAGCGCTGTACAATTCAGAGGGGACATATACAGTCGTAAGTAACAATTATAAAAAATACAATACAATAGTTTAACAAGGAAAACAAAAATAAAAAAAAAGTTAACCCTGCTCATAAGAGCTTGCAATCTACAAAAGAGATTTACGTAGTAGTATTGATGCATGTAATTACTTAATTTTAATACAAGATAGCAGTAGAGTTTTATTTGTAATGATGCCATGTAATTACCTATTTAAAACACAAGGTGTCAGCAAAAGCGTGTTCTCTGCATGTAGTATTTAAATCCTGCCGCAAGGTGGTAGTAGAGATATATATTAATGTTGCTGCATGTAAATGCCTAATTATAACACAAGGTGGCAGCAAAAAAAAAAATGTGATCTTCAAATAGTAATTGTATTCTGCCACAAGGTGGCAGCAAAAACATGTGTTCTGCATGTAGTAGTTTAATTCTGCCACAAGGTGGCAGTAAAGATTTCTGTATGTCATGATGCATGTAATTTCCTCAAGGTAACACAAGGTGGCAGCAAAGACAATGTAGTTACCTAATAGTACCACTAGATGGTGGTAAAGAATTATATTGTAGTGTGTAGTAATTCATTTCTGCCACTGGATGTCAGTAGAGTTCAATAAAACGCGGCGTTATTGTTCATTCAGATTCATAATATACTTGGCATTTTACAACTATCGAAAACGTTATTGTCATATATTCGGTAATCCCGCCTCTTTCTAAGTCTCATTGGTCAATATTTCTGGCATTCAAATCAGCGGCTTAGCCTATTGGTGGTTTGGAATGTTCAATGACTTGTTTCTGATTGGTCCAGCTGGAGAATCCTTTCGTGTGATTGGTTAGTTGGTCTGTGACGCGCATAGTTATTCCTTTCTCTGCACGTGATTGGGCTGCCCTCTCATATCCTGTTATGTGATTGGTTGTTTTCTCTGCCTGTGGTTGGGTGGCAGGATGCAGCTCTGAGTTGTGATTGGTTGCGGTTTCCTCATGCTCAGCTCCTATTGGTTCCTTTTAAGCAGCGGTGAGAAGAGCATCCCTGTGTGAGGGAGGATGAATGGCAGCAGGATGAGGAGAAGGACGGCGTAGAGGAGACTGCAGGTGAGCTGAGGCGAGGTGCTGGGCCTTGTTGTCCTCTTCCTCGGCTTGTGGGGAGGTGCTGGGCCTTGTTGTCCTCTTCCTCGGCTCGTGGCGGGGTGCTGGGCCTTGTTGTCCTCCTCCTGGGCTCGTGCGGGGTGCTGGGCCTTGTTGTCCTCCTCCTGGGCTCGTGGGGAGGTGCTGGGCCTTGTTGTCCTCCTCCTGGGCTCGTGGGGAGGTGCTGGGCCTTGTTGTCCTCCTCCTGGGCCCGTGGCGAGGTGCTGGGCCTTGTTGTCCTCCTCCTGGGCTCGTGGCGAGGTGCTGGGCCTTGTTGTCCTCCTCCTGGGCTCGTGGCGAGGTGCTGGCCCTTGTTGTCCTCCTCCTCGGCTCGTGGCGAGGTGCTGGGCCTTGTTGTCCTCCTCCTCGGCTCGTGGCGAGGTGCTGGGCCTTGTTGTCCTCCTCCTCGGCTCGTGGCGAGGTGCTGGGCCTTGTTGTCCTCTCTCCTCGGCTCGTGGCGGGGTGCTGGGCCTTGTTGTCCTCTCTCCTCGGCTCGTGGCGGGGTGCTGGGCCTTGTTGTCCTCCTCCTGGGCTCGTGGCGAGGTGCTGGGCCTTGTTGTCCTCCTCCTCGGCCCGTGGCGAGGTGCTGGCCCTTGTTGTCCTCCTCCTCGGCTCGTGGCGAGGTGCTGGGCCTTGTTGTCCTCTCTCCTCGGCTCGTGGCGGGGTGCTGGCCTTGTTGTCCCTCTCTCCTCGGCTCGTGGCGGGGTGCTGGGCCTTGTTGTCCCCTCCTGGGCTCGTGGGGAGGTGCTGGGCCTTGTTGTCCTCCTCCTGGGCCCATGGCGAGGTGCTGGGCCTTGTTGTCCTCCTCCTGGGCTCGTGGCGAGGTGCTGGGCCTTGTTGTCCTCCTCCTGGGCTCGTGGCGAGGTGCTGGCCCTTGTTGTCCTCCTCCTCGGCTCGTGGCGGGGTGCTGGGCCTTGTTGTCCTCCTCCTGGGCTCGTGGGGAGGTGCTGGGCCTTGTTGTCCTCCTCCTGGGCTCGTGGGGAGGTGCTGGCCCTTGTTGTCCTCCTCCTGGGCTCGTGGCGAGGTGCTGGCCCTTGTTGTCCTCCTCCTCGGCTCGTGGCGGGGTGCTGGCCCTTGTTGTCCTCCTCCTGGACTCGTGGGGAGGTGCTGGCCCTTGTTGTCCTCCTCCTGGGCTCGTGGGGAGGTGCTGGGCCTTGTCCTCCTCCTCGGCCCGTGGCGAGGTGCTGGCCCTTGGTCTCCTCCACCTCGGCCCGTGGCGAGGTGCTGGCCCTTGTTCTCCTCCTCCTCGGCCCGTGGCGAGGTGCTGGCCCTTGTTGTCCTCGTTCCTCGGCTCGTGGGGAGGTGCTGGGCCTTGTTGTCCTCCACCTCGGCCCGTGGGGAGGTGCTGGGCCTTGTTGTCCTCCTCCTCGGCCCGTGGCGAGGTGCTGGCCCTTGTTGTCCTCCTCCTCGGCCCGTGGCGAGGTGCTGGCCCTTGTTGTCCTCCTCCTCGGCCCGTGGCGAGGTGCTGGCCCTTGTTGTCCTCCTCCTCGGCCCGTGGCGAGGTGCTGGCCCTTGTTGTCCTCCTCCTCGGCCCGTGGCGAGGTGCTGGCCCTTGTTGTCCTCCTCCTCGGCTCGTGGGGAGGTGCTGGCCCTTGTTGTCCTCCTTCTCGGCCCGTGGCGAGGTGCTGGCTCTTGTTGTCCTTCTCCTCGGCCCGTGGCGAGGTGCTGGCCCTTGTTGTCCTTCTCCTCGGCCCGTGGCGAGGTGCTGGCCCTTGTTGTCCTCCTCCTCGGCCCGTGGGGAGGTGCTGGCCCTTGTTGTCCTCCTCCTCGGCCCGTGGCGAGGTGCTGGCCCTTGTTGTCCTCCTCCTCGGCCCGTGGCGAGGTGCTGGCCCTTGTTGTCCTCCTCCTCGGCTCGTGGGGAGGTGCTGGCCCTTGTTGTCCTCCTCCTCGGCTTGCGGCGAGGTGCTGGCCCTTGTTGTCCTCCTCCTCGGCTCGTGGCGAGGTGCTGGCCCTTGTTGTCCTCCTCCTCGGCTCGTGGCGAGATAAATATCTACATTTATCTATAGAGCTGATGGGATTTTCTCTTTGTCTCTAGAGGTCAGGACCACCGAAGTCCCAGATTCCTAGGACCAAAAATGGCCGCCTTCAGCCGCAGAGAGTTTTATGAGCAGCTCCTCCATGGCTGCGTCCTCCCGACCGCTCTGCAGGGCCTTGAGCAGATCTGGGTGCTGCTCCTGATGTGTCTGGGCTGCCGGGTGCTCTGGAGGTTCGGTAAGATCATGTTCTGGGTGCACCGACGGGACGGGGGACGTTCTAGAGCAGGAGACAAGTGCGGAGGAACACATCGAAATGTACGGCCACCGTCCACACTGCAACCATGTATGTGCACGATCACAGCCGGTCACATAGGCAGAGAGGCTGGACAATTCTCTGTGGGCGAAATTGGACTGATACATTGTAACAAACTGCTGGGACTCCAGAACACACAACGTGCACTGATACATTGTATCAAACTGCTGGGACTCCAGAATACACAATGTGCACTGATACATTGTAACAAACTGCTGGGACTCCAGTACATGTTGCCAGCACTGATCCTGTTTCTTACATATTGCTCTCCGCAGGTCTCCCATCCCACATGAAGCACCTGTTCACCATTGCTGGGGGCTTCTTCTGCCTCCACCACTTCTTCCAGCTGCAGATGATTTGGGTGGTCCTCCTGAGCCTGCTGTGTTACCTCGTACTCTTCCTGTGCCGCCACTCGCAGCATCGCGGGGTCCTGCTGTCCGTCACTATCCTAATCTATCTGCTGATGGGGTGAGCGCTGCCATCCTGCGCCCCACGGTCCGGCCTGCGGGCCTCATCACTCACTGACGCCTTTGTCTTCTCCTTCCAGGGAGATGCACATGGTGGACACTGTCAGCTGGCACAAGATGCGAGGTCTGTCCTCCGTCCCGGGTTCTCTGTTCCTAGGGTTGACCTTTGCCCCTTTTGATTCCCTTCTCTCTTTCTTCCCGTGTAGGTGCACAGATGATCGTGGCCATGAAGGCCGTGTCTCTGGGCTTCGATGTGGATCGCGGCATCGTGCGCTCCATTCCATCTCCGGTGGAGTTCATGGGATACGTCTACTTTGTGGGCACCGTCATCTTTGGCCCCTGGATAAGTTTTACCAGTTACTTGGATGCAGTCAATGGACGGAAAATGGTGAGGATAAAGGAGGGAGCCAGGGTCTGCTCATGGGGGGCTGACGGTGGAGAAAAATTACTTGGGCCATCGGATAATTTGTTGCCAGATGTAGTGTGTGCCTGAGGGGGGCTCTAGAGGATCTGCTGTCAGTAGGACAAAGGTTTAGCTAATTTGATGTGTATGGTCGTGTATGCGCCCTCGTGGAGCTCTGCATCGCATCTGTGCCCCTCTGGATGCTCATTATGTTTAATAATGTGCATCATTTTCCCAATATGGCCGAGCACGACCACGTGACCCTGGGCTCTGTCCTTTCATGTGGGGTCTCATGTCTCCTTTTCCGCAGACTCTCGGCTGGATCCGGCGGGTGGGCCGCAGTCTGATCCTCTGCGTCTTCTGCCTCCTGGTGTCCACCTGCATCTCTCCATATCTCTTCCCTTACTTCATCCCCATCTATGGAGACCGGCTGCTGAGAAAGTGAGTACAAAGCACCGACCAGGGGAATGTTCCGGGTGTTCTATTTTATTTCTCTGAGACTGCACCTCGTCCTCACACTATTCTGCTGACGCTGAGACCCGGCCGGGTGATGCTCCATGACGAGCCGCGGTGTCAGCCGGTCAGGGGGAAATTGCCGCCTCTGGATGGAAACAATTCTGATTTACTGGCAATAATCTTAATGGTTAAAAAATGGAAATGCAGAGCGATTTGGAAAATTCTAGATAAATAAACTGATGTTTATCACTAGTGGTGAGTGCACACTACCACGCGCGGGTGCTCAGTACTCGTAACGAGCAGGTCACACACTGGACAGGCGCAACTCGTGTATTGAGTATAATGAAACATTTCCAAAAAGTGCTTGAATTTCACATTGACTTCCATTATACTCGGGTACTGAAGTCGCGCCCATCTGATCACCTGCACATGGTGGTGCTCACCCATCGGGGTGACAATGCTCTGCAGCGAAATGGCCAAATGTGACAGGTGTGCTTATTTCCTACAGCATTGAGACCCCTCACTGATCCCAGATCACCATAGACGTCCTTATAGTTGGATCTATGTGATCATTCCCACATTTTGGATCTGTCTATAGTGAGGACCTAAGGGGACCGAGCTCCTGAGTCCCCATCACTCCTGAGTGTGACCGGACCCCACTTCTCATAATGTCTTTGGGGTATCGTCCCTCCTGTAATAGGCGGTGTCCTGCTCTTCATCCTCACTGTATTTTTCAGCACTTTTCTTTATTCTCCCTTTTTCTTTTTATGATTTCGCGGATTCTCCAGTAAGAAACGTAAAGCCAGGTATTCTCTGTCCTCCCATCTCACCATCCATTCATGGCACAGATTTACCAAAACTGGTGCAAAGGAAAATTGATAACCCCCAAGGGCCTGCGCCCCCTCCTGCATCCGATCTGGTCCACCTGCTGCACCATGATTCTGAGCAGGCATTCATTATTAACCCTTCATTCACTGCTGTGATCAGATAGTAAAGATTGTGGACAAGTCCCTCCCTTGCCGCCTCGCGGGAGGCGAGCGCGTGTTCCGTCCGATAGGAAGGAATGTCCAGGAATATATAGTAGGATTCATACATTCTCATTGTACTGGTTTTCATTGGGTGGTGATGACTCATCCCATCGTGTGTCCTATACCCTCCACCACCGCCTCTGACAGCCACATTCACCCCTAACCCATTATCCATCACCTTGATTGTATTTTTCCTTCTCTCTGCGGCAGGGGTCTTGTTATACGGTAAGTGACGTCTTTTGGGACTATTTGGCCAGTAAAGAGGTGTAGATCACGGCCTGAGCTGACATTTTGCCGTCTTCTCCACAGATGGCTGCGGGCCTATGAGAACACGTCCTCGTTCCATTTCAGTAATTACTTTGTGGGATTCTTGTCGGAGGTGACGGCCGTCCTGTCCGGTGCTGGGTTCACAGAGGAGAAGGATCATGTTCGCTGGTGAGCCCCGGTGTGGCGGGATCTGGTCTCCGCTCCGGCCAGCTGGGTGTAATCCATCTTTTTCTCTCCAGGGATCTGTCGGTTTCTCGTCCACTGAATGTAGAAATTCCTCGCTCCATGGTGGACGTGGTGACGAGCTGGAACCTGCCCATGTCCCGATGGCTGCACACATGTAAGGATAGTCCTGCTATGTTAGATTTGCACTTTCTGCTCTTCCAGAGCGTCTTGAATTCGGAAACGTGGTTGTAGGAGATCTACAAGAAAAAGATCCCTTGTGTCTTCACTAACCTTCCTAAATCTTCTCCTTAGATGTGTTCAAGAATGCGCTGAAGCTGGGCACGTTTCACGCCATCATTGTAACGTATGCCGCCAGCGCTTTACTTCATGTGAGTGTCATGTGTATATATGGTACAATGTCTGTACAGGTTTAAAGGGATTGTCCATTTTTTTAAGTATAATAATATATAGGTATTTATGATATCATTTTTGCACTTAGATGTTATTAAAAAAGTTGCACCATCCAACTTTTAAGAGCGACTGAGAAAAAAACACGAGTTTGTAACTTATCAGACTGGCAGAATGAACTCACTGAAGGTCTCTCAGTTAACTCATTCTGCAGCAATAAGTAGACAGTACAACACCAGGGCTTATAGACGGCAAATAGTGCAAAATATTTAGTGAGACCCAATTACAAAAATTATTTTTTTAACCCCAAAATTCTGATGTGTATGTGTATGTATATATAAAGAGCTCCCCCTTATGTGCTCAACCCTCTCAATCCCACTTTCCTTTGTGCCTTTCCAGGGTCTCAGCTTCCACCTGGCAGCCGTGCTTCTGTCTCTGGGTTTCATCACTTACGTTGAACATGGTGGGTCTTTTACCTCTACGTGAGACCCCCCCCCCCCCCCTCTCGTCAGTGTCAACTTTTGTTCTTCTCCTTTCAGGATGTTCTGCTCAGTCCTATATCCCACTGAGCCACCACCATGCTTCAATGTAGGCTTCACTGAGTCACCACCATGCTTCATTGTGAGCCTCAGTGAGCCCCCGCCATGCTTGACTGGAGACATGACTGAGCCCCCGCCATGCTTGACTGGAGACATGACTGAGCCCCCGCCATGCTTGACTGGAGACATGACTGAGCCCCCGCCATGCTTGACTGGAGACATGACTGAGCCCCCGCCATGCTTGACTGGAGACATGACTGAGCCCCCGCCATGCTTGACTGGAGACATGACTGAGCCCCCGCCATGCTTGACTGGAGACATGACTGAGCCCCCGCCATGCTTGACTGGAGACATGACTGAGCCCCCGCCATGCTTGACTGGAGACATGACTGAGCCCCCGCCATGCTTGACTGGAGACATGACTGAGCCCCCGCCATGCTTGACTGGAGACATGACTGAGCCCCCGCCCATGCTTGACTGGAGACATGACTGAGCCCCCGCCATGCTTGACTGGAGACATGACTGAGCCCCCGCCATGCTTGACTGGAGACATGACTGAGCCCCCGCCATGCTTGACTGGAGACATGACTGAGCCCCCGCCATGCTTGACTGGAGAGACATGACTGACGCCCCCGCCATGCTTCACTGTTAGCCTCAGCAAGCCACCACTATGCTTCCCATGGTGATTTAGTTAGGGATCTGGTTGGTCTTAAGACGTGACTTAGGTTTATAGCTTCTGCAGTGATTACTGCTTCGGCCGTCATCCACTCGTCATTCACCTGATAATTGCCACGTTCGATGATCCTTTCCTACCCCCTAATTTGCCCTTCTATCGTATTTCAGTTCTCCGGAAGAGACTTGCAGAAGTCTTCAGCGCTTGTATACAGTCGAAGAAATGTTCTCCGTCCTGCACCCACCGTCACAAGAAGGTACGACATCCCTGGTCGGAGCAGAGGACGGGACCCATCACTCTTATTCTTTGTACCCTGCCTGCTCTTACCATTGCCGTCTACTCCTTTTCTTGCATCTAAGCAGTCATTGTGATCACATTGTCACTGTCTCGTGTTCCCCCCTTCCCACCAGGGCTTCCGCGTGTTCCTGATTAACTCGCTATTCGGGGTCATGGCTATCTTTCAGCTGACGTATCTGGGGTCTTTATTTGATACAGACTCCGAGGATAACAGCGAAGAAGAGGTAAAATGCTGCATGAATAAAATATTTAACAAAATGATCTTCCTGATAACTTGTCCACTGGGGGTCATTTTTCCAACATTCTGCAAAATTACTGACAATTCTCAGTTGCTTCCAGGCCACATCCGCTACATGGCCGACATTACAGCTTTACATTATCCAGGCAGATCTGTGTAGCATGTGTGCTGTATTAAAGGTGATAACCAGTAACGCGCCATAATAATAATAATCCAGGATTAATAAAACTTTCCTGATCGTTTTACAGCAGCATGCAAAAAAGTCTGTGCTGCCATAGGGCTCCAGGAAATGAAAATGTCAGGTTAATACATTTTAGCTTTACTGCATTCTTTCTCAAACAGCGCCACTCGTGTGTACAGGTTGCATGTGGTATTACAACATAGGCCTATTCACTTAAAGGGAATTAACTTTATACTCGCCCCCAATGCATAATGGTGAGAGAGCACTGCCAAACCCAGGTGCCTGGTACTTGAAACAAGCAGGTTGGGTGTTTGGACGGGTGCAGCTGGTGTTACTGTGTGTACAGGAGTCGAGCCTGTCCGACCTGCTCCTTTTGAGGTCCGCAGCATTGTAGCACCCGCTTATTACTAGTGGTGACGTTATGAAATTTTTGCCTCCACTGCTGCTGATGAACCTCTTTTTGCCCAGGGTTACGGGATGGCTCATACCGTTAACAAGTGGTCGGAGCTGAGCTGGGCCGGACACTGGCTGACGTTTGGCTGCTGGGTCTTCTATCGTTTGATCGGTTGAGTGGAGGAATCTGTAGGACTCGGTGCCATCTGTCACCACCTGACGTGGTGAGATCAAACTCTGCCAATCACTGTGTCTGAGCAGACGAGACCTGGGGTGTTTACAGCTGGTATGTAATGGGTGTCTATGGGCATCCTGGCAGCAGCAGGGCAATGGAGAATGACCAAGATGCCACCACATGGAGGACATTGTTACGAGCAGCCGCCACATAACCTTATATATCCTCTGGACGGTCCAGACTGACAAGATTAGAGCTGTGGACTCTAATAAAGTTGTTTTGTAAGAATTGTGTTTTATGTGTATGATCGATAAAGTTTAGTGACACGGACACTATTCCAGCACATTGTTTATTCCAGAAGCCACACACCATCACGAATGGACAGAAAGCCTCCGCTACACATATGTGCCCTCCCCGCCGCCTCCGGGCTGGAGGCATCATCGGCCCACCACTCCGCTCACTGCCAGGTCCTCATTCACACACCGTGGTCGGGCAGGGTGGGAGACATCCGCTATCGCTCTCACACTCGGACCCCGCGGTCGGCTCGCACCAGGAGAAAGGGTCTGACGGGAAGACTGTGGCGGTGCCAGGACATTAAGGTCTTGCTGGTCTGCGCGTGCTCGGTGGAGGTGTGGTGGATCCCACGTTTTCTGCGACATGAACCCAGCAGCGTCTCCAGTGCCATTCGCACAAAGGACTGGAAGTTACCGCTTCGCTCTCGGCGGCTGTCCTTGGGGGGAGATAAGGGTGCAGGAAGAGGGTCAGATGTTACTAAAATGTGTACAAAAAGATGCAAAGTAAGCAAAATCCAGATCCACAAAGGTGTGTGTAACACATAATGTCAGCAGTGGTGCAGCCTCAAGCTTTGGGCCTGTAACCCTAGATCCTGACAGTAGGGAAGCCTTAATATCCATTTCTTGTACTATCTCTCTACAGAGAATGAAACAATTTAAATATATTATGGTCTTGGAGCTGTACATTGGCCTGAATGGGAGAGAGTTGTGGGCATGCATGCTGTGCAGGGAGGGGAAGGAGGTGAGCTGTGACATTGCTTACTGTGAACGGTGGATCCTGTGATTGCAGACACCTGCGATGTAGCCACAGACTGCAGTGACCCAGAATACAATGTCTGGACGTGACCGATTACACAGACGGGCAGCGAGTGTGAGATGTGAGGCTTAGAGGGAAAACTCAAATATTTCACCATGCTTGTAAATGTAGATATAAAAATGAATAGGTAATTTCTTATTACACTTTCCCGGACATGGATGAGAAGAAGTAATCCTGGTGCAAACAATAGATTATTTTCCCCCCATTGTCCTGCTATTAAAGCAAGTAGAAATTATCCACTGCTGTGTGCTGGGTATTCTATAAAGAGAAAAATATGGCTGAAAGCAGATGTACAGCAGCAGTGCAGGTCCGCTGGGATGACGGGTCGTGTCTATGCCTCTTGTTTCTGAACCTCTTTGTAATCCGATTTTATGTGCTCATTGACTACAGCTCCCCCCACACACCCTGCCCCTCCAGTATAATGACTACAGCTCCTCCCACACACCCTGCCCCTCCAGTATAATGACTACAGCTCCTCCGACACACCCCGCCCCTCCAGTATAATGGCTACAGCTCCTCCCACACACACTGCCCCTCCAGTATAATGACTACAGCTGCTCCCACACTCCCTGCCCCTCCAGTATAATGACTACAGCTCCTCCCACACACCCTGCCCCTCCAGTATAATGGCTAAAGCTCCTCCCACACACCCTGCCCCTCCAGTATAATGACTACAGCTCCTCAGACACACCCTGCCCTTCCAGTATAATGACTACAGCTCCTCCCACACTCCCTGCCCCTCCAGTATAATGACTACAGCTCCTCCGACACACCCTGCCCCTCCAGTATAATGGCTAAAGCTCCTCCCACACACCCTGCCCCTCCAGTATAATGACTACAGCTCCTCCCACACTCCCTGCCCCTCCAGTATAATGACTACAGCTCCTCCGACACACCCTGCCCCTCCAGTATGACTACAGCTCCAACCACACTCCCTGCCCCTCCAGTATAATGACTACAGCTTGTCCCACACACCCTGCCCCTCCAGTATAATGACTACAACTCCTTCCACACACCCTGCCCCTTCTGTATAATGACTACAGCTCCTCCCACACTCCCTGCACCATTTGTAATAATTACAGCTCCCACACTCCCTGCCCCTTTACTATAATGACTACAGCTCCTCCCACACTCCCTGCCCCTTCTGTATAATGACTACAGCTCCTCCCACACACCCTGCCCCTCCAGTGTAATGACTACAGCTCCTCCCACACTACCTGCACCACTGTTATGACTACAGCTCATCCCACACACCCTGCCCCTTCTGTATAATGACTACAGCTCCTCCCACACTACCTGCACCACTGTTATGACTACAGCTCCTCCCACACACCCTGCCCCTTCTGTATAATGACTACAGCTCCTTCCACACACCCTGCCCCTTCTGTATAATGACTACAGCTCCTCCCACACTCCCTGCCCCTTCTGTATAATGACTACAGCTCCTTCCACACACCCTGCCCCTTCTGTATAATGACTACAGCTCCTCCCACACTCCCTGCACCATTTGTAATAACTACAGCTCCTCCCACACTCCCTGCCCCTTCTGTATAATGACTACAGCTCTTCCACACTCCCTGCCCCTCCAGTATAACTACAGCTCCTCCCATACACCCTGACCCTTCTGTATAATGACTACAGCTCCTCCACACACCCTGCCCCTCCAGTATAATGACTACAGCTCCTCCCACACATCATGCCCCTCCAGTATAATAACTACAGCTCCTCCACACACCCTGCCCCTCCAGTATAATGACTACAGCTCCTCCCCCACACCCTGCCCCTTCTGTATAATGCTACAGCTCCTCCCACACTCCCTGCCCCTTCTGTATAATGACTACAGCTCCTCCCACACACCCTGCCCCTCCAGTATAATGACTACAGCTCCCCCCACACACCCTGCCCCTTCTGTATAATGACTACAGCTCTTCCGCACGCCCTGCCCCTTCTGTATAATGACTGCAGCTCCTCCCACACACCTTGCCCCTTCTGTATAATGACTACAGCTTGTCCCACACACCATGCCCCTTCTGTATAATGACTACAGCTTGTCCCACACACCATGCCCCTCCAGTATAATGACTACAGCTTGTCCCACACACCCCACCCCTCCAGTATAATGACTACAGCTTGTCCCACACACCATGCCCCTTCTGTATAATGACTACAGCTTCTCCCGCACACCCTGCCCCTTCTGTATAATGACTACAGCTTCTCCCACACTCCCTTCCCCTCCTGTATAATGACTACAGCTCCTCCCACACACCCTGCCCCTCCAGTATAATGAAAACCGCTCCTCCCACACACCCTACCCCTTCTGTATAATGACTGCAGCTCCTCCCACACACCCTGCCCCTTCTGTATAATGACTACAGCTTCTCCCACACTACCTGCCCCTTCTGTATAATGACTACAGCTTCTCCCACACTCCCTGCACCACCTGTATAATGACTACAGCTCCTCCCACACTCCGTGCCCCTCCAGTATAATGACTACAACTTCTCCCACATTTTCTGCCCCTGCTGTATAATAACTACAGCTCCTCCCACACACCCTGCCCCTTCTGTATAATGACTACAGCTCCTCCCACACTCCCTGCCCCTTCTGTATAATGACTACAGCTTCTCCCACAATCCCTGCCCCTCCAGTATAATGGCTACAGCTCCTCCCACACTCCCTGCCCCACCTGTATAATGACTACAGCTCCTCCCACACTCCCTGCACCACCTGTATAATGACTACAGCTTCTCCCACACTCCCTGCTCCACTGTTATAATGACAGCTCCTCCCACACTCCCTGCCCCTCCAGTATAATGACTACAGCTCCTCCCACACACCCTGCACCACCTGTATGACTACAGGCTTCCTACACCTCCCTGCACCACCTGTATAATGACTACAGCTTCTCCCACAATCCCTGCCCCTCCAGTATAATGATTACAGCTTCTCCCACTATATCTACACAACCAGTATAATGTCTACAGCTCCTCCTACACTCCCTGCCCCTCCAGTATAATGACTACAGCTCCTCCCACACTCCTTGCCCCTCCAGTATAATGTCTACAGCTCCTCCCACACTCCTTGCCCCTCCAGTATAATGATTACAGCTCCTCCCACACTCCTGTCCCTCCAGTATAATGACTACAGCTTCTCCCACACACCCTGCACCACCTGTATGACTACAGCTCCCCCCTCACTCCCTGCACCACGTGTATGACTACAGCTTCTCACACACACTTGCATCACCTGTGTGACTACAGCTTCTCCCACACTCCCTGCACCACCTGTATGACTACAGCTTCTCGCACACTCCCTGCACCACCTGTATGACTACAGGCTTCCTACACTCCTTGCCCCTCCAGTATAATGACTATAGCTCTTCCCACGCTCCCTGCCTCTCCAGTATAATTACAGCTTCTCCCACAATCCCTTCCCCTCCAGTATAATTACAGCTTCTCCCACAATCCCTGCCCCTCCAGCATAATTACAGCTCCTCCAACACTCCCTGCCCCTCCAATATAATTACAGCTTCTCCCACAATCCCTGCCTCTCCAGCATAATTACAGCTCCTCCAACACTCCCTGCCCCTCCAATATAATTACAGCTTCTCCCACAATTCCTGCCCTCCAGTATAATTACAGCTCCTTCCACACTCCCTGCCCCTCCAGTATAATGACTACAGCTCCTCCCACACTCCCTGCCCCTCCAGTATAATGACTACAGCTCCTCTGACACACCCTGCCCCTCCAGTATAATGACTACAGCTCCTCCCACACACCCTGCCCCTCCTGTATAATGACTACAGCTCCCACCACACTCCCTGCCCCTTCAGTATAATAACTACAGCTCCTCCCACACTCCCTGCCCCTCAAATATAATGACTACAGCTGCTCCCACACTCCCTGTCCCTCCAGTATAATGACTACAGCTCCTCCCACACACCCTGCCCCTCCAGTATAATGACTACAGCTTCTCCCACAATCCCTGCCCCTCCAGTATAATGGATACAGCTCCTCCCACAATCCCTGCCCCTCCAGTATAATGACTGCAGCTCCTCCCACAATCCCTGCCCCTCCAGTATAATTACAGCTCCTCCCACACACCCTGCCCCTCCAGTATAATTCAGCTCCTCCCACACTCCCTGCACCACCTGTATAATGACTATTGCTCCTTTCACAGTCCCCACCACTTCCTTTATATTGATGGCAATAACAGTTTCTTCCAAATTTTCACTATTTGTGAAATTTTTTTACTTTGTTACCTCTTTGCTTCTTAACATGTGTTTTTTTCTCCTGCACCCGGTGTCTATGTTCTGGGAGATTCTGAGGAGAGAATACAGATAGAGACCGTCAGAAGCAAACACTCCCACCTAGACAGTGATAGGATCCTCCCCGCTCACTTTTTCTTATTGTTATTCCCTCTCATTTGTTGCAGAACTCGGTTATTTATATAACTCTAGTCCTATCTCCTCCTACACTGGAAAGTGCAAGAAACCAGATAAAAGTTTTCAGATTAATGTCACCGTAAAGTAGAACTATCACCAGATTTCACAATACAAAGTAAATGATAGATCTCTTGGACCTGCTGAGGCCGGTGTATTTACTTTTAAAGATCATGTAACCATGATCGGTATCATCCTGATATTAAATGAGCTCCAGCTATAGTCATAGAAAGCTCAGTACAGCTGTCCGGACAAAGTAAGTACACCAGACTCATCAGGTCTACGTGACTTGCATGGTGAAATCTGGTGATAGCCAAGTCAAGGGGGATAATTTAGGCAAAATATCGATATATGGGAGAGTAACTGGAAGTTACAGAACATATATTTCTCCTTTGCCTCATTGGGGGACATAGGACCATGGGTGTTCTCCTGTGTCCCCCAGTGGAGGCTCAGAGAAAAGGATCTTCAGTGAGTACACAAAAATCCCTATTTTCCTCGTAAGCCCCCCCCCTTCCCGACCTCCAGAGAGACCACCAGGAACATTTCTGTAAAGAGAGTTGAAGTTATTCTTTCAGTAGTCGGCAGAGAATACCTGCCATTGATCGGCGCTTACCTTGTACAGAGTTCTATCGGATTTATCTCCTACGGGTGAAAATAGAAGAAATTAACCTGAGTTATAGAAATGCATCGAAATGCATGACTCACACTCACCACCGGAAAGTCTACACACCCCTAGAAATGCATCGAAACGCGTGACTCCCACTCACCACCGGAAAGTCTACACACCCCTAGAAATGCATCGAAACACATGACCCCACTCACCACCGGAAAGTCTACACACCCCTAGAAATGCATCGAAAACGTGACACCCACTCACCACCGGAAAGTCTAACACCCCTAGAAATGAATCGAAAACGTGACACCCACTCACCACCGGAAAGTCTACACACCCCTAGAAATGCATCGAAATGCATGACTCCCACTCACCACCGGAAAGTCTACACACCCCTAGAAATGCATCGAAACACATGACTCCCACTCACCACCGGAAAGTCTACACACCCCTAGAAATGCATCGAAACGCGTGACTCCCACTCACCACTGGAAAGTCTACACACCCCTGAACCCCCCATGAGATATTCCTTCCCGAGTCACTGACATGTTATCCATATAGGACCACCATCACTCCCCCTGTGCCCATGTAAAGGGGTCCTAATTGCAGGGGGCCCCTATTGGGATTTAGTCCCCGATAGGGCCGGCGAGGTTAATGCTCTCCATTAGGACTGCCTGTGCTCAGCTATAGTGCACCACGTACCTTTTCCCTCTGGCATCTTGCCCCAGTGGCTGCTGGGCTTGTACGATGGAGTGTGAGGGTCTCTGTGCACTGAACACGCAGGTCCTGGCACCACCCACATTTATTCCCTGAATGCCCCCACAGTACCCGAGAGAAGGGGCAGATTCCAGAACTGGGCAGAGATTCTGCATATTCAGGGGGAGATGTGCTGAGCCAGGCACAGAGAGGACCCGTCCCCTGCACCCACCGGCACCCTCGCTCCCTCACTTAACCCCTGCATGCCCAAATACAGCCACTCAGCACTGGTTGATCAAAGGGTTTTTTTGGCCTTTTTTTTAGAACATATCTTTATAACAACTCATACAAAAAGATACTAAGTTAATAAAAACAATATGAAAATCATTTTAATGATTAATACAAAAAGAGGCCGATATCACAAACCAGTCAGTGCCCACAAAGCTATAAAGAATGTAATCCTGATTTGGGAAAAACAAAAATTAAAAAGTGTCACAAAGGTTTCCCTGCCCACACGTCTTCACGATGACACCTCGCTGAGCTCTGATTATTCTGTGTTATCATGGGGACATGGTTATTCTTATTTACACTGAAGATAATTTCATCACTGCATCACCAGAGTCCAGTGGTGGCAGCTTTACACCGCTCCATCCAACCCTCAGCATTGTGCATGGTGATGTACGGCTGCACAGAACACGTCTCCTCCAGAGTCCAGTGGTGGAGGATTTACACCGCTCCATCCGACGCTCGGCATTGTGCTTAGTGATGTACGGCTGCACAGAACACGTTCACTCCAGAGTCCAGTGATGGCAGCTTTACACTGCTCCTCTACACTGGTGTGTCGGCTGATCGATCTCGGCATTGTGCTTGGTGATGTACAACTGCACAAACTACGTCTCTCCAGAGTCCAGTGAGGGACTTTACACTGTTCCATCTGACCCTCAGCATTGTGATTGGTGATGTACGGCTGCACAGAGCACGTCTCCTCCAGAGTCAAGTGTGGAGCTTTACTCCGCTCCATCCGACACTCGGCATTGTGCTTAGTGATGTACGGCTGCACAGAATACGTCTCCTCCAGAGTCCAGTGATGGCGGCTTTACACTGCTCCATCTGACACTTGGTGATGTACGGCTGCATCCAACGCTCGCATTGTGCTTGGTGATGTACGACTGCACAAAACACGTCTCTTCCAGAGTCCAGTGAGGGGACTTTACACTGCTCCATCTGACCCTCAGCATTGTGATTGGTGATGTATGGCTGCACAGAACACGTCTCCTCCAGAGTCAAGTGCTGGCGGCTTTAAACTGCTCCATCTGACACTTGGTGATGTTACGGCTGCACCGAGCTCACATACGTGCCTAGTATGTATCGCTGACAGAACAGTTCCTGCGAGTCCATTGATGGGGAACTTTACACTGCTCCATCCAACGCTTGGCATTGTGCTGGTGATGTACGGCTGCACAGAACATCTCGTCACAGAGTTAGTGATGGCGGCTTACATGCTCCCATCTGACACTGGTGATTTGGCTAGCAGTGTTTATCTGAGTTAACAGAGGATGCACAACAACACGTCTCTTCAGTCAAGTGCTGGTGGCTTTACACCGCTCCATCTGATTCTCAGCATTGTGATTGGTGATGTATGGCTGCACAGAATACATCTCCTCCAGAGTCCAGTGCTGGCAGCTTTACACCGCTCCATCCGACCCTCAGCATTGTGATTGTTGATATATGGCTGCACAGAACACGTCTCCTCCAGAGTCAAGTGCTGGTGGCTTTACACTACTCTATCCGACACTCGGCATTGTGCTTAGTGATGTACAGCTGCACAAAACACGTCTCCTCCAGAGTTCAGTGATGGCAGCTTTACCCCGCTCCATCTAACACTTGGTGATATACGGCTGCAGCTGCTCGGCCATGAAGCCCCCGGCGGGAGCAGTGTTTGTGCTGATGTTACAGAGGAGGTCTGGACTCTGCAGTTATGGGATCAGCAGAGCAGTGTGGACTTTTCTGTCCTCTGCACTCGGCCCCTCGCTCTGTAACGTTACGGGGTCTGAGTTTCTACAATTCCTTCCACTTCTCAATAATATCACTCACAGGTGATGGGGGAAATGTGATGAACAGACTTGTTACCCCAGTGGCTCCTATACAGGATGCGCTGGTATCAGTGAGCTCCGCACCACCGGCTGCTCTATTACATGGTAGTAATGGTAGACCACATGCTGCAGGGCCGGAGGTTATACCCCGATGGGGGAGAAGGGCTAGTTATTATAAAACAAAGGGGGATGAAAGGTCGGATGTTGTACACCAGGGAATGAGAGACCAGGTGTCATACACCGGGGGGGCAAAGGGCCAGTTATAATACACCAAGGGATTGAGGGTGCGGATGTTATACCCCGGGGTGAGGGGTCGGTTATTATACACCAGGGAGCAGTGGGACTTCATGTTATACACCGGTGGTGAGGTCCCATTTTATACATGGGATACACGATAAACACCAGTGGGCAACCGGATGCTTATACACTGGGTATGGTGGGGCAAAGGCCGGAGGTTATACACCATGGGGAGGGGCGGGGGGATGAAAATCGGATGTTTACACCAGGGGGGATGAGGGCCAGGTGTTATACACCTGGGGGGGGGGGGGGGCAAGGAGCCAGTTATATACACCAGGGGTGAAAGAGCCGGATGTTATACCCCGGGGGTGGGGGCAACGATATTATACACCAGGGGAAGCGAGTGGGATATGTTATACACCTGGAGGGGGGGTGAGGGCCGGATGTAAACACCTGGGGGGGCAAAGAGCCGGATGTTATACACCTGGGGGGGGGCGAGGAGTCGGATGTTATACACCTGGGGGGGGGGGCAAGAGCCGGATGTTATACACCTGGGGGGCGAGGAGCCGGATGTTATACACCTGGGGGGGGGGGGGGGCGAGGTGGGTGCACTGGGGGGAGGGCCGGATGTTATACACCAGCACCAATGAGGCTGACAAAATCCATCAGTGATTAAGACCTGTCCAATACTTTTGTCCCAACATACAAGTGCATCTCAATGAATTAGGATATCATCGAAAAGTTTTATTTTCAGTAATTCAATACAAAAAGTGAAATGTATATACAGCTGGTACAGAAACTGTTCAGGTCCCTTTCAATGTTTCACTATTTGTTTCATTGCAGCCGTTTGGTAAATTCAGAAACGTTCATCTTTTTTTTCATTAATGTCACTCTGCACCCTATCTGACTGAAAAAAACAGAAATGTAGAAATTTGTGCAAATTTATTAAAAAAGAAAAACTAAAATCTCCCATGATCATAAGTATTCAGCCCCTTTGCTCAGTATTGATGATAAGTATTCAGCCCCTTTGCTCAGTATTGATGATAAGTATTCAGCCCCTTTGCTCAGTATTGATACATATTCAGCCCCTTTGCTCAGTATTGGTGATAAGTATTCAGCCCCTTTGCTCAGTATTAATGATAAGTATTCAGCCCCTTTGCTCAGTATTGATGATAAGTATTCAGCCCCATTGCTCAGTATTAATGATAAGTATTCAGCCCCTTTGCTCAGTATTGATGATAAGTATTCAGCCCCTTTGCTCAGTATTGATGATAAGTATTCAGCCCCTTTGCTCAGTATTGATGATAAGTATTCAGCCCCTTTGCTCAGTATTGATGATAAGTATTCAGCCCCTTTGCTCAGTATTGAGTATTTGCACCTTTTGATCTAGTACAGCCATGAGTCTTCTTGGGAATGATGCAGTTTACCCCCCTGGATTTGGGGATCCTCGGCCGTTCTTCCTTGCAGATCCTCTCCAGTGCTGTCAGGTTGGATGCTGAACGTTGGTGGAGCCACTTTCAGGTCTCTCCAGAGATGCTCCATTGGGGTTAGGTCAGGGCTCTGGCTGGGCCGGTCAGGAATGGTCACAGAGTTGCTGTGAAGCCGCTCCTTTGTTATTTTAGCTGTGGCTTAGGGTCGTTGTCTTGTTGGAAGGTGAACCTTCGGCCAAGTCTGAGGTCCAGAGCTCTGGAAGAGGTTTTCATCCAGGATATCTCTGTACTTGGCCGCATTCATGTTTCCTTCAATTACAACCAGTTATCCTGTCCCTGCAGCTGAAAAACACCCCCATAGTATGATGCTGCCTCCACCATGTCTCACTGTTGGGATAGTATTGGGCAGGTGATGAGCAGGGCCTGGTTTTCTCCACCACTTACATTTATCACCAAAAAGTTCTATCTTCATCTCATCAGACCAGAGAATCTTATTTCTCATAGTCTGGGAATCCTTCAAACTCTACGTTGGGCTTTCATATGTCTTGCCCTGAGGAGAGGCTTCCATTGAGCCACTCTGTCATAAAGGCCCGACTGGTGGAGGCTGCAGTGATAGGTGACTTTGTGGAACTTTCTCCCATCTCCCTACTGCATCTCTGGAGTTCAGCTACAGTGATCTTGGGGTTCTCCTTTACCTCTCACCAAGGCTCTTCTCCCTCGATTGCTCAGTTTGGCTGCATGGCCAGGTCTAGGAAGACTTCTGGTGATCCTAAACATCTTCCATCTAAGGATTATGGAGGCCACTGTGCTCTTAGGAGCCTTGAGTACTGCAGAAATCTTTTGTAACCTTGGCCAGATCTGTGCCTTGTCACAATTCTGTCTCTGAGCTCCTTGGGCAGTTCCTTTGGCCTCATGATTCTCATTTGCACTGTGAGCTGTGAGGTCTTGTATAGACAGGTGTGCGCCTTTCCAAATCAAGTCCTATCAGTTTAATTAAACACAGCTGGACTCCAATGAAGGAGTAGAACCATCTCAAGGAGGATCACAAGGAAATGGACAGCATGTGACTTAAATATGAGTGTCTGAGCAAAGGGGCTGCATACTTATGACCATGTGATATTTCAGTTTTTCTTTTTTAATAACTTTGCAGAAATTTCTACATTTCTGTTTATTTTCAGTCAAGATGGGGTGCAGAGTGTGCATTAATGAGAAAAAATGAACTTATTGGAATTTACCAAATGGCTGCAATGAACCAAAGAGGGAAAAATGTACAGGGGTCTGAATACTTTCCATACACAGTAAATGATCTTTCTGATGATATTCTAATTCATTGAGATGCTCTTGTATATACTTATCTCAGTGTTGGTGTCAGGCTACAGATTTCCTCGAATGATCCAATAAACGTGTAGACACCTATAAACATAAAACACACCTTTCTTGGCTCTATAGTAATAACACAACGGCCATAAAACCTAGCCTGATGCCTGCAGTAGATGGGGTCATGCAGGTGTCAGGCCATTCCAGGAGCCGACTATGAACATACATGTTCCGGGGTTACATATTGACACGTGTGACTAGTGATATATTATTACCAATAATTCCAAAATGTCAACGGGTCAATGTATCGGTGGGAGCCTCTTGCCAAGCGATAGCAGACATTTTATATTGCCCTTTTGTGTGGGGAGGCTCCGTACCCGGGGCCCAGGGTGTGACCGAGGCCACATTTCATTTCTGAGATCACTTATGGACCATTGTATAAATCATGGGACCCGCATGTGAATAACGTGACCTCGTTTAGGTTGTCTGACTTTCAGGGTCACATCACAATCTTTGTCTACAGACAGATAATGCAGCTCAATAATGATGATCAATGGGAAGGCGGGTGTGAACGGCACCTTCTCCAGGTAGATGTCACATGTGGACTTCAGTCAGTTACCTGGACGCCTGCACCAGCCCCTATTAATGATTAATACACAGAGGTTGGGAGCATCCTCAGGATCCAAGAAGGAGGCGGATGTCCCGGGAAATGGGGAGAGGCCGCCCAGAAAAGATGGATGGCCCAGAAGAATAACAGGAAAGACGGGAGCTCAACATGAAGGGAACCAACTGTTCCATGGATGGGGGGAGCTTCCCCTGTCATCTGAGTTTTTCCAAGGTAGTATCTCTTATTCATAGGATTATAAGGTAGACAGCCATAGCCTGACGCTCCATAGGATTATACCCTTACTATGCACTGCAATAGGCCAGTACATTGGGACGACCATGGTTGTAGTCTGACTTTATTGGTAGGGTTAGCTGAACATATGGTCATTCCTGAGCCATGGTCTCTACTGTACGGTCATCATGTGGTCATTCCTGAGCTGGTAGTCTCTCCAGTATGGTCATGGGATCATTCCTGAACCGGCGGTCTTTTTTGTATGGTCATATGATGATTCCTGAGCCGGTGGTCATTCTTGAGTTGGCGGTCTATCCTGTATGGTCATGTGGTCATTACTGAGCTGGTGGTCGCTCCTGTATGGTCATCATGTGGCCATTCCTGAGTTGGCGAACTCCCCTGAATAGTCATCTTATGGTCAGTCCTGAGCCGACGGTCTCTCCTGTATGGCCGTCATGTGGTCATTCCTGATCTGGCACTCTCTACTGTATGGTCATCATGTGGTCATCCTGATCTGGCACTCTCTACGTATGGTCATCATGTGGTCATTCCTGATCTGGCACTCTCTACAGTATGGTCATCATGTGGTCACTCCTGATCTGGCACTCTCTACAGTATGGTCATCATGTGGTCACTCCTGATCTGGCACTCTCTACAGTATGGTCATCATGTGGTGACTCCTGATCTTTCACTCTCTACTATGGTCATCATGTGGTATTCCTGAGCTGACAGTCTCTTCTGTATGGCCATCATGTGGTCATTTCCTGAGTCTGGCGGTCTCTTCTGTATGGTCATCATGTGGTCATCCTGACACTTCTGTTGTCAGTCTGGTCATTCACTGAGCTGGGGGTCTCTCCTGTATGGTCATCATGTGGTCATTCCTGAGCGGACAGTCTCTCCTGTATGGCTCATCATGTGGTCATTCCTGAGCTGGTCTCTCCTGTATGGCCATCATGTGGTCACCTGAGCGCAGTCTCTCCTGTATGGTCATGTGCTGATTCCTGAGCTGGCGGTCTCTCCTATTACTGGTCATCATGTGGTACATTTACTGAGCCAGTGGTCTCTCCTGTACGGTCATCATGTGGTAATTACTGAGTCGGTGGTCTCTCCTGTACGGTCATCATGTGGTAATTACTGAGCCGGTGGTCTCTCCTGTACGTTCATCATGTGCTGATTCCTGAGCTGGCGGTCTCTCCTGTACGTTCATCATGTGGTCATTCTTGAGCCGTTGGACTCTCTTGTACGGTCATCATGTGGTAATTACTGAGTCGGTAGTCTCTCCTGTACGTTCATCATGTGGTCATTCCTGAGCCGGTGGTCTCTCCTGTACGGTCATCATGTGGTCTTTCCTGAGCTGGCGGTCTCTCCTGTATGGTCATGTGCTGATTCTTGAGCCATTGGACTCTTTTGTACGGTCATCACGTGCTGATTCCTGAGCCGGTGGTCTCTCCTTATGGTCATCATTTCTCAGCTGGCAGTTGTTCTATGATCTTCGTCTTTTAGTGTATCAGCTAGCAGTGCCCCCATTCTTACGCTACCAGGAGAGTGCCCCCTGCTGTTTGTCGGTGATCTGCCCTCAAGTACTATTCACCTCTTTTACAGTGATAAAGAAGGACCTGTGGATATTCCTTATTCCCGTACTGGTTGGGTGCGTTCAGTTGGCTTTATTTCTGGAGGAGATGGGATTTTTCCTGCGGAATATTCGGAGCACGCGGAGAACCTGCCTGTATCTGTGGATCCTGGGAGTATATCCGGTGAGAATTAAGAACTGTACACAGACTTACAATATGTATAGATCCCTGTATTTGCAGAGGTTTCCTCCATGTACTCTGGTTTTCTCCCACACTCCAAAGCCATACTGATAGATTGTTTAGATTGTGATCCCCAATGGGGCAATTATTACTGATGTATGTAAAGCCTGCAGGATTAATAGCGCCATATAAGTGAGTGAATAAATAATAATATGCTCTGCGAGCAGAGGGGTCTATGTTTCTCACCATACCAGAATATGGGACACCCCCTTAATTGATTAGGTGTATTTGCAAGACAACATTTGATATGCAGTGACGCTGATGGCATTTGGGAGATTATGGATTAACAGATCCTTTTTTTTTGTCGTTGGCCAGGTAATCTGTATCGCCTCCATTATAGGCATGTACATCCCCCGCTCCTCTTCCATCTGTAACTTTGTGGCTTCCATGTAAGTACAAAAATACTGTGAGCAAAAATCCCAGTTACCCCTAATGGTACCTTTACACGCCGCCACAACAGGATGGATACAACCCGCTACAGGCTACAAATGTAGCTTGTCGCGCCAATATCGCCCGTAGTAGCGGCGTGTGAAGACGGGACGACACAGCCGGCTACAGATACCTCTGTATCCGTGCACTGCCCATAAACAGATGGCTACATCGCCGATTGTAGCGAGCTGTATCGGCGTGTAAAGAACCCACAGAAGGGAACTGTGGACACCCGGCGATGTAGCTGCAATGTAGCTAAGGCGTGACCCAGGCTCCGGGATACCACGCCCCTTCAGCGATCATTGGAGGAAGCTCCTTCGTTGCGATTGGTTGTCGCTGCACAGGGCGGCATATTTAAGGAGCTGACAAGTCACACTAGACAATCGCTCGAGCGTCATGTATTAATCTGCCCAATCATGATGTTCTTGGGTTGTCCTATCAGCGTACGGACGTCTCGTAATCCACAATTGTGGCACGCCTATGTGCTGTCCCTGCTGCACCAGGTCCGCCCATATTAGCTTGTTGTAGCGGTGTGTAAATGAGGTACGCTGAGCTACAGGTGGCGACTTGAGACACCCGGCGATGTAGCTAGCTGTAAATGTAGCGTAGCGTAGCGCACCTTGTGGCGGCGTGTAAAGAGGGTGCGTTTCCCGTTGGTAACCGTTTGGGCGTGCTCGTGCACGTGAAGTAGCCGTTGGTATCCATCCTGCAGTGGCGGCGTGTAAAGGTACCTTAACGGAGCGGCGCCACCTAGTGGTGTAGTCTTAGATTGTAATGGGGGAACTGCAGAATCTATCATCACAGGCTCCGATAGACACTTCCTAGAACAGCTATAGCGGTCACACCCCGAGCTGCCAGTCTGAGCTCATGGACACGGCGTCCTTCCTCATCATCATCTTATTGTTTGCAGATATCACTCCATAACACTCTGGAAATTCTTGGACCTCATAACAGATTTCTTTGGTGGTAAAGCAAGAATGTTAGAAGAGCTGGGGGGTCAGACTGTCGCCCCCAATCCACCCCCATGTTGCTGTTGCTGCTGTTTCCCCAACATCGTTGTGAACAGGTGGGTGTATTATAATGGCGTCCCGCTTGTATTGTCTGCATCGCAAGAACAAAAAAGTGCCATCATATTGTATTATAGCAACACATAAATGGAGAGGGGGTTGTAATAATCACCGAAGCAGGTTAACAATGCAACAATTTTAATATGTATCTGTACACTGAATTTCATCAACTAAGGGCAGGTAGCTACACGTGTATCCAGCTCCAGTTTCTACAATCCATCCATTGGGCTTCAGGACTGGCCTCAGCACTGATCCTCTTGCTTCAAATTCACAGCACAAACTAACCAACTTAAACATGTGTCTCATTCTTCTACCTCTTCTGGGATCAGTCCCCTGGATGGGCAAAGATATCCACACCTCTCCCCGAAACCATCAGGTACACTAACATTCAAAAGTTTGCGGTCATCCAGACAATTTTGTGTTTTCCATGAAAACTCATACTTTATTCATCAAATGAGTTGCAAAATGAATGGAAAATATCGTCCAGACATTGACAAGGTTAGAAATAGTGATTTATATTTGAAAGAATAATTTTCCCCTTCAAACTTTGCTTTCGTCACAGAATGCTCCTTTGCAGCAATTCCAGCATTGCAGACCTTTGGCATTCTAGCTGTTAATTTGCTGAGGTCATCTGGAGAAATTTCATCCCCCCCGTGTATCCTGAAGACCCTCCCACAAGTTGGATTGGCCTAATGGGCACTTTTTGCGCACCATCCGGTCAAGCTGCTCCCACAACAGCCGAGTGTGGTTGAGATGTGGTGACTGCGCAGACTACTCCATTACAGATAGAATACCGCTGCCTGATTCTTCCCTGAATAGTTCATGCATAATTTAGAGGTGTGCTTTGCTTTGCTTTGGATCATTGTCCTGTTGTAGGATGAAATTGGCTCCAATCAAGTGCTGTCCACAGGGTATGGTATGGCATGGCGTTGCAAACTGGAGTGATAGTCTTCCTTATTCAAAATCCCTTTTACCTTGTACAAATCTCCCACTTTACCAGCACTAAAGCACCCCCAGACCATCACATTACCTCCACCATGCTTGACAGATGGCGTCAGACCTCTTCCAGCATCTTTTCAGTTGTTCTGTGTCTCACAAATGTTCTTCTGTGTGATCCAAACACCTCAGACTTTGATTCGTCTGTCCATAAAACTTATTTCCAATCTTCCTCTGTTCAATGTCTGTGTTCTTTTGCCCATATTAATCTTTTCTTTTTATTAGCCAGTCTCAGATATGGCTTTTTCTTTACCCTGAAGGCCAGCATCCCGGAGTCACCTCTTTACTATAGACGGTGACACTGGCATTTTGTGGGTACTATTTAATGAAGTTGCCAGATGAGGAGCTGTGAGGCGTCGATTTCTCAAACTAGAGACTCTAATGTACTTGTCTTGTTGCTCAGTTGTGCAGCGGGGCCTCCCACTTCTTTTTCTACTCTGGTTAGAGTCTCTTTATGCTCTCCTCTGAAGGGAGTAGTACAGACCGTTGTAGGAAATCTTCAGTTTCTTGGCAACTTCTCGCATGGAATAGCCTTCATTTCTAAGAACAAGAATAGACTGTCGAGTTTCACATGAAAGTTCTCCTTTTCTGTCCATTTTGAGAGTTTCATAGAACAAATAAATGTAATGCTCCAGATTCTCAACTAGCTCAAAAGAAGGTCGATTTTATAGCTTCTCTAATCAGCCAAACCATTTTTGGCTGTGCTAACATACTCGGACAAGGGTTTTCTAGGGTTTTCTAAACATCCATTAGCCTTCTTACGCAGTTAGCAAACACAATGTACCATTAAAACACTGGAGTGGTGGTTGTTGGAAATGGGCCTCTTTACATCTGTGTAGATATTGCATTAAAAACCAGACGTTTGCAGCTAGAATAGTCATTTACCACATCAACATTGTATAGAGTGTATTTCTGATTCATTTAATGTTGGCTTCATTGAAAAAAAAAGTGCTTTTCTATCAAAAATAAGGAAATTTCTTAATGACCCCAAACTTTTGAACGGTAATGTACATCTAATTCAAAGTGTAATAAGTTTACTGAAGTCTCCAGCCAGTCTGCAAAAGTGTGTATCCAGGAGGGCTTGTGCAAGGAGGAACAAAAGACTCATAACCCCCCAACCAGATGCAGGACATTGAATGGTAATGTAGACCTGATTGTATTATGGTCTATGAAACCAGGCTGGAAGTGACACTCTGGTACATCCCCTTCCCTCTTTCAAACTGTGCTTAACCTTCCTAGCGGTATTCCCGAGCCTGACTCGGGGTTAACATTCACTGCCAGAAGCGGTAACCCCGAGTCAAGCTCGGGCTTATCCGCGGTCGCGGCAGATGCGGTGAAGAAACCGCATCTGCCGCACAGCCGCCGCACCTGCGGCGCGGTTGCGGTAATCGCCATAGTAAGTATAGGGGGACTTGCGGCAAGTGCGGTTTTGCACTTTCGGCAGGTGCGGCCGCGAAAAAAAACCGCACTTGCTGCATCTGCCGCAAGTGCAAAACCGCACTTGCCGCAAGTCCCCCTATACTTACTATGGCGATTACCGCAACCGCGCCGCAAGTGCGGCGGCTATGCGGCAAGTGCGGCAGATGCGTTTTTTTCACCGCATCTGCCGCGACCGCGGGTAAGCCCGAGCTTGACTCGGGGTTACCGCTTCTGGCAGTGAATGTTAACCCCGAGTCAGGCTCGGGAATACCGCTAGGAAGGCTAGAGTCTTCTTTGATCAGGTAATTACTAAGAATTGCAGGCCTACTGTACATAACACCAAATTTCCATGCCAAAAAATGGTACCGCTTTTAGCACAAAATTCCTGACATAATCATACCGCCAGGGAGGTTAAATTGACAAGCCAGCAAATCTCCAATAAAACACAAAAATAATATTGATGTAACCAGTGCTCTGTGCTGTACACAGTTTGATACTCCTTAGTCTATGGCCAGCTCTGCACAGGAAGCTTTATAGAAAAGCCACAGGGCATTTAATGTATAAAGGGGCAAAGGTCAGGGTGGTGTGTAGGGTCTGGTATTCTAAAAACGCTGAAAAAGCATTAGGATCCATTCACACGCTGCATTTTTGCTTAAAAAAATGACAACACGTAACCATTATAGTCTACAGGTCTTCTCAAACGCCTGAAAAATCAGTCTGAAAAAGGGAAACATGTCGGCGCTTAGTCCGATTTGCAAACCAGACTCACGGGTGTAAGTGAATGGTGAGGGTCAATGGTGTAACAGACAGAACATTGATGTCATCAGTTAAAAAGCAGGGATGTGTGAATTTGGGGTAACCCTCCCCTGAGCAGGATGGACAGTAGATGTCCCTGTCGTGTTACATTAAAGTTCAGCCTGTTATCTTCTGTCTCAGGAGTAACCTGCGGTGGATGAATATTGCCGTATACCAGCTGTCAGTGGTGCGGACCCTTCTGTTCTTCATGGGCCTCATTCTCTGGACTGATGAGAAGTATGACTATGGGGATGTGAGTATGAAGACATGGAGGGTTTGGACTCTTAGATCACTAACACAGCGCCTCTAGTGGCCACATGACTAACTGCAGGGCCAGTATATGAGAAACCAAGTCATGCTCCGTCCCCACGATGGACATCACCTAGGAGGTAAATTATAAATACGGGCAAAAAATAAAGGGTTTTACTTCTAATTTTATACAGTTTATGTTATATTTACTAATCCAAGACGGCCCATGACGTGACAATTCCAGATCTGTAATTCTAGATGTCTCCAGCATATCTTTAGGCTTCTTTGTTGACTTCCAGGTGGACTACACCAACCCCAACTCCTACATCAACATCATCATCAGCCTGTCCACGTTCCTCTCTTTTTACGGATACCTGCTGTTCTACAAAGCCACAAAGAAAGCCTTGGAGGGTTACAGTCCCAGGTCCAAGTTCATCTGCATCACCCTGGTGCTGGTCCTGTGTGGGCTGCAGAACGGGATCCTGGAGACCATGTCGGCCCTGGGAGCCATCCCTTGTGTCCCGCCGTTCACAGTGGAGACGCGCTCACAGAGTAAGTGACTTCACACGACACATTGCCTCAATAGAAGTTTAGAGGTTATTGCTGGACATAGGGCCATCATTAGACTAATATCTACATGGCGCCATGTTGTGGCCACACAGTGGCATCGCAGCTGCAGTATGAACTTTCCTGATCATACTGGGCAAGATCTGTCCATCAGATTGCACAATATATTCATATATTGTCATATATTATTAATTAGCTATCTTAGTCCGGGTAAAGTTGGTGTACTTACTGTGAAAATCCATATCAGACTAGCAATATAATCCCTATAGGCTGGTGTACTTACAATGAAAATACACATCAGATTTGCAATATAATCCCAAAATTAATATAAATCCGGAGTGAAAGAGTAATCACAGTCTATAAAAGTTTCAACCACCGAGCCTGATAGATAGCTGCTGCTTGTACAGAGCAGTGTGAGATCTCAGACATAGCAGGGAGGAGGGACACTGAGGATCTATCGATCAAAGTAGGTGGGAGGAGATTGAGTTGAGCTTTAACTTTCATAAAGTAGCATACAGCCATTCTGGTATGGATTATCAAAGTAAGCACAACAGCCTCATCAGATCTACAGCTTGTATTGTGAAGTCTGATGGCGGATCCCCTTTTTCTAACACCCTCTGCTTGTGAGGGGATTCAACTTGAGTACCGAGTATAATGGAAGACAATAGGAAATTCAAGCATTTTTCCAGACACTCTTCCAGAAAAATGCTCGAGCTTCCCATTGACTTCCCTTATACTCGGTACACGGGTCGTGCCCATCCAAGCCTCCGACTTGCTAATTTCGAGTACCTGGGCATTGTAGTGCTCACTCATCACTAGTAACCATGTTTTTCTCACCTTTGTCATCACAATTCTGGATTTTAGTAAATCTCCCTGTTTTTCCACCTCTGCAGCCATCTACAATTACTCAGTTACAATGGAGATGTTCTTCATCAGTCTCTTCGCCCGTTATTGTTTCCGGAGGGTTGAGCCGTGTTCTGACAATGACTCTATCAGCCGGGAGGAGATGCATAATAAGTCTTCTCAGACCACCCTGCCGGACCTATACAGCCTCTCCGAGGATGATATGGTGGGCACCAACGCTGGTTACATGAGTGAGGGAGACGAGACCCTCTGCCACATCGAGCACGCGCCACTTGACAAGTACGACTTCCTGCAGAACAACATGGACCTGACAGGCACAGTATGGCCAAACCTCAGTCCCGAGGTATAGAAATGGTAAACATGAACGTGACCCCTACAGACGCCTACGAAGGAGCAAAGCCAGCACCAGCGGCCAAGGGGGGACTACAAGTACAAGCACAGAATAAACTATATCAATGATGCAACAGTAGTCTGAAAGCGAATCCCACCGAAACTATGTCACAAGATGGTTGGGGGCCAAAGATTAAATCTTTGTGAAATATCCCGGAGATGATCTCTGGCTGTCAGTATCGCACTCCCTTTTCCATCCTTTATACCCACACTCCATAAAGTCATATAGATGGATAAAACCTTGTTTATTTTATGCAATAAAATTGTAATAAATAAAAAAATTTTCATAAAAAAACTGTAAAACAAATCATCAATTTAAAACATAAAATGGGAAAATTAAAGGGGTCAATTATGTGTCAGATAGGCGTAGCGCTGACATCCGTCTCGTGTGCAGGTACCTGTCAGCCGGGCGCAGGAGCCTGCGGATGGGATATCATCAGGGCCACTCACCTCCCGATACAGAAGTGCTACAGGCAGCAACACCTAAGTAACCGATCCGTCATGAAAGGGAAAGTTTCTGGACAGCGGCCCCATCACACACACTTGTCGCTTCATCTTCACAAACTGTGCTAGTTGAAGGGCGTTTACGGGTGAAGGTGGTCTTTCTTTGGCAAGGAGATTGTTCTTCTTTAAAAAGCAGGCCTGCTGATAGGGCGGCCGGATGGGGGGCTGATTTGGGGGCACATAGCTGTACTCTTTTCCGCTTTCCAACTGCGGGGAAGGACACCAGAAGACATTAGTGCTGATGTCTCTAAGTACGGAGATCTCTCGGGGTCGAGTCCTCTTACCTGTAGGGGGTACGTTTTGTCGGAGTCGTAGGCACTCAAGTCTCCGCAGGCCAGAAACGGAACGATCACACGGTTTGGACCCTCAAGCTGGTTAAAATCCACATCTAACGAAAGGAAAAAAGATAATAGTCCGATCTCATTACTGTATCAAGGTGCCAAAATCCAGATATCAGCATATCCAGTACTCACTATAGCAGTGGTCCAGCAGGGGATTAGACATGTTGGGTACATATCCCTCTGGTGGGCTGTATCCCTGGCAGACTACAAACGCCTCTGTGCAGGAGAAAAATGAATTACTAATTCAATAACCATGAAATAACCATATTGTCTATTAGGAGAATAATGGAAGGTAGGTGTAATACCAGGCCTTCCCTCTGCAGACTGCCTCTTCTCCATAACATCATCTGCATTTACTGCTGTAATCTGCATTGCATCAAGTACTCCACATTTATTGATATTGAGGTCTGTTCTGAAACATGGGAAGGTTTAGGTATTGTCCCGGAATGGGTACGCCTTGTCGCGGTGGGATGGCTTTATGCTTTTTTGATCAAAAATAAAGTTTACTAAGTCCCCTGTGTTATTTAAATGCATTGGCTTTTTACTTATTTATTTACTTTACAGCAGGTATTTGTTCATATATCGTATTTTGTGGATTATAAAATATACCAAATTATAAAAAGCACGCAAATTTAGAGGAGGAAAGAGAAAAAAAATATTTTTAATGTTAAATGGGATTTGTCTTATAATGCCAGTGTCTGTATTACAATCAGTATATAAGCACACCAGGGGGTGCGGCAGTTGATGGGTGTCAGAGGAGGCAGGGTCGCAATGCAGCAGGCACTAGAGGAGGGGGTGTCATGGTGGAGCGGTTCAGGTGCCACTGATAACCCAGCCGCAGTTGTAGTGCAGCGGGGTCACAGGAGGGGGGGAATGCTGCAGCACCAGTGATGCTGCGGGCCTGGGAACGAGAGGAGGGGGTGTCACGGTGGACTGGTTCACACTGCATTGAGTTCCCAGCAGTGATGCGATGGGCATAAAGAAGATGGCTGCTGAGGCACTGCATGCACAGATTGAAATCTCCTACAGCCAATATCTCAATCTGCGCACGTGCCGAAACAGCAGCCATTTTCTTGAAGTCCATCATGTCAGAGTCGGCACGTGCGCAGATTGAGATCTTGGCTGTAGCAGATCCCAATCGGTGCATGCAGTGCCTCAGAAGCCATCTGCCTTATGTCCATCAGCATCACTGCTAGGAAATCAATGCAGTGTGAACTGCTCCTTTGTGACACCCCCCCACCTCCTGTGCCCCGGTCCGCAGCATCACATCACTAATGCTGCAGCATCCCTGCCTCCTGTGACCTCGTTGCTCCACCGCTGCCACTCGCCCTCCTCCGGATTATAAATCGATCGCCCATTTTCCCCCCAATTTATAATCTGAAAAATACTGTAATTATTATCTCCTTTTTGTCTGTTTAATTGCCAATGTGAACATAGTCTTACACTGAGCATGTATACAAACTCATGCTCTGGTTCAATTGATTTATTTTTCTTTGCTCAGGGAATGATATAATTAATCAGCTCTGATTCTCCCCGTATAGATATATGATGGAGGAATTACTACATTTGGGGGCAAACTCCATAAAGCCCAATCTGAGACTCTATGCTTCCTGTGCGTGCCCCTGCCCAGTACATTTACTTTACCTATACTGGAATTGCGGCTGCTCCGAGGTTTGGCGCATGTGACTTCCCGGAAAAAGATCTTCAGTTGGGAATACAGGAGTGTGACGTCTTTTCCCGAAAAATCTAAACACAGGAGGATTTAAAAATGAGAAATACCTTATCTCCAGGACACAAAGCCAAGAAAGAGGGAGAGGCAGCTGTCAACAGAGAACCCACCTTGGCCACAAATGTGCCCCCGGCTCTCAGCACATGAGTTGTGATGTTTAAAGCCTGGAAGGAGATTAGATACAGCGTTACTACAGCTGGTGAACAGAAATCATAGCCCACCATTATTCTGCCATTCAGGAATCTGGAAAAGCTGGGTGACATGTCTTGTGCATCTGCCCATCACTATTTCCACAACAGGTGAAGAGGTCTACTGCCATCTGGTTCTCCATTGATGAAACTCTATTTTACTAAATGCTGTGAATACACGGACCCCCCTTCTCTCACAATGGGGTCTGGCCTCTGGTGATATACTCACCGCCAATAGAAGCTGAGCCTGAATATACTCATCAATATCATGCAGTCCAGTCACTACAAGACAGAGAAATGGAAAACATCTAACAAAACCAGGAAAGATATGGTCCAAATCTGAGAAGACAATTTAGGTATCCAATATTACCATCAGGCGCCCCATCACACACCACAAGATCCGCCGGCTGCCCCTCAAAATGTCGGATGATCTCATGAGCTGTGGAGACCTAAAATGGGAAACCAGAACAACTTACATGTCTCATCCATGAGGACAAGTAGAAGATTGTGACGGTTTCTGCCATATAGCAATCACCTTGGTAATATCTCCTTGAATCTGGATGACTCCGGGTAAAGGAGCCATGGCCTGAAGATCCACTGCTACAATCTTCACTTCTGTGGTCTCACTGCTTGGGACCTGAGGAGACGGGAGAGAAGACACTGATTATTGAAGCAGGATCTACATCCTCATAGGCTTTAGATTTGGCTAAGAGACCCCCATTCACCTGAGCTTCCTGCTAAGAACCTGGCTCCAGCTCCCAGGGGCCGCACACAGGTCCACCGCTCTCTGTACTCCTGGGGGGAGGAATACAGGAGTCCGATCAGATAAACTGTGAAATAAGGAGCAGCTAAACTTCTGGTTATTTGCTATATTTTGTAGGCCCATTAATTGTGTGACCGTCAGTGGGGGTCCGAGTCCTTAGACCCTTACTGATCAGTAGGGGTCATCTACTGCCTGAGGGTTTAGCACATAGACTATGGATTTCTATTTACTCTATACTCTGCTCCTTCTAAAAGGTCTTTTGAGTAGAGAGAAGGAATTTACAGGACCCGATCGTTTTTCGTGGCTGATGGTTGGCCTCCTACCTGTCCTCATCCCCGGATCCTCTTCTGATTTGCCAACCTTGCTATTTGTCTCTTACATCATAATAATGACATCACTCCAGGTCGGCCAATCAAAGGGGAGCGCAGATGTTGGCAAAAGGAGGTTATTTTCATGACTCCTGTCTGATGGCAGCGGAATACTGACCTTTCCACTTCTGAGCAATTTGTGGAGACTCGGGACCCGAACCTCCACCGATCCGCATAGAAATAAAGGAGCCTACTATGCATAGAACAAATATCCAGACGTTTAGATGATACAGACAGTATCGGACTCCTCAGGTGTCTGGAGATGCAGGATCACAGACGGGGGAAGACAAGGCCGCCGATACCTTGGAGAAGCCGGTACTCCTCGTCCAGCTGCAGCAGCTTGAAGGCACTGCGCGCTCTCCAGCCCTCCTCCTTGGCCAGACGGTAGTAAATGTCCCTCTTGTCCTTTGAGGAGCGTCCCATGATGTTCCTTCTAGAAGGAAAGAAAAACTGTATAAATCCCAGCACCCAGAGCCACGGGTCTACAAGTGTATGAGGGAGGGGGCATCTGCCAGACCCCCGGGGCATCTTCAGGACTTGGGGGTGTGGGAATCTTCAGGACTCGAGGGACGCCTGTGGGACTCGGGAAGGGGGAAGAGGGGTGTCTGCGGGACTCGGGGAAGGGGGCCATCTGCAGGACTCAAGGAGGGGTGTCTTCAGGACTCGGGGGGGTGTCTGCGGTTCTCGAGGGGCGTCTGCAGGACTCGGGGGACATCTGTGGGACTTGAGGGGTGTCTGTGGGACTCGGGGGGGCATCGGCAGGACTCGGGGGAGGATCTGCAGGACTCGGGGGGGGGGGGGGGGGGGCTCTGCTGAGCTTGGGGTGGGCGTCTACGGGACACGGGGTGTGTCTGCAGGACCTGGGGGGCTTTTGTGGGACTCGGGGGGGAGGGGGGGGGAAGGGCATCTGCGGCTTCTGTTGGGGCTCGGGGCCTGTGTGCAGGACTCGGGGGCATCTGCAGGACTCAGGGTGTGTGTGCAGGCCCCTTGTTGGGGGGGGGGGGGAAGGTCTGCAGGACTTGAGGGGCGCTTTTGTGGGACTCGGGGGGGCGCCATCTGTGGAACTTGGGGGGCGTCTGCGAGCTTCTGTTGGGACTCAGGGTGTGTGTGCACGACTGGGGGACATCTGCGGGACTTAGGGGGTCATTTGCGGCCTTCTGTGGGACTCGGAGTGTGTGTGCAGGACTCGGGGGGGGGGGGGATGTCTGCGGCCATCTGTGGGACTCTGGGGTGTCTGCGGGACTCGGGGGAGGAGTCATTTGCGGGCTTCTGTGGGTCTCAGGGTGTGTCTGCAGGACTCGGAGGAGGGGTCATTTGCAGGCTTCTGTGGGTCTCAGGGTGTGTCTGCAGGACTCGGGGGTGTCTGCAGGCTTCTGTAGGACTCAGGGTGTGTCTGCAGGACTTGAGGGTGTCTGTGGGTCTCAGGGTGTGTCTGCAGGACTCGGGGTGGTCTGCGGGCTTTTGTGGGTCTCAGGGTGTGTCTGCAGGACTCGGAGGTGTCTGCGGGCTTCTGTGGGACTCGGGTGGGTCTCAGGGTGTGTCTGCAGGACTCAGGGGTGTCTGCGGGATTCTGTGGGTCTCAGGGTGTGTCTGCAGGACTCGGGGGTGTCTGCAGGATTCTGTGGGTCTCAGGGTGCGTCTGCAGGACTCGGAGGAGGGGTCATTTGCGGCTTCTGTGGGTCTCAGGGTGTGTCTGCAGGACTCGGGGGTGTCTGTGGGCTTCTGTGGGTCTCAGTGTGTGTCTGCAGGACTCGGGGGTGTCTGCGGGCCTCTGTGGGACTCGGGGTGTCTGTGGGCCTCTGTGGGACTCGGGGGTGTCTGCAGGCTTCTGTGGGTCTCAGGGTGTGTCTGCAGGACTCGGGGGTGTCTGTGGGATTCTGTGGGTCTCAGGGTGTGTCTGCAGGACTCAGGGGTGTCTGCGGGATTCTGTGGGTCTCAGGGTGTGTCTGCAGGACTCGGGGGTGTCTGCGGGATTCTGTGGGTCTCAGGGTGCGTCTGCAGGACTCGGAGGAGGGGTCATTTGCGGGCTTCTGTGGGTCTCAGGGTGTGTCTGCAGGACTCGGGGGTGTCTGTGGGCTTCTGTGGGTCTCAGTGTGTGTCTGCAGGACTCGGGGGTGTCTGCGGGCCTCTGTGGGACTCAGGGGTGTCTGTGGGCCTCTGTGGGACTCGGGGGTGTCTGCAGGCTTCTGTGGGTCTCAGGGTGTGTCTGCAGGACTCGGGGGTGTCTGTGGGATTCTGTGGGTCTCAGGGTGTGTCTGCGGGCTTCTGTGGGTCTCAGGGTGTGTCTGCAGGACTCGGGGGTGTCTGCGGGCTTCTGTGGACCTCTGTGGGACTCGGGTGTGTGCAGGACTCAGGGTGTCTGCGGGCTTCTGTAGGACTCAAGGGTGTGTCTGCAGGACTCGGGGTGTCTGCGGGCCTCAAGGTGTGTCTGCAGGACTCAGGGGGTCTGCGGGATTCTGTGGGTCTCAGGGTGTGTCTGCAGGACTCGGGGGTGTCTGCGGGCTTCTGTGGGTCTCAGGGTGTGTCTGCAGGACTCGGGGAAGGGGTAATTTGCGGGCTTCTGTGGGTCTCAGGGTGTGTGTGCAGGACCCGGGGGTGTCTGCGGGCTTCTGTGGGTCTCAGGGTGTGTCTGCAGGACTCGGGGGTGTCTGCGGGCTTCTGTAGGACTCAGGGTGTGTCTGCAGGACTCGGGTTGTCGGCGGGCTTCTGTAGGACTCGGTGGGTCTCAGGGTGTGTCTGCAGGACTCAGGGGTGTCTGCGGGATTCTGTGGGTCTCAGGGTGTGTCTGCAGGACTCGGGGGTGTCTGCGGGCTTCTGTGGGTCTCAGGGTGTGTCTGCAGGACTCGGGAAGGGGTAATTTGCGGGCTTCTGTGGGTCTCAGGGTGTGTGTGCAGGACCCGGGGGTGTCTGCGGGCTTCTGTGGGTCTCAGGGTGTGTCTGCAGGACTCGGGGGTGTCTGCGGGCTTTTGTGGGTCTCAGGATGTGGTCTGCAGGACTCAGAGGTGTCTGCGGGCTTCTGTGGGACTCGGGTGGGTCTCAGGGTGCGTCTGCAGGACTCAGGGGTGTCTGCGGGATTCTGTGGGTCTCAGGGTGTGTCTGCAGGACTCGGGGGTGTCTGCGGGATTCTGTGGGTCTCAGGGTGCGTCTGCAGGACTCGGAGGAGGGGTCATTTGCGGGCTTCTGTGGGTCTCAGGGTGTGTCTGCAGGACTCGGGGGTGTCTGTGGGCTTCTGTGGGTCTCAGTGTGTGTCTGCAGGACTCGGGGGTGTCTGCGAGCCTCTGTGGGACTCGGGGGTGTCTGTGGGCCTCTGTGGGACTCGGGGGTGTCTGCAGGCTTCTGTGGTCTCAGGGTGTGTCTGCAGGACTCGGGGGTGTCTGTGGGATTCTGTGGGTCTCAGGGTGTGTGTCTGCAGGACTCAGGGTGTGTCTGCGGGATTCTGTGGGTCTCAGGGTGTGTCTGCAGGACTCGGGGTGTCTGCGGGATTCTGTGGGTCTCAGGGTGCGTCTGCAGGACTCGGAGGAGGGGTCATTTGCGGGCTTCTGTGGGTCTCAGGGTGTGTCTGCAGGACTCGGGGGTGTCTGTGGGCTTCTGTGGGTCTCAGTGTGTGTCTGCAGGACTCGGGGGTGTCTGCGGGCCTCTGTGGGACTCGGGGTGTCCTGTGGGCCTCTGTGGGACTCGGGGGTGTCTGCAGGCTTCTGTGGGTCTCAGGTGTGTCTGCAGGACTCGGGGGGTGTCTGTGGGATTCTGTGGGTCTCAGGGTGTGTCTGCGGGCTTCTGTGGGTCTCAGGGTGTGTCTGCAGGACTCGGGGGTGTCTGCGGGCTTCTGTGGACCTCTGTGGGACTCGGGGTGTGTGCAGGACTCAGGGTGTCTGCGGGCTTCTGTAGGACTCAAGGGTGTGTCTGCAGGACTCGGGGGTGTCTGCGGGCCTCAAGGTGTGTCTGCAGGACTCAGGGGGTCTGCGGGATTCTGTGGGTCTCAGGGTGTGTCTGCAGGACTCGGGGGTGTCTGCGGGCTTCTGTGGGTCTCAGGGTGTGTCTGCAGGACTCGGGGAAGGGGTAATTTGCGGGCTTCTGTGGGTCTCAGGGTGTGTGTGCAGGACCCGGGGGTGTCTGCGGGCTTCTGTGGGTCTCAGGGTGTGTCTGCAGGACTCGGGGGTGTCTGCGGGCTTCTGTAGGACTCAGGGTGTGTCTGCAGGACTCGGGGTTGTCGGCGGGCTTCTGTAGGACTCAGGGTGTGTCTGCAGGACTCGGGGGTGTCTGCGGACCTCGGGGGTGTCTGCGGGCCTCTGTAGGACTCAGGGTGTGTCTGCAGGACTCGGGGGTGTCTGCGGGCTTCTGTGGGTCTCAGGGTGTGTCTGCGGGCTTCTGTAGGACTCAGGGTGTGTCTGCAGGACTTGGGGGTGTCTGCAGGCTTCTGTAGGACTCAGGGTGTGTGTGCAGGACTCGGGGGGGTCATTTGCGGGCTTCTGTGGGACTCGGTGGTGTCTGCGGGCTTCTGTGGGTCTCAGGGTGTGTCTGCAGGACTCAGGGGAGTCTGCGGGTCTCGGTGTGTGTCTGCAGGACTCGGGGGTGTCTGCGGGCTTCTGTAGGACTCAGGGTGTGTCTGCGGGCTTCTGTGGGTCTCAGGGTGTGTCTGCAGGACTCGGGGGTGTCTGCGGGATTCTGTGGGTCTCAGGGTGTGTCTGCAGGACTCGGGGGTGTCTGCGGGCTTCTGTGGGTCTCAGGGTGTGTCTGCGGGCTTCTGTAGGACTCAGGGTGTGTCTGCGGGCTTCTGTGGGTCTCAGGGTGTGTCTGCAGGACTCGGGGGTGTCTGCGGGATTCTGTGGGTCTCAGGGTGTGTCTGCAGGACTTGGGGGTGTCTGCGGGCTTCTGTAGGACTCGGTGTGTGTGCAGGACTCGGGGGGGGGGGGGGGGTCATTTGCGGGCTTCTGTGGGTCTCAGGGTGTGTCTGCAGGACTTGGGGGTGTCTGCGGGCTTCTGTAGGACTCGGTGTGTGTGCAGGACTCGGGGGGGTCATTTGCGGGCTTCTGTGGGACTCGGGGGTGTCTGCAGGGCTTCTGTGGGTCTCAGGGTGTGTCTGCAGGGCTCAGGGGTGTCTGCGGGCTTCTGTAGGACTCAGGGTGTGTCTGCAGGACTCGGGGGTGTCTGCGGGCTTCTGTAGGACTCAGGGTGTGTCTGCAGGACTCGGGGGTGTCTGCGGGCTTCTGTAGGACTCAGGGTGTGTCTGCAGGACTCGGGGGTGTCTGCGGGCTTCTGTAGGACTCAGGGTGTGTCTGCAGGCTTCTGTGGGTCTCAGGGTGTCTGCAGGACTCGGGGGTGTCTGCGGGCTTCTGTAGGACTCGGTGTGTGTGCAGGACTCGGGGGGGGGGGGGGGGTCATTTGCGGGCTTCTGTGGGTCTCAGGGTGTGTCTGCAGGACTTGGGGGTGTCTGCGGGCTTCTGTAGGACTCGGTGTGTGTGCAGGACTCGGGGGGGTCATTTGCGGGCTTCTGTGGGACTCGGGGGTGTCTGCAGGGCTTCTGTGGGTCTCAGGGTGTGTCTGCAGGGCTCAGGGGTGTCTGCGGGCTTCTGTAGGACTCAGGGTGTGTCTGCAGGACTCGGGGGTGTCTGCGGGCTTCTGTAGGACTCAGGGTGTTTCTGCAGGACTCGGGGGTGTCTGCGGGCTTCTGTAGGACTCAGGGTGTGTCTGCAGGACTCGGGGGTGTCTGCGGGCTTCTGTAGGACTCAGGGTGTGTCTGCGGGCTTCTGTGGGTCTCAGGGTGTCTGCAGGACTCGGGGGTGTCTGCGGGCTTCTGTAGGACTCGGTGTGTGTGCAGGACTCGGGGGGGGGGGGGGGGGGTCATTTGCGGGCTTCTGTGGGTCTCAGGGTGTGTCTGCAGGACTCGGGGGTGTCTGCACGCTTCTGTGGGTCTCAGGGTGTGTCTGCAGGACTCGGGGGTGTCTGCACGCTTCTGTGGGTCTCAGGGTGTGCCTGCAGGACTCGGGGTTGTCTGCGGGATTCTGTGGGTCTCGGGTGTCTGCAGGACTGGGGGGGGGGGGGGGTGTCTCCCACTGAAGGCAGTTGATGGATATATATATAATCAGGGTCTATAGATCAGGGAGAGGCTCTGGATTTATGTAACAGGCCTATCAGCTCATGCACAGCTCTGCACCTTCCTAGTAATCCTGTTACAATCCCTCTATCACTGTTTGCTATCTGTGAATGGAAATTATTGTTTACATCCAGAGGACCTGCCCCAGCCCAGGCCCTGTGCACACTGACACATGGCTCCGGTTCAGTGCCTGCGGTAGCGCACTCACCCTTTCCTCCGCGCTGTCTATGGACGGAGGTTATTTGCCTCTACAAAGATGGCCGCTCTCTAGGAGGGTGAAGTAAAAAAAAAAATTCTACCTAGCTTTATTGAATTGACAATGTTCAGAGTGAAAAGCTTTATTTACACTGACGAAGTTGACAGAGGCGGAAGTGCAGTTGTTATGTAGACGTCCACCCAGCTTTATTTACACTGACAGCGGCGGACATGGCGGATCTGGGCCGGCAGTTACAGGAGTACGTAGCGCAGAATAAAGCCGGGAGTAGCGGCAGCTCTGCGGCCTCCTCCCCCGCTGAACGCCCGGGGTCGGAGCCGGGATGGCGGGCCTGGTTCTCTTCACCCAGCGGCCTCTCCTGGTCATGGAGCGCTATGGATCCGGATCCTTTCCTGCCGGGGATGTCCGGGACGCAGAGGTTGATGGCGGCCGGAGTGTGTGCGGGCATGGCCGCTCTGTGTTTCGGCCTGGCCGGACTGTATGTGCCGCTGCTGCTGCTCCGGGCTCGGAAGTTCGCGATGCTGTGGTCTATGGGCTCCCTGCTGGGCCTGTGCTCCGCCGGCCTCCTGCGCGGCCCCAGCCGCCTGCTCCGGGAGCCCGACCCCTGGGCCTTCTTCTACCTGGCCGCGCTGGGGGGCACGCTGTATGCGGCGCTGGGCTTCCGCAGCACCCCGCTCACATTACTGGGGGCCGCCGCGCAGATCATCACTGGAGCCGCTCTGCTGCTGGGAATGTTACCGGGCGGAGCCGCCGGGAGGCGCTACATCAGCGGCCTGTGCGGGAGCCTGATGAGGAGGGGGGTCTCCAAGGCCCTGCCCGTGTAATGTGTGCACAGGGGCCCCGGACTGTGGAGCACCGAGGCATGCTGGGAGATGTAGTTCTGGAACCACAGAATGGGAAGCAAAGCTCTAGCAAACACTGGGCCATTTAAGCTAAGGGATGTGGACTGTGGACCCTGTGAATATGAGGCCTTTCTTTCAGGGCCCCTGGACTATGGCCTCAATGACTTTGAGGGCTCCTCTGGACTGTGGCCCCTGTGAATATGAGGCCTTTCTCTCAGGGCCCTGGACTATGGCCTCCATGACTGAGGGCTCCTCTGTACTTTGGCCCCTGTGAATATGAGGCCTTTCTCTCTGGGCCCTGAACTTTGGCCCCTGTGATGGGGGTGGGCCCTGAACTCTTGAATCCTATGAAGATGAGGATTCTTTATCTGGGTCCCTGGACTGTGGCCTCTCGGGGGCTCCCATGTGGGCCCCTGGACTGTGGGCTCTCGAGGGCTCCCATGTGGGCCCCTGGACTGTGGGCTCTCGAGGGCTCCCATGTGGGCCCCTGGACTGTGGGCTCTCGGGAGGCTCCCATGTGGGCCCCTGGACTGTGGCCTCTCGGGGGGGCTCCCATGTGGGCCCCTGGACTGTGGCCTCTCGGGGGGGCTCCCATGTGGGCCCCTGGACTGTGGCCTCTCGGGGGGGCTCCCATGTGGGCCCCTGGACTGTGGCCTCTCGGGGGGGCTCCCATGTGGGCCCCTGGACTGTGGCCTCTCGGGGGGGCTCCCATGTGGGCCCCTGGACTGTGGCCTCTCGGGGGGGCTCCCATGTGGGCCCCTGGACTGTGGCCTCTCGGGGGGGCTCCCATGTGGGCCCTGGACTGTGGCCTCTCGGGGGGCTCCCATGTGGGCCCCTGGACTGTGGCCTCTCGGGGGGGCTCCCATGTGGGCCCTGGACTGTGGCCTCTCGGGGGGGCTCCCATGTGGGACCCTGGACTGTGGCCTCTCGGGGGGGGCTCCCATGTGGGCCCCTGGACTGTGGCCTCTCGGGGGGGCTCCCATGTGGGCCCCTGGACTGTGGCCTCTCGGGGGGGGCTCCCATGTGGGCCCCTGGACTGTGGCCTCTCGGGGGGGGCTCCCATGTGGGCCCCTGGACTGTGGCCCTAGCTTCTCTCTACATTTGTGCCTGGATATCGCTGTCCCTGTGAATCTTCTGCTTATATTAAGCACATGGTACATTATAGGGGTCCATACTCCAGACCCTGATCTCCCCTGAGAACAAAGGATCAGGCGTGATGAAATCCAACACGTCTGACCCTTCTTCCTCCATCAGCTGCTGGCAGGACACCTACATACATGATACAGACACCTACATACATGATACATGATTGACCAATGTTACTGAAATCGGTGGTTTTATCCAACATCTATTTAAAGTGTTGCTCCTGGTTGACCAATCACAGCTCTGTAATGTGGATGCCATTAAAGTGTTAATGCTGCTCTGCTTTACATGGAGGGGTGATCGGGCCGGTGATATCCCGTCTTCTGGTATTTGCCAGGATGCTTGTGATCGACGACCCCTTCCCCCCCATGTCCCACATGTGTCCAGGAGATATAATGTCACCTCTGGATGCAGATGTGAGCGGGGCAGCATTAACACTTTATTGACCATACTGGGGCATGATAAACCAGAACATTCCCCTTTTGTGCAGCTGCATTAACCTATTCTAGCCCCATGGTCAGGGATTTCCAAATATAATGGTCAGTTGAGGAGGTTCACATTTCCTCTTATATCACTGGGAGATAGATAGCTATGTATCTATTATATAATTGCGAATGGGTTTTTTGCCCCTTCTGAGTCGACTCGCAATGCGAGACGGCGTGGTCATGTGGATACGCCCGAAGCATTGGCCGCGCAGCGGCCATTGCGAGCAGTTCTAAGGCGACTCGCTATGCCCACGCAGCGGGCATGGCGAGTCGCCTTAGCAGCGCGAAGCATTGGCCGCGGAGCGGCCATTGCGAGTCAGAGACTCGCCCTTCTAGAATCCGATGCATGTGCATCGGGCACCCAGCTAGTTTATTATATTTAGCAAAACGGAGACCTTGTAATATGAATGAACCTGGTATTCGGCTTGTGCTGTGTGGCCAAACTCATTGCAGGAAGTGACCGTGCACTGGAAAAAGTGGTGCTGAGCATCTACCCTGACGTACAAACATGAGTCAGGTAGGGAGCAGCCGGAGGGGCGCTGCTCTAGGACACTTCTCCCTGTGCCCTGGCTTCTCTCACCAGAGTGATGTATATGACTTTCTGTAATGAGGGAGGCTTTATTAGAGACAAAGTGCTCACCACCATTCTTGGGTTCAAATTGGTAAATTCCTTGGCCAGGTGCATGGATTGCTTTTGGCTGGAGTCAGTATATGGAATACTAGATAATATATAGTAGGATCCAGCACAAATCTGTAGAAAAGTCATCTTTATTGTGGCATAGTTAAGAAACTGAGTAAGGCTGTTCGTGTCCGAAACACGTATGTGTGCATTCAGACTTCCAGGGGCCTGTCAGTTTTTTTTATTGCACATTTAGATTTATTTTTTAACTATCACAATAAAATAATGACTTTTATACAGATTTGGTGCTGGATCTACTATTTTTTCCTTGATTTCGGTAGAATAAGGGAGCAAGGGGATCTTTGTGAAGGGGTTTGTCACTTTAGTATTCCTGGGGGATTGGCCGCTCTTAACCTCACACTGTGATGACCGTATACCATAATGTTACTGGAGATGACAAAAAGCCGCGCCGCTCCGTTACAAGTAAACCATGAAGGAGAGACTTGGATTATCCTATTCGCTGCTCACATGACGTATCCATACAAGTATTGTCTACTGATGGCGGAGCTTAGTCTTAATACCCACCCTACCACTTTAATACCTGGAGCTTGTTCTTCACACGTCTTGCGATGCCAGAGCTTCCTCTGAGGCTTCTCTGTCCAGCTCGTGCCATGTTGAACCCCCATAAACCTGAGGACTCTTCTCTCTGTATTATTCTCACCATGCCTGGGAGGAATCATTTAATACAAAGGCCACGTGCACATGCTCATTATTGGAGAGGGTTTTTTTAACCTCGTATTTGCAGCCAAACCAGGAATGGAACAATCAGAGGAAAAGTTAATAGAAACACGTCACCACTTCTGCATTTATCATCCACTCGCGGTTTTGGCTGCAAATACAGAGGTAAAAAACTCCCAAATACTCATATGTGCATGTGGACTTGGGCATTGGTTTTCGGACACGAGTACACGCTGCAGCTTCTGCTCCAGAGAAGGAAGAACTGACAAGTCAGGGATTTTCATATAAAACATAAATCTATTTTTGGTGGGTTTTTCTTATCAGATTTACTGACTTTTTTTCTAATTTCCTCTAGTTTTATAATTCAAAAATGTTGAGATTCTCTATTCTACAAGATTAAATGAATGTTACAACCTGCTATTGTGCGCTAGTTTATGTTTATAAATAGATAACTATCGCATCGGGTGGGTGGCGTCATGACAATGGGGGCAGCCTTCCTTCTGGCGACCTCCTTTCCCGGCGTGCTCTTTGGCACTCCACCAGTGCTGTCTCTGCCACCCCCCCCAGTGGTGGCTCTCTGCCCCCTCCTGTGCTGTTTCTCTGAGGTTGGCTTCACGCCACGGCAGCAGTCCGATCTGGGGCTGTCCGGTGTAAACCGACAGCTCTGACCGGATTTTTGACCCATAAGATCCTATCGGGCCGGATGGCAGTAGCTGCCATCCGGTTTCCATCTCTCCGGAAGGATCCGGGAGAATTTGGATTTTTCTCCCGGACACAAAAACGTTGCTTGCAACGTTTGTGTCCGAGAAGAAAAATCTCCCCAAATTGCCGTCTCCCGGTTCCAGGGCAATCCAGCGCTCCCTAACATGGGAGACTATGGGGCCGGATTGCTCCGCTCCGGGAGGATCCGGGAACCGGACACCTGTGGCTCCACGCCGCTGTTGTTTCAGGACTGCCACTAGCTCCCCACGGTCCTGATTCAGCTGCAGCTGCACACCGGACCGAGGGACATGTTAGCCCTCCGGGTCTGTATGCTGATCCGGTCGGGCTGTCAGGTTCATCCCTGACAGCCCCGGATCGGATATCGCCATGGTGTGTAGCCTGACACCCCTTTCCTCTTTGTTGTCTCTCTGCTCTTCCTCTGTGGTCGCTGTGCCTTCCCCATATGGTGGATCTAACCCCCCCCCCCCCCCCCCCCTCCAACCCACTTACTCTCGTGCTGTGGGGAGAGCAGAGGATGGGCTGCAGTGCCTGGCTGCTCTCTGTCTGTGGTTACAGGGCCTGTGATTACATCATAGTCATGTGATGTAGCTCTGCCCATGACTGTGACATCACCACAGGTCCTGCAAGTCAATGTCAGCTTATAGGCCGCGGGGAGGATAGCTGACATCTGGCTGCAGCGACAGGTTCTGGGTGCGGTTTCGGGCTATGGTGTTCGGGGTGCCCATGGTGGTACTGGTGAAGCTACTTGTACCCCAGCAGGCTCCATATTAACACAGCCATCACCTGGGTGTGCTAATATGGCTTCTGGGGCGGCACGGTGCATTCTGGGATTCGTGGACACTCCAATGGAAATGGATGACACACACAAGTGGGTAATTCTAGATAGATAACTGTCTTTAGGAGAGCAATCATTTCTAAAATGACTAAAAAATAAAGCACAAAATAAAAAAATGTGTCAATAGATAAAAAAAAAAATCATAATTAATTTCATGTGTATAAACATGCATCTACAGATAAACTACGACACACACAAGTCACAGTTGCATAAAATATAGAATTTTAGCGATTTAAAGAACAAGGCAGCACTCACCGGTATGTGCAGGTGGTCTTTTAATCCAGATTGTCAAGGATAGACAGGGTGCAGGGAGGTGACCACGGAGGGCCGGTGGACAACGACGCCGTTTCGCAAACTATGTTGCTTCTACGTGGTTCCTACGCGTGCGAAACGGCGTCGTTGTCCACTGGCCCTCCGTGGTCACCTCCCTGCACCCTGTCTATCCTTGACAATCTGATTAAAAGACCACCTGCACATACCGGTGAGTGCTGCCTTGTTCTTTAAATCGCTGTATTACGTTATGGTGCTTTGGACATGCACCGCAGGAGGGGTACCCGCCAGGGATGATTTCCCGGAACATGACTGTTGATACAGTTTAGTGCCCTGAACCCTTTTCTCTTTTTAAATATAGAATTTTATTTCATGTTAATAAATACAGAAATATGGGGGGAAAATACTAATCGGCTAAAAAGATACTTACTCTGGATATGAGCCTTGCAGATGGAATTATCGCCAAAATAATTAATGGTATAATAGCGTATTAGAATACATATGAATCATACAAGTAAATTAACTCATACATGTAACTATGAGTCTCCTTTGAAAAAGTTCAGAGCGAAACGTACGTTAGAGTCTGTGGACTCTAGGTTGGTGGAAATCTCTGTACCTTTTGGTATGTTATGCGTCTTTTTATCTTGGCTACATGGATGGTGATGAGTGGCAAAGAACGTCAATCCACTCGGATCAATGATCACTCAAGATGCAGTGACAACACCAGAAGTCAATAGGAGAAAGCTATGGACAAATCACCAATGACGTCACTGGATGAGGTCTTCACATCAAGGAACATTTCACTGGTGATGAAGACACGGATCCTACATAGTCTGGTCTGGTCTGTAGTAACATATGGAAGTGAAACATGGACGACAAAGGAACAAGACCGAAGAATAAACACCTTTGCTATGTGGGGCTGGAGAAGGATATTATCAGTACCATGGATGGCAAAAAGAACAAGAATCAAACCAGACGTCACTGGGAGCGAGGATCACCAAGATAAGACTTGTCTACAGATCATACGAAGAACAATCACTGGAGAAGGACATCATGGTGGGAAGAATGGAAGGTATAAGGAGAAGAGGAAGATCAGCAAATTGAAGGCTTGATACTGTCAAGATAATGGTGGAGAAGACTGATGGACCTATCTAGGCTTGGAGAAGACCCTGGTGGTCCTATCTAGGCTTGGAAGACAAAAAGGGGGGGGGGTGGGAGCGCATGTGAAGAAAGTTTTTGAAGTGGATTTAGGCCCAGGGCTGTGTAGCCACTCACCAGAGGTGGTTGTGCAACCTGCACAACTGCGGTCTTACGCCTGTAAATCCACTCTCCAATTTACTCTCCTATCTAGGCTTGGAGAAGACCCTGGTGGTCCTATCTAGGCTTGGAGAAGACCTGGTGGTCCTATCTAGGCTTGGAGAAGACCCTGGTGGTCCTATCTAGGCTTGGAGAAGACCCTGGTGGTCCTATCTAGGCTGCACAAGATCAGTCTTCCTACAGAGCGTTCACCCATCAAGTCACCATGGCTCAAATTTGAGCTAAAGGATGATAAATCGGGCATAATGCCCATATATGGTAATATCGCCCATATATGGTAATGTGTGTGTGTGTGTATCATAGACCCACCCCTTCCAGTAGCCCTGCCCCTTCATAGCTCTGCCACTACACAAAGTCCCTCCCAGTAGCCCCACCTCATTCATAGCGGGGCTATGTGGATAGGGCAGGGCTATGCCTGGCTATATTGATTGGGTGTGGCTATGTGAAGTGGGTGGAGCTATGATACATACATACACTCAGCTTTATACATAAGATTTAGGAGTTCATTTATTTGTTGGTTTCATCATTTTTATACCATTAATTATTTTGGAGAGAATTCTGTCTTACCAGGCTCATATCCAGATTATGTACCATATGTTTTTTATTAGTAGTTCACCCCCATATTTCTGTATTTATTGGGTAAATATTCTTGTTTTAAAAACTGAAAAATTCTATATTTTATATTTTGAGACTTGTGCATCAATTTTAAGTGTGTAGTAGACAGGAAAAAACATATTAAAACAATCCCCTTCCTACTTTAGAAATAAAAGTAAACATATTTGGTCTTGTCTTGTCCATAAAAGTCAGTTATCAAAGTGCTCGATGTGGGCCCAATGCTATTGCATTAGGAGAGAATTGGTGTCACCATGGGGGAAGGCTCTGTGGTGCTGGGGGTGGTGGCTGGCTCTCCCACCCGTGCAGTCTTCTCCCTTCAGTGCTCTCTCCTTTGAGCTGTCTTCCCTTGTGCACTCTCCACTTGTGCTGTTTTCTCCCCTCTTTGCTCTCTCCTTTGAGCTGTCTCTCCCCCCTGTGCGTTCTCTCTCCATCATGTGCTCTCTTCCTCTGTGTGCTTTCCCCTTTTGAGTTCTCTCTTCCCCGTTGTAGTCTCTCCTCTTGTGCTCTCTCTTACCCCTGTGCAGTCTCTCCTCTTGTGCTCTCTCTCCCTTCTGTGATGTCTTCTCCTCTCGTGTGCTTGCTCATTTGACCTGTCTCTTCCCCGTATGCTCGCTCTCTCTCTTCCTTGTGCTTTTTCTCCCCCCTGTGTTTGTTCTCCCTCACTCAGTGTGCTCTTTCGTCCCCCTGTGTGTTCTCTTCCCTGTGCAGTCTCTCCTCTTGTGTGCTCTCTCCCTCCTGCTCTGTCTTCTCCTCTCGTGTGCTTGCTCCTTTGACCTGTCTCTTCCCTGTATGCTCTCTCTCTCTTCCTTGTGCTTTCTCTTCCCCCCTGTGTTTGTTCTTCCTCACCCAGTGTGCTCTTTCTTCCCCCTGCTCTGTCTTCTCCCCTCGTGTGCTTGCTCCTTTGACCTGTCTGTTCCCTGTGCTCTCTCTCTCTAACTTGTGCTTTGTCTCTCCCCCATGCGGTTTCCCCCCTGTGCTGTCTTCTCCACTTGTGTGCTCGCTCTTTCCTTTAAACCCAGGTGTCCAAAGATGGCAGTGGCATAAGTATGCATGTGCGTGCCAGGTCACACAGCTGCCATTTTTGGAAACCCATGTGTTGCCCGTATACGCATGTGCACTTACTCATGTGGAGATGTACAGCGGTGGCAGTTGCGGGCTGCAGAAGCAGACCATGCGGCACCGCTGGGCGTACTGTGCAATGTGCCAGTACTGGCAGTGGCTGCCATATTTGCACACCCATCTCTTGGGTGTGCAAATATGGCGGAGCCGCGTGACAAAGAGACAACCGGACACCAGACATGACAGGGCAATTATTTAGGTAGATACAATTATTAAAAACGTCCATAAAACGGCGAAAAGAAACAAATTAAACTCCAAAATGTTCCTTTTAGGTCATTGCACCTCTTAAAATAACAATCCGGACTTATGGACCTACAATAGGGTAACAATAAAACTGACGGCTTCCTCACAATAGGGTCATTCCATGTCAAGTGATCGAAAAATGAATATTTTTTTTTCCCTGACGTCCTCAGATTTTTTAAATTTTTTTTCTATATGAAGAACAACTTTAGTTAATTACAAAATAAAAAGTTTTTAATTTTTTTCTTTATCAGTTAATTTTTTACAGATTTTTAAAGTTTTAAAAAAGTGCGAATTTTGGCCAGTTATGGCTTTACATTTTGTATCATATCTCAGGCTAGAAATAAGATAGAGAAACAAAATAAACACCAATCTACTCAGAACTGTGCAGGCTTTCACCAGATATGTCACAAGAGGATCTTTGTTAATATTTTACCCATGTGATCGCAAGCGCAAAACTTTAAAACGCATTTCCGAAAAATCGGCGCGCTTTAAATATTTCAAAAACTGCCCATGTGTCTGCTATGCTTTTAGCCACATCTGTACCAAATTTCAAGTTGGGGTCTTGAAGGGATCATATTTTAAAATATTTTACTATTAATAGCGTCAATGGGTCATTCCATATCAAGTGATCTAAATATGAATATTTTTTTTTACCTGACGTCTTTAGATTTTTTTTTTTTTTTCCTTTATGAAGTACTACTTTAGTTAATTACAAATTAAAAGTTTAGAATTTTTTTCTTCATCAGTTAATTTTTTACAGATTTTTAAAGTTTAAAAAAAGGGTGAATTTTGGCCTGGTATGACTTTACATTTTTTTTATCTCAGGCTAGAAATAAGATAATGAAGTGGGATAGGCATCATTTTACTCAGAACGGTAACAGCTTTCATTTGATATGTTACAAGACTATGTTTCTTTATATCAAATTCAAACTATTGACGGGCAATTGTGAAAAAAATGACTGATTGTGTTCTTGGTGATTTTTGAATTGACACTATAATAGTTAAATATTTTAAAATATGATCCCATCACGGTCCCAACTTGAAATTTGGTACAGATGTGGCTAAGAGCATAAAAGACACATGGGCAGTTTTGGAAAATTTTTATTAAATTTTTCGGAAATGCCTTTCAAAATGTTGCGTTTGCGTACGCATGGGTAAAAAATTAAAATTAACAAATATACTCTTGTGACATATCTGGTGAAAGCCTGGACAGTTCTGAGTAGAATGGTGTTTATTTTGTTTCTCTATCTTATTTCTAGCCCGAGATAAAAAAAAATTAAAGTCATACCAGGCCAAAATTCACCCTTTTTTTAAACTTTAAAAATCTGTAAAAAATTAACTGATGAAGAAAAAAATTCTAAACTTTTAATTTGTAATTAACTAAAGTAGTACTTCTTCATAAAGGAAAAAAAAAAAAAAAAATGTAAAGACGTCAGGTAAAAAAAAATATTCATATTTAGATCACTTGATATGGAATGACCCATTGACGCTATTAATAGTAAAATATGTTAAAATATGATCCCATTGCGATCCCAACTTGAAATTTGGTACAGATGTGGCTAAGAGCAAATCAGACACATGGGCAGTTTTTGAATTATTTAAAGCGCGCCGATTTTTTGGAAATGCGTTTTAAAGTTTTGCGCTTGCGATCACATGGGTAAAATCTTAACAAAGATCCTCTTGTGACATATCTGGTGAAAGCCTGTATAGTTCTGAGTAGAATGGTGTTTATTTTGTCTCTCTATCTTATTCCTAGCCTTAGTTATGAGGAGAAACGTAAAGGCAGCAACAGCGAAATTCGCACTTTTTCCGAACTTTGAAAATCATTTTAAAAAAAATAAATTTTTTAAAAAATTTTTCTCTTCACATTTTGCATTGTCTGACATGCTATTATCAAATAACAAAATCTCAAAAGAATTAAAAATATAGAGGTAATAATCATTGGTTCACTTGACATGGAATGACCCAATAAAGCGTCTTCTTCATCCACCAGTAATTAACAGTGATCGATCCCAAAATGGCGACAGAAAGCACATTTTTGGTGTAAGGCTGAAACAGTAGAATATGATGAAAACTATACACTTATGGTGTCGCCGGGTCATTATTACTGCATTGAGGCCTGGTCATGAGGGGATAGGGGTGATTTATCCAATCCGATGGGGCAGTTGCTATAGCAACCAGATCTATTTCCTCTGTTTTATATCAGAGCGATGGCCTGAGGGGTTGCTATGGTAACAGCTCCATTCTCCTTTCCACCATTACTGATATATGACTCTTATGTGGCTTGTCTGGTCATTACTAATCCACAACAGGTAAAACTACTGTCCATTATTAGGAAAACATGGCGGCTTACAGCACAGCGCCATGTTACTCGTATCCTCATTGACTTGTACTGGGGTGTGTCAGCTTTATTTAGGGTTCAGAGGTCTGGGCTATGGATACTGCAGTGTGTCCTGCCCTAGGCCCAGCCGTGAGGTGACCAGGCCATTATCTGGGGTCTGTGAGCTTCTAACATGGACGACTGCGGGGTAAATACCTCATGAGGTGATTGCTGAGGTAAATACATGACAACCAATCACGTGCCTGCTTTCATCTCCACTCTGGACTGTATGAATAAAAGGCAGCTGCTGATTGGTTGGAGAGTACTGGTCTCCCTGTGTCACCAACAGTTGCTGGAGATTGTGGTGCAGGAGCGGATAACTGACACCGAGGAGTATACATCCTATATACTGCAGCTCAGCCGAGGACACAGGAGACGGTACCGCACACGGTAGGATTAGATACACAGCTCAGCAGACTGTATCAAACAGGATAGGATTAGATACACAGCTCAGCAGACTGTATCATACAGCATAGGATTAGATACACAGCTCAGCAGACAGGATCACACAGGATAGGATTAGATACACAGCTCAGCAGACAGGATCACACAGGATAGGATTAGATACACAGTTTAGCAGACTGTGTCACACAGTATTGGATTAGATACATGGCTCAGCATACAGTATCACACAGGATAGGATTAGATACACAGCTCAGCAGACAGTATCACACAGGATAGGATTAGATACACAGCTCAGCAGGCAGTATCACACAGGATAGGATTAGATACACAGCTCAGGATACAGTATCACACAGGATAGGATTAGATACACAGCTCAGTAGACAGTATCACACAGGATAGGATTAGATACACAGCTCAGCAGACAGTATCACACAGGAATGGACTAGATACACAGCTCAGGATACAGTATCACACAGGATAGGATTAGATACACAGCTCAGCAGACAGTATCACATAGGATTAGATACACAGCTCAGCAGGCAGTATCACATAGGATTAGATACACAGCTCAGCAGGCAGTATCACACAGGATGGGATTAGATACACAGCTCAGTAGACGGTATCACACAGGAGAGGATTAGATACACAGCTCAGTAGACTGTATCACACAGGAGAGGATTAGATACACAGCTCAGCAGGCAGTATCACATAGGATTAGATACACAGCTCAGCAGGCAGTATCACATAGGATTAGATACACAGCTCAGCAGGAAGTATCACATAGGATTAGATACACAGCTCAGCAGGCAGTATCACATAGGATAGGATCAGGGGCTGGCTGGCTGGCGACTCAAAATCCGGGTGGCAGATGTGTTCTGCCAGCCCTTAAGTGAGGACCGGGGGATGGGGGAAGGGGCGGTCAGCGTCGTTACTCACTGTGCTGCGGTATCACAGCGCCGCAAGAGTCTGCCGCCGGCCCATTTCTGTGGGGGGGCGGCCAGTCTGGGCCAGTCCGCCCCTGGTTGGGATTAGATACACAGCTCAGCATGAAGTATCACAGGATAGAATTAGATACAAGGCTCAGCAGCCCATAGTTATTAATGCTGAGGAGATCAGCACGCTGGACAGGGACAGGTACTGTACGCATTTAGCCTAAGTACCTCGGAGACCTCCCTATTCTAGAAGCATTTTAGCAATTGTTCACGGCGCACTGTACATTTACAGTATACGCCGGCTTTTAATGAATGGAAGTAGCAGAGCCGACAATATGCGGCTTCTGTTAACTGACTGCTTTAACCCCTGAGGTGCAAATGTAATGTGCTACATGGCTCCAGGGGGCCATGTGTCACAATATTATTAACCCCTACAACACCGGCATCATATTCGCTCCTGCTGCTGTGTGCTGACATGTAGCACACATCTGCAGGACCAGCTTTTACCTGTAAAACCACACACAGAAATAATAAATTGAAGTTTATAAAACTAATTTGACATACAATAATGTGCCAGTGCTGCTGTCACAGCGCCGTCACATTATTTTAACGGCATTGCTCAGCATCGGATGGAAAAATCTCCCTCCGATACTGGCGCACTGCCAAAATGGATATCGTTCTCGATATCCTTGTGTGTGACAACGCACGAATGATAGATACATATCGCTCGTACGATATCTACCACGTGACTTTTGTAAGGATATTGTTAACAATAAACTAGCGTGTAAACCCACCATTAAGGTACCTTTACACGCCGCCACAACAGGATGGATACCAACGGCAACTTCACGTGCACGAGCACGGCCAAACGGTTACAAACGGTAATCGCATCTCCTTTACACGCCGCCACAAGGTGCGCTACGCTACGCTACATCTACAGCTAGCTACATCGCCGGGTGTCGCAAGTAGCCGTCTGTAGCTCAGCGTACCTCATTTACACACCGCAATAACAAGCTAATATGGGCGGACCTGGGGCAGGAGGGACAGCACATAGGCGTGCCACAATTGTGGATTACGAGACGTCCGTACGCTGATAGGACAAAGCAATAATACCATGATTGGCCAGCCAGCGCAGGAGGCTGATTAATACATGACGCTCGAGCAATTGCGTAGTGTGACTGGTCAGCTTCTTAAATATGCCGCCCTGTGCAGCGACAACCAATCGCAACGAAGGAGCTTCCTCCAATGATCGCTGAAGGGGCGTGGTATCCCGGAGCCTGGGTGACGCCTTAGCTACATTCCAGCTACATCGCCGGGTGTCCAGAGTTCCCTTCTGTTCCTTCTTTACACGCCGATACAGCTCGCTACAATCGGCGATGTTGCCATATGTTTATGGGCAGTGCACGGATACAGAGGTATCTGTAGCCGGCTGTGTCGTCCCGTCTTCAGACGCCGCTACTACGGGCGATATTGGCGCGACAAGCTACATTTGTAGCCTGTAGCGGGTTGTATGCATCCTGTTGTGGCGGCGTGTAAAGGTACCATTAGGGTACCTTTACACACGGCTACATTTGTAGCTTGTCACCAGGTAACTTACTGGTTGCAGTGAAATCATGGAGAGATTATTCCATTTGTACACAGCAACAAGATAGAACCTTGTCTCCATGATTTCACTGCAACCAGTAAGTTACCTGTAGCCACCCTAGAAATGTAGCCGCGTGTAAAGGTACCCTTATGGTACCTTTACACGCCGCCACGGCAGGCTGGATACATCGCGCTACAAGCTACAATTGTAGCTTGTAGCGTCCATATCGCCTGTAGTAGCGGCGTCTGAAGAGGCGACGCTACAGCCGGCGACAGATACATCTGTTTATGGGCTCTGCTCATAAACTTAAGGCAACATCGCCGATTGTAGCGAGCTGTATCGGCGTGTAAAGAAGCAACGGAAGGCAACTCTGGACACCGGCGATGTGGCTGCCATGTATCTAAGGCGTGACACAGTCGCCATGTTACCGCGCCCATCTGCGATCATTGGAGGTCGCTCCTGCTTTATGATTGGTAGTCGCAGCATAGGGCGGGATATTTAAGGAGCTGACCAGTCACACTACACAATTACTCGAGCGTGCTGTATTAACCAGCCTCCTGCGATGCCTGGCCAATCCTGATGATATTGCGCTGTCCTATCATCGTACGGACGGCTCGTAATCCAAGATTGTTGCACGCCTATGTGCTATCCCTGCTGCACCGGGTCCGCCCATAGTAGCTTGTTGGAGCGGTGTGTAAACATGGTACGCTACGCTACAGCTGGCTACTTGAGACACCCGGCGATGTAGCTAGCTATAGATGTAGCGTGGCGTAGCGCACCTTGTCGCGGCGTGTAAAGAGGGTGCGTTGACCGTTTGTAGCCGTTTGAGCGTGCTCGTGCACGCGAAGTAGCGCGATGTATCCAGCCTGCCGTCGCGGCGTGTAAAGGTACCCTTAGAGCTATCTTAATATTTGGGAAAGTGTCCTGCACACCCTTTTCCATGATAAGCTTGTACATGAAAAGTTCAGTGCTGGTATCTTTTGGCTCCTCGTCTGTGAATAAATTGGCAAATGTTACAAACTGACACAGTTCATCGATAAATGTCCAAGTCATCTGAATAAGACCTGACGAGTTGCTCTGCTGTGGCCTTAAGCTCGTCTGAAGACCGTTCTTTCAGATGGCTACATTTGCTTGATATATCTTTATATGCTTGAAGACGTTGGTCAAGAGAAGCGATAAACTGATCAATGATAAGCAAGAAAGTTTCTGTTCTGTATTTTTGAGAAGGGCTGAGTTGTACTTCTCTCGTATGGCCGTAATCCAATTGATTGAGACACACGTTTCAGCGCCTGTGTCGATTAATCATCTGAACATACTTATGGCAGCTCTTCGCCTTGCTTCTCGTACATTTTGAAGGAGTCACGCTTTGATGAGACATAGTTTTTTAAGCTGGTCAGTGACGCCGCAGCAGTATTTAGATCGAGTTTTGCATGTTGTAAATTTTTACTAGTAGCCTCTGTTCTTTGCAGGATATTATTCCAGAAGGTGGTGTTAATACCAATTTCAAGATGATTCATTTGTCTTTGTCTGCTGCTGCTGGGCTGTATATATATGAGGGGCTGCTGCCGGGCTGTATATATCAGAGGCTGTTGCTGTGCTGGCTGTAAATACTAGAATAGTGGCTGAGGGGCTGTATAAAGTGTATTCACAGCACTATACTGTAAACAGGACCACACTATATACATATAGTAACAGTATACACAGACGCACTGTAATGCAGGATATAGTGTGGACCTGTATATACAGTATGGTACTGTGTGGGACAGGAGCTGCAAGAAAGATACACAGACAGACACACAGAGATCTTACCGCAATACACACTGAAAGACCGAAGATTCAGTGAAGTCCTGCCGCACTGCGCGGTGGAGAATCCTCTTCTTGCACCGCCATCCTGGCTCACCCTCCTTCCTCCTGTAAGTTCCTGTTTGTACTGCGCATGGCAGCCTCTTTAGCACATGCGCAGTACAAATTCCAATGATGAGCAGAGTGCAGATCTCCTCTGCTGCAGCGTATAAATTACTTTCACATTACTGCAGCTATGACAGGTGCCCAAGGCCCCCCCCACCCCCCCCCCGGGATCAGGCCCATGGGCTCCTGTATTATAGCAGCAGTGATGTGAAAGTATAGCAGCGCCACCTAGCAGCTTCTGTTGGGATCGGAGAAGGCTGCCGCATTCCATAATAAGCTAAGCTTTAGGTAGCGGTACTAAGGAAGTCTGACTAGCCAGGTCAGTGGATGCTGACGCAGGTGCCATGACTCTGCGCCAGCCACTGAAGATGATGTAGGTTCGTAGCCAGGTCCCTACACTTTCAATAGTTTATCTTTTGTTAAATGTTCCTTATCATTAGAAACGGTTGCCAGCAAAGAGACGTGTATTTGACATGTTTTGAGATATTTATCCCTATATTGGTGGGAGACCCCCGCTTGGCGGGTGGCCCAGAGCCCGGGCCTGCTCAGCAGTGGTTCTTGTATTTCTGAGCTGTTCTGTTTCTCAGGTGGTGATATGGAGACGTTGTTGGCCCAGATGACAGACATGTCTGGAGCAGGTATGTACAGTATACGCTGGATATAGTCGTATTGTCAGTGCGGGGCCACGAGTATCACATTCTCATTACATCACAGGACGAATGGACTTAAAGATGGACGATGTCCTGAAGAAGATCAGCTCAGCCCAGAAAGGTACCTATGATGTGCGACCCCTGAAGAGGAAACGTGGTATTACAGGGGCCCACCTTCCATGCTATTGTGACATTCAGAATTATTTATTTATATATTTTATTCACTTATATAGCAGTATTAATTCCACAGCACTTTATAGACCTGATCATTTCTGTCCCCATTGAAGCTCACAATCTACATTCAATATCAATATATGGAGTGTGGTGAGGAAACCGGAGAATCCAGAGAAAACCGGCAGATAGCGCCGACTCCAGATTTTTGTGTGCCCCGGGCGAAAGAGTGTCTGTGGGCCTCTTTTAAGACTCTGTCCCTGTCCCTCCTCGCTGCTGCACGTCTGCACCATAAGCCGCACCCCAGGTTTACACAGCTGAAAGCAGGAAAACAAATCTTCCTATTAATTAAATCTTCCCTGACGGTGTAAAGGGAGGGGTCATTAGCACTAATTTTAATTAACTAGAGTAGAACACGGAGGAAATAAATCTATAGTTAGTGTCTTTTGCAAATTATATATGACACACACAGCTCTACTATATGCACATAGAAATAGATGGTTCTGCTACATGCAAATGTAGACACACACAGCTCTACTACACGAACATTTAGACACACAGCTCTGCTAAATGCACACCACACACACAGCTCTGCTACATGCCCAATACATGCACATACAGACACACACAGCTCTACTACATTCACGCTACATACACAGCTCTGCTACATGGACACTACATGCACACTACATTCCCAGCTCTGTTACATGTACAATACATGTACATACAGATACACACACAGCTGATACATGCACATAGAAACACACACACAGCTCTGCTACATGGACAATACATGCATATACAGATACACACAGCTCTGCATTTACACACAGACACAGCTCTGCATTTACACTCACGACTCTGCATTTGCACACACTATACATTACCACATCTTGAAGTTGAGCAGAAAAGAGAAGGCAATGGGAGCTGCACAGAGGCTGCAAACGTTTAGCAGCTGATTTTAGTCCTGATCAGTCACATGGCTGGAAGGTCCTTCATCCTCCATGTAGCTCCCTGTAGGCTTTCTCTACTGCTGTGTACCGATGACATACGTCAGTGCAGAGCAGGAGAGAAGAGAGGGAAAGAGGTCAGCGGTCTGTGAGTGGGTCTCCTCACTGATTCTGCTCACAGACAGTGAGTGGGCCCCTTTACTTCTTCAGGACCCCGCCACATGCCCGGTGCTGGTGCCAGGCCTGCCCCAGAAACACAGGGAGAACATACAAACTCCTTGCAGATGTCGTCCTTGGTGAGAATGCAGGGCACTGCGGCTGCTGCCTGCTGCCCGCTGACTGCTGAGCCCTCTGTGCTCCAACCCCCATCTATTGCTCCTCCCTACCGGGTGATGGGCACATATCCCTTCTCCTCACTCCTCAGGCCCTCCCCTGGGCCTTATAAGCTGGTCCCCTGGCATGTCCTCTTCCTCTTTACCATCCTGCTCACAGGGTGAGCATCGCTCGCCCTCCCTCCCTGTTGTTTTGCTTTTCAGTGATATTAAGTCACAGCTGGTGGAAGAGGGCTCTGGTGAGGGCCAACATGCCGCAGACGGCCATGGGCATAGGCCTCTTCTCCTCAGGTTTATAAGGCGGACTTGTGCCTGTGTTGGAGCTGCAGCCAAAACAATCCAACCTTCTGTTAGAAATATATGTGAGTGGTGTTATGTTGATACCCTCAATAAAGAGTTGAAAGATATCCTATGTGTCATCATTGCTCATTGCGTGGCGGGGAGAACCGGTGGGTGGGTCCCTGCAGTCTATCAGCATTTACATTGTGTAGCAGGGGTCGTTATTTCTTCATATCTCCGTGTCACATTAATGACATTACACCAGATCTGGTCTCTCCGGCCGATTATAGGGGGGGGGGGGGGGGTGGCTCCTATTCCTTTCTTGATTTCCCTTTTTTTATTGTTTGGTTTGGATGTATATGAACTTTTCCTCACATCTGAGTACTTCAATCTGTCACATGCCAAAATGTTAGACTGTTGGCTTTTAAACCTGAATTAATGGCGGCTCTACACCTACTACCTGTGCAGATCGGGAGCAGAGCGAAGCCGAGAAGCAGGAATTAGACGAAGAGATAAAAGCAGAAGAGCGTGAACTACAGAAAGGTGAGCTGCCACCACCATCCACCACCATGATTCTGGCCTGTGTGTACGGTAATGTGTAACGTAATGTCGGGTTTATATTTCAGCATATGCAGAAAAAGCAGCGCTGAAAGAAGCACTCGTGAATAAGCAAGGTGAGCAGGAGGTCCCTGGTGAGCAGGAGGTCCCCAGTGAGCAGTAAGTCCATGGTGAGCAGGAGGTCCCCAGTGAGCAGGAGGTCCCCAGTGAGCAGGAGGTCCCTGGTGAGCAGGAGGTCCCCAGTGAGCAGGAAGTCCATGGTAAGCAGGAGGTCCCCAGTGAGCAGGAAGTCCATGGTGAGCAGGAGGTCCCGGTGAGCAGGAGATACCAGTGAGCAGGAGGTCCCTGGTGAGCAGGAGGTCCCCAGTGAGCAGGAAGTCCATGGTGAGCAGGAGGTCCCTGGTGAGCAGGAGGTCCCCAGTGAGCAGGAGTCCATGGTGAGCAGGAGGTCCCCAGTGAGCAGGAAGTCCATGGTGAGCAGGAGGTCCCCAGTGAGCAGGAGGTCCCTGGTGAGCAGGAGGTCCCAGTGAGCAGGAAGTCCATGGTGAGCAGGAGGTCCCTGGTGAGCAGGAAGTCCATGGTGAGCAGGAGGTACCCAGTGAGCAGGAAGTCCATGGTGAACAGGAGGTCCCCGGCCATAGACTGCGCCTCTAAAGTGATGGAAAACAAAATCAATGTCCTGCAAATAAAAACTATAGAATCATCAGGGCACTGTATTGTGGTATAATCAAGCACTCTATAATGTGAGGTCAGGTGGGTACATTATAGGGAGTATAACACTATAGGTTAAAGGGGTATTGCCGTCTCCAAGATCCTATCCCAATATGTAATTGGTGTAATAATAATAATGTTAGTAAACCCTCCAATTAGAAATGTAGTATAGTTCTCCTGATTAGCTATATCTGTTATCTCATATCATGCCATTATTGCAGGACATAGCAGCTTATGTTTCCATGATTACAACCATGATCAACTATGTATCACTATATAAGTGATCATAACCATGGATACCTAAGCTGCAATACCCTGCACATGAGGTAAGCGACAGCTAATCAGAAGTATACTATATTTCTAAATGGAGATATTTACTAATATTATTACACCTACTACATATTGGGATAGGAATATTGGAGACGGGAATACCTCTGTTATATATGCAGTCTTTGGTAGCAAGAATTGACTGTGCTGCAGGTGTAGATTATTGTGGCACTGTATGGTGGTGTATTTGGCCATTCTATAGGATGATATTTTTGTGGTATATTGTGGTAGTAGAATTAGGGCCTTTGTAGGTTGGTTTTCTTTGGGCACTTTATGGTAGTATCAATGGGCACGCCATCAGCTGATATTATTTGGACACTGTATGGCAGTAAAATTTGGTACTCTATAAGATGATATTACTTGGTGCACTATGGAAGTATAATTGGAAATGCTATAGGTTTGATATTTGGGCACTGTATGGTGGTATAATTTGGCACTTTATAGGGTGATATTACTATAATTGGTCACACTATAGTTGGTATTACAGTATGTGGGCACTGTATGGTGGTATAGTCAGGTGAACTTTAAGTTGATATTATTCGGACATTTATGTTGGTATTATGTTGGCACTGTATGGTGATAGGGAAGACAATCGCGGTGCTTTACTCAGGGCTTCCACAAACATGAATTCCAGTCCTAGCTTACATTATTATCCTTTACCTCATTTTATAAGATGTAACAAACCAAAATGTCTGTATTTTCTTTTAGAAACTGCCCGACTTCTAAAGCTAAAACGTGACAATCAGTTAAAGAAAGAAAAGAAGTAAGTGGAAGCTGTGTTACTTATCACGCTCAGCAATCTCGATCAATTCACTGAAGGAAGCAGAGTGAACACTGACTATGTGATCGATCGCACACTTTATCATACGTTGACTATGTGATACTTCCGTAGGAATGGACTGGCTCCTTTATGGAGTTTTCTAAGTTGTTCTGCAAAGTTGAACTAAATTCTAAAAATGGAATTCACGATCTCCCACTTCTCACAGGGTCCCAGGAAGCTGAGATATGAGGGGCTGTTTGTAGGGATCATTATACTTATCTGTGTGAGTCTCGCCCCTGGCGGGGACCGTGGGGTACTTGAACCGGGCCCTCTCGTAGTCGTCTGGGGCTTCGGGATGTCACGGAGGCATGACCTAGTCCATGATCGTCTCGTCGTACGATCAGTTAAAATAGGGAATTTGAAAAATTGATAAAAATAAAATAAAAGCAAAAAAATAAAAGTTTTTGTCGTGACGCCACCCGTGGAATGCAGCCGGTATAGCCGCTGCTACAGTCAGGACCTCTGGGGAAGATGGGAGTAGCAGCGAGGATGGTTCAGCTCTCCACGGGAAGAGCAGGTCCCCAGGGTAACCATAAAGTCTATGGAGATTATAAGGGTAATGGTAAGGCCAGCGGGACTGTGCTGTTGACAGGGTTCAAAGTCACATTGAGGCAGGCTGCTGCTGCCGGCTCAGCGAATCAGTCTACCTCTCCTCAGGTGCAGAAATCACAGTCTCATTCAGTGCTGAGCTTCTATATGGTTTACATCACTTTCTCGGCAGATGGTTACAAGACAGTGCAGTGGTGGCTCCGGTAGTCTCAAAGCAGCCGGGATGGCTCATCCATGTCACCCCCTTTTGTTTTCCTTTCATGGGCCTCTCGGTCTATCTTTTCTGCACGCAAGCCACAGGCTTTTGGTGGACGACCAGCTTGGTCCCCTAGCTCTAGTACGGCGGCCTTCTTTTTGCTGCGTCGGAGGTTGGGTTGCGAGACATAAATACCCTGCAGCCCGCCGGTTTTTGGGGTTGGAGCTTAGAGCATCCTGGCCACTTCAGCAGAGCCGGTACCCTGGTTTCTGCCCCAGTCCCTCAGCGTTCCCACTAATTCAGGCACACAGATGGATTGCTCACTATCCGTGTCCCTAGGATTCCTTCTGCCTCTCACCACGGTCTGCAGCCCAGGACCCGGACAACCCTCTCATGGTGGCATAGGCCGCCGGGTCCTTTCAGTCCCGTTTATTGGTGTTCTTGCCTATCTTTCTGACTGAACTTAACTCCTCGACTTTACTTGGCTGACTGGCTTGCTGAACGTGGTGTTTTCCACTTTTGTTTCCTCCCCTAACCGTGTCCTGTCCTAACTTTCCCACCCTCCACTTGTCTCCTCCCGCTATCCCGTTGCTGGGCATAGAGTCCATAGTCTTGGGATCAGGAGTGTGTCGGGTGTGCGTTTGGGGTGACTGAACTTACCGATCCCAGTTGCTGCGCCTTCTAGTGGTGACCGGTCCGCAGGGGCGCCACAGCCCTGTGTGTGACGCAGAGGTAGCATTGTGATCACCGGAGACGTCCCTGACACAAAATATCAGACATATATCATAATATATGGTCAAAGCACAAGTGCAAACCTTACAGGCAGCACATTACCAACAGGGGAGTATTAGCATCTGGGAGGATTATAATACTGGTCATCATGGATATGGACCACCTCATTTAGAGAGGAGACTGAGTTCATGTCAGCAATGAAGGACATGAGGGGGAAAAAAATCACAAAAACAATGAACCTGGGCTAAAATATAGCATCAGTCACGACACACAAGCACTCACGGTACTTGCACTAAACAATCACCGTCATCTCACTACTTGCTCTTAATTGTTACAGAATGCAAGAGCAAGCCGAGGAGATCAAAAAGGGAATCGAGGATCTGACTACAAAAATTAAAGAAGAGAAGCTAATGCAAAGAAAACAAAGGTGAGGGAATAAAATACTAGATACAGTCGATGGCTAGTGTTTGCCCCATGGTGGCCATGTAAAGATTCACCTTTAGGCCGGGGTTAAATGACCATGGATTCTCTCATGCCAGAGAGTCGGATCGATTATATAAATGATATTCTGATCAATCTCTGATCTGAGTTTCACCATAGTGAGATCCAGTTCTCTCGGATGAACAAATCGGAGCACACCGTCAAAAGATGATGGAGAACTAAATTTCTCCATTTTCTCCATTCTTTGAGACTGTGGAAATCCAACTGCACTCAAATGCCAGCTGAGTGCAGTCCAATGATTTCCACGCACCCATAGACTTGAATGGGTACGTGCCATCTGCTTTAAGCAGCAAATGGCAGCACAAAATCAGGCATCAGCATTTTCCCCTTTGAGTAAGATTGGTCCAAGCATTAGCCAATGAAACATCAGATAGCTTTAGGGCTCCCTCAAACGAGTATATATCGGACGAGTGATAGGTTTACACAAATGTTTTCTCAGTCTGTGTGCAGTTTTTGTGAGCAATAGACCCAATGTTAGGCCGTAGTCAGACTGCCATACAATACGGACGAGATCGCATTGTAATGCACGGAGTAACTGGTGGCCCTCTGACCCGAGCATGACAGCTTGATGAATTATTGTGCAGCTGTCACGCTCAGGTCAGGGGAACTCCGGTAACTCTGTGCATTATAATATGATCAGATCATTGCGTTATATGGCCGTCTGACCCTGGCCATCTTCTACATGCACTTCAGGTCCGCAAGTAAAAAAAAAAAATCACAGCATGCACTATTCTATCCCAATATATGGACCAGACTAGTGCATGTAAATAGTAGGCAGTTCCTGCACCCTTCCACTGTAGGAACAAGCACAAGGAGCTGCACCCAGTCGTGACCAGTCCATAAAGTTCAGTGCTCTGCTGAATTTAACTTTATAATCATTTATTTTCTACACTCATATAGGACTGAATTTCTGGAACAAATGGAAGATGTGATGAAGCAGCACAAGGCCCTGGCAAAGTTTTATGTAAGTACATCATGGGGCAAGGGAATCATCCACAGGGGTGTAACTACATTTGGTGCAGGGGTTGCAATCGCACCGGGCCCTGGAGCCTAGGGGGCCCCAAAAGTCCCTTTGACCTATAGAAAAAGACTAATACTATTAAAGATTTGCAATAATTTGGGGGCCCCTTTGGAGCTTTCACATCAGGGCCCATGAGCTCCAAGTTACGCCACTGATCATCTACGTACTTAATGTTATATTACAGGCCCGATTACTGAGCCAACATATATACATTTGTAAAGTGAAATAGCGTGGCACCAGGGGCGGACCTACCGCGGTGCAGCTGGTCCAGCTGCTAGGGGGCCCCTCAGGCACCTGTAGGGGGGCCCTCCACCTCCCTGCAGGGGGGCCTGGAGGGCGTTTGTCAGAGGAGAGGTGCTGCCGCGGGAAGCTTCCTGTCTCCCGCGGGAAGCTTCCTGTCTCCCGCGGCCGATCCCGCCCCTCTGATCCCCTCTATTCCGTGGACGCGGGTGGCAGCCCACACACACTTGCTCCCCGCCCCCAGATGCTCCTCACCTGTGACTTCTGCATGGCACACTACCCCCACTCCTCATACTCATTAGCATCCCCCCCCTGCTCCTCGCCTATGACCGAACCAGCTGCACCAGGGCCCACATGCCACCAGGTCCGCCACTGCGTGTCACTATATAGTAGACGTAGCCATGATCATTGTGCATCCAGCAGCTTTATCAGAGAGGCGTCCCCTACATATCACCGATGATATAAACGTCGTTGTCCAGTCACTGAATTATATGTGTTATTTGTAGGATGCAAAAAGACTTAAAGCACAGGCAGATGAAATGAAAGTGCAGATAAAGGATCTTCTACTAGAAGGTATGGAGAAGAATGGAGCCCGTATGTTATCAGGCCTCAGTTATGTATCGCTGGATATATATGAGCTATTACTTGTTATTATAGAGAAGGAGAAGTCGGCTAAGCTCAAGGAACTTGAAGAAACTGAGGTCAAACTGAGAGAGGAAGGAGTCCTGACTTCAGAAAATGTGTTCCTGCACAGCGAGCAAGCGACTTGTGCAATGTAAGGGATGCCGAGCACAGTCCTGATGGGACTTCGTGCATTGACAGTATATACAGTATATGTGTGCATTAGGGATAGACTTAATTCAGGGGACCTGAAATCACCATTTAAAGGGTCTGTGAAGTGTAATGCTTTGTCTAGGAAAGTCTGGCAGCGGCAGAGGCCATAGTAGTGACACTGCCTGTCTCAATGGAAGATATTTCACTTTAGCTTTTCACGTTCTAAAACTTTGGAAACCTAAAATAATGGTGTAACATTCCGAGCTTACAATTTCTAGCTCTGTCTCTTCTTTGATGCATCTCTTCTAACCCTACAGAAAGCTATTTGAGGAGGAAAACACCCGTGCCAAGGTCATGATGGAAGAGGAAACCGCGCGACAGACAGAAGCCCTGAACAAATATAGGTCGGTATGAAACTTACAGAATGAATGACATGAAACAGGAAGAGGACAAATCTGTGAAAACAAATCTCATATTGTCTCTTATGTCATAGTCACATATAACCCACATGATGGAAAGTTTTTGAATAAATCTATATTACCGCTCAGCTCAACAGTCACTTTGTGAAAATAGAATTACATCAGTCACCAGGTTTTTGCTACCTAATCTGAGGGTGGTTTCACACTTGCGTATGAAACCGCAGCGTACCGGACGAAGCCAAACGCATGCGCACTGCGTTCCTATGTTTAACATGGGAACGCATAGTACATACGTTTGACTGCGTTCGGATGCGCATAATTTACGCGCCCTCCAAACGCAACATGTTGCATTTTGTGTGTGTTCGCGGGGGCTTGTTTTATCTGCAAGCTCCTGCAAGCGCGCAAACAATGCATGGGAGTCAATGGATCCGCATGACAGCGCAGGAGAACGCTGCGGATCTCTGTGAAATTCCTCCCAGTGGCTGCCGCTGATCCACCGGGGGATCAATGGTGGCCACCGAGACATCAGCTGAAGCAGCCGCTGTTCTCCTCTCCTGGCCGCTGCTAATCTTCCGGCGGTGTCGGCGGGGAGAAACAGCTGATCTGACAGTTGTTTAAATCTCCCGCGCCGACATCACCTCCTCGGTGTCGGCGCAGGAGATTTAAGCAGCTGTCAGATCAGCCGTTTCTCCCCACCAACACTGTCAGGAGATCAGCGCCGGCCGGGAGGAAGAGATCTCCGCAACCAATCTCCGCTGATTGGCTGGCTGGACTGCATACTAATGTGAACGCATGCGGAGATTCTCCGCTGCGTTCACATCAGTATGGCTGCGTTTGCATGCCGTATGCATGCAGACACAAACGCAAATGTGAAACCAGCCTGAGAGCAGCATAATGTAGGGGAGAGACCATGATTCGAGGGATGTGCCATTTACTGGGCTTCATGTTTGTTTAATCAGGAAATTATCACTAGAGGACTAGTAAACATGCTGCCAGGTAGTCCAGCCACACCCCTAAGGCTGACTGGCAGTCTGCTGCCTTTGCAGTGTACAAAAGCTGCAAACCTGTGTTGTGGGGGTAGAGCTATACAGGGCTCAGCATCCCTGAGTAAGTGACATCCCTAGAATCAGTGTCTCTGCCTCTTCATTATGCTGCTCTCAGATTACATAGCTAAAACGGGTTGCGTATTCCCTTTAACACCAAACACAATACTCTCCAGTCACATCCAGAGCTGCAATCACAGTTACTGGAAGCTCCGGCAGTCACTCCATCTGATGTATAGAGCATAAATGATAAAAATGAAGTTGCTCTGTGCTTGTCCTAATCTTTTCCTGTGTTTTGGGGTATTCAGGTTAAAATCAAGGTTGGAGGATGCAGAAAAGAAGCTGTCAGAGTCCTTGGCAGATAAGCCCCAACCTGAGCTCAGGAAGGCAGCTGCCCAGCCCAGCACTATCCTCTTCTCATTCACCAGATAGGATCTACAATACAACCCTTAGGCCACCTTTTGTTCCCAGTGGTTATTTCTGTGCCTTGTAATACTTCTGTAGCATGTTCAAAGTATTGTCAAATAAAGTTTTCTCTATCATAATATTGAATTGCCTGTGATTACTACCACCTGTGCACACAGAGCAGTGAAACGCGTCAGTTTCTGATAGAGATACTGGTCTGTCCCCTGTTTATCTCATCAGAGTCCACGGTTGTATGAGTTTTTCACACAAAACTATTGTCACGCTTGGATGAGGGAATGCCTGGTGTGCGGTACCACACAGGGGTAACAATGGGGATTGTATAAAGGAAGGCCCCGGCAATAGGGAGAGGGGTCACCTCCTGACACAAACTCTTAGCTCCCTAACATCCCTATACGGGTCCTTCCCCCCCATCACCGTCAGTGCCTAAGCCCTCATTGGCCCTGAATTCACCCTGGCTAGTGTGAAGGCGGTGAGGACACTAAAAAGTGAGGAACACAGACAGAGGGAAATACTGTAGACACAAAAGGTAAAACACTACAACTCATCCAATGCAGCAAGATACAACACGACTCCTCAACTTGTTTCAGAGACTGGCTTCTTGTGAAGTGGTAATTATAAAAAGGGAATCTATTTAAACAATGTCATATGGTAAGACTGTTTTATAGCGGAGGGGAGTGGTCACAAAAGTTTTTCAGGCTTACAAAGAACAGTCAAATAGCAGAGTCCTTATCCCTTTCAGCCTTCAGCCCTGAAAAAAAGTAGATTGATAGACCTGCAATCAGTAAGGTGTTCTGACCCTCTGATCCCAGATTTGCCAGACGTTTTACCAGGAGGGGACACACCTGTGCCGATTAGTCCCCAGCTGATGTAGAAAAAGAGCAGACGTGAAAGGGTTAAGTGGAGAAGCGGCAGTGATCTCAAATGTAGCAGCAGCCAGAGGGGATGGGGGGGTGAGGGGATGAGGGTACAGGAGGGGCAAATGAAGGAATTGTGCTCAGCTGTCACAATTCAGGTCTGCAGGAAGGTTTGCCAAGTGACCCCTGTGAACAGCCGAAAATAAAAAAATTAGAGGAAAGACGTAATGTACGTGGGATGGGATTTCCTGCCCCAGATTGGTGCTGAGCCCAACGTCCAGTATTGTAAAGGCAATTCTGATAGATTACCCTGCAGATCACCTAGTGGGGATCGACTTGGTAAGAAGTTCCCTTTAAATTCAATGGAGTGACAGGACTTTGAGGACACACACCCATCCCCAGCTCGTAAGAGGAAGACACACAAGCATTTCCTTTCATTTTTGCTGCCCGGTTGGTTTCACTTTTGTAACAAAGAAGAAAAGATCTCCAGAGACCTGACTTCCATGGATTACCACAATCCAGGTAAAGATGCACACGGCGCTGTGTTGTGGGTGATCCAGCCCCGGACTGGGGTGTCTGGGGCCCCCAGGGAAATTGACTCTAGGGGCCCACCTTTCAGCTATATGCAAATACATGTGTTAGCCATTATACCCATTATAGTGGAGCATGGACTATAAAATACAGGCGGCTCCTGCACTCACTGTGCACTCACCATAGCTGTGATGTATCATTACTGTAATTTGCATTAAAGGGATTCTTTGGTGAAAACAGGATATCAGCGATCGCAGGTTAGGAAGGTGATCACTTATTTTTTGATGGAATCCGCACCGTCAGATGAATGTGAAGCTTTGAGCATTTGGTGAATTTTTCCTCAGTATTTGTAAGACAAAACCAGGAGTGGAGCAATCAGAGGTCATGTTTTCTGCATTTCTCACCTCTCCTGGTTTTCTCTTATAAATACTGAGGTGAAAATCTCACCAAATGATCAACTTGCTTTCTCTGGTGAACCTGTGTAACTGCATCTCTGCTGCTGTGTCACAGGACAGAGAGGGTTAAACATCCAAATATTTAATATCTATTGGAAGTAAAGAAGTTTCCCTTTATTGATATCAGATAAAACAAATCACCAACCACAATCCACTCTACCAAGATCATAATACCACATAGAAGTCAGAAATACCACCAGACCATGACCAGATGACATACTACCACCATATAATGCCCAAATAATGGCACATACAAGGCACAAACACCGCCACACCATGATCAAAGCACATAATACCACCACATAGTAATCAAATGCTACCACATACAAGGTATAAATACTGCCATACCATAAGACCACATATTACCACCACAGTGACCGAATAATACCACATACAAGGGACAAATACCGTCATGTCATGATTAAAGCACATAATGCCACCACAGTGACAAATAATACTAAAATAATAAAAATGTACAAAAGCTCTGTATATTGGGTCAGTGTACAGGTAATACAGTGATCACCAGTGATATTATATACAGAAGCTCTGTATATAGTGTCAGTGTACAGGTAATACAGTGATCACCAGTGACATTATGCACTATAGTGTACAGGTTATATACAGTCATATCACCAGTAACATTATAACACAGAAGCTCTGTATACTGTAGAGTGTCAGTGCACAGGTAATGCAATGATCACCATTGAAATTATACACAGGAGCTCTGTATATAGTGTCAGTGTGTGCGTGTATAGGCAATACACATACTCACCAGTGATGTCTCTAGGTGAAGTTCTTTATCTGTCGCAGACCGATATCACGTCTTCTATGCAGGACGTATCTTTGCAGAAAATAACATAGTTATCTATAACTGATCACTTCCAGAGCACAATCCACCCTTTTCCCAAGATTCCCGCATGCCACCCACCACCAGGGCCGCTGGAAGAGTCGGGTAAAGTGCCTGGAAATGGTGCTATGATGAATGCGTCATTTTCAGGGGTGGCTGCAGGCTGCGATTTTCAGTGTGCGGGCCCAGAATGTTTAGGCCTTACCATGCTGAGAATCCCAGCCCCCAGCTGCCTTGTTTTATCTGGCTGGCAATCAACATATGGCGGGAGCCCACACATTTTTTTTAATATTAAATATTTTAAATAAGTTTAAAATAAATATTAGGCTTCTCTGTCATTTTATCGCCAGGCAAGGTAAAGCTAGGCAGCTGGAGGTGGCAGCCCGTAGCGGTCTGCTTTATCTGCGCTGACAATCAAAAATTCTGCGGAGCGCCATGTCATTTTTTTATTATTTATTTATTTTCACACTTCTATATGTGTGAGAGGCCCAAAAGCTAAACACAGACACTGACACAGAGAATGGGCGTCTGTGATTGGCTGTTTGAATAACCTGAAAGCAGCCCATACATAGTACCATACTAGAATGAATGGGTTGATTGTAGATTACTCAAACAGCCAATCACAGATGCCCATCCTCTTTGACAGCATCTGTGATTGGCTGTTGGGTCTGTCACACGTATAGAAGTGTGAAAAAAATAATTTTTAAAAACATGATGTAGTGCTCCGCAGAATTTTTGATTCTCAACGGAGATAAAGCAGACAGCTATGGGCTGCCACCCCCAGCTGCCTGGGAGTACCCTTGCATCCGACTGGATTCTGGCTTTACCATTTGCATCCCATAGAGATGCCTGGCTTTACCTTGGCTAGTGATCAAAAGTCAGGAAAGCCCAATGTTTTTTAAATTATTTAAAAAAATAATTTAAGAGAAAAAAAAAATGTGTGGGCTCCTGCCATATTTTGATCGCCAGCCAGGTAAAGCCAGTCAGCTGGGGGCTGGAATTCTCAGCATGGTAAGGCCCAAGCATTCTGGGCACCCACGCTGAAAACGGCAGCCCACAGCCACCCCTGGAATTGGCGCATTCATCGTAGCGTTATTTCCTTTATCCGACTCCTCCAGCAGCCCTGGTGGGGGGGTGGCACCCTGGGTAATAATGGGGTTAGTACCAGCTTTGTATTATCAGCTGGTACTAGGCATGAAATTCATGGTGTCACGCCAAATTAGACATGGCCACCATGAATTTCTAGTAAACAGAGAAAAAAACAAAACACAGAGAATTTTTTTAAAATAAAAATAAAACAAAACATATCATATGTGTCATATGTTATTACTTTTATTATATCCTCCCTCTTCCAGTTAGATGTGGCCCGGTGGAGGATGACGAGATGGAGGATCACGGTGCAGCCAGGAATATCGCAGAGGAACACGATGACCCCACAGACAGTTTTTCCACTATTGGTACCTTGCGTTCTTGTGAACCTTATTCTACTACAAGTCTGCAGATTTCCTGCTCCGTCCCTCCCACGACAGGTAAGGATCTTAATGTACATAAAGATGAGATTTAAAGGAACGATTCACCCCGATTTCCTTATTGTCATTTTTAATACCTCTCTTATCTCATACCTTTGCTTTAGATTTAGATGCAATCTGTCGCTCGCTGTTATCTGCCATTTCAGATTGGGGCCACCAATGCTCCCCTTTGGCATCTTATAAATACAATCACAAGTTTATTGTCTTCTCAGATTGTCGCTGGTCTCTGGATGTAATCTCGGCCTTTGATAAACTTCCCGCTTTGAATGAAGAAGTGGTTGACGCTCTTAACGCTTTGCTTGGATTATCATTGGTAAGTGCCGCTGTGTTGCTCAGTAGCGGTGGCACAACACATTTCCCACCCTGTTTCTCTCCTGAGTTCACATGTCCAGTAATCATCCGTTATGGCAGAGATGCACTATGTGAGATGCATGCAAGTGTCTCGCATGCATCTCCCATGAGTCCCCAGCCCGGCCGCCGACTTTCTGAACAGGAGCGTGGAGCCGATTGTGTTTCTGTGGAGCTCCACGCTCCCATTCAGAGAGACAGGGGCTGGGTGACTCATGCGAGATGTATGCGAGACACTCGCATGCATCTCTGCCCTTAGAATGGATTCTGTAGAAATCCATTGGAAACAAACGTTTTGCAGGATCTATTTTTTATAACATTGGAGTCTATGTAGAACAGATCCGTTAACGGATTGCTATTTATCTTCCGTTTGTAAACGGATCCTGCAAGTAAAAATGGACGGATAAATAGCAATCGGTTACCGGATCCATTCTCCATGGACTCCCATGTTAAAAAAAATGGATCCTGCGGAAGTGTGTTATTTATCTTTCCAAGATCTCTGTAGGATCTGTTCTAAGGGCCTTTTCACATTAGCGGTAAGCGTTGATCGCGGCAGTTGCGGTGAAAAAATGGAACTGCTGCGGTTACCGCATAACGGCCGCACTTGCGGTCCACTTGCGGCAAGCAATGTCTAGGGGGCTTGCGGTAAGTGTGTGGCAGGTGCCGTTTCGGCTGATAGCGATTTTTTCGCGGCAGCATCTGCCGCAACTATACGCACCTGCCGCAAGCCCATAGACATTGCACGGGCTTGCTGCAAGTGAACCGCAAGTGCAGCCGTTATGCGGTAACCGCGGCAGTTGCATTTTTTTCACCGCATCTGCCGCGATCAGTGCTTACCGCTGATGTGAAAGGGGCCTAACAGATGATTACTAGACATATGGATTCAGCCATATATTTACACAAAAAATAAACATTCTTATGTGTCCGCGCTCCTGTGGCGAGCAGTGCCCTCTTCCTCCTCCATAGCTGGCGGCTTATGGCAGTGACGTTATGCCCCCCCCATGGCAGGCACACTGACGTCAGCTGCTGGCTACTATTGCGGTGCAGGGAGCTAGTGGATCTCTGCACTGCAATACATTCCGTGCATTGGAATTCAGTTGGAGATGGGGCTGATGTCGCCCCTCTGTGACTGTGAATGTCACGGCCCTGGTGGTACGCATTGCTTTATTTCTTTCAGCCCTGGCCAGGAGAAAATCTGCATATTGCAGGTATTTTGACGTTGCACGTCTCAGCAGTTACTACAGACCTGAGGCTAAAGTGCAACCAAAAATGTGTGCCATAACGCAACTATTGATTCTGAAGTCATAGGAAATGATCAGATGCGACGTTGCGATGCAATACCAGAGTCATGACACGTTACCTGTCCATACGGTAGAACTTTGTGCACTGTGTGTATGAGGCCAATAGAAGCGACACTGAGGACACAGTTCACACTACAGGACACATTGCTGCAGTATTCACCATGGTATAGAATCAACATGTGAGTATTTCCCATTCGCCGACAGATCAGAAAACCTCTAGGCGTGAGGGATTTCTTAGTGGACTTTCAGAATCATCCAGATCACGACAAGCAGCTGCGGACACTGGCACAGATGCTGAAGAGTCTGGGGCGAGAAGACGTGGTCAGCGCCATGCACAAGGAGGGCACCGCTCTGCGCTGGCTGGGTGAGATCTGCTGCAAACATCCCACTAACTCTACTAGAAATGGGCCATCCACTGACCTGTAACAACATGGCAGCTATGTCTAATACCGGCTACCATGGTAAAATACGAACAGCCTCCTTATTGTAAGTCCGAGCTACCGGAAGCTGAGATAGGAGGAGCTGTCTGCAGGGCTCTCACATTGTAGGGATCATTTTGCTGTTCTTGTGTCAAAGAAAACCAGTAATACCTGAAGGGTGAGGTTATCACCGAGCATTGGAGTAGACATGACACAAATCGGTCAATAATTGACAGGTTGGTAGATGGCGTCTAAATATAATGCAGCCGGTCAGAAGGAATGTGTCCGGCCTGGTACACGTGCATCGGTGTTTAGCTCATTTACTGTCAGTCTGCAGGTCCAGTGTTACCGGAAGAGCATCTGATTAGAGACATGTCCCGTCCCTGTGGGTGCCGCTTACAGTAAAGCTCAGCATCTCTCATCAGAAAGGTAAGTCACATCGTGGATCACACACCGATCCTATTAATCTATCCTCACCTTTCAGGAATACAAAGGAATCAAACACAGAGATCTTATAACCTAGAAAGTGGGGTTTGTTAGCTACATAGCACTAGGGGGCAGCACTGAGACATCTACTATATTTTGCAGGACTATAAGATGCACTCCTCCTCCCACAAAAATCCTTGGGAGGAAAATAAGGGTGCTTCTTGCAAGACGATAGGAATGGAGCTTACTGGGCGTATGTCACAGTGGACGGGGTCACAGAGGCAGAGTTGTGAGTGCAGGTAACCACCCTGGCAGCAGATGTAGGGGAATACTGGGGACCCTGGGCAGGAGGTGGGGGTGTCCTGGTGGGGTGAGGCAGGAGCAATTGATCTCTGGCGGTGTACTTCAGCGAAATGTCGCCAGACGCAGCTCATGCACAATATAGATCTCGGCTCAATGATGAACTGACAGAGATCTCAATCTGTGCATGCACCCCTCGGGACCATTTCCTCAAGACACCGGCGCCTCATACCAATAACATTTCCTGAAGCCCACCACGGGAGATCAATGGCTCCTGCCTCGTACTGCCGACATTTCCCTCAAGTCCCTACCGGGAGATCAATGGCTCCTACCTCGTACTGCCGACATTTCCCTGAGACCTACCACCGGGAGATCAATGGCTCCTGCCCTGCACTGCCGACATTTCCCTAAGTCCCCTGCCGGGAGATCAATGGCTCCTGCCTTGTACTGCCGACATTTCCCTGAAGCCCCCCACCGGGAGATCAATGGCTCCTGCTGTAGCACAATGCCGACATTTTCCATGAAGCCCCCCACACCGGGAGATCAACGGCTCCTGCCTTGCAGTGCCGACATTTCCAGAAATCCACCACTGGGAGATCAATGGCTCCTGCCTCGTACTGCCGAACATTTCCCTGAAACCTACTGCCAGGAGATCAATGGCTCTTGCCTCATACCGCCATTTTCCTTAAGCCCACCACCAAGAGATAATGACTCCTGCTGCACAATGCCAACATTTCCCTGAAGCCCACCACCGGGAGATCAATGGCTCCTGCCTCGTACTGCCGACATTTCCCTGAAACACCGCTGGGAGATCAATAGCTCCTGCTTGTACTGCCGACATTGCCACGAAACCCTTCTGCCTGGAGAGTGAATAGCTCTGCCTCATACCACCATTTCCTTAAGCCCACCAACAAGAGGATCAATGGCTGCTGCCTCATACTGCCATTTCCCTGAAGCCCACCACCAAGAGGTCAATGGCTGCTGCCTCATACTGTCATTTTCCTGAAGTCCACCACCGAGAAGATCAATGGTTCCTGCCTCACCCCACCTCCCAGCCCAGAGTCTGCAATATTGCCCCTCTCCTGCCTCCTGTGACCCTGCTAACAGCCACTGCCCCGTGGTAAGCTAAAGTAGAACGATCACATGGACCCCCATTTTTACATTAAACAATTTTTTTTTCTATTTACCTCCTTTAAATTTTGGGTGTGTCATAGGGTCTGGGGATTCTTATAGTCCACAAAATAGGGGACTTCCTTTTGTTTGGGAGTTTGAATTAAAACCAAGAACAGTATCTTTCATGGATACGTCTTTTCATGCCAATCTGGAGATTAGTGGTGTCCCTGTGTATCTATACCGGTCTGGGAGACATAGAAGAGATGTAGATGGCTGGATGAGGCGACGTTACCATACCCCAGGGAAGCTCCATCCAAACCTCTACCCATGTTCAGCTCCAACCTAATACAAAGTAATGATGTTTCTACCGCAGGTTATGATTGGAAGTGGCTCGCACATCGACTGTCCATCCCTTCTCATTTCATTGACCTATGGGAGGAACAAGGCGGGGTGCCAGCCGAAAACGTCCTGAAGACCTGGCAGGTACATATTATCACGATGGTCTCTCTTACCTGGGAGACTCGTGACAGTTTTGGGACCTCGGTCTCATTTCTTTATTGAGATTTCATTTTAAAGGAAAACTGTCAGGTCAAAAATCCATATGTAACTGCTATCATTTTCTAATTCCTCCCTCTAAACTCTCTCTATTGATGTATTTCTATTATTTATATTCCCCTCCTATCGTCTGTAAATTTCAAATAAAGAGAATAATTCCATCTGTCACTCACAGTGAATGATCCACTTAGTTCTCTGCTGTCCCCTCCCCATAGGATGAATATGCATGTCACATATTCACACCGCATCACTGTACAGGAGATCACTGGGGGCTGTATGCTCCTCTTGTGTCTGCAGCCAAGAAAGAGGTGAAATACAACACAGAAACTGTTACAGCAGGATGCCTGCTTAGAGAAACAAATGTAGTCTAGATAAGTCAGATCAGCAATAGCTCTCTCCCTCTTTGTCTTCATCAGAACAAGGCTATTGAAACCTGACACTGCACTGTTAGCAAAGGGAGGAGCGAGGATAGAGCTGCTGAGAGGGAGTGCACAATTACATACCAGTTTATGCAGCACAGGACTATTCCTGTTTGGTTATAATGGAGAGGACTAATCCAGGAGCTCTCTGCAGGGTCCTGACAATGCTGATAATATGGAAAGTACAAACAGTACAATAATGATCTTAACATGTTTTTAAAAGGTCTGCCCAGGACCTATTCAAGGGTAATATTAGTATCATACTGAAAAATTACCTGACAGTGTCCCTTTAAACATGTTTCTTTCCTTTAGCAGTTAAGGGCTTAATGTCAGTTCTGCTGCTAGCAGGCTCCTTAGTTTCCGTACCAGGTGTGGCTACTCTGTGATCACTCCCATCCCCTTTACATGGTCACATGGTTCCAGCATGCTTTGCTGGTGTCTGAACTCATTTGTGGCCAAGTTTCCTGAGGAGAAGGCAGTTCTCTGGAGAGCTCACTACTGCTAAGCAGTCTGCTGCCAAGGAGCAAAGCAGCAAACGTGACGTTGATTGTTGTTTTGTCTGACTCCCCTTCCTTCTTGTTGTTAGTATTGCAGTGGTTGGGACTAGTCCTTCCGTCAGCCATTCCCTATTGAGGGTTAACATCAGGGCCAGTGAGGGACTCGGTATCCTGCTTGGCAATAGGATGAAAGTACCCATATAGGGATGGTAGGTAGATCAGGGCACAGCCGCAGGTGAGGGCAGGAGGTCACCTCTTCCCCGTTCCCTATAAGTAGGGCCCCCCGCTGTATTTGTCCCCTTCGGACGTTGGTCTATGCGCCACTGTCACACACGGTAGCCGCACACCCCTTAGTCCTGCGTGACAGTACATGATGTAAATCCGGTGAATATTCCTTACTACCTCCTTAAGCTGAACACTCTGACCTCAGAGGACGTGGGGTCCGGTAATGGTGTGACCTCAATCAATGACAGGTCGCTATTCAGATGATTTCACATACTAAGGGATTTTTTTTGGCAGTTTTTCAACCAAAACCAAAAGTGGATCCAGCAAGAACAAGACGTTAACATCCTTCCTGTATCGTTACATTATTATTGAATCCACTTCTGACTTTGACACAAAAACTGCAATATATAGGTTTTTTTTTCCAAAAAGTGACTGAGGTTACTTGTGATGCCAAACACAGAATATCAGACCTAAATGTTAAATATGTCAATATATATGTTATGACATGGGTATGTACCACCGCTTAATGAACCCAGCCTGCCCCCTGGACCTCCATCATGTCCTGCTGGATATCATCTCCTTTATGCCCTGACAAAGCTATAACTCATCATATTGGTAGCTGGATTTTCCCCATCCGCTGTGTGTAATGACAGCTTTCTCTCTCTTTCAGGTGAAGGTGAGTGAAGCCACGGTGGGACGACTCTTTGATCTACTGATTGAGCACCGAGAGGACCTGGCCGCGATGCTATGATGTGCGGTGATCGCCCCTTGTGCAGCAGAATGTCCTTTAATTATAATAAAAGAAATATTGTTAAAGTTACGGAGGAGCAGCTTTATTGGGGCCACACTGATGAGAAAAGTAACATGACGTGGTAGACGTAGGTCTCCTGACGCATTTCTGTGCTTTGTTAGATTCTATAGTCCATAGTGGATTGGGATCTTCAGTGTTAGACGGCACGGTGAGGGCAGGTCCGCTGTGCACAGATTACACACAGATCCTCACCTGCACTACAGTCCAGTGAAGAAACCGTTCTGAGAAGGGTCAGTCCTATCTGTCCGACTTGATTTAACCCCTTTCCCAGGGGCTGGGGTCGTGGAATATTTTGGAGGGCAACGTATGAACAGACGATCTTCCTCCCTCTTGATCCAGCGGAGCAGCTTGGTTATGACGTTTATTGCACCCACCTTAGTCACTAAAGAGCTGAAGGCCGTGTACAGCTCAAACTTACTGGTGACCTGTGGACAGAAAAACAAAAGGGACCAATTATGTCCGGTATTACTTCAGAACAACATGGCACTCCTGAGTACGGACACCTAGTAAGACTACGGCAAAGTCACCTGCTCCTGAAATTAATTACTAAAGGCTACAGGGCAGTGCACCGAGGCACGACACTGATATTATGTAAGGGTAGAGCCGGGGACAGGTGCCCCTGCCAGGCTGGGCTGCGGACGGACGCCAACACCAGGCGGGGCTGCGGACGGACGCCAACGCCAGGCGGGGCCGTGGTCGGACGCCACCGCCAGGGGGGACCGCGGAGACACACCCCAAGCCAGGCAGGGCGCGGACAGACGCCCCTCCGCCAGGCAGGGCCGCGGTCAGACGCCCCCCGCCAGGCAGGGCCGCGGTCAGACGCCCCCGCCAGGCAGGGCCGCGGTCAGACGCCCCCCGCCAGGCAGGGCCGCGGTCAGACGCCCCCGCCAGGCAGGGCCGCGGTCAGACGCCCCCCGCCAGGCAGGGCCGCGGTCAGACGCCCCCCGCCAGGCAGGGCCGCGGTCAGACGCCCCCCGCCAGGCAGGGCCGCGGTCAGACCCCGCAGCAGGCCGCAGTCAACGCCACGGAGATGGGGCTACGGCCTCACTTCTCTGCCAAATACAGCTGCGTCATGACTTCTCTACCACATTGGATCCTTCCCTTCGGAGTCACCTTTTTTCGGGGAAGAGTCAGGAGGCTCCCCTTAGGCTGATCCAGCTGATATTAGAATCTCTGAACCCATTAATGTGTATGGGGCACATCCAATAATCCAATCTATTTTGAGTTACCCTGACCCTTCCCCAGAAGATAATGTCAGAGGAAAGAAAGAAGGGACTGGGGTGCTGAATTTCAGGGTCCAATACATTTCTTCCAGGATAAATAAAGCTGCTCCCAAACCTTTGGTCATCATCTACGGCCGGCTTTACTGAGCTATTCTCTTAAGTGAAAAATGAAATCAGCATGATTAATATCACAGGAAAAATAACACAATGTCTCCCAGACGACTGTCCAAAGCTCCCCACAGCCGGAGGCTCGGGACATATTATATTGTGGCATCTCCAGAACAAGTTCCCAAACACAGAAATGTATGATCACCCAGGCCAGCAGCGTCTCCTTCTCTGCCACTGGTAGATGAGCCGTAATGGGTCTTGACGAGCTGTGGATGCGGCAGTGCAGATACCGGTACAGGTCAAAGAGCCGCTGTCTTTCCTCCTCACTGGAGTACGGGCCGTCGGGCTCAGGGCTGAGGAGAGAGGTTACATCACACAGTGATTAGGATATTAAAATTAATGCAAAATCTTAGTTATACATTTGCACATGGCCGTATATGTAGAATTTCATGTCCCGAGGGCGATAATATGCATCTAATCCTGACGCAATGAGTGTGACTTTCTATGACTTTGGGACTCTCCAATTGTCAGAAGCAGGGCCGACGTCAGCTTAAGTGAGGGGGCCGCTCGGCTGTGACCGGGAGCAAAGAGGAATCCCGATCACAGACAGCTGCCCTATCTCCTGCTCTGGTCTATGTGATCGGTATTGAGCAGAAGAATAAGCTTACTGGGAGGTGAACGGAGGCTGAAGGACGGTCATGTGACTGATCACATGACTGAAATTAAAGGTCCTGGAAGATCCTGCAGCTGCTCAACTTATCCAACGTTTGTGTAGCCCCCAGTGGCTCCTCTCTCCTGCTATGCACCGATCAAGAACTGTAAGATGCGGTAATATATAATGTGTGTATCTGTATGTACATGCATTCTGCATGTAGCAGAGCTGTGTGTGTAGTGTGCATGTAGTTTCCATGTTTTAGCAGAGCTGTGTGTTTGTATGTGCATGTAGCAAAGCTGTGTGTAGGTAGTATCTATGTATTAAAGCTGTGTGTTTGTATGTGCATGTAGCAGAGCTCTGCTTGTAGTGTGCAAGTATTGTGCATGTAAGAGCTGTGTGTATGTATACGTGCATATAGCAGATCCATGTATGTCTACATGTTCAAGTAGCAGATCCATGTATGTCTACATGTTCAAGTAGCAGAGTGTGCAACTTGTTGTGTGAGGGTGTCTATATGTTCATGTAGCACAGCTGTGTCTCTATATGTTCATGTAGCAGAGCTGTGTGTATATATGTTCATGTAGCAGAGCTGTGTGTCTATATGTTCATGTAGTTGATTCATGTATGTCTGTGGGCATATTGCAGAGCTATGTGTGTCTAAAATATAATTTGCAGAAAGACACTAACAATAGATTTATTTCCTCTGTATTCTACCCTAGAACATTAAAATTAGTGCTAATGACCCCCCTACTTTACACCGCCAGGAAGCTTTAATTAACAGGAATAATGTTTTTCTTATATTGAGCTGTCTGAACCTGAGGTGCGGCTGTGTAGCAGCGGGGCAGATTGTTAACGGGTCCACTTAGACTATCACACAGGGCCAACAAAAACCTGGAGCCGCCCTGGTCAGAAAGCTGCAGGCCAGTGACATGTCCAAAGTTTTGGTGGCCACCTTCATGTACATCATATTATGTTACAGATTTACATCTATATCTGACAATAAGGTACCTGGTAAATTGTGGAAGCTGTTGGTAGGTTTCAGGGATGTCGAGGGGCTTGTACACAAAATGTAAGAGTTCAGGGACCCCTACGAGAGAGGCGCTATACGAGCAGCAGCGCAGGGCCGCGGACAACGCCTGCAGAGAGTTCTGTGCTTCCATGGCCTCCAGGATCTTTGTCTTACAGCCAGATACTTGGTAGAAAGACTCTTTATCTGTGGATAGCAGCACCAAGCACACCGTGCAGTCGGGGTCCAAGTACGAGATATAAGCATAAAAATAGCCATCGGGGTTAAACCGTGGAAGGCAGATAGGAGTCCAGATCTCACCCGCCTGAAAGGCAGTGGACGCTCCGATGAGGTTGAGCAGCAGGTGGAGGTCGGCAGGGTGCAGGCGGCAATCCTCAATCACTGCCCGTTCCTGCACTCACAGTCACAAGCTGCTGCTCTGCCACCAAGAAGGAGAACACTAAGTTGGTGGTGATGGCTTTGGTTATAATGGAGCTCAGCGAGTCCCGCAGTGTGCAGGGCAATGCCACACACCGTACTGCCCCGAGGAGGAAGCCAGGGTCAGTATCCAGCATGTCCAATAGGCTATCCAGGATCTTTTCAGAGCCGGTGAGTAGACGCCGCAAATCATAATTCTTCTTGCGCTCAAATATCCGCGCCACGCTGGCCTGGGTGAGCATGCTGATGATCTGGTAATAAACATACTGCAGCTCCTTCTTCAGCTGCTCCTCCGACTGCGGGGCCCGGGATACGACACTAAAACCAGGGGGCCCTGCTGCATGAAGACCACCTTCTGCTGGTCTGTGAAGAAAATCAGAGCAACAATCAGCATTATAACTTCAGCAATTACCCACATTGTATAACACTGGCTAACAGATAAGGCGAAGAGACAGCCTGGGTGAAAAAGACTTGTGTATACTAATAGATCACAGACTGCACAGGAGTCACCAGTGTGATGCAGCAGCAAAAAAGGCAGACACAGTACTGGGATGTAGTGACAGAAGCAAACAGTCTAGATCACGACAATTCATTATCACCCTCTACTCCTCTTGGTCAGATCTCATCTATACTGTATCCAGTTCTGGGCACCTGAACAAACTGTAGCAAGTTCAGAAAGAGCGACCAGAATGGTGACCGGTCTGCAAACCAAGTCCTATGAGGAACAGTTAAAGGATCTGGGAATGTTTAACTTGCCAGAAAGAAGACTGAGAGGAGACTTAATATCTATGGATATCTGAAGGCCTGCCACACTGAAGAGGATCAGCCTTAATCGCATTTGTATAAGGAAAGACTAGATGACACTGAAAGGGAGGAGACACATTAGATATTACAAAAAATGTTCTGACAGTGAGGGTGATCAATGAGTGGAACAGGCGGCCACAAGAGGTGGCGAGTTCTCCTTCACACAGAGGCTGGACTGACATCTGTCTGGGATGATATATTGAATCTTTGAGCAGCGGTTGGACCAGATGACCCAGGAGGACCCTCCACACAATGACCCAGGAGGTCCCTCCACACAATGACCCAGGGGACCCTCCACACAATGACCCAGGGGGACCCTCCACCCCATGACCCAGGGGACCCTCCACACCATGACCCAGGGGGACCCTCCACACCATGACCCAGGGGGACCCTCCACACAATGACCCAGGGGGACCCTCCACACAATGACCCAGGGGGACCCTCCACACAATGACCCAGGGGGACCCTCCACACAATGACACAGGAGGTCCCTCCACACAATGACACAGGAGGTCCCTCCACACAATGACACAGGAGGTCCCTCCACACAATGACACAGGAGGTCCCTCCACACAATGACCCAGGAGGTCCCTCCACACAATGACCCAGGAGGTCCCTCCACACAATGACCCAGGAGGTCCCTCCACACAATGACCCAGGAGGTCCCTCCACACAATGACCCAGGAGGTCCCTCCACACAATGACCCAGGAGGTCCCTCCACACAATGACCCAGGAGGTCCCTCCACACAATGACCCAGGAGGTCCCTCCACACAATGGCCAGGGTGTCCCTCCACACAATGGCCCAGGGTGTCCCTCCACACAATGGCCCAGGAGGTCCCTTCACACAATGACCCAGGAGGTCCCTTCACACGATGCCCCAGGAGGTCCCTTCACACAATGACCCAGGAGGTCCCTTCACACAATGACCCAGGAGGTCCCTTCACACAATGACCCAGGAGGTCCCTTCACACAATGACCCAGGAGGTCCCTTCACACAATGACCCAGGAGGTCCCTTCACACAATGACCCAGGAGGTCCCTTCACACAATGACCCAGGAGGTCCCTTCACACCATGACCCAGGGTGTCCCTCCACACAATGGCCCAGGGTGTCCCTCCACACAATGACCCAGGAGGTCCCTTCACACGATGACCCAGGGTGTCCCTTCACACGATGCCCCAGGAGGTTCCTTCACACAATGACCCAGGATGTCCCTTCACACAATGACCCAGGAGGTCCCTCCACACAATGACCAGGAGGTCCCTCCACACAATGACCCAGGAGGTCCCTCCACACAATGACCCAGGAGGTCCCTCCACACAATGACCCAGGAGGTCCCTCCACACAATGACCCAGGAGATCCCTTACAGCTCCACTACTCTATGATTATATCCCAAAACCAGACAGGACGTTACATCATAGACCCCAAAACTGTCACTTACCAGAATGGATGGAGCGGATGGAGTTATTTCCACTCTGGACAAAGCTGACCAGCGCCATCATGACTCCCATGGTGGAGGACAGGGCCTCTTCATTTCCATAGCGGGAGTATATAGGCTTTCCTGCCTCACTCAGGACGAACACGTGCTTCCGTTTTGTGCGCCAGCTCTCTGCCGTCACGTCTCGTCTCGCTGGACTGGGCTAGCAGGTGGAGACGCCTCTGCCATGACTCCTGCCACCACTGATGAGACGCCAGGATAATCCCCAGAGTCCTCCGATGTATTATCGGTTAGCTCCTTGTGCTCATCATCATGGTCGCCAGCAACTACAGACTGTTCAGGGTCGGTAACCACATGATCACTTAGTTTTGTCTCATCCTCGGGGCTCTTCTCATGTATCGCCCAGTGTCACTGCTTTCTGCTGGAACCTCGCATGATAACTTTTCACCAACAGTTTGCCAGTCCTCTGGTGGTTGGCTGCCATCATACACCAGGCCACCAGCCCCGCCATCTACATCTTCTGCTGCCGGCATACAGACCTGCTGTAAACATTCCTGAGTATCTGATCCCCCCTCCTCATTTGCAGTAGCAGTGTCTTGCTCCACCACCTTTGAGGTTTCCGGTTCTTCAGCTAAGCTTCTGGAGACCTGTTCTGTGTCTTCTGCTGTTCCCCTGATGCCATCCCTCAGAGAGCCATCAGGGCATTGTGCATCGGTGACATCGGTGTCCTCCTGTACGGAATCGTGGTGGGGATCTTCTCTGGGATCACGTGACAGAACAGATGCACCATGATGACATCCCTCATCGGAGCTCTCCGGCATTATGTCCGAGGGATGGACATCGGGTGGTGACGGTAAAGTTTGAGGGTCCTCAGTTTCTGTGGGTTCCTGGTGATCTGTGGGGAAACAAAATTAAATGTTCAAACTTATTACAATTACCCCCGATCAGATTATACAAAACCAGAAATACACAGAGGGGGACACCTATCTACAGGAGGACAGACAGCATATACACATCTGTATGAAGGCCCCATCCAGAAGAGGTAAGACCCCGGCCATGTCAGTGTCAGAGGCTCTGATCACACAAGGATAATTTGTTCAGGTGAGCTTGTCTCAGAGCCCGTCCCAAAAAACCTTCCTACTCATCACTGCAGAAAATCCTTGAGAAAATGCTGACATTTTCTGAAGTGGCTTCTGCTTGCAAACCTCATCTGTGAACATCATGTGAACATCATGTGAACATCATGTGAACATCATGTGAACATCATGTGAACATCATGTGAACACAGCCATAGAAAGCTCAGCGATTCTAATGTTTTCTGCACAAATGTTCCAGTCAAGCCGAGGACACCGCAATGAAACCCCATAGATCTCATTACACATCAGTAAGGTCTTCCGTGTCCTGATTGTCCATCATTGTTCAGTTTTAGCATTGCAGCAATGAACAGCACATAGGAGAAAGTATTAGAAAATTAAAGCAAGTCTACTGTGTATGATCAGCAACAGTGTCTTACCCACAAAGAAACATTGGGAAACGTTCCATTCTAGAGAAGTTCCTCCACAGCAGCTCAATATTCAATAGGAGTTGGAATCAAACCTCTACACCAAGAAAAGTGTAATGTCACATGAGCCCTGGTCACTGAGGGCAGTGAGACGAGCCCTGGTCACCGGGGGCAGTGAGACGAGCCCTGGTCACTGAGGGCAGTGAGATGAGCCCTGGTCACTGAGGGCAGTGAGATGAGCCCTGGTCACCGGGGGCAGTGAGATGAGCCCTGGTCACCGGGGGCAGTGAGATGAGCCCTGGTCACCGGGGGCAGTGAGACGAGCCCTGGTCACCGGGGGCAGTGAGACGAGCCCTGGTCACTGGGGGCAGTGAGACGAGCCCTGGTCACTGAGGGCAGTGAGACGAGCCCTGGTCACTGAGGGCAGTGAGACGAGCCCTGGTCACTGAGGGCAGTGAGACGAGCCCTGGTCACCGGGGGCAGTGAGACGAGCCCTGGTCACTGAGGGCAGTGAGACGAGCCCTGGTCACTGAGGGCAGTGAGACGAGCCCTGGTCACTGAGGGCAGTGAGACGAGCCCTGGTCACTGAAGGCAGTGAGAGGAGCCCTGGTCACTGAAGGCAGTGAGAGGAGCCCTGGTCACTGAAGGCAGTGAGAGGAGCCCTGGTCACTGAAGGCAGTGAGAGGAGCCCTGGTCACTGAAGGCAGTGAGAGGAGCCCTGGTCACTGAAGGCAGTGAGAGGAGCCCTGGTCACTGGGGGCAGTGAGATGAGCCCTGGTCACTGGGGGCAGTGAGATGAGCCCTGGTCACTGAAGGCAGTGAGAGGAGCCCTGGTCACTGAAGGCAGTGAGAGGAGCCCTGGTCACTGAAGGCAGTGAGAGGAGCCCTGGTCACTGGGGGCAGTGAGATGAGCCCTGGTCACTGGGGGCAGTGAGAGGAGCCCTGGTCACTGGGGGCAGTGAGATGAGCCCTGGTCACTGGGGGCAGTGAGATGAGCCCTGGTCACTGGGGGCAGTGAGATGAGCCCTGGTCACTGAAGGCAGTGAGAGGAGCCCTGGTCACTGAAGGCAGTGAGAGGAGCCCTGGTCACTGAGGGCAGCGAGATGAGCCCTGGTCACTGAAGGCAGTGAGAGGAGCCCCGGTCACTGAGGGCAGCGAGATGAGCCCCGGTCACTGAGGGCAGCGAGATGAGCCCTGGTCACTGAAGGCAGTGAGATGAGCCCTAGTCACTGGGGGCAGTGAGATGAGCCCTGGTCACCGAGGGCAGCGAGATGAGCCCTGGTCACTGAAGGCAGTGAGAGGAGCCCTGGTCACTGAGGGCAGTGACATGAGCCCTGGTCACTGAGGGCAGTGAGATGAGCCCTGGTCACCGGGGGCAGTGAGATGAGCCCTAGTCACTGGGGGCAGTGAGATGAGCCCTGGTTACCGAGGGCAGCGAGATGAGCCCTGGTCACTGAAGGCAGTGAGAGGAGCCCTGGTCACTGAAGGCAGTGAGATGAGCCCTGGTCACTGGGGGCAGTGAGATGAGCCCTGGTCACTGGGGGCAGTGAGATGAGCCCTGGTCACTGGGGGCAGTGAGATGAGCCCTGGTCACTGGGGCAGCGAGATGAGCCCTGGTCACTGAAGGCAGTGAGAGGAGCCCTGGTCACTGAAGGCAGTGAGATGAGCCCTGGTCACCGAGGGCAGTGAGATGAGCCCTGGTCACTGAAGGCAGTGAGATGTCACATGAAAATGTGTTTTATTTATATAAAAAGTTTAATTCCCCCTAGCCCAATCATGTTTCCCCCTAAACGTATTTGGTGTCCTGACTGTAGAATTCTGATGTTTCAAAATATCCAATTATTTCAGTAGTATGCAATGGAATCCAGCATAGACACTATGTATTCCATATTAAGTGTAATATCAATCACTGCCTGCACAATTTGCTCCATGAAGGATGGAACCAAATGTCATCAAACTCAAAGAGCTGAGCCCCGAGCTGTAGAGAGGGGACGGGGCATCACACCCAGGAAGGTTCATGTGTCTGCAGTGTTCTGCTCTTTGTAATGTGGATAGTGAAGAGAGCTCCTGCTTACAGAGGGATGTCTTGTAGATCGGTACACAACTACCCCCCACAAGGCACTGTATTATATATATATATATATTATTATATATATATATACTGTATACAGAATACTTTCACAAGGCGCTGTATATATATATACACTGTATACTGAATAATTTCACAAGGCACTAATATATATATATATATATATATATATATATATATATATATATATATATATATATATATATATATATATACACACACACACACACTATACTTTCACAAGGCACTGTATATATACTGTATACTTTCACAAGGCACTGTATATATATACTGTATACTGAATACTTTCACAAGGCACTGTATATATATATACTGTATACTTTCACAAGGCACTGTATATATATATATACTGTATACTGAATACTTTCACAAGGCACTGTATATATACTGTATACTTTCACAAGGCACTGTATATATATACTGTATACTTTCACAAGGCACTGTATATATATACTGTATACTGAATACTTTCACAAGGCACTGTATATATATACTGTATACTTTCACAAGGCACTGTATATATATACTGTATACTTTCACAAGGCACTGTATATATATACTGTATACTGAATACTTTCACAAGGCACTGTATATATATACTGTATACTTTCACAAGGCACTGTATATATATACTGTATACTGAATACTTTCACAAGGCACTGTATATATACTGTATACTTTCACAAGGCACTGTATATATATACTGTATACTGAATACTTTCACAAGGCACTGTATATATACTGTATACTTTCACAAGGCACTGTATGTATATATATGTTACACTGTATATGGCCTTGCCTTACTTGTGCGGTAATAGAAAAAATGACTAGACGGTACATTAGGTGCCATAAAAACAAAACCCCAAAGTCTATTGCGGAATACCAAACTTGGCTGTTTCCCCTGTTCTTGGTTCATTACAAGGTGAAGTCAAACTCCAACTTGTCCCACAAAAAAACAACAAGCCTTCATATGGTATCCTGAGGGACAAATAAAACAATAATGGTTCTTAGGAAAAGGTAAGAAAGATAATAATAGCAGGGGTTACTGCTCGTGTTCTGGGGACCCGGCAGAGCTATACACATGATCTCTCTTTTAATGCTCCAGTCCTGTTCTACAATCCTCCCCATAATACGGACTCATATAATGTAAATTTTCATAAGGCGACTTGCTGGAAAAGCGCTGTGGCAGGAAGCCGACCACTAGAACCTTGCTGGCAGATCTGGACCTTTTTTCCTGTATCTCATCCCCTTCCTCACTGTGAGCCCAATGATGTGATTCTCCCATTACTCACCAGTCTCCAGCTCCCCTTTTCCTCCTTGTGCTGGATTAGGTGCTTCTTCGGCCATCATCCCCACATCTCCGCCGGCACCTGACAATAAAGACATACAGACACAGGCTCAGTCACCAGAGAGGAGCGATGGACGCCGCTCACCACTGTCTATTGTACTTCTGTTTGTCGTTGTAAAGTAAAACCACAATTGTGTGTAATACAAACAGTAGTTTCCTTGTTCTGTGCAAACTGGATCTTCTAGTCTTAATGGTCAGCACCTCTCTGTACTCTCGAATGTGGAGCTAATGATCAGGTCCACCATTATCAGCCAGTGGTGAGACCCTGGAGTCTGGGAGTACAGGTAGTCCCCTATACCTGCTGATAGTGACAGAGGTGGGGGAATCTGAAGAAAAACCTGTGCAAGGTACAACTCTAATGGCTAAACATTGCGTAAATGCACTTTAAGGCAACTGGTACATACAGCTGTAAAACCAGCCGAGCCTGGTTACAAAGGGCAGACCCTGCAGGGAACCTGAGGTCAGAAAGTTCAGTCTCTGAGTCAATTCATCTCTCACAGCACAAATATGTTAGGAAATCGCTAACAAGACAAATCCTGAACCTATAAAGTGTTAGTCTTATGTGTGTCCCAAAGCTCCGTCACCCCCCTGCATAGGTGGATTATAATGAGGGCAATCTGGGCTACTGCCTGGGGCCCGCAGCTCTGGGGAGGCTCCTGGCCAGATTGCCCTCATTATTATGTTTTATGCATCAACAGACACTCACCTTGCTCTGGTTTTCCTGGTGTACATCTCAAAGCAGGGAGCTTCCCTGGAACTATGCTGCCGGCAATTCACAGCACCAGCTCAGGGGAGATCCCGTCGCCGATGCGATGATGTGCACGCGCCAGTATCAAGAGGATGTGGAGACAAGCAGGTGGAGCAGAGCAATGGGAGGACAGGAGTGAGGTGAGTATGTGTTTTTAATTTTATCATGTGCTGGTGTATACAGGGGCTATATGGAGCAAAGCTTTTACACTGGTAGTTATGTGAGCACAGCTTGCATACAGGGGCTATGTGCGGCCCGCCGCTGCGTGCCGGGCGGCTATGTGCGGCCCGCCGCTGCGTGCCGGGGGGCTATGTGCGGCCCGCCGCTGCGTGCCAGGGGGGCTATGTGCGGCCCGCCGCTGCGTGCCAGGGGGGCTATGTGCGGCCCGCCGCTGCGTGCCAGGGGGGCTATGTGCGGCACCCCGCTGCTTGCCGGGGGGCTATGTGCGGCCCGCCGCTGCGTGCCGGGGGGCTATGTGCGGCCTCCCGCTGCGTGCCGGGCGGCTATGTGGGACATTATGCTGTAATAATGGGCACTACGCGAGCCACTGTTTTTTTGTTTTTTCTTTTACGGTTCTGCACCTATGTGTTAACCACACGAAAGATCATATGGTCTATCAAAAGAGGATCATGTGACAGGTCACATGACAGTTCTAGTTAGGGTGGGGGCCCTCGCCTTCTAAACATCCTGGGGCCCTGCCTAGTCATAATCTACCCCTGCTCCCTTGTTTGTGGGGGGCAGTGGAATTTTGATGACTGACAGTTTGGAGCTGCCGCCTGCTCTGTGCTCTCTGCTATGTTGTGATCACAGGCAACATTGCCTCTGCACCATTGGGGCTTATGAGCTCTATAGCAAAGAGCTTGCAAGTGCTGCTCCTTCCTGACAACAACCAAGTGCTAGAACTGCTGATAACCAAGACAGTGAGATGTAACTACACATCTCTGCTTTCTTGAGAATGGAGGAGATTTTTGATAAACATTTTTTTTTTTTTTTGCAATGTTACCCATTTAATAAGATGAGATGATCCATGTGACCACCATAGTGCCATCTTGTTCAGTAGATACAAAAGCCATAAAATGCCCTTAACTAGATGTTTTCGTCCTGTGACCGGGAACGTGTAACACGGAACACATGACAGCAATCTTAATTTATGACCGCAGCTTAGGATCACATGAACCTTGGCACTGGCTCCAAGACACAAAATCCCACCCAGCGAGGATCCCGCAGACAATTCACACAGTAAACAACTCTCTAAACCCACAGTTATATCAGCTCATAGCGAACAATAATAATTAAATCAACAGTGAAAACATCAATGTCTGCACCACAGTCCCCGGCCGCCTTCTCCATCATAGTCCTGGTCAGCAGCTCCTGCACCACAGTCCCCAGCCGCCTTCTCCATCATAGTCTCGGTCAGCAGCTCCTGCACAACAGTCCCCGGCCGCCTTCTCCGTCATAGTCCTGGTCAGCAGCTCCTGCACCACAGTCCCCAGCCGCCTTCTCCATCATAGTCTCGGTCAGCAGCTCCTGCACCACAGTCCCCGGCCGCCTTGTCTATTATAGTCCTGGTCAGCAGCTCCTGCACCACAGTCCCCGGCCGCCTTCTCCGTCATAGTCCTGGTCAGCAGCTCCTGCACCACAGTCCCCGGCCGCCTTCTCCATCATAGTCTCGGTCAGCAGCTCCTGCACCACAGTCCCCGGCCGCCTTCTCCGTCATAGTCCTGGTCAGCAGCTCCTGCACCACAGTCCCCGGCCGCCTTCTCCGTCATAGTCCTGGTCAGCAGCTCCTGCACCACAGTCCCCGGCCGCCTTCTCCGTCATAGTCCTGGTCAGCAGCCGCCTTCTCCGTCATAGTCCTGGTTAGCAGCTCCTGCACCACAGTCCCCGGCCGCCTTCTCCGTCATAGTCCTGGTCAGCAGCCGCCTTCTCCATCATAGTCCTGGTCAGCAGCCGCCTTCTCCATCATAGTCCTGGTCAGCAGCTCCTGCACCACAGTCCCCGGCCGCCTTGTCTATTATAGTCCTGGTCCACAGCCATCACTTAGAACCTCAGAACGTAGAGTAGTCACCAGGTCCCCCATGATTTACCCTGCAGCTTTATTGCATCCCCCATGATTTACACTGCAGCTTTATTGCATCCCCCATGATTTACCCTGCAGCTTTATTGCGTCCCCCATGATTTACACTGCAGCTTTATTGCGTCCCCCATGATTTACACTGCAGCTTTATTGCGTCCCCCATGATTTACCCTGCAGCTTTATTGCGTCCCCCATGATTTACCCTGCAGCTTTAGTGCATCCCCCATGATTTACACTGCAGCTTTATTGCATCCCCCATGATTTACACTGCAGCTTTATTGCATCCCCCATGATTTACACTGCAGCTTTATTGCGTCCCCCATGATTTACACTGCAGCTTTATTGCGTCCCCCATGATTTACACTGCAGCTTTATTGCGTCCCCCATGATTTACACTGCAGCTTTACTGTGTCCCCCATGATTTACACTGCAGCTTTATTGCGTCCCCCATGATTTACACTGCAGCTTTATTGCTTCCCCCATGATTTACCCTGCTGCTTTATTGCGTCCCCCATGATTTACACTACAGCTTTATTGCGTCCCCCATGATGTACCCTGCAGCTTTAGTGCATCCCCCATGATTTACACTGCAGCTTTATTGCATCCCCCATGATTTACACTGCAGCTATATTGCATCCCCCATGATTTACACTGCAGCTTTATTGCATCCCCCATGATTTACACTGCAGCTTTATTGCATCCCCCATGATTTACACTGCAGCTTTATTGCATCCCCCATGATTTACACTGCAGCTTTATTGCATCCCCCATGATTTACACTGCAGCTTTATTGCGTCCCCCATGATTTACAATGCAGCTTTATTGTGTCCCCCATGATTTACACTGCAGCTTTATTGCGTCCCCCATGATTTACACTGCAGCTTTATTGCTTCCCCCATGATTTACCCTGCTGCTTTATTGCGTCCCCCATGATTTACACTACAGCTTTATTGCGTCCCCCATGATTTACACTACAGCTTTATTGCGTCCCCCATGATTTACCCTGCTGCTTTATTGCGCCCCCCATGATTTACCCTGCAGCTTTATTGCGTCCCCCATGATTTACACTACAGCTTTATTGCGTCCCCCATGATTTACCCTGCAGCTTTATTGCGTCCCCCATGATTTACCCTGCAGCTTTATTGCGTCCCCCATGATTTACACTGCAGCTTTATTGCGTCCCCCATGATTTACACTGCAGCTTTATTGCGTCCCCCATGATTTACCCTGCAGCTTTATTGCATCCCCCATGATTTACACTGCAGCTTTATTGCGTCCCCCATGATTTACAATGCAGCTTTATTGTGTCCCCCATGATTTACACTGCAGCTTTATTGCGTCCCCCATGATTTACACTACAGCTTTATTGTATCCCCCATGATTTACCCTGCAGCTTTATTGCGTCCCCCATGATTTACACTGCAGCTTTATTGCGTCCCCCATGATTTACCCTGCAGCTTTATTGCATCCCCCATGATTTACACTGCAGCTTTATTGTGTCCCCCATGATTTACACTGCAGCTTTATTGCGTCCCCCATGATTTACACTACAGCTTTATTGTATCCCCCATGATTTACCCTGCAGCTTTATTGCGTCCCCCATGATTTACACTGCAGCTTTATTGCGTCCCCCATGATTTACCCTGCAGCTTTATTGCGTCCCCCATAATTTACACTGCAGCTTTAGGGTATGTGCATATCAGTCGTTTTGTGGGCTGTTTTTTAGCGTTTTCCGTCGGCGTTTTCCGCTGAGTTTTATGTTAATTTATGTTAATCCTAACCACCGGCTGGATTAACATGCTAGTCAATGGATTTTAGAAAACGCTGTGTACATTAGAACGGTTTTTTTTGTCTCCTTTCCAGTTTCTTCACCGGTTTTCCACCGGTTTTCAAAGATAGAACAGGTGATTTCTTTTGAGCGTTTTTCCAGCGGTTCCAGCTTACAAGTGCACAAAAAACAGTCTTAAAAACGCTAAGAAAAAACGCCAGAAAACCGCTGACAAAACGCTGTATAAACGCTATAAAACCGCTCAAAAACCGCTCAAAAAACGATGGACACTGCTGAGGTCAGAAAACTCAGTTTCTGCAATTCTCCACCGGTTTTAGGACGGTCTGCAAACATGCAAAAACGACTGATGTGCACATACCCTTATTGCGTCCCACATGATTTACACTACAGCTTTATTGCATCCCCCATGATTAACCCTGCAGCTTTATTGTGTCCCCCATGATTTACACTGCAGCTTTATTGCGTCCCCCATGATTTACACTGCAGCTTTATTGCGTCCCCCATGATTTACACTGCAGCTTTATTGCGTCCCCCATGATTTACACTGCAGCTTTATTGCGTCCCCCATGATTTACACTACAGCTTTATTGCATCCCCCATGATTTACCCTGCAGCTTTATTGTGTCCCCCATGATTTACACTGCAGCTTTATTGCATCCCCCATGATTTACACTGCAGCTTTATTGCGTCCCCCATGATTTACACTGCAGCTTTATTGCGTCCCCCATGATTTACACTGCAGCTTTATTGCGTCCCCCATGATGTACCCTGCAGCTTTATTGCATCCCCCCATGATTAACCCTGCAGCTTTATTGTGTCCCCCATGATTAACCCTGCAGCTTTATTGTGTCCCCCATGATTTACACTGCAGCTTTATTGCATCCCCCATGATTTACACTGCAGCTTTATTGCATCCCCCATGATTTACACTGCAGCTTTATTGCGTCCCCCATGATTTACATGGCTGATCTGCTAGTCTGGCCTATACTGTCAAAGTCTAGGAATTCAGTGCAGAAAGCTATTTTGTATGTGTACTGACACCCCTCTCTATCCAGCATGTAATGGTTGATAAAAGAGTATAGATCTCTGAGTTTTGGCCTGAGGATACACAGCGAGCTATATACCATCATATTACCACATTTGTAGAAAGATGACATGTTAGAGATTTGCAGTATAGAGACTTTTTTATGTCCTGCAGATCGGTGGAGACCTGAGACTCCCAAACTATGGAGAAGTGTTAGAAAGTCTGGGGGGAGCGGACCCCACTGAGCCGCAGGGACCGGACCCCACTGACCTGCAGGACCGACCCCACTGAGCGCAGGGACGGACCCCACTGAGCCGCAGGACCGGACCCCACTGATCCACAGGGACGGACCCCACTGATCCGCAGGGAACAAGAAGTAGCAACATCAGGAAAATGGTTCTCTCTATCTAATAGGATTTATTTTGATTTCTAGCCATGTTTGCTGTCAGTGAATGGAAACATTGGTGTTCACAGCTACGGTAGTACTTACTACACTGATACATATAACTGATACATTGTAACAAAAGTATCTATAATCTCTGGATATAATAAGATTTAACTTTTCACTGACAGCAGGGACCTAAAAACAATGAGGAAGTGAATCAGGAAGGACCGAAAGGCTTCAGCCCCAAAACACAGATTCTCTGTACACACTGTAGAGTTACACTACATCCCCCTCCCACCCCATCTCCCCCCCCCCCTCCTACACCATAACGCAGGGCTCCCCCTCTCCCTATACCACATGGGGCTCCACCCCTACTCCATCCAACATGGGCTCCACTCCACTCCCATACCGATGGGGCTCAACTCCCTAATCCTCCATATACCAGGGGCCCACACTCCCTCCCATAACAGACTGGGGGCTCACACTCTACATCCTCATATACCAGACATGGGCCCACACTCCTCCATCCCATATACCAGCATGGGCTCCACACTCCCTACATCCTCATATACAGACATGGGGGCTCCACTCCCTACATCTACCATCCAACTGGCCCCACTCTCTACACCTCATATCCAGACATGGGGCTCACACTCCTTCCTCCTCACAGCAATGCGCTCCAATCCTCTCCCCTTACACAACTGGGGGCTCCACACTCCTTCACCCAAACAGCATGGGGGTCCCACATCTCAACGCAGCTCCATCCTAATCTCAATCCAACTGGGGGCTCCACACTCCCTACATCTCACATCTAATCCACACTGGGGTCACACCAACTCCTAACCGACGGGGCCCACTCCCTACACCATACAGCAGGGGGCTCCCACTCCTCACATCCACTCCCACTCCCACAGGGTCCACCCCTACCTCAACCAGACATGGGGGCCCACATCCCCTACCTCCAATACCAACATGGGGCTCACACTCCTCACACTCCATCCCACATCCCACTCCCTACCCATTCCCAGACATGGCTCACATCCCCATATTCCATACAGGCCAGGTTCACTCCTTACATCCCCATAACAGACATGGGGCCCACATCCTCACATCCCCATACACCGACATGGGGGTCCCTCTACTCCTCATAATGGCCCATATTACACCACATCCAATCCCCATCCTCATACATCCAGACATGGGGCCCTTACATCCCCAATACATGGGCTCACCCATAATCATCCAACATGGGGCTATTCTACACCCCTCCAACGGCTCATCTTACATCCATAACCTGGGGCCCAACTCCCCACTATTACACATATCCACATGAACATACAACATGTGGTCACACTTTATCCTCCATACCGAATGGGGCTCCCACTCTACAATCTTACAGAATGGGGGCACCCCTACCCCATACCGACTGGCTCACTACACCCATACCAGGGGGCCCACATCCACTCCACACTGGTCCACACCCCACTCCCCAAACAAGGGCTCCACATCCTCTACATCCTCATTACACCATGGCTCAATGTCACACAGACACTGCTCACACTCCTCCAATACCAACTACCAGACATCTCCATCATCTTAACTCCCCATACCGGCTCCACAATACCCTACATGCTCCAAACACATGCTCACACCCTTAACTACACATCCCCGCTCCCACTCCTCAATACCACAATGCATGCGCTCCACCTCTAACTCCATATGCCCAACTCGCTCATCCCAATCCAACATGCCACATTCTCCCATACCCTCCACATCCCTACATGGGCATACCAACTATGACTCCAATCCTCATCATATCCACATGGCTCACATCCTCTAATCCCATACAGGGGCTCCACACTCCTAATCCTCCATATACCCACCTACACTTAGATGGGCTCCACACTCCCTACATCTCCTATACCAGACATGGGGGCTCCACACTCCCTACATCCTCCATAACCAACATGGGGCTCACTCCACCACCCCCAACCAATCCACATCCACTCCCAATCCACATCCCACACTCCAACATGCATCCAAATCTCCTCTACATAACAAATCTCCACATCTCCACCAACAATGGGGCTCCACACTCCCTACATCCTCCATATACAGACATGGGGCTCCCATCCTCTACATCCTCATAACCAGACATGGGGCTCCACACTCCCTACATCCTCCATAACCAGACATGGGTCAACCCACACTCCTTACAACATCTCCACATCCCCTACATCCCATCCAACATCTCCCTCCCCTACATCCTCTCCCAACAGCTCCAACTCCCTACACCTCCTACCACATCTCCCACCTACACCAATCCAGGCTCCCACTCCTCACATCCTCCATACCAACATGGGGCTCCACCTCACTCCCATACACATGCTCCACACTCCACACCCCCTATCCCATGCCCACATCTCACATCTCCATAACCAGACATGGGTCACTCCTCTACAATCCCCTATCAACCAGACATGGGGGCTCCACACTCCTACATCCTCCATATCCAGACAGGGCTCCACACTCCCACATCCTCCATACCAGACATGGGGGCTCCACACTCCCTACATCCTCCATACCCAGACATGGGCTCACACTCCACATCCTCCAATACCAAATGGGGCTCCACACTCCCTACATCCTCCATAACCAGACATGGGGCTCCACACTCCTCATCCATAACCACATGCTCCACATCTACATCCTCCAATCCCTCCACATCCCTAACCAACAGGGGGCTCCACACTCCCTACATCCTCCATAACCAGACATGGGGGCTCCACATCCCACATCCTCCATCCACATCCCACCACCCTCCACTCCCTACACCACATCCCAACTCCTCACCTCCTACGATGGGCTCCTCCTCTACATCCTCCATAACCAGACATGGGGCTCACACTCCCACATCCTCATAACCAGACATGGGCTCCACCTCCTCTACATCCCCATAACAGACATGGGGCTCCACACTCCTCTACATCCTCCATATACCAGACATGGGGGCTCCACCTCCCTACACCTCCAATCCAACATGCTCCCACCCACACTCCAATACCACATCTCCACATCCCTATCCTCATCCAACATGGGCTCCAACTGTACACTCCTACACCAGACATGGGGGCTCCACACCTCACATCCCCATACCAGACATGGGGCCACCCTCTACATCCTCCATAACCAGACATGGGGGCTCCACACTCCTCTCATCCTCCATATACCAGACATGGGGGCTCCACACTCCTCTACATCCCCATATACCAGACATGGGGCTCCACCTCCCTACATCCTCCAATACCAACATGGGGGCTCCACACTCCTCTACATCCTCATATACCAGACATGGGGGCTCCACACTCCCTAATCTCCATATACAGACATGGGGGCTCCACACTCCTACATCCTCCATACACCAACATGGGGCTCCCACTCCTCACATCCCCATAACCAGACATGGGGCTCCACACTCCCTACATCCTCCATACCAGACATGGGGCTCCACACTCCTCACATCCTCCACACTCCACACTCCTCACTCCCCATACCAACAGGGGGCTCCACACTCCTCTACATCCTCCTCACCAGACGGGGTCCACCTCCTACATCCTCCATATACCAGACATGGGGGCTCCACACTCCTCTACACTCCATCATACCAACATGGGGGCTCCACACTCCTCTACATCCTCCATAACCAACATGGGGGCTCCACACTCCCCACATCCTCATACCAGACATGGGCTCCACACTCCCACATCCTCACATTACCAACATGGGGTCCCACATCACTCCTACATCCTCCATCACCAGACATGGGGGCTCATCCACACTCCCTACATCCTCCATAACCAGACATGGGGGCTCCACATCCCTACTCCCATATACCAGACATGGGGGCTCCACACTCCTCTACATCCTCCATATACCAACATGGGGCTCCACACTCCCTACATCCTCCATACAGACATGGGGGCTCCACACTCCTCTACATCCTCCATATACCAGACATGGGGGCTCCACACTCCTCTACATCCTCCATAACCAGACATGGGGGTCCACACTCCTCATCCTCCATAACCAGACAGGGGGCAGCTCCTCAATCCCAACACCATATCCACATGGGGCCCACATCCCTACATCCCATCCACATGGGGTCCACACTCCTCTACTCCCAACATCAGGGGCTCCACCTCCCTACATCCTCATATCCAACATGGGCTCCACACTCCTCTACATCCTCCATATACCAGACAGGGCCCACACTCCTCTACATCCTCCATATACCAGACATGGGGCTCCACACTCCCTACACCCCTCCAGGTCCACCTCCTCACTCCCCATCCCATAGTCCAAACTCCTCACCCTCCATTCCACATGTCCACACTCCCACTCTCCATACCACCAATCCAAGTCCACCCCCTACGTCCCATACCACATGCCCCATCCCCACTCCTACCAGACATGGGGCTCCACACTCCCCTACATCCTCCTATACCCAACATGGGGGCTCCACACTCCTCTCATCCTCCATATACCAGAATGGGGCCACCCCCTACATCCTCCATATACCAGACATGGGGGCTCCACTCCCTCTACTCCATCCATACAGAATGGGGGCTCCCACTCCCTACATCCTCCATAACCAGACATGGGGGCTCCAACTCCCTACATCCTCATACCAGACATGGGGGCTCCACATCCTCTAATCTCCATACACCACATGGGGGCTCCACACTCCCTACATCCTCCATCACCAGACATGGGGGCTCCACACTCCCTACATCCTCCATACACCAGACATGGGGGCTCCACACTCCTCTACATCCTCCATATACCAGACATGGGGGCTCCACACTCCTCTACATCCTCCATATACCAGACATGGGGGCTCCACACTCCTCTACATCCTCCATATACCAGACATGGGGGCTCCACACTCCTCTACATCCTCCATATACCAGACATGGGGCTCCACACTCCTCTACATCCTCCATATACCAGACATGGGGGCTCCACACTCCCCTACATCCTCCATATACCAGACATGGGGGCTCCACACTCCTCTACATCCTCCATACACCAGACATGGGGCTCCACACTCCTCTACATCCTCCATATACCAGACATGGGGGCTCCACACTCCTCTACATCCTCCATATACCAGACATGGGGGCTCCACACTCCTCTACATCCTCCATATACCAGACATGGGGGCTCCACACTCCTCTACATCCTCCATATACCAGACATGGGGGCTCCACACTCCATCTTACATCCTCCATTATACCAGACATGGGGGCTCCGCGCTCTGCAGCTCAGGTGGATGGTAGATCCCAGCACAGCAACAGGACCTGCGATGACGTCATCACCATGTGATCAGTGCTGAGTGGGCGGAGTCAACGGTGGGCGGTGCTTGGTGCAGGGCCATGTAAACATAGCTCTGTATTCACACAGCGCAGATTCGCTCAGGATTTTGCAGTTTTCTAGGGGGAAAAAACTTTATTGGCTTATTGGTTATGCTGTGTGTACAGGAGGATACAGCAGAGCAGTGTACAGGAGGATACAGCAGAGCTGTGTGTACAGGAGGATACAGCAGAGCTGTGTGTACAGGAGGATACAGCAGAGCTGTGTACAGGAGGATACAGCAGAGCGTGTGTACAGGAAGATACAGCAGAGCTGCGTGTACAGGAGGATACAGCAGAGCTGTGTTACAGGGGTATACAGCGGGCTGTGTTACAGGAGTATATAGCGGAGCTGTGTTACAGGAGTATACAGCGGAGCTGTGTGTAAGGAGGATATAGCGGATGTGTGTAAAGGAGGATACAGGAGTGTGTGTACAGGAGGATACAGAGAGCTGTGTGTACAGGAGGATACAGAGTTGTGTGTACAGGAGGATACAGCAGAGCTGTGTGTACAGGAGGATACAGCAGAGCTGTGTGTACAGGAGGATACAGCAGGCGGTACAGAGATACAGCAGCTGCGTGTACAGGAGGATACAGCAGAGCTGGTGTACAGGAGGATACAGCAGAGCTGCGTGTACAGGAGGATACAGCAGAGCTGCGTGTACAGGAGGATACAGCAGAGCTGCGTGTACAGGAGGATACAGCAGAGCTGCGTGTACAGGAGGATACAGCAGAGCTGCGTGTACAGGAGGATACAGCAGAGCTGCGTGTACAGGAGGATACAGCAGAGCTGCGTGTACAGGAGATACAGCAGAGCTGCGTGTACAGGAGGATACAGCAGAGCTGGTGTACAGGAGGATACAGCAGTGCTGCGTGTACAGGAGGATACAGCAGAGCTGTGTACAGGAGGATACAGCAGAGCTGCGTGTACAGGAGGATACAGCAGAGCTGTGTGTACGGAGGATACAGCAGAGTGGTGTACAGGGTCAGCAGTGTGTGTACAGGAGGATACAGCAGAGCTGTGTGTACAGGAGGATACAGCAGAGCTGGTGTACAGGAGGATACAGCAGAGCTGTGTGTACAGGAGGACAGCAGAGCTGTGTGTACAGGAGGATACAGCAGAGCTGTGTTACAGGAGGATACAGCAGAGCTGTGTTACAGGAGGATACAGCAGAGCTGTGTGTACAGGAGGATACAGCAGAGCTGTGTGTACAGGAGGATACAGCAGAGCTGTGTGTACAGGAGATACAGCAGAGCTGTGTGTACAGGAGATACAGCAGAGCTGTGTGTACAGGAGGATACAGCAGGGCTGTTGTACAGGAGTATACAGCGAGCTGTGTGTACAGGAGTATACAGCGGAGCTGTGTGTAAGGAGGATATAGCGGAGCTGTGTACAGGAGGATACAGCGGAGCTGTGTGTACAGGAGGATACAGAGTTGTGTGTACAGGAGGATACAGCAGAGTGTGTGTACAGGAGGATACAGCAGAGCTGTGTGTACAGGAGGATACAGCAGAGCTGTGTACAGGGGAATACAGCAGAGCTGCGTGTACAGGAGAGATACAGCAGAGCTGTGTGTACAGGAGGATACAGCAGAGCTGGTGTACAGGAGGATACAGCAGAGCTGCGTGTACAGGAGGATACAGCAGAGCTGCGTGTACAGGAGGATACAGCAGAGCTGCGTGTACAGGAGGATACAGCAGAGCTGCGTGTACAGGAGGATACAGCAGAGCTGCGTGTACAGGAGGATACAGCAGAGCTGCGTGTACAGGAGGATACAGCAGAGCTGCGTGTACAGGAGGATACAGCACAGCTGCGTGTACAGGAGGATACAGCAGTGCTGCGTGTACAGGAGGATACAGCAGAGCTGTGTACAGGAGAATACAGCAGAGCTGCGTGTACAGGAGATACAGCAGAGCTGTGTGTAAGGAGGATACAGCAGTGCTGCGTGTACAGGAGGATACAGCAGAGCTGCGTGTACAGGAGGATACAGCAGAGCTGCGTGTACAGGAGGATACAGCAGAGCTGGTGTACAGGAGATACAGCAGAGCTGTGTGTACAGGAGGATACAGCAGAGCTGTGTGTACAGGAGGATACAGCAGAGCTGTGTACAGGAGGATACAGCAGAGCTGTGTGTACAGGAGGATACAGCAGAGCTGTGTGTACAGGAGGATACAGCAGAGCTGTGTACAGGAGGATACAGCAGAGCTGTGTGTACAGGAAGTACGCAGAGCTGTGTGTACAGAGGATACAGCAGAGCTGTGTGTACAGGAGGATACAGCAGAGCTGTGTGTACAGGAGGATACAGCAGAGCTGTGTGTACATGGAGGATACAGCAGAGCTGTGTTACAGGAGGATACAGCAGAGCTGTGTGTACAGGAGGATACAGCAGAGCTGTGTGTACAGGAGGATACAGCAGAGCTGTGTGTACAGGAGGATACAGCAGAGCTGTGTGTACGGAGGATACAGCAGAGCTGTGTGTACAGGAGGATACAGCAGAGCTGTGTGTACAGGAGAATGCAGCAGAGCTGTGTGTACGGAGGATACAGCAGAGCTGTGTGTACGGAGGATACAGCAGAGCTGTGTGTACAGGAGGATACAGCAGAGCTGCGTGTACAGGATACAGCAGAGCTGCGTGTACAGGAGGATACAGCAGAGCTGCGTGTACAGGAGGATCAGCAGAGCTGGTGTACAGGAGGATCAGCAGAGCAGCGTGTAAGGAGGATACAGCAGAGCTGCGTGTACAGGAGGATACAGCAGAGCTGCGTGTACAGGAGGATACAGAGAGCTGCGTGTACAGGAGGATACAGCAGAGCTGTGTGTACAGGAGGATACAGCAGAGCTGGTGTACAGGAGGATACAGCAGGCTGGTGTACAGGAGGATACAGCAGAGCTGGTGTACAGGAGGATACAGCAGAGCTGCGTGTACAGGAGGATACAGCAGAGCTGGTGTACAGGAGATACAGCAGAGCTGTGTACAGGGGATACAGCAGAGCTGTGTGTACAGGAGGATACAGCAGAGCTGTGTACAGGAGGATACAGCAGAGCTGTGTACAGGAGGATACAGCAGAGCTGTGTGTACAGGAGGATACAGCAGAGCTGTGTACAGGAGGATACAGCAGAGCTGTGTGTACAGGAGGATACAGCAGAGCTGTGTGTACAGGAGGATACAGCAGAGCTGTGTGTACAGGAGGATACAGAGAGCTGTGTGTACAGGAGGATACAGCAGAGCTGTGTGTACAGGAGGATACAGCAGAGCTGTGTGTACAGGAGGACACGCAGAGCTGTGTGTACAGGAGGAACAGCAGAGCTGTGTGTACAGGAGGATACAGCAGAGCTGTGTGTACGGAGGATACAGCAGAGCTGTGTGTACAGGAGGATACAGCAGAGCTGTGTGTACAGGAGAATGCAGCAGAGCTGTGTGTACAGGAGGATACAGCAGAGCTGTGTGTACAGGAGGATACAGCTACAGAGGTACGGTAATTTATAATGATTGGTAAGGTAACTTTTAGGGATCCGGCTGTAAGGGATACAATTGTATACGGCTGTATGTCAGTACACTTATTCGGATCCGCTGTTGTGGATACACTTTCGGATCGCGGTAATGTCTGTATACTTATATTCTCTGATACAGTCTGTAATACTCTTTTTTATTCTGTGATCCCGGCTGTAATGTCGATACCTATATTTGTTATCGGCTGTAATGCTTACATCTCTTTATTCTGTGTCCCGGCTGTAATGTCTGATACTCTTATATTCTGTGATCCCCGGGTGTAATGTCTGTATACTCTTATATTCTGTGATTCCCCGGCTGTAATATCTATATACTCCTATAGCCTGTGATCCCGCTGTAATGTCTGTTTCTATTATCTGTCGATCCTAATTACGTGACTCTCTGTCCTCCATATGCCTAAAAAGTACACATAGAAAAATTTGAAAATGGGATATACTTTTTAAAGGGAATCTGTCAGCAGGTTTTTGGTATGTAAGCTGAGGACAGCATGCTATAATGGTTAAGATACAAAAGCAACTGCATCTCATATCAGTGTGTGGCTATTGTTTTACTTAAATAAAGGCTTTATTATTTAGTGACTACCATTACAGGATACTTTGTCATACGGCTGGTAGTCAGACACACCTCCTGCTGTGATTGATACCTACACTGTCAATGTACTGTACAATCTTATTCGAGAGCCTGGTATGGGCGGGGGGCAGCTCTCTGGTATAACATTGTACATACAGAACCTGGTGTGGAGGGGGCAGCTCTGTGTATAGGTGTTGTACATACAGAGCCTGGTGTGGGCAGGGGCAGCTCTCTCTCTATAGAATTGTACATACAGAGCTTGGTGTGGTCCGAAGCAGCTCTCTATCTATAGACATTGTACATACAGAGCCTGGTGTGGGCGGGGGCAGCTCTCTCTTAGAATTATACATACAGAGCCTGGTGTGGGCGGGGGCAGCTCTCTCTATATGATATACATACAGAGCCTGGTGTGGGCGGGGGCAGCTCTCTTTATAGATATTATACATACAGAGCCTGGTGTGGGTGGGGGCAGCTCTATGTCTATAGACATTGTATAGACAGAGCCTGGTGTGGGCGGGGGCAGTCTCTCTATCTATAGACATTGTACATACAGAGCCTGGTGTGGGTGGGGGCAGCTCTCTTCTATAGATATTATACATACGAGCCTGGTGTGGGCGGGGGTAGCTCTCTGTCTATAGATATTATACATACAGAGCCTGGTGTGGGGGGCAGCTCTCTTCTATAGATATTTACATACAGAGCCTGGTGTGGGCGGGGGCAGCTCTCTCTATAGATATTATACATACAGAGCCTGGTGTGGGCGGGAGCAGCTCTCTATCTATAAATATTACATACAGAGCCTGGTGTGGGGCGGGGCAGCTCTCTCTCTATAGATATTATACATACAGAGCCTGGTGTGGGCGGGGGCAGCTCTCTATCTATAAATATTATACATACAGAGCCTGTAGTGGGCGGGGCAGCTCTCTCTCTATAGATATTATACATACAGAGCCTGGTGTGGGCGGGGCAGCTCTCTCTCTATAGATATTTACATACAGAGCCTGGTGTGGCTGGGGCAGCTCTCTCTCTATAGAATATTTACATACAGAGCCTGGTGTGGGCGGTGGGCAGCTCTCTATCTATAATATTATACATACAGAGCCTGGTGTGGGCGGGGGCAGCTCTCTCTCTATAGATATTATACATACAGAGCCTGGTGTGGGCGGAGCAGCTCTCTATCTATAAATATTATACATACAGAGCCTGGTGTGGACGGGGGCAGCTCTCTATCTATAGAATTTACATACAGAGGCTGGTGTGGACGGGGCAGCTCTCTCTCTATAGAATATTATACATACAGAGCTGGTGTGGGACGGGGGCATCTCTCTTCTATAGATATTATACATACAGAGCCTGGTGTGGGCGGGGGCAGCTCTCTCTCTATAGACATTGTACTTACAGAGCCTGGTGTGGAGCGGGGCAGCTCTCTCTATAGATATTATACATACAGAGCCTGGTGTGGGCGGGGGCAGCTCTCTCTCTATAGATATTATACATCAGAGGCTGGTGTGGACGGGGGCAGCTCTCTATCTATAGATATTATACATACAGAGCCTGGTGTGGGCGGGGGCAGCTCTCTCTCTATAGACTTGTACTTACAGAGCCTGGTGTGGGACGGGGGCAGCTCTCTCTCTATAGATATTATACATACAGAGCCTGGTGTGGGCGGGGACAGCTCTCTATCTATAATATTATACATACAGAGCCTGGTGTGGGCGGGGGCAGCTCTCTTCTATAGATATTATACATACAGAGCCTGGTGTGGGCGGAGGCAGCTCTCTCTCTATAATATTATACATACAGAGCCTGGTGTGGACGGGGGCAGCTCTCTCTCTATAGATATTATACATACAGGCCTGGTATGGGCGGGGGCAGCTCTCTCAGCTTTGCTGTGTCTGTAAAACTAAATTCTTTGATTTGTGAGAACGGCTGCAGCCAGTCATGTGTGTGATACATCGTTGGATTCAGGTTTTCTTTGCCTACATTACGTTGCTGTCAGATGAGGGAACAAAAACCTGCGGTCAGATTCCTTTTAAAGGGTAACTCCAGATAAAATACTTTAGTAAGTCTTGTTTTTCACTTCCGTTTGAACACTGGAAGATGCAGGATAATGGAGAGTCGGAGAAGAAGGTGGGTGTGAGATATGTCTCAGGCTCTGTATAACCTGCTGTTGATTTTGTATATCCTTCTGGAATTTTTTCAATGTGAATTTTGCTCAGAAATCCGCAGATAGCGCTGCCTCCTCCCCAGTGTTACAATGGTGTCACACACGGTTCCTTGTTACATCCTGTGTAGCAATCTAATGGTGCCGTCACACAGCACGACCTGGCCAGCGATGTCGGAAGTGATGCGCGGGTGCCCGCTCGGTTCTGACATCGCTGGCCAGCTGTCACACAGCATCGCTGCGGCCGGCGACACCGCAGCGATGCGGGCGGTGACATCGCTCGCTGGGCTGGGGTTAGCCCAGCGAGCGATCCGCAGCGGTATAGGCTGGATCGCCGCCGACATCACTCTGGCGATGTCACACGGCGCGATCCAGCCTTATCGCAGGTCGCAGGTTGACAGGTTTACGGTTCTTCCCGTAAACCTGTCAACCTGCGACCGGCGATAAAACGCGGTCGCGCCGCTCGTTTACACAGCGCGACGTCGCTAGCGACATCGCTGATACGTCACTTTTTCGGCGATGTCGCTAGCGACGTCGCCAGGTGTGAAGCCACCATAAGGCTTGTGTGATACCCGAGTGTGTAGTGACATAACGGCCTCCTGTAAGGTTCACTTTACATTCTGAACAGAGAACCTGACCCTGTAGATACATTATAGCGGTCAGTCCCATGGAGTAATTCCTCTCTATATGTCTAAAGGCAGAGCGGGCGCTCCATATAGGACAATTACAAGACTAAAGATACAGAGCGCGATATTATGGGAGCCTTTATTGATTTGGGGCATCTCTATCTTTACAGGTAAGTCATATATGCTGTACTGTCATTTCTGACCCTTTGATAGTAAAGGATTGTCGCTGCAGTGATATCATTTCTGACTGCCTGTAAGATCTATAGCATCCCTAGAAATTACAGGAGCATCTCAATGAATTAGAAGATCATCAAAAAATTAATTAATCTCAGTAATTCAATACATAAAGTGAAACCCACAGATTATATAGAGGGATCTATTTCATGTGTTTATTTATGTTAATGTTGATGATTATGGTTTACAGCCAATGACAACTTAATGGTCATTATCTCAGGAAATTAAAGTGGGGAGGATGAAGGGTCTGAGAGATAAAATATGACCTAAATAGGTATCAGAGGCTTCACCTTGTGTGGTTGTGAGAGTCACAACCACTATAAAAGCAGATCACGTCTGCTGCAGTCCCCAGCGTGGTGCATATAGAGTAGGGAGGATGAAGGGTTAAACACCGCTCTGCCATATTCCACCAGACATCAAAGGGTGAATATAATATTGATTTATTAGTCAACGAGGTTTAAGGCTCACTGGCCCCTTCCTCAGGTCAATTTAATATCATATTGCCATGTTTCAGTTGCCATGCATCCACAGGAAGTGATTCTAGACAGCATCCGAGGTCATCACAGGACGCCGGGCTATCAAAGTAACACATCAAGGTCCTGTGATCGCATAATGGGACCTCCTATGCCGGCGGGCAAGCAGCGCTATCCCCGCCGCAGTGCTTTGGATGTTGCTGTTAGTGATCTGACAGTGCAATCCAACTGACATGTACAGGGAATGATGCGAGCTCAGTGCGTGAGCTTGCGCCAGAGGGTGGGACACAACCAAGAACGTATATAAAATAAAACCTACAAGAAAAGAGTTTGTAGCCCAAATATCGGTACAAAAATGTATCTTTATTATTGCATATGCAGGAATAAAAAAAATTACATTACATAAAACATATAGAAACATGGTAATGATGGGACACCATGAACATTTGCTTCCAACTGATGTACTAATATTTGGGCTACAAACTCTTTTCTTATAGGTTTTATTTGATATTCGAGTTTGCCTTGAATTGCCACAGCCATTTATAGGTTTACAAGGACGTATATATAAGTCCTCGGTGGGTTAAATACATCAATAAAAGGTAATGTACCGTATATAATATTCATGGCGAGAAAATAGACAATACCGAATGTAAGAAGTGAGCGCTATGTAAGGTATATCAAGGGTCTACAATAAGTAATGGTGTTGTGAGATTTACTAACATACCGCTTAGTCCCTCTATGTTATATATTATCCCCTATATTACACTGTACATACATCATGTGGCAATCAAGTAATAAATATTTAATAAGAGGAAATATCAAAATGTCCTCTATTAAATATTTATTACTTGATTGCTACATGATGAATGTACAGTGTAATATATAGGGGATAATATACATAGAGAGACTAATCGGTATGTTAGTAAATCTCACAACACCATTACTTATTGTAGACTCTTTATACACCTTACATAGCGCTCACTACTTGTTACATTGTGTCTTTGTTGATATATTTTCTCTCCAAGAATATAACAGATGGATCTAAATAAGATACATTTATTTTCTATGATCCCTCCTTGTGGTGGTTTCTTCTCGGCTTCTTGTCTTATAGTTATTACACGATGATCCTCCTACAAATGTGATGTAATTATCAGCTTGGCAATCATTAACCTTCCATTTACTCTGTTAATCAGTAGGTAATACAGGCCAGGATGGTGTAATAGGGGTGGACACATGAAGAGCACCTGAGGATCTATGGTCACAATACATAAAAGTCCATTTACCTGGACTGATAGGGAATGATGCCCTCATTAAAGTATTGGGTGCAGGATCTATGGACACAATAAATACTGTTTGGGTAAATGCAGATCCTGCGAGCCCACAATGATTATAGTCTGGGACCTAATCCATGTTTAGCCCAAAAGCTGGTGTAGGCACGGCTGTGGAGTCGGTAACCAAACATCTGACTCCAACTTTTACATTTCCCTGAATATGACTCCACCAAAATGGACACCGACTCCACGACTCTGACTCCATAACCATGACTGTGAAGTCAGTAAGCCACATATCTGACTCCAACTCCACGACTCTGACTCCATAATCATGGCTGTGAAGTCAGTAAGCCACATATCTGACTACGACTCCACGACTCTGACTCCATAACCATGGCTGTGAAGTCAGTAAGCCACATATCTGACTCCAACTCCACGACTCTGACTCCATAAACCCTGGCTGTGTAGTCAGTAAGTCACATATCTGACTCCAACTCCACGACTCTGACTCCATAACCCTGGCTGTGTAGTCAGTAAGTCACATATCTGACTCCAACTCCACGACTCTGACTCCATAACCTGGCTGTGTAGTCAGTAAGTCCACATATCTGACTCTGACTCTGACTCCACGACTCTGACTCCATAACCATGGCTGTGAAGTCAGTAAGCCATTATCTGATTCCGACTCCACGACTCTGACTCCATAACCATGGCTGTGAAGTCAAATAAGCCACATATCTGACTCCAACTCCACGACTCGACTCCACCACCAGGCTGTGAATTCAATAAGCCACATATCTGACTCCATAACCATGGCTGTGAAGTCAGTAAGCCATATACCTGATTCCGACTCCAGACTCTGACTACATAACCATGGCTGTGAAGTCAGTAAACCACATATCTGACTCCAACTCCATGACTCTGACTCACCACCAAGGCTGTGAATTCAATAAGCCACATATCTGACTCCAACTCCTCAATTTCCCTAAACCCGACTCCACCCAAAATGGGCATGGCTATGAAGTCAGCAATCCATATATCTGACTCTGACTCCCTAACCATGGCTATGAAGTCAATAAGCCACATATCTGACTCCAACTCAACGACTCTGACTCCATAACCATGGCTGTGAAGTCAGTAAGCCAAACCTCCGACTCTGACTCCTCCATTTCCATGAAATCCAACTCCACCCAAAATGGGCATTGACTCCAACTCCACAACTCCAACTCCATAACCATGGCTGTGAAGTCAGTAAGCCAAACCTCCGACTCTGACTCCTCCATTTCCATGAACTCCAACTCCACCAAAATGGACACCGACTCCGACTCCACAACCCTGGCTGTGAAGTCAGTAAGCCAAAACATCTGACTCCGACTCCTCAAGTTCCCTGAATCCTACTCCACGACTCCGACTCCACAGCCCTGCTTGCAGGTATTGATCTGGTGGGAGCTGTGTATAAACATTTCCATTGATTCCCAAATTTAGACCATGGCAGGCCGTGCCTCTTGGGTGTGCCTTAGCTACATTAAACAGACACAAATAATGCTATAACCAGGGCGCGCACCCTGCTGAATGCTCCTGCACATGCCTGTGGCTGCAGTACTCTCTTCCTGCTCTCTGACTGTCTCCCTCTCTCTGGCTGTAGGGTGACAGCTCCAGCCTAGGTGCTCCTCCGGTTGTGCAGGACTGACAGGTAGGAGTGGCCGCCTCTGCTCTCAGGACACTTCCTCATTCTGCAGCAGCTTTTCCCCTGACTCTGACTCTGGAGACACAGGTTGGCTGTGTTCAGTGGACAGGAAAACATCATGAGTCAAATGGCCAAAAACCTGAGGGGCTTCTTGGCGAGAGTGGAGTCTGCGAAGCACATGGCGAGCGAGGACCCCCTGGGCAAGGAGTTTCAGGTGAGGAAGTGTTCTTAAGTATCATCAGTGTTCTATGTTCTTCATACTTGGCTCGATCAGATCTGAAAATGATAATTACGTCAGTTCCAGTTATTATCGAATCTTCATAGTTTGCTATTCCTGTTTCTATACAACCCAACTGATGCTGTAAGTGAGCTAATACATAACACCACGACTGACCAGATAGGTAACATTACGGCCAACTGGCCACTGACCACCCAAAGCTCCAGAGAACACCGCACTGAGACACTGCCACATTATATCCTTTGGAAATGAATCCAGGTGACTCCTTGGACTTGACGTCCCTCCCTCTTCAGCTGATTGCCCCCATTTATTCCCACTAAGATGCCACGAGTCACAACTTTTTCCTGGATCCCAAAACTCCAGGTCATACAGAACACTCCACCAGAAAGGTCAATGCCACCCCAAAATTCCAGACCATATATGACATATATATACGGTAACTAGATTGGTCAACGTCATTCCAAAACTCCAGGTCTAATCTTCTGCACCGAATTGGTCAATGTCAATCCTAACCTCCAGGTCATACATAACACTACACCGGAATGGTCAATGCCATCCCAACACTCCAGGTCATGTATACTGGTAACACTATACCAGATTGGCCAATGCCATCCCAACACTCCAAGTCATGTATACTGGTAACACTATACCAGATTGGTCAACACCATCCCAACACTCCAGGTCATATATACCGGTAACACTACACCAGATTGGCCAATGCCATCACAACACTCCAGGTCATATATACTGGTAACACTACACCAGATTGGCCAATGCCATCCCAACACTCCAGGTCAGATATACCGGTAACACTATACCAGATTGGTCAATGCCATCACAACACTCCAGGTCATATATACTGGTAACACTACACCAGATTGGCCAATGCCATCCCAACACTCCAGGTCAGATATACCGGTAACACTACACCAGATTGGTCAACACCATCCCAACACTCCAGGTCATATATACTGGTAACACTACACCAAATTGGCCAATGCCATCCCAACACTCCAGGTCATATATACCGGTAACACTACACTAGATTGGCCAATGCCATCCCAACACTCCAGGTCATATATACCAGTAACACTACACCAGATTGGCCAAAGCCATCCCAACACTCCAGGTTTGATATACCAGAACCACTACACCAGATTGGTCAACACCATCCCAACACTCCAGGTCATATATACTGGTAACACTACAATAGATTGGCCAATGCCATCCCAACACTCCAGGTCATATATACCAGTAACACTACACCAGATTGGTCAACACCATCCCAAAACTCCAGGTCATATACAACACTACCTAGATTGGTCAACACCATCACAAAACTCCAGGTCATATAGAACACTACATCAGATAGATTAATGCCACCCAAAATTCCAGACCATATATGACATACATAACTAGATTGGTCAACGTCATTCCAACACTCCAGGTCATAGATAACACTACACCAGAATGGTCAATCCATCCCAGCACTCCAGGTCATAGATAACGCTACACGAAATTGGTCAACACCATCTTAAAACTCCAGGTCATATATACCGGTAACACTACACCAGATTGGCCAACGCCATCCCAATACTCCAGGCCATATATAACACTACCTAGATTGGTCAACACCATCCCAACACTCCAGATCACATATAACACCACACCAGATTGGTCAGTGCCATCCCAAAACTCAAGGTCATATATAACACTGCCTAGATTGGTCAACACCATCCTAACACTCCAGATCACATATAACACCACACCAGATTGGTCAGTGCCATCCCAACACTCCAGATCACATATAACACCACACCAGATTGGTCAGTGCCATCCCAAAACTCAAGGTCATATATAACACTGCCTAGATTGGTCAACACCATTGCTAAAACTCAAGGTCATATATAACAAATACATCAGATTGGTCAATGCCATCCGGAAACTCCAGGTCATATATAACACTACCTAGATTGGTCAACACCATCCTAAAACTCCAGGTCATAGATAACACTACACCGGATTGGTCAGTGCCATCCCAAAACTACCACTGTGGCTAGTGAATAATACTATACATACGGCTGCTTCATCTCCTATCACTGCCGTTATGGTCTGTCTCAGGGATTTGTGACCTGCTGGTAGCTCCAGGGTTTCATGGAGCGCACTGGGGGTCACACCTCAATAAACGTCTATGAGAGCCCTATTCTGGCTTTCCTAGAGGTACATTGAGTCCTTGTGACATACTGTAAGTTCTGATTTCCAGCCAGCCAGAAGTTTCAGTCCCCAGAAGGTGCTGCGGGACCGGAGTGTCATCGTTAAGAGGTGGGTATATGACAAGGGGCAGGGGGCTCATCTTTAGGCACCATTTCAGTGCTGAAAACAAACAAACAATGCTGTAGTGGTGCTTTACACCAGCCTGGTGGACAGTTGTTGACAATAGAACTGAAACTAATTTGTTATTTCCCAAAGTTTGCTGCTTTAGTCTTAATAGTGGCAGTTTGCAAGAACAGTAGATTATTAGGATGAATGATCAGATGAATTGCATCAAACCGCAAAGTCATGAAAATGAACTGAGTCACAAAAACTCAATTTCCACTGGATTTCATTCCTGCCACAACATGACCTGCTCACATCATTATAGTGATCATCTCCTTAGTTCAAGACAAAGTGTTAACAAGGACAAGGCAGACATTCTGTCTTACTGATTGGTGGCTTTAACCCCTTCACCCCCTGGTGCTCCTTCCAGGAGCCATAACTTTTTATTTTTCCATCACATAGACATATGACGCTTGTTTTTTGCAGGACTAGTATTTTCAGATTAAATCATTTATTTTAACATATAGTGTACAGGAAAATGAGAAAACAAATTCCACGTGAGATGAAACTGCAAAAAAAGTGCATACACGTTTGTTTTTTTATTCATCATGTTCACTATATGGTAACACTGACGTGTCGGTATGATGCCTCAGGTCAGTACTATATGGTAACACTGAGGTGTCGGTATGATGTCTGGGGTCAGTACTATGTGGTAACACTGAGGTGTCGGTATGATGTCTGGGGTCAGTACTATATGGTAACACTGACGTGTTGGTATGATGTCTGGGGTCAGTACTATATGGTAACACTGATGTGTCGGTATGATGTCTGGGGTCAGTACTATATGGTAACACTGACGTGTTGGTATGATGTCTCGGGTCAGTACTATATGGTAACACTAACGTGTCGGTATGATGTCTGGGGTCAGTACTATATGGTAACACTGAGGTGTCGGTATGATGTCTCGGGTCAGTACTATATGGTAACACTGAGGTGTCAGTATGATGTCTGGGGTCAGTACTATATGGTAACACTGACGTGTCGGTATGATGTCTTGGGTCAGTACTATATGGTAACACTGACATGTCGGTATGATGTCCGGGTCAGTACTATATGGTAACACTGACGTGTCGGTATGATGTCTGGGGTCAGTACTATATGGTAACACTGAGGTGTCGGTATGATGTCTGGGGTCAGTACTATATGGTAACACTGAGGTGTCGGTATGATGTCCCAGGTCAGTACTATATGGTAACACTGACATGTCAGTATGATGTCTGGGGTCAGTACTATATGGTAACACTGATGTGTCGGTATGATGTCTGGGGTCAGTACTATATGGTAACACTGATGTGTCGGTATGATGTCTGGGGTCAGTACTATATGGTAACACTGATGTGTCGGTATGATGCCTCGGGTCAGTACTATATGGTAACACTGAGGTGTCGGTATGATGCCTCGGGTCAGTACTATATGGTAACACTGACATGTCAGTATGATGTCTCGGGTCAGTACTATATGGTAACACTGATGTGTCGGTATGCTGCCTCGGGTCAGTACTATATGGTAACATTGACGTGTCGGTATGATGTCTGGGGTCAGTACTATATGGTAACACTGACGTGTCAGTATGATGTCTGGGTCAGTACAATATGGTAACACTGATGTGTCGGTATGATGTCTGGGGTCAGTACTATATGGTAACACTGAGGTGTCGGTATGATGTCTGGGGTCAGTACTATATGGTAACACTGATGTGTCGGTATGATGCCTCGGGTCAGTACTATATGGTAACACTGAGGTGTCGGTATGATGTCTCGGGTCAGTACTATATGGTAACACTGAGGTGTCGGTATGATGTCTGGGGTCAGTACTATATGGTAACACTGAAGTGTCGGTATGATGCCTCGGGTCAGTACTATATGGTAACACTGAGGTGTTGGTATGATGCCTCGGGTCAGTACTATATGGTAACACTGATGTGTCGGTATGATGTCTGGGGTCAGTACTATATGGTAACACTGACGTGTCGGTATGATGCCTCGAGTCAGTACTATATGGTAACACTGAGGTGTCGGTATGATGTCTGGGGTCAGTACTATATGGTAACACTGACGTGTCGGTATGATGTCTGGGGTCAGTACTATATGGTAACACTGAGTGTTGGTATGATGCCTCGGGTCAGTACTATATGGTAACACTGATGTGTCGGTATGATGTCTGGGGTCAGTACTATATGGTAACACTGACATGTATGTGTGATGCCTCGGGTCGGTACTATATGGTAACACTGAGGTGTCTGTATGATGCCTCGGGTCAGTACTATATGGTAACACTGAGGTGTCGGTATGATGTCTGGGGTCAGTATTATATGGTAACACTGAGGTGTCGATATGATGTCTCGGGTCAGTACTATATGGTAACATTGATGTGTCGGTATGATGTCTCGGGTCAGTACTATATGGTAACACTGATGTGTCAGTATGATATCTGGGGTCAGTACTATATGGTAACACTGATGTGTCAGTATGATGTCTGGGGTCAGTACTATATGGTAACACTGACATGTCAGTGTGATGCCTCGGGTCGGTATGAGTTTGTAGATACCATACATGTTTTAATTTTACTGTTATCTAAGTGGTGAAAAAAATTCAGATGTTTTTAAAGAAAAAGAACTGCTCTTTTATTGCCATTTTCCTCGCCCCGTAGCGTCCTCATTTTTCAGGATCTGGGGCTGTGTGACGGCTTATTTTTTGCGTCTTGAGACATTGTTTTCTTTGGCCATTATAGAATATTATATTTCTATATAATACTATATAATATATAGTTGCCCGTTATAGAATATTATATTTTTATATAATACTATATAATATATAGTATTATACTATATAATAAAAATGTAACAATATATGACACATATATAACAATAATAAATAATATATAATAATAATACTACATAATACTCTGCCAGATGATTACCAGTTATCAGAGCAGACGCATGAGATAGTCATCCTTTATTATCCTATCCATGATGTCATCCGGGTTATGCTTCCTGTGTTTCTTTTCTAGCAATGACAATCTCAGGATCAATAATCCAAGAATGTGCATCTATGATTGAGTTTCACTACAATGTTTTGGTTGTACACCATTAAAGGGAATATGTCGGCAGGTTTTGGCAAGCCGCATGTTGTAGGCAAAGAGATTCTGAATCCAACCATGTTTAACTTAGATTACTGGCTGCAGCTGTTCTGACGCAATCAAAGCATGTAGTTGTAGCCACGCAGCACACCAGGCTCTGGGTAAGAGACTGTACATAGACAGTGAAGTATAACACAGATGAGTCCTGCACACAGAGAACAGGTCTGTAGGAACCTGTTCACACCGCCAGCATAATTGGAAACAAAAAGCTATTGCGACAAAAAACAACAGTACACTGCAGTAAAAATATTAAAATGCAAGTGCAGTATAAAAATGGTATAACAAATACAGGGTACTTAGTTAATCCGTTTTTTTGCGCAGAAAAAGTTATTTTAAGCCACGTCACTATCTTCAAAGTGTACCCATTTCAGACGCGGTCCTAACTGTTGTATTAAAAACCTGACTGGTGTGAATACTTACCAGTAAACAGGAGCCAGTATGACCAGTGTCTGAAGTGGAATGAAGGCGACGGGGCTATGTCACTATCTTCAAAGTGTACCCATCTCAGACGCGGTCCTAACTTTTTCTGCGCAGAAAAACGGATTAACTAAGTACCCTGTATTTGTTATACCATTTTTTATACTGCACTTGCATTTTAATATTTTTACTGCAGTGTACTGTTGTTTTTTGTCGCAATAGCTTTTTGTTTCCAATTATGCTGGCGGTGTGAACATGTTCTTACAGACTTGTTCTCTGTGTGCAGGACTCATCTGTGTTATAATTAATTGCCTCTTGCCATGCAAGAGATGGAGTTCCCGCCTCTCTCTGGGCCCTGCACACACATAGCCCCGTCGCCTTCATTCCACTTCAGACACTGGTCATACTGGCTCCTGCTTACTGGTAAGTATTCACACCAGTCAGGTTTTTAATACAACAGTTAGGACCGCGTCTGAGATGGGTACACTTTGAAGATAGTGACGTGGCTTAAAATAACTTTTTCTGCGCAAAAAAACGGATTAACTAAGTACCCTGTATTTGTTATACCATTTTTATACTGCACTTGCATTTTAATATTTTTACTGCAGTGTACTGTTGTTTTTTGTCGCAATAGCTTTTTGTTTCCAAATAGACAGTGAAGTGTCAATCACAGCAGGAGGAGTGTCAGACTGCCATGCTTGTGACAAAGTAGTCCAGTGATGATAATCACCACGTGATAAAGCCTTTAGTTTAGGTAAACAATAGAACCGTGCCTGATAAGAGAGGCACAGTTGACTTTATTATTATTTTTGGCACACATGCAACATTTCAAAGGATCATACAACTCTTTAGGCTACGTTTCCATAAAGAGTATTTTCATGTGCAAAAAAAGCAGAGTATTACTGTCCCAAAGCAAAGTAGACAAGAATTATGTGAATCTCATGGGCCGTGTGCTATTTTTTAATACTGCAGCGCATATAGTAAATCTGCAGCATGTTGATTTGGGCATTTGTAATTATGCAATTTGCGCCTACAAAGGAACTTCTGTATAGAGTACGAGCAATCAATCAAAAATGCACCAAAAAGGAAGCAAAAAAGTTGTAAAAAAAAATCTGAAAATAAAAATATATTTGTAATTTTTTGCACTATTTGTGTGCTGGATGTTCTCTATTTTATTTTTGAAAATTAATAAAAAATTATTTTGTTGGAAAATATGTAGAAAAATACATAAAACATTTGGTGATTCAAATTGTTATGATTTTTATATTTTTATTTTCGTGTAGGTGTATTGGTGTACTTGTGACTGTCTGATTACTCTCTTTTACCTCCATTAAACACCCCCCAATAAATTATATATTATATAAGACGCACAATAAGGAGGCACTGGAAGAACAATGGGCTGCATGGTAGAGTCACCAGAAGAAAGCCATTACTGCACAAATGCCACAAAGTATCTCACCTACAATACGCCGAACAGGACAGAGACAAGCCTTCAAATGTCTGGAACAAGGTAATCTGAAGTGATAAAATCAAACTCTTTGGCCACAGCCATAAACGTTCCATTCGGAGAGGTGTCAACAAGGCCTATGATGGAAGGAACAACATTCCTACTGTAAAGCATGGAGGTGGATCACTGATGATGTGGGGATGTGTGAGCTATAATGGTACAGGAAACCTGGTCAGAGATGAAGGAAAGATGAATGCAGCACGTTATCAGCAAATACTGGAGGCTAATTTGCACTAATCAGCCCTGAAGCTGCGCATGGGACGTACCAAGATGATAACGATCCAAAACACAAGGGCAAGTCGACCTGTCATTGGTTACAGCAGAACACAGTGAAGGATCTGGAGTGGCCTCTCAGTCTCCTGACCTCAATATCATTGAGCCGCTTTGGGGAGAATTCAAGCAAAGCGCAGATCATACAAGAAAGCCCAGGAATTTACAGGAACTGGAGGCCAAGAAGAACGGGCAGCTTTACCATCTGAGGAAATAAAGAGCCTCATCCACAACTACCACAAAAGACTTCAAGCTGCCATTGATGTTAGAGGGGGCAATACACCGGATTAAGAACTGGGGGATGTGAACTTGTGATCAGGGTCATTTGGATGTTTTTGGATGTCATTATGATTTATAAAGACAAAACACAGTAGATGACAATAACTGGCTTCACCCAACCACTAACCATGAGGGGAAAAAGTCTTTGCTTTATCATTCATATTCTCTGAAAAAAACGGATCCTGTAAGAATCAATTTTTTTTAAAAAGTTGATTTTGGACACCTTTTTTTCTACAACGGATCCGTTCTAACTGATGATTACTGGATGTGAGAACTGATCCAGACTGTATCTACAGTAGCACCAAAGTGGTGAGTCACATTGTGCGTTTGATCAATTTTATGGTGCTTAGACATGAGCTTTTGCCCCATATGTTTACATGAAGCATGCAAAGTTCTGTTGCAGACCCTGTACGCTCGGAGCGGCTCTGCCGTATCTCACCTTCCACCATACGTTCTCGTAATACAAGAAATGAGAGATAAGCGAAACCAAATGTTTCACATAGAGAAGTGATCAGCAAAACATCTCCTAGCTCTGTACGATAGGCGAAAAAAAGCATAGGAAAAAAGGGGAACAAGTGTCGCACGCTTAGAAGAGGTACAGACAACTAATCAATATATGAAGGTTTACAGTCACATTGATCATAGAAGAATTATATGTGCAAGATCCATAGGTGATGTTTGATCCATTATTACGGTTTTGCCCTTTTTCGCCTATTTTTCATGTGCGTTCTGTTTTCTCTCTTCGCTTGTTTCTTTATCTTCACCATTGTGGATGTGGTTTTTGTTTTCCACATGTTTGTGGTCGATTTATCAACTGTGAGTGTTAAAAGAAAATCCAATGTTTTGTATGACCTAACTTGTTGCACAGAATTGAGACATTTGCCCTTTTTTGGCATGCAAAAAGTGGCATATTCTGCTAAATTCTGCTAAAAGACAAAGTGCATTATTCATTTTGCAGGAAGAAATCATGAACCTTGTGTGCTGTTTTGAAGAATTTGATGCAACCTAACCCCTCCCCCCAAACTAAAACCAGGGCTGTGGAGTCAGAGTCGTGGAGTTGGTGTCCATTTTGTTGGAGTCAGAGAGGATGTGTGGCTTACTGATTTCCCTGCCATGTGTCACACACCCAGCACAAGACGACGAGAGGGAGGGGGGAAGGAATCCCTGATGCTAAGGCCAAAAAGAAGATGGTGACCCCTAGATAAACTAGCACTGACACCTGGCTCCCCTAACATCCCTATACAGTTTCCGCAACTGTCGCCCAACGGGATACCTGCCTTAGCTGTCCGTTGACTACCACTACGCAGGGATCAGAGCGGATGATCACTACTCAGCCCGGCTAGCAATTAAAGAAACACACAAGGAAACAAACAAAGAGGGAAGAGATATACTTAGCTTGAGCAGATCCAAACAGCAAACCAATAGACTGCAGGAAACACTGCTTTGAGCTAGGATGCAACCAGAAACACCTGAACAGCTATCACCAGCAGTGCCTCCTGGGAGCCAATAGGTATAGGTAGGCAACTGAAGAGAAGACCCGCTGGGTCCTAGCGACCTCCAGCTATCACTAGGACAGAGACGCCTCTTAAAGGGACAGAGACTTTATTTAGGATTTTGACTGTTTGGCCAAACGGTGCGACCTTCTGCGAGTGACCTCAACAGCCTCATCCGTGCTTTCAGATACACCAGTGACACCATGGTTGTGGAGTTAGAGTCGGTGTCCATTTTGGGTGGAGTCGGAGTCTGATTCAGGGGAAATAAGCAGTCGGAGTCGGTGGAGTCTGAGTCTATTTTGGGTGGAGTCGGATTCTGGAGAATTAAGGAGTCTGAGTTGGATGTTTGGCTTACTGACTTCATAGCCATAGTCGTGGAGTCAGTGTCCACTTTAGTGGAGTTGGAGTCGGATTCAGGGAAACTGAAGAATTCATAAAATTAAAGTGTCAATCAACAATACGTTTACAAAAAATCACCCTTTTTCCCTCTGTCTTTCTCCCTTACCTTGTGTTAATTTAGTGGTGAGACTAGTGTCCTAAACATGTGACGGCAGTGGGGGGGAAGGACCCGTATAGGGACATTAGGTAGCTTAGGGTTCAGACACAGGTCAGGAGGTGACCCCTCTCCCTATCATCAGTGCACTCCTTAAATACCATCCCTGTTGTCATCCTTGTGTTCGTTGGCCACATCGTGACACATCGCCTCAATTGGATATTTTGCACCCAAGACCGTCCGAACTATCCTTTGTTGATTTAATCCATATACCGAGGCTCTACAATATTGCTTTATTGTATATTGTATGCAATTAAAAAAGTGCAAAAATGTCGTGGCGTATTACATGGACGCCGGATCTTACACATCTTTACTATCCTGCTTCCTATTCACTGCTCTGGCCACACTCCCCACTCCTCTTTCTGTACCTGTTTCTAAGATTAAAGTTTATTTTGAGCTTTCTTCAGGGAAGTCTTCCCCATCGGGACAGAGGAACCAGAGCTGTGTTTCAACTTCCTTTCTCGTACATTAAGCTTAACTTCCATTACTAAACATTTTATACTATTGGTATTTTTGGATGTCCCGTGGTGTGAAAAGCTGCCCCTTCCTGATTTCTTACTCTTTGCACATTTGATACTTCGCCAAACAAATGTAAATATTGGATAAAGATAACACAAGTAAAGTCAGAATGCAGTTTATAAATGAAGGTCTTTATTATTAAGGGAAAAAGAAATCCAAACCTACAGGGCCCTGTGTGAAAAAGTGATTGCCCTCTAACTGGTTGGGCCGTCAGCTGCAACAACTGCTTCCAAGTGATTGTGATAACCGGCAATGTCTTTTGCTCTGGAAGAATTATGGTCGCTCATCCTTGCAGAATTGTTGTAATTCAGCCACATTGGAGGTTTCAGAGCATGAACGGCCTTTTTAAGGTCCGGCCACATCATCTCAATCAGATTAAGGTCCGGGCTGTGACTCGGCCGCTCTAGAATCTTAATTTTGTTTATCTTAAGCCATTCAGAGGTGACTTACTGTTTTGGATCATTGTCCTGCTGCATAACCCAAGTGCTCTTCATCTTGAGCTCATGGACAGATGGACGGACATTCTCCTTCAGGATATTTTTGGTAGGCAGCAGAATTTATGGTTCCATTCACCGCAGCAAAGCTTCCAGGTTACCGGCCACTCCTGGGAAGGTTCACCAATGTTCTATGTTTTAGACATTTGTGGATAATGGCTCTAACTGTGGTTCGCCGGAGTCCCAAAGCTTTAGAAATGGCTTTATAACCTTTCCAGACTGACAGATCTCAATTGCTTTGTTCCTGAATTTATTTGGATTGCAGCATGATGTCTAGCTCTTGAGGATATTTTGGTCTACTTCACTTTATCAGGCAGGTCCAATGTAAGTGATTTCCTGATTGAGAACAGGTGTGGCAGTAATAAGGTCTGGGTGTGACAGGGGAAAGTGAACTCAGCTTCCCAAAGATGCCATAAACCACAGATAATGCATGTTTTTTGTTTGTTTATTTGTTTTTTTGGGAGGAGGGCAATCACGTTTTCACACAGGCCCTGTAGGTTTGGATTTCTTTTTCCATTCGTATAAAGACCTTCATTTATAAACTGCATTTTGTGTTATCTTTGTCTAATATTTACATTTGTTTGGGGATCTAGAACATTTCAATGTGACAGGAATAAGAAATAGGAGGGGGCCAAAAACATTTTCACACCACTAAGCTAATCAGCTTTAGGACTTAGGGCTATAAATGTTCACTAATGGGGGTTCTGGAATATAGTACTTCAATGGCATCAATAAAAAACCCTTTAAGAGTTAGGTCCCGTCACACTTGACGACGTTCCAGCGATGCCGACAACGATACGACCTGGTAAGGATTGCTGGTGCGTCGCTACTGGGTCGCTGGTGAGATGTCAAACAGTCAGATCTACTCAACGATGCAGCAACGATACGGCGACCCGTATAACGACCTCGGCGGTCGTTGGGACCCTGTCACACAGCAGCTAGTCAGACGATCTGACCTACGTGGCTGAGTCCTGAGTCGCCAATTTGGTGTTGTTAAGGCGTCAAACACACCGATGCATGCTGGCCAGCGGGAGCCCGACGATCAAAAAATGGTCCAGGCCATTCCGACACGATCGGCGATCTCACAGCGGAGGCCCCGTCACTGCTACGTGTCAAACATAGCAAGATCGCTGTCGAGGTGGCCGTTGCATCACAAAACCTATGACGCAACAGCGATCTCGCTATGTGTGACGGGGCTTTATTCTCAAGATCAAGTGCACACCGTTCCCCAACTCCTGCTTAGGGAAGGCACTGTGCAATTGCTTGACACTTCAGACCAGCATCATGGTTGAGGCATCGGTCCGAACTGTGACCTCTGCAGCATCGGAGAGTGAAGATGGCTGTATTCAGCGATCTGGTCCCCATGAGAACTGTGATTACAAGCTCTACTGGAAAGAGCTTGTAAGCGCTACACATCTTGCCTCCGATGAGATGCCTGGTAACCTAGTCAATTGACACTAAGGTTAAAGCTCACCTTTCTTGATAAATTTCAATAAAAGTAAATAGAAAGTTGCTTGTTTTGACAAGTACTTTGGAAACCTACCTATTTAAGAAGCTACAACCCAGTGGCGTAAGTTGAAGTTCATAGGCCCTGATGCAAAAGCTCCAACAGAGCCCCCAATTATTGAAAATCTTTAATAGCAACAGGCTTTTTCTATAGGCCAAAGGGACTTTTGGGGTCCCCTAGGCTCCAGGGCCCAAGTGTGATTGCAACCTCTGCACCTATTGTAGTTATGCCCCTTTAAGAGCCCAAGATATCCTTAATGGGCAAGAAAAATACCTTTTCTTATATCAGTTGTTGAGTAAGTTCTATTTTAGTTATTTTTTTTAATAATTTCATTATGTATTTGGCCTAAGTACTCACTTTTTGGTGTTTTTGCAGGAAATCAAGAATCGTGCTGCAGCCTTTCGGCAGGATAGCAACTATTCCACCGAAGCAGGGAGGATGTCCGGAAAACCTGAAAAGAATAGGTACAAAGACATTCTGCCATGTGAGTACCATACAGCGACCGACTGCTGGAAACCTCCGTGAGAACGGAGTAATGTTTATAGTTAGAATAATTAGTTAATAATTACAGAGGACGCCGGCCACGTGGGAGCCGAGGGAAGGTGAGTTGTTTTTAATTATGCATTGAGGACAAAATAGGGACACACATACTAAAAGAGGATCATGTTTTTCCAAGGAATGGGGGACATATATACCAGGATGAGGGACCCATAAATAGTACCAGGATGAGGGACCCTATATACCAGGTTATTAAGGACCATATGTTACCAGGAAGGGAAGAACCAATATAACCAAAAATGGGGATCGTGTATAAAAAGTTGGGGCAATATATACCAGGATGGGGAACATATACACTACCGTTGAAAAGTTTGGGGTCACCCAGACAATTTTGTGTTTTCCATGAAAACTCATACTTTTATTTATCAGATGAGTTGCAAGATGAATAGAAAATATAGTCCAGACATTGACAAGGATAGAAATAATGATTTTTATTTGAAATAATAATTTTCTCCTTCAAAGCTTTGCTTTCGTCATAGAATGCTCCCTTTGCAGCAATTACAGCATTGCAGGTCTTTGGTGGGTACTATGTAATGAAGCTGCCAGATGAGGAGCTGTGAGGCGTCCATTTCTCATACTAAGATTCTAATGTACTTGTCTTGTTGCTCAGTTGTGCAGCGGGGCCTTCCACTTCTCTTTCTACTCTGGTTAGAGCCTGTTTGTGTCTCCTCTGAAGGGAGTAGTACACACGTTGTAGGAAATCTTCAGTTTCTTGGCAACTTCTCGCATGGAATAGCCTTCATTTCTAAGAACAAGAATAGACTGTCGAGTTTCACATGAAAGTTCTCCTTTTCTGGCCATTTTGAGCGTTTCATAGAACAAACGTAATGCTCCAGATTCTCAACCTACTTCTCAAAGGAAGCTCAATTTTATAGCTTCTCTAATCAGCCAAACTGTTTCAGCTGTGCTAACATACTTGTGCAATGGTTTTCTAAACATCCATTAGCCTTCTTACACAGTTAGCAAACACAATGTACCATTAAAACACTGGAGTGGTGTTTGTTGGAAATGGGCCTTTGTACACCTACAGTATGTAGATATTGCATTACAAACCTTACATTTGCAGCTGGAATAGTCATTTACCACATTAACAATGTATAGAGTGTATTTATGCTTAATTTAATGTTAGCTTCATTGAAAAAAAATGTGCTTTTCTATCAAAAATAAGGAAATTTCTAAATGACCCCAAACTTTTGATTGGTAATGGTACCTTCCTCATTCTGCCTTTATCTGCACGAACATATCTGTGCTCAGAATCAGCCACAAATCTCTTCACAATACGATGATCACGCTTAAGTTTTCATGCAATATGTAATGTTTTCATCCCTTGTCCAAGGCATTGCACTATTTGTTGCTTTTCGGCAGCAGAGACATCCTTTTTCTGTCCCATGTTACTTGAAAACAGTGGCCTGCGTAATATTGTGGAACACCCAGTTTTCCTTTTATTGGGCTCCCCTGCAAAACTAATTATCACAGATATCTGAGATTGATTTCAATGATCCAAAGAACCTTGAGACACAATACCATCAATGGGTTTCATTGACAAAAAACAAAACCCTATGAGGCTTAAAACCAATTAGCATAATAATTTGGAACATGGTTTATTATAATAATATAAAATATTTGAAATTGAAGAGGTCAAAGTGAAAACTACAAAGTAAATACAATAAATGTGCTCGAAGCTTAATACCGGACTGGTGGGAGTTAATCAGGGGAGGCCAATGGGTCACAGATAAAGGGGCACAATCCTCTATTATCACTGTGCCTCTATCTGACCCCGATCTTCATACAGGTTTGGGGACCTCGGGTTGATAATTTCTGTTGTTTCAGATGATCAGACGCGGGTTCCCATCACATTGCTGGCAGAGGAAGCTGGATCTGATTACATTAATGCGAGCTTCATACAGGTAAACAGTTCAGGAATATATCTCTATCTCTACATGTAGTCCTGCATGATGATGCCCTGCTGTGAATGGTCTCATAAGAGGTTATTTAAAGGGAAACTCCAGGGAGATAATTATTGTACTGTCCCTGCCCTCCTACATGATGAAGCAGAGCTGCACACTACAGATCTAGGATCTATAGATCACTTATACACAGGGGCGTAACTACAATAGGTGCAGGGGTTGCGATCGCACCCGGGCCCTGCAGCCTAGGGGGCCCCAAAAGTCCATTTGGCCTATAGAAAAAGACTAATATTATTAAAGATTTGCAATAATTGGGGGCCCCGTTGGAGCTTTCGCATCGGGGCCCCTGGGCCTGAAGTTACGCCACTGCTTATACATCAATAAAATCATATCTGCTCCTCAGCTCTCACCCCTTCCTCAGGGGACAGAGAAATTCAGTCATGCATAGTGCTAAAGATACAAGGGACAGGAAGCTACCAAGTTGATATGGGGGAGGGGAGACCACGGCATTGGTGAATCAATGAATGTAGTCCTCTGCCTCTGCTCCTAGCCTGATACATGGCAGCACACATTCTATACCATCATATCATTGTACAGCAGAGGATCACAGCGTATTTTTGTATCTTCTTCATGATATGATTGCTATTTGAAGGGAGAACACCCTGTTCCTACATTACTTAGGATGTATATCAGGGAACAAGATTGTAGAGTGACCATGGGGCTGGGGGCCACCCCCCTGTTCATACAGAAGTATGAGGGGGAAGGAATATAAGATGATCCTGGAGCCCCCAGGGTCCACGCCCCCGACACCTCATCTCACTGCTGCAGCATGAGGATGAATTTCTCTGTCCCCTGAGGGAGGGGGTGAGAGCTGAGGAGCAGATATGATTTTATTGATTTGTAAGTGATCTATAGATCCTAGAACTGCAGTGCCCAGAACACACAAGTTTTATCTCCTGGAATTCCCCTTTAATGAAGAGAAGCCCTTTTTATAGATGGCAGCCATATACACTCCTATCTCTTATATATTCACTATCATACCACACATTAGCATGCATGCTTTAGACTTTTCCATAACTAATGATACTACCAGTTTTGCACCATACAATGCCGTATATTGACATTGTCTATGCATTGTAGTCAATGAAATGATTTGATTGTGCAGGGTGTAGAAAAGCAGCCGCGGTACATCGCCACACAGGGACCCCTGAGCCACACAGTGGTGGACTTCTGGAGGATGATATGGCAGTATAATGTTAAGGTAAGCATGGCCACTCCACAACTATTCACTATAATAGCAAACAATGGCAAACTCATATCAAATTCATTGATTTTTCCTAAAAAATACATACAAGGATCCATAAATATTTTTCCAATCTCCTCCCTACAATGTTGAAATTGTAATCATGAAGAGTCAACCTCACTACAGCTCTGAACATGCAAAGAGGAAGAAGACAAGCTCCGGTGCCACCTATTGGAAAGAGCAATCCTTAAAGCAGAGGAAGAAGACAAGCTCCTGTGCCACCTGTTGGAGGAAGCAATCCTAAAAGTAGAGGAAGAAGACAAGCTCCTGTGCCACCTATTGGAGGGAGCAATCCTAAAAGTAGAGGAAGAAGACAAGCTCCTGTGCCACCTATTGGAGGGAGCAATCCTACAAGTAAAGATGGAAGACAAGCTCTTTTGCCACCTATTGGAGGGAGCAATCCTAAAACTAGAGGAAGAAGACAAGCTCTGGTGCCACCTATTGGAGGGAGCAATCCTACAACTAGAGGAAGAAGACAAGCTTCTGTGCCACCTGTTGGAAGTAGCAATCTTAAAACTAAGGGAAGATGACAAGCTCCTTTGCCACCTATTGGAGGGAGCAATCCTAAAAGTAGAGGAAGAAGACAAGCTCCTGTGCCACCTATTGGAAGCAGCAATCTTAAAAGTCAATATTGACCCCCTTAATGAGCCTTGTCATATGATATAGGATTAAAACCAGACCAGAATCTCAGTTTGAAGACCCAGTTTTTCAGGGTAGTGCCCCTCATCAGTGCAAAGTATGAGATCTGATCTGCCTGTATGAGTGGCTAAGTGTGGTCTAAGGGTAAAGTTTCTCCTTGTGGTGAGTGACATTACTGCATTACTGGCATGCCAATTATGGTGTGTCACTCCTCTCCACAAGGAGAAACGTTTACCTGTTAAACCCCACTTAGCCTCTCATACAGCCAGATCAGATCTCATACTTTGCACTGATGAGGAAGCAATACCCTGAAACACTGTCTGCAAATTGAGATTCTGATCTGGTATAAATCCTAAATCATATGACGAGCTTGTTAAAGGGTTGATATTGACTTTTAGGATTGCTACTTCCAATAGGTGGCGCTACAGTTTGTCTCCTTTCCCCTCTGAAGACACAATTTGCATATTTTATTCTCCAGTGGAGCATGGCAGCTTGTCACTCTCCACAAGGAGAAAAGCTTACACCTTACATAACTGAAAAACATCCTTGTGTTCTCCATACGAGACACATCCCAGTAATCATCCCCCCACTCTGTCTTTCTGTTACCCCCCTACTTCTGGTGTCAGTAGTGATGTGACTGCGAGGTGCTCTTACATTGATGATGAGGACACTGATCACTGTGTCATTTATTGACTCCATGAACCTCCGATCACTGGTTTCCTACAGAGGTCGCTACTTTTAGGGGATGCTTAATGGATAATTATATTCCACATTATAGATAAAAATCCAAAAAGTATTAAAAGATATGGGGAACCTTCTAAACTCTGTAACTCTTTTAAATGTCCGTCTCTGAACTTCTCTGTGCTGATTTATGACCACATCAACGTTGAACTAAACTGTAATGTGGTCCTTCCCCCTGCCGCCATCACATGCCTAGTCCCTGTCGGTCACCTAAGGTAACCCTGGGTAGTGCACTGGCCGGTGAGGGCACTAGCCTTACCACTACAATAATAAAATAAAGAGAAATATAAATACAGACAAGGGAAATCACAATAAGGATACTTGGAATAGGCAGCAGCACTCCAAGGCAGAGCAAAGGGGGTCTCAAGAAGCCTCAGCAGCAGAGAACTACTACCACACAGCAAGAGGGTCAGGCAGAGAATGAACTCTAACAGCAACATCAGGTGATGGATCATGTGACTATGTAAAGGGTCGGGAGGATAATCAACTGCATCACATTATCAAAGACAGCAGCAACTGAGATTAACCCTTAATGACTCAAAGGAAATTAACCACATTTAAAATACAGGCTGCAGAACAGAGTATAGGAATCAGGGGTTAGGTTCCAGGAAGGCTCATAGTATTCAGGAAGTAGACAGAGATGTAGTCATGCAACGGTCCTGGGTCAGGTCTCGAGGAGAGCACAAACAGGATTCAGGGAGTCAACAGAGGCGTATTCAGGTCACGTTTCAGGGGTCAAAATATCAAGAGATCACAACAAGTACAAGGACAGGTAAAAGAGAAGTCAAGCAACAGTCTGGAGTCAGATAACAGAGATCAGAGAAAGACAGACACAGGAGCGCAGGCCAAAAAGCATTTCACATAGAAAGTATACGACTGCTAGGATCTACGAGAGGCTGCTCAGTAAAGTAGCAGAGCAATCACAGGGAAGATGGAGCACCTGAGCAACCCAGCACCTCCCAGAACCTAAATGGAGGCCTGCGCTGTCTATCAGCTACTGACTGCTCAGCACATCAGGTACCAAACACAGCAGTAACTCTTATAGCGTCTGAGGAGGAATCATGAAAATAATTAACTGGTATATGCTAACTGTTGGCATACAATACAGGTAATGACTTTTATTATGTGTCTATAGATCCTTGTTTTTTTACTGTGGCTGCTGTCACCAAAGCCGTGCTCACACAACGTACATATATAGGTTTACTGCTCAGGCCATTCATGACTATAGTCACGTCTCTTACAGGTGATCGTCATGGCGTGCCGAGAGGTGGAACAAGGAAAGGTGAGTCCGCTCTATAACTCTGAATGTAAATCTATGAAAAATCATAATATAATATTAAAGAGGGGCGCTGATTGTTTGTCATTGGAGGTGCCCCATGGCGTCAACACAGACCCAATTAACAGCTGATGGGGGAACAGGCCATGAACTTGAGCTGATCGGAGAACCCCTTTAATAAAATGTTGAACTAACTATAAATTAACATGAACACAAAAGTAAAACAAAAAGGGAAGTTCACCGTTGGAAACATCATCCTCGTCTTCCTCTTACCAAAAGTTGAGAACAGACATTAATGATGTGAAATTAGCCGGTTGAATGAAAGCTGTACGAGGTGACATTATTACGAGTAATAGAGATGTTACAATAGATCAGGTGGGCAATATAAGGGCTGGACTAGTGCAGAACCCAAACGACATATGTATGAGCTAGCCACCAGATAACATATGTGAGTTCAGCTCTCGCTCTGATGTCTTGCAGAAAAAATGTGAGCGATACTGGCCGCTAGACCAAGAGACGATGCAGTACGGCGCGTTCACCGTCAGTACGGTCAGTATGGCCCCTAACCATCAGCTTCATTGCCAGTGCTCACTACTCCTGGTTATGACTTCATGTACCGTCTGCTTTTCAGGTATCAAAAGACATAGTGAATGCAGAGGTCGTGTTTCGTAATCTCACAGTGATGTATAAGGAGGTGAGTGACCTGCAGGACTGCGACCGACCGGCCATGACACACACAAGTCAACCCTAATTACCATTGTAATATGATGTGAATACAGACTGAATGAAGTAAAATCCAAGAGTTGGCATTGGACCGTGCTCTCCCTGTGTCACGATGGTCTCTCTTATATTGGTGACTTGTGACTGGTTTGAGACCTCTGTCTCATTCCTGTATTGAGACTTCATTATAAATGTGTTTTTTTTGCCTATGGCAGTGTTGGAGGTAATGTCAGTTTCTGTTGCTGCAATGCTCCTTAGTTCTCTTTCCAGGTGTGGCTACTTTGTGATCACTCATCTCCTTTATATGGTCACGTAATACAGAAGTCCTTGCTAGTGATTGAGCTCCACTTCTGGCCTAACTAAGGCTGTTTCCCACTAAAGGATTTCACTGATCAGTGTTTGTGTGCCAAAACCAGGAAAGGAACTTGCAGAGAAAAACTATAATTGAAAGATTGACACCTGTTCTGAGTTTCAGAGACACTCCTGGTTTTGGCACACACAAACAGGTCAGGGAAAATCCTGCGGTGTGACACTAGCCTACCTTAGGTAAAGGAGCAACTCTGGAGAAGCTGACTGTTGACAAGCTGTCTGATGCAAAGGAGCAGGCGCTTCCCTGTGTCTCCCCTTTCCTCTTGTTGATTGTAGTGCAGTGGTTGGAACTAGTGCTCCCATTCCAGTGTGGCCATCTACCTATTGAGGGCTAGCAAGGGACTGGGTATCCTACTCAGCGACGGGGTGAAAGAACCCTTATAGGCATTGTAGGGAGATCGGGGCACAGTTGCAGGTGATAGCAGGAGGTCTCCTTTCCCCTGTTCCCTATGAGCAGGGCCCCCGCCTGTATGTTTTGCCCCTGATGTTTCCCCTGTCTGTTCCTTTGTGTAGTGTGCCAGGCACCGTTGGTCTGTGCGTCACTGTCATGCAATGTATCCGGACACGCCGTGGTCCGTGGCGTGACACGTTGTGGCCATTATTACCATAAAAACAAAATGAACACATACCCTGCAGTAAGTGATACTACATATGTAAAGGTAATATTTTATAATAATATTAATAAGTTGCCTGCCCCTGACCAAATCAATATAGACCAAGCGCCGATATTGAAAAGTAGTAGACACCAGACACAGAGAGTCAGTTGTACACCCTTCCTTGGTCTGTCCCAAGCTCCAAGTGCCTGTTTATTACAATAGACTGGACATTTTGTTCAATAAGGGGCTCGGTCAGCCCTACTCAGATGTATTCATTGGTCAGTGGGTTAGTCCATGGGCAATAAGGGGCTCGGTCAGCACTACTCAGTTGTATTCATTGGTCAGTGGGTTAGTCCATGGGCGGATCCATGAGGTCATCAAGGGGTGTGGTCTTGATCGAGTATGTTATTCTGTGATTGGTCAGTCTTCCCTGACCTCCAGCTTCGGTGATTGGTCAGTCTTTTTTGGACTCCATCTTGCTCTCAGCACATGGTGTGATGTGGCAGGAAATGGCAGCCATGTTTAAATCACAACTTATACAATGTAAAATAATACACTCTATATATCATTTCTCCCATGCCCTTATGTCTTAAAGGTTAATAAAGTATTTGATCCTAAGGCTCTCCTTAACACATATACATAACATAGGAGACTTATTAACTAGTCAGACCCAGTCCTGCTCTGCCCAGTTGACACAAGGTGAGGATTTGATACTAGAGATTATAACGGTCGCGATTGGGGACACCTTGTGGTGGTGGAATGAATTTTACACTTTAATTTTAATTAAAAACTGTTAATAAGTACCCTATTATATATACAGTATGTACTATTAATATGTACATACTGCAGGGTAAATGCCCATTTTGTTTCTACTAATCCAAGAAGGAAGAAACAAGTCGGCACTCACTGGTGAATAGTCTTCGGCAGTAATTTATTTAATCAGTTCGATTGATAGGTGGTTGGTGGAGTGAGGAGACAACAGATGACGGCGGCCGTTTCACACCTTTTTTTTTAATCAGATATTTTTTATTAATAAATCAAGGTGAATATGTATTCATAAACAATATATGCAATTTCCTTGAGAACAGTTCTGGTCAGCTGCATCATCCCTCGTATGTGTTTTAATTTCCACCATAATTTGTGTATCAGTGACAAAGTGGGGTAAGATCTCCCAATGAGTCCCATTGAGCCATCCTCCAGACTCTGCACCAATGGACGTCTATCTAAAATACGTTGGATGGACGGGAGTGTTACCCAGTATGTCTGACCCCTTATATGCTGAATTTGGGATGCAAGGTAGTATATGCACGGATTGGGAAGTACCAGTCCCCCCTCGTCTTTGGGCCGTTGCATCAGTCGAGCCTGTTTTTTTCCCCCATATCAGGCCTCTGAACAGGGAATTAATTTGCTTTATCTTCCCCTGTGGTATCCAAATAGGGGTGTTATACAATATGTAAATTAATTTGGGCATCAGAGTCATTTTGATTAAATTAACACGGCCGACCACCGATAGAGTAACTTATACCAGGCTCCCACATTAGCCTTAAGAAGCCCCAGGACAGGAGTCAAGTTCACGGTAAGGTATTCAGCAATGGGTAAAGATATCCAGATGCCCAAATATTTGAAATTGTCTACCAGCCTGAGTTCCCGCGTCTCCATGCCCCCAGTCCTCTCCGCGTCTATAGTGAACAGAGTAGACTTATGCCAATTAATTTGCAGTCCTGACAGGGATCCAAATCGTTCAATGAGTCACATAGCACCTCTAATAGCAGGATATCGTCCGCATTGAGTGTTATCTTCTCCTCAATCTGTCCATGTTTAAATCCCAACACCTCCTCAGCCTTACGTATTTCAGCAGCCAGTGATTCCACGGCCAGGGCGAACAAAAGCGGGGACAGTGGGCATCCCTGTCTCGCTCCCCTGCAAAGTTCTATATATACCTTGCTCAGCACTGAGTCCCTTGCAAACCGCTCAAGCTTAGCGTCCTCCGCCATCCTCCACTGGCAGGCTGCATTTTTCCCGCGTGACCGCGTCCCTCGCAGCATCGCCATCTTGGGAACCACCTATGTCTCCTGCTCCCGCGTCCCACTGTCTTCTGCTGGTCATCGCAGCACCCCAAGGTCTCAAGGTGCTAGCCGCCGGTTCCAGTGTTTGCCTTCAACCATGACGGTCAATGAGGAGCCACAGATAGCGGGATGTGGAGGATAAATGCAGGTTGTTCGGCGGGAGAACTCCCTGTTGCATCCTCTCACATCGTCCGCTAGGCCACGCCCCGTTTCACATCTTAATGGCTCTGAGACATCATTTGGACCCATTGAAGCGCCATTAACGTGCGAAACAGCCGCCGTCATCCGTCATCTCACCTCCTCTCACACCTGTCAGTTGTACAGATTAAATAAATTACTGGCGAAGACTATTCACCGGTGAGTGCCAACTTGTTTCTTCTTTCTAGGATTAGTATTGATCTTGCTGCAGCAGTCAGCGTTGTGCACCGCACGGTGTGAGTATCCGGTGATTCCTGGTGGTGCTGTTGGGCGATCTGGTCCATGGACAGTTGTGCCTGGTTAGCGTCTATTTTTTTGACAAGTCTATTTTGTTTCTATCTTTTATGTTTAAACTGAAAGATGTGTGTTGAGGAGGCCGCAGATATGACTTATACCTTAGATATATCACCTATAAGGGTCCTTAATAATTAATGTCCCTATATGACACCAGATTGCACCAGGCCCATATATTTTTTCTTTTTTTTTATTATTATTTGTAAGCGCTGCGGAATATGTTGGTGCTATAATAAATAAAGATTATTATTATTATGTTTGCTATTTTGTGTAATATATGGTTCTGGGATACCTCAGGATTTTCACATTTTCTGTATTTGAACACTAGTTCAAAAACAATATATACCTGGTAGAATATAGGAAACAGAAAAAGACATTCGTAGCGCAGGATCTAAGTGCAGTATAAAGCTGGGTTTACATTTACCGACATCGATAACGATGTCGCTGTAACTTATGACGTTGCAGCGATCTCGTAGCGATGTCGCTACATGTGACACCCTGCAACGATCAGCTCACTGATCGCTGATATAATGGCTAGGGCCATTTTTTGATCGTTGGTCTCCCGCTGGACCAACGATCAACTACCTCCCAGCGCCGCACAGACACGCTGGAACGCTGGTATCCAGGGTAAACATCAGATAACTAAGCGCAGCGCTCAGCTTACCTACCCGATGTTTACCCTGGATACCAGCGTTCTCGCTGATTGCTGGTGAGTCTGCCTGTTTGACAGCTCACCAGCTATCAGGTAACGATGTCTCAGCGACCCCCATCGTTGGTGGGGTCGCTGGGACATCATTATGTGTAACCCGGGCTTAAGTGATACAAGGTGATTAAAAGTGCATATTATTGCACTTACCTTTTTAAAAACTTGGTATCTTGCATATCGATACTGTTAAACGGAACCTGTCATCAGGTTTTTGCCATCCCATCTGAGAGCAGCATAATGTAGAAATGGAGACCCTGATTCCAGCGATGTGTCACTTACTGAGCTGCTTGCTGTCATTTTGATAAAATTAGTGTTTTCTCTGTTGCAGATTTAGGCTGGCTTCACTTCGGTCAGGGCAGATCCGGGGCTGTCAGGGGTGAACCTGACAGCTCCGTACCCGATTTTCACCCCATGCAGCACTATGGGGCCGGATGGAGCCGGATGGCAACTCTCTGCCATCCGGTTTCCATGTGCCCGGGAGAATCCGGGAGGAATCGGATTTTTCTCCCGGACACAAAATCGGAGCATGCTGCATTTTTGTGTCCGGGGAGAAAAATCTCCCCAAATCCGATCCTCCTGGATTCTCCCGGAACGGGGCAATCCGGCGCTCCCTAACATAGGAGTCTATGGGGCCGGATTGCCCCGATCTGGGAGGATCCGGGAATCGGACACCTGCAGCTGAAGTTCAGCGTAAGCTACCTTGCATTTCAGCACCAGGGAGCTGTCCCCTATGAAGCGGTTCAGCACCACTTCGCAGGGGACAGCTGAGCTCTGCAGCATCCGGCTGCACACCAGGCATATTTGCCCTCTGGTTCTGTGTCCAGATCCGGTCACCCCTGACAGCCCTGGATCGGACCTGACCACAGTGTGAAGCCAGCCTTAGCAGTCTGTGAACATGCCAGACTACCTGGCAGCCAAGTAGACTGCTAATGATAATCTCCAGCTGCTTAAACAGTGATTTTATCAAAACTACACTGAACAGCCCAGTAAGTGACACATCGCTGGAATCAGTATCTCGGGTCCTATATTATGCTATTCTCATATTAGGTTACAAAAACCTGGTGACCGGTTCCCTTTAAGGATCACTTTTTTACTCTTTGGCTTGCAGCACGTGTCTGGAAACTATGGGAGAGACTGGAAAGAGGCTTCCATAGGTGATCGTATTCAATGAAGATATTCTAGTCTGCGGCACTTCCAGATGGGTGAACGGTACGGGCTAATAGCTATATCAAATAGGGGATATAGTTATTAGCCCATACCATTCATCTATGAAATAGGGTTTATTATTACTGCGGTTTGATTATTATTATTAATAAACCCTATTTGATATAGTAGTTAGCCACTACATCTATTTGGAAGCGCCCCATACTGGATTGTCTTCATTGAATGTCTCTGTACATTGGCAGTCCTGCACTTTAGCACTTGTGTAGCATATTTTGATTCGATATTTGTATTTAATAAAGGCTTGTCATTTTTTAATCTATATGCAGTCCCTGACTTTCTTGTAGGTGTGTGACTCATATGTGTTCTCCTATAAGACATAGGACGTCCTGGTATAACACTCGTTCTATCACCTGCAGGAGGTGCGGGAGTTAGTCCACTTCCAGTATATAGCCTGGCCGGACAGAGGGATCCCGGACTCCTACTCCTGCTTCCTTGAAATGATCCAGATGGTACGTCAGCATCAAGATGAACACAAGGCCCCGATGTGCGTCCACTGCAGGTAAAGGAACAAGGAGACATAAAATCACATATTCTGTACTAGTCATTTCTCTAGATTAGCTTATGATGACCCAGGAAAGCTGGGTGATCACCCCTCTGAGAGATTGCACAAGCTTATGTTATATCATTACTTATTGTATTATATCTCATGCAGTGCAGGTTGTGGCCGCACCGGTGTGATCTGTACGGTGGAATATATCCAGTGCCTTTTACACAAGCAGGTAATGTATGAGCACTACTAGCCAGCAGGGGGCAGAACTGTACTATCGATTGATCAATAACGCAATTTTGGTATAGGAGACGTTATTGTATAAAGTTCTGCATTGTTTGGTATACTTTCTTTTAATTCTTCACTGTTTTAAAGACAACGGTTTGCTGTCAGTGAATGAGGACACTCCGTATCCAGCTCCGAGCTGAGTAGTACACCCTATTGTATCCAGTGAAAACTCCAGACTGATACATTGTAGCAAACCACCAGAGAGATTGTACTGCTGCAGGATCTGCGGATATTCGGATGAGCAATGTCAGGTTTACAGCCTCTGAGTGGAAACATCAGTCATGTCATTCACTGACAGCAAGCAAGTGTATTGAAATAGAGGAAATGAACCAGGAAGGATATTCAGTTCCAGAACATTTAGTGTATCCAGTGATTAACCTTAATTTATACACCACCAGAAATAGAGCCTGTAAATGATCTTGTTAGGGGGACATCTGCATCCCTGCCCCCCGGGCCAGCCTGCCTCTGCTTATTATGGTCCTCAAAACTGAGGATTTACCAGCAAGAGTGCAAGAGTATTATTATCCACCATAATGAATAGAAAAGATCCATACATCATATTGGGAATGGAAGGTAAGGGTGCTTTGACATCAGCAGTATTGCAATTTTGCGGTAGATTCGACAGATGTCGCCGCACCTGCAGGATCTACCGCGTAATGGCCAACTTGCTGCACCGATCCGGCAAGCTCCATTCATTCTCTATCGGGCTGGCGGTCGGGTGTGGCAAGTGCGGTATTGCCGAATCGGCACCAATCCAGCAAACTCCATTCATTCTCTATGGGGCTTGTGGTCGGCTGCGGCAAGTGCGGTATTGCCGAATCCGGCACTTGCAGCCGCGCAAAAAAAAAACACTGATAGCAGCGTTTTTTTGTGCGCTGCAAGTGCTGGATTCGGCAATACCGCACTTGCCGCAGCCGACCACAAGCCCCATAGAGAATGAATGGGGCTTTTTGGATCGGTGCCACAAGTCGGCTGTTATGGGGAAGATCCGGCAGGTGTGGCGACATCTGCTGGATCTACCACGAAATTGCAATACCGCTGATGTGAAAGGAGCCTAAGAAATCATCACAATCTATAGGGAATCTGACAGCGGATACATGCTGCCCGATCCATCCATGCACGATTTCAGCCCAGCATGACCGACTCACACAGAAGACTAGTGGGAAAGCTTCTCCCCTCCAGCTTCCCTGTGTGTGTATAGGGAGAGGCCTGTCCGGGGTACTGACTTTCTGACTTGTCACCTGTGCGGTTTGGTCCCCGGTGGCTTTTAGAGTATCTTCTTCTATCAAGCTGATATCATGCAGCCAGAGCCTGATCAGGCAGCATGTGTGAGTTGTCAGGTTCACTTTAAAGTACCATTCCAACGTTTTTTTTCAGCACTAAAGTGGCACATTAAATATAAGTCCCCTTCCCCCGTCTTATACTCTGGCAATTTCATCCTTTTTTCGGCTTCACTCCGGCGTTCTCACGGCGCAATCTTGTTCCCGTAGCTTCTTATTGGTCGGAAGTCAGGAGTTACGTCACAAGCATTCAGTGCAAGTCTATGAGAGGCAGAACGATGCCAGAGCAAGGCTCTCATAGACATGTATTGAGGTGTGTGAACTCCGGCATGATCCATGAAACACAGGAGCTGCTGTCAGATCACAAATCATGGGAGACTGACCTCCTGGGAGGATGCGGGAAAAAGATGCCGGAGTGTGAGTATCAGACAGGGGGCAGGGGACTTAGATTTAAAGTGCCACTTGAGTGGTGAAATAAAAAAAAAAAGAACACCAAACAAATGGGGTCTCTCTCCGTGTGCTGCTCACTTGCAGGACCTGGCTTGACTGACCATGTGACCTAGAACCTGTCACATGATATCAGCTGAGACACACCTATGGGAGGTATGTGGATGGTCAGTCACTCCCTCCACTTCTGACAATTCCCAGAGAAGCTATCTGGTTCTGTGCGATACATACTGGCTATGTACAATATTGCCGGTTGGTACATCACACATCATTATTACCTTCCTTATCATATTAGGAGCACATTACACAAACAAGCAGCAGATGGCTATGTTCACACAGAGCTTTTCAAGACTTTCAAAAACTATAAGTTTTTCAATTAGAGGCTTCTTAAAAAAAATCATGCTAAAAAGACTCCTCATGGTTCAGTTCACTAGGACTAGTCTGATAAAGCCCTAAACAAGGAGTCAGGAGCCTCTCACACTACAACCGTTGTGATACTATTGCTGGGGGTTGCAGTGTCACAATAGCTTCAGTAGCAAAAACCTGCTGAACCCCATAAAACCAAAGAAATTGATTTATCTCAAAAGAGCATTTATCCTACAGTCTGAAATGGCTGATTGCTGAACACAAGTTGGCAGATAACAGCATTTTTAGAAGTAGGAGACGTGTAATAACACACTGATTACTGCTGCCTCATACCTGACTGTCACGTTTGCTGCTTTCTTCTATTTTAGAGGGTTCCCAGTGATTTCAGTATTTTTGAAGTGGTGATGGAGATGAGACGCCAGAGACCGTCCGCTGTGCAGACCAGGGTACGTGAGTGGAGGGGCGGCGTCTGGGCGAAACAGGCAAAGCAGTGCAGATAATTCTGTGTATTAAATGATGAATAGTGTAAAATAAGTGAGGGACGATAATCTGGGGCTGTGCTCCTTCATTAACTCTCCCCTGCTTCCTTCTAAGGCTGGTTTCACATTGCAGTTAAATCCGATCCGGGGCTGTCAATTGTGAACCTGACAGCCCCGGACCGGATTTTGGCCCCATAGTATCCTATGGGGCTGGATGGAACCGGATGGCAGCTATCAGCCGGGAGGATTCAGATTTTTCTACCGGACACAAAATTGCTGCATGCAACATTTTTGTGTCCAGGAGAAAAAAGCTGATCCTCCCGGATCCGGTGTGATCCGGCGCCCCCTAACATGGTGGTCTATGGCGCCGGATCGCACCGGAGCCGCATCCGGGAGACGGATGCCGGGTGCTGAAGCTCAGCGCCGCTCGGCGCTGAACGTCAGCACCACGGAGCTGTCCCCTGCTGACAGTTCAGGACCGCGAGCTGCGATCTTGAATTATCAGCAGCTGCGGCTGCAAATGAGGCATCCGGCTGCACACCGGACCGGAGGGCTTAATTGGCCCTCCAGTTCTGTGTTCAGATCTGGTCCAGGGCTGTCAGGTTCACCCCTGACCGCCCCGGATCAGATCTGGCCGTGGTGTGAAGTCGGCCTAACTTGGGCTGTGCAAAGAATTTACGGTAATAAGAACCTGAGTTCAATGAATGTGAGTAAAAACTACACATACATGTACCAGAACAGTCCACTAGCCCTGGGAGCAGCGCTGGTAGCCCAGGACCCTGCAGTCGGGATGGGTTATTTCCCAAGGCCTCTTTCACACCAACATGTTTTCAAAACACTCACAGATCCAGTTTTTGCAACAAAAACTTGATCCTTTCAGGATACAGTTTTGCCCTTAGGCCAGCTTCTCACCACGGTTTTATGGATTCAGGGCAGTGCAGTTCACACCAGACAGCCCCGGATCCGAATTTGGCCCCATAGTATTCCTATGGTCCCGGATGGGGCCAGATGGCAGCTATTTGCCATCCGGTTTCCTGCTGTCAGGGAGGATCCGGGAGAATTAGTTTTTTTCCTTGGACACAAAATCGCAGATTGCAGTGTTTTTGTGACCGGGGCAAAAATCTGACAAAATCGTATCAACCCAGATCCTCCTGGATCCGGTGCGATCTGGCGCCCCCTAACATGTGAGGCTATGGGCACCGGATCGCGCCAGATCCACCAGAAAATCGGATCCCAGACACCGGGCGCTGAACTTTAGCACCGTGGAGAGCACCCGGCTGAGATTTCAGGACTGCGGCTAGCTCCCCGCAAGCCACTATCCTGACACTTCAGCCGCAGACTGCCGATTCCGGCAGAAAATAGGACCGGAGAGCATATTTGCCCTCAAGTTCTGTTTGTTCGGAGCTGTCAGGCTGTGTCTGATGCTTCCTGCAAAACACCGGACACAGCCTGACACTACAAAACCGTGATGTGAAGCTAGCCCAAACCGCATGGTACCATACTGGTTTTATACCAGATCCATTTGCCGTTATTGTCTTGTTTTGGATCTGTATCGAACACATAGTGTTTGGGCATGGACCCCGAAAAGATTGGGTGTTAAAATAAAGGATGATTAAAGCATTATACTTACCTTGTCTCGGTGCTGCGGTCACATCCGGTTCCCACTCTGTGACAGCATCTGTAATTGGCTGTTGCAGCACCCCATCCACTGCATCTGTGATTGGTTGCTGAGCGGGGCACAACAGCCAATCACAGATGCTGTCACAGACAGTAGGTGTCTGTGATTGGCTGTTCAGCAGTCAATGCAGTGAATATTTGCTGTGCTGTGTAATATGCTGGCGCTATATAAATAAAATGATTATTATTATTTCATGAGGTTAATGAGCGGTCCGGAAGTGACCTCAGCACTGAGACTGGTGATTAGGGATGGGTGAACATCTCGTATTTCCCCGTGTTTGGAATCGGGCCTGCTGCCCTGTTAAAGCAATAAAATAGTTAATACAGCTGATATACTTACCGGGTCCGCGTTCTGTCTTCCTGGTGTGACACGCGCTGCGTCACTTCCGGTCCACCCTTACCTTTTGCCCGAATGTGATTGGATGTTGGAGCCGGTCACATGACTAATCCCCCAGAGACACTTTCATTGCTTCAGCAATGGGGAAATATGAGATGTTCGCCCATTCCTACTGGTAAGTATAATGCTCCTCAATAAAGTCCACGTTCAGGGTCCATGCCCAAACACTTAGGGTACCTTTACACACGGCTACATTTGTAGCTTGTCACCAGGTAACTTACCGTATATACTCGCGTATAAGCCGAGTTTTTCAGCCCAAAAATTGGGCTGAAAAGTCCCCCCCTCGGCTTATACGCGAGTCATACGGCCCCCCTCAAAGTTTGGCGCCCCCACCTCAGTTTCTGGGCCCCCCCGCATGCAGCGCTGCACATATACATTACGTGTCTAGCAGCTGTTACCCTCCGGTGGCAGATCGCGGCTCCCGGCTCCGGGCTCCATCTTCCTCTCTGTCTTCCTGGTTGTCATGTGACCGGCGCGATGACGTCATCGCGCCGGTCACAAAGCAGGAAGACAGCGAGGAAGATGGAGCCCGGAGCCGGGAGCCGCGATCTGCCACCGGAGGGTAACAGCTGCTAGACACGTAATGTATATGTGCAGCGCTGCATGCGGGGGGGCCCAGAAACTGAGGTGGGGGCGCCAAATTATGAGGGGGGCCCTGCTGGGGCCCTGTATACTACCACTGGGGCTATATACTACCACTGGGGCTATATACTACCACTGGGGCTATATACTACCACTGGGGCTGTACATATACTACCACTGGGGCTGTATACTACTACTGGGGCTATATACTACCACTGGGGCTATATACTACCACTGGGGCTATATACTACCACTGGGGCTGTATATATACTACCACTGGGGCTATATACTACCACTGGGGCTATATACTACCACTGGGGCTGTATATATACTACCACTGGGGCTATATACTACCACTGGGGCTGTATACTACTACTGGGGCTATATACTACCATTGGGGCTATATACTACCACTGGGGCTGTATGTATACTACCACTGGGGCTATATACTACCACTGGGGCTATATACTACCACTGGGGCTGTATACTACTACTGGGGCTATATACTACCATTGGGGCTATATACTACCACTGGGGCTGTATGTATACTACCACTGGGGCTATATACTACCACTGGGGCTATATACTACCACTGGGGCTGTATACTACTACTGGGGCTATATACTACCACTGGGGCTGTATACTACTACTGGGGCTATATACTACCACTGGGGCTATATACTACCACTGGGGCTGTATGTATACTACCACTGGGGCTATATACTACCACTGGGGCTGTATACTACCACTGGGGCTGTATATATACTACCACTGGGGCTATATACTACCACTGGGGCTGTATACTACTACTGGGGCTATATACTACCACTGGGGCTATATACTACCACTGGGGCTATATACTACCACTGGGGCTGTATATATACTACCACTGGGGCTATATACTACCACTGGGGCTGTATATACTACTGGGGCTGCGTGTATACTACCACTGGGGCTGCTGCTGTATACTACCACTGGGCTGCTGCTGTATACTACCACTGGGGCTGCTGTATATACCTCTGGGGCTGCTGTATACTACCACTGGGGCTGCTGCTGTATATACCACTGGGGCTGCTGCTGTAACACTGCTGGGGCCTGTATATACCACTGGGGAGGCTGCTGTATACCACACTGCTGGGGGCTGTATACCTGTGCTGGGGTCCACCCTCGGCTTATACACGAGTCAATAAATTTTCCCAGGTTTTGGGGCAAAAGTAGGGGGGTCGGCTTATACACGGGTCGTCTTATACACGAGTATATACGGTACTGGTTGCAGTGAAATCATGGATACATGGTTCTATCTTGTTGCTGTGTACAAATGGAATCATGTATCCATGATTTCACTGCAACCAGTAAGTTACCTGGTGACAAGCTACAAATGTAGCCGTGTGTAAAGGTACCCTTAGGGTTTCGGTACAGACCCCGAACTGTACATGATGTGACGATACTAGGCATGCTCAGTAGGCAGATTGTGATCGGCCTCCCCCCACATTGCTGTCACCTATCAAGTGTTCTAGATGAAGGGGCAAATACTCCCACAGACACCTCAAAAATCTTGTAGAAATCCTTCCCAGAAGAGCTGAGATCTTATATCTGCAGTGAAGCAAATATGGATGTAGATTGGATTGTATTAAAATCCCACCTAGGTGTAATGTGTACTGATGGGGGGGGCATAAACATCTCTCCATATAGTTTATATCATTACGTACCATCTGTATATATCTGCAGTTAGTAAATAGTGCATGATCCCTCTCTCCGCAGGAACAGTACGACTTCCTCTATCACGCCATCTCTGAAATGTTCGATAAGCAGCTGAAGGAACATTACTACGAGAACCTGAAAGAGGTGAGAAGATACATGGAGTGACCGCGGATAACAATGATGTTACGTGCAACAAACTTATCATGAGAAGTTGATACATTTGTTGCCCTATTTATAAAAATGCTTTGGTTTTGCACCACCAGTTAGGCCCCTTTCACATCAGCGTTTTTCGCTGATTGCAGCAGATCTACCGCATCTGCCTCCTAACGGCCGCACTTGCGGCAAGCCCCATGCATTGTCTATGAGGCTTGCAGCAAGTGCGGTATTGCCGCGATCCGGCACTAGAGGCAGTTGCGACCACGCAAAATAACCGCAGCTGACTGTGTTTTTTTTCCACGGCCGCAACTAATGGATCGCGGCAATGCTGCCCTTGCCGCAAGCCTCATAGACAATGCATGGGATGTGCCGCAAGTGCAACCGTTGGGAGGCAGATGCGGTAAATCTGCCGCAATCAGCGAAAAACGCTGATGTGAAAGGGGCTTAACTTGTGCAATACTTTAGAATGATTAGAAAGTATCTATGTTATCAGATTGGAGAGTCCTGTGATTATACACCCAGGACCCGACAGAGAAAACAGAGAGAATAAGAAGTATCAAATAAGAGAAAACAGGAAGGGGAACTTCCTGATGATGACAGACCGCACCGTCATCTGGTGACAAATTCTGATTCTGTCCTTCTATCCGCACAGAATAAAGCCCCGTTATACGATGATGCGGTGGCCCTGACGCTCCCAAACCAGGCCAGATCCCAAGGCGGAAGGACCATCATTTACGGTAAGTGACCTGAACTGAGCAGCAATGTAGACTAGTGCTGACTGATCGAACAAAAGAGCAGCCATGTATAGGGCAATAACTAATGTATATGAGGGCCTCCTGACCCAGAGGATCGTGTAGGGCAGGGAGGGAACTCAGTCCTCAGGGCCGCAACAGTCATGTTTTCAGGATTTCCTTAGTATTGCACAGGGATAACATAATCACCTGCATGGTGATAATTCCACCTGTGCAATCCTAAGGAAATCCTGAAAACATGCACTGTTTGTGGCCCTTGAGGACTGGAGTTCCCACCTTGGTGTAGGGGCTAAGAATGATCTGGATTTCTTTTTGCTCTCTGGGAGATAAGATCCCTTGAGGGAAGTCGGTCAGCAGCTCCCATAGAGAACACAGGAGCATTGGCTAAGACAAACGTTCTTGTGTATGCGAGAGTTGGGGGACAGCAGTCTATGTATGTGTTCCATGTACTGTATGTGACTTACTGCTGTGTTGATAGATCAGGTGCCTCCCAGGCATCAAATGGCTGATAGCTGAGAACAATAGTCTCCATGTAACTTGGCTGTAAACAATGAAGCTTCTCTAACCCTTTAATAGTGCAACGTCATAACAAATGTGGATCTCACCATAGATAAACGCTGTCTGTCTGTAAGGACTTTAAGAGTTAAACTCAGGCCTCCCCTATTTCTAGGGAAGTAGTTATAACATTAGAGGACTGCTGATGCCAACAAATGTGTCCCCATGGTGCGGCAGGCAGGCAGCAGTGGGCAGGCGGCGGGCAGCAGCCTCGTGATATGTGCTGCCTGCCTGCTCACTGCTGCCATCATCACATTGGACACTTTGTCATGCTGATTTGTGTTGTATTATGGGAGGGGAATGATGATCGGCTGTAGGATAATCAGACAGAATGTAACAATCCTGGTATTGATATTACATCTCCTTCTTCAGGATATTTTCTGATATTACACAGATAATCAGGGTATAATAAAATGTTCTGAGCTGTAAATCTTTCCCTCCCAGGCCCGGCCAGCCCCCTTCTCTGTCTATATGTGTCACGCTGGACTAAGAGGCTGTCCGGCTACCGTGCGTGACGGCGGTGTGCAGATCAACAGTGTCCGCGCACTTCACTAAACAACAGACACCAGGGAGACAAATACAGCGGAGGGCCCTGCTCATAGGGAACGGGGGCAAGGAGACCCCCTGCACTCACCTGTGGCTGTGCCCTGATCTCCCTACAATCCCTATACGGGTTCTTTCAACCCATTGCTGAGCATGATGAATAGACCCTCGCTGGCCCTATGTTAGCCCTCAATAGGGAATGGCCGGCGGGAGCACTAGCCCCAACTACTGCAATAATAACAACAAGAGGGAAGGGGATACAGACAGGGAAACAACACAGGCAACTTCACGCCTGCTGCCACGCTCCTTAGCAGCAGACATCTTAGCAGTAGTCAGCTCTCCAGAGAACCTCCTTCACCTCAGGAAGTTTGGCAGGAATGGGTTCAATCACCAGCAAAGCATTTTGGAACCATGTGACCATATAAAGGGGTTGGGAGTAATCACAGAGTAGCCACAACTGGACAAGAACTAAGGAGTCTGCTAGCAGCAGAACTGAAATTAACTCCTGAACTGCCAAAGGAAAAAAAACACATTTAAAATCAAATCTCAATAAAGGAATGAGACAGAGGTCCCAAACCAGTCACAAGTCTCCCAGGTAAGAGAGACCATCATGACAATATGTCAGAGCGTCACTATTTAACACAGACTGCCTTTACCCAATCCAAGCTACGTGATGGAACTACGGGGCTAATACAATTGTATTAATAAGTTATAGAATGTTGTAAATATTTAATTCTTCTCCTAGTATATTCCATATAATGGATGGTTCTCCCGCCATGTTGTGCACAGTACAGACATATATCACCTTTTCTCTCCATACAGGGTATCTCTGCCTCCACCACAGTCTGATATGAATAACACCTATGCTGTAGTGAATAAAAAATGCCCCGCTCAGGGGCTGACGCCTGGAAGCAAGACACTGGAGACCCAGAGACCGGCCTCCTCTTACGTCCAGTATGACAATGTCAGGCCCCGCTCATCCCCTGCCACACCGGTGGATCAGCTGTACAGCACCGTGGTGCCCAAATCCAACAGGACGTCCACCTGCGTCACCACGTCTTGCAGCCCCACTCCTATATCTTCCTCTTATTCCTTGGCTGGAAACCCAACTCTTTCCGAAACGGCTTCTGTTGACTACAGTCAGGTCAACATACCCAGCGCAGGTAAACTGACAAGCCGGCTCAGGTTCCCCACATTATGGCCTATACCAGGGATCGGCTCCATGTGCTGCTTTCTTCCTGGGGAATTAGAGTAAGACCCCGAAGGCACATACATACGAGTAAGACCCCCAGACACCTTAAGAATCTAATATTGTCTCCAAAAACTGAGATCCCAATAAAAGGAGTCGGCAGGGGGGAAGGGGACACCTGTACTGGTTCTGTACAACTACAGGATCTGAGCCCCCCGGAGTGTTTGCCATAATCTAAGGATATGCAATCATGTGCCCTTCAGTGTATAAGTATTGGGTGCCAGGAGAGCCCGCCACGGTGGCAGGCGAGATCCTACAGGCCAATGATCTGCAGCAATATTCTAAGTTACTAATCAGGCCTTTTCCGTACGTTTGTCGGAGCTTGTGTCTGCTTAGTGCGACTAGCGAGGCTATATGAGCACTTTATGACACAGTGACTAAATAGTCACTTTATTGCCCACTGGGTAAATGGACACTTAATCGCATACTGGTTAAGTGTATAAATGGGCACTGCAAAGTACAAGCTGCAAAGCATTCTGACAAAATGAGCACTGAATTATATCCTGGATACAGGGGCATGGCTGGGCATACTGGTACATGTGTGCTGTCCTGCTACATGTGTGCTGTCCTGCTACATGTGTGCTGTCCTGCTACATGTGTGCCGTCCTGCTACATGTGTGACTTCCTGCTACATGTGTGCCGTTCTGGTGCATGTGTGCCATCCTGGTGCATGTGTGCCATCCTGGTGCATGTTTGCTATCCTGGTGCATGTGTGCTGTCCTGGTGCATGTGTGCCATCCTGGTGCATGTGTGCTATCCTGGTGCATGTGTGCTGTCCTGATGCATGTGTGCTATCCTGGTGCATGTGTGCTGTCCTGGTGCATGTGTGCTGTCCTGGTGCATGTGTCCCATCCTGGTGCATGTGTGCTGTCCTGGTGCATGTGCGCCGTCCTAGTGCATGTGTGCTGTCCTGGTGCGTGTGTGCTGTCCTGGTGCATGTGTGCTATCTTGGTGCATGTGTACCGTCCTGTTGCATGTGTCATCCTGGTGCATGTGTGCCATCTTGGTGCATGTGTGCTATCCCGATGCATGTGTGCCATCTTGGTGCATGTGTGCCATCTTGGTGCATGTGTGCTGTCCTGGTGCATGTGTGCCATCTTGGTGCATGTGTGCTGTCCTGGTGCATGTGTGCCATCCTGGTGCATGTGTGCTGTCTTGGTGCATGTGTGCTGTCTTGGTGCATGTGTGCCGTCCTGGTGCATGCGTGCTGTCATGTTGCATGTGTGCCGTCCTGGTGCATGCGTGCCGTCCTGGTGCATGCGTGCCGTCCTGGTGCATGTGTGCCGTCCTGGTGCATGTTTGCCGTCCTGGTGCATGTGTGCCGTCCTTGTGCATGCGTGCCGTCCTGGTGCATGCGTGCCGTCATGGTGCATGCGTGCCGTCCTGGTGCATGCGTGCCGTCCTGGTGCATGTGTGCCGTCCTGGTGCATGTGTGCCGTCCTGGTGCATGTGTGCAGTCCTGGTACATGTGTGCCATTCTGGTGCATGTGTGTCATCCTGGTGCATGTGTGCCATCCTGGAGAATGTGTACAGAGTCCTGGTACATGTGTGCCATCCTGTGCATGTGTACTGTCTTGGTACATGTATGGTGTAGGGTATGTTGGTTGTTGTGTTACACTGCACTAACTGCTGCTTTGCATGCTGACGACACTTTCCTGTTGCTTGAGATGGCGTGGTTGGGAATGGTTTTGGTGGCTTTTGCGTTTGCTGCCCACGTGGCGTCTGAACTACTATGTATATATATCATGCAGGTTATGTGGCAAGTAATTGCCCACTCATGGACAGAGCAGGTATATGAGTAGCCAACACTATTGTTTTATGACAGGTCAGTTGAGCCCCGCGATCGATTAGCCACCACTTATATTCTGGTTTGACAAGGACCTCAAACCATTTCACGTATAGACGTCCTTCAGAGTAAGGCAATGTACAGTGTTCGGTGCACGTGGCAGGAACCCACATCGTCATCACGTCATGTTTTGTCCTTTGCACAGGTGTAATGTCCGTCTGTATTTTGTGTAATGTCTGTCTGTATTTTTGTATTTATTTGTTAATAAAACCATGTCTTCTCAGTACGTGTCTGTGTCTTAGGTTAGGTCAGAATAGGGGGTCGGGGTTCAGCTTTGATATAAGGTTACAATAGACAAGATAGGACTGGACATCCAAGTGCTTTGTCCTCAATCATCGATATGGTCTGGATCTCTGTCCTGGTCCTGTATATCATACTGAATTGTAAGATCTAGCCCCATACTCATATAGGTTTAATGATGGACTGGTAACCAGCACCTATACAGTCACTTCAATCCATACCAGCCTAAATCTAAAACATGGCTGATGGCATAAGGGCTATTGTAGGACTGAAGCCACCCATCAAGATGAAGGCCTCATGTTCTGTCACTCTGTACAGGCATCATTTACTTTACAAGGTTTCAAATAAGGGTTAAAGTTAATCTGTCAGCAGCTTTTTGCCTCCTAATCTGAGAGTAGCATAATGTAGAGACAGAGACCCTGATTCCAGCGATGTGTCACTTACTGGGTTGCCCAGTGCAGTTGTGATAAAATCTCTGTTTAATCAGCAGGATATTATCATTACAGGACTACTTGGCTGCCAGGTAGTCCAGCATACTCATGAGCTTTGTATAATCTCGCCCTCAGCACTGATTACAGGGTACACAGAACACTGCCAATCTATGGTGTGGGAGGGGTTATACAATAAAAACCACCAATCAGTGGTGGGGGCGGGGGTTATACACAGAAATCTACCAATTGGTGGTATGGGTGGGTTTATTCACTGAAAGCTGACAATCAGTGGTGTGGGCAGGGTTATACACTGAAATCTGCCAATCAGTTTTATGGGCGGGGTTATACACTGAAATCTGCCAATCAGTGTTGTGGGCGGGGTTATACACAGAAAGCTGCCAATCAGTGGTGTGGGTGGGGTTATTCACTGAAAGCTGCCAATTAGTGTTGTGGGCGGAGTTATACACAGAAAGCTACCAATCAGAGTGTGTGTGGGGTGGAGTTATACACAGAAAGCTGCCAATCAGTCGTGTGGTGGGCGGGTTAATCCACTGAAAGCTGCCAAATTCAGAGTGGTGTGGGTGGGGTTCATAAAGCTCCACATTAAAATCACTGCTAAATTTGCAGCAGAGAAAACAGTAATTTTATCAAAATGACGGCAAACAGCTCAGTAAGTGACACATTGCTGTAATCAGGGTCTCTATCTCTACATTATGCTGCTCTCAGATGGTATGGCAAAAACCTTGTGAACGATTCCCTTTAATTTTCCATTATATGATAATATACTCTAACCCTATCTTTGGATAATATGCTCTGCATCTGACCTATTGTGCCACCACTATAAGCCCAGACTGACATAGCTGTATAGATGATGCCCGGGTAAGGAGGTTCCAGCTTAGGGCTCCGGTATCACAGGTGCCCAGATGGCGTCTGTACATACCTTGTCTGTTCTGACTGTTCATGTGTGCCTGTGACATGCCGGTTGCCCTTTCTATGTACCCGCTTCTGGGTGACGTGGGGAGGTGTGAGACTGTATAACTCTCTCTTTCTTCCTGCCGCAGTCCCGTCCTTTAACCATCTGAAAGGAGACAACAAAAGGGTCCAGCCCAATGTGAGTATTCATCCACACACATGACGAACCACCAAGTGTGTCCTTGCAATGTGACAATATTCCTCTTTTATTGTAGGTCTACGCCGTGGTGCCAGACAAGCAAGGTGAGTGTACAGGAATCCAAACCCTCCTGAAAAGTATGGGGAGAGCCATTTATTTTGCTGAGGGTCTCCAATATATATAGGCTGTGAGAACCTACATCAACGGCAATGATCAGAACAGGTATACTGGGTGACCCGCACTGATGGATCTCCTCAGGGGCGGACCTACTGTGGTGCAGCTGGTTTAGCTGCACCAGGGCCCCGACCGGCCAGGGGGCCCCTCAAGCCTGCAGGGGGGCCCCCAGCTGACCCGTAACCCGATGTCAGAGGAGAGGAGGGTCATTGAGGGAAGCTTCCTGCTTCCCTTGGCTGATCCCGCCCCCCCTCCTCTTCCTCAGCGCAGGTAGGAGAGCCCATCTGCAATAAACCCCCCCCCTCCTCGCCGACGACCACTACAATACCCCCAATACCACCCCCGCCGCCGACCACTAGCAAACATCCCCCCCGCTCCTCCTCGCTGACAACCACTAGCACCCCCCACTTCTTACTATGGCTGCACCAGGGCCCTCTGGATCTCCCCAAAATCCTCCACCAAGGGTGCGGGGTACAAAGTAGCGGCACTGGCAGAAAAGCCTTGGACTGAAGACTCTCCAGCACTGCCATGTAATAGCCTTAGGATGGCGCACGTGGCCTCTTAATATATGTAATATACACATCTGGTTTTTGCAGATAATTCTTTTGACTATGAATTTGTGGCAGATGCTTCCAAAGGACGAATGCCGGCGAATATTTCGGGGATAGGTAAGTTCGGGATACAGACCCCATATGAGCTATTTCGGTCACTTACTTAGTTTTACAAGTCAATTTTAATCACTGACTGTAGTAAAATTCCTTCTTGGACCCCGGTGGTCCCGGCCAGTGGGGGCAGGAGGCCGATGGGACTAGATAGGGGGCTCCATGTTCGGGTTTGCATGCTGTTGTGGCCATGTTATTCTCCCACTAAAAGTCTTCATTTCTATATTTACAGGATTTAACTGTCGAATCGGAAAACCAAAAGGCCCCCGCGACCCCCCGGCTGAATGGAGCCGATAATGGGACTGACATAAAATATATTTCAATCTGTTCCAGTTGGCTTACATAAGAACTGGTTTTAGGATATACGTCATTGTGGACAGATTTCACGAGACGTCAGAAGTTTCTACATTGATCTGCATGAACTGACAATAATCAGTCTACATGTGACGGATGGTGTCTGTGCTATTTGCTCTGTATATGGGGCCGGAGAGCTACAAAAGCAGATTAGTCTCCATCCTAATAATCTGTAGGATCGTACGACCTCAATCAGCCCAACATACAGGACACTGGAGAATAGCACTGACCAGTTAGAGAGGGGCAGCAAAGCAAATAATCACAATGAGATGGGGAGAGAGTACCAAGATGGGACAACATCATATATACGGTAGCACTGAACTCACCTATAACTGCTATGTGTATGTAAACTCACGTCAGCTCTCCGACTGTTCACATCCTAATGTCTGTATAGGCGTCTCTTCTTCTCCGGATGATCGGGGGGTTGGGGTACCCCCTCTCACCTCTATCATTCCTCACTGCAAAAACTGACACTGTGGCAGGCAACGGGCAGATTAGCCAAGTGAACACCTTCGAAAAAAAGTAATAAAAACTTGTTAAAACTCATATGTATTTCAAAAGTCTATGGTATCTGCAAGTAACAAAAGGGTCTAACACATAAAAAAGCCCTTATACAATAATATTGATGGAAAAATGAAAAAGGTGCAGTTCTTGAACTAATATGATGAGAAAATGAAAAACATATAAGTGGCCAAAAGGAATAGAAGAAAAAGAGGCGAAAAGGAGGTGTACTGACTAAAAGCGGACTGCAGATTTCACTAAAATCTGATATAAATCCATCTTTTCTTCTGTCGGTCACTCGGTTGTAATATAGCTCCATTAGAGGAGCGCTGAGATCAGATATTACCAGCCGGGTGTATAGTGGGAATCTGATGTCATCTGACATCGCTTATCAGACTCTTCTGCTGCTCAGGTCGGCTTCACACCGTGTTTGGAGCTGTCCGGTGTTTTGCAGGATGCACCGGACAGAACCTGACAGCCCGGCCGTGCAGAAACTGAGGGCAAATATGCCTTCCGATCCTGTTTAAACAGGAATTGTTTCTGCGCGTCTCTGCCTCTGTCCAGTGCTGCAATTGCAGCACCGCATGCTGCCCACGGTGCTGAACTTTCAGCCGTGGAGCTCTTCATGGTGCTGAACTTCAGCGCCGGCTCTGCAATGCTGCTCTGTCCATGGTGCTGACTGAGCGCGGCTGCATTGCAGAGCCGCCGCTCTCCAGTAAAGCATCCGGGGAACGAGCAGGTTTTTTTTGCCGGATTCGGGCGATCTGGCGCCATAGCCTCCAATGTTATGGGTGCTGCATCACCCCGGACCCAGGAGGAGTTTGTTTTTGGCATTGGACACAAAAAATGATGCAGACTCCTGTGTCCGGTGCCAAAAACAAAAGAACGGGATCCTCCCAGAAGAGCAAAATACCGGAGGCCAAATAAGGCCAATCCGGCACCATAGGGACAAAACCTGACAGGTAAAAACAGTGGTGTGACGCCGGTCTAAGACCTGATTTGGGCAAATGACCTGGAAAGTAAAAGTCCTTGCTCTTCCAATTACATGAACGTCTAGCCATTGGCTATTTGTTGCTCGCTGCAGATTTGGTGCAGGAATTTTCTGCATCCTCTAGCAGAAAAACCCATGCATTTTTGGTACAGATTTGATGAACGTTTGATGCAGATTTGTGCCATGCATTATTCTTAATGAAGGCTGGTTTCACGTAGCCATTTTTTGGAATCCGGGTGAATGAGGGAAAAACCTGCACCCCAACGGATCTCCCCAGATTCCCCCGCAATGATGCAATGGGATGCACCCACGATAGTATTATTACTGATCCATCTCATGGACTAGTGATAATACTGGTACAGGAGCCTCCCATTGCATCCAGCTGCATACCTTTTTCCGCAGGATCTGGTGGAAAATGACACGCCCCCTAGGGGTTGTGTCATATAGAACTGTGTTCTGGGCGTGCGCAGTTCAAAAACCCGGATCCAGTGAGATCCAGAGTTTGCTGGATCTGCGCTACATAGAGCCACATTTTAATTCAACCAGATCTCAGTGAAAAAAACGTGGACACCTGGATCAGGGGTAACCGTAAACAACTGTATGCACCTGTAAGTGCCTATGGCCTCACTGAAAGTCAATGGGTCTGAAAACAGATCGGGTGAATCAAGTTTAAGCTGGAATCACATGGATTGCAAAAAACGGATGTGTAAAAGCAGCCAAAGTCAATAGCTGGAAATGCTGAAAATGCAGAAAATCTGCACCAAGAATTGACATGCTATAGATATTTTCTGCATCAAATCTGCAAGGTAAAATAAGCAACATGTGCACAACACTTCAGATTTCTCATAGACTTTGCTGGCTTCAGGATAGGCTACAAATCTGCATTAATTCTGCATCAACAAAACGCCCTTTAATCTGCAGTGTGCGCCATATTGCCATTTACTAAACGTTCTGCTTATAGGCATAAGCTTAATGGAACAAAGGGTTGCAGTGATGTAAATGTTTTAAAAACGCATTCAGAAGTGCTCCTCACCTTAGCAATCCCCGAGCGCTCACCAAGTCCACTGCCGATCTTTGTACTTCATGCTCCATTTGGACAGTCATGTGACTACTGCAGCCAATCAGTGGCAGTAGAGAAGACATGTTGGTCATCATTGTGCACTGTCATTGGCTGCAGGGTTCACATGTCCGTCCAGATGGGGCAGAAAATACAGAGACCTGCAGGGACCCGGAAATCAATGGAACAGTGAGGATCAGACATTGCCAATTCAGCAAGCTGGTTCCTTCTCTAGGGCACGATACACATTAAGGCCCCGTTACACGGCACAACATCATTAACGATATCGCTTAAACGTCACGGGTTTGGAGTTGTTCAAGTTACATTGTTAGTACATCGTTGCGTGTGACTCTGCGGTGATGTTGTAACGATAAATCGTTGGATCGGGATTCGCAGATTTGAGAACATGTTCTCATATCACACGATCCTCGGATCAGCCAACTTGCTGCATCGTTCTGTGTGACACCGCGATAACGATGTCGTTCACGACTTCGCCCATTCACAGCAATGAGCAGGTATCATCCGTGGGTTGTGCGAACGATAGCTGCTCACTACATCGTTGGTGAGTCGTCCACAACATCTAGACGTGTGAATGAGGGTAAAACCTGCACCCCCACGGATCTACCCAGATTCTCCTGCAATGATGCAATGGGATGCACCCACACCGGTATTATCACTGATCCATCTCACGGATCAGTGATAATACTGGTACAGGAGCCTCCCGTTGCATCCAGTTCCGTACCAGTTCACTCAATTGTGAGTAAGATGATTTTTAAGCTTGCTTAAAATTGTTTACCCAGTAGTGTAAACAGGATCGATGCTGTCAAGAACAACGACAGTCTATACACACGGAGCCACCTAAATCGATCCCATTTATAAACAGAGTGTGAATATGCAACCGATCGGTCATCATTTCGGTCGTAGATCGTGTAGTGTAAATGCTGCGCAGATTTAACATCAGCAGCCGAGTGACCTTAATAATGTGAGACACAAAACCAGACAGTAAAGCTGTGAATGATGCTTCACGCCACACCCTGCGCTGCTGCAGCCTCATACTGTGATGATAAACGCTTTTACATACAAAAAGCACAGATCAGTTGCATGGTTAGGCTGAGTTCACATGTCCAGTAATCATCCGTTAGATCGGATCCTGCAATCATTTGTGCAAACACAACTTATTTATTCGTTTTGCAAAAATTGATTTCTGCAGGATTCGTTTTTTTTTATCATGGGAGTCTATGGAGAACAGAGCTGTCAACAGATCACTATTCAGCCTCCGTTTTTCTTTCATTTGTAAAGGATCTGTTTTTTTCTTACTGGATCAGTTACTGGGTCTGTTCTCCAAAGACTCCAATGTTAAAGAAAACGGATCCTGCAGAGATCAATTTTTGCAAGCCAGACAAAAAACGGATTGCTGCTGTATCCATTCTAACGGAGGATTACTGGACATGTGAACTCAGCCCAATTCAGTTATTGTAGAAGATCCCATCATAAGATTCCCAGGAAACCCCCAATCCAGACATCTGATTAGGACTCATTCATAGGTCAATGTTCGCCGTCAGTTTTATCCACAGGCAGTGCATGGTCCGGACACATTATTCTATGGGGCAAATCACGTGTCTGATTTATACAGGGGGTAGATAACATGGCACTCTTGTGCTTTTATTATAAAACAGACACAGACGTTTTGGTCAAACAGACCTTCATCAGAGTGCGCTAAGTATATAATGGAGCAATTCAGGATGGACAAGCGCAATCTGGAAGGCTGCGGAGGATGCTCATTCATCTTGAATTTCTCCATTATATTCTTAGCACAAGAGGCGCAATAGTGCCTTATCACTTAGACACCTATAGTACGGTGGTATAAAGGAACCACTCACCTATTTCAGTTGTGCGACCCACAACTGGTATGCAGACATGTAGTGTATAATCCGGATGGCTGCTGCTGGACTCCCACCGACCACTTGCACGTGGAATCACACAGTAAAAAATGGGAAAGGAAACGGTGTTCACCAGTCCGCGCTGCCAGGATCCACTTATTCCAGGGAAGAAACTCACGATCAGATGTGATGTGATCAAAACTTTTTATTGCATCCAACGCGTTTCAACGCCTTTCCTGGCGTCTTCCTCAGGGATCCGGATTATACACTACATGTCTGCATACCAGTTGTGGGTCGCACAACTGAAATAGGTGAGTGGTTCCTTTATACCACCGTACTATAAGTGTCTAAGTGATAAGGCACTATTGCGCCTCTTGTTCCCCTTCCCCCTTTTTCTTTTCATCAGTTATCTACTCGCCATACTTATATGGGATTGGATCTTACTTGGGCGCCAACAGATACCGGAAATGCCATGTCTTCCTTTCCTGATATATATTGGAGATTGTTAATCCACATTATAAATCATCAATGCTAGGTGCAGTGCGTCTTTGCTGGAGTCTATGGCAATGTGCTGCCATGGTTTCTGGCTCACTACCTTTAATGAAGCGTCTGGTTTTCCGGCTGAGTTATCAGATGAACAAGCTCCATCCTGCCGAGGAATCACTGCCTGGAAACCACAAACAAGAAGTGTCCGTTACGTCTTGGAGAGGTGGGATAAACTCACACCTGGATGAAAGGACCGTAAGTGTAATATAGCTTTATATAGACTATATACTGTATAACAATGTAGGAATAATACAGCCTTATGTCTAGTGTTGTCTATGAGAGCCCCCAACCTATGTCAAAAATAAAAGAAAATGTGCACAGGAAAGAAATGCTCCAACTTTACAAATTATATCTATGAATATTCCACCATGTAAAGTGGGGGCAAATGTTCACCATCCACTATGTATGTACAGTGCATGTGGAAGTAATACTACACAAGTGTTAGGCTGGCTTCACAACACGGCGTAGTCCGGGGCTGTCAGGCATGAACCTGACAGATCCGGACCGGATCAGCACACGGCAGCGGAGGGCCAAATGTGCCCTCCGGTCCTGTGTGCAGCCAGATGGCTGTAATTGCAGCTGCAGCTGCTGATTTTTCAAGATCGCGGCTAGCATGGAGCTAGCCGCGGTCCTGAAACAACAGCGGCGTGTAGCCGCCGGTATCCGGTTCCCAGATTCGCCCGGACTTGGGCAATCTGGCCCCATAGGCTCCCATGTTAGGGAGAACCGGATTGCTCCGGATCAGGGACAATCCGGGACAATCCGGGCAAATACAGGATCCGGCTTTTTGGGGTGATTTTTCTCCCCGGACACAAAAACGTTGCAAGCAACATTTTTGTGTCCGGTGAGAATAATTCGAATTCTCCCGGATTCATCCGGAGAGGTGGAAACCGGATGGCAGAGAGCTGCCATGCGGCTCCATCCGGCCCCATAGGCTACTATGGGGCCATAAACCGGTCTGGGGCTGTCTGGTTTACACTGGACAGCCCCGGACCGGACCTTGCCGTGGTGTGAAGCCAGCCTGAATAGTTTCTTTTTATCAATTAACAAAATGCAAAGTGAACGAGCAAAGGAGAAACGTACCTCTTATCTAGATTTGGTGACCGCCATTTGCTTCATCAGTTCTTCTAGGTCACTTGTACACACTTCTTTCATCCGACAAGGAGCTGGTTCCAAACATCTAGTAGATCTGACCCCAGATCTTCTGTGTATGAGATGTCTCTCTCTACATGTGATCCCAGACACACGGGATGATGTGAGGCTCTGTCGAGGTGGGATCATCACGTCCAGGTCTCCTTGTTCTTCTTTATCCCAAAGATATTTGTTAAGGAAAACCAAGAAATTGTTGCGCCACACTGTGCAAATTAGCCGAAGCAAGGGGTTATATTAATATGTCACTCACCTTTTCTAGTTGCGCCCCCTGCACAACTAGGTTGATGATTTGAGGTGAGAATTAACCGCAGGCATAAATCCGTTGCTACGTGTAAAGAAGCTTTTCCTTATGGAACTTCAATGTCTCTCCCAGAGATCACGAGCCCAGGGAAGGGCAGCTTCTCTGTGTTGACGAAATCCTGTCCCAGAGCTGCTCTCAAACCACACTCCCCAAAGGGAGGATTTGAGCACGATATGAAGTAAAAAGGTATGATAAAATGAGCGCTAGGGACAGAAACAGGCACTGGGCTCTTATCGAATATTACCTTTCAAATTTATTGTGAACAGTAGATGGCGAGGAGACCTATAACATCTACTGTTCACAATAAATTTGAAAGGTAATATTCGATAAGAGCCCAGTGCCTGTTTCTGTCCCTAGCGCTCATTTTATCATACCTTTTTACTTCATATCGTGCTCAAAGATATTTGTTAAGGCATTGTCTAGTCCTGTGGTAAAGGTTTGCTGCAGACTTCTCAATCCTGGCAGCGAGCGCACACCGCGCACTGTCAGGATTCTCTGGTACTGCCAGTAAGAGCAGGCTGTGATCACAAGCATGTGATGTACATACATGCGGTCACGTGCTAACATGACAGGCTCGGCCTCGCTCAATTCACATCGATTATTTCACTAAAAGACCACACTAGCTCTTTAATGACATTGGCTGGACGTTTGGGGTTGTTGTCTGGCTGCAGAATAAATTTGGAGCCAGATGCCTCCCTGATGTATCAGGCCACATGCACACGTTGAGTGTTTGCTGAGTATTTTTACCTCAGTAGTTGTAGCCAAAACCAGGAATGGGTGATAAATATAGATATTGTGACGTGTTTCTATTAGGCTATGTGCTGATGCTGAGTATTTGGTGGAGTAATGTTCTGCAGCAAAAACACTGCTAACCTGCTCCCTGTGCCAGAAAAATATACCAAATCCGTAATGCTTTTAGCATGTTTTTGGTGCATTTTTTATGTGTTTTTGGTGTAGATTTTGGTCATTTGTTTTTTCACTATTGACAATGGCAGGGATGGCTGAAAAATGCACCAAGAATTGACATGCTCATTCTTTACTCTGGTCAAAACAATGCTGCAAATCTGTAAGAAAAAAAAGGATCATTGGCACAGCACTTCTGAATTCTCATAGACTTTCTAGCCTTTTTGTGACAAAAAACGGTGCGAAAAAGCATAAAAAATCGCACCTTCGACACATAGCCTTATGTATTTCCTCTGATTGTTCCGTCTTTAGTTTTGGCTACAAATCCTGAGGTAAAAAACTCACCAAACACTCAATGTGTGCACGCAGCAATACAGTCATAGGATGATTTTACTCGTTAGGCCATGTACACACGTTGAGTATTTGGAGAGCTTCTTTACCTCAGTATTTATAGCCAAAATTAGAAGTGGATCAGTATAATGAAAACATGGACTCCACTTCTGTATTTATCACCCACTTCTGGTTTTGGCTACAAATTCTGAGGTAAAAAACTCACCAAATACTCATTGTGTGCACGTGGTCTAAGATCTAAGTATTTGGTGAGTTTTTTACCTCAGTATTTAAAGCCAAAACCAGAAATGTGAGAAAAAGTATAATAGAAATATATCACCATTTCTATATTGTTTACCCATTATACTTTTCCTCTGATTGTTCCACTCTTGGTTTTGGCTACAAATTCTGAGGTAAAAAACTCACCAAATACTCATTGTGTGTACGTCGTCTAAGACACAATTGACCTAAGGGTGCCATCACACCTGGCGACGGCACCGCCAATGTACTAGGCGATGTAGGGGCGTGGCCTATCAGCGCCAATATCGCCCCTGCGTCGCCTAATGTAAAGGGGCGATGTCTGCGCCTCTGAGAGGTCGTCTGGTTTCACATCAGTGTCCACAACGCCCCATGTAAACGGCCGCAGGCGACCTGACAGGTGATGGGAGCCTATGGCTCCCATTGTACTGCATCGCCGCTGGGGTTTTGAGACACCCCGGCGGCGATGCCGCCTGTCAGCTCGCCGGTGCATTGCCGGAGATGTCTCCCCGTGTAAAGGGGGGAGGCGACGCTGGCGGGGCGCAAAAAACATGCGCGCTCCCGCCAGTCGCCGCCGACATCTCCGGTGCCGTCGCCAGGTGTGACGGCACCCTAAGAGTTAGACTATGTGCACACATTGAGTATTTGGTGAGTTTTTTACCTCAGAATTTGTAGCCAAAACCAAGAAATGTGAGGAAAGTATAATAGAAAACTCTTCACCACTTAATAATAATACTACTAATAAAATACTAATTCTGTATTTATCACCCACCCCTAGTTTTGACCACAAATTCTGAGGTAAATAAGTCACCAAATACACAATATGTGCACGTGGCCTAACTCTTCGGTCAATTGTGTATTAGGCCTTGTGCTCATGTTGAGAATTTGGTGCTTTTTTACCTCAGAATTTGTTGCTAAAACCAGAAGTGGGTGATAAATACAGAATAAATATTATTATGTGATGATGTGTTTCTCTTATACCTTTCCTCACATGCCTGGTTATGGCTCCAAATACTGAGGTAAAAAACTCACCAAATACTGAACGTGTGCACGAGGCCTTACATGACGGATAAGTCTCTGATTGTATTTCTCAGGACTCCCATTAATCCTGACCAAATCATTGACTCCATTTTGTGAAATGCAGGCATCCTTACCAGGACCCCCCACCTACTTCTCTGCTCCTGCAGACCCCCATTATTGTGACCCCCACCTGTGTCTGTACTCCTGCTGCCTCCATTATTGTGACCCCCACCTGTGTCTCTGCTCCTGCTGCCTCCATTATTGTGACCCCCACCTGTGTCTCTGCTCCTGCTGCCTCCATTATTGTGACCCCCACCTGTGTCTGTACTCCTGCTGCCTCCATTATTGTGACCCCCACCTGTGTCTCTGCTCCTGCTGCCTCCATTATTGTGACCCCCACCTGTGTCTCTGCTCCTGCTGCCTCCATTATTGTGACCCCCACCTAAGATGAACATTTCACATTTTCGTGCCTCCCTCCAGACCTGCGGACATTTTCCTGTAATTGAGCATAGTTGAGTCACTTGTCCATGGAGTAGGTCTGGTTAATTCTTCCATAGTGACACCAAATATGGCGGCCAACCAGCTCTTCACTATGGCTAAAATGGTGGCAGAATAGACATAACTTTCCTGCTTTATTTATTGCTAGCCTAGATAATGTGATAATGTGAGGAGTGACACTGTGCTCTAGACACCATTTTATTATGTGTAGTAATGTGAGCCCCCGGCTGTGCTGTGTACGGGGGACTCGTCACTCGTGAGGTAACTCGCCACCACATCACTGACACAACCGTTAGCAACAAACTTCCCGCGCAGGGAGCCCAGGAGCAGCCAACCAATCACTGCCGTCTCCAGCAGCCTAGCAACCAATCAGCAGCGGCAGCCACGCTCGAGCGCCCCGCAGGTGTATTATAAGCAGCTGCAGAGGGCGGGAGACGTCAGTTGGAGTCAGAGCAGCAGCGCGGTGTGAGGTGAGGAAGAGACCTGACCTGAGGCGGCAGAAGAACACTCCTCTATTGGGCAAACCTCTGCGGAGTAACCATGGTAAGACATGGCTGACACTCACCAGGAGGGAGAGAGGGATCTGCCTCCGGGGACTGTAGCTCAGCCGCTGTTTGGGGCCCCCGGCTCCTCCTCCCTCAGCCGCATTGTACCTCTATATCTTCCTTCGGCCCCATCAGACGTGTCTCCGCTCCACTGTGCGGCCGCCTCCTGTCACAGGATTCCCGGCATCTTATCTGCGGTTCAGTCCCGGGCCTGCGCAGCTCAGTGCAGGCTCCTCCCCTCCTGTCAATCACAGTGCAGGCTCCTCCCCTCCTGTCAATCACAGTGCAGGCTCCTCCCCTCCTGTCAATCACAGTACAGGCTCCTCTCCTCCTGTCAATCACACAGTGCAGAACCCTCCTGGCAGTCAGTGCAGACTCCTCCCCTCCTGTCAGTCACTGCAGGTTCCCTCTAGTCCTGTCAGTCATGCAGTGTAGACTCCTCCCCCTGCCAGTCATTACAGGCCCCTCCCCTCCTGTCAATCAAAGTGCAGGCTCCTCCCACTCCAGTCACGCTTGCTTCCTGCTGTACAAGGCCTGGAATTGCTGGTAAAATGAATGTGTGGTGGGGTCAGGCTGTGCTGTGCTCAGTGGGGGCTAATATAAGGCTCTGCACTGCAGCCAGATATGTGTTGGGGTCGGTTAGAGCAGTATGATTGCTGGGGGGTGTGGCTTTATCAGTGACAGTTGAGAAGAGAGAAAAAAAATACCCCAGGATGTCGATCTGTGATTGGCTGTTTGTCTGTTATAATCTGGCCTGTGAATGGTGAGGAGTCATGCAAAACTGGATTGTATCATGTGTAATAACTGATGTATATATAATTAGGAAGAGGGGTAGGGAAGGTTGCTCACCTCATACACCCTTGGATTCCCAGGTTCCTGATGAGATGGCTGGTAACCACCATGAAAACACAATTCATAAAAGAGATATCAGGGCCACTCGTCCATAGATTTTTTGGTTGCATTATTAAAACCAAATGCATCCTGGCTGGACGCATTTTGGACTCGGCATCCTTACTTATCGTCCGATAAGTAAGGATATCGTATACGAAACACGTCCAGCCGAATGCATTTGGTTTAATTGAGCACCGAATAAAGCAACCGAAAAAATCTATGGACGAGTGGCCCTGATATCTCTTTTGTAATAAATGATGTGCCTCTTAAAAGGGTTTTTCACTCACTACTCAGACAATTCCCCAGTATTATAACACTCACCTCTAGAGGTGTCAAAGGGATCGCATGGTGATATGTGTAGCTTCAGTCTTGTTTGCACCGTCTGCACATCTGCCATACATGTACAGCAAATATTTCAAATTCAACCCTGAGCAGTGGGTATGGTAGGTGGCACTTGCTCTGGCCGCACTCAAACCCATTGGGCAATGGCCACAGTTGCATACTGCTGGTCCTATACACGGCCTTTACCTGGCATATTGGTTTTCTATATTGGACATGAAGGATATATAGACGTTCAAATAATATCTCCATTGACCACAACAATCTGTTATTCTTGCAGCGTGAATGCATTTCAGTCCATGTTGGCCAGGCCGGAGTTCAGATTGGCAATGCATGCTGGGAGCTGTACTGCCTGGAACATGGGATTCAGCCCGATGGACAAATGCCCAGCGATAAAACCATTGGTGGAGGAGACGACTCGTTCAGCACCTTCTTCAGTGAGACAGGAGCCGGAAAACATGTTCCGCGTGCGGTGTTCGTGGATCTGGAGCCCACGGTGGTTGGTAAGTAGTTCTTTTTGCACGTGATGACATCTGACTATGTGGTGCACACAGTGTGGAATTGCTGTGGATTTTCACAGGTGAAATTAGCGAACAATGATATAACCTGTTTACATTCAGCATCTGAATTATTGCCTCTGATTTCACTCTTTTATTGTGGATGTGGCAAAGCATCAAATACATAAATTTGTGCTGACAATTTCTGTGTTTGACTATAACAAGAGTAGAAGTGTCAGAGCCCATTATATGTTAAGCTGGGTTCACATGTCCTGTAGTCGTCCATTAGATCGATCCTGCAGATAAAAAAAAAAAATGGATCCTACAGAAATTATTTAACAACGGTCAAAAATATTGTATTTGCACAACTTCTTTGAAGCAAAAAAGTTGTGCAAAAACATTATTTTTGTCCTTTGTTAGAAAAAATGGATCTTACAGAAATTGGCTATTTAACAAAGGACAAAAATAGTGTTTTTGCACAACTTTTTTGCTTCACAGAAGTTGTGCAAATACAATATTTTTGTCCGTTGTTAAATAATTTCTGTAGGCTCCATTTTTTCTATCGTTGGAGTTTATGGAGAACGGATCTGTTAACCAATTGCTATGTAGCCAGCAGTTTTTCAGTCATTTGTAAAGGATGTATTTTTGCTCATAGGATTAATTTCAAATGGAGGATAAATAGTGATCAGTTAATGGATCCGTTTTCCATAGTCTCCAATGTTAAAAAAAATCCTGCAGAAATCAGTTAACATTGGAGTCTAAGGAAAACGGATCAGCTCCACGCTTCCATCCAGAGGCAGGGGCCGGGCCAGATGACTCATGCGAGATGCGAGACACTTGCATGCAGCTCCTATAAGCGTGTCTCTGCCCTTACAGTTGATTACTGGATGTGTAAACTCAGCCTAAGGGCAGAGATACATTATGTAAAATGCATGGGAGATACTCGTATGTGTCTCACATGAGTCACCTGGCCTGCCCCCTGCCTCTCTGAATAGGAGCATGGAGCTGCATAGAAACACAAACCATCCAGAGAGGCAGGGGCTGTTCCAGGCGAGTCATGCAAGTTTCTCGCATGCATCTCATAGTGTGTCTCTGCACTAAAGCAGAAGTTATGGTGGGAAATGATTGACTCGAAGCTGCTCGCTATCTTCAGATTATGTGGCATATCTGCAGAATTGGGGGTTGTTACTTATCACAAATGTGTTCCTGTGTAGATGAGGTGCGCACCGGCACATACCGCCAGCTATTCCACCCCGAACAGCTCATTACAGGAAAGGAAGATGCTGCCAACAATTACGCTCGAGGACATTACACCATTGGGAAGGAGATCGTTGATTTGGTCCTGGATCGTATACGCAAGTTGGTGAGTTCCCATATCGACTCCTATGCTGCTGAATACTCATATGTATTGGTATTATTTGCACCTTATATGATTAGTATTAGATGTATATAAATTAAAAGAGAAAGGAAGCGCACATAGAGTAATACCGCTATTATACAGGTCCCTCAGACCCCAAATGGTTAAACTCACCTGATGTAGTTGTGAGTGTCACAACTACAATGAAAGCACACAGGAGGTCGCTGCAGGCTCCCAGCTGAGAATTGAAGAATCCAGAAAACAGTGATAAAGAGCTGGAATCAAATGCCGCGCTGACCACAAAGATAAAAAACAGAGTAAATCATCCACTCCGTTTATTCTGCCTACACGTGTTTCGTGGCACAAAGCCACTTCCTCAGGATGCCCTGAGGAAGTGGCTTTGTGCCACGAAACACGTGTAGGCAGAATAAACGGAGTGGATGATTTACTCTGTTTTTATCTTTGTGGTCAGCGCGGCATTTGATTCCAGCTCTTTATCACTGTTTTCTGGATTCTAGTATTAGATGTGTCACACATTGGACTTGCGCTCAGCTTGCGGCCTGATTGCAAGTCTCCAGATCTGACCTCAACAGCCTCATAGGCTTATACGTGAAACTGGCCTTATACATTGTTACATGATCACAGAACTGTAATATGACTGCGGGCTCTCTGGCCTCTGCATGTATGATCAGCACTCATTTATACATTTCTCAGAATCCTCTCATTTTTTTCTACCGGTGTAAGTTATGTGTATCATGTCAGACCTTCTAGAACAATCATTATCTTCTTTCTCACAGGCTGATCAGTGCACCGGATTACAAGGCTTCCTCATATTCCACAGTTTTGGAGGCGGCACAGGCTCAGGCTTTGCATCTCTTCTGATGGAGAGACTTTCTGTAGATTATGGCAAGAAGTCCAAGCTTGAATTTGCCATCTATCCAGCACCACAAGTGTCCACAGCAGTGGTGGAGCCATATAACTCCATACTGACCACACACACCACGCTGGAGCATTCAGATTGTGCTTTTATGGTGGACAATGAGGCGATTTATGATATCTGTCGCCGCAACTTAGATATTGAACGTCCAACATACACAAATCTAAACCGTCTCATCGGGCAGATAGTGTCTTCCATTACTGCCTCACTGAGGTTTGATGGGGCTCTAAATGTAGATCTCACCGAATTTCAGACAAACCTGGTTCCATATCCACGTATCCATTTTCCGCTAGTCACGTATGCGCCTGTAATCTCTGCAGAGAAGGCCTACCATGAGCAGCTATCCGTGGCTGAAATAACCAATGCTTGCTTTGAGCCTGCAAACCAGATGGTGAAGTGTGACCCCCGCCACGGCAAATACATGGCCTGCTGCATGTTATACCGGGGGGATGTCGTCCCCAAGGATGTCAATGCTGCCATCGCCACCATTAAGACAAAACGCACTATTCAGTTTGTAGATTGGTGCCCAACAGGATTCAAGGTCAGTATTAAAATCCACAGACTGATGTAAATGTAAAGTTTGATTACCATTGAAGATAATATCTAGCACAGAATAACAGATGAAAAACCCGCTTAATAGAGTGAAGCATGTAGCTAAGATATACCATCACTTTATGATTATTGGGGGTCAAGTTACTGGGATCACCACTGATCCCGAGAATGAAGGTGGATACTCACTAATTTTCCTACATTGACAGTTCAACCAACTGCTGCACTCCAGCCCCTTCATTATCAGGATCGTTGGTGCTCCTAAATGTTGAGCTCTTCTGATGATAAAGTGATAACAAATTCTCGCTAAGGAAAGGTCATAATAATAACAATTTTATAATAATATACTAAGCCTGGAGACCCCTTTACCATTGAGAGGGGAATAAGTTGCTACAGTATAAACATATAAGCAATACTGTCCTGTTAGATTTATCTCAGATATTAATCTGATCCTCTTGCACAAATATTTAAGTATCAAATATTTTAAAAAATGGAAAGTGTATAAAAGAATGAAGAATCAGCCAGAGTCGTCTTACTCTGTACAGAAGCCGATTGGTCGAGCTTCCCGCTTACAGAACTGTTGTTTCCTCTCCTCACAGGTAGGAATCAATTACCAGCCCCCGACAGTGGTGCCCGGAGGAGACCTGGCCAAAGTGCAGCGCGCTGTCTGCATGCTAAGCAACACTACGGCCATCGCAGAGGCCTGGGCCCGGCTGGACCACAAGTTTGATCTGATGTATGCCAAGCGAGCCTTCGTCCACTGGTACGTGGGAGAAGGAATGGAAGAAGGAGAGTTCTCCGAGGCCCGAGAAGATCTGGCAGCGCTGGAAAAAGATTACGAAGAAGTGGGAATAGATTCTGTAGATGCGGAAGAAGAAGAGGGAGGGGAATACTGAGGAAGGAGTAGAATATTGAGTAAGGAGGGGAATACTGAGTAAGGAAGCAGTCAGATGTTATAAAACTGTTAGTAGTTATAAGTAAGGGGCCTTTCACACTTTAGTTTTTTTCAAATCAGGAAAAAAACCTGATTCTTACAGGATCCAGTTTTTTGCCTATTCACTTTAATGATATCAGGAAAAACCCTGAAGCAACAGGATTCTACCTGAGATCATTAAAGTGAATGGGCAAAAAACTGGATCCTGTAAGAATCAGGTTTTTTTCCTGATTTGAAAAAAACCTGAATGTGAAAGGTGCATAAGATGTGTTTTTCAGTTACTTGTTCTCTGTAGGATGTAGTTTATAACACTTCAAAATAAAAGTTACAGCACATCCCATTGTTATATAAAGACATTTATTTACAGGCTGCATACAAAACACACAAACACTATTCATTGGTGAGATACTTCCTCTTCTTAGCAGTGTTGGTGTATGGATGCCAGCGCCACTCCACCTCTGCCGTGCTTTCATTCTCCAGGGTGCCTAGCTTTATCATGTACACTGCAAAGAGAAACAGATGGGGATAAGTAAGGAGCTCTGACACTTGATGCCAGATCCATCACTGCACTTTCCAGTTTTTTGGCATAAAAAAAAAAAAAAAAAAAAAAAAAAGAACACCTCTTAGGGCCCTTTCACATCAGCGTTTTTTTAAAATCGCGGCAGATGCGGTGAAAAAACCGCATCTGCCGCGATTAACGCATAACCGACACAGTTGCGGCAAGCCCCATGCAATGTCTATGGGGCTTGCGGTAAGGGTGCGGCAAGTGCGGTTTCAGCAGGTGCGGCCGCAAAAAAAACGCAGTCAGCGGTTTTTTTCGCGGCCGCGCCTGCCGCAAGTGCCGAAACCGCACTTGCCGCACCCTTACCGCAAGCCCCATAGACATTGCATGGGGCTTGCCGCAACTGTGTCGGTTATGCGTTAATCGCGGCAGATGCGTTTTTTTCACCGCATCTGCCGCGATTTGAAAAAAACGCTGATGTGAAAGGGCCCTTAATTGGTCAGATGATCGTAAAACACAAACAGGAATTACAACACGATGCTCAGACTGGCTGGTGGTCTGCCAACCAAAGTGCAACAACTGCGTAGAGATACATGAAGCTTTCTACACTCGGGTGGAACGAGTCGCCAGCACGTTCAAGAATTGTGTTATCTGGATGTCTGACTCTGCCCTTAGTGACAGTGATTAGCGACAACATTCATCTGTTTGCTGCTACCTTCAAGTTATCTTTTATAGTGTAATTTTCACATCATTGTGGCTTTTCCAGATATTTTAGCAAAAGTCATGAAATGCAACTTTTTAAAAAATTGTAAAGTCTACAGCAGCGTTAATGGATTGGAATAGGTCCAGCGCTAAATCATTAACCTCTTATCAATGGCTTTATTAGCAACCTGGAATGAAGTTTTGTTTAACCGTTCTTTTGGATGTTTATTTTTGGTAAAATAGATATTATTTAAATGATTTTTAATATCTATTTTTACCAAAAATAAACATCTGAAAGAACGGTTAAACAAAACATATGAACTATTCATTCCAGGTTACTAATACAGCCATCGATAAGGGGTTAAAGTTTTAGCAGTGGACCTAATCCAATCCGTTAACATAGATTATACATTAGGAGAGAGTATACATGGTAATCCCTCCAAGGAATTCTAGCAGCTACAACCAAGACGAAAAAACCAACTTAGATTAGTCCTTGCACTAGCCTAAAGGTACCGTTACACGGCACAATATCGTACCCGATATCGCTCCTATATCACGGGTTGAGCGGCGTTGAAACGACATCGTAAGTCCGTTGTTGCGTGTAACACCACGATACGACAATGATAAATCGTTGGATCACAGTTGACAGGTTTATGAACATGTTCTCAAACCAGACGATGTCGGTCATGCAATCTGCTTGCATTGTTCTGTGTGACACTGTGATAACGATCTCCTTTATGATTTCGCCGATTCACAACATTGACAAGCATCATTCACTGGGTTGTGTGAATGATATCTATATATGTGACACCTCACTAACGATGTTCACGTGCGCACAACCCTGAGATCGTAGGTGAGATCGTTTCAACATTGTACAGTGTACAAGTTGACTAGCTCTAGTGTGTAACAATCAATTATTCAAATCTACAGCAGTGCCCCTGGAGTTATTATATATGACTTATTTTGGCTATTACTTTTGTCACGTGTTGCAAATTAAGCGACTAGGTTGCCAAAGCAGTTTTTGTTCCACATTTTTTTTATTTGCGTGCGCTATTTTAATAAGTTTGGGTCAAAAAATGTCAGCAGATACCGCAAAAAGAAGAAGGGACTTAAAATAAATGGCAATGATGAATCTGAACCTTCAGGTATTACCAACCACAATGGCATGGATTTTCCTGGGCCAAAAAAAAAAATTGAATCATGGGCATCTATGAGGTCAAAAAGCTACTGATCACTTTGAAAGTCTTCCACTATATTGATGTCACCACCAGTAAAACAAGTGGGATTGTGAATACGACACTTGCCAGATGACAGACCCCCACTAATGACAATTATCAGCCTGTATAATGTGCTGGGCCAGGCAGGTTACTGGTCCATAATGTGGTTCTCTTGAGTGTTGTAAGATGACACCTTCCAACATGGCTCGCCAGTCTGAGAACCATGGGCTGCATTTACCCTGGTCTGTATGTACGGTGAGACTTCACGCTCATCCAAGAAAATCTGATAATTGAAAAAAACCTTTCATTATTACTCACATTTCATCTCAAACCGCGGCCCAACCTCAGACAGCTCAATATTGCGATGATCGGTCTTCTTGTAGACGTGGTGTCTGCAGGAAGAAGCAGCTGTTAGTTTCAGTGAACCTGGCACAGAGGGCACTGACTGCCCAGGCCTGGCCCACAAACACGTACCTGAATGAGATGTAGTCCTCTTGATTTGCAAATGTTATCACTCGCCTGCTCTCATCCTTGGGCACAGGGAATAAATACTTCATGATACTGGACACCTGGGAGCAGGAAAGGAGAAGTTTAGAGACGTTCTGACAGATGTATTGGTGGTTAAGAGCCAATCTTACCCGCTGTCCAAGCCTGGAGGTGAAGTTGTGGAAGACGAGGTGTGGGTAAGCCTCGACATTGTGCCCAGGTCTGGAATATCATGTCTCATTACCACGTTACACAGGGTGAAATATGCAGTCGGCCCAAATGGAAGATGGCACACGATCAGCCCATCTAAAAAAATAGGAAATGAGCACTAACTATATGTGATTTACTGAGCCTGAAACATCCAGATACTGCAGAGCTTTAGGTAAGGGGAACCTGTCATCTGATCATGCTCGAGCAGTGCAGGACGTCTCGGGCTGCAGAGTTTACAAGAAAAGGGCAAGCACAGACTGACCAGATCGAGGATGGGACTGTGGTGACTTCTCTCTGTCCATTACTGACGGGGCTCTACACACATAGAGACGTGTAGGCCAAGAGGTCCACTGGCTGGGAGAAGACGGCAAGACTAGTCACCTGAGACGCATGGTCCCTGTCCTACCAAACCATTAACGATCTGCTCAGCAGCCACAATCTAATCCCCATATGTAGTTTGGGGTGTATCTGCATTAGACAAGTCTTGTTAGAAGACCCCTGATAAAGTGATCACTGCTTGTTTGGCTGCAGTGGATTCCACCAGCGGTAAAAATAATCACCTACAATCTGCAGGAGAGCACAGCAGCACCTAGAGGAAACTAAGTATTACAACCTACTTTCAGTTACATCAATAGACTGCCTGTGTAATGTACAGCTGTACCGATCCTCCAGGGTAAAATCTGCTCTCTGGTCCAGAGGACGGGTGTCCTTAAAGGGAATTGTCACAGGTTTTGCTATGTACGCTGAGGACAGCATGCTGCAGGGGTTAAAAAATACAGCTCTCCCACATGCCTATATGTTATGATTGTGACAATGGCTGCAGCCAGTATTCTATGATACATTATTAGATTCAGGGTCTCTTTGCCTAAAGCATGCTACACTCAGATGAGGTTGGAAAAACCTGCTGACAAATTCCCTTTAAAGGGGTATTATCCATATAAATCATGGTCCTAGGGTGTCCATTACCGACTGGGCAAGACTGAAGGGGAAGATAACGTCTCACTACACGATTGCCTGATTACTATCACAGCAGAGAAACATGCGGGATCACGTCTGTGCAACAAGGATAGGAACGGATCACATGAGGCAGATGATCCCAACTCCTGAACTACTCACACTACAGGCTGGCTGTACTGTTCTTCAGGAGGATGACAGGCAATTAACAATGACCCCCATCATACTACCCATCAGGATCAGAGACCTATACATGTATATGTGGCTGATATCAGCAGTAATACTTTGCTATGCCAGTTCCTAAGCCCTGGCTACAGGGGTCCTACACTCTGCTTACCCGGCATGCCTCTGTGCTCGTGGACGATAACCAGGTCAGTCACGTCGTTGGCTCTGCAGGCCCGGACCAGCGCTCCCATCTCGTGCTTTCCTCTGTTCATACGCTGAGCATTGGGGAACACCAACTTTAACTCCTAGAGAACAAGAATATAAGATCACATCACAGCTGAAGCCTCGTCCTAACCGCACGCTGGGAGTTGTAGTCCATTGTGTGTTTGCAGTTTGGATCCTCGTATATTTGGGGTCAGGTCTCTACGTTATGTCCTGATATTGTGGACACATATGACCCATGGATGCCATCCTGGTTAGGTTGTGGGGCTTGAGTTTGGGAGTGATACCCACTTTCCACAATTTGGGGCACACTGCCCCCTAATAGATACCTTGGCAAACATTTTGAGTCGTGAACTTGGGTCCCTTGATGTTGTGATCATGACCTTCGGATCTTCCACACCAGCCCACTTATATTCATCGTCCGCGTGCGAGGACACCCCTGAGAGGGCAACAACAGAAAGCAATTATATAATCACACTATATAAATACACACAAATACACACACATATACCGTATATAAATACACACGTGCACATATACACCTCAATAGATGTCATAGTGACTCGATCACATTTGTATTAATACTGCTGCCCGCACAGTACAGAACCAATGCTGGATCCCAGTGTAACTCCATACTTTCCTTTAGGCATCACTGGGACTTGTAGTACAACAGACAGGTCTGGCATGACTCAAATGTGTGCACTTCGGGTCATGCTGGGTCTTGTAGTCCCCCATTCTTACCTTCACCACCTTCATCATCAAACTCGAGCTGTTTCTGTAGACTGAGGGCTTCTCTGCGGATCTCTGTGGGGATGAGCCTGTTTTCTGTGGATATAGATAGAGGTGGGGGTCAGTGTCTGTATACGGCATATTCAGTGTCGTCTGATATCCAACATTGCGGCACTAACCTTCGAGCGCTCTCTTTAGCCGCTGCTTCTTGTCTTCTATACTGTGCTGTTTGGCCTCCTGTGCCTTCCTGTACAGGTACTCCCTGCGTAGACGAGCCTCCCTGCGCAGCTACAAAGGACAGAGGATAAGTCACTGGGACCCCTGATGTGTACAGGTAATGTACATACAGAGCTCAATCAATGTGGGGGAGAATGTGGAAGCTCAGCCTGATACCAGTGTGATATGAGGATCGTGGCTGGTTTGTGTGTAGACCTCAGAGGGCTGCGCTTGTCCACAGCTCTACAAACGCCTTCTAAGACCCCGTTAATATGGCGAAGACCCGAGCAGCTCCTACAGCTACCGGCCAGTGAGGCAGAACAGACCCGCAGAGCAGTGTCCACATCCGCATGGGGCCCAAAGTCTCCCCACATCCACCATGTGTGTATGGCAGTCTCATACCCTGATCCGGTCTCTGGGGGGAGCAATTAATATGGCAAAAACCCCCAGGACTGGAGCAAGTGATGTGTAACTACATAAATGCTGGGGTGATCAGTTCCCCGACATCTATGTCGTTAGAGGGGTCCTATGTCACTCCACAGTGGCCCCCACAGCCAGGGGCCCCATCTATAGGTGTCACTGGTGGAGATTATCTATTCAGGCAGTTTAGCAGTCCCTGCCCTCTATATATGGGACATCCCTGTATATACAGGACATCTCATCCCACTATATATGGAGCATCCCTGTATATACAGGACATCTCATCCCTCTATATATGGAGCATCACTGTATATACAGGACATCTCATCCTCTATATATTGGAGCATCCCTGTATATACAGGACATCTCATCCCTCTATATATGGAGCATCCCTGTATATACAGGATATCTCATCCTCTATATATGGAGCATCCCTGTATATACAGGACATCTCATCCCTCTATATATGGAGCATCCCTGTATATACAGTACATTCATCCCTCTATATATGGACCCACAGACCTCATGCTCTGTATATACAGGACATCTCATCCCTCTATATATGGAGCATCCCTGTATATACAGGACATCTCATCCCTCTATATATGGAGCATCCCTGTATATACAGGACATCTCATCCCCTATATATCCGGATGCTCCTGTATATACAGGACATCTCATCCCTCTATATATGGAGCATTCGTATATTAGGACATCTCATCTCTTATATGGAGCATCACTGTATTAGAGGACATCTCATTACTCTATATATGGAGCATCACTGTATATAGGACACATCTCATTACTCTATATATGGAGCATCCCTGTATATACAGGACATCTCATCCCTCTATACATGGATCACTGTTTACAGGACCAATCTCATCCCTCTATATAGGGAGCCATCACTGGTACATGCAGGACATCTCATCTCTCTATATATCGCACCTCTCTACATACAGCACAATCACTCTATATACAGCACATTCCCGGACCCCACAGATCCCTCAGCTCTCTATATATGGCACATTACCAGTACAACTGGATACCTCATCTCTCTCTATACACGGGCACCTCTCTACTTATATGACAGGACCACAGATCCCTCAGCTCTATATACAGCACATTGCAGGACCCCACAGATCCCTCAGCCTCTCTATATACAGCACATTCAGGACCCCACAGATCCCTCAGCTCTCTATATACAGCACATTACAGGACCCCACAGATCCCTCAGCTCTATATACAGCACATTACAGGACCCCACAGATCCCTCAGCTCTCTATAATACAGCACATGGACCCCACAGATCCCTCAGCTCTCTATATACAGCACATTACAGGACCCCACAGATCCCTCAGCTCTCTATATACAGCACATTACAGGACCCCACAGATCCCTCAGCTCTCTATATACAGCACATTACAGGACCCCACAGATCCCTCAGCTCTCTATATACAGCACATTACAGGACCCCACAGATCCCTCAGCTCTCTATATACAGCACATTACAGGACCCCACAGATCCCTCAGCTCTCTATATACAGCACATTACAGACCCCACAGATCCCTCAGCTCTCTATATACAGCACATTCCAGGACCCCACAGATCCCTCAGCTCTCTATATACAGCACATTCAGGACCCCACAGATCCCTCAGCTCTCTATATACAGCACATTCAGGACCCCACAGATCCCTCAGCTCTCTATATACAGCACATTACAGGACCCCACAGATCCCTCAGCTCTCTATATACAGCACATTACAGGACCCCACAGATCCCTCAGCTCTCTATATACAGCACATTCAGGACCCCACAGATCCTCAGCTCTCTATATACAGCACATTACAGGACCCCACAGATCCCTCAGCTCTCTATATACAGCACATTACAGGACCCCACAGATCCCTCAGCTCTCTATATACAGCACATTACAGGACCCCACAGATCCCTCAGCTCTCTATATACAGCACATTACAGGACCCACACAGATCCCTCAGCTCTCTATATACAGCACATTACAGGACCCCACAGATCCCTCAGCTCTCTATATATACAGCACATTACAGGACCCCACAGATCCCTCAGCTCTCTATATACAGCACATTACAGGACCCCACAGATCCCTCAGCTCTCTATATACAGCACATTACAGGACCCCACAGATCCCTCAGCTCTCTATATACAGCACATTACAGGACCCCACAGATCCTCAGCTCTCTATATACAGCACATTACAGGACCCCACAGATCCCTCAGCTCTCTATATACAGCACATTACAGGACCCCACAGATCCCTCAGCTCTCTATATACAGCACATTACAGGACCCCACAGATCCCTCAGCTCTCTATATACAGCACATTACAGGACCCCACAGATCCCTCAGCTCTCTATATACAGCACATTACAGGACCCACAGATCCCTCAGCTCTCTATATACAGCATATTACAGGACCCCACAGATCCCTCAGCTCTCTATATACAGCACATTACAGGACCCCACAGATCCCTCAGCTCTCTATATACAGCACATTACAGGACCCCACAGATCCCTCAGCTCTCTATATACAGCACATTACAGGACCCCACAGATCCCTCAGCTCTCTATATACAGCACATTACAGGACCCCACAGATCCCTCAGCTCTCTATATACAGCACATTACAGGACCCACAGATCCCTCAGCTCTCATATACAGCACATTACAGGACCCACAGATCCCTCAGCTCTCTATATACAGCACATTACAGGACCCCACAGATCCCTCAGCTCTCTATATACAGCACATTACAGGACCCACAGATCCCTCAGCTCTCTATATACAGCACATTCAGGACCCCACAGATCCCTCAGCTCTCTTATATACAGCACATTACAGGACCCCACAGATCCCTCAGCTCTCTATATACAGCACATTCAGGACCCACAGATCCTCAGTCTCTATATACAGACATATGCAGGACCCCACAGATCCCTCAGCTCTCTATATACAGCACATTACAGGACCCCACAGATCCCTCAGCTCTCTATATACAGCACATTCAGGACCCCACAGATCCTCAGCTCTCTATATACAGCACATTACAGGACCCCACAGATCCCTCAGCTCTCTATATACAGCACATTACAGGACCCCACAGATCCTCAGCTCTCTATATACAGCACATTCAGGACCCCACAGATCCCTCAGCTCTCTATATACAGCACATTCAGGACCCACAGATCCCTCAGCTCTCTATATACAGCACATTGCAGGACCCCACAGATCCCTCAGCTCTTTTATATACAGCACATTCAGGACCCACAGATCCCTCAGCTCTCTATATACAGCACATTCAGGACCCCACAGATCCCTCAGCTCTCTTATATATACAGCACATTCAGGACCCCACAGATCCCTCAGCTCTCTATATACAGCACATTACAGGACCCCACAGATCCCTCAGCTCTCTATATACAGCACATTACAGGACCCCACAGATCCCTCAGCTCTCTATATACAGCACATTACAGGACCCCACAGATCCTCAGCTCTCTATATACAGCACATTGCAGGACCCCACAGATCCCTCAGCTCTCTATATACAGCACATTACAGGACCCCACAGATCCCTCAGCTCTCTATATACAGCACATTACAGGACCCCACAGATCCCTCAGCTCTCTATATACAGCACATTGCAGGACCTCACAGATCCCTCAGCTCTCTATATACAGCACATTACATGGACCCCACAGATCCTCAGCTCTCTATATACAGCACATTCAGGACCCACAGATCCCTCAGCTCTCTATATACAGCACATTACAGGACCCACAGATCCCTCAGCTCTCTATATACAGCACATTCAGGACCCCACAGATCCCTCAGCTCTCTATATACAGCACATTCAGGACCCCACAGATCCCTCAGCTCTCTATATACAGCACATTACAGGACCCACAGATCCCTCAGCTCTCTATATACAGCACATTCAGGACCCACAGATCCCTCAGCTCTCTATATACAGCACATTACAGGACCCCACAGATCCCTCAGCTCTCTATATACAGCACATTGCAGGACCCCACAGATCCCTCAGCTTCCTCTATATACAGCACATTACAGGACCCCACAGATCCCTCAGCTCTCTATATACAGCACATTGCAGGACCCCACAGATCCTCAGCTCTCTATATTACAGCACATTCAGGACCTCACAGATCCTCAGCTCTCTATATACAGCACATTACAGGACCTCACAGACGATCCCTCAGCTCTCTATATACAGCACATTACAGGACCCCACAGATCCCTCAGCTCTCTATATACAGCACATTACAGGACCCACAGATCCCTCAGCTCTCTATATACAGCACATTACAGGACCCAGATCCCTCAGCTCTCTATATACAGCACATTGCAGGACCCACAGATCCCTCAGCTCTCTATACCATGATCCCGGACCCAGAGATCTCACAGTGGTAATCGTTACGACACAGTCCTTGTCTCGCAGCCAATCAGGAGCCAAGATCAGCTGCCTCAGTAAACATGGCGACATTCAGCTCACACATATCTTCGGAATTGACGGAAGATGACCACTTCACGGTAGAGAAGGTCACGTGAAGAAGGGAAGGTCATGTGAGAAGATACAGTCAGACGAAGGTGCAGGAGCTGACGACTGTGGGATGAGATAATACAGGGGCATACACAGATCACATACTGTATCCACTGGATTAGATACACAGTCAGCACACTGTATCACAGGAGTTTAGATACACAGCTCAGCAAACGTATACAGGGATAGTAGATACACAGCTCAGCAGACTGATATCACAACAGGATAGGATTAGATACACAGCTCACAGACAGTATCGACACATGGATAGGATTAGATACACAGCTCAGCAAACAGTATCACAAAGGATAGGTTTAGATACACAGCTCAGCAGACAATATCACACAGGATATGATTAGAGTACACAGCTCAGCAGACAGTATCACACAGGATAGGATTAGATACACAGCTCAGAAGACAGTATCACACAAGGATATGGATTAGATACACAGCTCAGCAGACAGTATGAGACAGGATAGGATTAGATACACAGCTCAGCAGACAGTATCACACAGGATAGGATTAGATACACAGCTCAGCAGACAGTATCACATAGGATAGGATTAGATACACAGCTCAGCAGGCAGTATCTCAGGATAGGATTATATACACGGCTCAGCAGACAGTATCACACAGGAGAATTAGATACACAGCTCAGCAGACAGTATCACACAGGATAGGATTAGATACACAGCTCAGCAGGCAGTATCATACAGCATAGGATTAGATTCACAGCTTAGTAGACTGTATCACACAGGATGGGATTAGATACACAACTCAACAGACAATATCACAGCATTGGATTAGATACGCAGCTCAGCAGACAGTATTTCACAGGATAGGATTAGATACACAGCTCAGCAGACAGTATTTCACATGATCGGATTAGATACACTGCTCAGCAGACAGTATCACACAGGATAGGATTAGATACACAGCTCAGCAGACAGGATCACTGATGATGGGATTAGATACTCAGCTCAGACGTGTATCTGTACCCCGTTGTCCTGACTCTTCTCAGGTTCCTCCCTCACACATGGCGCCTTCTGTGGATGAGTCTCTGGAGGACATGAATCAGCGTCTGGATCGGCTGCTGCTGAGAGTCCTGGACGACCTGGAAGATCTGAAGGAGAAGAGACAATGTCTGAACGCCGCCATAGAGAAGGTGCCTGCTGTGCGCTCCGATCATGCTCCGCTGGCACTGTTATATATCACTGCCCTGTGTCTGGCGGTATTATGTGTATAACCAGTGGTATCATACATTATATCTCAGTGTCTGGCGGTTATTATGTGTATAACCAGTGGTATTATACATTATATCTCAGTGTCTGGCGGTATTATACATTATATCTCAGTGTCTGGCGGTATTATACATTATATCTCAGTGTCTGGCGGTATTATACATTATATCTCAGTGTCTGGCGGTATTATACATTATATCTCACTGTCTGGCGGTATTATACATTATATCTCGGTGTCTGGCGGTATTATTATGGATATAATCATTGTTATGATCCATGTCATTCCCAGGGATGGCTCTGCCTCTCTCAGTCTCGCTATTCTATGGGGAATAAGTGTGTGTCCTCGCTGCAGTACACGCAGGAGATGACGCCTTCCACGTTTGTCCAGGACAGGTGAGGGCGCTATTTTATTTCGTCCATATCCTTTTTCTATTATCCTGTCACACTGGCATGGGCTCATGAAGCTGAAATATGGGGAGCTGTTTGCAGGGTCCCCTTATTATGTACCCGTGGTCAGTAGGGATAAATGTAGGATCGGGTGGTCTATTCTTGTAGCAGAGATGATATTTGTTAGTCGGGGTAACGTGATGTTCTCTAGGACACCTAAAGCAGGTGGTGTCTAGTGTGTGCAGCTGCAAACAGCCCTCCATATCTCAGCTACCTGGACCTGTGTGTCTGCAGGGATAACTATTGTCATATAGCAATGGCCTCGGACCTCTGTCTATTGAACTGTCATGTAACTACAACTCCCAGCATGTCCTGGCTACTATCTCTAAGGACTTTACGGTCATATAACAGTCTCCTACACACACAGCCGGCAGTGATGCCTCCATTGTCTCCTCTATGTCCAGCACCGCGGAGGACGGGGTGACCACATTCACTGCAGGACACGTTCAGCCGGAGAAGAAGGACAAGGTGACTGAAGAGAAGCTCCCGGAGGTGGAGAATATCGGAGCCGCAGATCAAGGTGCGTCCATATTGTAGTGATATGTGGAGTCAGGGGGCTCAGGATCACCGTGGTGAGTGCAGGAAGGGTGAGGGCCACACAATGGAGGAGCTTGGTCAGACATGAGTTGTGATGTTTTATTTTCTCCTAGTTGTGAGGCACCGAGGTCATAAGAAGAGCAACAAAGCCCCGAAACCCCCCACAACAGAGGAAAGTGAGACCCCAAAATCTCCTGCGGCTAACGACCCCCTGCGCTGGTTCGGAGTTCTGGTCCCTCAAAGTTTACGGCAAGCACAGAGTAACTTCCAGAAAGGTGCGTCCATAGTCTGAGCGGCTGTGGTCCTGAGCTGTCCCCCGGCTGGTCTTCACCGTCCTGTTCCTCTCTTGCAGGGATCCTCCTGGCCGCTGAAGTCGCCTCTCTGCAGAGCAGCATCGAAGAGAACCGCCGGCAATATCGGGCTTTGCTTGCCCAGAAGAAACGGGAACAGGTCCAGTCTGGCTGAGCCCCTCTGATTTACCCAAAACATTGATCCAGGACCAAAGAATGAATCCCACCAGTAGGGGCAGTAGACTTTCCAAAGTTGGTGAAACCTCACTGCTTTGCTGTTTTTGCTGGGAGATTAATGTATATTTTTGTGTGTTCGCTTTACAATGACTGTATGTGTATATGAGATGTCTATAAACTTGGAGAATCTCGACGATGTCTATATTGTGTCTTATGCTGTCATGACCGTCTGCAAGTTCACAGCTCAGTGTGGGTCTAGAACATGCCATCATAATCTGCTGAATGTATTGGTTGAAAGGGTTAGTCCCAGTCCACGTCCTATCTAATGCATGCTGGGATACTCACACAAAAAGTCATCAGGGGGCAGAGGCTGTAGTCACTTCCACAGCCTCTGCCCCTCCCTGAAACTAAGCGTCACATTAGTGGTGCTGGTTTCATGGGCAGGACTGTCCCTGTTGAATACATAAGGGTCTCCAGCCCCTGCTTCCCACCTACCTGCAGTCCGCTGTCTCATCCCCCTGTGTGATGACTGCACAGTCTCTGATGTCAGTTTATGAGTAGTGATAAGCCAACATCAGAGAAGTGTCAGTATACCGGCCATGCAGGAGATTAGAGCAAGTGACGTCAGTGGAAGCTCCAGGCTTATCACTATGCATAAATTGACCCCGTAGTGACCAGTAATGTCACCTGCGGGGCAGTGCTTATCTCCTGCACTGCTGGTATAAGGACATTTCTCTGATGTTGGCTTATCACTATTCATCAGCTGATATCAGTGTGGGACAGTGCACTCATTGAACAAGGGGCGAGACACTGAATGGGGGGAGCTAAGGCAGCGCCCTGCGGGGAGGAGGGGGCTGAGACAGGGTGCTGCGGGGAGGAGCGAGCTGAGACCGTGCTCTGCAGGGAGGAGGGGGCTGAGGCAGCGCTCTGCAGGGAGGAGGGGGCTGAGGCAGCGCGCTGCGGGGAGGGAGGGGGCTGAGACAGGGTGCTGCGGGGAGGAGGTGGGCTGAGGCAGCATCCTGCGGGGAGAAGGGGGCTGAGGCAGCGTGTGCGTAGTGTAGAGAGGGAAACGGCAGGAATTTTCAACACAAGCATATTGGAAAATAGCTCAGATTATAGGAATAAATTAGATGGAAAGTTAAGAGAAAAGTTGCTGGGCTCGAACTAACCCTTTAATTAAACACAGCCTTCTGATTGGCGGTGCTTATCTCCTGCATCGGTGGTATAACAACACTTCTCTGATGTTGGCTTATCACTATTCATCAGCTGACAACAGTGTGGGACAGTGCACTCATTGAACAGGGGGTTTGACACTGAATTTGGGAGGAGGGATCTGAGACGGCACGCTGCGGGGAGGAGGGGTCTGAGACAGTGCGCTGCGGGGAGGAGGGGTCTGAGACAGCGCGCTGCGGGGAGGAGGGGTCTGAGACAGCGCGCTGCGGGGAGGAGGGGTCTGAGTACTTTCCATCAGGAGTTGTGTTGAAGAACGTGTCCTTTCTTTCCTTCCCCACCAGGTATTGAAATCCTGAAGGGAAAAAAATGCTAAAAAACACAGACCCTCTAACAAGCAAAGTGGTTTTACCATAAAGATTAAAAGGAAGAGTTTTTCATATGTTTTTCTTATTTTTGGTGATTATTCGGGCATCTTTTACCGCAAATCTACTCCAAAAAGGCTGATTTGAAGTCTGAATGAGAAATCTACTGTTCCATTAGAGGTGTTTTATGTGCAATTGTAGGGAATGAATACTCTGCCGCAGCCTTAGGTGACCAGTGATGGGGATTTGAGATCCATAACCCGACTATTTCTGCTGTGAATGCTTCCTCGGATTTCACTTTCTGAAATACAGGAGACATTGGAGGATGACTGAGGTCAACAGCAGAAATGATGTGGGGACACTCACTGATTGACTGCAGGCGTAGATCATGGAAAACAACACAGAATGGAAAAGCAAAATACATTTTGAAAATTGGAATTTTATTTTTCTCCGCTCATAAGGGAATGTTCACACATTTAGGATTTGGTGCAGAAATGTTTGCATCACTTGGCAGCAAAAAACGCACTTTTTTTCTCACATTTTTGGTGCAAATTATTCCCATTAATTAGAAGAGATGAAATCTGCAGCCAAAAGTTTGCAAGAATTGACACCAAATCTGCGAGGAAATAATACTCAACGTTTGCAGGAGACGTCAGGATTCTCATTGGCTTTGTGGATGCAGATTCCCTTCAGGTTTTGATACAAATCTGCACTAAAATATGCAAAGTGAGCACAGACTAATGGTCCAGCACCAGGAAAGATCCCCTGCTGATATTAAGTTCTTGGAAAAGTGTATGGCGATCGCGCTGCCAGACTGACTCGCATCAAATAAGACACTTGGAGATGAAGTGTTGATCAAATCCTTCTTTTATTCACCGACGCGTTTCGGTGCCCACCTGGCACCTTCATCCCGGGATCTGCTGATATTACACACAGGAGCATCTGAATGAATGAGAAGATCATCAAAAAGTTCTTATGTTTCAGTCATTCAATACATAAAGTGACACACATATATTATATAGAGTCATTACACACAGGGGGATCTATTTCATGTTTATTTCTGTTAATGTTGATGATTATGGAAACCCAAAGGTCGTTATCTCTATAAAGCAGGGAGGATGAAGGGTCTGAGAGATAAAATATGACCTAAATAGGTATCAGAGGCTTCACCTTGTGTGGTTGTGAGAGTCACAACCACTATAAAAGCAGATCACGGCTGCTGCAGTCCCCAGAGTGGAGCATAGAGAGTAGAGAGGAGGAAGGGTTAAACACCGCACTGCCGTATTCCACCAGACATCAAAGGGTGAATATAATATTGACTTATTAGTCAACACGTTTCAGGGCTCCCTGGCCCCTTCATATTGCCATGTTTCAGGGAGCTCTGAATCGCGTTGACTAATACATCAATATTATATTCACCCTTTGATGTCTGGTGGAATACAGCAGCGCAGGTGTTAATCTCCCTACTCTATATGCACCACCTGGGGACTGCAGCAGCCGTGATCTGCTTTTATAGTGGTTGTGACTCTCACAACCACACAAGGTGAAGCCTCTGATACCTATTTAGGTCATATGTTTATCCCTCAGACCCTTCATCCTCCCTACTTTAATTTCCTCTGCGTGATGTCAGGGGTCCCCGAATGTCCTATGTTCGGCAGGTGACATTCCTGGGGCAGTTATTACTCTCTGTTAGGTGTCACATCAATGAGGATGATGCGGAGTAGTGAGGATGATGGGGGAGTAGTCCTGTGCCATGTGGCTATATACTGCCGTCGCCTGTAGGCAGGAAGTTGCCTGCCAGCCCACTTGCTCTCGGGTGACAGCGCAGTGACGGGAAGTGATGTGACAGCCGACCACACTGACAGCTGCCTATGACAGGAAGATGTGGTCACGGGCGGAAATGTCACTGAAGAAGCTTCAGGGGATGAGATACAAGAGGCGCAGAACGGACAATGGAGCGGCAATTACCATGACAACCAGACCCGTCCACCATCTTTGATGGGACCCAATGCCATGACCATGGACCTGACTGGAAAAGCTGAAGCTGTGGATGAAGGGGACACCTGGTAGGACAGGACTGTGGGGTAGTTCCATATCTGGTTATAGCCGGGCCTCCATGTCCTGACTTGTGCTGTCGGTGCAGGTCTTGGTGACTATTGCAGGGTTAGATGTCAGTGATTCTCTTCCTTCCTCATACAGGGCTCCAGTGCAGAGAGAGCGGTCCTACACCACCGGCTCCCTGTCTGAGACCTCCGGGGTAAGTACATTGTGCCCCATGGTCAGTGTAGTGACCTCACTGCTGGGTCTGCTGAGCGGGGGATCTAAGCCTCTCCTATGTGATACTCTGCTGAGCGAGGGATCTAAGCCTCTCCTATGTGATACTCTGCTGAGCGAGGGATCTAAGCCTCTCCTATGTGATACTCTGCTGAGCGGGGGATCTATGCCTCTCCTATGTGATACTCTGCTGAGCGAGGGATCTAAGCCTCTCCTATGTGATACTCTGCTGAGCGAGGGATCTAAGCCTCTCCTATGTGATACTCTGCTGAGCGGGGGATCTAAGCCTCTCCTATGTGATACTCTGCTGAGCGAGGGATCTAAGCCTCTCCTATGTGATACTCTGCTGAGCGGGGGGATCTAAGCCTCTCCTATGTGATACTCTGCTGAGCGGGGGGATCTAAGCCTCTCCTATGTGACACTCTGCTGAGCGGGGGGATCTAAGCCTCTCCTATGTGATACTCTGCTGAGCGGGGGGATCTAAGCCTCTCCTATGTGATACTCTGCTGAGCGAGGGATCTAAGCCTCTCCTGTGTGATACTCTGCTGAGCGAGGGATCTAAGCCTCTCCTATGTGATACTCTGCTAAGCGGGGGGATCTAAGCCTCTCCTATATGATACTCTGCTGAGTGGGGAATCTAAGCCTCTCCTATGTGATACTCTTCTGAGTGGGCTGATCTGTTTCTTCCTCAGTGATGGTCGGGCTCAGCCTCCTCACCTCGGCTGTGTCTCTGAGCTCTGAACACCTTGTTCTCCTGTGTCTTGCTCAGTGATGGTCGGGCTCGGCCTCCTCACCTCGGCTGTGTCTCTGAGCTCTGAACACCTTGTACTCCTGTGTCTTGCTCAGTGGTGGTCGGGCTCACCCTCCTCACCTTGACCATGTCTCTGAGCTCTGAACACCTTGTACTTCTGTGTATTGCTCAGTGGTGGTCGGGCTCAGCCTCCTCACCTCGGCTGTGTCTCTGAGCTCTGAACACCTTGTACTTCTGTGTGTTGCTCAGTGGTGGTCGGGCTCAGCCTCCTCACCTCGGCCATGTCTCTGAGCACTGAACACCTTGTTCCTCTGTGTCTTGCTCAGTGGTGGTCGGGCTCACCTTCCTCACCTTGACCATGTCTCTGAGCTCTGAACACCTTGTACTTCTGTGTGTTGCTCAGTGGCGGTCGGGCTCAGCCTCCTCACCTCGGCCATGTCTCTGAGCACTGAACACCTTGTTCCTCTGTGTCTTGCTCAGTGGTGGTCGGGCTCACCCTCCTCACCTTGACCATGTCTCTGAGCTCTGAACACCTTGTACTTCTGTCTCTTGCTCAGTGATGGTCGGGCTCAGCCTTCTCACCTCGGCTGTGTCTCTGAGCTCTGAACACCTTGTTCCTCTGTGTCTTGCTCAGTGGTGGTCAGGCTCAGCCTCCTCACCCCCCTGTGTCTCCTGAGCTCTGAACACCTTGTTCTTCTGTGTCTTGCTCAGTGGTGGTCAGGCTCAGCCTCCTCACCTCGGCCATGTCTCTGAGCACTGAACACCTTGTTCCTCTGTGTCTTGCTCAGTGGTGGTCGGGCTCACCCTCCTCACCTTGACCATGTCTCTGAGCTCTGAACACCTTGTACTTCTGTCTCTTGCTCAGTGGTGGTCGGGCTCAGCCTCCTCACCTCGGCTGTGTCTCTGAGCTCTGAACACCTTGTTCTCCTGTGTCTTGCTCAGTGATGGTCGGGCTCAGCCTTCTCACATCGGCCGTGTCTCTGAGCTCTGAACACCTTGTTCTTCTGTGTCTTGCTCAGTGATGGTCGGGCTCAGCCTTCTCACCTCGGCCATGTCTCCTGAGCTCTGAACACCTTGTTCTTCTGTATCTTGCTCAGTGGTGGCCGGGCTCAGCCTCCTCACCTCGGCTGTGTCTCTGAGCACTGAACACCTTGTTCTTCTGTGTTGCTCAGTTGTGGTGGGGCTCAGTCTCCTCACCTCAGCCGTGTCTCTGAGCACTGAACACCTTGTTCTTCTGTATCTTGCTCAGTGGTGGTCGGGCTCAGTCTCCTCACCTCGGCTGTGTCTCTGAGTACTGAACACCTTGTTCTTCTGTGTCTTGCTCAGTGGTGGTCGGGTTCAGCCTCCTCACCTCGGCCATGTCTCCTGAGCTCTGAACACCTTGTTCTTCTGTATCTTGCTCAGTGGTGGCCGGGCTCAGCCTCCTCACCTCGGCTGTGTCTCTGAGCACTGAACACCTTGTTCTTCTGTGTTGCTCAGTGGTGGTGGGGCTCAGTCTCCTCACCTCAGCCGTGTCTCTGAGCACTGAACACCTTGTTCTTCTGTATCTTGCTCAGTGGTGGTCGGGCTCAGTCTCCTCACCTCGGCCATGTCTCTGAGCTCTGAACACCTTGTTCTTCTGTGTGTTGCTCAGTGGTGGTCGGGCTTAGTATCCTCACCTCGGCCGTGTCTCTGAGCACTGAACACCTTGTTCTTCTGTGTCTTGCTCAGTGGTGGTCGGGCTCAGCCTCCTCACCTCGGCCGTGTCTCTGAGCTCTGAACACCTTGTTCCTCTGTGTGTTGCTATGTGATACTGCTGTTTAGCTGGGGAATCTAAGCCTTTCCTATATGATGCTGTTTGCTGTGTCAATTATGTATCTAACCTTTTCCTATGTAAAACTGTAGGTTGAGTCAGTGTATCTAAGCATTTTGTGCGATACTTAAAACCCTTTAGTAATTTCCATTTTTCGGTTGCAGCTGAAGAGGAGGAATCAGGGTGAGCGAGCTCCGGCCCAGGTAACGGAGGAGAAGGTGAGTGCACCGAGGGTCTGCGATATTAACCCTTTCTTTATTCATTTAATGCTGTATACACGCTGCCCTTCCCCATTTTCCCTTTCAGGGGACACGGCTCATGTAGTTTTCATTTTTACACGATAAGGCTTCTTTCACATGAGCGTTTTTCGCTGATTTCGTCATATCCAGCAGATTTACTGCATCTACTGCTTAACGGCCACACTCGCAGCAGGCCCCATGCATTGTCTATGGGGCTTGCGGTCGGCTGCGGTAATTGCGGTTTTGCTTCGATCCGGCAAATCCGTCAGTTGTGGCCGCGAAAAAAAAAAGCGTCTAGCAGCGGGTTTTATTTTGCCGCCGTTAGTGCCGTATCATCCGGCAGAACCGTACTTACTGCAGCTGACCGCAAGCCCCATAGACAATGCATGAGGCCAGCCGCAAGTGCAGCCGTTAGGTGGCAGATGCAGTAAATCTGCTGGATCTGACGCTAATGTGAAAGGGGCCTAATCCATTTCTCTCGTAGGTAAGGTGCACCAGTGGTGTCTTACAGCTTCTGATCTTCTCGGGTGGCCTTGTTTAAGGGGTCACATCCCTGAACCTTGGGGTTTATCGGGTCACATCCATGAACCTTGGGGTTTAAGGGGTCACATCCCTGAACCTTGGGGTTTATCGGGTCACATCCATGAACCTTGGGGTTTATGGGGTCACATCCCTGAACCTTGGCGTTTATCGGGTCACATCCCTGAACCTTGGGGTTTATCGGGTCACATCCCTGAACCTTGGGGTTTATAGGGTCACATCATTGAGCCTAGGTGTTTATGGGGGTCACATCCTTGAACACCACCCCCTGATAGTTGATGTCTGGAGGAAGGACGAGTTATATCTAGGATGGTTGCATGGCCTCCATATTGTCAGCGTCGTCTCTGCTGAGCTGTATTATGGGTGTATTGTTTAATTCTGGGACTTCCTTTATGGTGATTACTTTTGCACTCTTTGGAAACCTGAAAACCACATCCTCCTCCTACAGTGAAAGATGAAGAACCCCAGAGATTGTGGGTTATTACTGGGTGGGTTGTTACTACAGTATTAATCCATCTGATGGACTTTCTTAGTTATGCCTTACTTTTATGGTCTCCAATCTGTGACTTTTGCAGAACTACAGTTCCCAGCATGCCCTGATAGCCTGTTTTGCATTTTTGCAAGAACACAAGTGCCACATATTGGAGGCTGATTCCTTCTCACTTTCATGGCTGTAAACTGCTGAAATCACATAGTTAAAGGAATCTGTCATCAGGTTTTTGCCATCCCATCTGAGAGCAGCATAATGTAGAGACAGAGATCCTGATTCCAGCGATGTGTCACTTACTGAGCTGCGTGCTGTCATCATCTTGATAAAATTACTGTTTAATCCACTGCTGATTGAGCAGTTATTTGAATGTGGAGCTCTATAAGCCCACCTACACCTTTAATTGACAGTTTTCTGTGTATAACCCCGCCCACACCACTGATTGGCAGCTTTCAGTATATAACCCAGCCCACACCACTGATTGACAGTTTTCTGTGTGCATTGTAATCCAGGGGTCAGGAACCTTTTTGGCTGAGAGAGCCGTGATCGTCACTTATTTTAAAATGTAATTCAGTGAGAGCCGTACAATATGTTTAATACTAAATACAAGTAAATGTGCGCATTTTATGTAAGACCAACCTTTTTAAGGTACAATAAGTCTCTGAATTCTTTTTAATAACGTTGTTATGCTGTTGCTAACTAATGATGAATCCCCTTGCAGCCCCCAGAATGGTACCACCATCATCCCCTTGCAGCCCTTTGCAGCCCCCAATATGCTACCCCCCATCATTCCCTTTCAGCCCCCAGTATGGTATCCCCATCATCCCCTTTCCAGACCCCAATATGGTACCCCCATTATCCCCTTGCAATACCCCCATCATCCCTTTGCAACCCCCAAAATGCTACCCCCATAATCCCCTTTCAGCCACCAATATGGTATCCCCATCATCCCCTTGCAGTCCCTAATATGGTACCCCCATCATCCCCTTAAAGCCCTTTGCAGCCCCCAATATGGTATCCCCATCATCCCCTTGCAGCCCTGAATATGGTACCCCATCATCATCTTGCAGTACCCCCATCATCCCATTGCAGTACCCCATCATCCTCATGCAGCCCTTTGCATCCCCCACCATGTTGTTGGTACCTGTAAAAACAAAACACACACATCCACAGACACATACTCATTGATCCTCCATGGTCCACGCTGTATGGTGTTCCGGGTGGCACTCTGTCCCTGCTGCTGTACCCATACATTACCAATCAGAAGCCAGGTGACTGCGGTCCAATCAAAAGCCAGCAGCTGCGGCCAATTAGAGGCCATCAGTGGCTGGCCGATCAGATTCCCGCATGTGACTTCATGCGTCACTGATTGGACCACAGCCGCCTGGCTTAAAGGGAACCTGGCCCCTAAAAATCGCCCCCCATCCTATAAATACTTGTCCCTGCACCTTCCTATAAGGTTTCTAGCTATCCCTCTCTGTCCTATTTGAGTTTTTGCAAAGTTGAATTATACGATTTATTACCTTACAAATGTGCGGCTTCTGCTGCCCTGAGGAGTCGCAGTGGGTGTCCCCTCTGCCTCCTTTTCGCCAATGGGCATGAAAATGAATGTAGCTGATCCTGTCTCGGATCGATGCGCGGGCTTAGCCGGTATGACGCAAATCACGTCATTTCAGGCGCTGCTGACGTCGACTGACCTCATGTGATGAGCTGCGGTAAAGTACACCTCGCGCATGCGCAATGCGCAGCTTGAGGTCCGACGACATCAGCAGCGCCTGAAATGATGCGATTTGCGTCATACCGGCTAAGCCCGCCCATCGATGCGAGACATGATCATCTACATTGATTTTCACGCCCATTGGGGCGTGAAAAACAACTGTGGAGGTGGCGAAAAGGAGGCAGAGAGGACACCCAGTGCGACTCCTCAGGGCAGCAGAAGCCGCACATTTGTAAGGTAATAAATCATATTATTATTGTATTTTGCAAAAACTCAAATAGGACAGAGAGGGAAAGCTAGAAACCTTATAGGAAGGTGCATGGACAAGTATTTATAGGATGCAGGGGACGATATTTAGGGGTCAGGTTCCCTTTCACCCGCACGAGCAAGATGCGGTCATCAAAAGAGCCTCATCCGGCTCGCGAGCCATAGGTTCCTGACCCCTGCTGTAATCAGTGCTAAGGGCGGGGTTATACAGAGCTCATGAATATGCTGGACTACCTGGCAGCCAAGGAATCTTGCAATGATAATCTCCTGCTGATTAAACAGTGATTTTATGAAGACTACACTGAGCAGCCCAGTAAGTGACATATTGATGGAATCAGGGCCTCTGTCTCTACACTATGCTACTCTCAGATTAGGTGGCAAAAACCTGGTGACAGATTCCCTTTATGGGCTCGGTGTGATATTGTTACCTGAGTAGTGGTCAAATAGTGGCAGTACTGTGACCAGCTCTATTGAATAGACAAGGCACTGGTCTCTTAGGGGCCCATGGATACATGTAGGATAGATTATAGGAAGCAATGAACGTTACATTTTATCATCCCCGCAGGAGCCCAGCAACAAGAGGGTTAAACCTGTGACCAAAACATTATCTGCTTCCAGCACCCCCCAACAAGTGAAAGTCACCCCCCTGAAGAAGCTCAGCCTGTCCATCCAGGTAATGAGGGCAGAGACGTGATTCTTCGGATATGTCTTATGAATTGATCCACATTAGTCCCCTGTACACCCGTACAGCGCTCCATAGGCAGCCGGAACGAGAACCGCCTGTTCAGCTTCTCTCCGCGGACCCGGAACCGAGATGGCGGCTCCGCGAAGAAGAGGAACAACAAGCTGTGGAGCGAAACGTTCGACAGCGCGGGAGAGGAACTGTCCACCCGAGACATTAAGAGGCAAGAGGTGCTGAGCAGATTATCACCCTACCATATAGTGCCGCCCCCTCGTGTAACATGACGGCGGTCTCATATAATGTGTCCCGCAGGTGATCTTCGAGCTCATGCAGGGGGAGCGGATGCTTGTTGAAGATCTGAACTTGGTAAAGAAGGTAACGTAAGTGCAGGCGTTCTTATAGATCTGGAGACGTGGCGTCTAGACATATAGTCTGGGTCCACACTGGATAGAGGGCTACGTTTTCTCTCCGGTATAAATCTTTTTGTCTTTCTTAGAATTACTATGAGCCTATGTTAAAGCTGGCCATCATGACTCAGGAGGAACTGGACCAAATCTTTGGGATCCTGGAGACACTTCCACCATTGCACCAAGGTCCGTCTTCTGGAATCACAGTACTTGTGTCACGCTGACATTGCTGGATGCTGCTGTGTATGTTGTTTGTCTTTAAGAGCTGCATGGTTGATAGTTGTGAAGGTCCTGGGCCTCCTGTGTTGTGCTCCAGAACTGCATTCACTATTAGGTGCAACTGCTGGTTGAGGGGTTAATGTGTGACTCACCTGGGCTCCCCTCCCCCTAGCCTTCCACCAGGTGGTGCTGCTGATAGAGTTTCACTCTATGCCTGGAAACCATGCTGTGCAGACCTGTGTGTTTGTGTGGCTGATGTCCTTTCTGTAGGAGTTGCTGTATCCCAGTTCTGTGGAGGGAGGTGAGGGGGAATAGCGCAGGGCTGGTGGAGGAGTTTTTAGGGAGAGGCTGGAGGCCCGAACCTTCTCACCTTCAGAGATACCTTCAGGATCAGGGCCATTCAGGGTTCCAGGACTAGAGTCAGACTAGTCTTCCCTGGTCACCCTGCCCATAACTGCCATTCCCTCATCAGTATTCACTACACCGTGACAACTTGTGTATCTGTAACCTCTAACTTTCATCATCTTAGTCTCGGCACCGTGACTCTGCTCAGTTTATAACTTATTTTATTCATTGGACCCAAACTCATGACTTGTAAAGTTGAAGGCAGAATCTCTAACCGTGAGCCACAGGCTGCACTGCCGTATGTTACAACTTACTGATATATACATACAGTATGTAGCTGTATATACTAGTACATTACATATAAAAAACAAAAACTAATTTTTTTGCCCCCAAAAGTTGTTAAAAAAAACCCTAATAGTTGTGGGTGCCAGCAAGAGGGAGTGGACCCTCTGGGCCGTGATACCAATCTTGACCTGGGGGGGGGCGTAACTTAGTGACTACCTTGTATTTACTAGAGCCTCAGATGGTGAAGTTAGGCTTGTGATGGAAGGTAGCCACCAGATGCCACTCCAGCGGATATCGGTACCTCCACAGCTGGTCCCAGGGATGGGGATGCAGGTACTGGCGCTAATGCAAGTGGGTGCAGTCGGGTACAGACTGGATGGCTGGTATGGCAGGTGTAGTAGGTACAGCAGCACGGCTGGTTCTGGTTGGTGCATTTCTTTGGTACAAATTACTGGAAAATATAGTAATGCCTTTTAAATATTTATGTTTGTGTATATAGGTATAATGTGTACATGTGTGTGTAGTGTATAAATATCAGGTGTTGTAAAGTAGCGCTTACTGATCGTGTTGGGGAGCACTCACTTGGCCGCACAAGTAACACACATGGCAATGTTTTCTATATAAACACGTTCAGCCGGTTTATTAAATACATCATACCACCAACTTTAGTATAGTCCATTACAATACCTCCATAGCAATAGTACACACACAGTCCAGAACCTTTCAATGGCAGCTATGCACACCTGACAACCCTCAGCAAGATAATAACATCAATGTCCTTATCAATCATAGTCTTTTACCTTTTGTGGGGTCTAGCTGCTTCTATCAGCTCTGCTCCGTCAGAGCTGTAGTTTAAAGGGATCCTGTCACCTCCAGAAGCCTCCTCAGCTAGCAAAACATGTCCCTGCTGCATCCCATCACTAATCTCACACTCCTTTTGTCTCCTAAAAGCATCCTGTGAAAGTGGAGAAAAACGTTTTAATACTCCCTCATTAGTGATTATAATTAGCAGGGGCCATATTCTTTAGTCACCCAGGCGGGCTGTTTTGCAGCTCCAGGGATCCACCCTCTCTCTGTCTGTGTTGCTCTGCTTGTGCAGGCATTGCCCTCCCCTCTCTCTATCACTCACAGAATGCAAATCATTAGTCCTGCCTTCAGTTTCAGTTTCACTTAAGCACAGATAGAGAGAGGGCTGGATCCTGGAGCTGCAAAACAACACCCCCTGGTGACTAAAGCATATATCCCCTGCTAATTATAATCACTAATGAGGGAGTATTAAAACGTTTTTCTCCACTTTCGCAGGATACTTTTAGGAGACAAAAGGAATGTGAGATTAGTGATGGGATGCTGCAGGGACATGTTTTGATAGCTTAGGAGGCGTTCTGGAGGTGACAGGATTCCTTTAAGGTTCTCCGGACATGGTCTCCAGTCTTCGTGCCTTCCAGGGATAACTGCTTCCCAAGCACAGAGACCAGGTCTCCCGACTGTGTGTCTTTCAATCACCCTGAGGCCAGCTCCACTCTAAGCCATGCACGTTTGCCATGTGGACCAACCAGGAAGTGCAGGACCTTCCTTACATCACAGACCATTATATCTATAAGATACACCTATGGGAGGTATGTGGATGTTCAGTCACTCCCATCACTTCTGAACATCCGGTGAAACCAGCCCTTAACGTGAAAATAAGATTCCTGGTATTTTAAGTATCAACAAACTGTCTGGTTCCACATCACATCAGATCTCCGTCTGTGCGAGCATACCGGCCATGTACATAGCCGTATACCTCACACTGTGTAATGTATATGTGTATGCATACAAGTATGTGTATTGTGTATATGTATATTGTGAACACCTGTGTGTAATGTATATATGTATGTATACATGCGTGTGTAATGTGTATATGTATAACTTGTACTTGCATGTAAAATTTGTATATGCATAATGATACATTACGTATATAATATGTACATGCTTGTGTAACGTGTACTTTCTTTATTCTTGTGTAACGAGTATATGTGTGATGTATATAAGTCGGTGTATATGGGTGTAATGTATATGCATAATGTGTATATACATGTGTAATGTATACTGTATATACAAGGTATACATGCCTGTGTAATGTGTACTTGTGTATGCAATGTGCAATGTATTTGTGTATTGTGTATGTGGGTGTGCAGTGTATATGTGTAATGTATATGCACATTCTTCTATGTGCCTAATGTGACTATGCAATAAGTATGTGTGTGGGACAAAGAGGGACCCAGACACAAGTGTTGACAGGGGCCCTTGGCTCAGTGTCCTCCCCTGGACCTGATCTAGGTAGACGTGTACAGGATCCTTTCTTGAACCTAGAGTAAAAAAGACAATTTTGACTCCTAAAATGTCACCTTGGTCTACGAGTATATGCTGTAATGAAGAGCGAGCCCCTTACCCAGACTAATGGACCCCTCATACGGCAGGTTGTGACCCATCCCCACCATTGTTGTATATTCCCTTTTAGATCTCTTTGATCGCCTGCTAAAGTTACGACATGAGGATGGCACTGTAGACCAGGTGGGACCCACCATGTTGGATTGGGTGAGTATATAATGACAGGTATACTTAATTAATGTCGCCCCTATATTCTTCCAGTAATATATACATGTATACTCTACAGCTTCCTTGTCTTCACACCTATAAAGCTTATTGCTGTAACCAAGTAGCTGCCAAAGCTCTGCTGGACCACAAGAGGCGTAATCCGGCCGTGCACAATTTCCTCCAGCTTTGCCAAGAATCTGCATTCAGTCGTAAACTTGATGTATGGAGCTTCCTAGACCTTCCCCGGAGCCGACTGGTGAAGTATCCACTGCTGCTGAAAGAGCTGCTGAAGCACACGGTGCCCGAGCACCCCGACCATGCCGCCCTGAGCCAGGCCGTGAGTGTGATCTCCTGGTGGACGGTCAGATCTGATGGATGATGTCTCGTGTTGTGTTCATCACTTTACTCTTTTCCCAGGTCTCCGTCATCCAAGGTGTTATTAGTATGATAAACCACAATGCTGGGGAGGCCGAGTGTGAATATTATAGAAAAGATTGTGTTACCTGTATGAAAGCCAGGGGGAAGAGGAGGTGTCTCGCTCACGTCTCCTACTGTGTCATGGGGAGCTGAAGAACAACAAAGGCCAGGTAAGGGATCCACAACCTCCGTAAGATCCACTATGTCCTCACAGATAACACTTCTGAAAACTCATGACTAAGTTGACTAGATCCCTTTTCATAGAATCATAGAATGGTGGAGTTGGAAGGGACCTCCTGGGTCATCATGTGAAGGGACCTTTTGGGTCATTGTTTGAAGGAACCTCCTGGGTCATTGTGTGATGGGACCACCTGGGTCATCGTGTGAAGGGACCTTCTGTGTCATTGTGTGAAGAAACCTCCTGGATCATGGTGTGAAGGGACCTCCTGGGTCATCATGTGAAGGGACCTCCTGGGTCTTCATGTGAAGGGATCTCCTGGGTCATTGTGTGAAGGGACCTCCTGGGTCATTGTGTGAAGGGACCTCCTGGGTCATTGTGTGAAGGGACCTCCTGGGTCATTGTGTGAAGGAATCTCCTGGGTCATCATGTGAAGGGATCTCCTGGGTCATTGTGTGAAGGGACCTCCTGGGTCATCATGTAAAGGGACCTCCTGGGTCTTCATGTGAAGGGATCTCCTGGGTCATTGTGTGAAGGGACCTCCTGGGTCATTGTGTGAAGGGACCTCCTGGGTCATTGTGTGAAGGGACCTTCTGGGTCATGGTGTGGAGGGACCTCCTGGGTCATTGTGTGAAGGGACCTCCTGGGTCATGGTGTGGAGGGACCTCCTGGGTCATAATGTGAAGGGATCTCCTGGGTCATTGTGTGAAGGGACCTCCTGGATCATCGTGTGAAGGGACCTCCTGGGTCATCGGGTGAAGGGACCTCCTGGGGCATCTGGTCCAACCCCCCTGCTCAAAGCAGGATTCACTAAATCATCCCAGAAAGATGACTGTCCAACCTCTGTTTGAAGACTTCCATTAGTGAGTTCTCCTTCAATGAAGGTCTTTACACAGAGGCTGGAGAGACATCTGTCTGGGATGATTTAGTGAATCCTGCTTTGAGCGGGGTGTTGAAACAGATGACCCAGGAGGTCCCTTCACACGATGACCCAGGAGGTCCCTTCACACAATGATCCAGGAGGTCCCTCCACACAATGACCCAAGAGGTTCCTTCACACGATGACCCAGGAGGTCCCTCCACACAATGACCCAGGAGGTCCCTTCACACAATGACCCAGGAGGTCCTTTCACACGATGACCCAGGAGGTCCCTTCCAACTCCACCATTCTAAGATTCTGTGACCAGGGATCTAGTTGTTTATTAGAACAAGTGGTGAAGCCGTTGCATGTAATGACTGTCTCCATCCTCTCCCTCTAGAGGCTCCATGTCTTCTTGTTTGAGACAATACTTGTCCTCACCCGCCTGGTGACCCACAATGACCAGCTGGCATTCCAGGTCTACCGACAGCCCATCCCGCTGCCTGAACTGGTCCTGGAGGACCTTCCTGATGGAGAAGTCCGGGTGGGCGGCTCCATACGGGGGGCATTCACTGCGGCCAATGAACGAGGTGAAGGGCAGGACAGGTATGTTTCTGTGTCTGTGCTGTGGATGTTCTTCTACTTTTTTTACTTTTTTTTTTTTTTTTTCAGCAAAAAACTTTTTCCGTGTAAGTTTTCGCGATCGCTCCCGCGGACAAGCTCACACCCTGCAAGCCAATGATTCCTTCAATAAACAGCAGTGGGTCGGCTGCATCCGACATGCTATGGTGGCAAGCCGAGAGCAGCGAGCCGACCCTGCGGGATCCCAGGACACCCCTTGTACGCTCATTAACCTGTCAGACCTAAGCCTGAACTGCCGTGAAGACAAGATGGAGGATGGGTAGAGGATCACACAAGGCAACAGAGGATTGCAATGACTGATGTATGGGGTCACCACGTCAGGACATGGGATCACCCCTGAAATCTGTAGACCGTCCTCTCCCTCATTCCTCCATACGTCTCCCTTACCCCTATGTACATAGATCTGGGCTGTGATTATATGTGGACTGGAAGTTTATAGAAAATGTTAAAGACTTTGATACATAAACCCATCATTATTATTTACCCCCATGTTCTCCTGCTGTATTGTTCTCTATCTGACTTGGGTTTATAATTATGTGGGAGAAATGATGACTAAGGCACCTTTCACATCAGTCATTTTGTCCTTTCGCAGCAGATCCGGCTGACTTGCGGCAAGCCCCATTCATTCCCTATGGGACTTGTGGTCAGGTGCGGCAAGTGCGGTTTTGCCAGATTCGACATTAGTAGCGTTTGTTTTGTGGCACAGCTCTTCTCTGTCTGGATGCGTGGTACAGGTCTCTGCTGCCCAACTGCAGACCACAGCCCTCCTCTGCCCAACTGCAGGCCAAATGTCTCCTCTGCCCGGCTGCCTCTAGCACCTCTCCCTTCCCCGGCTGTGTACCACAGCTCTACTCTGCTCGGCTGAGTGCCACAGCTCTACTCTGCTCGGCTGAGTGTCACAGCTCTACTCTGCTCGGCTGAGTGCCACAGCTCTACTCTGCTCGGCTGAGTGCCACAGCTGTACTCTGCTCGGCTGAGTGCCACAGCTCTACTCTGCTCGGCTGAGTGCCACAGCTCTACTCTGCTTGGCTGTGTGCCACAGCTCTACTCTGCTTGGCTGTGTGCCACAGCTCTCCTCTGCCTGGCTTTGTGCCACAGTCTACTCTGCTCGGCGTGAGTGCCACAGCTCTGCTCTGCTCGGCTGAGTGCCACAGCTCTGCTCTGCTCGGCTGAGTGCCACAGCTCTACTCTGCTCGGCTGAGTGCCACAGCTCTACTCTGCTCGGCTGAGTGCCACAGCTCTACTCTGCTCGGCTGAGTGCCACAGCTCTACTCTGCTCGGCTGAGTGCCACAGCTCTACTCTGCTCGGCTGAGTGCCACAGCTCTCCTCTGCCTGGCTGTGCGACACAGCTCTCCTCTGCCTAGCTGAGATCCACAGCTCTCCTCTGCCTGGCTGTGTGCCACAGCTCTCCTCTGCTAGGGGACATCCGCAACCTCCAGTAATTGAAAGGCTAAAGGAATCTGTAGTTGCCTACAAAGAGTGGTGTGGGAGTGTTTCCCAGTTTACAGTATGGTGCCACAGACAAATTCAAATCATCCTGAGAAAAACAAGCCCTCATTCATCTATAATGTGGCTGCAGTGTGGCTATCTTCTATACCCTCACCCACTTATCTCAATTGTGTGATCACTCCCATTATTACATTTATGTGCTTTCCATAGGAGCTATAACTTGTGGTTTGTTTAGATGGAATCCTGTGCAGCTTATTCCACATCCCTCATTAAGTTTTGTGCCTGTTCTCATTTGTGAAAAGAATGGGGCGCCAAACACTGACCTGCCAATTCTGGTGTTCCAAAACCAATCCAGCTGCACGGTGAGGACCTGTGAGTATAAGGCTAACTACAATGTACTTAAGACTGTGCTGAGAGTCACAGTGAACCTTCTTGGTGGATGTGCCCTCATGGCAGAGCTGAACTGTCTGTGTGACCTGAAGGGGCTGTAGGTACAGCGTCATTCTACAACTAGTGGGAAGGACATGAGCAAAATGCAAAACTGTTTCTTTTGTGAGAGTTGTCTTGCTATTGGCGCTCCAGGGCATCTGTCACTTTCATTTACACCAAAGCACAATCGTATATATTACTTACCGTAACTAGACAAAGTTATATTCCTACAGTTTCATTGACTTAGGGTCATACTATGATGGTTAAAGGGGAACTCCGGGGAGATAAAATAATTTTTGTACCATCCCTGCCCTCCTACATGATGAAACTAAGCTGTCCACTACAGTTCTAGGATCTATAGATCGCTTATCTAATATACAAAGCTGAGTGTATATATGCATGTCTGTGGCTTTAGCCCCGTCCACTCCAGATAGCCACTACATAACTCCGCCTGCTCCATATAGCCATGCCCACTCCATAGCCATGCCCCTTTTTTTCAACCTGCATCTTCACATATCCCCACCTCCTCTACATAGCCATACCCCCGGGACTATGCGGAGGTGTGGAGCTATGAAGGGGCGAGGCTATATGTGAGTGGAGCTATGGAAGGGACATGGCTACCAGGTGGCGTTATGTAAAGGGGTAGGGCTACTGGGAGGGGTGGGGCTATGATACACATAAATACATTACCATATATGAGCGATATTGCCATATATGAACATTACAACCATATATGGGCATTATGCCTGGGTAACGCCGGGCTCCACAGCTAGTAATTCAATAAAATCATATCTGTTCCTAAGCTCTCACCCCTCCCTCCTTGGACAGAGAAATTCAGTGATGCTGCAGAGATCAGGAGGTGTGTTGTGTTAGGGGCGTGGACCCTGGGGGCTTCATAAAGATCATCATACATTCCCGCCCCCTCACACTTCTGTATTAACAGGGGGTGTGGCAAGTGGCATGGCCGCCATCCCATGGTCACACTACAATCCTGCCCCTGATATACATCCTGTGTAATGTATAAACAGGGGTGTTCTCCCTTCGAATATTCAACTAGCAATCATGCCACCAAGCAGATATAAATATACGCTGTGATCTTCTGCTGTACAATGATATGATGGTGTATAATGTGTGCTGCCATGTATCAGGCTAGGAGCACAGGCAAAGCACTACATTGATTGATTCAGCACTGAATTGGTCTCCCCTCCCCCATATCAACATGGTACCTTCCTGTCCCCTGAATCTTTAGCGCTATGCATGGCTGAATTTCTCTGTCCCCTGAGGGAGGGGTGAGAGCTGAGGAGCAGATATGATTTTATTGATTTATAAGCGATCTATAGATCCTAGACCTGTAGTGCCCAGCTCTGCTTCATCATGTAGGAGGGCAGGGACAGTACAATAAAATGATCTCCCCGGAGTTCCCCTTTAAATGTTCCCTTTATTATTTATGAGTAGTGTACAGGGAATCCCTGACTTACGAACATCCAACTTATATATGACACCAAGTTATGAACATCATTTAAAAATACAAAAACATATTCATCTCGCTGCTGACTGCTGACCTCTCCATCCACCGCCTGATCCTCTTTGTTCTTCTCATCGTTGAACCCCCTTATCCCCGACCTCTTCGCGATAGGTCGGGTTCCTGGCCGGAGCTCACTGCACATCATAACGTCATGTCATTGCAACCTTATGATGAGCAGTAGACTCTGCCGTAGATATGGCCAAAAGTCCTAGACTATAGGGAATAGGCCAGAGGGGTTGTGCACCCAATGAAGGAAAGAAGAAGACATGATGGATGGCAAGGTATGTAAAACAAATGAAGGAAAGAAGAAGACATGATGGATGGCAAGGTATGTAAAACAAATGAAGGAAAGAAGAGGACATGATGGATGGCAAGGTATGTAAAACAAATGAAGGAAAGAAGAGGACATGATGGATGGCAAGGTATGTAAAACAAATGAAGGAAAGAAGAGGACATGATGGATGGCAAGGTATGTAAAACAAATGAAGGAAAGAAGAGGACATGATGGATGGCAAGGTATGTAAAACAAATGAAGGAAAGAAGAGGACATGATGGATGGCAAGGTATGTAAAACAAATGAAGGAAAGAAGAAGACATGATGGATGGCAAGGTATGTAAAACAAATTAAGGAAAGAAGAAGACATGATGGATGGCAAGGTATGTAAAACAAATGAAGGAAAGAAGAGGACATGATGGATGGCAAGGTATGTAAATCAAATGAAGGAAAGAAGAGGACATGATGGATGGCAAGGTATGTAAAACAAATGAAGGAAAGAAGAAGACATGATGGATGGCAAGGTATGTAAAACAAACTATCTCTTTGGCTACCCCGGTCCTGTTTTTTCCGCCATAGTGCACCCCATCTCCAAGTCTTTCGGTCGTGTCCAAGTTCTGGACATAGTCATAAAGTCGTCACGACAATGTGAAGAGGCTAGGGGATGCAGCGTTCCTGACAATGAAAAGAAGAGGACTATATGGCAGGCAGCGAGCAATTAAGGAATCTGGAGCGGTCAGCAGTGAGGTGAGTATTGAGTTTTTACATTTTTTCCCCAGTCCTTTTGCTATCTACATACACATCTGGTTTACAAAGAAAGCTACAGAATGTATCTAGTCCTTCACACGGAGATGCCTAAATAGGCTGAGATCCTTAGTTGCAAAAGTTAGATGTGAACCTCAAGATGATTCCTTGTGTAGCGGTACCGGTGCCAGGGATCTGTGGTAGTCAATGGAGAGGCACAGCCCCGACACGGCAGATCCTACTCCTTGGTACAGCAGTTCAGTTCTTCGGCACCCTCATTGAGGGACAAACTATACACAAAGTCAACACAAGTTTGTAAGGTTCCTTTACTACAACTATTGAACATAGGAGTTTGGGGTGGACTATTTACATTGACACGTTTGGCTGCAGGCTGCTCCCCTCGGCACTTGAGCATCACCGATACACGCCGTGAATTCAGAGTCTTTTGGTCAATCCTATCCCTGCCTCGCCTATATTGATGCATCCATAGGACAACCAGGAAAGCGCCAGACACTATTCCTTCACTACGCTCACAGTGAAGATCCGTCCATCTTTGAACCTCTGCTCTGGGCCCACTGAACCGTTACCAGACAGGACAGCCGCTGCCTGGGTATCTGCCACAGGCAAACGCTGAGCACCAACACTGGGGAAAAGATGCTTGACCGAGGTTCTGTTTAATCCTGGAGTGACCCTCAGGGTTCGAACAATTTAAAGGGGCTTTAGTTCCTGGTACTATCTCCTATGGTGGGTGTCATGGGGTCTTTCTCCGGTATCCCAAAATCAACAGAACGAGAGGTGTGTGACCAGCCCAATAACTTTATTGCTTGAAAAAACATAAAAATCCATAAAACAATCCATCAGACTACTGTATATCCAGTACAAAAAAACTTTACTCTGCAGTAAAAAAGTTTAAAATGCAAGTGCAGTAAAAAAAATGTAAATAACAGGGTACTTGGTCCATACGTTTTTTGCGTATAAAATGTACTTCAAGCTGCTTCACCTCATCACGGTGTACCCATATCGAAGCAGTCCTATCTGTTGTATTAAAAACCTGATCAAGTAATGTGTATCAAGTGAACAGGGTCCAAACAGGTCCAGTGTCTGATATCGACTGAGGTTGAAAGCAAATTACTTGATCAGGTTTTTAATACAACAGATGGGACTGCTTCGATATGGATACACCGTGATGAGGTGAAGCAGCTTGAAGTACATTTTATGCGCAAAAAACGTATGGACCAAGTACCCTGTTATTTACATATTTTTTACTGCACTTGCATTTTAGACTTTTGTTCTGCAGAGTACTTACACGTTTTATGGACAAGGTTTTTTGTATTAGATTGTTTGGCAGCGTGAGCGTATTCACACAGACACGTTCTTTGTGTGCAGGGTTCATCAGTTTTCTGTACTGTATATCCAGGTGACTCTCCCATGCCTCTTGAGAGCTCACCTCGGCTTCAGTGTCCCACGCTAAAGACTGAATTACACTGCTTCTCCTCCCCCCAACCACTTCCCATGTCCAAACCAGGACTATTGACACACTCCTAGGGGGAAGGGGGTAGTACACACATTTACAGACAGAGGACTAAAATGTCCAAGTAAGGAGATGTCCACGGAAAATTCATTTATCATACCCTCCGGAGTGTAATGAGTAAGATGGGGAAGTGGGGAAGGGCTGAATACACAGTAAAGGAACAACACTTGTAAAATGCAGTAAACTATAACCCACCATATCACACCATGGAACTCTAAAGCTACAAGCCCACAAGGAACGCCCACAACCACTACCCTTAACCCTGTCTATCGGTGAGGGGTTTCAGGGAGCAGCCTTTGCCGTTACCCAGTGAAGGTCTTCTGCCTCTCACGCTCCTTCCAGATAAGCAGCAGCTGACGCTATAGCTCCGACAGATGTTACGGATCATCTGTGATCATATCATATTCCATAGGAGGTGTCTGGTGAAGACACTGACTTTAGGCCCAATTAATGTAATACTCAAATTTGGCCAAAATATTCAATTTATTTCTTTGGTTGTCCAAGCATTAATTTTGATGTTGACGTGGCTTATAGACGGCCACTTCTCGTCTGCGCCATCCCATCCTGGATTCCATTATCAATGTCCATAAGAGTTGAAACACCCAATATTTGTGGCTTTAACCACACTAGCCATTGTGATATCACCATTTAGCTGAACATTGGATATATGGCAGAAGTCCTTTTGACCTTCTTATACAGTATTTGGCGCACGGCTCTCTTGATCTCTTGGTTCCTCATACTGTAGATGATGGGGTTGACGAAAGGCGTCAGCACCGTGTACAACAAAGACTTCACCGTCTTCCCATAGAAAGTGTCTTGCTCCACTGGGAACATATATATGGTTATCTGTGTCCCATAGAAGATGAAGATGACGGTGAGATGCGCGCTGCAGGTGGAGAACGCCTTCCACTGTCCTTCTATGGATGTGATCCTGAGGATGGAGATGACAATGCAGCAATAGGAGATGGTGACCACCACAAAGGGCATGAGCATGAGAGGGATGGCAATGATGAAGTCTTCCGCCTCTACCATGGAAGTATCCGAGGAGGCAATGGCCAGGATGGGGGCAAAGTCACAGAAGTAATGTTCAATGATTTTGGAGCCACAAAACTTTAATTGGAAAAAAGATGCAATTTCGAGAGGGAACAGGGCGAAGCAAATGGCCCACGGCCAGAAGATGAAGTGCTGGCAAAGCTTGTGGTTCATCAGAGCAAAGTAACGCAAAGGATGACAGATGGCCACGTACCGGTCAAAGGCCATCACCATAAGGATCAGGGACTGGGTATAAGTGGAGCCACAGAACATATAATACTGGAGGAAGCACCCAGTGATGGACATGTCCCCTCCTCCCATCACTATCAGATACAACATGTTAGGCATGATATTGGCGGTAAACAAGAGGTCCGCCACAGACAGGTTTCGGAGGAACAGGTACATGGGCACTTGCAGGTGGTGGCACGTGGACACCAATGTGATGATGAAGACATTTCCAAGCAGAATCACAATATAAGTCAGGAGAAAGAGAACGAAAAGCGAGATCTTAAAGTTTTCTATGTTCTTAAATCCGATAATGAAGAATTCTGTGACTGTGGACTCGTTACCCTCACACATTCTTATAGAAGAACCAGTCAACCTGTAATACACATGTATATAGATAAGGTATGAAGGACCAGGGTCAACCATCAATCAGTGGGGTCCAACCTGTGACTGTTAGGAAACTACACCCCCTGATAACCACAGGGCTCTTATATATCTTTAAATAAAATTTCTCCTAGAAAGGTATCGGAATTACAGTTTTTTTTTTATTTTCACATGTTTATTTCCTTTGTGTTCTGGAACAATACAAAAAAAAAGGCAAGTTTCACACAAAATCCCCAAAATGAGCTGGATAAAATTATTGACATCTTTCCAAAATTGTGGATAAACACCTTTGTTTCCAGCTTGTAATGCTCGCTCACACTCACCTGTGGCAAGTTAACAGGTGTGGGCAATATGAAAATCACATCTGAAACCAGATAAAATGGGGAGAAGTTGCCTCAATCTTTGTATTGTGTGTCTGTGTGTGCCCCACTAAGCAGAAAGAGGAGAGGAGAACTGTCTGAGGACGTCAGAAATAAAATTGTTGAAAAGTATCAACAATCTCAAGTTTACAACCCATGGCACTGTAGCTAATCTCCCTGGACATGGACGGCAAAGCAATATGAATGAAAGGTTGCAGTGCAGAATAGTCCAGATGTTGGATAAGCCCCAATCAAGTTCTAAAGAAATTCAAGCTGTCCTGCAGGCTCAGGGGGTATCAGTGTCAGCGCAAACTATCTGTCCACATGTGAATGACAAGAAACACTATGGAGGAGTCCCAGGAGGACCCACTGTTGACAAAGAGACAGAAAAAGGCCAAAATGTATGAGTAACCAAAATCCTTATGGGAAAGAAACTTGTGGACAGATGAGGGCCAAGAAAGAGCTTTTTGGTAAAGCGTATTAATTTACTGTTTACCGAAAACAGAATAAGGCTACAAAGAAAATAGCACAGGACCTACAGTCACATATGTGGGAGGACAGAGTAAAGTGCACAGGACCTACAGTCACATATGGGGGTGGTCAGAGAAAAGAGTGCAGGACCTACAGCCACATATGGGGGAGGACAGAGAAAAGAGCACAGGACCTACAGTCACATATGGGGGAGGTCAGAGAAAAGAGCACAGGGCCTACAGTCACATATGGGGGAGGTCAGAGAAAAGAGCACAGGACCTACAGTCACATATGGAGAATGTCAGAGAATAGAGCACAGGACCTACAGTCACATATGGGGGAGGTCAGTGAAAAGAGCACAGGACCTACAGTCACGTATGGGGGAGGTCAGAGAAAAGATCACAGGGTCTACAGTCACATATGGGGGAGGTCAGAGAAAAGAACACAACACCTACAGTCACATATGGGGGAGGGCAGAGAAAAGAGCACAGGACCTACAGTCACATATGGGGAGAGGGCAGAGAAAAGAGCACAGGACCTACAGTCACATATGGGGGAGGTCAGAGAAAAGAGCACATGACCTACAGTCACATATGGGGGAGGTCAGAGAAAAGAGCACAGGACCTACAGTCACATATGGTGGAGGTCAGAGAAAAGAGCACAGGACCTACAGTCACATATGGGGGAGGTCAGAGAAAAGAGCACAGTACCTACAGTCACATATGGGGGAGGGCAGAGATGTTCTGGGTGTTTTGCTGCCTCTCGCACTGGATGGCCTTGACTGTGTGCAAGATATTATGAAATCTGAAGATACCAGAGGATTTGGGGTGACAATGTAGAGCCCAGTGTCAGACAGCTGGGGGCGTCCTAGGTCAGGGGTCTCCAGTAGGACAATGACCCCAAACATCAGGAAGCCCCAGAAATGGAGGAAACAAAGTGCTGGAGAGATCTGAAGTGTCAGCAATGAGACCGGATCTAAATCCCATTGATCCCCTGTGGAGAGATCTGAAAATTGGAAGAAGACGAGAGACCGGGAGCAGATTATAAAGAAGAGGAGAAACTCCAGAGAGAAGAAGCAGCTTGTGGAGGGTATAGGGGGCGACTGTGGAGGGTATAGGGGGCGATGGATTTATTCCAAAGAAAGAAACCAAATATCAAGTTCAGGGGGCAAAAATTATGTCTGTCCCATTTTTGGAGTTTTGTATGAAATGATGTCCAATTTACCTTTTCTTCTATTTTTTCTTTGTGTGTTGCTCCAGGACACGCAGATGAGTATATTCATATACAGCACCTTGGAAAAGTATTCATTCCTTGTGAACTATTCCACTTTTTTCTCATTACACCCACATACTTAACCATATTTTATTAGGATTTCAAGTAATATACTAACACCAATTATCAAGTATGTGTGAAGTGTAAATTCAATTATATGTTTTTTATTTTTTTAAACTTTAAATCTGAATATTGTGACGTGTATCTGTATTCAGCCCCTGTAGTCTGAGACCCCTAAATGAAATCCTGAGTGGCCAATTGCCTCCACAAGTCTTCTAATTAGTACATTGAGTTCACTTGTAGTTTATTTTCAGTATAACTATAGATGTTCTGTTAAGGTCTCAAAAGTTAGTTTAAGAATATTAGGGGTAAAACAGTATTATGAAAAAAAAGGAACACACCAGACAGGTCAGGGATAAAGTTGTGGAGAAGATTAAAGCTGGGTTAGATTATAAAAAAAATAGCTGAAGGTGTAAGTCAGCACCCTGCTTTGGGGAGGCTTTTCTTCAGCAGGGGCAGGGAAGCTGGTCAGAGTTCATGGGAAGATGGAGCTAAATATAGGGCAATTCTGGAGGAAAACATCTCACAAAGCATCTCAAAAATGGAAGGACTAAGGCACAACTGCAAACCTACCAAGACACGTCCGTCCACCATGACTGACATACTAAGATGGAGAACACAGCCAAGAGGCCCACAATCACTGAAGGAGCCATACAGATCACATCTGAGAGGGGAGAATGTATCCATAGGACGACTATTAGTCATAATATGGCTTTTGTGGGAGAGTGACAAGAAGAAAGACATTTTTGAAAGCAAGATATAAGAGGTCTTGGTTACAGTTTGCAAAAAAAAATGTAGGGGACACAGCGAGCAGTGGAAGAAGGTGCTCTGGTCAGATGAGAACTAAATGCAAAATGCTATCTGTGGTGGAAAAACTAATACTTTACATTATGCTGAAAACATCATCCCCACTGTCACACATGGTGGAAGGCAGCACCCTGCTTTGGGGAGGCTTTTCTTCAGCAGGGGCAGGGAAGCTGGTCAGAGTTCATGGGAAGATGGAGCTAAATACAGGGCAATTCTGGAGGAAAACCTGTTAGAAGCTGCAAAAGATTTGAGACTGGGACTTAGGTTCACCTTCCAGCAGGACAATGACCCTAAACATCCTGCAGGGATGGAGGGTTCAGATCAGAGTCACAGTCCAGACTGAAATCCCAGTGACAACCTGTGGCAAGAAGTGAAAATTGCTGATAACAGACGAGAGCGAGAGCTCATAAGCTCTACAAGCTGATAGAGACAGACCTCAAAAGACTTGCAGCAGTAATTGCAGCAAAAGGTGGTCCTACAAAGTATTGGGCTTGAATACAAAGTACTTTACCAATACTTATATATAGTGTTGGTATCACATAAATCCCAATAAAATACATTTACATTTGGGGGCGTAACATGAAAAAATGGGAAAAAAGTTAATTCGATGTGGATACTCTCTCTATCTATATATGTGTATTTCAATCCTATGTTGATTTATATGCAGTGTATAAGTGTCATACCTCCTCACCTGTTGAAAGTTTTGGACTTCTGTTGATTAACATTGAGCTTCCCTGAAAGAAAGGTAGTTAAAAGTTTAAAAATATCAAAGAAAGTAAAACTTGGAGTAATATAAATGTATTTATGTAAGAAGAATTAGGCAAGGTTCCATGAAAATAATCCTATAGCTAAATACACACATTGCTGTCACAATGTAACTATGGGGGCCAAACGTCACGGTAGCGCAATGGAGTATGGCACTATATAAATGAATAATAATAATATATTTTTGTTGTCTTGAAATATGAATATTGTGTTTCTAGGTACTGGTTACCCCTTCATCAGAGTTGGGACATTTAAGTCACTAGTATTCTTGGGGGTGTAAGGAAAGTGGAGAGATCCTTCATAAACAAGGTAAAGGATCCAAGAAGATTAACATAGGAACGCTGGCTACACCACCTGGCAGAAAGAGGAAAGAGAAAGCTGTCACCGGCTGCCACTAGATTCCTGAGGAAGCAGGTGGTCAAAAAGCCCCAAAAAACCTGCAATAAGATCTGGTGACTGCAGGCACTGATGCTTCAGTTTCAACATGTCGAGCCCCAGGCCCTGGGGTACTCGGGTATCAGGCTCGGAGGGGTTTGCGGGGATGTCACGGGTGGCGGTGCCTGAGCCCGTGGCCTGGGTGACACTTCAATAGGGAGTTATGTACAGGGGATAAGAGTTATTGTCACGTGACGCCACCTGTAGTACCTGGTGATGGGTCACCAGCGGCGCCACAGTCCTCCGGAGGGCGATGGTATCGCGCCAAAGATGGCAAAGTTCCCTATAGGTGAAGCTGGTCCTCCGGGACAGCGTTTCTGTAGGCAAACATGTTGAATTCTGTAGCACAAAGACACGGAGGCAAAGTCTCTCTCCCGGGTACTTTACAGTCATTGGCATACAAGTCCACAGTTCAGCAAAAGTTGGTAAAGAAACAGGTAACTCTATGGTGGCTGCAAGTGGATGCCAGGTGGTATGGTGGTACCCGTGGTGTACCTTAGTTGACAAACCCGTGTCCTTCCTTCCCCGCCTAAGATGAGTCTATACCCAATGGCTCCTTGAAGGTAGACTTGGGACTCCCCTCCCTCGAAGTGAAGAAGCAGGCAGACCTCTCCATCTGGCAGGGTGCCGCAGCCGGTGAACCACTGCAGCAGCCAGTTGACTACTTCAGAGGTGGACTCTGGCTGTTTCCTCAGGTCCGGCGTTCCTGTGGTGGACTGGGGAATTCCTTGGAGTATGGTCGCTCCACACTGGGGTTGCCCCCTTCTCTCTTGGTCCCAGACTCACGCATCAGGCACCCTTTCTCAGGATCCCCTCAGGATCCCCTTTCATCTTCCCTCAGGATCAGCCTGGAGCTGACCTGTTAGACCTTCCGCCTCACTCCACACTCCTCCTCGACTCCTCTCCAACTCCCTTCTCCTCACTCCTGTGTAACCTCCCACCACTAGTCTAGTGTGGGAGTGCAGAAATAGGTCCCACCCACCAGCCTAGGATCCACTTGCAGTTGGGGAAAATTACACCAATTTTACGAGTGCAATACCCCACTGTGACGCCTGACCATGTGGGGTGCCACATCTCCATGCCCAAACTCCACAGTGTGGCTCTCTACTGTCCCAAGAGTACAAGAAAAATCAGTCCCAATATACATAAAACAATATAAATAACCACAGAAGTTTTGGGATTCTTTTTTCATGAAGCAATGGAAAAAAACTGTTGCTTTTAGGCTATGGATCAACAGTGTTTCTAGAGGAAGAAGAATGAGCCATGAGCACCCTGCCTACAGTAAAGCATGATGGAGATGCCATGATGCATACAGTGAAGTGTTGCGGTAATGCAATGATACCTATGGTGAAGTATGACCATGGTACCATAATGCCCATAGTGAAGAATGGTGGTAGTGCCGTAATACCTACTGTAAAGCAAGGTGGTGGTGTCATAATGCCCACAGTGAAGCACGGAGGTGTTGCTGTAATGTCTACAGTAAAGCATTGCAGAGGTGTCGTAATGCCTACAAGAAAGCATGGAGGTGGTGCTATAATGCCTACAGTAAGGTATGGAGGTAGTGCCATGATGCCTGCCATAATGCATGACAGTGGTGCCGTGATACCTACAGTAAAGAATGGCAGTGGTGCCATAATGTCTACATTGAAGCATGATGGTGGTCATGTAATTCCTACAGTAAATCATGGAGGTGGTGCTGTAATGCCTACAGTAAAGTATGATGGTGCTGATGTAATGCCTATAAGAAAGCATGGAGGTGGTGCTGTAATGCCTACAGTAAGGCATGGAGGTAGTGCCATGATGCCTGCCATAATGCATGACAGTGGTGCCGTGATACCTACAGTAAAGAATGGCAGTGGTGCCATAAGGTCTACATTGAAGCATGATGGTGGTCATGTAATTCCTACAGTAAATCATGGAGGTGGTGCTGTAATGCCTACAGTAAAGTATGATGGTGCTGATGTAATGCCTATAAGAAAGCATGGAGGTGGTGCTGTAATGCCTACAGTAAGGCATGGAGGTAGTGCCATGATGCCTGCCATAATGCATGACAGTGGTGCCGTGATACCTACAGTAAAGAATGGCAGTGGTGCCATAAGGTCTACATTGAAGCATGATGGTGGTCATGTAATTCCTACAGTAAATCATGGAGGTGGTGCTGTAATGCCCACAGTAAAGTATGATGGTGCTGCTGTAATGCCTATAAGAAAGCATGGAGGTGGTGCTGTAATGCCTATAAGAAAGCATGGAGGTGGTTCTGTAATGCCAACTGTAAAGCATGGAGGTGGTGCTATAATGCCTACTGTAAAGCATGATGGTGTTGCTGTAATGCCTTCAATAAAGCATGGAGGAGGTTCGATGATGCCTCCAGTAATGCATGGCAGTGGTGCAAGCATACCTATAGTAAAGAATGGCAGTGGTGCCATAATGTCTACAGTGAAGCATGACGGTGGTCTCTTACTGCCTACAGTAAATCATTGGGGTTGTGCCATGATGTCTACAATGAACTTTGGCAAGTTGCCTGACTTGAACCCCATATCTTGTCTGGGATTTGAAGTAGGTGGTTGCAGCATGAAAACATCCGTAGGAATATTCATGACCTGCAGTCCCTGGTCTACAAGGAATAGGCTACAATTTCCCAGGAACACTGCCAGAAGCTAGTGTCTCACCATTCATCACATGTGCAGCAGGTTATAACAGCCAGAGAGGCTTGACATTTGGGGCGAATAATCTAGAGATTGTAGTAATCAGCAAAAGAGGCATTTGTGCAAACTATACAAATAAAATATAGAAAAATATAAATGCAAAAGTAATAATAATATAATATTAGCAGCATAATTAATAATAATTATAATAATAGTAGTTTTAATTTAAAAAAAATTGAAAAAAACATAAAAATTTAAATAATAGCTATGATTTTTCTTTACTTTTCTGATAAATTCTATTTGTTATGAACGTACCTTCTTTTATTTCTAGGATTTGGCGACATTCATGACATTTTCACTCATTTTCGCCATTATTTGGTTCTGGTATAATGTAATGGACTCAGTAACACTATGATGTTCCTATAGACTCTATAGTATAGAGGGTGTAACAGTTCACTGAGAGCTTTGTGCCTTAATTAATCCAGACGTGTTGATCATATATACATCAATCACCTCTGGCACCGGGCCCCTTGTTATAATTAAAATCTGGGAAGTTGTTGAAAGAGAATAATACTCAAAAAAAATGTTAATTAATGTGACGTGGTGATCAATAATGTTACCCTGGGGAAGGCTGAACACGAATGGATGGGAGCTGGAAGGGCTAATCCTCATCATCAGAATATAATAATGGACTATAATCGTAAGAGAATGTAATATTATGATGAATAAGCCCCATATTGTTATATTAGTTCTGTTCCATTCACATTCCCCATATACTGTACATCAGATAAAGGGAAAGCAGAGTTGGATAAAGGGAACTTGACAGGTGCCCCTTACCTATGATGATATAGGGCCATACTCCGGCATGTCCTCATGTGATATATATCCACAAAACCAACTCTTATTATACTTGCTCGGCATATACAAATAATCTCTGAATAGTCCAGTGGGCTGTCACTTCCACATCATAGTCCAGCCTTACATTATCTGACAAGGGATTCTTTACTGTGAGAGCAAGTACAACTTTAGAGCAGTCCACTGTATGAGCAGGGAGACTATGGAGCACTCTACTGTGGGAACAGGGAGACTATGGAGCACTCTACTGTAGGAACAGGGAGACTATGGAGCACTCTACTGTAGGAACAGGGAGACTATGGAGCACTTTACTGTAGGAACAGGGAGACTATGGAGCACTCTACTGTAGGAACAGGGAGACTATGGAGCACTTTACTGTAGGAACAGGGAGACTATGGAGCACTTTACTGTAGGAACAGGGAGACTATGGAGCACTCTACTGTAGGAACAGGGAGACTGTGGAGCACTCTATTGTAGGAACAGGGAGACTATGGAACACTCTACTGTAGGAACAGGGAGACTATGGAGCACTCTACTGTAGGAACAGGGAGACTATGGAGCACTCTACTGTAGGAACAGGGAGACTATGGAGCACTCTACTGTAGGAACAGGGAGACTATGGAGCACTCTACTGTGGGAACAGGGAGACTATGGAGCACTCTACTGTAGGAACAGGGAGACTATGGAGCACTCTACTGTAGGAACAGGGAGACTATGGAGCACTCTACTGTAGGAAGAGGGAGACTATGGAGCACTCTACTGTAGGAACTGGGAGACTATGGAGCACTCTACTGTAGGAACAGGGAGACTATGGAGCACTCTACTGTAGGAACAGGGAGACTATGGAGCACTCTACTGTAGGAACAGGGAGACTATGGAGCACTCTACTGTAGGAACAGGGAGACTATGGAGCACTCTACTGTAGGAACAGGGAGACTATGGAGCACTTTACTGTAGGAACAGGGAGACTATGGAGCACTCTACTGTAGGAACAGGGAGACTGTGGAGCACTCTATTGTAGGAACAGGGAGACTATGGAACACTCTACTGTAGGAACAGGGAGACTATGGAGCACTCTACTGTAGGAACAGGGAGACTATGGAGCACTCTACTGTAGGAACAGGGAGACTATGGAGCACTCTACTGTAGGAACAGGGAGACTATGGAGCACTTTACTGTAGGAACAGGGAGACTATGGAGCACTCTACTGTAGGAACAGGGAGACTATGGAGCACTCTACTGTAGGAACAGGGAGACTATGGAGCACTCTACTGTAGGAACAGGGAGACTGTGGAGCACTCTATTGTAGGAACAGGGAGACTATGGAACACTCTACTGTATGGAGCAATTAACTATAAGAGCAGGGACACTAAGATGCACTCTAGTGATAAGGGCAGGGAAACTATGGAGCACTCTACTGTAAGAGCAGGAACACAAAGTAGCACGCTAAGCGCAGGGAGACTATGGAGCACTCTATTATAAGAGCAGGGACACTATGGTGCACACAATGATAAGAGTAGAAAGAGTATAGAACACTCTACTGTAAGAGCAGGGACACTATGGAGCTCTCTTCTGTAAGACCCGGGAGACTATGGAGCTCTCTTCTGTAAGAGCAGGGAAACTATGGAGCACTCTACTGTAAAAGCAGGAAAACTATGGAGCACTCTACTGTAATAGCTGAACACTATGGAGCACTCTACTGTAAGAGCCTTGAAACTATGGAGCACTTCATTGCAGGGGCAGGGACACTATGGAGCACTCTACTGTAAAAGCAGGGACACTACGGAGCACTCTACTATAACAGCAGGGAGGCTATGGCGCAATCTACTGTAAGAGCAGGGAGACTATGGAACAATCTACTGTATAAGCAGGGAGACTATGAAACACACTACAATAAGAGCAGAAAGAGTATGGAGCACTCTTCTGTAAGAGCAGGACACTATGGAGCACTCTTCTGTAAGAGCAGGGACACTATGGAGCTCTCTTCTGTAAGAGCAGAAGAGAGACTATGGAGCACTCTACTATAAAAGCAGGGACACTACGGACCACTCTACTATAACAGCAGGGAGACTATGGGACAATCTACTGGAAAAGCATGAACAACTATGGAAGCTCTCTACTGTAAGAGAAAGGAGACTATGGAGCAATCTATTGTAAGCTCAGGGAGACTATGGAGCACTCTACTGTAAGAGCAGGGATGCTATGGAGCACTCTACTGTAAGAGCAGAGAGACTATGGAACGCTCTACTGTAAGAGCAGGTAGACTATGGAGCAATGTACTGTAAGCTCAGGGAGACTATGGAACACTCTACTGAAACAACAGGGAGACTTTGAGCACTCTACTGTAAGATCAGGGAGACTATGGAGCACTCTACTGTAAGAACACTGAAACTATGGAGCACTCCATTGCAAGGGCAGGAACACTATGGAGCACTCTACTGTAAGAGCAGAGAGACTATAGAGCAATCTATTGTAAAAGCAGGGACACTATGGAACACCCTACTATATGAGTAGGGAGACTATGCAGCACTCTACTTTAGGAACAGGAAAACTATGGAGCACTTTACTGTAAGAGCAGGAATAGACTTATGGAAGCTAGGCACGTTACTGTAAGAGCAGGAAGACTATGGAGCACGTTACTGTAAGAGCAGGAAGACTATGGAGCACGTTACTGTAAGAGCGGTCTATTTATGTAACTGCTCTTAGATCAGCTGAGAGACTGTAGAGGGGAGAGAGGATTTCACCTTTAGCAATAAGGGATTCTTTACTGTAAAGGCAGTGAAAATATGGAGCGCTTTTCTCCAAAAAGAGCACTCTGGAGCCCTCCACTCTAAGGGCATGGAGACTGTGGAGCACTCAATTGGAAGATCAGTGAGACTGTGAAGCTTCTGCCCCAGGATCTTGTGCTGTTTCATTTCTTGAAGGTCAAGTGAGTTTTGGATGTAATTAACATACCATTAAGTGGATTAGATTACTGGACAGGGATCGATGTTACTAGGCTTTCTGCTACTTTATATTTGGAATTAGGAACTGTTTTCTGATTTTTTCCTTCTTCTAGATAACACAGCAGTAGAACAGGTTGAGCTGGATGGATTTTCTCTCCCCATTTGCCTTCTATTACTACAATGTTTATTCAGATTGCAGTAACATTTTAGGAACTTTTCACTTTATTGGAAACTTTCAAAAACTTTTACTGAATGCAAGTTTTAATATCCCTTTAAGGAGCTGTATACAACTGGCTACCCCTCCCTTAATAAAGGTCTTTGTCATTAAGCTCTACTTTGACTTGTTGTCAGCGTGGTTCTTACCGGTGGCGTGCACACACATTAGACAAAGCATCAATTTGGCGGCAGACACTTAAGACGATAGCCCACCCGAAAGGTGTGGAGGGCTCCCATTACACCGCAAGAGCCATAAACTCTCCATTTAGTCATTGAAATTGCCAAAATACGGTTATGTATTTTGGGACTTATTCAGAAACTGGAAAAGGCTATGGGTTATGTTGACAGACAATATGGCAGCTTGGATAAAGATGACCAATCTAGATAGTCCTATTCATTTTACTAACGCGGCATGAACATGTGCACACAGTGAAGCTCATGGGCCCCGATGCAAATGCTTCAATGGGGCCCCTGATTATTGCAAATCTTTACTAGCATTAGGCTTTTTCTATAGGCCAAAAGGACTTTTGGGGCCCTTAGCCACTTAGACAAAGCATCATTTGGCGCAGACACTTACGACGGTAGCCCACCTGAAAGGTGTGGAGGGCTCCCATTACACCGCAAGAGCCATAAACTCTCCATTTAGTCATTGAAATTGCAAAATACGGTTATGGTATTTTGGGACTTTATTCAGAAACTGGAAAAGGCTATGGGTTATGTTGACAGACAATATGGCAGCTTGGATAAAGATGACCAATCTAGATAGTCCTATTCATTTTACTAAACGCGGCATGAACATGTGCACACTGTGAAGCTCATGGGCCACGATGCAAATGCTCCAACGGGGCCCTGATTATTGCAAATCTTTACTAGCATTAGGATTTTCCTATAGGTCAAAAGGACTTTTGGGGCCCTTAGGCTCATGGGCCACTTTTTGTACTTATCTTTGAGATATTGCACTGGTGCAATTAGCCCTAGGGTCATAGATTGCATGCGGAGAGGACACAAACACAACACTTGGATTTGTCTTGGGTGGCAGATCATAGCACCAAAATTGGGGTGAGGAGGTTGACACATTTTAATCCTTACTATAAGGTCCTTCTCTTAATGTACATGATGAATATGGAATACTGCGATAGACTCTGAGGCATCGTATTAATTTTCACTATATTGTTATGAAACTTGACGAACATCATCCTCAATTGCAGCGTCCACTTGGGAATGACACTTTATGTCTTATGTTTGTATCAAGCATGGAAAACAAATAATTGGTGACAAAACTAAAAGAAGACATCCCAGCGTTCCCGAGAGAGAGAGAGATCCCCAGCGACATTAGTGGAACTTGTGTTTACTCATTATCTAATACTTATTAAGAGCTCAAGTGAGAATAATTGAAGATTAGGGACTAATTACTGCTAAGGTGACAACTCTCAGAGATTCCTCCAAACCCAACCTTTCACTACAATGAAGATGTACTCGTCATTTTTCTATAGGGAAAACTGTATTACTAGTGATTTCCCTCAAATATAATATTGCTCATTGACTTTATAAATTCATCTGTAGATTTATAGATACATTTTACTTTGCCTTTCCGTTGCAGAGATATAACCGATTAAATTATTTGACACCTAATAATTTAGTTTATCAGATATTTTTCACTGGGGGCGTGTACTTTTCCCCCTGTATGACACTAACCAATCATAAGCAGGCAGCAACACACTGGAGAAAGAAGAACACGCCCCCCCCATAGTGTAGAGCACATTTCTCAGTCTGTGAAATGTATTGACCCAGTAATGATCTCTTGGTTTTACCTCCTGCGTGATTAATGCTGGGAGGAGATCAAAGTTGACTAAGGGTCCCGTCACATTAATAATATGATAAAGACTGGCACACCTGCATGTTTAGGTGCTAGCTAGAAAATGACAATATATAATAATAATGATCTGCTGCACACTAAACAGAATGATTAAAAGATATATGTGTGGTATATAGGAAACTAATGCAAGTTTTGAAGAGGAAAATGAACACTACAGAAACTGCTTCAAGACATAATATGAAATATGAGAATCTTAGTTGATGCATTGGCCATTGCATGTGAGCCCAGTAACCAGCTTCAAGGTGTTCTCATGTATACCAGGCCCCTATCTCCCTTATCTTATGCCTCTGTCTGTGGTACAAATGCATATGAGGGTATAAGCCTCTGAGTGCAATTTAAGGGTCCCGTCACACTTGGCGACGTTCCAGCGATCCCGACATTGATACGACCTGGTAAGGATCACTGGAACGTCGCTACGTGGTCGCTGGTGAGATGTCAAACAGTCAGATCTACTCAACGACGCAGCAATAGTACAGCAACCCGTATAGTGACCCCGGCGGTCGTTGAGACCCTGTCACACAGCAGCTATTCTGATGACTCAGACCTACGTGGCTGAGTTCTGAGTCGCCAATGAGGTCGTTGTTAAGGCGTCAAACACACCGATGCATGCTGGCCAGTGGGAACCCGACGATCAAAAAATGGTCCAGGCCATTCCGACACGATCGGCGATCTCACAGTGCGGGCCTGGTCACTGCTACATGTCAAACATGGTGAGATCGCTGGCGAGGTTGCTGTCACGCCACAAAACCTGTGATCTCGCTAGCGATCTCGCTATGTGTGACGGGCGCTTAACACCTTTCAGATAAGGACCAGGCAGTAGTAAACTTCCTCAGTGAAAGCTATTTGATAACACGCACTTGGACTTAATGAACATTAAGGAACATTTGCTTAAGTGACAAACACTTTGTTAATATTTCTGCAACAGAGAGGTGAAATATAAAACGTTATATCTCCCTCTGCAGCCACTTGTTACTCCGTGTGTCTTGTTTGTGCATATCTGAGATTTTACAAAGAAAGAAATAGTGTGCCTAAGCACTAACAGGCATATCATTGCTACCTGCCTATTGGCGCCATTCTTTGCTAACATGGAATGGTCTAGGACTGCTCCTGCCAGCGATTCTGCACCTTCCGCTCATGTCGCATCAACCGAGAGGTGGCTTCTCTGCTCTGTTGACCCTTGTCTCAGTCTCCGTTCTGCTGATTGACTGCCGAATCCCTACTACCTAACTTGGGGTGCCGGCTGTCAATAAGCATGACGTCAGTTGTGTCACCCGTCAAAAGAGAAGAGAAGCCGACGTCATGCTTATTGACAGTTGGGTAACGGTAAGCCAGCTGTCAATCAGCCTGACGTGGGATGTCCCACCCCTTCCACAGAGTACAGTATATGGTAAAGTGATTAGTGATCCCAAACTACAAAATAAACCCTCACATGGCAATGGAAAAACAAAGAGTTATGACTCTTAGAAGAAAGTTAGAGGGGAAATTAGAGAACAAAAATTGACGGCGTCCTTGAAGACAGTTGTCCGCTATATTTATTTTCCTTGTCTCTGTCTTCGATGGGTTTCGCCGTGCTTCGTCTTTGGATATTTCTAGTAAGGCTCCATGATAAGATCATAACATCGTTTTTTTAATCAGTATAAGGAATGATGCCTGCAGGATTCTCACTGACTATTGTTCAGACGTTTTTCATAGTTTACCACTAGTTATATCATACATGTCTATAAAGTAGACTCTATCACTTTATCTTAAAGCACCAGAGATCCTGGATCTTCTGCATTAAAACAGAAGTTAGGAATGATATCTGAATAGAACTATGGAACAATATCATGGGGATTATGAAGAAGTAACAATGTTCTCTTTCCTTGACCACGACACTGCTAAAACCCTTATTCATGCTCTCATCATCTCCTGCCTCGACTACTGCAACCTCCTGCTCACCAGCCTCCCCATTACCTCCCTTGCACCTCTCCAATCTATCCTGAACTCTGCTGCCCGCCTACTCCCCTGTCTCCCCCCTCTGCCAAGCCCTTCACTGGCTCCCTACTTCCCAGAGATCCTGGTTTAAAACATTAACCTTGACATACAAAGCCATTCACAAACTGTCCTCTCCATACATCTTTGACATGGTCTCCCGATACCTACCCTCACGCAACCACATACAGGATTTCCCCCGTGCTTCACCCAGACTCTGGAACTCACTGCCCCAACACATCAGACATTCTCCTACCCTGGGAACCTTCAAAAGAAGCCTGAAGACCCACCTCTTCCGCCAAGCCTACCACCTGCAATAAGACCCGGCCACCACACCGCCTCACGACTGGAACTTCCCCCTCCCACTGTATCCCCACCCGCCCCTCGTAGACCGTGAGCCCTCGCGGACAGGATTTCTCCCCTCTTGTATCTGTACGACCGAGTTGTCCACATTTATTGTTACTTGTATTGTTACTATGTTACTTGTCCTAGTCTGCCCCTTTTAGCATGTAAAGCGCCGTGGAATATAATGGCGCTATATAAATAAATAATATTAATAATGTTCTAGGAAAACCATTAAAATGGAAAATTGATGAGTGAACCATAGCATGGCTGTGATGCCAAGCCTTCCTATTCACTATAGTAAGGAGGTTTATTTACCAACTTCTTGCGGAGTACTGGATGTCTCTCCTTTACCCAGTAGTTTCCTCTTCTACATTAGAGATGGCAACTAGATCTTCATGTAAAAATGAGGCAGCGTCCAATCCAAGGTGAGAGATTCCGAAGTAATCCATTTATTCGGCCATCAGTGCAATGCAACGTTTTGGCCAACCCTAGGTCTTTTTCAAGCCGGCTGGTCAAAATGTTCCATCGCACTGATGGCCGAATAAATGGATTTCTTCTAAATCTTTCACCTTGGATTGGACGCTGTCTCCTTTTTACATGAGTTGCTATCTTCAGGTGGACTCCCTCAACCATCTTTGGGTTGATTGTCCCATCGGTGTTCCTATCTTCAGGTGGACTCCCTCAACCATCTTTGGGTTGATTGCACCATCGGTGTTCCTATCTTCAGGTGGACTCCCTCAACCATCTTTGGGTTGATTGCCCCATCGGTGTTCCTATCTTCAGGTGGACTCCCTCAACCATCTTTGGGTTGATTGTCCCATTGGTGTTCCTATCTTCAGGTGGACTCCCTCAACCATCTTTGGGTTGATTGCCCCATCGGTGTTCCTATCTTCAGGTGGACTCCCTCAACCATCTTTGGGTTGATTGCCCCATCGGTGTTCCTATCTTCAGGTGGACTCCCTCAACCATCTTTGGGTTGATTGTCCCATTGGTGTTCCTATCTTCAGGTGGACTCCCTCAACCATCTTTGGGTTGATTGCCCTTTCGGTGTTCCTGAGGAGTGCTAAGAACCCTTTGCTTCTTTGAAGCAACTAGACCTTTTTGACATTCTAGAGATTGTGACATCTTGGTCTATCTTGTCATATATCGTAAAAAGACCCTTCAAGACACAAGTGTATATCTTGAAGTCACCCTTCTTGTCATTCATGTAGCCAATATGTTGAGGATTCGGCGGAATCTTATGGCTTCTTGGATACTGAAACATACAGGACATAGGGTTTAAGGTTTGATCATCCCTCACCATTGAGAATGGATATGATAGATGACATCTAATGGGTCATTGAAGGGGAGAGTGGCTCCTACCGATGTAAATACATTTCTTACAGGGAACCATGACGTCAATGTCATCCAGTGCGTAGACGTTAACGATGTAAACCTTGGCACATGTCTGACCCATTTTGCTCTGACATCCATCAACGTCTATAGATGTCTTAATTAATTGTACCTAGATTTACATTATAAATGAACTTTTCTAAAAATGTGAAAATAAAATGTATCGTACTGGACATAACCATACAAATGAAATAACCCACTTCTGGCTGTATTCTGATATAATCATTCATTTTATTGATTTTTATTGTATTTTCCTCTAGATTTAGTGCAACATTGGCAGTACAGTCATTTTACTCTTTCTATACAGTATTTGGCGCACGGCTCTCTTGATCTCCTGGTTCCTCATACTGTATATGATGGGGTTGACGAAAGGCGTCAGCACCGTGTACAACAAAGACTTCACTGTCTTCCCATAGAAAGTGTCTTGCTCAACTGGGAACATATATATGGTTATCTGTGTCCCATAGAAGATGAAGATGACGGTGAGATGCGCGCTGCAGGTGGAGAACGCCTTCCACCGTCCTTCTATGGATGTGATCCTGAGGATGGAGATGACAATGCAGAAATAGGAGATGGTGACCACCACAAAGGGCATGAACATCAGAGTGATGGAAAATATTAAGTCTTCCATCTCTACTATGGAAGTGTTGGAGGAGGCTATGGCCAGGATGGGGGCAAAGTCACAGAAGTAATGTTCAATGATTTTGGAGCCACAAAACTTTAACTGGAATAAATAACCAATTTCAATGGGGAACAGGGCGAAGCAAATGGCCCACGGCCAGAAGATGAAGTGCTGGCAAAGCTTATGGTTCATCAGAGCCGCGTAGTGCAAAGGAAGACAAATGGCCACGTACCGGTCAAAGGCCATCACCATAAGGATCAGGGACTGGGTAAAAGTGGAGCCACAGAACATATAATACTGGAGGAAGCACCCAGTGATGGACATGTCCCCTCCTCCCATCACTATCAGATACAACATGTTAGGCATGATATTGGTGGTAAACAAGAGGTCCGCCACAGACAGGTTTCGGAGGAACAGGTACATGGGCACTTGCAGGTGGTGGCACGTGGACACCAATGTGATAATGAAGACATTTCCAAGCAGAATCACAATATAAGTCAGGAGAAAGAGAACGAAAAGAAAGATTTGGAAGTTTTCTATGTTCTTAAATCCGATAATGAAGAATTCTGTGACTGTGGACTCGTTACCCTCACACATTCTTATAGAAGAACCAGTCAACCTGTAATACACATGTATATAGATAAGGTATGAAGGACCAGGGTCAATCATTGGGTCAACCAAGTCGGTCTAAAAGGAGAACATCAGTGGGATCCAACCTGTGGATGTTAGAAAACTACACCCCCTGATAACCACAGGGCTCTTAAACTTTATATATATGTTTAAGAATAGGCATGCATCTAATATATCCTAACTAGATCCCTAGAGATTAAAAATACATGAGGATTACCTACGATAGATTCCTTCACCTAGGCCTAATCGAGGGGCTCCCGAACCTGTACAGTTGTGGCCAAAAGTATTGACACCCCTGCAATTCTGTCAGATAATACTCAGTTTCTTCCTGAAAATGATTGCAATCACAAATTCTTTGATATTATTATCTTCATTTAATTTGTCTTCAATTAAAAAACACAAAAAGAATTGTCCTAAAGCCAAATTGGATATAATTCCACACCAAACATAAAAAAGGGGGTGGACAAAAGTATTGGCACTGTTAGAAAAATCATGTGATGCTTCTCTAATTGGTGTAATTAACAGCACCTGTAACTTAACTGTGGCAATAACTAAATCACACTTGCAGCCAGTTGACATGGATTAAAGTTGACTCAACCTCTGTCCTGTGTCCTTGTGTTTACCACATTGAGCATGGAGAAAAGAAAGAAGACCAAAGAACTGTCTGAAGACTTGAGAAACCAAATTGTGTAGCTCAGGAGCCACATGTGGCTCGCGTACCCGTAATACCTGGCTCGCAGCTTGGTACAATAGCACCAGGTGTTATGAGGAGGTCTCCAGATGGTGACCACAGAGAAGAGTACATCTGGATGAGGGTAAGGTAGGAACCCCTGGATCTTGATATACCGCCTCAGTGTGATTTATGGGGAAAGGTTTAGGCTGTCACTTTATTGGTAATGGGGGCTCTGCATGTCACTACTGGATGTGGCTCGAAACGTTTCCTCCGAGCAGAATGTGGCTCACAGGGTCAGAAAGGTCGGGGTCCTCAGGTCTAAGCTATGAAGACATATGCAGTGTATAATGTATATAGAGGCCTGGGAACAGATCTCTTACCTGTTTACAGTTTTTGACTTTTGCCAATTCAAATTGTGATTCCCTCTAGGGAAGAAAGTAAAAATCTAATAATAATAAGAAATAATAACAATAATTATACTGAAAGCAGTAAAACATGGATTATATTATACATTGTATAAATAAAAAGCATCATGAACATGATTACATACACGTCGTTGGCACAATACTCAATGAATAAAAAGTGTCTTGGAATATAAGTATTGTGTTGAAGGTGGTGAAGATCCCTTCATCAGGAGTAGGGCATTTTATGTGTAATGTAGAGGGGAATATCGCACCATAATAAGCATTATGTCACAGAAAAGAAATGGAGAAATACGGTTTACAGAGATGTCAGTCTGCATTATTTAATGATTTTATCAGCTTTCATTTATTTTGGCCATAGTATACATTATTATTATTATTAGTATTATTATTATAACAGTTACACACAGCAAATAAGATCATTATGCTGGATTTTGTATTAAATCACTGGTCAGACACTTCCCAAGCGTCTACGACTGTGTGATATATCGGCGAATGATGCATGCAGAGCCCAGTAGGGGCCTTTTCCAGCTGATAGATTGTTATTTTGTCAACTCCAATTGTTTTCAAGTGCTGGCCAAGGTTTTTAGGCACAGCACACAATGTGCCGATTACCACCGGGACCACTGTCACTGGCTTGTGCTGATTACCACCGGACGACCATCACTGGCTTGTGTCGATTACCACCGGGACCACCGTCATTGGCCTGTGCCGATTACTACCGGGACCACCGTCACTGGCTTGTGCCGATTACCACCGGGACCACCGTCACTGGCTTGTGGCGATTACCACCGGGACCACTGTCAATGGCTTGTGCCGATCACCACAGAGACCACCATCACTGGCTTGTGCCGATTACCACCGGGACCACTGTCACTGGCTTATGCCGATCACCACAGAGACCAACATCACTGGCTTGTGCTGCTTACCACCGGGACCACCATCATTGGCTTGTGCCGATTACCACCGGGACCACCGTCACTGGCTTGTGCCGGTTACCACCGGGACCACCGTCACTGGCTTGTGCCGATTACCACCGCGACCACCATCACTGGCTTGTGCCGATTACCACCAAGACCACCGTCACTGGTTTGTGCCGAATACCACCAGGACCACCGTCACTGGCTTGTAATGATCATCAGCAGGACCACTGTCACTGGCTTCTGCCGATTACCACCGGGACCACCGTCATTGGCTTGTGCCGATTACCACCGTGACCACCTTCACCGGCTTGTGCCGATCACCACCCGGACCACTTTCACTGACTTGTGCCGATCACCACCGGGACCACCTTAACTGGATTGTGCCGATCACCACCAGGACCACCTTCATTGGTTTGTGCCAGAGTCTTTGCAGTTTGATCTTTAAGTCCTCATATTGTGTAAGTTTTTCAAGTTGCTTCTCCTCAATCCTGCTGTTGCCTGGTATTGCCACATCGACGATAAACTATAGAAAATATAGAAAAACTACAGCATCACAATGCTAAAGTCAACATAAGCAATTGAAAGTGTCAGATGGAATACAAAGTCTTTTGTCTGAGAAAAAAATAAAAAAGCTTTTTCAAAAAAACTCAGATGAAAACATTTTTTTTTTTAAATACGAATCTGATAAAGTCCTTAGCGCATCTATTGGCCAATAGATGCCTGCCGATCAACCGCGGCAAGGTGACCTTAAATCTGATGGGTCCCTACCTACAATAAAGCCTCTCTTTGACCCCATGAGGTCTCTTGCTACCTGGGCTGCAATGGCATACACTATCAGACAAAAGACTCTTTGTGTTCCATCTGACACCGCCATTTGCATATGTTGGCTTTAGCAGTGTGCTGATGTAGTCTTTCTGTATTATGTAATTCAGTGTTACAGCCACACGGTGGGGGGGGTTAATCCTCCAGGAAGTGCTGTCTGTTTTTTTTCCTTTTACACATATATATATATATATATATATATATATATATATATACACACACATACATACATATACAGTGTATATTATATATGTATATATTTCATGCAGGTGGCTGTGTGTTATCTTTTAAATACTAGTACATCATCTAAATGCAGTTGTATGCACTTTATTGCACATTTGGAAACCTCTCCCTTTCATCTCACAAAATGAGATGCAGGAGAGGACAGCCCCGCATCTTTCTTTGAGCTGGCATTGTGAGCGCCCATCATAGCATTTCTCCTTAATGTAGCTGTAAATGAAAGGGCGAGGTACGGAGATCTCAGTGATGCTGTCAATACAATATTTTTGCACAGCGCAGCCATTAAAAGACATTATAGGGGTCATTGTGAAGTTATTAATAATAATAAATAAAATAATAAAAAAATAATAAGTGCAGGATTATGAAGAGTAAGAAATGGAAACACTTGGCCTACGATAAAGATGCTTTTTTTCTTTATTATCGGGGATGCTGTATTTTACATGTGGAAATTTCTACCTTTCATCTCACAAAATGACACGTGAGAGGCCGGGAGATGCAGGTGAGGACAACCAGGCATCTTTCTTTGAGCCGGCATTGTGAGCGCCTATCATCTCCTTAATGTAGCTGTAAATGAACAGCTGAGGTACAGAGATCTCAGTCAGGCTGTCAATGCAATATTTTGCACCACCATAAAAGGCAATTAAAGGTTATTGAGGAGTTATTAATAATAATAATGAATAAAAATAGTGAGTGCAGGTATATAAAGGGTTAGAAATAGAAAAACGTGGCCTACGATGGAGAAGCTTTTTTTCTTTATCATAGGAGATACTTTATTTTACATTTGGAAATCTATACCTTTCATCTCACAAAATGACATGTGAGAGGCAAGGAGCTGCAGGAGAGGACAGCCAGGCATCTTTCTTTGAGCCAGCATTGTGAGTGCCTATTATAGCATTTCTCCTTAATGTAGCTGTTGTCACGCCCTAGAGTGGACCCACTGGGCCGTGGTACCGAACTACCCTGGGTGAGCTGATCCTAGTTTACGCAACCCCTATACAGGGATTGTCAGGGGCAAGCCCAGGGGGTCTAAATACCACAGCAGCTAGTACCAGGGGAGCTACTTGTAAGGTTAGCCTATGCTACGGCACAGCTAAGGATTCTGGGTAACGGTACAAGGCTAGGAGGGCAGGAATGGTGCTACTGGGGTAGAGCATAACTAGGGGTCCAGGTAACAGGGTACAAGACTAGGAGAACAGGAATGGCTCTACCGGAGGAAACTACAAGGAAGGCCTGACCAACAGTCAGCAGGACTGACTTAATAATCAGGCACCTCCCATCAGTGGAGGTGGTCTGATATACCAGAGGAAGAGCAGCTATTGGTCAAGGGGAGTGTCAGGTTGAACCGTGCCGGCCCCTAGAGTCACAGGGGAGGAGAGCACCTAGTGCGCCGCTGATTGGTCCCATGAATACGACCATTGTAATGTGCTCATGTGTGAGCCCGGTGGTCAGCTGACAGGAAGGGAAGCCGGCGACAGCTCCGAGACACAGTACGCCTGGACACTGGATGCCCTGTTGGCAGAGGAGCAGAGGATGCCGACCCAGGAGAGGTGAGCTGGGAAGCAGTGCCAGGGGATCAAACAGTACCCCCTCCCTCACGCCCCCTCCTCCAAAGGCGCGCTAAGAACCTCGCCAGAATGCGTGACGCATCAATGTTCTCCCGTGGCTCCCAGTTCCTCTCCTCAGAACCGAAGCCAACCCAGTCAATCAAGAAGAGGGTCTTGCCTCTACTCTTCTTCATGGCAAGGATGTTCCTGACCTCATAGACATTCTCAGAGCTGAGAGGCCGTGACACGGTGCCGGAGGATGGATGGAAGTGATTAAGCACCACCGGTTTCAACAACAAGACATTGGAATTGGGGATGCGAAGTGAGGCAGGCAGTCTCAACTTGGTAGGCAACGTTATTGATGCGTCTAAGGACTTTGAAGGGACCGATATAACGCGGCCCTAATTTGTAGGACAGCACCTTCAGCATGATGTATCTGGAAGAAAGCCACACTTTATCGCCTGGGATATAAGACGGTGCATCTAAGCGTCTCTCATCGGCATGTCTCTTCATCCTGCCGGAGGCTTGTGTGAGGGCGTCTCTGGTCTCACTCCAGATCTTGGAAAAGTCCATGGACAGTGCATCGGCCGCCGGGTTGCCAGACGCTGTGGAGAACGGAAGAGGTAAACCAGGATGTTGCCTGAATACCACAACAAAAGGAGATTTAGCTGACGACTCACTATAGTGATTATTATTGGTCCAGTTATCGTGATGAGCATTGGCGAAGTGCTGAAGGTAGGTGGTGAGGACTTGGTTAATGCGCTCCACCTGCCCGTTAGAGTGCGGATGATAAGCCGTGGAGAAGTCCAACGTGATATCCATATGCTTGCACAGCACCCTCCAGAACCGGGAAGTGAACTGAACTCCTCTATCGGACACGATATGGCGAGGAAATCCCTGGATCTCTTCGATGAATTACTTAGCTAACTCAGGAGCGGATGGTAGACCGGGCAAAGGAACAAAGTGAGCCATTTTAGAGAAGCGATCCATGACTACCCATATGACCGTACAGCCGGAGGAGCAGGGTAGATCCGTAATGAAATCCATAGGTATGTGTTGCGAAGGAGCCGATGGAATCGGGAGAGGCAGTAGACGTCCAGCCGGTAACTCTCTGGGCACCTTATTTCTAGCACAGGACGGACATGAAGCAACAAAGTTGTGGATGTCTTGATGAATAGTAGGCCACCAATAGTGACGAGAGATCAAAGAGAGAGACTTCTTAACTCCTACGTAACCGGCAATTCTCGACGAATGTCCCCATGTCAGGACCGCCCTCTTCTGATCCTGTGCTACGAAGGTCTTCCCCGGCTGAAGTCCAACTACACGTAATGAAGCCACGGTGATTATCTTGGTAGGATCGACGATATGGAAGGTCTCCTCTTCCACATCCGACTGCTGGAAGGACCTTGACAGAGTATCAACCTTGACATTTTTACTGCCAGGCCGGAAGTGCAGTTCAAAGTTGAAACGGGCAAAGAACAGGGACCACCGGAACTGCCGGGGGTTGAGCCTCTTGAGGCGGACTGGACATAAGCCAGGTTCTTGTGATCCATGTAGATAATGAACAGATGAACGGCACCCTCGAGGAGGTGTCACCACTCCTCCAGTGCCAATTTGATGGCCAGCGATTCACGATCCCCAATAGAGTAGTTGCGCTCCGACGAGGTAAAGGCTTTGGAGAAAAACCCACAGGTGACTAATCAACCTGAAGATTAGAGAACAGCCCCCCTCCTATGGAGGAGGCGTCTACCTCTACGATGTACTGTCTGTTCACCTCTGGTCGGTGCAAGGCAGTAGCCTCGGAGAAGGAGCGCTTTAAGGTGGAAAAGGCGTTCTCGGCCTCTGGGGTCCAGTTGCAGGCTTTTGCTCCCTTACAGATGAGAGCCGTGATGGGTTTGATCAAGGACGAAAAATGGGGAATGAATTGCTGGTAATAATTTGCAAAACCAAGGAACCGCTGAATAGCTTCTCAGGATCCATCCGTAATCCGGAGTCAGAGATGATGTATCCGAGAAAGGGCAATGAGGTCTGCTGAAAGACACATTTCTCCATCTTGGCATACAACCGAATCCTCCTCAGTCGCAGGAGGACTTGCCGCATGTCCCGTCTATGTGAGGACAGATCCGGGGAGAATATGAGGATATCGTCCAAATATACCACCACACACATGTACAACAGATCACGAAAGATGTCATTGACGAACTCCTGAAACACTGCGGGAGCGTTACACAACCCGTACGACAGATATTCATAATGGCCGTCCCTGGTGTTGAAAGCCTTCTTCCATTTGTCTCCGGCACGTATGCGAACCAGGTTGCTCCTCGGAGGTCTAATTTCATGAAGATGTGAGCCTCTTTGAGCCTGTCAAAGAGCTCTGGAATCAGCGGCAGGGGGTATTTGTTCTTGACGGTGATGGCATTCAAGCCTCTGAAATCTATGCAGGGTCGAAGGGTGCCCTCCTTCTTCTTCACAAAGAAAAAACCAGCAGGGGACGTGGATTTTCGAATGAAGCCCCTAGCTCCCATAGAGGCTTAAAGGGATCCTGTCACCCCCAAAACACCTCTAAACCTATTAAAAGCTGTCCCTAGAGCATATTAACACTTACCCTACACTCCTTTTACCTCCTAAATGCACATAGTCAAAGTGAATAAAAACGTTATTATAGTACCTCATTACTGATGATAATGAGTGACTATGGTATTCATAGTCACTCATCCAGGCTGCCCCTCTTCATCATATCACGCCTGAATAGGCGTGATCTACATCACAGATTCAAATTCGCGCCTCCCTGCGCGCCTCCCCGCTCTCCTATTCCGTCCGGGCTTCAGTGACCAGTGTGGGGGCTGTATGACGCAATCCGCGTCATTCCCGGCGACGTATTTACACCCGCGCCACGCTGTCAGCTTCAAAATGCGCACTGCGCATGCGCATGCGGGACTTGAAGCTAACAGCGTGGCGCGGGTGTAAATACGTCACACGGCGCCGGGAATGACGCGGATCACGTCATACAGCCCCCACACTGGTCACTGAAGCCCGGACGGAATAGGAGAGCGGGGAGGCGCGCAGGGAGGCGCGAATTTGAATCTGTGATGTAGATCACGCCTATTCAGGCGTGATATGATGAAGAGGGGCAGCCTGGATGAGTGACTATGAATACCATAGTCACTCATTATCATCAGTAATGAGGTACTATAATAACGTTTTTATTCACTTTGACTATGTGCATTTAGGAGGTAAAAGGAGTGTAGGGTAAGTGTTAATATGCTCTAGGGACAGCTTTTAATACCTTAGGAGGTGTTTTGGGGGTGACAGGATCCCTTTAACCCAGGCCACAGCATCGCCCTCCAGGTGGGACACAACGAAAGCCACCTTGGCCCGATCAGTGGGGTACTGCTGTGGCAGTAGTTCAATATGTAAGCGACACAGGTTGAAGAAGCCGCGGCACATCTTGGGGTCTCCGCTGTATCTAGGTGATCTCTCGAGGCGAGGCGGAAGGTTCAGGACGCCACCCGGGGACCGGTCATAGGATGCGGCCTGAGCTGAGGCCTTTTGTTGCAGACTGCACGGAGTCCAGATGTTTGTCCACGGAGGATATGTACGACAGCCTGCAAGACTTCATGTCTCGTTGTGCTGACAGCTCCTGCTGTAGGCTCGCAGGCTGGGTGGCGGATGCCGGATCAGAGGTTTGCAGGGAGGCTAACCGGGTATCCATGGACTGAAGACAAGCCGCTATATGGCTCTGACTCTCCTGAATATAAGCCAGCTCCTTTTGCACTGAGAATGAGATACCAGCGGGGTCCAAGGCCTGTCATGCCTATTATAGCATTTCTCCTTAATGTAGCTGTTGTCACGCTTCCGGGGGAAGGCGCCCTAGAGTGGACCCACTGGGCCGTGGTACCGAACTCCCCTGGGTGAGCTGATCCTTGTTTACCCAACCCCTATACAGGGATTGTCAGGGGAAAGCCAAGGGGGTCTAAATACCACAGCTGCTAGTACCAGGGGGGCAGCTCATAAAGTTAGCCTATGCTACGGCACAGCTAAGGAGTCCGGGTAACGGTACAAGGCTAGGAGGGCAGGAATGGTGCTACTGGGGAAGAGCACTGCAGGGGTTCCAGGTAACAGGGTACAAGGCAAGGAGAGCAGGAATGGCTCTACTGGAGGAGAGTACAAGGAAGGCCTGACCAACAGTCAGCAGGGCTGAAGCAACTAACTTAATAATCAGGCACCTCCCATCAGTGGAGGTGGCCTGATATACCAGAGGAAGAGCAGCTATTGGTCAAGGGAAGTGTAAGGTTGAACCGTGCCGGCCTCTAAAGTCACAGGGGAGGAGTGCACCTAGTGCACCACTGATTGGTCACATGAATACGACCATTGTAATGTGCTCATGTGGGAGCCCAGTGGTCAGCTGACAGGAAGGGAAGCCAGCGACGGCTCCGAGACACAGTACGCCTGGACGCTGGATGCCCGGTCGGCAGAGGAGCAGAGGATGCTGACCTGGGAGAGGTGAGCTGGGGTATGGAGATCTCAGGGATGCTGTCAATGCTATATTTTGTAGAGCACCATAAAAATGCATATTTGGGGCCATTGTAGAGATAATAATAATAATAATAATAATAATAATAATAAAATAAGTGCAGGATTATAAACAGCAGCCATGTGAGCTCCTATCATAGCATTTCTCCATAATGTAGTTGTAAATGAAAAGCAGAGGTATGGAGATCTCAGTGATGCTGTCAATGCAATATTTTTGGACAGTGCCATAAAAAGTCATATTAGGCATCATTGTGGAGTTAAAAATAGTAAGTGCAGGATTATAAACAGCAGCCTTGTGAGCTCCTATCATAGCATTTCTCCATAATGTATTGTGAATGAACAGCCGAGGTATGGAGATCTCAGTAATGCTGTCAATGTAATTTTTTTGGACAGTGCCACCATAAAAAGCATATTAGAGGTCATTGTGGAGTTATTAATAATAATAATTATAAAAAAAAAATAATAAGTGCAGGATTATAAACTGCTGCCTTGTGAGCTCCTATCATAGCATTTCTCCATAATGTACTTTAAATGAACAGCCTAGGTATGGAGATCTCAGTGATGCAGTCAATGCAATATTTTTGTACAGCACCATAAAAAGGCATATTAGGGGTTATTGTGGAGTTACTAATAATGAAAGATAAAAATAATAAATGCAGGATTATATAGAGTGAGAAATGGAAACACTTGGGCCTACGATGGAGATGCTTTTGGAAAAAAAGACATAGTATCAAAAGGATAGTAATAATAATAGTTGTAATATTAATTTTCTTATGATAAATTCTATTCTTTTATGTACTTACCACCTTTTATTTCTAAAAATTGTTTGTGTTCATGAAATTACTGATCATTTTCGCCATTGTTTGGTCCCGGTACAATGGGGCTCTATGATGTTCCTTCTCCTATAGAGGGCACAACAGATCAGTGACAGATTTCTGCCCAAATTTCCTCGGGAGTTTTGACCTTTTATACAATTCTTCCCTCCCCGCTGACGTACGGCTCCAGGCCCCTCGTGTATAATTAGGAATACTGAAAGTTGGGTAAGAAATGCAAAACTTAATGAAAATGTTGATTATTGTGACATGATGGTGAATAATGTCACCCTGGGGATGGATAGACATGAACGTAAATGGATCCAACCGTGAAAAAAGAATCAACAGAATACTAATAATGGGCTATAATTGGGAAATAATGTAATATCAGGAGCTGGAAAAGCCAAATTTAATTATTAAATCATCATTAATTTACTTAGAAATTATGATTTTATTTTTCATTAGATTTGCTAATGTAAGAAATAGACATCTTCTTCATGTGTTGATGGATGAATGGCTGATGAAGGATTGGGACCTTTTTGTAAGATCAATCAAAATAGAGAGTTCTCTACTGTAAGCGCAGGAAGACTATGGAGTGCTCTACTGTAAGCGCAGGAAGACTATGGAGCGCTCTACTGTAAGAGCAGGAAGACTGTGGAGCACTCTACTGTAAGAGCAGGAAGACTGTGGAGCACTCTACTGTAAGAGCAGGAAGACTATGGAGCAATCTACTGTAAGAGCAGGAAGACTGTGGAGCACTCTACTGTAAGAGCAGGAAGACTATGGAGCACTCAACTGTAAGAGCAGAAGACTGTGGAGCAATCTACTGTAAGAGCAGGAAACTATGGAACACTCTGCTGTAAGAGCAGGGACACCATGGAGCACTCTACTGTAAGATCAGGAGACTATAGAGCACTCTACTGTAAGAGCAAAGAGACTATGTAGCAATCTATTGTAAGAGCAGAGACACTATAGAATACGCTACGGTAAGAGCAAAGACTATGAAGCAATCTACTGTAGGAGCAGAGAGACTATAGAGCAAGCTACTGTGTAAGAGCACTGAGAATGTGGAGCTCTCTACTGTAAGAGCAGTGAGACTATAGAGCATTCTACTGTAAGAGCAGGAAGACTGTGGAGCAATCTACTGTAAGAGCAGGGAAACTATGGAACACTCTACTGTAAGAGCAGGGACACCATGGAGCACTCTACTGTAAGATCAGGGAGACTATAGAGCACTCTACTGTAAGAGCAAAGAGACTATGTAGCAATCTATTGTAAGAGCAGAGACACTATAGAATACGCTACGGTAAGAGCAAAGACTATGAAGCAATCTACTGTAGGAGCAGAGAGACTATAGAGCAAGCTACTGTAAGAGCACTGAGAATGTGGAGCTCTCTACTGTAAGATCAGGGAGACTATAGAGCATTCTACTGTAAGTGCAAATAAACTATGGAGCAATCTACTGTAAGAGCAGAGAGACTATAGAGCACGCTACAGTAAGAGCATTGAGAACTTGTGTCATGCCACCACAGGCGGAGCTGACTAGTACACACATTAGATCATGGAGATACCGTGTAGGCTGATACCAGAAATGAACCGGACAAGAGAGTCAGATAATGAATATGGTTTATTAAATACCAAAAGGGATTGATCCCCAAGGGAAGTCCACAGAGCACTGGGATCCCCTTAAGGGAGCACAAGAAGGGTTACCCCTATACAAAGATTCCTCCAAGCACAGCCAGAGAGGGTCCAATGAACCAGTCAACCTGTGGGTCCGACCCAAGGAAGAACAGGGCAAGGGAACTGGAGGAGAGGGCAGGGATGGAGCTTGGTCCAGCTGAAGGGGTCTGGGAGGTAGCCAGGGACCAGTGAGAGTGGTACGGGTCTGCGGGTGAACGGACAGGAGGGATCCGGCACTGACATCAAGAGAAACACATTAGGGTCTCAGAGGACACAGGAAACCGCATGCGCTGCTAGGGTCCTGAGCTGTCAACTTAGGCAAACTACGAAGTTGCCCAGGCACCTCCCTTAGGAAGTGAGGGCCTTAAAAACACACCAGTCCTCAGCGATTGGCTGAGAGGTGTTGACAGGACTAAAAGGTGTACTGGCCCTTTAAATTTGCAAAGTGCAGTGCTTGCGCCCTATGCGCGTTCCCCCTGCCACCAGGAAATGAGGAGGCGGGAGAGAAGCGCCGAGGAGCCGCCGCGGCTGGGGAGGACACCGGGAGAGCGTGGACCCGGTCTGTATGCCTACTGGGCAGAGCAGCATACCGGCGACCGGATGGGACCCAATCCTCCTGCATTCCAGGGAGGCCGCAGGGTTACAATGTGGATCACTGTACTGTAATAGCAGGGATGCTATGGAGTATTCTACTGTAAAAGCAGGGACACTATGGAGAAATCTACTGAAAGAACACTGAGACTATGAAGCACTCTTCTGTAAGAGCAAGGACACTTTGGAGCACTCTCCTGTAAGACCAGGGTGACTGGAGCACTCTACAGTATGAGCAGGGACACTATGGAGCACTCTACTGTAAGAGTAGGGAGACTATGGAGCAATCTACTGTAAGAGCAGGGACACTATGGAGAAATCTACTGTAAAAGTAGGGAAACTATGGATGGTAATATATATATATCTATATGTAATGTAAGAGCAGGGAAACTATGGAGCACTGTACTGTAAGAGCAGGAATTTATGGAGCACTCTACTGTAAGAGCACTGAGATTATGGAGCACTCTACTCAAAGAGCAGTGAAACTATGGAGCACTCTACTGTAAGAGCAGTGAGACTATGGAGCATTCTACTGTAAGAGTGGGGAGACTATGGAGCACTCTACTGTAAGAGCACTGAGATTATAGAGCACTTTACTCAAAGAGCAGTGAAACTATGGAGCACTCTACTGTAAGAGCACTGAGACTATGGATCAATCTTCTTAAAGAGCAAGGACACTACAGAGTACCTCTACTGTAGGAGCAGGAACACTATGGAGCACTCCATTGTAAGAGCACTGAGACTATGGAACTCTCTACTGTAAGAGCAGGGACACTATGGAGCACTCTACTGTAAGAGCAGGGACTCTATGGAGCACTCTGCTGTAAGAGCAGTGTTACTATGGAGCACTCTACTGTAAGAGCACGGACACTATGGAGCACTCTACTGTAAGAGCAGGGTCACTATGGAGTTTCCTTTTGTAACAATAGGGAGACTATGGAGCTTTCTGTGCCAGGATGTTATGATGGTTGACTTGTTGAAAAAATTCAACCAAGAACTGGATGTGACTATGGAGCATTCTACTGTAAGAGCAGGGTCACTATGGAGCACTCTACTGTAAGAGCAGGAACACTATTAAGCACTCTATTGTAAGACCAGGGACACTATGGAGCACTCTACTGTAAGAGCAGGGACACTATGGAGCACTCTACTGTAAGAGCAGGGACACTATGGAGCACTCTACTGTAAGAGAAGGGAGACTATGGAGCACTCTACTGTAAGAGCAGGGACACTATGGAGCAATGTACTGTAAGAGCAGGGTCACTATGGAGCACTCTACTGTAAGAGAAGGGACACTATGGAGCACTCTACTGTAAGAGCAGGGACACTATAGAGCACTCTACTGTAAGAGCAGGGACACTATGGAGCTTCCTTTTGTAACAACAGTGAGACTATGGAGCTTTCAGTCCCAGGATGTTATGATGGTTAACTTGTGGAAAAAATTCAACCAAGAACTGGATGTGACTATGGAGCATTCTACTGTAAGAGCAGGGTCACTATGGAGCACTCTACTGTAAGAGCAGGAACACTATTAGCACTCTACTGTAAGACCAGGGACACTATGGAGCACTCTACTGTAAGAGCAGGGACACTATGGAGCACTCTACTGTAAGAGCAGGGACACTATGGAGCACTCTACTGTAAGAGAAGGGACACTATGGAGCACTCTACTGTAAGAGCAGGGACACTATGGAGCAATGTACTGTAAGAGCAGGGTCACTATGGAGCAATCTACTGTAAGAGAAGGGGACACATATGGAGCATTCTACTGTAAGAGCAGGGACACTATAGAGCACTCTACTGTAAGAGCAGGGACACTATGGAGCTTCCTTTTGTAACAACAGTGAGACTATGGAGATTTCAGTCCCAGGATGTTATGATGGTTACTTGTGGAAAAAATTCAAGCACGAACTGGATGTGGATAATATCATGTTAGTGTATTACAGGGGCGTCTCAATGAATTAGAATATCATCAAAAAGTTTTTTTTTTCAGTAATTCAATCCATAAAGTGAAACCCATATATTATATAGAGTCATTACACACAAGGGATCTATTTCAATGTTTATTTATGTTAATGTTGATGATTATGGCTTACAGCCAATGAAAAACCAAAGGTTATTATCTTAGAAATACAGATATTATGTAAGACCAAACTGAAATAATGGTTTTTTAACTCATCAATGTCAGCCTACTGAAAAGTCTGTACAGTAAATGCTTCAATACTTGGTCGGGTCCTTTTGCATGAATTACTGCATCAATGCGGCGTGGCATGTTCTGCTGAGGTGTTATGGAAGCCCAGGTTGCTTTGATAGCAGCATTCAGCTCGTCTGCATTGCTGGGTCTGGTCCCTCTCATCTTCCTCTTGACAATACTCCATAGGTTCTCTATGGGGTTTAGTTCAGGTGAGTTGGCTGGCCAAAAATACACATGACATGCCCACGCCAGGGCCGGGGAAGACTTGGGAACTGGGCGGTTACTCGTTCTTCTTCACCTTTTGGTTCTTTTCACAGGGACAGAACGGGGGCCGAGACCCGGTCCTGTGACCCTGGCGGTGTCAATGGTAATAAACGGGAGGAAGATGACAGGGGAGGTCTGAGTAGACAAAGTGACAGCCCTGGCCATCTGCAGTATGCGGCCAGGGCTGTCACTGCTGCATCAGGACCTCTGGGAAGGTCCCAGCAACTGGAGAGCAGAGGCACCACTTCCCTTAACTGCAGGAATGCAGTACCTCTGGTGGCGGCCTACCCGGTGGGGCACCACATTCCCCCTTGGCAAAGGTCAGCTCGTCCCCGAGCGGCCCGGTTCCCAGACACTCCCAAAAAAAATATTTTTTTCTCTTTATGCATGCATTTTAACATGAACATCACTCACTTTTCTCCTTTCGGGAGTCTATACTGAGTTGCAGTAACAAAATAGTCCAGTCCTTCAGGGTTGTCATAGGGAAAAATCAAATGTACAAAATGTCTGTAAAAAGTGCTCATTAAAAACAAAAACACAAGTTCACCGTCTTGTGAGCAGCATCCCCTACTAAAAACAATTCCTGATCAAAGTCCTCCCCCAAGTGCACAATTATCAATGCGGGTTAACTATTTACATTACTCAATTTACATTTATGCAGTACTATGGCTTCCTGGCATCTAACTAACCATTCTGCAAACCTTATTTACATTCTTCAACCCTCTAACTAGTATTTACCTGGGCTTTCTAGCTCTTCAGGGTTTAGGGCCGCTTGCCTGCAAATCGTCCTCCCCTCTGGAAAGTCCATCTGGCCCTGCACACGGGGCTTGAGGCTGCAGTATTTTGTACACCCTCAACGCGTACCAGTCCCGTCGTCCCATGCATCGGGTGTAGCCGACCTCCTCTGCGGGCAACGGTCTCAACCGGGGTGTCGTTTCGGGAGATATGACTCCACATCTCTTCTACTCACGAACACCTCCTGCTCCAGTCCGTACTCCTTTATGAACCCCCAGCCGTCTCGAAGGCGAAGTTGACGACCACACTACGGCGCCGCTCCGCCGGGTTTGAGACCAAGGTTGTCCTCATGCACGCCTTCTCCTCCAGGTTCGCCTCCTCCTGCAGCTGCCAACAGACTCTACGCCATCGTATCTCCTCCTCCTCAGCGGCTTGTCTCCGCTCCCAGTAGCCACCGTAATGCTAGTCCATGACTCTATTCTCCGCTTGGGCCGCCACTGGGCTTCCCGCCATCAAACTCTCGTGGGATTCCCAATGCGCCCGTCTGTTCTTGACCTTCAGGATCTCTGCCGAGCTCTCGCTGCTCTCAGATTTTGCGGCATCATCCTCTAACTGCAGTGTGGATTCTAGCGGGTCAGGTGTGGCAGCCGATGGCTCCTCGGTTGGTTCAGGTGTTACTGGCCGGCTCTGGTTCAGTGACCCCTCTGCCGGTGCTGCTACAGGTGATTCTTCTACTAGTGCCTCTGTTACGGGTGGTTCAGGAGGCTTGGACACTAGCGCTTGTCGTGACGCTTTCTGTAGCTGAGACCGCTTCCAAGCATTCATGGCCCACAACTGCGCAGCATTCAGTACGTGGCTCAACTGTTGCATAGCTTTGTTAAGGTCCTCGGGCCCAGTAAACCAGACCCAGTTGTCAGCTTCCCTATCTGCATTGGGAGCTCTCTCACGTACTTGTCCGCCCCCCGGGGTACCAAAACTAGTAGTCGCCATTATGCCTCCTTGCTCCTTACACCACGCGGTTCTCTTTAGTTCTGCCTTCTCTTTTTGGCCTCACCCTTCTGGCCTTCTTTCACTCATCTAGGTAGGGATAGCAACTCTCTATAGCATGCCCCCTTGGCTTTTCTTCAGTACTCAGGGTGGGCCTGCTACTTTGTGCCTTTTCCAAGGTCCTTCCCACAACGAAAGGGGGTATTTGTGATGCCACCAAGACCCCCAGACCTGCACGTGGCGCTTGCTCTTCTCTCGATGCCATTTTTGTGAGCCAGTTCTTTCACTTGAGGTGCAGGAGACCCAGTGGTACTGGGCCGCTCGCATCCTGTTCGTGACGCCAGGTTGACACGCCCACTCCAGGGCCAGGGAAGACTCAGGAACCGGGCAGTTACTCGTTATTCTTCTTCACCTTTCGGTTCTTTGCACGGGGACAGACGGAGCCGAGACCCGGTCCCGTGACCCTGGCGGTGTCATTGTTAATAAACGGGGGGAAGATGACAGAGAAAGTCTAAGGGGACAAAGGGGGTATTCGTGACACACCTGCGGTATGCGGCCAGGGCGGCCGCCGCTGCTTCAGAGCCTCTGGGGATAGTTACCAGCAGCTTGGATGGTTCCGCTCCCTGCAGATGGAGCGCGGTCCCCAGGGCAGCGGGAAGGAGGAGTCAGTTCGTACCTTGGCTAATGTTCACTAGGACGTCAGCACCCCGATGTCTCATAGGGTACCTTTACACGCGGCAACTTTTCTAGGAATTTCAATGGCACTTACTGGTTGCAGTGAAATCATGGACACATTGTTCTATCTTGTTGCTGTGTACAAATGGAACAATGTGTCCTTGATTTCACTGCAACCAGTGAGTTGCAGTGAAATTCCTAGAAAGTTGACGCGTGTAAAGGTACCTATACGGCCTCAGCACCTGTGGTCGCCGCTAATAAAAGTCTCACACACCACAGCTGGAGTTCTGTTACTTTACTCAGTTCTTTCAGCATGGCCGCCGGGTACATCCCTTGCCAACCTCAGATTCAGCGTTGTCTCCAGAAGACGGTTAGTGTAGTCAAGCCATGGTCAGTGCCCCTTTCTTTCCTCTCTGGGTGTTCCTGCCTCTGGTGGTATTTCTCTCTCTTCCAGCACTATAAGGGATAGTTCTCTTGTGGGGTGAGCGCGACACTACTCTGTCCCCCAGGCTCTCAGCGCCTCCGCAGCACAGAGCTCAAGTACCAGCAGCCACGGGTGCTGTTGTATCCCCTCCCGGGGCACTGCTCCCTAGTTCAGCCACCTTCCCCAAGTTGTGTCGGGTGTTCGGCCACAGCTCCCGTTAGAAGCTTGGGGCCTCCAGTTCAACGGCTCGGGCATACAGCTTCTACACCGTGTTCAGGGCCGGGTCTCTGTCCACCAGCCCCTCCGTTTCGTCAGGTTCGGGAGTACAGGGATCGATGTCTCATCTGCACCCCAAGGTCTCTTGTCTTCTCCCACCTGTTGGTCTTTCCCTCCTGTGGACAAGCATGGTCAGGGAACCACACGAGTTGGCACCGCACTGCCGCTACACTCCCGACTTCCACTCCACTCCATATTGATTATAACACATGTGCAGTATAATGGGAGGGTATTTATAGCCACTCCTCACTTCCACCTTAACCACGACTAAGACTTCAGTGTCGAAACGCGTTGGTGTTTGTGCACACTGGTGTGCCCTTGATGTGATGGTGTATCAGTGGAAATAAATGTTCAAACTTTAATTTTTATCACACTTTTGCACACATTTTCCTTCCACTCAACCTTCCATTGATATGCTTGGATTCAGCACTCTGTGAACAGCCAACTTCTTTAGCAATCACCTTTTGTGGCTTACCCTCCTTGTGGAGTGTGTCAACGACTGCCTTCTGGACATCGGTCAAGTCAGCAGTCTTCCCCATGATTGTGTAGCCTACTGAACCAGACTAGGGGACCATTTTAAACTCTTAGTAAGCCTTTGCAGGTGTTTTGCATAAGTTATTCTAATTTTGAGAGATAATGACCTTTTGGGTTTTCATTGGCTGTAAGTCATAATCATCAACATTAACCGAAATAAACACCTGGAATAGATCAATCTGGGGGTAATGGACTCTATATAATATATGCATTTCACTTTATGTATTGAATTACTGAAATAAATGAACCTTTTGATGACTCTTGGGCCATAATTTTAATTAATGGTTGACGAAGTTACCACTATTATCCTGAGATGAACCCGTCCACTTGGGAATGATACAGAACACAGTGTATTTGTATCAACCATAATTGGTTATGAAACAAGAAGACGTCCCAGCCGTACCATCTGAGAGAGAGTTCCTTGGGGACATTAGTGGAAGTCGTGTTTACTTTTTACTCGATACTTATTAAGAGCTCAAGGATAATGAGGGTTTGGGACTAATTACAGTGGAGGCGACAAGCCTGAGAGATTCCCAAAAGTAAGAGATAAATGATGAGAATCATCTTGAATTTTTAGAAACCATTGGTGATTTACGAATCACGTCACATAGAATAGCACATAGAATCAGGAAAGGCTATCGTTGCCAGTATAAAAGCTAAAGCAGGGAATGCAGCAGCCAAATTATGGCAAATCTGGATTGTAAGAGGACATCACTGCTCACAGCTTTGAAATAGGGAGAGAAAGCAATAAAACACTGGAGAAACTATAAAGATTGGATGAGACAGCACAGCAATGAAAGAAGGTTATGGTGTAAGGAGATGTCTACACAGAGGCCCACCGGGGGATTCACCTGCTCACCTATGTGCCAGTCCGAGCCTAATTATGAAAACTTTTTAGACCAGGGTGGGGAACTCCAGGCCTCAAGAGCCACCAACAGGTCATGTTTTCAAGATTTCCTTAGTATTGCACCCTGATATGGGATTCCAACCCTGGAATCATCAACTGCTAAGGAAATCCTGAAAACATGACCTGTTGGCGGCCTGAGCCTTGAGGCCACCCCTGCTTTAGACAATCTTCAAGTTTTATAGATAAAATTGGAATCCGTCTCAACAGGAATGGATTTACGGTCCTTTTCTTTTCTTTTTCAATAAAAATGGGCATACAAAAGAAAAAATTACTTGGTCGACATGACCCATGACTGGGTCATGTCGAGCATGTAATTTTTTCTTGTATATGCGCCATTTTTATTGAGAAAATAAAATAAAAGGAAAAATCCATTCCTGTTGAGCCGGATTCCAATTTTTTCTATTAACCTTGATGCAATGCCAAGGCGAGGCCGGGTGTCTGAGTCCCAGTTGGTGCAAAGGCGTGAGCTGGAACCTATTCTTATACAATCTTCAAATTTTACCAGAATATTTTTTACTTGTAGTACCATAACTGACCACAAGCTGTGCACTACCTCAATACGCAACACAGCACCCAAAACGCGTGGAGTGGAGTATATGACCCCCTAGTGGTATGAGTAATGATTACAAGATATATATGACTGGATCATAATTGTACTAATCCATAACCGTGCCCCAGACCACCAGGAACTTTACTACCATAAACTGAAATGAATCTCAAACCTCCCAGTATTGTATGGTGGCATTGCTTGGGAACTGAATTGCAGTATTAGCTAGGAAGTATAGGGCAGTGTGATTTACCATTACCATAAACTATAATGTGTCACAAGGAAAACAATCTCTAATTCACTGGGATATGTTGAAACATTGAGAGTCATTGCCACATAAAGTGATAATGTCAGATTTGAGAGATTTGGGATGGCGACTAAGGGGTTAAATATATAGAATTGCTTAACCCTGCAAAATGCCATTCCCTTATGATGAATTTCCTGCTAAAATTGAATACGGTGCTTATAATCACTTTTTATCCAATGATATCTCTTTTTTGCCTATTAATGTTATTTACAAACTATCTGTAGAGACCGGCATTACAACTAACTGATTTCAGTTATAAGCTGAGTGTATGTATGTCCACTATAAATCAAACCTGCCCCCACCACACCAACCCCCAACCCGCTCAACCCATTCCCACTCTGCCCCACCCCCGAAACGTTCCCCTCCCCTCAAACCTGCCTCCCCTCACTCCCAAAAAAACTCCGCCCCTCGCCCTCCTGACCTGCACCCCTCCAAACCCACCTCTCCGAAAAAGGCCTGCCCCCAAACACTCCACCCAATAAACAAGCCCCCCCAATACCACCCCCTCCCTAAAACAATGCCTGCACCACCCAGCCCTCCTAAACCTGCACCACCCTCCTCCCCCAAAACCCCGCTGCACCCGCACCCCCAAAACCTGCCCCGTCATATCGCAACCCCCACAAACCCTGAGTCAAATGGGGGTGTGCGCAATATTTTGCAATTATAGGTGCAAATTCCTTTAGTGGACATACATAGATTGCGAAGGGTGGGGACATAAAGATGGAGCAGCTATGAAGGGGTGGGGTTATGTGGAGGGGTGTGGCTATGCTGAGTTAGTGGGGCTATGACACAGCTGTGGAGCGGGCAGGGCTATGTGGAGTGGGTGTGGCTATGCGGAGTGGGCGGGGCTAATGCCACATAGACACATACATGATCCTTTATATCTATAATAGGTGCAATAGATACAATCATTGCAATTTTTTATTTATCATACAATTTTTGATAAATAGAATCAGTCGTGTCTCTCCAATCCCGCATATCCCTTTAAATGCTCAGCATTATTTCTATACAATATGTTTTTTATTGTTAGGAGTAATCCACAGCAGTAACCCCCGGACCCCCGCCATTATGCCAAACCAGGCGGAGATCTCCTTTGGGTTCTAGGGTGGAATCTGGAGGGGTCGGTGTGTCCAGCTCTTTGATCTCCTTCACAATTCTTGCCGAAACTTCATTTCGGAGAACTTTAGTGAATACTCTTTTTCCTTAAAGTTGACCAAACGATCCCCCCCTTTTTAGTGTGCACCCCTCGTAGGTACTCCCCATTCAGGGAGGAATCATAAGCAAGCTGTATGCCACCAGGGGGCAGAATACACTTCGGCACAATTGACTTTTCTACTGGCGTCATTATCATTGTCGATGGTAGAAAACTTTCGGTTTTTGTGCAAGGACAGAGAATCCCCTGTGAAGAAAATAAAAAAATAGAGGATACGTTAATAGTTTGTTATTTATTTTTGAGCAGAGGAGCTTTGGGATTAGTTCTTGTCATTTCCCCACCGGAGTCTGCCCCATCGACATTCTGCTTCTGTCACCGCCATATTCATCCTGTATGTGATGCTGGTGGTTTAGCAGATAGGGAATCAGGAGGCAAGATGGCAAGGAAGGAAAAGGAAATCAGGGGAGATAGTCTGACCCTTAGACTGGGGTTCCGTAACTACCCTGTTCTCATAGGTACAGATGGCGGGGAGGTCTGGGTCACCACCCTAACCCTTTGCTCCTGATCAGCCCTAAGCTAAGAGCCCCTAACTCCACCCATGGACTGGAAAATCCAGAAACTTCTATGCTTAGCACAGCACGTCTTCACTGCACGGGGTACAAGTAGAAATGAACGTACAGATCCTGGCTGGTGACCGGTTCATGCAGCATTAAATGAAGCCCATATTCATTATATTAATGGCTGGACCATATATGATGGCACTTTTTACCACTTACCTTTTGCACCTCCCCTATTTCCTCATAGATTGTAAGCTTGCGAGCAGGGACCTCATTCGTCATGGTTTCAGAATTTTTTGTCACTCTGTATTGTCTCAAATTGTCCGTATGTGTCCCCTCTGAATTGTAAGTGCTGCGGAATGTGTTGGGCTATATAAATACAATTATTATTATCTGTGATATCTGGTGGAGGGAAGTGGAACTACATCAAGGCTGAGGGAGTGTAGATCTGCATTCATCACTCATCGCCCCAAGTCTATCCGAGATGGTCATTTGTGCCTGTTTCCTTGGACGGATGACACAAGTCCTTTCTCCTTATATTAGGAGTTGATTATCAGATTGTAGAGTTGAGAATATTACCTGCAGTTCCTCCGGTGAAATTCCCCAAATATAAAGGATATTTCTTTGATTCTTCTCCTAATCGGAAGTCGCTGTATGTGGCATGAACACGATTGTTATCAAAGTCTTCCAAGTCGACTCGGAGTTGGAAGTTACCTGTGAGTTCATACGTGTATTACAGAAGAGTCAGAAAACACATCACTGACATATAATGTCACGTCCTCAACACATGTCTATCATTACATACTAGCCTCGCCTTATTTCTAGATTGAATGTGGCTTAAGGTTCCCATTTTAATAGTTAGTAGCAGTAGCATAGCATATGGAGGGTGGGGGGCGGATACAGGGCCATTTGCCCCCGGAGCTGAAGTCTATAGAATTGCAAGTTTTTACCCTCCCCATTGTCCAATTTCATCTGGTTAAGGCACGCCAGTGACAGTTAGGTACCGGGACATCACGCATGCTTAGGATATCAGAGTCTGTACACACTAATGCTCCGTCTACACAGTGCCTGTCCAGGTACGAACTTCCCTGACTGCAGAACTAATGACCGCTCGGACCTCGCTACCTGATCAGCCGTCAAGAGTTTCACGAGCCTCCTCGAGAACCAGTTGAGAGTTCGCTAAGGACAACACCAAACAAGGCAAGCATACAAACAGAGGTAACATGCCTGTGATGGATAGAAAGGTGGGACAATGTGCAACTCAACTGTCTCCACCGCTAGGCTTTCCGTAGGGTAGTCTCTGTCCCCAAGATTACCACTGAAGGTGGGGATGGCTGGGTCCTATACCTTACTAAGATCCTGGTTGATACTCACCTAGATGTTCCCCCAGGGGAAGGAGACCAAGGATGCACAGAGACAATCCAGGCAAAAGCAATAGGAATAGCGGAGTTTCAACACAGCTAAACTACAGCAACCTTCTCCACATGCAAGTATACAGTTTCCTTCACAAGTCAAGGAATTACCGTAGGTCACATGGGGATATATATAGCGGAAGTGGAGGGTAATTACAAGCTACAGCTAAAAGCTAAGAAAATACTTTATCCAGCAATGAACAGGTCATTAACCCTTTTAGTAGAGCAAGCACATAGTTAAAACTGTCAAGTGATCTCTACTAGAACTTTATACAATCATTTGCACCTCAGATCATTTTATTCTGTCTTCTTTTATTACTAGGAACTGCTTTTACACTTTTTTTTCTAATCCTAAGCAAGGTTTAGAGCTAGGATTAGGGTTAGGCATAGGTCTAGATTGGAATAGGGTTTACATTAGGAGTAGGGTTAAGGATAGGTGCATGGTTAGGACTAGGCTTAGGTCTAGATTTGGAATTGAGTTAAGGTTTGAGTAGGGTTAGGGCTAAGCTTAGGCCAGATTTGGAATAGGACTTAGGTTGGGAGTAGGGTTAGGGCTAGGAGCAGGGTTAAGGCTAGGTTAAGGGCTAAGGATAGATTGATTATGAATGCAGCTGTACCTGTAGATGTTAATAAATGCATATTATCGTTTCCCAGCCAAAATTCACTCCACTGATTTCCAAATCCTTTTTTGTAGGAGTCCCAGTTTCTATTAAAATCTACAGAACCATCCCAGCGCCTCTGGAAGACCTGCAAAGATATATACATGAGGGTGAGGATGTGTGTGCTGCACCTTGTCCTGTGTTATCTACTGTATATAGAGGTGTTATCAGTCATTGTACAGGAGGAGGTGAGCTGTGCTATCACCTATTGTGAATGGTGGATCCTGTGTTATCTACTGTATATAGAGGTGTTATCAGTCATTGTACAGGAGGAGGTGGAGCTGTGATATCACCTATTGTGAATGGTGAATCCTGTGTTATCTACTGTATATAGAGGTGTTATCAGTCATTGTAGAGGAGGAGGAGGTGAGCTGTGATATCACCTATTGTGAATGGTGGATCCTGTGTTATCTACTGTATATAGAGGTGTTATCAGTCATTGTACAGGAGGAGGAGGAGAGCTGTGACATCACCTATTGTGAATGGTGGATCCTGTGTTACCTACTGTATATAGAGGATGTTATCAGTCATTGTACAGGAGGAGGTGAGCTGTGATATCACCTATTGTGAATGGTGGATCCTGTGTTATCTACTGTATATAGAGGTGTTATCAGTCATTATACAGGAGGAGGTGAGCTGTGATATCACCTATTGTGAATGGTGGATCCTGTGTTATCTACTGTATATAGAGGTGTTATCAGTTATTGTACAGGAGGAGGTGAGCTGTGATATCACCTATTGGGAATGGTGGATCCTGTGTTATCTACTGTATATAGAGGTGTTATCAGTTATTGTACAGGAGGAGGAGGTGAGCTGTGATATCACCTATTGTGAATGGTGGATCCTGTGTTATCTACTGTATATAGAGGTGTTATCAGTCATTGTACAGGAGGAGGAGGTGAGCTGTGATATCACCTATTGTGAATGGTGGAGCCTGTGTTATCTCCTGTATATAGAGGTGTTATCAGTCATTGTACAGGAGGAGGTGAGCGTGATATCACCTATTGTGAATGGAGGATCCTGTGTTATCTACTGTATATAGAGGTGTTATCAGTCATTGTACAGGAGGAGGTGAGCTGTGATATCACCTATTGTGAATGGAGGATCCTGTGTTATCTACTGTATATAGAGGTGTTATCAGTCATTGTACAGGAGGAGGTGAGCGTGATATCACCTATTGTGAATGGTGGATCCTGTGTTATCTACTGTATATAGAGGTGCTATCAGTCATTGTACAGGAGGAGGAGGAGGTGAGCTGTGATATCACCTATTGTGAATGGTGGATCCTGTGTTATCTACTGTATATAAGGTGTTATCAGTCATTGTACAGGAGGAGGAGGTGCGCTGTGATATCACCTATTGTGAATGGTGGATCCTGTGTTATCTACTGTATATAGAGGTGTTATCAGTCATTGTACAGGAGGAGGAGGTGAGCTGTGATATCATCTATTGTGAATGGTGGATCCTGTGTTATCTACAGTATATAGAGGTGTTATCAGTCATTGTACAGGAGGAGGAGGTGAGCTGTGATATCATCTATTGTGAATGGTGGATCCTGTGCTATCTACTGTATATAGAGGTGTTATCAGTCATTGTACAGGAGGAGGTGAGCTGTGATATCATCTATTGTGAATGGTGGATTCTGTGTTATCTACTATATATAGAGGTGTTATCAGTCATTGTACAGGAGTAGGTGAGCTGTGATATCATCTATTGTGAATGGTGGATCCTGTGTTATCTACTGTATATAGAGGTGTTATCAGTCATTGTACAGGAGTAGGTGAGCTGTGATATCACCTATTGTGAATGGTGGATCCTGTGTTATCTACTGTATATAGAGGTGTTATCAGTCATTGTACAGGAGGAGGAGGTGCGCTGTGATATCACCTATTGTGAATGGTGGATCCTGTGTGATCTACTGTATATAAAGGTGTTATCAGTCATTGTACAGGAGGAGGAGGTGAGCTGTGACATCACATATTGTGAATGGTGGATCCTGTGTTATCTACTGTATATAGAGGTGCTATCATCATTGTACAGGAGGAGGAGGTGAGCTGTGATATCACATATTGTGAATGGTGGATCCTGTGTTATCTACTGTATATAGAGGTGTTATCAGTCATTGTACAGGAGGAGGTGAGCTGTGATATCGCCTATTGTGAATGGTGGATCCTGTGTTATCTACTTTATATAAAGGTGTCCTGTCTGTGATGATAATGAAACTTTGCAAATATTCAACTATAAAACAGGAAGAATGAAGAAAACGAAGAGTTCAATTTTTTTTGTTAATATAGATCATGATATGGAAAATTTGATAAACATAAAAAAAAAATTATTTAACATAGAAATATTCTCATGATACATTCCCTTTAAGGCCAAGTTTACAATGTTGACATATGCACTGGAGAATATACAGAGCATGGACTCTACACATGTTCTTAGGCTCTCATGTACCCGGGAATGCCAGAAGTATGTGGTTTTGGTTCACAATGAGCAGATAGACAGACAGTCAGTCAGTCAGTCAGTCAGTCTGACTGTCAAGTGTCAATCATGCATTTTCTGTATTGTTGGACTGCCTCATTGTCTACATCGTGCCGCAGGCAAACAAGAAGACATCAAATACATCAGGGTGGATCCTGTGTTATCTACTGTTTATAGAGGTGTTATCAGTCATTGTACAGGAGGAGGAGGTGAGCTGTGATATCATCTATTGTGAATGGTGGATCCTGTATTATCTACTGTATATAGAGGTGTTATCAGTCATTGTACAGGAGGAGGTGAACTGTGATATCACCTATTGTGAATGGTGGATCCTGTGTTATCTACTGTATATAGAGGTGTTATCAGTCATTGTACAGGAGGAGGTGAGCTGTGATATCACCTATTGTGAATGGTGGATCCTGTGTTATCTACTGTATATAGAGGTGTTATCAGTCATTGTACAGGAGGAGGAGGTGAGCTGTGATATCATCTATTGTGAATGGTGGATCCTGTGTTATCTACTGTATATAGAGGTGTTATCAGTCATTGTACAGGAGGAGGAGGTGAGCTGTGATATCACCTATTGTGAATGGTGGATCCTGTGTTATCTACTGTATATAGAGGTGTTATCAGTCATTGTACAGGAGGAGGTGAGCTGTGATATCACCTATTGTGAATGGTGGATCCTGTGTTATCTACTGTATATAGAGGTGTTATCAGTCATTGTACAGGAGGAGGTGAGCTGTGATATCACCTATTGTGAATGGTGGATCCTGTGTTATCTACTGTATATAGAGGTGTTATCAGTCATTGTACAGGAGGAGGTGAGCTGTGATATCATCTATTGTGAATGGTGGATCCTGTGTTATCTACTGTACATAGAGGTGTCACCTTTTCATGTAATCCTGTCTATGATGATACAGAGATTGCTGCAAAGTCTTTTGTACAGAGCTGGAGTGAGAGCTTTATATTACAGTGGTATTAAAAATTTCAAAAACACATTGTCAAAAAAAGAAAAAAAATTTAACAGAAAACCCTTTTTTACTGCCTTTGACTTACAATCCATCCCCCACCATCGGTTTCCATATCACACATGACTCTCATTGGACTTCCATCTGGATATATGTAATACCATCCAGTAAGAGTCAATCCTAGATCTTGTAAGTCTCTACAGTTCCTTGGACCTAACACAAAACAGAAATAACTTTTTAACTTTGACAGATAGATAATATTAATCAGTTACTAAGCAGGAGGATCAATATTCAGTCCTTTCAGTAGAGAAGTATTATTAGTGTTGAGCGAGCACTCCCATTCCCAGGTGCCCGACACTCTTAACGAGTGTTGATACTTGGATGGGCGCGACTCGAGTGCCGAGTATAATGGAGTCAATGGGGAACTCGAGCATGTCTTCGAAAGAGTATCTGGAAAAATGCTCGAGTTCCCTATTGACTTCCATTATTCTTGGGTTCTCGAATTGGGCCCATCCGAGCATCAACTGCTTGTTATGAATGAACATACTAGTGCTTGCTCAACACTAATTATTGTTATTATTATTATTACTACTTTTATTTTAATAACAATTTTATTATTACGTCTTGGAAAAAATATAGATAACGTGCATGTGATAGATATTAGAGGAGATAGAAAATAGATAGAGGGATAGATAGAGGAATAGATCGATATTTGATGATGATGGGCCCCAGGGACTCGGAACCGGGCTTAATACTTCTCGGGAGTCACAGGGTCGAGACCTGGCTCCGTGAACCTGGGTTCAGTGTTTAAGAGTTCTTGGGGAATATTTAGGGATAGGGTGGTTTAATGGATAAAATGTTCATGACGCCACCCGTGGTTTGCAGCTAGGGGTAGCCACTGCTGCTGCAGACAGACAGACAGACAGACAGATAGATATAGATAGATAGATAGATAGACAATAGAGAGATAGATAGATAGACAGATAGATAGATAGATAGATAGATAGATAGACAGATAGATAGACAATAGAGAGATAGATAGATAGATAGATAGATAGATAGATAGATAGATAGATAGATAGATAGATAGATATTTGATGAGATAGAATGATTGATACAGTAGATAGATATTGATGACATAGATAAACAGATAATAGATAATATATAGATAATAAATAGATGGATTCTTTCCATTTACCTTCTGCAGGATCACCTTTTTCTCCTGTAATGAGCAGATAAGAAATACAAGCAATAAATATGTGTTGGATACAATGTGACAGTAGCTGAATTCTGCAGATAAAGCCTGGTATTACATGTATCATTTATGGCACTCAGTATCTTACCTTTGGGCCCCATTGAACCATCTTTTCCTATTTCACCTATTGAAAAAAATTTCAGGTGATCAAAATGATTCTAAAAGTCTAAAAAGATATTTATCCATCTAGTAGACATTACCGGGGGGCCCAGGAGAGCCGACTGCTCCAGGTTTTCCAAGCTCACCAACATCTCCTAAAAATAAGAACGAAAAGTGGTGATGATAAAATGATGATTGGGGAGAGCTCTGTAAAGTTGAGGCTACCTAACCAAATCCAGACTCTGCCATTCCCTAGGTCTCTGCTGTCTGGACAGCTCTCCCCCATCATGCTGACCTGACGGCCTAATCTACGCCTTCGGCATCATGAATTGTCCAGGCACCCCCCCATGCTCAATCAGATGGGTACTCTTTGCCCTGCATGTCAAGTCCAAGATTAAAAGCCTAGAATCTGGTTCTACAACATTGGACCAGGGTCTACTTTTTTCCTTTCTTTATGGTATCATGTTGGCTGCCAACTATTTAGCAGTGCTGCTGTGACAGCTTGCTCACCAGAAGTGATGGGGTTACTCACTTTGCTGGTCTACAAGGTAGTGACAGGAAACCTATTCCATTTTAAGTCCAGCTAGTTTATTAAAACTTCATAAACCGGCACAGAGTAAGCAAATCAGGAGCCATAAAGAAAATAGATTAATATGCAGACCGGTCCATAACTGTGGGAGTCCACATGCAGTAGATTAAAGTTCAGCTTACTCAGAGCCACAATTTGGAGCCATGCTGTTTTTAACATAGGAACATGTACCAAACAAACAGCCACAATGAAAACATAAGAGACAAACACATGGGTGGAGGTATGTGGATAGCCAGACCCACCCATCTCTATAGCTATCTGTAAACCTGGCCCTTTGAATGCCCTAACAATACTTGTGGAGCTTGAAGTCTCAGAGTACACATTCCAGGTTCCATCCCAAAGGAGAACCATCTCTGTGAGATATACTGGCCATTCACATTGTAGCCAGTCACCATATTACACTGCCATTCAGATCAGATGTGTCAAGGAGAACATCTGGAGGCTCCTTCTCTCAGTGTAGACACTTCATTGTACTGTAATTGTCCCAAATGGAAGTCTCACCTCTCGTGAATGGTAGATGATTAGAATTCCAAGCATCACTAACCTGTTTCACCTGGGGGACCCTTTGTTCCTGGATTCCCAGCAACACCTGTGATAAAAAAGGACAAGGAGATTTTAGTTAAGTCAGGATTCCAAGGGTGTATTGTATCGCTTCCTACCATCAGACCACTATGTTACTTTTGCTAGGCAATGAAGTGCGCGAAACCTTCGGAGAAGACTATCAATTGTCCGATATTCTTGACCCAATGTACAGTATATAGAAAGGTCTACCCCATTAAATCCATATTCCCCAACATAGAAGTAAAGCATTTCATAGCAAAGGTACCTCTTGGTCCTCTCTTTCCTGGTTGTCCATCTGGTCCTGGTGCCCCATCAATGCCACCACATCCTTGTAGAAGGTCCAGACTACTTTTCCATCTGTCTACAATGGCCGGTACATCTGGACCACAAAAAAGAAATCAGTGTGACAACCTCTTTTTTTTGGAAGTAACGAGTGGTTATCACAGCTTTGCCCCTTTTTCATAATCTCAGATTACTATGAGAACCATAGAGACAAAGTGAGCTGACCTGAACATGGGATTTCGGTGGAGAACACCACGGCGGCGGAGCAGAGGAGAGAACACAGTGCGATCCGACCAGACGACCTCATGATTCCTGCTCGTCTCTTACAGTCCAACAACTGAGCTTTGTCCTGTTACTCAATACAGAGCGGAGGAGATTGTGGTTGAGAGGTCGGACGCCGCAGGGTAATATTTGCTGGATGACAGATCTAAAGCTTCTAGTAAGTCCCATTTAGACGCAAACTCCACCCAAAATAAATATTTTCTTATTTCGGTGCCTGTTTGCCTGTTTAGTTAAGATGAGAAAATCAATTCTATCAATTAATCTCTTACTTTGACTCATTCCAATCCATGGCCACCAATCCAATACTACAGTGCTGTAATGTAATGCTTCATTTCTCCTGTGGGGGAGCTGTAGGGAAACTCAAAACTTGCAACTGATGTCCCCCAAAGATCACAGCTGATCTCTGGATGCCACAAGGGCAAGATTCCATAGGGGACACTTTTAACAAACATGGATTTCATCTCCATTAAAGGGGCTGTAGGCAGAATGATGATTTAGGTTTAAAACCAACACTTTCCTTAAATTCTTTACAGTATAGTAAGGCATTGTTGGTTACTAAAAGTATCCCATAGTAGTTAATACAGGAGTTCCCTTGCAGTCAACTATTCCAATTAGGTTAAGGCATTAGAACATGGATCCAAGTAAGTTCTTGTATTTCTTTTCAGGTTGTATCTCACCCTCTAGGGCTATGTCCGGAGTATTGTAGAATATCTGAGTACTGGTTTGATTGCCAGACTGATTGGTGTTCATGGTGTTATCCTACATAATCCCAACATGTATATTGGATATGAGTCATAGGTAGATAGCTAGATTGATAGAGAGATAGATAGTCACAGTCGGACGAGGGAACCTCTGGCATGTGGTACAACACTGAGGTTACAGCGGGGATGGAAAGGAGGAAGGCTCTAATGATAGGGAGTGGTGAGACGGGTCACCTCCTGACACTCACCTATCTCAGTATCCTGAGCTCCCTAACATCAGGGCCGTATTTTCAATTAGGCACCCGTGGCACGTGCCTAGGGCGCCAGGTGTCAGGGGGCGGCACCAGATGAGGGAGTAAAAAACATTTTTTAATTAAAGTCTTCTTCCCTCCTCCAAACTTTGCATGAAATCTGTGAAGTTTTTGGAGGAGGGAGGGGGGTACCCGCATTCACTAGTCACCGCACCTTTAAGACGCGGTGACAAGTGAATGTGTGAGCGCTCCGGGCCCTGACACTTCCAGGGTCAGTGAAGCTCCACTCAGCTTCCTGTCCCGGGTTACCGCTGTGCTCTCCTGCTTCAGCTCAGCAGTGTGATGAGTCATCACTGCTGACAACTAACATCCCTATATGGGTCTTCCATCCGTCGCCATCACATGCATATCTCCACTCACCATGAGTAGATTATAAACTGTTGAATGCACTAGACATCACCACTGCAATACTCAGACAAAGGGGAAGAAGGACAATCAGAAGGACAAGACAGAAAGAATACATTCCAAACTCAACTTAGCATCAGGACTACAAGCGGCAACTCTTCAGCAACATCAAGAGACTTTCTCCTTCCATGGTGGTCAACACAGAAATGAGTCTTTAACTGTCTGGGTCGGCCTCCACTTTACCAGGCTGTAATGGCGGCCAACAGCCACGGTGGTCTCTCCGGTTGGCAGGCCGTCCTCAGCAAAATGAGAAGGGGTTAAAGTTGTGGCTGGGGATGTAGGATCAGCAGCTCTCAATAAATAATGTCTAGAACTCCGATGCAACAGAATGATACTCAAGTTTACTGGAGCAGTTTATGTTGGTTGTGATATTACAGGTTTCCACAGTTATTCAATATACAGTTGCAGTCTCTGATGGTGTGATGAACTCAGCTCACTTTCCGGCAATATGTGGCAGCTTTCCTCACTCCCGCTGGTTATGGCACTATACTATGCCCTTTAGCTTCTCCTCTCAGCCTGGACCTTGACATCCATGGCACCTCAGGCTTACAGGAAAGTACTTCAGCTTTGTCTCCACTGCTGACAACTCAGGATCCCATCAAGGCAGCTCTGCACACACCCTCACCCTCACCACTGATCCCTTACTGTCGTTGTCTGACAGTTGGGCTCTACTGGGACCGCGCAGGACACTTTTTCCCAAGCGGTTGCATAGATTTTTGCTGGGTCCTGACAGCAACCACGGCAAAGGCTCTGGCTGGCCTCCCTTCTCTCCAACACCTCTGAATCCAAGGAGAGCACTGTTGCTCCTCCTGGACTCCGTACTCCTCTTTTAGGGCTGCTAACCACCAGACGTCACAATTGTCCTTTCACTAATCATATCTGCATGTATTAAAAAGATTAAAGAGCTGATTTCCCACACCACCAGAGCTTACAGATATTTACAGATATTATTCATGCTTAATTCTGCTGGGAGCTACATAACCATCATAAGGAGATGAAACATATGACTATTTAAGATGGAGGGGAGTGGTCATAAACAGCTACAGCTAAGACAGGAGAAGCAAGGAAGTACCGGCAAGGGAAGAGTCCTGAACCCTTGCTGCAACAAAAGAAGCAAATATATTTTAAAACCTTGATTTTCACAAACTAATGTGAAACTCAGATCCCAGATCTGTCAAAAGTCTCCCAAGGACTGGAGTTTCCCATGAAAGATATAGATAGATAGATAATAGATAGATAGATAGATAGATAGATAGATAGATAGATAGATAGATAGATAGATAGATGTTATTTTTTACTGTTGTTATGTGGAGTCATCATATGAGGAAGTGCTGGAAAATATGAGGAAGAGGCTCCGGTTCATCGGGAGGGATAGACCCGTGCTGTCACATGTGTTTGTACTCCTGGCGTCTATTACAAGCTTCTCGTATCAGTTAATAATTTAATACTGTGCACACTTTTAATATTAGTTTCTGTAAAACATCAACGTCCTGCACATGTTGAAATATCTGAAAATTCATCTTTCATGTGGAAAGATTTCATCATCTCACCGACATTTCACTCTTTGTGTACATATGTCCTATTGAGCTCATCCATCCAAGCCACCACGTAGGAGGCCGCCATGGACAATCATAGAACTCATCATTAAATGATACAATCAAGTCTCTTCTTGGCAGCGCTGATTGCACTTCATTCGCACATTTGCAGAAAGCCATAATTGCTAGATCAATTATTCCTTTGGGTTCTCAAATATATGGTTGAACCATTTCCTTGCCATATTAATTTCTAGTAAATCTGTGTGACATCAATATGACTGCCATTACATCTCTACAACATTATGGCTACCAAAATATCTATAGAACAATAAGCCACCAATATATCTCTAGTACAATATTGTTACATATGGCTGTCTTATGCTCATGGGTGCTGCTGTTGTTGAATTGAACTTTTCTCCCATCGCCTTCCACGACAGCATTGGAGGATGTCGTCCACGCCCTATTGGGGGACAGGAACACAGAGAGGTTAAAAGCCCCTCCCCTTCCTCCGCACTCCAGTGTCTTCCTGTCCCCCTTGGGGCATGGAGAGGTTCCAGTGCTGTCAGGCCGGCAGAGGCAGCATTGGGGTGTACTTACAGCCGGGCCAGGGATGGACGTCGGGGGCGGCCTCCTCCTCCTTCTCGGGGCTCCCGTGGTGGGACCATCCGGCCTTCCTGCGTCCTACGGGGCAAAGCAGGCCGTGTATTGCAACGCCGGAGGCCTGTTCAGCTCTCCGGCGTCTCCCTCCTCCAGCTGCGGTCCCTGGGGCATGCATCAGAGGTGCCGCGGAGGCACTTCCGGTTTCGGGGATGGCACTTCCGGTTTCGGGGATGACACTTCCGGTTCCGGGATGGCACTTCCTGTTTCGGGCGGCGGCTCCTGTAAGGGCTGTGGCAGGCTGGGCGCGGCTCCAGGGAACCCAGCAGGACTTTCGCGCGCTACTGCCCGCGGCCGGTGACCAGGAGGAGGGAGGGAACAGGTGTTCCTCGTTGGGGGCACGGTACTTCTGGATAAGTACCCGCCGGAAGCTACACCCAGGTAAGGCTGATCCCTAAAATATGGAAGGTGATAGGCTTCCACCTCTGCTTCGGCAGAGCCCAGCGTTCCCCCAGCTCATGTAAGTGTTTCTGGGGGTGGTCACAAGGGGTAGAGTTATTTAAGCCCTGCACTCACACTGGGACCCCCTTCTCTTCCCTTTTTGTCTATAGGGAGACGAGGGCCGTCTGTGAAAGGGAGCAATAATGTGGCTGCGGCACAAAATGTCCCTCTTCCTACAACAAGGTGTCGGCCATGACTGACAGGGTTGTCAGGATGGACTCCCCATCCTTGCTTGAGGAGCTCCAATCCGTTAGGAGGTGCAGGCTTCTATCTCGGCACTGCGGGGTTTTGCTGCAGCTTCCGGGCCTTCCCCTCCGTAAGAGAGGAAGCTCCAGGATTGTGACTCTGTGGATCTCATGGGGGCTGGCCAGAGCTCAGCGTTAGAGGACGGCGAGGATATTGCCGCTGTTGCCTCTGTCCAGACACGAGAATCTGGACACTACTATTTTTCCACAGAGTCCATGGGTGCATTGGTGGACACTGTCCATTGTACCATGGGAGTAGAGGTGGTGGAATCCCCTTCTTCTGTGCAGGACTAAATGTTCAGAGGCCTGAAGGCTAAGCGGCTCACCCCATCCGAGTGGATTGGAGGGTGATGACTTTGTCTGGGAGGTCCCGAAGGTGGACATCCAGGTGGCCAGGGTAGCAATCAGCTGCTATTGTAAACCCATTGTGCATGCCCTTGACACACTGTTGAGGCTAAGCAGCAGGAGCCTCAGTCACGGGCTGTATGGGAGACCTCATGAGAGACCCAATGGGAATCTCTATGGAAGTCTCTATAAAGTCAATGGGACTTCTAACATGAAGGTCTATGGCAGTATTCCATTTGGGAAGCTTAGCATATAAGACCACGTTGCCTTTTGAAGATTCCTCCCGGTTGAAGGACCCCCTCGTTCGTAAAATGGAGAGTTTCCTCAAAAGATCCTGGGAGGCGGCAGCTATGTCTTTAACGGTGTACATTTCCTCTACATGTGAGCAGGTCTCTCTTTAAGTGGCTCACCCAGCTGGGAGACTTCATCCTGCAGGGTACTCCCAGGAAGGAGCTTTGGACTCCATTCCACTTCTGAGACGTGCTATGGGCTTCCTGGCCGATGCCTCTGCTGAGTCGTTCCGTGTTGGCGCCAGGTGCGCAGTGTTGGCTAACACAGCTCGCAGGGCAGTGTGGCTTACAAGGTGGAATGAGGAGTTCACGTATAAGCTCCAGCTGTGTGGCCTCCCCTTGCAAAGGGCATTGGATGACATCCTGGAAAAGGTGTCTCCCGGAACAGGAGTCCTTTCGGAGGCAGTCCTTTTGGCCTGAGCGCAGCCAACCCTCCCAGTCTAAAGGGAAGGGTAAGTCTGGTCGCTGGGCATTCCAGTATGGGAACAAGACCGTAATATCTTGCTTCCCCAGCAGCGGCATCACCAGCCGCTCCTAAACAAGGTCGCCTTCCCCATTGCGGGGCGGCTCCTGCGGTTTCTGCCACAGTGGCAAGCGATCTCCTTGTGCCCTTGGATCCTCTCGACCATTTGGGAGGGTCTACGCTTGGAATTCGAGAGCCAGCCCCTCCGTGTCTTCGAGTCCTCTCCCTTCCTCAGGGGGACTCTCGCACGGTTTTTCTTGTCGGGTCTGCGACACATGTTGGATTCGGGTGTGGTGTCCCCGGTTCCTCCTGGAGAGGAGGGCCAGGGGCGCTACTCCAGGTTGTTGTGGACCTCCAGAACACGTATTCTCATGTCCCCATTCACCCGTCCCACAAGCGCTTTCTGCGATTCACGATCTCCGGGGCAGGCGGGACGGTCCATTCTCGGCTTAATGTGCTGCCCTTTGGGATTTCGTCGGCCCCAGAGGTTACCAAACTCATGGGGGAAGCGATCACATTCATCCAGACCCAGGGGATATGTATGCTTCCCTATTTAGACGACATGTTGGTGGTGGCTCCTTCGGCAGCGCTTCTGCGCATAAAGGTCTCCAACACTTTGGAGATTCTTCAGTCCCTGGGATGGGTACCCAATCTTTGGGAATCGGAACGGGTGCCTGCAACCCGACGTCAATTTTTGGGAGTCTTGCTGGCCTCCTCCAGACAGACCTCGTTCCTTCCTGCGGAATATCAGCTTTTGCGCTGCGTGAATCTGACCTGCCTCCGGGCAGGGGGGTCTCCCTCCTTGTGGGAAGCAATGTCCCTGTTAGGGGCCATGATGGCCTGCATTCAGTCAGTAACATGGGATCAGGCTCCTTCCTGACTGCTCCAGGAACACATACTGAGTTCCTGGGACAGACGTCAGGATTCCTTAGACTCGCGGGTCCGGACCCCGGGGCGGGTGGTAATCTCGCTTTCCTGGGGATGAATCCCAGACACCTTCCTGTGACCTCCATTCCCACTGATGCCAGCGGTTCCGGTTGGGGCACGATGGTAGTTCGCACACCGTTCCAGGGGATTTGGAGTCGCTCGGTCAGTCGCCAGTCTTCAAACTTCTGGCAGTGGAGGAAGCGCTTCTTGCTGCAGCTCACGTTCTCCGGGGTCATGTCAAGGTCCTGTCAGACAATGTGACTACGGTTGCTTTCTTGCGGTACCAAGGCGGTACTCGTGGCTTACACTTGCAGGGGCTGGCAAGACTGTTCTTTTTGTGGGCAGTACGCCATCTTCTCTCCTCCTCGGCAGTACTTCTGAAGGGAATGGCCAATGTACAGGCAGATTTCTTGAGCCGCACGGAGGTCCACCCTGGCGAATGGAGCCTCCATCCGGACGTGTTTCGCTCTCTCACGGACAGGTGGGGAGTCCCTTCAATCGACCTGTTTGCATCGGGAGCCAATGCCAAGGTGCCGACGTATTTTTCCCTGAGTCGGTCGGACCATCCTCTTGGGCTGGACGCCTTCGCCCATCGCTGGGACTTCCGGTTGGTGTATGCGTTTCCTCCGATCCCGCTGCTCCCCAAGACGTTGCAGAAGATTCGGGCGGAGGGGGTGACGGCTATCCTGGTGGCTCCCCTGTGGCCCAAAAGGGCATGGTACGGCGCTATCCACGACCTATGCCTGGAGGGTCCGATTCGGTTGCCCCACAACCTCGACCTGCTATCCCAGGGTCCTCTGTTTCACCCGGACCCGCAGTGGCTCAATCTGGCGGCCTGGCTGTTGAGGACGAGATCCTGACGGCCAAGGGCCTCTCCCAAGCTGTAATCCGCACGCTTCAGCAGAGCAGGAAGCCCGTGACGAACGCCATTTACGGGAAGGTTTGGAAACGCTTTCTGTCCTGGTGTGCTCCTTCCATTCCGGATATCCATCATCCTAATGTGGCTCTCAATTTGGATTTTTTGCAGCGAGGCTTGGATTTGGGCCTTCAGCCGAGCACCCTTAAGATCCAGGTTTCAGCTCTCGGTGCCGTGTTTGATCAGGATCTTGCTGGCCATCGATGGATCAAACGATTTTTTACCTCTGCTTGTAGACTGCGTCCCAGGCTTCGGCCTTCCGTCCCTACTTGGGATTTGAACATTGTTCTTCATGGGCTTTCTCGGGATCCCTTTGAGCCCTTGTCTGCTGCTTCCCTTCCATCTCTCTCTCACAAGACGGCGTTTTTGGTAGCCATTACTTCGGCCAGGCGAGTTGGGGAACTGCAGGCGCTCTCGATCCAGGCGCCTTACCTCGTGGTTTCCGATGATCGCATTACGCTTCGGTTGGATCCGTCCTTCCTTCCTAAAGTTGTGTCGGATTTTCATCGGTCCCAGGAAGTGGTGCTCCCGTCCTTTTGTCATTCTCCTAATGCAGCTGAGGCCGTGTTTCACACCTTGGATGTCCGTCGGTCCGTCCTCCACTATCTCCAAGTGACCGCTTCCTGGAGATTAGATCAGAACCTGTTTGTTCAGCATTTTGGGAAAAACAAAGGGAAGAAGGCTTCCAAGGCTACCATCGCTTCCTGGATCAAGAAGGCGATCTGTTCGGCCTACGTCGCTCAAGACCTTGCTCCTCCGGTGGGGTTGAAGGCTCATTCCTCTCGGGCTGCTGCTACATCCTGGGCGGAGCGGGCTGGAGCTTCATCTGAGCAGATATACAGAGCGGCTACGTGGTCGTCCCTCCACACCTTTTCTCGCCACTATAGGTTAGATCTGTCCTCTAGTCGGGATCTGTCCTTTGGTAGGAAAGTCCTACAGGCAGTTGTCCCACCCTGAGGAGTATCGGTGGTATTCCTCCAATGCTGTCGTGGAAGGCGATGGGAGAAAACTGAATTAGTCCTTACCGGTAATTCCTTTTCTTGGAGCCTTCCACGACAGCATCAGTTCCCCCCCTTATTGTCAATTTTTGGATTCAGGTGTATCAGGTAATCCATGTCTTCAGGTGATCTTGATAATACACTGGAGTGCGGAGGAAGGGGAGGGGCTTTTAACCTCTCTGTGTTCCTGTCCCCCAATAGGGCGTGGACGACATCCTCCAATGCTGTCGTGGAAGGCTCCAAGAAAAGGAATTACCGGTAAGGACTAATTCAGTTTTTTTCCCCTATTCAGTGTGCGGCTCTGCAGGTGAGGTTGCTGCAGGTGTGTGTGATGGATATGACTCATGCTTAGGTGAGCTGAGGGGTGTGCCTGGGCCGGTTGCTCCCCATCCCTCAGCCATAAATGGGTCAGCTCACATCCACCTGATGTCGCTGATTCAGTTCACTTCTGCTCTGTGACCTGTGGAGTGCAGACACTGATCCGAGGCTGCTGGTTTTCTCTCCACTGGAAGTTGCTGGGTTCCGTGGTCCGTGGATGGAGGTAGGGGCTTATGCCTAGGGCTTCTCAGGAGCTTTAGGGACTTAGGCTGGTGGCCAGGAACTCCTCACTTTTAGAGGTACCTCCGAGATCAGGGCGAGACAGAGGCCCCAGTATCAGGGCAAGAGTAGGCTCCCCTGACCCCCTACATCCAGCTCCTTGCTACCCTGGCCTCCCAAGTGAGACAAATATGGCCACCATTGTAACTCTACAACCATATGACCACCAATATATCTCTAGAACAATATGGCCACCAATATATCTCTAGAACAATATGGCCACCATTACACCTCTTCAACAAATTGGCCACCAATATATCTCTAGAACAATATGGCCACCATTGTAACTCTACAACCATATGGCCACTAATATGTCTCTAGAACAATATGGCCACCATTATATCTCTAGAACAACATGGCCACCAATATATCTCTAGAACAATATGGCCACCACTATATCTCTAGAACAATATGGCCACCATTATATCTCTAGAACAATATAGCCACCAATATATCTCTAGAACAATATGGCCACCACTATATCTCTAGAACAATATGGCCACCACTATATCTCTAGAACAATATGGCCACCAATATATCTCTAGAACAATATGGCCACCACTATATCTCTAGAACAATATGGCCACCATTATATCTCTAGAACAACATGGCCACCAATATATCTCTAGAACAATATGGCCACCACTATATCTCTAGAACAATATGGCCACCATTATATCTCTAGAACAATATAGCCACCAATATATCTCTAGAACAATATGGCCACCACTATATCTCTAGAACAATATGGCCACCAATATATCTCTAGAACAATATGGCCACCACTATATCTCTAGAACAATATGGCCACCATTATATCTCTAGAACAATATGGCCACCACTATATCTCTAGAACAATATGGCCACCAATATATCTCTAGAACAATATGGCCACCATTGTAACTCTACACCCATATGGCCACCAATATATCTCTAGAACAATATGGCCACCCTTATATCTCTACAACCATATAGCCACCAATATATCTCTAGAACAATATGGCCACCATTGTAATTCTACACCCATATGGCCACCACTATATCTCTAGAACAATATGGCCACCATTATATCTCTACAACAATATGGCCACCATTGTAACTCTACAACCATATGGCCACTAATGTATCTCTAGAACAATATGGCCACCAATATATCTCTACAACAATATGGCCACCATTACACTTCTTCAACAACGTGGACACCATTACATCTCTACAACAATATGGTCACCATAAAATATCTACAACAATATGGTCATGGTCACCATTATATCTTTACAACTATATGGCCACTATGACCACTCCCAAAAGGGCTATAGACCTAACAATGTAATGATGAAGAAGGTGTGAATTTCCCTATATTACATGTCAGCCTGCAAAATTAATGATCGACTATGTGAGCCACAGCAGGTTGGACTGGACAAGACTCATTTATTATAATTCTCCACTTTTTCTAATAGAGGAGACCCCAAATTATGACATTCATATTCCCCATAAAAGGATATGTTTAGGGATTGGTGTGATTAGACAATCTAATGATTCAGATGTAGACAGCTGTACCATGACGATAACCTCTCATTCCATAGGACCAGATCACTTCTAGAAAACCCATTCAGTAGTCGCAATGAGCAGGTTGGATGCTCGGACAGGCTCGACTCTTGTGCCGAGTATAATGGAAGTCAACGGGGAACTCAAACATGTTTCCAGAACCCTCGAACACTCTGGTAACAGAGTCCAGTACCCGACCTGCTGGTATCGAGCACCGAGCATTGTAGTGCCCACTCATCACTAATAATAATGTATTACTGATGATGAATAGAAGGTTTTGGTGACACATCTATGAACACTTGATGTGATCAGTGCACAATATCAAATTATATTTTCATTGCTTCATTCCGGTCTAGGACATCTCTATGTGGTGACTTCATGAAATCTAACCCTGGACAGGTGATATCTTGTTTTTATAGAACACACTGGGAAAATGCGTTAGTTCTTCATTTGCCAAATGATGGGTCAAGTTTTGGACAAGATACAAGATCCTAAAGGCACATAAATAGGCAGTTAGTATGAAAGACCATAATTAGTAGAGAAGTCACCACCGGAGCTGAGATGGTCTCCTCAACGTGTGCGATCCTTGTCCTGGTCGTCTCTTTGACTATTGCTCAAGATACTCAAGATACATGTCCAGGTAAGTCACTCTTAGGGGGTCAAGAGACCAGAAAATATTAGATGTGTCGGATATTGTTCAGTGATTAATATAGACATATTAAAACTAACGGTTGTCTATAGAGGAAAATCTATTTTGGTATATACTAATCCATATATAGTGGATGTAGAAGGTCTACACAATCCAGGTTTATATCTATAAAAAAAAGAAGAATTTCTGAACTTTTTCCACCATAATTTGTACAAATTAAAGTGACCTGTCCCCACTAGGGCTTTATAAACTAAAAGTGACACCTTCAGCACCGCCTATGCTGCATTCTGTGAAGGTTGTTATAATCTTTTCCCCCCGTACATCTAAATAATGACTTTGTACGGTCTACCGCTGTTTATATAAATTCATACTTACGGGTCAGATGGGTTTTCTCGCTTGTCCGGACCTCACTGCCTCTTGGATCTTACACCGCCTCTTCTCAGGTCCCAGTCTCGTCTTTAGTCCTGTATGTTCGCGCATGCGCCCTGAGCTCTGCCTACGGCGGGCAGAGCATCTGACTGTATTGCGCCTGCGCAGGCGCCAGATCCCGCCCTGTTGTGAGTTCTGCTTTATGCAGATAGCAGGGTTGGGAATCTAGCGCCTGCGCACTAGCAGTAATGCACTGTGCAGTAATGCTGTTTGCTCTGCCCGCATTAGGGCAGAGCTAAGTGCGCAGGCGCTAGATTCCCAGCCCTGCTGTCTGCATAAAGCAGAACACAAAATATAGCATGATGCGGTACACGCAAGTGCAATATAGTAGTCAGACCCTCTGCCCGCAATAGTGCAAAGCTCAGGGTGCCTGCGCGAAGACAGAGGAATCTGCGCAGGCCACGAAAACAGGACTGGGAAGAAAGAAGAGGAGGTGGCCAGAAAAAATAAGTGGCAGAGCAAGACCAAAGAGGCAGTGAGGTATGGACGTGTGAGGAGACCCATCTGACGCGTAAGTATGAATTTACATACATGGTGGGACTTTATAAAGTCATTATTTAGGTGTATGGGGGTAGAGGGACTATAGCCACCCTCGCATGTACGGGAAGGGGGGTGTGGAGGGATTGTAGCCACCTTCCCAGAATGCAGCATAGGCGCTGCTGAAGATGGCACTTTTGGTTTAAAAAGCGCTAGGGGGGGATGATAGGCTCACTTTAAGAAACAAACTGCAATCATTTTGGGAAGGGAATATAAATATAACAAAACTATAACTGGTGATGTGATCGTGTTCAGAATCAGCCAATCACATGTACGCTCCTGTTACATAGTAGTCAGTACACAGTTACCATCGTGTACAGTTATTCTAATTTACCCCCCCTCCAAAGAAAAATTTTTAGTTGCCTTGGATGATTTTGATTTTCTTGATATTTTCTTGGCTGCATTTTTCATGGTTCATAAACAGCTGACAACACAGCAAAGGGATCTGTTTGTTGAAAATCATCATCATTAAAAGGGGACAAAATAATTAGCTGTAGATCTACCATGGATGATCGTGAATAAGACCTGGATCCAACATCTATGTTACCAAGTTTATTTGGTCAACACGTTTCGAAGCTATCCGCTTCTTCATCAGGACAATCATCTATGTTTCGAAGTTTATTTGGTCAACACATTTCGAAACTATCCACTTTTTCATCAGGACAAAGTTCTTTATCCTGATGAAGAAGCGGATAGCTTCGAAACGTGTTGACCAAATAAACTTGGTAACACAGATGATACACGGAAGAACACGGTGATGCCCAGCGGCAGAGACAGGATCCAAAGGAACAGGTCCCGATGAGGACATGGCCCCCCTAATAGCGGCACCCCTAGTTGAAGGAATCCGGCGGCGCCTAGTGGATGGAGCAGGGAGAACAGTCACCGAGCCGGACAGTGACGTGACAGAACCTATTCCTGCGCCTATTTTCGTCTATCTTCTACTGATCGGTGATCGGTTTACATTACCTACCACTGGATATTACTAAAAAATTGTTGAAAAGGCAAGAAGTAAATTGGTCCAGGAGGCTGCAAGGAGGTTGAAAGAAACACTAAAGGTAGAATAACGTTTATGGCGCACTTGAAAATATGGGTGATCAAGAAGAGTTCTAACCTGTCAATAGATAAAAGGAGAACGTAGGACACCAGAAATGAATATAAGGATTTTATTGCACGGTTCATCCAAAAACATGTAACGTTTCGATTAGTGATGATGGAGTAGTGAGATCTTCGGGTTCAGATAGCTCTAACCCAATACTTTGAACTGTTGCAGTATTCGGATCCGAGTGAGTTCCCCATTGATTTTCATTGGATTCGTTACTCGTAAGTTGTTCAAAGTATTCGGTTAGCGCTATCGGAACCCAAGTATCTTACTACTCGCTCATCTCTAGTTTTGACCCCTATATATGGGTCTTCATCAGACACAATAGATTCTTGTACAGGGTAAGCCTTTAAAATGGTGGTACTATAAAAAAAAATCATCATGAGATTTATAGATAAATCAAACTGTGCGGTATAGTAGAACGTGTTACGTGCTGGAGAAGGGTGACGTCTACTATTCCGCTCCAGCATATTTACACATTACAGCAGTGTGATATATCTATAAATCTCATGGTGATTTTTTTACAGTATCACCATCTTAAAGGCTTATCCTGTACAAGAATCTATTGTGTCTGATGAAGACCCAAATATAGGGTCGAAACGGTACATCTTTTTGGACAGCCTGTACAATGAAATCCTTATATTCATTTTTGGTGTACCAAGTTCTTTTTTTATCTAGAAACATTAAAGAAGCTGCAGAAAATCTGCACATCCCGGCAGAAAATCGAAATGCATTTTTGATGTGTTACTAGCATGAGTTTTTCATACATTCTGGGATGCAAAAACACACCAAGAATTTACAGGCCTCAGATTTATTTCAGCCATAAGGATAGGTATGCAAATTTGTGACAAAACATCTTTTCTATTTATTTTTTTCCAACCAAAAAGATTTCTGTGTTTTTTTCATTTGACTTGCATATAATATGGCTGACATTAAAGGGGAAAAAGGTTCTGAAACGATTCTTCCTGGTAGGATTATTGCATGGCAAAAACCTGGATATGTAATTGTTTTGCATTCAATGTATATTTACAAATATATGTAGTAAATACAAAATCTTTTTATTGAGTCATTTATGAAAGTAATTTATCAAAGTCATGTATCAAAGTTAAATTCATTTGACAAAGTCATGTATCAAAGTCAAAGTCATTCAAAGTAATTTATCAAAGTCAAAGTCATTTATCAAAATAATATATCAAAGTCATTTAACAAAGTCATGTATCAAAGTCATTTATCAAAATCATTTATCAAAGTCAAAGTCATTTATCAAAGGCATGTATAAAAGTCAAAGCCATGTATTAGAGTCATTTATCAAAGTCAAAGTCATGTATCAAAGTCAAAGTCATTTATCAAAGGCAGTCTTTTAGCTAAGTCATGTATCAAAGTCAAAGTCATTTATCAAAGTCATGTATCAAAGTCAGTCTTTTATCTAAGTCATGTATCAAAGTCAAAGTAAATTATCAAAGTAATTTATCAAAGTCAAAGTAATTTATCAAAGTTATTTATCAAAGTCAAAGTAATTTATCAAAGTAATTTATCAAAGTCATGTATCAAAGTCAAAGTAATTTATCAAAGTAATTTAACAAAGTCATTTAACAAAGTCATGTATCAAAGTAATTTATCAAAGTAATTTATCAAAGTCAAAGTAATTTATCAAAGTCATTTATCAAAGTCATGTATCAAAGTCAAAGTCATTTATCAAAGTAATTTATTAAAGTCATTTAACAAAGTCATGTATCAAAGTAATTTATCAAAGAAATTTATCAAAGTCAAAGTCATTTATCAAAGTAATTTATTAAAGTCATTTAACAAAGTCATGTATCAAAGTCAGTTATCAAAGTCATGTATCAAAGTCAAAGCCATTTATCAAAGTCATTTATCAGGTATCAGAGTATTTCTGATGATAGACTTTGATATATGACCATGACCTAAAATGAACACTGTATGCAGTTCATGTTCACAGTATTGAATGAAGCCACCACATTCTGATTTATTAGAACTACAATGTTTTTTGCAATTTAAAGGTGGCTTGGAGCAGCTGAGTATTATTCGAGGATGTCCTGGCGTCAAAGGAGATAATGGAGCTAGAGGAGAACGTGGATTTCCAGGAGAAAGAGGTCAGATACTTTAATGCAGGACCAACAAAACAAGTAGTCTATACCGAAGGTTTTCCTTATAGTATCTACTGAGACTTTGTAGGTAGCATATGCAGAGACAATGAATCAGTGTACAGTGACTTTTCCAAGTGTCATTTAAGGAGACATCTTCATGTAGTTGTCCCCCGGTTGTACTTACTGTAGCATCTCTTATTGCCACTGAAGCTCCTATAGCTGATGACCTTCTAGATGGTGATATAGATATATAGATATACTGGATATACTGGAGTTTCTCCCAAACATTTTATCAAAGTTTCTTTTCAAAGAAGATTTTTATCGTATTTTCTTTTTTTTTACCAAAACATTAAAGTGTACAATTGTACAGCTTGTAATTGTACATTAACATTCAGTTTAGCATAAAACACATATAAAATAATACCACAACTCCATAGACATGTAGCAAAAAGTTTTTATAAACCTGACATATAGGACAATGTGGGATCTCATCAATTTGAGATTGTGGCAAATGAAAACTATAGGCTGTCCTGTGCATTATACTAAACTGTGTGTTTCTCTTCTTTTAATATTCTCCTTCACACCCCACTCCTCCTTTTTTATCTGGTTTTCTTATCCCCGAGCTGTTTAGCTCATGTGGGACCGTGCTCCATCCACTTCTATAGGAGATGTGGTGTAATGTGTGACCGTGCTCCATCCACTTCTATAGTAGCAGTGGTGTAATGTGTGACTGTGCTCCATCCACTTCTATAATAGCAGTGGTGTAATGTGTGATCGTGCTCCATCCACTTCTATAGGAGATGTGGTGTAATGTCTGACCGTGCTCCATCCACTTCTATAATAGCAGTGGTGTAATGTGTGACCGTGCTCCATCCACTTCTATAATAGCAGTGGTGTAATGTGTGACCGTGCTCCATCCACTTCTATAATAGCAGTGGTGTAATGTGTGACCGTGCTCCATCCACTTCTATAGAGCAGTGGTGTAATGTGTGACCGTACTCCATCCACTTCTATAGGAGCAGTGGTGTAATGTGTGACCGTGCTCCATCCACTTCTATAGTAGCAGTGGTGTAATGTGTGACCGTGCTCCATCCACTTCTATAGAGCAGTGGTGTAATGTGTGACCGTGCTCCATCCACTTCTATAGGAGCAGTGGTGTAATGTGTGACCGTGCTCCATCCACTTCTATAATAGCAGTGGTGTAATGTGTGACCGTGCTCCATCCACTTCATATGGAGAAGTGGTGTAATGTGTGACCATGCTCCATCCACTTCTATAATAGCAGTGGTGTAATGTGTGACCGTGCTCCATCCACTTCTATAGGAGCAGTGGTGTAATGTGTGACTGTACTCCATCCACTTCTATAGTAGCAGTGGTGTAATGTGTGACCATGCTCCATCCACTTCTATAGGAGCAGTGGTGTAATGTGTGACCGTGCTCCATCCACTTCTATAGGAGCAGTGGTGTAATGTGTGACCGTACTCCATCCACTTCTATAGGAGCAGTGGTGTAATGTGTGACCGTACTCCATCCACTTCTATAGGAGCAGTGGTGTAATGTGTGACCGTACTCTATCCACTTCTATAGGAACAGTGGTGTAATGTGTGACACCGCACCATCCACTTCTAAGGGAGCAGTACTGTAATGTGTGATACCCTCTCCGTCCACTTCTGTGGGAGCAGTGGTGTAATATGTGACGCTGCACCATCCACTTCTATGGAGGCATGGGTATAATGTGTGACCCCTCTCCATCCACTTGTATGGGAGCAGTGGTGTAATGTTTGACACCGCACCACCCACTTCTGTGGGAGCAGAGGTATAATGTGTGACCCCTCTCCATCCACTTCTATGGAAGCAGTGGTCTAGTGTGTGAAATTGCACCGTCCACCTCTATGGGAGCAGTAATGTAATAAACTATTTACAGGGATGCCTATTTTCATTCCTTCTGTGTTACAATGTATGTGATGTTTGATTGTTTTTATACAGGTCCCTCAGGGCTTCCAGGAATAACTGGGCCACCGGGGAAAAAAGGTTAGTGCCAAGTGTGTGCAATCATAGAGCTGAGATAAGGGCTTCAAAGGCATGCCAACCTACCGAATACATGTCATGTTTCCAAAGACATACCAACCTTACAAAGCCATGCCAACCTGCCAGAAACATGCCAATCTGATAAATACATGTCAGCTTTCCAAAGACATGCCAACTTGCCAAAGACATACCAATCTACAAAAGACATGCCAACCTAACAAATACGTGTAATTATATATATAATTCATAACTTTTATTTTGTTGCAGGAGATCCGGGGATCCCAGGTCCAAAAGGTAAAACCTCCTATCGCCTCATCCAGGTTCCGTTACGCTCCGTTTAATTCAACATTCTGTACAATGTAACTAATATCATAAACTTCTCTTATCTTCTCATTCATCTTGTATACAGGAGATAAGGGAGATTCGGGCTCTCCAGAAGCTCTACATGGTGAGTGAGGTTCCTCCAGGCGTCTGTCTTCACACCGATAAGTAAATAATGTAATTAATGTAATAATTTCATCACGGATCCCAGTTAGATGATACTCGGAGGAACAGACCAAAGACAGGGACTGTAAAACCATATGAGTTCTTTTCCCAGCTGTGGCTACTTTGTGATCACTCCCATCTCAGTTATATGGTCACATGTTCCAATATTCCTTGCTGGTGATTGAACTCCATTTCTGGCTACCTGAGGTGAAGGTGCTACTCAGAGATGATCATTGCCAAGTCGTCTGCTGCCTAGTAGAGTGGCGGCAAGTGTGAAGTTGTTTTGTTGTTTCCCTGTATATCTTTCCTTGCCTTCTTGTTATTATTGCAGTGATTGGGACTAGTGCTCCCGCCGGTCATCTCCCTGTTAAAGGTTAACATCAGAGCCAGCAAAGGACTAGGTATCCTGCTCGGCGACGGGGCAAAATAAGCCATATAGGTCGGTAGAGATGTTAGGGCACAGCCGCAGGTGAGTGCAGGGGGTATCCTTTACCTCGTTCCCAGGGCCCTCTGTTGTATTTGTCCCCCGGTGTTTCCCCTGACCATAGTTTTGGGTAGTGTTGGTTCGTGAGCCATTGTCATGCACTGTATCCGGATGCTCCTTTGCTGTGAATTCATTGGAGCTCCCTCCGGTGGTTGTTGCTGGTGATGCAGCTGAGTGTGTGGGCTTCACAGGTGATGGTGATGATTGTCAATCTGGTTCTTTGGAGCATATAATGGTTTGAAGTGGATCAATCCTTGCCAGTTATCTTTGGTTCCTGGAGTTCACATCTCTCTGGTTTCTTCTGCTCTTTGGAATTCTTTGCAAGCTAAGTGTATGGTTTTTTGATATTTTGTGGCACACTTTTGTGTGCTTAAGGTTCTGCTTATGTTTTGTTTGATTCTGAGATGTGGGTTTGCAATTTAGTTTGTATATTTGTTTATCTGCTCTTAGATAGGAAGTTTTCTTCCTAGGAATTTTACCATTCACTATTATCTGTTATTTCCAGTTCTGCTGGCATTTGATTTATAGCAGTCTGCAGATATAGTGGGCGCCGAGTCTTAGTGACTCAGGGTAATTTTTGTACTATCTGCTGTTGGTGTTTTTTTTATACTGTTTTATACTGACCGCAATTGTATGCTATCCTGTCTTTCCTATATAGCTAGTTTGGTCTCTTTTGCTAAACCTTATACTCTGCCTGTGTTTGTTTTTCCTTCTTTTGTTTCCCAGTTAATATCTGTGGGGGAGCTTGCTATTCTTTTGCGGTTCTGCTCTGAGGCAAGATAGCTTTTCCTACATCCATCTTTAGGAGCAGTTAGTTCTCCGGCTGTGCAGAGGTGTCTAGGTCTGGTTAGTTACATCCCACAGCTACTTCTAGTTGCGGTGTGTAGTCAGGGATTGCGGTCAGTACAGTTACCAACGACTTCTATGGAATCTGAATGTTACTCCTGAGTCATCGGTTCATAACACTCCTTAGTCCGTGGCGTGACAAGACATTATATAGAGCATCTTTTACAGCTACACTTGTTTGATTTCTCTTATCCTGGTTGGAGATTAATCAGATGATTATCACCTTGTGACTACTCATCCAGGGACTGTTAAGGTAAATACAGGAGTTGGGTCATGGAGGCTTGTGGACCTAATAAAGTGACATCTCCACCCTGGATCTCGTACCTTAAGCCACAGCTGGGAGACACTAATGGCAGATATTTTAGGTTCTGTTCACATCTGAATTGTGAGCCTTTATTAATAGTCACAATTTTATCACTTTTGAACAATTGAAAAAAAACATCATGAATCACAGGAGACCATGAGGCAGCCTTATGATAAGTCATGACTTCAGTTATTAATGAAGTTGGATGTGTCACTGGGTAGCAATAACGGACGAGGGGAATTGTAGCAGGATGGGTAAAGGTAGTCCGTGAAGCTAATCTTACCCTGTAGACTGGGGTTCTCTAGCTGATCCTGTTCACAGAATTACTTCTAAAGGTGAAGATGTCTGGGCTGCCACCCTTGTCCTGCTCCTAACAAGCTCTAGGCTAACACTCCCTCACCTCCACCCACAGACCACAAAACAAACAGCAACTCCCCACAAGATAACTATCTCCAAGGTATTTATGCCTCTGGAAAGCTTCAGCAGGAATGCACAGCGTCCAAACAGCACACGGCCAGAGTAGAGAATTAACTCTTTCAATGACACCAGGTCATGGGATTACTTAAAGGCTGGGGGAGCGGCCAACCACATCACCTGATACACACAGCAGCAGCCAACTAGTACTGCAGAGCCACAGCTAGCTAATACAATGGACAGCTGATCTGCAGGGCTACAGCCACTGATGTTAACCCTTAAGGTACAAACAGAAATAAACTCGTATAAACTACTGAAGAGCAGTTAACAGAGAATGCAGGGCAGTGACAAAATCAATATCATCATGAAGAAACTCATCTAATATTCAGGGAATATACATCCTGCTGTAGGGAAAAAAATTAGCATGATGAAACACTAGAATTAATGGGCTGAAATTGAATGAGAGGAGACACACATTAGATATTAGGAAAACTTTTTGACAGTGAAGAGGGTGATCAATGAGTGGAACAGGCGGCCACAAGAGGTGGTGAGTCCTCCTACAATGGAAGTCTTCACATCGAGGCTGGACAGACATGTGTCTGGGATGATATAGTGAATCCCACTTTGAGCAGCGGGTTGGAGCAGATGACCCAGAAAGTCCCTCCACACAATGACACAGTAGGTCCCTTCACACAATGCCCCAGGAGGTCCCTTCACACAATGACCCAGGAGGTCCCTTCACACATTGACCCAGGAGGTCCCTTCACACAGTGACCCAGGAGGTCCCTTCACACGATGACCCAGGAGGTTCCTTCACACAATGACCCAGGAGGTCCCTTCACACATTGACCCAGGAGGTCCCTTGACACAGTGACCCAGGAGGTCCCTTGACACAGTGACCCAGGAGGTCCCTTCACACAATGACCAGGAGGTTCCTTCACACAGTGACCCAGGAGGTCCCTTGACACAGTGACCCAGGAGGTCCCTTCACACGATGACCCAGGAGGTTCCTTCACACAATGACCCAGGAGGTCCCTTCACACAATGACCCAGGAGGTCCCTTCACACAGTGACCCAGGAGGTCCCTTGACACAGTGACCCAGGAGGTCCCTTCACACGATGACCCAGGAGGTTCCTTCACACAATGACCCAGGAGGTCCTTCACACATTGACCCAGGAGGTCCCTTGACACAGTGACCCAGGAGGTCCCTTCACACAATGACCCAGGAGGTCCCTTCACACATTGACCCAGGAGGTCCCTTGACACAGTGACCCAGGAGGTCCCTTCACACGGTGACCCAGGAGGTCCCTTCACACAATGACCCAGGAGGTCCCTTGACACAGTGACCCAGGAGGTCCCTTCACACGATGACCCAGGAGGTTTCTTCACACAATGACCCAGGAGGTCCCTTGACACAGTGACCCAGGAGGTCCCTTGACACAGTGACCCAAGAGGTCCCTTGACACAGTGACCCAGGAGGTCCCTTGACACAGTGACCCAGGAGGTCCCTTCACACAGTGACCCAGGAGGTCCCTTCACACAATGACCCAGGAGGTCCTTTCACACAATGACCCAAGAGGTCCTATCACACAATGACCCAGGAAGTCCCTTCACACAATTGCCCAGGAGGTCCCTTCACACAGTGACCCAGGAAGTTTCTTCACACGATGACCCAGGAGGTCCATTCACATGATGACCCAGGACATCCCTTCACACAATTACCCAAGAGGTCTTATCACACAATGACCCAAGAGGTTCCTTCACATGATGACCCAGGACGTCCCTTCACACAATCACTCAACAGGTCCTTTTACATGAAGTCCCAGGAGGTTCCTTCACACAATGACCCAGTAGGTCCCTTCACACAATTGACCAGGAGGTCCCTTCACACAATGACCCAGGAGGGTCCCTTCACACAATGACCCTGGAGGTCCCTTCACACAGTGACCCAGGAGGTCCCTTCACACAATGACACAGGAGGTTCCTTCACAGAATGACCCAAGAGGTTCCTTTACATGATGACCCAGGACATCCCTTCACACAATGACCCAAGAGGTCCTATCACACAATGACCTAGGAGGTCCCTTTACATGATGACGCAGGACATCCCTTCACACAATGACCCAAGAGGTCCTATCACACAATGACCCAGGAGGTCCCTTTACATGAATACCCAGAATGTTCCTTTACACAGTGACCCAAGAGGTCCCTTCACACAATGACCCAGGAGGTCCTTTCACACGATGACCCAGGAGGTTCATTCACACAATGACCCAGGAGGTCCCTTTACACAATTGCCCAGGAGATCCCTTCACACAGTGACCCAAGAGGTCCCTTCACACAATGACCCAGGAGGTCCCTTTACATTAAGACCCTGAAGGTTCCTTCACTCGATGACCCTGGAGGTCCCTTCACATGAGGATCCTGGAGGTTCCTTCCAACTCCACCATTCTATGATTCTATCATAACTACCAAAAACTAACATACATAACATAGTAACATAGTAACATAGTTTTTAAGGTTGAAGGAAGACTTTAAGTCCATCTAGTTCACCCCATAGCCTAACATGTTGATCCAGAGGAAGGCAAAAAAAAACCATGTGGCAACACTAAGCTCCACATTGGGGGAAAAATTCCTTCCTGACTCCAGATACGGCAATCAGACTAATTCCCTGGATCAACGCCCTATCAAAGAATCTAGTATATATAACTGGTAATATTATAGTTTTCAAGAAAGGCATCCAGGCCCTTCTTAAATGTTAGTAGTGAGTCACTCATTACAACATCATGTGGCAGAGAGTTCCATAGTCTCACTGCTCTTACAGTAAAGAATCCGCATCTGTGATTATGATTAAACCTTCTTTCCTCCAGACGTAGAGGATGCCCCCTTGTCCCAGTCTCAGGCCTAAGAGTAAAGAGATCATTAGAAAGGTCTCTGTACTGCCCCCTCATATATTTATACATTATTATAAGATCACCCCTAAGCCTTCGTTTTTCCAAGCTAAAGTAACCCCAAGTTTAATAACCTGTCTTGCTATTGTGCAGACCCCTCAGTCCTCTAATAACCTGTCTTGGTATTGCAGACCCCTCAGTCCTCTAATAACCTGTTTGGTATTGCATACCCCTCAGTCCTCTAATAACCTTGGTCGCTCTTCTCTGGACCCGCTCTAGTTCAGCTATGTCTTTCTTATACACCAGAGACCAGAATTGTACACAGTATTTTAAGTGTGGTCGCACTAGTGACTTGTTAGAGGTAAAATTATGTTTCTCCTCATGAGCAATCTATGCCTCTTTTTAATGCATCCCATTATTTTATTTGCCTTTGCAGCAGCTGCCTGACACTGGCCACTAAATGTGAGTTTGTCATCTACCCATACACCCAGGTCTTTTTCAGTGACAGTTTTGCCCAGGTTTTTACAATTTAAGCACATAATTATACCTTTAGTTCTTCTGCCCAAGTGCATGACCTTACATTTATCCCCATTAAAGCGCATTTGCCATTTATCAGCCCAAGCTTCTAGTTTACATAAATCCTCCTGTATATAAAATTGTCCTCCTCTGTGTTGATTACCTGCAGAGTTTAGTGTCATCTGCAAATATTGAGATTCTACTCCGTATGCCCCATACAAGGTCATTAACAAATATATTAAGTAGAAGCCGGCCCAATACTGACCCTGTGGTACACCACTGTTAACTGTGACCATTCAGAGTGCGTTCCATTAATGACCACCCTTTGTTTCCTATCACTAAGCCAGTTTTTAACCACTTACACATATTTTCCCCTATCCCATTGCTCTCATTTTATGTATCAACCTTTTGTGTGGCACCGTATCAAAAGCTTTTGAAAAGTTCATATACACCACGTCATTTCTTTGGTCCAGTCCAGAACTTACTTCTTCATGAAGCTTATCAGATTAGTTTGACAGGAAGTCCCTCGTAAAACCATGTTGATATTGGGTCATGAGGTTATTTTTCTTCAGATACTCCAGTATAGCATCTCTTAGAAAACCCTCTAGGATTTTACCCAAGTAGTGGTTAAGCTTACTGGCCTATAATTTCCAAGTTCAGTTTTTGTTCCCTTTTTGAATATTGGCACCACATTTGCTATACGCCAGTCCTGTGGTACAGACCCTGTTATTTTAGAATCTTTAAAGATTAAAAATAATGGTCTATCTATGACAGTACTTAATTCCTGCAGCACTCTGGGGTGTATCCATCCCATCGGGCCCCCGGGGATTTGTCAATTTAGTGATTTTTAGACGATGTCGTACTTCCTGCTGGGTTAAGCAGGTGACATTTAATTGACTGTTTCTGTTATCACTAATCATATTGTCTGTCATGGGATTTTCTTGTGTAAATACTGTTGAAAAAAAGTCATTTAGCATATTGACTTTTTCCTCATCCTCATCCACCATTTCACCCAGATTATTTTTAAATGGGCCAACACAATCATTTTTTAATTTCTTACTATTTATGTAGTTAAAAAATATTTTGGGATTATTTTTACTTTCTCTGGCAATGAGTCTCTCTGTCTCAATCTTTGCTGCCTTGATTTGCTTTTTACAAATGTTATTTAATTTTCTGTATTTATTTAATGCTTCATCACTACCTACTTGCTTTAATTCCCTAAATGCTTTCTTTTTGTCATTTATTGAGCCCCTTACAGCCTTATTTAGCCATAGTGGCTTCCTCCTATTTCTAGCATGCTTATTCCCATAGGGTATATATTGTGCACAGGTCCTGTTCAGGATGCTAATAAACATCTCCCACTTGCTTTGTGTACTTTTATCTCTCAGGACATCGTCCCAGTTTATTGCACTAAGATCATCTCTCAACCGTTGGAAATTTGCCTTCCTGAAGTTTAGTGTCCTTGTAGCCCCTCTACTACACATCTTATTAAAGGATACTTTGAAAACGTATTATTTTATGATCACTATTACCCAAGTTATCTCCAACCTGCATATTTGATATGCGGTCTGGCCTGTTGGTTAATATTAGGTCCAGCAGTGCCCCCCTTCTTGTTGGGTCCTGAACCAGTTGTGAAAGGTAATTGTCTCTCATAGTTGTCTGTTCCCCTGCTAAACACATAAACCATACGGTAACAGAGAAAGATGTGTGCATGGAAAGAGTGGAGATTTTTATCATAGAGAGTTGAGGAAGCTTAATTTTGGAAAAGTAAGTTAGAAATAATTAAGTATGTAGTAAATGAGGGTTTCATCCTGGTAGGAAATTTGGGAAGGGCAAAGGCATTAGAAGAGATTGGGTGGAAAGTAGAGGCAAAGGTTAACAGTGGAGGATCTTGTTGGACCAGTAGATGAAGATTACAGAAGGTGAAGTGATGGAGATGAGATGGTGAGCTATGAGAAGTGTGAAATTCAAATAGGTCATCGATGTATCTGCTGCCAAACCAATCCCCAAACTGAACTGAGATGCATCATATTCTGCTTCTTCTTGATACTCATTCTTGTGTCTTACAGCTGCACGGGACTGTAAATCTCTGCTGGAGAAAGGCTTTCACCTTCAGTGACTGGTTCATTATATACCCCGATGGAAACCAACCGCTAAGAGTCTTCTGTGATATGCAACACGGACGGGGGCGGCTGGATCGTACGTCTACTCTTATCATGGATTGTTGTGTATCAATCAACTAAGATAGATAACTAGATTGGACGTGGTGTAATCGTCATAACTTCAATGAATGTAAGTTACCAGGTTCAGGTCCAGGTGTCACCACTTTTTCTTGGTAGGTCTTCCAGAGGCGTTATGACGGTTCAGTTGATTTTCTACGTGATTGGGAGTCTTACAAGATGGGATTCGGCAGTCATCTATCTGAGTTCTGGCTGGGAAATGAAAACATTCACAAGATAACGTCATCGGTAAATAATCATCAGGTCCTCCTATAACTTATTCTAGGGTGTAGCAATGGGAGATGGTTAGTAAGGTTGTCCCATCACTGGCAGTTCTGGGTCCCCATTCATTCGAGAAATCAATAGGGGCAGCTCCTGAACTCTCATCATTGTCAATGTCCTCATTGTAAAGTATAACATGATGTACTTATAATTTAGTTTGTTCGAAGGGGAACTTGCCAGCTTGGGTTGTTGTCTAGGACTGTGATATTGATGACCCACCCTTGTCTTCAGTTCATTTCAATTCTCTCCCAACCGCTGCAATCCGAGAATGGGCTCCAAAGGAGTGGAAGTGAGCATGTGCGACCACCACACCATTGACATCTTGGACTAACACAACATAAACGTTCTAGAAATGAACAGAGGGGTGGTCACTGGAATTGTCTTCACACAGAGGAGTTTCAGATCCTCCCGATACCCCAAACAGAGATCTGTCTGGGATGATTTAGTGAATCCTGCATCTGAGCAGGGGTTAGACAGATGACCCTGAAGGTTCCTTCCAACTCCACCATTCTATGATTCCATGATCTCTCACATCAATCACCTATTCTGTGTATAAGCAATAGATACATTTACTTGGATGAGTCCTTTAAAAATGCTTTGGAACTACTTATTATACACCAATTCTTTAAAGCTTTTTCCTGCTTTTGTCGTAGGTACATGGGAGCTGCGAATTGATCTGCAGGACTTCAATGCCACCAACTCTTTTGCTAAATACAAGTCCTTTAAAGTGATGGGGGAGACTGAGAAATACAAGTTGGTGTTCGAAGGCTTTGTCAGTGGTAATGCAGGTAAGAAGCTTTGGTGTAATGGCGGCCGAGTGGTAGGCAAGTCATGGATGTCAATATAATATGTTGTATCTTGGTCCAGGAGATTCCCTGTCCTACCAGAATGGGATGAAGTTCTCCACCCTGGACCAAGACAATGACGCCGATGGGAGACGTTGTGTGGATTTGTACAAGGGAGCCTGGTGGTATAACCAATGCCACCAATCCAACCTCAATGGCCTCTACTTTCATGGGAAACATGAATCCTTTGGTGATGGAATTAATTGGCACCGGGAAAGGGTTATAAGTACTCCTACAAGTGATCAGAGATGAAAGTCAGACTGCTGAGTAACAGGACGGTGCTCAGTACTCAGGATTCCCAGATTGCTGAAGGATAACCAATGTAGCCACAATGTCAGCCAGTGCATGGGTGGTCGCCCTTCTTTCTTAGAGGCTTAAATGCCGTAATCTGCCTAATTCTGCATCAGTTCAGCAAGAGATCACATCTGTATATTTTGGAAGCCAATATGTTCTATAGACGCAGTATAGTTCTCATTTCATTTACCCCTGGACGCTTGTATATCCCTATGTCTATGGACATTCTTCCCTAACTCTATTATGAAGATACATTTGGTACCATGATGCTTTGTTTTAATTAAAATAAATAAATGAATAAAAATGTTCCTTACTCGTTAATTAACCATTTTCATTGTAGACTAGCTGTAGAGTTCCACGTTGACCGGGCATAGTAACTAACTGTGGGGCTATGAAGTGGGTAGAGATAACTGGAGGGCGGAATAGTGAGTGCAGCTCTGGAGGATAATACAGGAGGTAACTCAGGATCAGTAATGTAATGTATGTACACAGTGACTGCACCAGCAGAATAGTGAGTGCAGCTCTGGAGTATAATACAGGAGGTAAATCAGGATCAGTAATGTAATGTATGTATAGTGAGCACCAGCAGAATATGAGTGCAGCTGGAGTATAATCAGGGTAACCAGGATCATATGTATGTATGTACCATGACTGCACCAGCATATGAGTGAGTCTGGTATAATACGAGAATCAGGAAGTATGTAATGTATGGTCGAGCCATTGGACGGTACTCGTACCGGACCGGTCTGCTACTGGGAGCACGGTGTACTGGTCCGACGTGTTCCTGCCAGACAGTGAAGGGATATTTCAGTCATGATGCCACCGACGGTTTGTGGTCAGTAGTGGGGACCACCCTGCTGCAGAACCTCCAGGATGAAGTAATGGCAGCTAAGATGGAATAGTTCTCCGCGGGCAGAACTAAGTTCCTTGGGGCAGTGATGATAAAGTCTATTGTATAAGGTATGATGCTGGCTGGTGCTGGGTGCAGTGCAGTTACTGTCCTGATGCTGCAGAAGTCCTCCTCCAGCGTTCAGAGCTGACAAGCTGTGGCTCTCCAGGCTTTAATCTTTTGCAGACCTGTTTGGAGGGAATCATGTGCAGGCTGAAACATGCAAGGGAGTCGGAGTCAGGGTTCACCGTGTTTACTTCTCAACGTTCTCTCAGTTACAGTTCCAGTTACAGTTCACAGTCACAAGTTACAGTCTTTACACGGGCATAACTCTCCCCTCCGGTTCCTTTACTCCCTGCAGCCAGTTGTTCCTTCTATGACCCCTCACTCGCTCTCTGTCCTTTCCAGGCTGTTGTTCTCTCTCTTCCTCACTTGGTATGTGTGTGACTTCGGACAGTATGGCGATGGCTCGGACCCCTGTGGGCCCTCCGTGTTGCCACTGTGCTGCCTATCCTTTGGGGTGGGAACCCTAACGTGTAGCTAGTGTCCCCCATCGGTTGTCTGGGGATTCCGGGTGAAGCAACGGTCCCCTTTAGAGCCGACACTCTACTGTCAGCCTAGCCTTCAATAGTCCTCCTGGATGAAGCTCTACCAGGCTCTCTCTAACCGTGTCTTCGGGTTCAATAGGAGGCTACTCCGCCTGCAGTCTGCCGTCTCAGCCGTGGTTCCAGGACCCAGTGCTACTGGTCCTCTCGTCCCTCACACTCCTGGGGTGCTGGCTCCGGATGGGCTTTCACTCTGTGGCTCACACTGGCTCTCCAGATTCTGCGCTCCTTCCACCCCACTCTTCCAGGATGTGTGTTTCCTGTCTGTACTGCTCAGCCTACCTCGACCTACTGACTCCTTTCTCCTCCCCCTGCTCTATATCTACCCTCTGTCACCTGACTTACTTGTGGGCCCACCCACTGTCTCTAAACCCACCACCCCTTGCCTGCCTAGAGTTCCCAGGCTCCGGGTTTGGTGCAGACCTCTACTGGTTTGTGGGTTGTGTGGGCTGTGAGGGTGTTGGTGTTCAACAGTCGTCCTACCTTCTTGGCTGCAGTTCCCTTTGTGGCCTCCTGATCGCAGGGGCGCCACATATGTACACAGTGACTGCACCAGCAGAATAGTGAGTGCAGCTCTGGAGTATAATACAGGAGGTAACTCAGGATCAGTAATGTAATGTATGTACACAGTGACTGCACCAGCAGAATAGTGAGTGCAGCTCTGGAGTATAATACAGGAGGTAACTCAGGATCAGTAATGTAATGTATGTACACAGTGACTGCACCAGCAGAATACTGAGTGCAGCTCTGGAGTATAATACAGGAGGTAACTCAGGATCAGTAATGTAATGTATGTACATAGTGACTGCACCAGCAGAATAGTGAGTGCAGCTCTGGAGTATAATACAGGAGGTAACTCAGGATCAGTAATGTAATGTAGGTACACAGTGACTGCACCAGCAGAATAGTGAGTGCAGCTCTGGAGTATAATACAGGAGGTAACTCAGGATCAGTAATGTAATGTATGTACACAGTGACTGCAGCAGCAGAATAGTGAGTGCAGCTCTGGAGTATAATACAGGAGGTAACTCAGGATTAGTAATGTATGTACACAGTGACTGCACCAGCAGAATAGTGAGTGCAGCTCTGGAGTATAATACAGGAGGTAACTCAGGATCAGTAATGTAATGTATGTACACAGTGACTGCACCAGCGGAATAGTGAGTGCAGCTCTGGAGTATAATACAGGAGGTAACTCAGGATCAGTAATGTAATGTATGTACACAGTGACTGCACCAGCAGAATAGGGAGTGTAGCTCTGGAGTGTAATACAGGAGGTAACTCAGGATCAGTAATGTAATGTATGTACACAGTGACAGCACCAGCAGAATAATGAGTGCAGCTCTGGAGTATAATACAGGAGGTAACTCAGGATCAGTAATGTAATGTATGTACACAGTGACTGCACCAGCAGAATAGTGAGTGCAGCTCTGGAGTATAATACAGGAGGTAACTCTGGATCAGTAATGTAATGTATGTACATAGTGACTGCACCAGCAGAATAGTGAGTGCAGCTCTGCAGTATAATACAGGAGGTAACTCAGGATCAGTAATGTAATGTATGTACACAGTGACTATACCAGCAGAATAGTGAGTGCAGCTCTGGAGTATAATACAGGAGGTAACTCAGGATCAGTAATGTAATGTATGTACACAGTGACTGCACCAGTAGAATAGTGAGTGCAGCTCTGGAGTATAATACAGGAGGTAACTCAGGATCAGTAATGTAATGTATGTACACAGTGACTGCACCAGCAGAATAGTGAGTGCAGCTCTGGAGTATAATACAGGAGGTAACTCAGGATCAGTAATGTAATGTATGTACACAGTGACTGCACCAGCAGAATAGTGAGTGCAGCTCTGGAGTATAATACAGGGGGTAACTCAGGATCAGTAATGTAATGTATGTACACAGTGACTGCACCAGCAGAATAGTGAGTGCAGCTCTGGAGTATAATACAGGAGGTAACTCAGGATCAGTAATGTAATGTATGTACACAGTGACTGCACCAGCAGAATTGTGAGTGCAGCTCTGGAGGATAATACTGTAGGTAACTCAGGATCAGTAATGTAATGTATGTACACAGTGACTGCACCAGCAGAATAGTGAGTGCAGCTCTGGAGTATAATACAGGAGGTAACTCAGGATCAGTAATGTAATGTATGTACACAGTGACTGCACCAGCAGAATAGTGAGTGCAGCTCTGGAGTATAATACAGGGGGTAACTCAGGATCAGTAATGTAATGTATGTACACAGTGACTGCACCAGCAGAATAGTGAGTGCAGCTCTGGAGTATAATACAGGAGGTAACTCAGGATCAGTAATGTAATGTATGTACACAGTGACTGCACCAGCAGAATTGTGAGTGCAGCTCTGGAGGATAATACAGGAGGTAACTCAGGATCAGAAATGTAATGTATGTACACAGTGACAGCACCAGCAGAATAGTGAGTGCAGCTCTGGAGTATAATACAGGAGGTAACTCAGGATCAGTAATGTAATGTATGTACACAGTGACTGCACCAGCAGAATAGTGAGTGCAGCTCTGGAGTATAATACAGGAGATAACTCAGGATCAGTAATGTAATGTATGTACACAGTGACTGCACCAGCAGAATAGTGAGTGTAGCTCTGGAGTATAATACAGGAGGTGACTCAGCATCAGTAATGTATGTACACAGTGACTGCACCAGCAGAATAGTGAGTGCAGCTCTGGAGTATAATACAGGAGGTAACTCAGGATCAGTAATGTAATGTATGTACACAGTGACTGCACCAGCAGAATAGTGAGTGCAGCTCTGGAGTATAATACAGGAGGTAACACAGGATCAGTAATGTAATGTATGTACACAGTGACTGCACCAGCAGAATAGTGAGTGCAGCTCTGGAGTATAATACAGGAGGTAACTCAGGATCAGTAATGTAATGTATGTACACAGTGACTGCACCAGCAGAATAGTGAGTGCAGCTCTGGAGTATAATACAGGAGGTAACTCAGGATCAGTAATGTAATGTATGTACACAGTGACTGCACCAGCAGAATTGTGAGTGCAGCTCTGGAGGATAATACTGTAGGTAACTCAGGATCAGTAATGTAATGTATGTACACAGTGACTGCACCAGCAGAATAGTGAGTGCAGCTCTGGGGTATAATACAGGAGGTAACTCAGGATCAGTAATGTAATGTATGTACACAGAGACTCCACCAGCAGAATAGTAAGTGCAGCTCTGGAGTATAATACAGGAGGTAACTCAGGATCAGTAATGTAATGTATGTACACAGTGACTGCACCAGCAGAATAGTGAGTGCAGCTCTGGGGTATAATACAGGAGGTAACTCAGGATCAGTAATGTAATGTATGTACACAGTGACTGCACCAGCAGAATTGTGAGTGCAGCTCTGGAGGATAATACAGGAGGTAACTCAGGATCAGTAATGTAATGTACACAGTGACTGCACCAGCAGAATAGTGAGTGCAGCTCTGGAGTATAATACAGGAGGTAACTCAGGATCAGTAATGTAATGTATGTACACAGTGACTGCACCAGCAGAATAGTGAGTGTAGCTCTGGAGTATAATACAGGAGGTGACTCAGCATCAGTAATGTATGTACACAGTGACTGCACCAGCAGAATAGTGAGTGCAGCTCTGGAGTATAATACAGGAGGTAACTCAGGATCAGTAATGTAATGTATGTACACAGTGACTGCACCAGCAGAATAGTGAGTGCAGCTCTGGAGTATAATACAGGAGGTAACACAGGATCAGTAATGTAATGTATGTACACAGTGACTGCACCAGCAGAATAGTGAGTGCAGCTCTGGAGTATAATACAGGAGGTAACTCAGGATCAGTAATGTAATGTATGTACACAGTGACTGCACCAGCAGAATAGTGAGTGCAGCTCTGGAGTATAATACAGGAGGTAACTCAGGATCAGTAATGTAATGTATGTACACAGTGACTGCACCAGCAGAATTGTGAGTGCAGCTCTGGAGGATAATACTGTAGGTAACTCAGGATCAGTAATGTAATGTATGTACACAGTGACTGCACCAGCAGAATAGTGAGTGCAGCTCTGGGGTATAATACAGGAGGTAACTCAGGATCAGTAATGTAATGTATGTACACAGAGACTCCACCAGCAGAATAGTAAGTGCAGCTCTGGAGTATAATACAGGAGGTAACTCAGGATCAGTAATGTAATGTATGTACACAGTGACTGCACCAGCAGAATAGTGAGTGCAGCTCTGGGGTATAATACAGGAGGTAACTCAGGATCAGTAATGTAATGTATGTACACAGTGACTGCACCAGCAGAATTGTGAGTGCAGCTCTGGAGGATAATACAGGAGGTAACTCAGGATCAGTAATGTAATGTATGTATACAGTGACTGCACCAGCAGAATAGTGAGTGCAGCTCTGGAGTATAATGCAGGAGGTAACTCAGGATCAGTAATGTAATGTCTTATCACTCCACTTGCCCCAAAATATTCTTATTATGTAATTACCAGGCAGTTTGTGGTTGCATTTATGCCAATAACCTCAGAATGAATAGTGCATTGTACATATGACCTGGGGATGTCTTCTTTAAATTCTAATTAGCGCCTTAGAGAAGAAGTAGATAAATGGTAATGTATTAATATTGCTCATGTTTCATGGGAAATTCTCAATTAAAAGTTTTCAAAATCCCAAACATTGACTCTGATATTATGTAACAGGACAATGCACCAAAAAGCTGAACAACACGACCTTCGCCCTGTGCTGGGTAAATACACTGGAATCAGCCATTGGCGGCATCTCAGAATATCATTTTCTCTTTAATGATCAGGGGTCACCCGGACATGACGGGGAATTTGTGTAATATTGGGAAACGCTCTGTAGTGCAGTCAGGGATACATAAGCTGTGCATAAATCAGCGGATGGGAGACAGAAAGCGACCATGACGGGGCTGTCACCATACACACTGTGCGCTATCAGCGGCCTCCTGCTCTTGTCTTATCCAACATGTGAAGCAGAAGCCTCATGTCCAGGTAAGAAAATCACCTATATCTAGATAGATAGATAGATAGATAGATAGATAGATAGATAGATAGATAGATAGATAGATAGATAGATAAATAGATAGATAGATAGATAGATAGATAGATAGATAGATAGATAGATAGATAGATAGATAGATAAATATGTGATTGATAAATAAATTAGAAACATACAGTAGATAGATAGATAGATAGATAGATAGATAGATAGATAGATAGATAGATAGATAGATAGATGGATAGATAGATAGAAGGATAGATAGATAGATAGATAGAGATAGCTAGATAGATAGATAAATATGTGATTGATAAATAAATTAGAAACATACAGTAGATAGATAGATAGATAGATAGATAGATAGATAGATATAGATAGATAGATAGATAGATAGATAGATAGACATATACGATAGATAGATAGATAGATAGATAGATAGATAGATAGACATATACGATAGATAGATAGATAGATGATAGATAGATAGATAGATAGATAGATAGATAGATAAAGGGATACATAAACAGATAGATGGTAGATAGTTGCTAACAGATAGAGAGACAGTTAGATAGATGATAGATGGATAGAGGGATAGATAAATGGATGATAGATAGTTGCTAATTGAAGGGATAGAGATATTATAGATGTGTTAAAAAATTAAGTGAAAAAAATAATGTGCAAAAAAAATCTTAAAACATTATATGACTACAACGATCTGACAAAACTTTTTTAAATGTTAAACCCAATATATTATTATTATTATTAATAATACATTCGTAGTAGTTATATATTGTCTGTAAATTGTAAATTCCTATCCTCAAGTGTACTGACTCTATCCCCTTTTACTTGTATTTTTTGCATGTGCCACAATAGTCGGACATAGACCTGCCCTTGTGCCTGTTTCGGACATTTATGTCTTATCCACAGAAGAGCAGTAATAGTGAATGGAGGGAAATCCTGTGGATTTGCCATAAATGATGAGGTTTGGGTGACTAGCTTTCTACCATATGGAGAGGAATCTGCCAGCAGCCATAAGGAGACAGATAAGCTGATAAGGAGATAACCCTATTGAGTGGCATTAGAGTTTTCCACTTCCTCACTGAAGTGACAATTTGCATATTTCCCAGAGGAGCATTGCGGCTATAAGTCTCCTTCTCAGCTTATCTGTCTCCTTATGACGGCAGGCAGATTCCTCTCCATAAGGTAGAAAGCGAGTTTCCCAGACTTAGTCTTAGCAACTCACACAGCCAGATCAGAACTCCCATACACTGCACTGATAAGGGGCAATCACCCCAAAACGCAGCATCTGCAGTTTGGGGTTCTGATCTGGCACAAATCCTTGTTTATGACTTTAAGGATGGCTACCTTTGCTGGTGGCATTAGAGTTTGTCTACTTCTCACTGAAGTGACAATTTCCATAAATGATGAGAATTTCCTCCTTTCTCTCTTTAGAAGTGAAGATTGTAGAAGTTGGGGATTCCAAGCAGCTGACTGTTCTCCAAGGATGTCCTGGACCTCAGGGCACCCCGGGTCCACCTGGACCTCAAGGACCCGATGGAATCCAAGGTAGAGGAACCCCTGTAAACCAGCTTGACTTTCTGGCTTCTGCATGTTGCATGTTGTATTATATGTGGTAAACTGTAATATGGATTCTTTTTATTTAGGAGAACAGGGGCCTCCTGGAGTACCAGGACCTCGGGGGGAGAAAGGTATAAAAAAGAAAGGAGACATATTTGTCTTGGATTTGGCTTTATTGGTCTAATGATTTATGTTTTAATTGAAGGCTTCGCAGGATTCCAAGGTTTACATGGGATTCCAGGATTCCCAGGAAAACAAGGTAATGAAAAGTTATCTCAAGACCTCTATAAGAGGGAGCCCTCCAAATACGGGGAATATTCTGATCACATGATCACAGTATCTTACAAGGGGTGAAGGGGGGGAGCAGCTCCTCGATGTATACTCACTGGACTCCGACGCCGGTATGATGGTCGGCGTCCATCCACATTGAGAGTTAATAAGGAAAAGTACCGGTGCCGGTCTTCTTTATCAATCCTTTATTTCCACGTTAAAAACATCAAGGACACCTACAGAGGTGAACGCTGACTAAGAGGGTCTCCCTCGAAACGCATCCAGCGTTCACCTATGTACGTGTTCTTGATGTTGTTAACGTGGAAATAAAGGATTGAAAAAGAAGACCGGCACCGGTACTTTTCCTTATTAACTTGATATAGTCCAGCCAATCAGCAGTGACTATCATAGTCTCTATAAAAGCAGATGCAGGGAATGCAGCAGCCATTTTATGGTGACTCTGGATAGTGAGAGGAGGTCAGAGCTCATAGGGCAGCCATAAACATAGAAGTCACAAAAGACTGGATAAATGGTACAGATAGAGGAGAAGATTAATGTGTGAGGAAAAGAGAATAATAAAGATTAAGGCAGAGATGGAGAAAAGGGACACTGTGTTATTGGTCACCTTCCGATTACCCATGGTCGAATATCATAAGGTCACTTGGACATGACTAAGGATGGCTTCACTTAAGCTAGAAAGTTGGATACAGTCATCAGAGTAGTTGGATACAGTCATCAGAGAAGTTGGATACAGTCGTCAGAGAAGTTGGATACAGTCGTCAGAGATTTTGGATACAGCCGTCAGAGTAGTTGGATACGGTCGTCAGAGTAGTTGGATACAGTCGTCAGAGTAGTTGGATACAGTCGTCAGAGTAGTTGGATACAGTCGTCAGAGTAGTTGGATACAGTCATCAGAGTAGTTGGATACAGTCGTCAGGGTAGTTGGATACAGTCTTCAGAGTAGTTGGATACAGTCGTCAGGGTAGTTGGATACAGTCTTCAGAGTAGTTGGATACAGTCGTCAGAGCAGTTGGATACAGTCGTCAGAGTAGTTGGATACAGTCGTCAGGTAGTTGGATACAGTCTTCAGAGTAGTTGGATACAGTTGTCAGGGTAGTTGGATACAGTCTTCAGAGTAGTTGGATACAGTCGTCAGAGCAGTTGGATACAGTCGTCAGAGTAGTTGGATACAGTTGTCAGAGTAGTTGGATACAGTCGTCAGAGAAGTTGGATACAGTCGTCAGAGCAGTTGCATACAGTCATCAGAGAAGTTGGATACAGTCGTCAGAGTAGTTGGATACAGTCGTCAGAGTAGTTGGATACAGTCGTCAGAGAAGTTGGATACAGTCGTCAGAGTAGAGTTGGATACAGTTGTCAGAGTAGTTGGATACATTCATCAGGGTAGTTGGATACAGTCGTCAGAGTAGTTGGATACAGTCGTCAGGTAGTTGGATACAGTCGTCAGAGTAGTTGGATACAGTCGTCAGAGAAGTTGGATACAGTCGTCAGAGTAGAGTTGGATACAGTTGTCAGAGTAGTTGGATACATTCGTCAGGGTAGTTGGATACAGTCGTCAGAGTAGTTGGATACAGTCGTCAGGGTAGTTGGATACAGTCGTCAGAGTAGTTGGATACAGTCGTCAGAGAAGTTGGATACAGTCGTCAGAGTAGTTGGATACAGTCATCAGAGTAGTTGGATACAGTCGTCAGAGTAGTTGGATACAGTCGTCAGAGAAGTTGGGTACAGTCATCAGAGACACCAGAGTGGTATACACATATCTTTTCATGACACGTTAAGATTTCGATCATTTCAGTTCACGGTGAATTGATTTGTTGTGAAGGGTAATCGAGTTTCCTGGCAAAATGTGGTGAATCAGAATTTTAAAACATTCGCTCATCTCTAGTTTCCATCTTTACTTGTCAGAGAGGAGGATAATACTTTTTTCCCGATCCCTTCAGTGGAGTCTTTGTGACACTGTTCTGCTCGACTATATGTATAAATGTCCCATTACTTTCCCTTGTGATCGAGCATTCCAAAGTTTGATTGCTCTTATTGTGAAGACCCTTCCCTATTTGTAGATGGAGGTCTCATCTCTTCATATCTCATCATGAGGGGCTTTAAATTTAGGATACGTTTCATTCCTACTGATCAGCTGTTTTAGGAGCTAAGTATACTGTAGGTCATCCATCTCATAAGGCCAGACTTCCCCTTTAAGTTGTAGGACTTTTATTATCTGGGTATGCATTGTGTAATACTTTCTTTTCTTTTCGGGCAGGGGACAGTGGATTACCTGGTACACCAGGCCAACAAGGTAAAGATGTTCTCATGTAGATAAGGTACTGGTGGACGGAAATGTCAGGATACTTAAAGTGCAAATGTCATTTCATTAAAAGAAACAAAAAACCAAAACACAATACTGCACTGGATCTAATGATGGGTCACAGAGCAGCTAAGATGATGCTTTTTTGTGCCATATGATTTATTTTCTCCCATTTTTCTGTGCTCTTTTAATAACTGCATTTTATGGCTGTGTGGGCGTGGCCAGCAACTGATAGGGAGCAGTGCAATGTGACAGCAGAGAAGGGTTTAACAGAGATCCTGACTGAGCTGTGTGGAGCCAGATGACTGATCTTTCTTTGGCACAAGCGTCTAAGGAGTTTACACTGATCCTGACATTCTGATGATGTTGCTTAGTAACTGTGCTATAGCCTGAACTAATCTGATACATTGTCACCTCATCAGCTGCAGTCAGCAGTGTTGGTCCCGCCCCTTTACCCTTATATAGTTACATGCCTCGTACTCAGTGTGAGAAACTTGAAGACAGATCTGAGTGTGAATGAACATACAGTATGTCTTTCTCAGACACAGTCTAGTGGGGACACCTTGTGGAAGGTTTATGAATGGTTTCATTCCAGATTTCATTAATAAACTATATTTGAAAGTTTATTATAATCACATGCGCTACATTATTATTGAATAAAAATGTAAACGGCGGTTACACTTTAAGTACATGAGATATTTTTGTATGGTTAATGTGCCCTACTTTATGTGTTTTTTTTTTTTAATGTTAATAAGCACAGATAAAATTGGGCTATGTGCCCATGCTAATTTACAGTTATATTCTTAATATCTCTCAGTGCCAGGTGGGGGATGTAAAACTCATATATATTTATACTGCCACCATTAAAGTAGGTGGGAACAATATAGCCCCGTGGAGACACGGGGGTCAATGGGTGCTCTCATCCTCTGGCCCGGCCACCTTTAGAAAGACAGCCTGGACCAGGGCTCATCCCAACTGAACACCCAAACTCCTTAACTGTGGGCGGAACACTACTCAGACAGCACAGGGTGAGGGAACCACAATAGTAAGGCTTTATTGAATCCCCAACACTTAATGGCATATAACACATAACCAAGAAAAACATAAATTGTAATGGTTTCATCCTTCCGCTGGCTCACCATAAATTAGAATATTCATGCCCTCGGGGTGTACAGAGCCACTTACTCCAATCCAGCAGCACCCCACTTGTGGTGGACACCCACCGAGAAAGGAATAGCCGCAAGTGTAGGAGGCTGACCAAACACAGCAAAGTCTGTAACCAGTAGGGATGGGCGAATCTACTCGCTAGGACTCGTTACTCGGCGAGTAGTAAGGGACTCGCAGGACTCGGTACTCTGCGAGTTTCCCAGTGATTACTCGCACGAGTCCAATGCAAATCAATATCAATCCTAGTTTTGTCAGAAACGCTGACAAAACTAGGATTGCCATTGTTTGCATTAGACTCGTGCGAGTAATCACTGGCTACTGTGCCAGTGATAGCAGGGAAACTCGCAAAGTAACTGCTGTTTCTTTGCGAGCCGAGTCCAGCTGTCTTCTCTGTGCAGCTCCAGGGTCCTAGAGCCCGCCTGCTGCCTGATGTAGCAGTGCTGAGATTGTTCTCAGTCTGCTCATTCCCTGTGTACAGACATGAATGTCTGTGCACAGAGATGATGTAGCAGTGCTGAGATTGTTCTCAGTCTGCTCATTCCCTGTGTACAGACATCTATATTTATGCACAGGGGATGTAGCAGAGAGGACATCGCGTTTTGGACTGCGTCGGACGGAAGAGGATTTTTTTAATTAAAGATTGAGTCCCTAATGGCTTTTTTTTTTATTTCAAATAAAAATTTTTCTCTGTGTTGTGTTTTTTTAACCCTTTATTGGAGATTCTTAGTGGCTGGGTCAAACGTGGCCTGACATTAAGAATCTCGGGCTTAATACCAGCTTGTATAACAAAGCTGGTATTAACCCCTTTATTACCCAGCGTGCCACCGCCACCAGGGCCGCTGGAAGAGCGGGGTTCAGCGCCAGAGGATGGCGCTTCAATGAACGCGCCATCTTCTGGGGCGGCTGCGGGCTGCAATTTGCAGCGGGGGGTGCCCAGAAAGCTTGGGCATCCCTGCGCTGCGGATTCCAGCCCCCAGCTGCTTAGCTGTACCTGGCTAGACATAGAAGTTGCGCGGAGCCCCACGCATTTTTTTTTTTATTATTTAATGAATTTCAGAGTCAGAGGCTCAGAGTCAGAGTCTCGGAGTCGGAGTCTCCTCAGAGTCGGAGTCTCCTCAGAGTCGGAGTCTCAGAGTCGGAGTCTCAGAGTCGGAGTCTCAGAGTCGGAGTCGTCTCGGAGTCGGAGTCGTCTCGGAGTCGGAGTCGTCTCGGAGTCGGAGTCGTCTCGGAGTCGAGTCGGAGTCGGAGTCGTCTCGGAGTCGGAGTCGGAGTCGTCTCGGAGTCGGAGTCGTCTCGGAGTCGGAGACGTCTCGGAGTCGAGTCGGAGTCGGAGTCGTCTCGGAGTCGGAGTCGGAGTCGTCGTCGTCTCGGAGTCGTCTCGGAGTCGGAGTCGTCTCGCAGTCGGAGTCGTCTCGCAGTCGAGTCGGAGTCGGAGTCGTCTCGGAGTCGGAGTCGGAGTCGTCTCGGAGTCGAGTCGGAGTCGTCGTCGTCTCGGAGTCGGAGTCGTCTCGGAGTCGAGTCGGAGTCGGAGTCGTCTCGGAGTCGGAGTCGTCTCGGAGTCGGAGTCGTCTCGGAGTCGGAGTCGTCTCGGAGTCGGAGTCGTCTCGGAGTCAGAGTCGTCTCGGAGTCGTCTGAGTCGGAGTCGTCTTGGAGTCGGAGACGTCTCGGAGTCGAGTCGGAGTCGGAGTCGTCTCGGAGTCGAGTCGGAGTCGTCGTCGTCTCGGAGTCGTCTCGGAGTCGGAGTCGTCTCGGAGTGGAGTCGGAGTCGTCTCGGAGTCGGAGTCGGAGTCGTCTCGGAGTCGGAGTCGTCTCGGAGTCGGAGTCGTCTCGGAGTCGGAGTCGTCTCGGAGTCGTCTCGGAGTCGGAGTCGTCTCGGAGTCGTCTGAGTCGGACTCGTCTCGGAGTCGGAGTCGTCTCGGAGTCGGAGTCAAAAAAATGCGTGGGGCTCCGCGCAATTTCTATGTCTAGCCAGGTACAGCTAAGCAGCTGGGGGCTGGAATCCGCAGCACAGGGATGCCAAAGCTTTCTGGGCACCCCCCGCTGCAAATTGCAGCCCGCAGCCGCCCCAGAAGATGGCGCGTTCATTGAAGCGCCATCCTCTGGCGCTGAACCCCGCTCTTCCATCGGCCCTGGTGGCGGTGGCACGCTGGGTAATAGAGGTTAGGGCCAGCTTTGTATTATCAGCTGGCCCTAAGCCCGAAATTTATGGCGGTCACGCCAATATTAGACATGACCGCCATGAATTTCTATTAAATTGTTTTAAAAAAAACACAACACAGAGAAATTTTTTTATTAGAAATAAAAAAAAAGCCATTAGGGACTCCATCTTTAATTAAAAAAATCCTCTTCCGTCCGACGCAGTCCAAAACGCGATGTCCTCTCTGCTACATCATCTCTGTGCACAGACATTCATGTCTGTACACAGGGAATGAGCAGACTGAGAACAATCTCAGCTCTGCTACATCATCTCTGTGCACAGACATTCATGTCTGTACACAGGGAATGAGCAGACTGAGAACAATCTCAGCACTGCTACATCAGGCAGCAGGCAGGCTCTAGGACCCTGGAGCCAGCACACAAAGAAGACAGGACTCTTATCTGTGCGAGTTTCCCAGCCAGCGATTACAGTTGCAAAGTAAACTAGTCCAATGCAAATAAATGACAAAACTAGGATTGCTTCAGGCTGAAGCTTCCGAGACACATCTGCGATTTGTAAATCTCACACTACTCGCTATTACTCGCTTCCCCATTCATTAACATTGGACTCGCTAGACTCGCAACGAGTAGCGAGTCCTGGGCTCGGACTCGCTAGAGTCAAGCGATTCCGAGTAATTTAGGATTCGCCCATCACTAGTAACCAGCTGACCGAATTGTCCCAACCTGGGTTTCTTCTTTAAGTAGTCTCTGGTGCACCTCTAGTCAGGGCCGAAGTCCGAAACTGAAGTCACAAAACATATCAACTCCTGGTTAATGAACAGACCCCCCTTATATACTCCAAGCAGTCACTTGAGGACATTGGGGACTTCATGATTGGTGGAAAAAGACTGGGCTCTCATTGGTTAAATTTCAATCCGACTGGATAATGTTCATTTAAATAATGTGGACAGAAAGGGGCTGAGACTAGTTGCATTTAGTCTGCAACCCACAAAATAAGACAATGGTAGCTGAGGTAATTTACATTGAATTTAGTAATACACATCCTCTAAACAATAAAGACTCCGCACAGTCTGGCACAACAATGACTTAGCAAATATTGTCACAGGCTCCCCTAGTGGTAGCTGTCAGCAGGGCATAATGGAGTAGATGTGAGTTCGTAGGAGCTGTTAACACATGAATCATCCATAATTTAGGCGTTTTCCCAGTAAGTAGCTTCGTTATAGGGAAATGATTTCTATTTATCACTAACACGTGACTTCACTCTTCCTCCAGGTGAAAAAGGTGACAAAGGCGTCTCCTGTCCAAAGGAATTTACTGGTAAGCCCCTGACATTGATGACGTCTGTTCTCAGACTTTCGGGCATTTTTCTGAATTTGCTCGTTAAGATGCTCTAAATCTAAGGCCTCATTTGGCAGAACTGTTTTGGTTCCTCATAGCAACCAATCAGAACTCGGCTTTCATTTCTTAAACTGTTCTGGTATAATGAAAGCTGTGCTGTGATTGGTTGTTAAAGACAACACAGAATTTTTTGGCTATTTTTTTAGGATGTTTTGGGATGTTTGTCCACGTGGGCCAATGTGATAAATTTGGTGTTTCTTCTGTCTGCCTCCTCATGGTTTATGCTGCTTATAGGAAATATTAATGAATCTTCTCCATTGACTTAAGATATCAAACTTTTACAGAGCCGCCATTGTTGTTTACTCTGTTCTCTCACCAGAGGCGTAACTACAACAGCTGCAGGACCTGGAGCCTAAGGGGCCCAAAAAATCCATTTGGCCTATAGAAAAAGACTAATGCTATTAAAGATTTGCAGGGGCGGACCTTAACCCCAGGGGGCCCTGGTGCAGGCTTGTTGAGGACCGGGGGGGTAGGTGCTGGCGACGCGCTCTGTTGAGGACCGGGGGGGAAGTTCTGAGCTGGCGGCGCGGTCTTTTGAGGAGCAGGGGGAGGGGGGGATTGGTAGAGAGGGGCCGGCGGCACGGTGCCTGTGCTTGCTGCGGTGGCTCTCCTACCTGCTGAGCTGAGCTGCGCCGTTCCCTGGAGCCAGAGGGGCAGAGGAGAGGAAGGGCGGGATCACGCAAGGGAAGCAGGAAGCTTTGTGCTTCCCTTGCCTGACCCTCCTCTCCTCTGACGTCAGGTTACGGGGGTCGGCTGGGGGCCCCCCTTCAGGCTTGAAGGGGCCCCCTAGCCGGTCGGGGCCCTGGTGCAGCTGAACCAGCTGTACCACGGTAGTTCCGCCCCTGAAGATTTGCTATAATTAAGGGGCCCCGTTTGATCTTTTGCATTGGGGCCCATGAGCTTCAAGTTATGCCGCTGTCTCTCAGCTTCTGCACCTCTTTGTGCCCAGTGAAGCAGCATTAGCCATTAGTGCAGCAGAGACAATGGTGGCCCCTGATAACTAGACCTCAAGTGGGCCTGTTGATCAGATCCAATAAATGGCCAAATGTCCAGTGCACAGGAGGAGGGGTAGTGCTGTACGTCTGGATGGAGACATGCTTGGGTAGGTGTATGGTGGGTGAGGAAGGAAAAGAGTTCAGAGAAAGAGGCCAAAAAGCAAAGCAAGGGCCAAGAATGTGAGGAGTCCATGTTGGGTCAAAGAGGTAGATCCGGCACCGAGAAGCACCAGAAGGTGATGGTCACTTGGAGTTTTTGAGGCATTCTAGAATGCTGAATTTTGTCAAGTGGAAACTGCTACAGATGATCCTTCTATGTTTGGAGAAGTTTTTTTCTCCCGAAGAGGATTTGTAAAATAATTCCCCCCCCCGAACCTAAGGAGCTCCCTTATCACAGATATGTTGATCGCTATATAGCACCCAATATATTAAGACCTCCCTGACCCTGTCTGTTCATCCACTCTATAGGTGCCAAGAACTGTGAGGAGCTAAGGAAAGGAGGCTTTCACTTGACGGGATGGTATACGATATACCCCGATGGCAGACGGCCCCTGGCAGTTCTGTGTGACATGGATACCGATGGCGGAGGCTGGATTGTAAGTTTGCTGTAGACTATCGTTATATACAACCGCATGACTTCTTATAAGAGATTGCCTAAATTCATTTTTGGGGGCCCAGATTGAGATTATAATGCTTTGCAGCTATATTCAAACTTCTTATTGTAAGGACTTCGACTGGGGTAGAAGAAGACCTCCTTCCCCTCACTGGTGGACACATACAGAAAAGGTCCCATGTGCAAGAACAATATATGGGCCCTTTGCCCACCCAAGAGCTCATCATAATGCATAATTCCAACTTCTTTGGAGAAAGAAATGAGTCCCCTTACCTCTTGGGCCCCTGCAGGCTGCACCAATGATATGTCCGCCCCTGCTTCCACTCCCTTCTTTCTGCATATTACGGTGCAGGAGCCCAAAACTCCTCACGGTGTGACGTCGTTCTTTGTGTTTTGTCTTCCCACCCACCTGACCTCTTTTCTATCAGGTCTTTCAGAGACGCGTTGATGGATCGGTGGACTTTAATCGAGATTGGAACAGCTATCAGTGGGGGTTCGGTAGTCAGCTGAGTGAATTTTGGCTTGGAAATGAACACCTCTATCGCCTGACAAGATCAGGTAAGTCAACACTCAGTGAAGAAAGGTATAGTCACTCCATTTCAGGGTGATCAGCAGAAGATTTAACCATCTTAGCCATCAACTATTGCTGCCATTGTTTCATTGAGTCAATCTTTCCAATGGCTCTTTGCTCTGGGGAAGACACTACTAAGACTGGCTTCACACTACCATTTTTTGGAATCCGAGCGAATCCAGATGAATCCATATGCACCTGCATCCGTTTTCTACCCCATTGACTTATAATGGGGATGTAGGAACATGGGGTGCATGCAACTCAGGGCCGCACCGTCCATTGAACAACCTGAGGCGGCAAGGAGGTAGGGAGCGCGGCAGTGCTGAAGGGGGCGGTGCCTTGCATACAGCGGCTTCCTATCTTCTGGCCGCCGCTGTACCAAGGTACCATCCTTATTCTTCTCCCCCGCCGCTAGTGATAGCACCCCCCCTGCGCCAGCAATAGTACTACCCCCCCCCCGCTCCTCACCCACGCCGCCAGCGATAGCACCCCCCCACCACTTTTAGGCTCAAGCAGCAGGGAAGCTTGATGCACCCATGATGCAACTGTATACGATTCCAGCTGGATCCGACTCAGAATGTTTTTTATCAGAAGCCTAAAAACGCAGTTTGTAACTTTTGTTTTTTAAAAACAAAAAACGTAAAAAATTGGACCTAGTGCCATGCAGCGTAATGTAAAATGGTGCTCTATGGAACCTGTATCTGGACGCCGGATCTGGGTCATTTGACTGAGCATGCCCAGAAGCCAGTTTCATATGACACACCCACTAGGGGTGTGCCATTTTTACCGGATCTGTCAAAAAACATGCACAACCCGATGCAACTGCATACACCGGTAGTACGCCAGACAGTGGCGGACCTTGTCCCAAGAGGGCCCTGGTGCAGCTGATGGTGAGGACTGGGGGGAAGGTGCTGGTGGAGTTGGTGGGGTCGGGGGGAGATTGGGTACGGATGTCGGCGTCCAGCGTTTGCTACAGCTGCTGCACCATCTCCTACCTGAACCGTGCCCCGCAGTCCTGGGACCGAGGCGGCAGAGGAGAGGAGGGGTGGGATCAGTTAAAGCCCTCTCCTCTGGCCCAGGAACATGGGGGTCGGCTGCAGGCCCCCCTGCAGGCTCGTTGGGCCCAATAGACGGTCGGGGCCCTGGTGCAGCTGAACCAGCTGCACCACGGTAGGTCCGCCCCTGACGCCGGATCCATCAGCCACATCAGTAATAACACCGATACAGGAGCATCCAATTGCTTCAGGTTATACAATTGCGGGGGAATACAGGTTTTCACCGTATCCCCTCCAGATTCAAAAACCGGTAGCGTGAAACAAGCCTAAGTGATACCCCTCTGTATTACATCTAATTAGAAAATGACCCTTTGATACAATGATTTTTATGACTCAATATCCAGCTCTAAAATATTGAGGCATCTCTGCTACCGGCGATCCACTGCCTAGACATAAACTTTTGAATTGTTGGGGATTAAATTAACAATGGAACGTTACGCATTGGTGATCATTTCTTGCAGGAACCTATCAACTACGCTTTGATTTGGAAGACTTTGATGGCAACCGGGCCTATGCCACATACAGTAATTTCAAAATTGAGGGGGAGTCTGACCAGTTCACCCTGCGATATGATTCATTCATTGAAGGAACAGCAGGTAAAACCGTCTACGGGCCCCATTCACTTACAGGTCAGGCAGCACTTTAGAGAAAACTGGAGGATCTGGTGATCATTTATTTAGAATTTGGGGCAAATAAATTGTTAATCAACCTCTGGGTATAGATGGTTATCACAACTGATGGGTGGCATTGGTTTTCCTTTATGGTGACTTGGCTTATGTTGTATAGGAGAAGTAGAGAGATGGTGAATTTTATTAAAGGGATTGTTTTTGTGAAGTCATGCAGTTTATTAGAGCATACGGACATATAATACGAGGGTTCCCTGCTTGATACCACCTCTATGAGCCAGAACAATAACCTCAAATATTCCTAGTATTACAAAGATGATCGTTGATGTGAATTGTTGTCATCTAATACTTCATTTTCCATTAAAACATCTGTTGCCCGGGCATAGTAACTAACTCTGCTTATTTATAACATTATAGAAGGATGTGGAGGGGCGGAGCTATAGAGGGATGGGGCTATGTGGAGGGGTGAGGTTATAAAAGAGGCATGGCTGTGTGCAGGGGTGGAACTATAAAGGAGGAAGAGCTAAGAAGGGAGTGGAGCTATGTGGGGGGCAGAGCTTATGAAGGGGCATGGTTAAGTGGAGGTGCAGAGCTATGAGTGGGTATGGCTATCTAGAGGGGGTGGAGCTATGACATACACACATACATACACTCAGCTTTATATATTAGAGTTATGTATATAGCACCATTAATTCCATGGTGCTGAACATGAGAAGGGGTTACAAAAAAACAGGTATAGGTTACAGTAAACAAATTAACAATGATAGACTGTGTAAGGAATATCAAGCAATTTTCCTACAGTAGCCATTTTGTCAGATGCTACCATATCTCACTCACTCTAAGGAGAGAGAGCCTCAGGCTTATTCAATCTCCTGGAATATGTTAACTAACCTGAGGCTGCTGATTTCCTAGCCACTGGCCACACAATGGGACTTCCTACGGAAAAAGAGCTGGGTGATGCTGAAGTCCAGAGGCAGTCATTTAGAGGAAGACCCCCCTGTCTCTTGGCAGAGAAGTGTAGAAACCAATTTCTCCCAGCCTGCAAATTTAAAGGAAGCCCTATGACATAGCCCAGAGAGGCAGGAGATGAGGAATAACTCCTAATAGTTCACAACTCTTTACTCCTCTAAATATGACGAGCATAAATATTGCATCTAGAGATGTAGACAATCCTAGCACATATTTTTTACATAATTATGCAACCTTCATAAGTGCCCCAAACTAGATATTGGCCAGTGGGATACCTACAGAGTGATCATGTGTCTCACCATCGGAAAGCTAAATCATAACCAAAAATATGAGAGCATTATCTTCCACCTATGATGCTCCCAGGCAAAGTTATGACCAATAATAGCTTTTAAATAATTCATATCACAACCCAGGGGGTGGGAACTTCAGGACAGCCCCCTGGGCAAGAGATGGGCTTGCATCTTATAGTATAAGAGTGGTCAGCCTCTGATGAATTTGGTATTCTTCTGAAGAAGCATAATTACATCAAGCCAGAGTATACCCAAGGAACTTGGTTGTCACTATGCTTTCCTTGTGGTGCCACCAGCATTACGGTAACTGATCACATGTGTCTGTAATTCTGTGGGTATCCTATAATTCTGTATGTATCCCATTTATGTTTTATTTGCATAACTGACTGTAACAATTGTAATGTCTTATAATACGTGTTCCTATATTAATATCCATTGTGCCCCTAAGACAATTAAATATATAAATTTAATGAGTTCCTCTTTATCTTGATCACGAATCCCCTTGTCCATGTGCTCATTTAACCTTAACGCTACCTGGGTTGCTTTCTGACCCAATATAAGCCTGATCATGGACCGGGCTTATATCAAATGAGAAACTAGTGGCAGCAATTAGTGCTTGGGTTATTAAAGGCCTCTGTCAGTGATGGGGTGGCGGTTACTATATGGGCTTTTGGCCAAGAACTGGAAGGCATATACCACACTAACTGAGGGGTGCTTTAATAAACCAGCACTGAAAGGGAAGCTGCGGTCCTCCTTTATCTCCAGGCAGTTCCCTGACTGTTCTGAGTTTAATAAGAGGCGCTAAAGAGCTAAAAGCATGCTGTCACAGACTGATACAGGGAAGAGGGTCCTGCCCTTGTGGGCTAACATTCTACAGACAGATGTGAAGGCAGTAGGTCAGGGTTGCAGCAGCTCCGATGGTGGTAGTGATGTGGCCGCTCTCATGGTGGTGAGGCAGCTGATCTGGTGGTGCTGAGTTAGCAGCTCCAGTAGTGGTGAGGCAGCAGCTCTGGTGGTGGTGGAGAGGCAGCAGCTCTGGTGATGGTGGAGAGGCAGCAGCTCTGGTGGTGGTGGAGAGGCAGCAGCTCTGGTGGTGGTGGAGAGGCAGCAGCTCTGGTGGTGGAGAGAGCAGCAGCTCTGGTGGTGAGGCAGCAGCTCTGGTGGTGGAGAGGCAGCCGCTCTGGTGGTGGTGGAGAGGCAGCAGCTCTGGTGGTGGTGGAGAGGCAGCAGCACTGGTGGTGGTGGAGAGGCAGCAGCTCTGGTGGTGGTGGAGAGGCAGCAGCTCTGGTGATGGTGGAGAGGCAGCAGCTCTGGTGGTGGTGGAGAGGCAGCAGCTCTGGTGGTGGTGGAGAGGCAGCAGCTCTGGTGGAGGTGGAGAGGCAGCAGCTCTGGTGGTGGTGGAGAGGCAGCAGCTCTGGTGGTGGTGGAGAGGCAGCAGCACTGGTGATGGTGGAGAGGCAGCAGCTCTGGTGGTGGTGGAGAGGCAGCAGCTCTGGTGGTGGTGGAGAGGCAGCAGCTCTGGTGGTGGTGGAGAGGCAGCAGCTCTGGTGGTGGTGGAGAGGCAGCAGCTCTGGTGGTGGTGGAGAGGCAGCAGCTCTGGTGGTGGTGGAGAAGCAGCAGCTCTGGTGATGGTGGAGAGGCAGCAGCTCTGGTGGTGGTGGAGAAGCAGCAGCTCTGGTGATGGTGGAGAGGCAGCAGCTCTGGTGATGGTGGAGAGGCAGCAGCTCTGGTGATGGTGGTGGGGCAGCAGAATGGTCATTGCAGGCTGTAAGCTTTCCTGAAGATATGGTTTTCAAGTCTGAAGGATCCAAGGGTGGTGGACATCAGACGTGTTGGTGCACAAAATTCCAGAGGATGGGGGATATTCAGAAGTCTTGGAGGCGATTGGGTGAAAAACAAATAAGTGTGGAGGAGAGGAGGAGGTCTTGGGAGGGTCGAAGATTACATGAGGGAAGATACTGTGATATTAGGGAGGGGACAGATTATGGACAATTTTGTAGGTCAGTGTTGGTAGTTTGAACTAGATTTGTTGTGGAACTGGAAGCCAGAGAGGGGCTTTACATAGGGGAGGAGCAGAGGACAGAGGAGAATTAGTTGGGCATCAGAGTTAAGGACAGATTGGAGAGGTGTGAGAGAATTAGCAGGGAGGCCACAAAGAGGTTGTTGCAGTAGTTGAGGGAGGAGATGATGAGGGCATGCACAACCATTTTAGTAGATTGAGAGTTGAGCAAAGGATGTATTCTGGAAATATTTTTGAGCTGGAGGCTACAGGAGGTGGTGAGAGCTTGGATGTGAGGTGTAATGGGCAGGGCAGAGTCAATCTTTACTCGAGGCAGCGGATTTCCAGTACAGATGAGAATTTGATGCCATTTAGCATCATAGGTAGATGAGGTAGGGCGGATACGTGAGATGGAGGAAAGATGATGAGTTTAGTTTTATCCACATGAGGTTAAGGAATAGGAGAGTGGATATGGCTGATAGACACTTGAGGATTAGAAGAGAGGTGACGTCAGGGCCAGAGCGGTAGATCTGAGGGTCATCAGAGTATAGGTTAAATACAAAATTGGATGCAATATGAAGAGCATCAAACCATCACTTACCTAATATTTTTTCGAAGTAAAGAATATTTGCTCTTGTAATTTTCTGTTGTTGTTTCCCTGGATTTCTCTTAGGTGATTCACTAGCAACACAAAAAGATCAAGCTTTCTCCACCAAAGACCAGAACAACGACAAGTCTAGTAAGGCTGAACAGAGCTGTGCCGAATACTTCAAGGGCGGCTGGTGGTTTGAGTCCTGCCACCTCTCCCACCTGAACGGGGAATACTTGAAGGGCGCACACGATACCAAAGGCAAAGGGATCATCTGGTTCCATTTCAAAGGCAACCTTTACTCCCTAAAATCCTCAGAAATTAAGTTTCCGCCCTCTTAAAATATAGACCATGGACTGGAAAGTGCGATCAGATCCCTGTTGTCTCTGGATTAGTCAGTAGAGTAGGATATTGCAACAGGGGTCCTCTATACAAGGAAATAATATCAATAGATTATTATTGAAGCTGATGGGGGCAGCTCCTACTTCTTCCATATTAGTCAAGTGAAATCCCCATTATTCTTAACTCTCATACCTGAGTCCAAGGGTTTGGGGCAATAAAGAGCCAAATGTTAATGCTTTGATCTTGGAGGAATTTGTGAAGTCTTTTTGCTATATCCTTGATGTTCCTCTCTTCTTTCAGTCCATTAGTCAGTGAGGTTGATAAACAGATTATATTGTATGTAAAATGAATGCAATAAATTGATTGATTTGATATGATCTGCAATGCATATTCAGCGAACCTATGGCTCATTGCATGACTTAAATTGATGACCAATGAAATCACTCTCTTGCTAGTTAATTTCGCCAGTACTCAGCAGCCATAGTATACAACTATTCGGTCGGGTGGCAGGAATTTTTTCTCCCTCAAATTGATTCTGGACAATAGGAACACCATGCAACTGGCTGTTCGTCACAATGAGCCATCCAAATTAAACAACTCCGGGGTGGATGGCCATTGGACATAACACCAACAACTGCTTTACCATAAACCACAAACGACGCGGATGTCAACTGTCCCACACAGTCTCAGTGCTTTGCAAACGTAAAGCATCCGAATAGGTTTGCTCAACTCGGGAAGTTCAGCAACCCAAACCGAACCTTGAAAGCCTTGCTCATCTCTAGCCTCATGACCTTCAGTGGTCCACAGTCTAACACTTGTGTCATCAGTAAAGGCATACAATCCAGTAACACAATGGTTATTGATTAGTGCCACTGAGATTAGGCTAGACTAGATTAGATTTGACTAAAATTAGTCCGACCTACCAATATCAGATGGATTTACCAACAGACTTGTATGGGACCTTCCTGACTCTCACCAAACATATGATGTCTGGGGAGAGAAGGTTTCAGCCTATGTGTCAATGGCTGTGTTATGAAGTGTGATCAACTCACACAGAATGGATAGGTAAAATACTGAAACTACTGCAACTGACCCAGCTGGTTCCTGGTTCCTATACCACCCCTGCTATCCTTAATGGACTAAACAATGGCAACTCAGGCCTCTGCTGCCTGATCAGCTGTTGTGTGTGTCCTGTTCCTCCTAAGGAACCTTAGAGCAGAGAAGAGTGCAATATACCTACAGAAAGGAAGGAGTGCTAAGATAGAACGGGTTCCCAAAGTGTGTAAAAATAAACTATGAAATACCAATGAAAGTATAAAGTATGTAATGCAAGAGAGTATGCCACCCACAATGCAACAAGAAACAGAAGATAGGTGCTAGGTAAAGAGTATAAACAGTCAAGAGGTAAAACCTTGGCTGATCTTTCACGTCTGACATAAACTTCGGCAGTATGGCTGGACACCCACATGGGAATATCACCAGCAGGAAATACCAGCTAGGGAAGGTATTAACTGGAAAGGTGACAGGCAGACAAATAAGAAAATGAAGACACCTGTTAACCTAAGAGACTAAAGGAAAGATAATGGAAGTGGTCGTAAGAGCCAGGATACTTTTTGGTAGTCACGTTGGCGGTAGCCCCAGCTCTGTGGCCCTGACTGGACCAGTTAAGGGGAATATTTACAGGCGATTTGTGTTGATTGTGACGCCACCTGTGGTGCCTGGTCTGATATGACCAGCGCTGCTTGTGCAGTTCCCAGGGAATAGATAGATAAAGCAGCCAGTATGGAGCAGCAGCCAGTATGGAGACCTCTGCACAGGCAGAGCGGGCCCCTGGGACTTGGAGTAGTAGTCTATGTGGATTGTGGCGGTGGTAGTTATGGTGCTGTGTCAGCAAGGAGGGCGCAGGAAATAAGAAGGATGACACAAAGGGTGCAGTTCTTTTACCTTTACTGATGAAAACATGGTGAAGTCCGGGGGCACTGGTTACCAGATCCAGGAGGGTCTGGCCAGCCTGGAAGCATTCGGAGTCCATCTTGCCAGGTAGGTTTGGAAGCCTGCCTGCTGCACTTCTCATTTTTGGGTTCCAGCTGCCTGTGAGTTATTCTGGGGCCCTTTTCCTTCCTTCTTGCCCTCACTCCTGACTAGCAGAACAGTGCGAACCTGTACGGGTGCTGCTGTCTTGTTGCCGATCCGGGCACTCAGTAAGTTGTTGTGCTTTCGGGCCCCTGTTTGCGGGCAGGAAACTTGCAATCTCCTGTCCTCCAGATCTGGTTCACAAGGTTTGCAGCCCTTGTGTAACCCAGGACTCTGGCATCCTCAGCTGCGCTGCTCTGGAGTGAGCTCCTAATTAAGAATTAAGGGTCCTAGGCCAACCTTTAAAAAAGTCCATCGCATTATCCATCTTCCACCAGTTAGCCAGGAAACGTTGTCCTGGAATTCACCAAAGCCAGTCTCATCTATCAGACTCAAGATAGATAAATGTTGCGCCCCAGGGTGTGGGGTACTCGGGTATCAGGCGGCAGAGGGGTTAATCGTGTCATGGGGAATGGCGGCCACGCCTGATCCTGTATCCTGGGGGCAATGCTCTTGAAAAAGGGAATTATTTACAAGGATTATGTTTGTACAAGTTTGTCGTGACGCCACCTGCAGTACCTGGTGACATGTCACCAGCGCCTCTACAGTCCTCCGGTGGTCGGTGGTGGTATTGCGGCAATAAGGGTATAGTCCTCCGCAGGCAGGACTAGACCGCCGGGGCAGCGATTCTGTGGAAGTAATCAGTTTATGCAAGGAAAGATGCAGTAGAGTCGAGAAGTCACTTCACCGGGTACTTTACTGGAACTCAGCAATCATTACAGTTCACAGTGCAGTATGATGTTATCTGACAAATGGCTACGGGTGGCTGCAAGTGACTCACCGTAACCGGGTCTTCACATCGCAGGCGTTTGCTTCTCCTGTCACGCGCCTGCAGCTATGGGGCTCGGTGGTCCAGATCAATTGGCTGAACAGATAAGGATTGATTTCTTATTGTCGTGACGCCACCTGCGGGAATTCCGGTGATTTCACCGGCGCTGCTTGGGCCGCCGGGGGATGGAATGCAGCCAGATGGGACGCTCCCCGCACGGCGAGTGGGAGTCCCCGGAGCCAGGAGCTGCTCTTGGTGTTGTATGACAGCTTTGTGGTGCGTAGCATGCGGAGTTAAACAGTTCTAAAGAAACACGGACACCAGTGCTCTATGTAACGGGTCTTTTACTGTAACCAGGCAGGTGATACAGGGTATACAGTTAACGAGTAACGGACTGGGTGATCTTAGCGATGACTGGTGTGGTTTCAGAGCTCCGCGGTGTTCCTCCGTTCTATTCTAACTTGGTTGCCGACGTCGCCTTAGAGTGCCAGATCGGGTGCAAGGGAGCTGCTTCAATTTCCCTGCCGGTGTATACAGACCGGTGTGAGGGGAGCCAGATTCCTTTTGGTGGGTACTCCGCTGGCAAGACGGCTCTAAATGCAGCTGCAGTGAGGCGCTCCTGGAGAGCAATTCCTCTACTTCTGGTTTGCTGAGCAGTGCTGAACAACTTGCTAGCTTCGGAACCAGTGATCCGGTAGTTGATGGGCACGGGTATATTTTGACCCGATGATAGCCGCCCAGGGTCCGGTTTCGGGGCACCGAGTAATGGCGCCAACTGGGGGTGGTCTTCAGGGCTGCACGGAACTGTGCAGAGCCCCTTCTCCTACGTTCCCCTCCCGACCACCTCTTCTTCCTCTCTCCTCTCTACATTCTCCTACACTCTACTCCTACACTCCGCCCACCAGGACCTTATTGGCCCTCTATACTAGTGGTGCATGTAGGGTATGGAGCTCTGAGGTTAAACATGTCATCACCAGGACAGAGAATATTGCATCTTCAGTCAGGGATGCGATACCCTCCTGTGACGCACTCGTTGCGGGGCGCCACACAAGCAGATCTCTTGGATAGGTACACGGAACCCTCTTTATATGCCTTTCTTGTTCCTTCTGTCCCCTTGCCTCCCAGTGGCTCATAGAGACCTCCTGCTGTCTCTTTTTACCTCCCTTGCTCTCGCCGGGTGAACCTTCTATTGATCGCCGTCGCTGGTTCAACGGTGTCTGATTCCCCTCTAGTAGGTGCTTTAGGAGTCAGGGCCGTATCTGGATATAACCCCAGTCTACGGATTTTCTACAGGCCGTGAAGGTTCCTGCAGGTGCAGGCTCCGTTAAGAGGTTACTTTCTTAGAGCGAACTTCCCCGGTCGAGTTCCTTGCTTCCTTTCTCCTTCTTTTGGGATCTATACTTCTGTCTCCCTTCGTCTTTCATGCCTCAGGTTCCCATTCTGAACTTCTCTAGCTCTCCAACCCCTGGAGGCTTAAGATCGACCGGCGGTCCAGGGCCTAAGGCCGGCCGACCAAAGACCTCCTTTCTCCCCTGGGGGTGACTATATACTCTCCCGTGGTCCCTCCCACTATTTGACTAGTGTGGGGTGTGGGTTTTTGGGTCCTGCCTACCATCCATAAGTCTACTTGCAGTGGGGTGACTACACCGCTTTTATGGGTGTAGTACCCCTTTTGTGGAACCATAGTGGGCCCCACATAAACATAAACGTGAGCCATTACTCAACGAAACACATTACCACTGCACCAGTGTCCAATGATGGTGGCTTTACACCACTTTATCCAACACTCAGCATGGTGCTTGGTGATGTACGCTGCACAGAACACGTCTCCTCCAGAGTCCAGTGACAGCAGCTGTACACCACTCCACCTGACGCTCTGCATTGTGTTTAGTGATGTACAGCTGCACAGAACACGTCTCCTCCAGAGTCCAGTGGTGGTGGCTTTACACCACTCCTCCCGACAGTTGGCATTGTGCTTGGTGATGTACAGCTGCAACTCAGCCATGAAGCTCCCGACAGGTGCAGTGCTTGTGCTGATCTTACAGAGGAGGTCTGGATTCTTCAGTTATGGGGTCAGCAGAGCAGTGGGAACTTTTCTGCCTTCTGCTTCTGACTCACCGCAGGCCTGTGGCTCTGGTTTAGACAGGCAATTTCTTCTTCCTTCTTGTCACGGATGGACCGCGCCTGCCGGTAGCGGGGCCCGGTGGTACAGATCAAAAGTGAAGACGTCGTTGGATGAAAGATTAAGGGTTAATTTGTCGTGACGCCACCTATGAGAGTTTCGGTAATCTTACCGACGCTGCTGGGCCTCCGGGGGATGGAATGCAGCAAGATGGATCGCTCCCCACAGGCTGAGCGGTGATCCCCGGAGCTAGGAGCTGCACAAGATACCCTCCTGTGACGCACTCGATGCGGGGCGCCACACTTCTCAGCACTCGGACCCCCGGTCTGTAACATTATGGGGTCTGAGTTGTTGCAGTTCCTTCCACTTCTCAATAAAAATATCACTCACCTCATTAGTGATGGTAAAATACCTAGGAGAGAAGAAATATCATGATATGACTTGTTACACCATTGCACCCTGTTAAAGGACTGTGCTAGAACTAGAGACCTCTTTACAGCTAGTCAATCGTTGTCCTCTTTAGTGATAGCCTCAGTGTGCTCATATGTGCCAGCCAAGCTGCCTTTGTTAGTAATAGTCACTGACCTCATAAGCAATAGCCTCTATCCCATATCCCAAATGCAAACTTTTACTAAATTTACCAAATGTCCTGCACTTTGTACTGTCTCACTCCGGGGATTCCTGTAAAGCACGTGATTACTTTTACATACTATTAATATATGGCAGGTGACCCCATGCGCACTCCCATTTCTAATTAGCCAATGGGATGAATGTAGATAGGATCATGGTCGAGATATTGCACATAATTCCAGATAGTAGAGTTTAGCACTGGCAGTGCCCTTACATCTCTCCTGGTTGTCATATAGTTAACCATACCCTTATTCTACATCAGGCATCTCTAACAAAGAATGCCCTGTGTCCACATGTGGGTCCCCACAATAAGAACACAATGGCTTAACTGACTTTACATTATTATCAGAGCTTATAGGGGAACCTTGGAGCTGCAATAAACTAATACCCCCAGTTCTCTCCTGACCCTGAGGAAGAAGACGACAGTCATTCACCTGGGGGATTCTCTTCGAGGCTAAATGCTCTTTGAAGGTGTAATGCTAGACACTACTGACAGGGAAGTCAGGTAATCCAGGGACAGGTTCCAGGAGAGCTCACAGTATTCAGGGAGTAGACAAAAATGTAGTCATGCAACTGTCCAGGGTCAGGTTCCAGGAGAGCTCATAGTATTCAGGGAGTAAACAATGACAAAGTCATGCAACCATCCAGGGTCAGGTTCCAGGAGAGCTTGTAGTATTCAGGGAGTAGACAGAGATGTAGTCATTAATATGTTCCACCAGTAAATTGCCTGCAAAACATGAATGAGCTTCATGATCAATACATGACTATCCCACTCAGCTATAGGGCAATAATTGGATGATAATGGGACACTCCACTTATTTACTTAGTAGAAACTACTCAGGAGTTACTGTCCAAAAATAATTAAACTTTATTGATTAAAAGCACACATACAGATAATGACACATAGAAAATAAATGGTGAGGAGATTCCAAACAAATGCCACACCAGGGTAATAACAGGAGACTGGGCTAAGTCTCAGCTATTTCAGATGCACATATTAAGGGCAAAATAGTCACAGAGAAATTGCAAGGTCGCTGCCTTAGTACATAGTGACCCCAACGCACGTTGCAGTCAATGGTTTAATTATTTTTGGACAGTAACTCACTATTCTCCTGGTGCAGTCACTGTGTACATACATTACATTACTGATCCTGAATTACCTCCTGTATTATACTCCAGAGCTGCACTCACTATTCTGCTGGTGCAGTCACTGTGTACACACATTACATTACTGATCCTGAGTTACCTCCTGTATTATACTCCAGAGCTGCACTCACTATTCTGCTGGTGCAGTCACTGTGTACATACATTACATTACTGATCCTGAGTTACCTCCTGTATTATACTCCAGAGCTGCACTCACTATTCTGCTGGTGCAGTCACTGTGTACATACATTACATTACTGATCCTGAGTTGCCTCCTGTATTATACTCCAGAGCTGCACTCACTATTCTGCTGGTGCAGTCACTGTGTACATACATTACATTACTGATCCTGAGTTACCTCCTGTATTATACTCCAGAGCTGCACTCACTATTCTGCTGGTGCAGTCACTGTGTACATACATTACATTACTGATCCTGAGTTACCTCCTGTATTATACTCCAGAGCTGCTGTGGCACCCTGGCACCTGTTGGGCACCACAGAAATCCTTAGGACATGAATGGAGTTAACAGCAAAGCAAACTCACAAAACACCTAACAACACTACAACACCTAGAACACCTGGTTTCACCCCGAGCCTCTAGGGGGAGCTCCACTGGTCACTTTGAGCCAGTTCCCCCTATAAATAGAGTCTTGGAGGAGAAACTTTAGAGTGTGCAGTCACTTTAGAACTGTGAGGAGTGTGTGCATCTGCCAGTTCTGGAGCCATACCAGGCCAGAACCAGCACACTTGCCAGTGAGGAAACCCTTGCAATTGGGGTAATAGGAAAGGAGAGCACCTCTCAGGGACACCAGAGTTACCTTAACTCTTCCCTTACCAAACGGTTACTGGAACCGAAGCTGTGAGAGCTACCCAGCCACCACAGAGAACCAGCCCGTCTAACAGGAGGTTTAGCCACCTGTTCCACCTGATGCACCTACCCACGAGAGCCCAGGGAAGAGTACTGATCCTGCTCAAACCCTTTTACAGTGCCCTCAGTGCTGATACCCAGGTGAAGCAAGTTCCATTGAACGCACTGCCTGGTCCGGCTGGATTCCATATCCACCCGACCTTAGAGAGAGAAATAGAGAAAGGAAGCCTACTACAACTGCTTGCTGTGAACCTCCAGGATTGCTAACTTCACTAACCCGGTCTGGCGTACCTAAAAACCACCAGTAAAAGGTACTTAAAAGACTTTAGTGTGTCTGTGTCTGAATCCTGGGCCCAACAGCAGTGCTACCGCAGCTGCCTCACAACATCTTGTGCAGCTCCAGACTCCGGGGACTCCCGCTCATCCTGTGGGGAGCGTTCCATCTTGCTGCCTAACATCCCCCGGAGGCCTAGCAGTGTCGGTACCATTACCGAACACCCGCAGGTGGCGTCACGAAGACAATTTAATCCCTACTGTTCAGCCATCCCCCCTATTGATCTGGACCACCGGGCCTCACAGCCGCAGGCGCGGTTCCGTGACAAGAGGAGAGTCAACGCCTGCGACGTGAACACCCCGGTCATGGTGAGTCAGAATTTGGCGTCACGAACAGGATACGAGCAGGCCCGTTATCACGGGTATTGTGTGCTATTTATTGACTGTAAATATCGAACTGTAAATTTGATTCGCCATTGCTGCGCGAAAAGGCGGGAAAAGAAGGGGCGTGACTGTGCAAAGGGCGTGAAGATTGGCCCCGCCCCCACGCTCTGACGACTTTCCCTGTACGCAGCAGGAACCGGAAACTCCCGTGGTGCCTCACTCCTCACCGCGAGGCCGACACGTCCATTTGAAACCGAGGGAAAGGCTACGCTTAACTAAGGGGGAGCGACCATGAGTAACCCAGCTTCCAACAACGCGGTACCCCCGCTAAACCAAGCGGCACCTCAAAACATACCTCTAGATGGACAGCAACAAGCCGGCGGTATGCCACAGCAACCCACTCCGATTATGCCGTTATCTCTGCCTTACGTTCCAAGTGCGACCTGGTTACCTAAGTACAGCGGTACACCCAGTACCTTGGAGAACTTCCAGAGGAAGATATGCCAAACGATGGACATGTACGCTATGACCGGTAAGCAGAGAGCTTCAGTTGTTATGTGACAGTTAACGGGCGCAGCCGAACTGCAGAGCCGCAGCTGGCCTGTAGAAACTCAGGAATCCGTAGAGCAGATATTCGCTAAGTTAACCCGGGTTTTTGAATGCCATACCGAAGCTGAATTAAGACTGTCATTCTATCGTTGTAACCAAGGGGCACAAGAAAGTGTCCTAGATTACTCACTGCGCTTGCAAGAAGCACTAAGACTGTTAAAACAAGTCGATCCTGATGGTGTCAGAGATGAGAACAAAGCGTCAATTGAACAATTTATTGTGGGCCTTAGACTATCTGAGGATAGGAAGCAAGCAAGCTGGTGGTCCATACAAAATCCTGGCGCATAGTTTGACACCTTGAGAGACTTAACAGTCTGGGGACAACAGCTTGCCGCAGTGCCCGATTCTGCTTCACAGCAGCAGCAGTATACTGACACCTCTTCCGTTCCGGCAGCAGCATCTCCAATCCCTGCGATTCAGTCCAGTGCACAGACTGTAACACCTGACTGGTTTGAACAACTGTGTGCTAATGTTGAACGGCTGATGAAAGACGTGGCCAAGCTACAAACTGGGAGAAGACCCAAGACAGATGCAAGGTCATCGGACAAGATTCAGCTCGCCGACAGCCCTGATGACGTCCCGTGGATGAAGAGAAAGACACAGCCGTCGCGAGGAAAACCTGCAGATCGCCGCAGTCCTGACAGATGCCGCAACAGTCAGCAGAATGACTTAGGAGGACGCAACCTACAATCCCGTCCTTTAAATGAGCGACCCCTGGGCGAGAAGGGCCAACCCCAGGAGTAGACTGTCCAGGCCCAACGTCCAGCTGGGAATACAAGTATGTAGGAGACTGTCCATATCTACCAATCGTCATCGATGGCATCGCTATATCCGCCTTGATAGACACTGGATCCCAGGTGACACCCATCCCGAGTATCCTTTACAAACGGTTCTGGCCAGATGTTAAGCTGGAACCCCCAAATCCCCATCTGAACCTCGAAGCCACTAATGGTATACCGGTTACAATCGAGGGACAATGGGAAGCTACAGTAAGGGTGGGAAGGGTGCAGTTGAAGAACCAGGGTATTCTAGTGGTCCAGGATAAACCAAACAACAAAGATCCCTACGTAATACTGGGTACTAATGTTATGGTTAAATGCATCGATGAAGTGTTGTTTTTACTCCAACAGAGTGTTGAAGCTGGTAGACCCAGAGAAAAGAGGGCTATCCAAAAGCAGATCCGAGCTCTGGTTTATCAACAACAGGTAACATTGTCTAATGGTGAAATTGGCAGAGTGCGGGTTACAGATCCCATTCCAATTGTGGTACCACCCAGAAGTGAAATGATGATCTGGTGTCGAGCAGCCATAGGCCTCAGAGGGCAGGACTACCAAGCTGTAGTAGAACCTGTAATGTCCGATAGTAGTCCTACACTCTTGACAGCCAGAGGGTTGGTCGATGTGAGAAAAGGGAGAGTCCCCGTACGCATATTAAATTATGGTGATGACGAAGTCAGACTGCCAAGATATGCAACTGTCGCAAAATTGTACCAGGTAAAAGATGATGCTGTAATTGATGTAAAATCCTCAGCCCAAACAGTCACTGATGAACCCCCTCACTCCAAAGATCAGTTAGAGAAATGGTGTCAGGAGCTCAGTGTAGCATCTGACAACACACCCTCTCACCAGAAAAATGGAGTATACCGGGTAGTTCGGGAATATGAAGTCCAAATGATCCTTGAAGCATACCATGATGATGCCGGACACTTTGGATGGAAGAAGCTGGAGAGCCTCCTGAAGGATCGGTTCTACTGGGTCGGTATGGGAGGCTCAATTGACAAGTGGTGTAAAAACTGTGGACCATGTCACCTTCGAAGGAAAGACCATCTAACTCAGAAAGCTCCGTTGCAGTCAATTGTTACCACCAAACCTCTTGAAATAGTTGCTCTCGACCACGTGAAGCTTACCCCAAGTCGAACCGGGTACACTTACGCTCTCACCATTGTTGACCACTATTCAAGATTCCTGGTAGTAGATCCAGTTAAAGACTTAACTGCAGAGGTAGCAGCCAAAGCATTCCATAGTTACTTCTGTCGCCCCCATGGGTATCCAGACCAAGTCTTGACTGACCAAGGGCCAGCCTTCGAATCAGCTCTGTTCCAAGAATTCTTAGGGCTATATGGGTGTAAAAAGATCCGCACCACACCTTATCATCCTCAGACGAACGGTTTATGTGAGAAGATGAACCACATAGCCATTGACATGCTCAAGACCTTACCAGTTGATGAGAGAAATCAATGGCCAGAGAAACTTCCAGATCTCGTGGACATCTACAACCACATACCTGTCAGTTCAACCAACTAAACACCTGCTTACTTGATGCGAGCAAGACCAGGTAAGTTGCCTATTGATTTACAGATGGGAACCATTGAACCCACAGAAGACTCTTTTGATGGGTCAGTCAACGCCAAGAACAGTACAGAAAAGTACAAGAAAGTGTTGAAATAAACCTAGAAATCAGAAGAACCAAACAAGAGAAAAACTTCAACAAGCACGCCTCAGCTGAACCTCTAGCTACAGGAGACTTAGTGCTAAAAAGAAAGCGAAAAACCAACAAATTGGATAACAGTTGGGAATCTGTACCCTACACCGTTATGCCATCACACTTTAACAACTCGAAAACTTGCGTTATCAGTAAAGATAATGAGAATACTATTGCAACTGTTTCAAGGGATCATTTAAAGAAATGTCCGCCACAGTTAATCCCACAAGCAACCAGTTACCCTACTGTAACTACAGATGAAGAAACTAAAGAAAACCTAGTCCTTACAGACATTGGATACTTACCAGCTGACTGGCCACAATGCGATGGAGCATACATCATACCAGTTATGCATTTCTATCAACCTGTAGAAGAACAACAACCAATTCCAAATCACCAAGTCCAACCACAAGTTCAAGTGCAAGATTTGCCGCTTGTTATATTGGAACCTGAGATTCCTGTAATCGGTGAACCTGCTAGTCCCACAGTAAGAGAAATCATTCCTACACAACTACCTTCAGAGGATAGTCCAGTAGATAGGTTATGCACTTACTATGGCCTACCACAAAGCAGAAGTAGAGAACTAAGAACCACTTCGTACACTACACCAACAGATTTGGAAACACTCACACTACGCAGATCCACACGTAGTACATTAGGACAAGCCCCAAACAAACTTGGAGAATGGGTTTAGAATGTAGTGGAACCATATTACCTGTAAGTGTTTGTAAATAGTACCCTGTTTTCAAAACCTGTAAAAAGTAGTGTACAGAAGGGTGGAGGAACTGGGCTCTGTCCCAAGTATATTAAGTTGGGGACAGAAAGCACCTGGTAAGGTATAGAAGGTTAGTACCGGGCTCCCAAGCAGAGACACCCGTAGGGAATGTATAAAGTTTAAATATGTGTGGACTTTACCTTTTTCCCTCTTCATAAACTTTGGACAATTGTCACAGGACCTGTGTGACCTCAAACTTTACCTTTTCCAGCCTGCGGCAGATGGACTAGTGCCGTATTGACTGCTTTTCATATTTTTCATATTTTTCCCTTCCTTTTTAGTGATTTTTGAATTTTTCTTTAAGACTCTGTAATTGAATGTTATAAAATGTATAGTGTTAAGTTGTAAAAAGAACCTTTTGCTCAGCCCGGAGAACTGAGGTTAACTAAGGGGGAATGTGGCACCCTGGCACCTTGTTGGGCACCACAGAACTCCTTAGGGCATGAATGGAGCTAGCAGCAAGCATCACTCACAAAACACCTAACAACACTACAACACCTAGAACACCTGGTTTCACCCCGAGCCTCTAGGGGAAGCTCCACTGGTCACTTTGAGCCAGTTCCCCCTATAAATAAAGTCTTGGAGGGAGAAACCTCATAGTGTGTGCAGTCGCTACAAGAGCTGCCAGCCTGTGTATAACCTCCATCCTATGAGGGACACACTAGGCCCAATCAGCCAGCTAGCAGTGAGGAAATCCCTGCAATTGGGATAAGAGGAAGAAGGAGAACACCTCTCAAGGAAAACAGAGTTATTCTGACTCTTTCCTTAATAATCGGTTACTGGTACCGAAGCTGTGAGAGCTACCAGCCATCACAGAGAACCAGCTTACAACCACAGGGAGTCTAGCCCCCTGTTCCACCTGAAGCACCTACCAGCGAGAGCCCAGGGAAGAAGATAGAATTATCATCACCCTTTTACAGTGCCCTCAGTGCTGACAACCAGGTGAAGAAAGTTCCATTGAACATACTGCCCGGCCCGGCTGGATTCCACATCCACCCGACCGCACTACATGTAGAGAGAAAGAAGGAAGCCTACAACACTGCTTGCTGTGAACCTCCAGGAGTGTTAACTTCACTAACCCGGTCTGGCGTACCTGAAAACCATCAGTAAAGGTACTGAAAAGACTTTGGCGTGTCTGTGTCTGACTCCTGGGCCTAACAGTCGTACTACCGCAGCTGCCTCCCAACATCTTGTGCAGCTCCTGGCTCCGGGACTCCCGCTCATCTTGTGGGTAGCGTCCCATCTTGCTGCCTAACATCCCCCGGAGGCCTAGCAGCGCTGGTACAGTTACCAGAACACCCGCAGGTGGCATCACGAAGTCATTTAACCCCTACTGTTCAGCCATCCCCCCTATTGATCTGGACCACCGGGCCTCACAGCCGCAGGCGCGGTTCCGTGACACGAGGAGAGTCAACGCCTGCGACGTGAACACCCCGGCTACGGTGAGTCACACTCACTATTCTGCCCCTCCAGTTATATCTACCCACTTCATAGTCCCACAGTTAGTTACTATGCCCAGTCAACGTGGGACTCTACAGCTAGTCTACAATAAAAATGGTTAATTAACGTGTAAGAGACACTTTATTCATTTATTTCTTTATTCTAATTAAAACAAAGCATCATGGTACCAAATGTATCTTCATAATAGAGTTAGGGAAGAATGTCCATAGACATAGGGATATACAAGTGTCCAGGGGTAAATAAAATGAGAACTATACTGCATCGATAGAACATATTGGCCTCCAAAATATACAGATGTGATCTCTTGCTGAACTGATGCAGAATTAGGCAGATTACGGCATTTAAGACTCTAAGAAAGAAGGGCGACCACCCATGCACTGGCTGACATTGTGGCTACGTTGGTTATCCTTCAGCAATCTGGTAATACTGAGTACTGAGCACCGTCCTGTTACTCAGCAAGTCTGACTTTCATCTCTGACCACTTGTAGGAGTACTTATAACCCTTTTCCGAGCGCCAATTAATTCCATCACCAAAGGATTCATGTTTCCCATGAAGGTAGAGGCCATTGAGGTTGGATTGGTGGCATTGGTTATACCACCAAGCTCCCTTGTACAAGTCCACACAACGTCTCCCATCGGCGTCATTGTCTTGGTCCAGGGTGGAGAACTTCATCCCATTCTGGTAGGACAGGGAATCTCCTGGACCAAGATACAACGTATTATATTGACATCCATGACTTGCCTACCACTCACCGCCATTACACCAAAGCTTCTTACCTGCATTACCACTGACAAAGTCTCCGACCACCAACTTGTATTTCTCAGTCTCCCCCATCACTTTAAAGGACTTGTATTTAGCAAAAGAGTTGGTGGCATTGAAGTCCTGCAGATCAATTCGCAGCTCCCATGTACCTACGACAAAAGCAGGAGAAAGCTTTAAAGAATTGTGTATTAATAAGTAGTTCCAAAGCATTTTTAAAGGACTCATCCAAGTAAATGTATCTATTGCTTATACACAGAATAGGTGATTGATGTGAGAGATCATGGAATCATAGAATGGTGGAGTTGGAAGGAACCTTCAGGGCCATCGTGTCTAACCCCCTGCTCGACGCAGGATTCACTAAATCATTCCAGACAGATCTCTGTTTGGGGTATCGGGAGGATCTGAAAGTCCTCTGTGTGAAGACAATTCCAGTGACCACCCCTCTGTTCATTTCTATGGAACAAAGTTAGGCATTACAGAGAATGATTTCAAAGCTTGTCATCATCCCTCTACTTCATGGAAGTGAATGCTCACCAAATAAAATTGTATCAGAAAAACACGGTGATTTTATGCAAAAAACGTATATAAATTTATTATTCAAGTAGTTTAAAAATTTACAAATACATAAGGTTTTTTCAGACAAAGTACACAAAATAGTGTTACATACAATTATATATTAATTATAAAAGTAATTATAAAATCCATAGACAGCACCCTATAAACTAGGAAAACCCGTGATCTTCTTGTGTGATAGAAAACTAAAAAGACAACAACTCATAAACAAGTGTCAAAAATTTAATAAGTTTCCATTAGTCACCTATCTCTCACATAGGAGACAGAAGAAAAAGTGATAGTGAAATAACCAATAGATTTCTATTAGTTACCTATCTCTCACATAGGAGACCATAGAAACAGTGACAATAAACTAAGATCAAAATGTGAAAATCAATCTAAAGGGTGATTACCTGGTGTATCTACAGACTCTGCTGCACTCTACATGCACGTTTCGGCTTACGCCTTCATCCAGGAGTGAATACAGCTCCCAACTTCCACCATTATATAGTGTGGAATGACCTATCCCTGAACCAGCCACACCGCACCCGCCCCCTGAAACAGCTGACCGAGATCAGTGTTCATTATTCTGTGGGGGTAGAAAAACAACATGGTTGCGCCCATAGAGCGTCACAATCACCATGGTAACCTTGCATGCTCGGGGCGGCGCCTTAGGAGAGGACCAGCCGCGCGTCAATCACAGTGAACACTGGGACTCCGATGACGACTTCCGCCGACCGGGCGGATGTTGATCCTCGGATCCACGGCAACCACTATGACGCGCTGAGGTGGTCGGATCCGGACGCAGGACGCCGGGCATGCGCCGTCTTAAGGTTACCATGGTGATTGTGACGCTCTATGGGCGCAACCATGTTGTTTTTCTACCCCCACAGAATAATGAACACTGATCTCGGTCAGCTGTTTCAGGGGGCGGGTGCGGTGTGGCTGGTTCAGGGATAGGTCATTCCACACTATATAATGATGGAAGTTGGGAGCTGTATTCACTCCTGGATGAAGGCGTAAGCCGAAACGTGCATGTAGAGTGCAGCAGAGTCTGTAGATACACCAGGTAATCACCCTTTAGATTGATTTTCACATTTTGATCTTAGTTTATTGTCACTGTTTCTATGGTCTCCTATGTGAGAGATAGGTGACTAATAGAAATCTATTGGTTATTTCACTATCACTTTTTCTTCTGTCTCCTATGTGAGAGATAGGTGACTAATGGAAACTTATTACATTTTTGACACTTGTTTATGAGTTGTTGTCTTTTTAGTTTTCTATCACACAAGAAGATCACGGGTTTTCCTAGTTTATAGGGTGCTGTCTATGGATTTTATAATTACTTTTATAATTAATATATAATTGTATGTAACACTATTTTGTGTACTTTGTCTGAAAAAACCTTATGTATTTGTAAATTTTTAAACTACTTGAATAATAAATTTATATACGTTTTTTGCATAAAATCACCGTGTTTTTCTGATACACATTTCTATGGAACGTTTATGTTGCGTTAGTCCATAGAGGTCAATGGTGTGGTGGTCGCACATGCTCACTTCCACTCCTTTGTAGCCCATTCTCGGATTCCAGCGGTTGGGAGAGAATTGAAATGAACTGAAGACAAGGGTGGGTCATCAATATCACAGTCCTAGACAACAACCCAAGCTGGCAAGTTCCTCTCGAACAAACTAAATTATAAGTACATCATGTTACACTTTACAATGAGGACATTGACAATGATGAGAGTTCAGGAGCTGCACCCTATTGATTTCTCGAACGATGGGGACCCAGAACTGCCAGTGATGGGACAACCTTACTAACCATCTCCCATTGCTACACCCTAGCATAAGTTATAGGAGGACCTGATGATTATTTACCCGATGACGTTGTCTTGTGAATGTTTTCATTTCCCAGCCAGAACTCAGATTGATTGTTGCCGAATCCCATCTTGTAAGACTCCCAATCACGTAGAAAATCAACTGAACCGTCATAACGCCTCTGGAAGACCTACCAAGAAACAAGTGGTGACACCTGGACCTGAACCTGGTAACTTACATCATTGAAGTTATGACGTTACACCATGTCCAATCTAGTTATCTATCTTAGTTGATTGATACACAACAATCCATGATAAGAGTAGACGTACGATCCAGCCGCCCCCGTCCGTTTGCATATCACAGAAGACTCTTAGCGGTTGGTTTCCATCGGGGTATATAATGTACCAGTCACTGAAGGTGAAGCCTTTCTCCAGCAGAGATTTACAGTCCCATGGAGCTGTAACACACAAGAATAAGTATCAAGAAGAAGCAGAATATGATGCATCTCAGCTCAGTTTGGGGATTGGTTTGGCAGCGGATACATCGATGACCTGATTATATTTCACACTTCTCATAGCTTCACCATCTCATCTCCATCACTTCACCTTCTGTAATCCTCATCTACTGGTCCAACAAGATCCTCCACTGTTAACCTTTGCCTCTACTTTCCACCCAATCTCTTCTAATGCCTTTGCCCTTCCCGAATTTCCTACCAGGATGAAACCCTCATTTACTACATACTTAATTATTTCTAACTTACTTTTCCAAAATTAAGCTTCCTCAACTCTCCATGATAAGAATCTCCACTCTTTCCATGCACACGTCTTTCTCTGTTACCGTATGGTTTCTGTGTTATAGCAGTTTTTGGTAGTTATGATAGAATCATAGAATGGTGGAGTTGAAAGGGACCTCCTGGGTCATCATGTGAAGGGACCTCCTGGGTCATTGTGTGAAGAGACCTCCTGGGTCATTGTGTGAAGGGACCTCCTGGGTCATTGTGTGGAGGGACCTCCTGGGTCATCATGTGAAAGGACCTCCTGCGTCATTGTGTGAAGGGACCTCCTGGGTCATTGTGTGAAGGGACCTCCTGGGTCATTGTGTGAAGGGACCTCCTGGGTCATTGTGTGAAGGGACCTCCTGGGTCATCATGTGAAGGGACCTCCTGGGTCATTGTGTGAAGGGACCTCCTGGGTCATCATGTGAAGGGACCTCCTGGGTCATCATGTGAAGGGACCTCCTGGGTCATTGTGTGAAGGGACCTCCTGGGTCATCATGTGAAGGGACCTCCTGGGTCATTGTGTGAAGGGACCTCCTGGGTCATTGTGTGAAGGGACCTCCTGGGTCATCATGTGAAGGTGTGGAGCCCACTGGGACGGGGTACTCAGTACCGGACTGGGGTACTGCTGGGGGATGTCATGGCGGTCCTGGTCCGGACCGTGTCCCGGGTTCACACAAGTAAATGGGGTGTATTTACAAGGGATTAGGTTTGTCGTGATGCCACCCACGGGTTGTGGTCAGGGTGACCACTGCTGCTGCAGAACCTCTGGGGATGATGTTTTGGCAGCTTAGATGGAACGGCTCTCCGCAGGTAGAGCCTGGTTCCCCGGGGCAGTGATGACTAAAGTCTGTGATGGTTATTGTAGGTGTTGCAGGGAAAGGGGATGATGAGGAGATGGCTCCTGACAGGGTCAAATGAAGGACTGACAGTTCTTCATACCTGAAATCAGACACAGACACCGTAGCAGGGTTCATCCGGGTTTACTGTTCTTATTCTTCTGTCAAACAGTGCACGGTACAATACATTTCTTTACAGTTTCACTCAGTTGACTCCGGTACACTTGAACCCACTGCAGCCAGGTTATCTCTCCTAGACTCCTCGGTCCCTCTATGTGTCCTTTCAGGCTTATTCTCCAACTTTCCCGTTTGAGTGAATTGCGGATTGCGGAGCGGTAGCTCGGTCACTGATAGTGACTTCCCCCTAAATCAATGGGCGGTAAGCCGGGTCCTCTCAGTTGCTGCTGTGCCCCCAATCCTCTGGTGGGAACACAGACCTGGAGTCTGTGTTCCCAGTCAGTTTGTCTGGAGCGCTGGTTTTAATCTTCAGCCCCTCAGAACTGACTCTCTGGTTTAGCCTAACCTCAAGTTTCCCTGTTTCACAAGGGATCACCAGGTCCTTTCTTTCCCGTGTAACTTCCCAGTATATTCAGGGAGACTCCTCTGTCAGTTAACTTCTGGCCCTCACGTCTTCCCTGGACCTGATGGTACTGGTCCGGTCTTGGCTGCTCGGCACCCTCCTACTCCTACTCCTTCATTTGTTCCTCTCAGCCTACTCCGGCCTACTCTTGGTCTTTTCAGTTCAGCTCACTCTGGCCTACTGGCTAACCGCTTCCTGTTTCTCCCTTATATACTCATCCGTTACCATGACTACGCTCATCCACTCATACAGTATCTAGCCCTACTACCCCTTGCCTGCCTAGAGTCCCAGGCGCCGGGTTAGGTCCCCATGTCAGTGGATATGTGTTGTGAGGTGTTTGTTAAACAAACTGTCTACCCTCCTGCCTGGCTGCAGTTTCTACCTGTGGCCACCCTGGTCGCAGGGGCGCCACAAAGGGACCTCCTGGGTCATCATATGAAGGGACCTCCTGGGTCATCTTGTGAAGGGACCTCCTGGGTCATTGTGTGAAGGGACCTCCTGGGTCATCGTGTGAAGGAACCTCCTGGGTCATCATATGAAGGGACTCCTGGGTCATCGTGTGAAGGAACCTCCTGGGTCATCATATGAAGGGACCTCCTGGGTCATCGTTTGAAGGAACCTTCTGGGTCTTCATGTAAAGGGACCTCCTGGGTCATTGTTTGATAGAACCTCTTGAGTCATTGTGTGAAGGGACATCCTGTGTCATTGTGTGAAGGGACCTCCTGGGTCATTGTGTGAAGGAACCTCCTGGGTCTTCATGTAAAGGGACCTCCTAGGTCATTGTGTGATAGAACCTCTTGGGTCATTGTATGAAGGGACCTCCTGGGTCACTGTGTGAAGGGACCTCCTGGGCAATTGTGTAAAGGGACCTCCTGGGTCATTGTGTGAAGGAACCTCCTGGGTCTTCATGTAAAGGGACCTCCTGGGTCATTGTGTGATAGGACCTCTTGGGTGATTGTGTGAAGGGACCTCCTGGGTCATTGTGTGAAGAGACCTCTTGGGTCATTGTGTGATGGGACCTCTTAAGTCATTGTGTGAAGGGACCTCCTGTGTCATTGTGTGAATGGACTTCATGGGTCATTGTGTGAAGGGACCTCCTGGATCATTGTGTAAAGGAATTTCCTGGGTCTTCATGTAAAGGGACCTCCTGGGTCATTGTGTGATAGGACCTCTTAAGTCATTGTGTCAAGGGACATCCTGTGTCATTGTGTGAAGGGACCTCCTGGGTCATTGTGTGAAGGGACATCCTGTGTCATTATGTGAAGGGACCTCCTGGGTCATTGTGTGAAGGGACCTCATGGGTCATTGTGTGAAGGGACCTATTGTGTCATTGTGTGAAGGGACCTCATGGGTCATTGTGTGAAGGGACCTCCTGTGTCATTGTGTGAAGGGACCCCCTGGGTCTTCATGTAAAGGGACCTCCTGGGTCATTGTGTGATAGGACCTCTTGGGTCATTGTGTGAAGGGATTTCCTGGGTTATCATGTAAAGGGACCTCCTGGGTCATCGTGTGAAGGAACCTCCTGGGTCACTGTGTGAAGGGACCTCCTGGGCAATTATGTGAAGGGACCTCCTGGGTCATTGTGTGAAGGGACCTCCTGGGTCTTCATGTAAAGGGACCTCCTGAGTCATTGTGTGATAGGACCTCCTGGGTCATTGCGTGAAGGGACCTCCTGGGTCTTCATGTAAAGGGACCTCCTTGGTCATTGTGTGATAGGACCTCTTGGGTCATTGTGTGAAGGGACCTCCTGGGTCATTGGGTGAAGGGACCTCCTGTTTCATTGTGTGCAGGGACCTCCTGGGTCATCTGGTCCAACCCGCTGCTCAAAGCGGGATTCACTATATCATCCCAGACAGATGTCAGTCCAGCCTCTGTGTGAAGACTTCCATTGTAGGAGAACTCACCACCTCTTGTGGCCGCCTGTTTCACTCGTTGATCACCCTCTTCACTGTCAAAACGTTTTTTCTACTATCTAATGTGTCTCCTCTCATTCAATTTCAGCCCATTAATTCTAGTGTTTCATCATGCTAATTTTTTTCCCTACAGCAGGATGTATATTTCCTGAATATTAGATGAGTTTCTTCATGATGATATTGATTTTGTTACTGCCCTGCATTCTCTGTTAACTGCTCTTCAGTAGTTTATATGAGTTTATTTCTGTTTGTACCTTAAGGGTTAACATCAGTGGCTGTAGCCCTGCAGATCAGCTGTCCATTGTATTAGCTAGCTGTGGCTCTGCAGTACTAGTTGGCTGATGCTGTGTGTATTGGGTGATGTCGTTGTCCGCTCCCCCAGTCTTTAAGTAATCCCATCACCTGGTGTCATTGAAAGAGTTAATTCTCTACTCTCGCCCTGAGCTGTTTGGACGCTGTGCATTCCTGCTGAAACTTTCCAGAAGCTTTATACCTTGGAGATACTCCCTACAAGATGACTTGCTATTTGTATTCTGGTCTGTGGGTGGAGGTGAGGGCGTGTTATCCTAGAGCTTGTCAGGAGCAGGACAAGGGTGGCAGCCCAGACATCTTCACCTTTAGAAGTAATTCTGGGAACAGGATCAGCTAGAGAACTCCTAGAGACTGTACAAAGTCATTATTTAGGTGTACAAGGGGGTAGGGGGATTATAGCCACATTCACAGAATGCAGCATAGGCGGTGCTGAAGGTGTCACTTTTACTTTATAAAGCCCTAGGGGGGACAGGTCACTTTAATTTGTACAAATTATGGGCAACATTAAAGGTGGAAAAAGTTCAGAAATTATTCTTCTTTTTGATAGATATAAACCTGGATTGTGTAGACCTTCTACATCCACTATACTGTATATAGATTAGTATATACTGTACCAACATAGATTTTCCTCTATAGACAACTGTTAGTTGTAAAATGTCTATATTAATCACTGAAAAATATCCGACACATCTAATATTTTCTGATTTCTTGACCCCTAACAGTGACTTACCTGGATGTGTATCTTGAGCAATAGTCAAAGAGACGACCAGGACAAGGATCGCACACGTTGAGGAGACCATCTCAGCTACTAATTATGGTCTTCAATACGACTATCTGCCTATTTATGTGCTTTTAGGATCTTGTATCTTGTCCAAAAATTGACCCATCATTTGGCAAATGAAGAACTAACGCATTTTCCCAGTGTGTTCTATAAAAACAAGATATCACCTGTCCAGGGTTAGATTTCATGAAGTCAACACAAAGAGATGTCCTAGACCGGAATGAAGCAATGAAAATATAATTTGATATTCTACACTGATCACATCAAGTGTTCATAGATGTGTCACCAAAACCTTCCATTCATCATCAGTAATACATTATTATTAGTGATGAGTGGGCACTACAATGCTCGGTGCTCCATACCAGCAGGTCGGGTACTGGACTCTGTTACCAGAGTGTTTGAGGGTTCTGGAAACATGTTTGAGTTCCCCGATGACTTCCATCATACTCGGCACAAGAGTCAACCCTGTCCGAGCATCCAACCTGCTCATTGCCACTACTGAAGTGATCTGGTCCTCTGGAATGAGAGGTTATCATTTGCCCCTTTGCAGGGCCGGTTTTAGGCAAAGTGGGGCCCTAGGCAAAAGGTTAAAGTGGGCCCTAAATGCTCAGGCCACTTTCACATCTAACGCTTTGCTGCATTTTGCTCAATTTGCATTTCCATGCGTTTTTACCGCAAAAACGCTTAAAACGCATGCGTTTTTGTTCCCATTGATTTTAATGGAAACACATGCAAAAACGCATGTAAAAACGCATGTGCGTTTTCAAAAACAGAAAACGCATGCGTTTTTGCCAACGCTGCCCAAAACATCGGGGAAGACGTTTTGTGCTGCGTTCGCAAAAATGCATGCGTTTCTACATGCGTCCCCATTGAAATCAATGGGGGAAAAAACGCATGCGTTTTGATGCGTTTTTGCAGTAAAAACGGCTAGAAAGGCAAATTTAGCAAAACGCACACCAACCTTAGATGTGGAACAGGCCGTAGTTATATGGTAAGAGTGACTTCATAGGTTGATTATCTAGGTCAGAATAAGAACATACTGAACATCATTTTTATTTCAATCATAAAAAAAAAAACAAATTTGTAAAAAAAAAAAATATTTTTTTTTTTTTATTTTCCGAGACCCATGATGTTTTAATTTTTGAAGATACAAAGATATGTGAGGACTTACTTCATGTGCCCTGAGCTGACATTTTTACTGATACCATTTTGAGTCAGATACATTTTGATCGCCTTTTATTGCATTTTATTGTAACAACGTGGTGGCCTAAAAAACATAATTCTGGCTTTTTTATTTTTTTCCCATTACGCCATTTACCAATTGGATTAAGTTACTTGATATATTGATAGCTTAGATTCTTACGAACGCAGCGATACCAAATATGTGTATTTTTACATTTTTTTCACTGTTTTACTGCTATTTTCAGTTCAGCTCCTTTGGGGGCCCCTAAGAGAGTGGGGGCCCTAGGCAACTGCCTAGTCTGCCCCCCCCTAACGCCGGCCCTGCCCCTTTGTGCCACATCAGCTCCTTTGTGCTGCATTTGCCCCCTTTTATTCATGTCACATTGTGGTTGCAATTTATGGGTTAAAAAAAAAAATTCATACTCACCTTTCTAGTCCCGCTTCCTGCGCTGCACACCTCTGCACATTTCCCGCCGGGTCACATGACGCTGGCACCACCGCATGACGTCATGACGTTATGCGACAGTGCCGGCCTATGAGAGGGAGAGGCGGAGGCAGTCTCCTCTCTCTCACCCGACACAGCTTTGAACTGCTGACGGAATACCGCCGGAAGTTCAAAGCTTCAATGCGGCAGTACAGAGGCGTGTCAGCAGAGAAGGCTTTGCGTGCCCTCGCTGGCACGTGTGCCTGCGGTTCGCCATCACTGGTCTATAGGTACACAAGACCCAGTTTTAGCGGGTTGGTAGATTCTGTTTGTGACGCCAAGTTGAGTCGCCCGCTGGGGCCATGGGGTGCTCGGAACCAGGCCCTCTCAAGGTCATCTGGGCTGGCTGGAGGTCGCGGTGGTGCGACCCGGCTCAGTGGCCATGAGCGGTCAATAAAAGGGAAAATTACTGTTCTTGGGATTGATCGTGACGCCACCCTCAGGTTGTTGCTATGGATAGCCACCACTGCAGTCGGGATCTCTGAGGATGATGGGGTTAGCAGCTATTATGCGAAACCCTACGCGGGTAGGGCTATTCCCCAGGCAACCATGTAGTTCAGAAGCTGGCAGGCTCATCAGGGGTGTGGGACTCACTTTCTCTGGCTGCCGGATTGCAAACAAGTCTACCTCTCTGCAGGCACATAATCAGAGTCGCACACAGTTCTGAGCTTTACTGGGTTTTACTCTGCTAATCAGATGTCACAGTACAGCGGTTCACATCGGTTTTGGTGTCGTCCAGCAGCTGGGATGACTTGCCTGCATTACCCCTTTTTGTGTGCCTTACAGGCCAACTTCATCTGTTCCGCATGCAACTACAGTCCAGCGGTCACAGGCTTCTGTGGGTGACTTTTTGGGTCCCCTAGCCCTAGTACGACGGCCTTCCTTTCGCTGCATCGGAGGTTGGGTCTTGGGACATAAAGACCCCGCACCCGGCCAGAATTTGTGGTTGGGGCATACAGCTTACTGCCACTTCTGCAGAGCCATCACTCTGATTCCAGCCCAGCCTCTCGGTGTCCCCGCTAACCCGGGGACACCTCAGACTCCCTCTGTCTTTCCTCGGTCCTCAGCCCGGGACCCAGACTAGCCCCATTGTGGCTTGGGCTGCCCGGCCCGTGTTTTCTCTCAGTCTGGTCTCTTTAACTACTGGCTGACGGGTCTCAACTCCTCTCTCCTTTCACCACTGCTTGACTAACTGACTGACCTTTTTGGTGTTGTGTCTGTGTCTTTTTATTGGTATTCTTTTTGTGTACCACCCCTAACCAGGTTCTTTCCTAACGTTCCACCCTCCACCTGGCTCCTCCCACTAATCCCGTGCTAGACATGAAGTAACTTAGACTTGGGATCAGGAGATGTGTTGGATGTTTGTCTGGGGTGACCGACTTACCAATCCAAGCTGCTGCGCCATCTAGCGGCAACTTGCCCGCCGCAGCGTCGCAATAGTGCCACTAATTCCATGGTGCTTTACATGCGGAAGGGTGTGCAAAGACAAGTACAAGGTGCATAGACAACATATGACATACAGGTACAGAAGGCGAGAGGACGCTGTCCGTGAGGGCTCACAATCCATGAGGGGACAGGTGAAGATACATTTGGAGAGGGTAGAGTTGGTCATAAGGTGGTTTGGTGGCCTGTGGCTCACATCAGGTTGTAGGCTTGTTGGAAGAGGTGAGTCTTCAGGTTTCTTTCGAAGGTTTTCAGGGTAGGTGAGAGTCTGATATGTTGGGGTAGAGAGTTCCAGAGTATAGCGGATGCACGGGAGATGTTTTGTATGTGATTATGGGAAGAAGAGGTAAGAGGGGTGCAGAGGTGGAGGTCATGAGTGGAGCGCAGGTTGCGTGAGGGTAGGTATCGGGAGACCATGTCAGAGATGTACGGAGGAGACAGATTGTGAACGGCTTTGTAGGTCAAAGTTAGTGACCTGGACCTCTGAGAAATGGGGAGCCAGTGAAGGGTTTGGCAGAGAGGAGAGGTGTGAGAATAGCGGGGAGACAGGTGGATTAGTCAGGCAGCGGAGATTAGAATAGACTGGAGAGGTGCCTTATAAATGTACATATGTTGATTTATTATGCACCTTGTATTTGTAAAAATCAGAATTATTGTTATAAAGCTCTGTTTAGTGCAAAATGACATGCCCCTCCAGGGCCTTAGGGTACTTGGAACTGGGCTTTAAGGCTTCATCACGGGACCGAGACTCTGCTCCGTGACCCTGGCGGTGTCATTAAAACTGCGGTGTGGGTGGCTCTCTCTCTTAGGGAAGGTTATTTGGCATGGAGGATTCATTCTGGGAAGGGATGACTGGACCTGGGGATACTGGTGTTTTTATGTGACGCCACCCACAGGTTGTGGTTATAGATGGCTGCCGCTGCATGACAGTTCTCCTAGGGGCCGATGTTTGGGAAGCTGCAATATTCTTAAGCCCTCTACTGGTAGGGCTGATCCCCAGGGGACCAGAAGGTACCTGAGTGAGTTGGTAGTTGTGTTTTTGGTGCTCTCGACGCTTTAAGACAGTTCACAGACACGGCACAGTGCAGTCTTCAGATCTTTTACTCACTGTTACTGTGCACCAACCCTCTGAGCACTGGGTTCTTGAAGGCAGGGACCTAGCTACTCCCGGGTAGTAGGATGGTACGTAACCGGCACCCCTTCTCTGTCCTTTCTCAGCCTCTTTACACAGCGCTTGCCTCGCCCGTCCTGCCTTGCACCTCGCCACACAGATCTCTGAACTGTGGGCTTCTCTTATGGGTTGACCTGCAGTATCTCCCCTTATCTCTATGGTTGCCACCTTTTCAGCAGATGTGCGCAGAAGTCGACTGTGTTCCTATGGAAGTTTCACAGCCTCTGGGTTGCTAGCTGAGTCTGGTCAGTCTTCTCCACTAGTTTTGGGGTTCCAGGTACCCCTGTTCTTCGGCCTGGTCCCTCCACTTGCCTGCGCCTGACAATGAATTTGAGCCCCACGGGTGGATCGCTCACTTCCCGTGTGTCTCTGGGACCTTCTCTTCCTCCTGAGGCCACCTAGGTTTTTCCTCTGCTCCTTGGTCTGTGCTCAGGACGAGCTCCCACTCGCTCCAGTCCTCTGGACCCTTCTCTCAAGTTCTTTCTTTATATGACAAGCATTATTTCTCTAGCTTCCCTCCAACTCGACCCTCGCTGTTCCCGTCTCCCTACAGCTTTTCAGCAGTCTCTCTCTACTGTTAAACTGTCTCTCTTACTTTCTAGATCTTTCCCGCTCTATTTATACCCCATGTCACGTGTCCCACGTCATCTACATGTGTTCTTCCTGACCTCACTCCTTCCCAGGTGCTCCCTCTAAGTACTTCCTCTCCACTCAGCCCCACTACAATGGTTCCTAGTGTGTGGCCTGGGTGCCCCGCTACCGGTCTGTAACCCTCTTACCCGTGAGTGGGATACTACAGCCGCGCATTTTTCAAACACTTGTCTCTGCTGTATATGTCCATCTGTGTAACAGTATGTAATGGGATTAATTCCTGAAGGAGTGAATCTCTGACACACGTAGAATAAATCACTATTGAAGGCTTACGAAGTGTCATCTTTAAAGATTGCAGCATGGTTAACCCTTCCTTTCCTGATATCTATGTATTCTTGATCCTGGGACTGCGGCAGCTATCTGATGAATCAGGCCTGTAACAGTGGTTGTGTCTGACACAACCCTACCAGGTGAGCGGCGCCACATCTAATCGATATAACATTGTTATATCCGATTGACCCCTATTGTGCCCTTGCCCGAACGATTGCCTTTCCATCGTTCTGATGTGAGAATATCCTTCTGTTGGCAGACAGTTGGGTCCTTCTTATTTTGTGCTGACCATTCATTCCTCTTTGACAAGTTTATAATATTGGGCCGTGCCCCTGAACCCGATCAGTTGAGATTTAGCATGTGCCCATTTCAGATCCGGGTGTAAACACAATGAATGCTCTTGTAGATTGGGAGTTAAGGCCCTGTCTCACATAACGACCGCTCCAGCGATCCCCACAGCGATAACGACCTGCCAGGATCGCTGGAGCGTCGTTACCTGATCACTGGGGAGCTGTCAACAGGCAGATCTCCCCAGCGTTCAGGGACATGGGAGCCACCTCCCACATCGCTGAAGGCGATGTCAGTGTGGCACCCCAAGGGTTAATGTGCCACAGAAACATCAACACAGGTTTACTCCCACACAAATGCTATACTAGAAAGTGGGAGGAGCTTAGGTGGCACCTGCACTAGTGGGAGGAGCTAAATTGTTTACCACAGAGCAGGAGTGACAGTTAGTTCAGTCTAGTCTGGAGCAGGAGCAGAGTCAAGTGTCAGTGGAGGTCCTGAGAGGTCTGAGGAGAGGAGACAGAGGAACAGAGGAACATACCCGGGATAAAGAGTTACCCCAAAAACTTGACCCCGGGAAGGCGCTTAAGACGGATACCGGATCCGAGGCTGTGCCTGAGACAGACAGGACAGTAAACACCGGCATAGTGAAGGTCCACCATCTTCACCACACCATAGCAAAGCAACACAAAGGAGTCAGTGACACAGAGGACTCAAGTTGCCCAGCATATTGGTACCCGTGAGCAGAGACAGGGCCAGCAGTATAGCTACAAGCGGCAGCAGGGCCACACACAGCGCTTAAGTAGGAAGCCAAGGACCCGGTCAGGGTGGGAGCAACCCGGTACAGACTCCGTGGACAATACTGTGTTATACCATCTGCAAGTAAAGACTTGGAAAACAACAGAAACCATGAGTGTGTGTGATCCTTATACTGAAGCCCCACTTGCCCTCATATACTGCGATTACCTCTACTCTCATCATCTCTACTGCTACCCCTACTCTCCTGCAGCATCAATAACTATCCTCACAGACTTTAACAACTACTAACACTGCCCCGGGGAACCCAGTTCTGCCCACAGGAACTATTCTATCCAAGCTGCTATCCCATCATCCCCGGAGGTTCTGCAGCAGCGGCGGCCCCATTACTGGACGCATATAGTGGGTGGCGTCACGAGTGACAAATCCCCTGTAAATAACCCCCCATTTTATTGTGCGGGCCCGGGACACGGTCCGGACCAGGACCGCCGTGACATCCCCCAGCAGTACCCCGGTCCGGCACCGAGTACCCCGTCCCAGTGGGCTCCACATCAGCGTCCTCCCTGCTTAGCGCTGCCTGTAAGCAGGGAGAACGCTGGTAACTATGATAAACACCAGGTATCCAGGCAGCTCGCGCTGCCTAGATACCCGCTGTTTATCATAGTTACCAGCCAGTGAGGTCACTGATCGCTGGTTTCTCGCTGTCACACGCAGCGATGCGTGCTGACCAGCGGGAAACCAACGATCAAAAAATGACCCGCAGCACTTTGCAGCGATCATCAACCTCACAGCAGGGGCCTGATCGCTGCTAAGTGTCACACATAGCGACATCGCTGGAGAGATCGTTGTAACGTCACAGCTACAACGATCTCTCTAACGTTATTGTTATGTGAGACAGGGCCTTTAGAGTGATCTCTTATCACTATCCTATATATCCTATCACCATTAAGTTAATTTATATTTCTTAGTTTTGTGATTTTGTGGCTCTCTTTCTGGGGTGATCACGTTCTCATGTGGATCACATGAAGCTCAGAGAGCATCACATATCTAATTGTCATGTATGGGGGCAATGTGGCACCAGCAAACTATAACTCCTATTATATAAAAGCAGTAATGTGTGTTCTGTGTCGCACCAGGGTGTGGGGTACTCGAGTATCAGGCGGCAGAAGGGGTTAACTGTGTCACGGGGGAATGGCGGCCGCGCCTGACCCCATATCCCGGGGGACTATTCTCTTGAAAAAGGGGATTTATATACAGGGGATTATGTACTATTTTGTTATTTGTCGTGACGCCACCTGCAGTACCTGGTGAGATGTCACCATCGCCGCCACAGTCCTCCGGAGGTTGGTGGTATTGCGGCTGAGATGATATAGTCCTCCGCAGGCAGCGTAGTAAGGGGAAGCAGGTTGTAGTGGAGCTGAGATTGTTTAGGGAGAGCTGGAAGAGTCTATAGAGGATGCTGGGAGTAGAAGGGAATAATGCACACACGCAGGAAAGTCTATTTTACCTTTTTACTGATGACTTGCAGGTAAATATGTCCAGGGCACCGACAAGTGACAGGGTTGCGCAGTGGGTTCCCACAGCAAGTGGGTATAAGGCCTCCTCTGTTCGTGTAGTTGCTGAAGCACAGCCTGCTGTAGTCTGACTTGCCTCCACTCTCTCTCTCCTCCTGTGCGGTCTCCGGGATGACCCTCTCTGGACACTGCGGCTGACCTGCTATGCCTGGCTCCCTCTCTTGACCCACCTGGGAGACCGGGTAGCTGAAGCTTCCACGGTGCGACTGGGTTTTCTGTGGGCCTATAGTCCCCCACAGGTGTGGATCCCCAATATCCGGCATTTCTCCTGGGATGAACTTCCTCAAGCTCCTCGCTCCCATCTCTGCTCTGAACTCCCTGCCTTCAGTCCCACTTAGGCTTGTGGGATGCTGAAGGGCCACTCCGGGTCACTGGCTCGGGCCATAACGCAGCACCGACCACCAGGACTTCCTTGCAGCTCTTCTAGCGTCTGCACGCACTCTGACTAGCTCCTCCCCAGCAGCAGTATTTATAGGGGATCTTGCCTAAGGGCAGCAAGTTGGGCTCCCCCTACTGTGCCGGGGTGGAAGATGTTGTTTGTAGTAGGTACCTGCTGTGGAAACCCAGCTGTGCATTAGAGACGTCTGTGGTTACCTGCGAGAGCAGGGCGCCACATTCCTCCTGCTGCAGTATTACTTTGATACAGATCAATTCAGGTCATTGGCACAAATTTCTTGGTTTCCCATCAACTAAACGCCCACTTTATTTTTCATTAACTGGAGGTCAAGGATTGCACTCGCTACATTTACCATATAAAATCTGCTGTGGTGGAAGGTGAAAGCAGCAATCGGAGAAGAAGTCATGATCCTCTCACCGCAGAACGTACTGGTTCTCCTGCTCGGGACAACCTTTATCTGCAGCCGGGCAGATGACACCTGTCCAGGTACGTGACATTCAGTAACATGTACAGTATGTCTATGGACTGCAACTAGAGGCAAATAGAGTCTGTGGAGCCTCGTTTTGGAGTCTCAAACACAGGACTAGTCAGATATCCCTCCGGGGAAGGACCTAGCCATGGACGGAGACCACCATAACCACCATATTAAGTGGCCCTTTCAGTCAATATCCAACTCTTTATGAGTTTAAAGATATGACAAGGGAATACCAAGGTCAGGTATCCATCCACAGACAGCTGTTTTGGGGTATGGTCTCCTTGAGATCAGTGATAGCTTTGTAATATGGACTGCAGGTGTCATTTTGTTCTAGACAAAGGAGCTTACATTTAATATATCAGTAACCGGGTGACATCACCACGAGCCGATACATCTATTCCCTGAAAGCTTTAGTTCCTTCCTACATTGGATTAAGCTCAATCACAATGTTCCACGTCACCTACCAAGTGCTACCTGTAATTCTGCAGGGTAAAAAAATTGCCATCAGACTCCCTTTAATATCAAAATTGGGTCCTCAATAGTTTAATTGAGTATTTGAAATATGTTTCATAAATTAGACCTCCCCTTCCCAGAATAAAAAATGTAATTCTTATCTCCCAACAGATATAAAACTGATGGGCGTTGGAGAATCAGACAAATTGGCTATTCTAAGGGGATGTCCAGGGACCCCGGGACAACCAGGACTCCAGGGTCCTGCAGGACCAACAGGACAAAAAGGTAAATCTAGTAAATGAAAAACCTAGTCTAAGAGGTAAAAACTGTGTATTCCCTAATATTTGTGTGGGCCGGTCACCACTAGAGGGCGCAGCAGCCGGTATTGGTAAATCCAACACTCCAACCAAACACCCAACACACTCTCGATCCCAAGACTAGGGACTCCATGCCCAGCAACGGGATGGCGGGAGGAGAAAAGTGGAGGGTGGGAATGTTAGGAGGAGATAAAAACCAGACAACACACAGACTGAGAGGACACAAACCCGGAGACCTGTACCAGCATGAGGCTGTCCCAGGTCCCGGACTGCAGACCGTCGAAAGACAGAAGGAGTCCTAAGGGGCACGGGTAGTGAGTGAGTAATCGACCTCTGCATCTGAATTAGCTTGAAGCTGAAGGACTGGGCAGAAACCAGGGTGCCGGCTCTGCTGTAGTGGCCTGGACACTTTACGCTCCAACCATGAACATTGGCGGGGTGTGGGGTCTTTATGTCTTGGGGCTCAAGCGGACATGCTAATCTTTACTCTGGGGGAGTGTGGCGCCTCTGCGGACCGGTGGCCCAACAAGGCACAGCAGTACCCAACACACCTCTGATCCCAAGTCTAAGTAACTTCAAGTCTACCAACGGGATAGTGGGAGGAGCTATGTGGAGGGTGGAACGTAGGACAGGACCCGGTAAAGGGAGGAGAAACACCAACAAAACAGACTAACACACACAGAGTAGTAGAGTGGAGGAGAAATAGCAGGAAGAAGTCAGAGAGAAAGAAGAGGAGTGAGAGCAGAGATGACTGAGGGCCCAGTTCCGAGTACCCCATGGCCCCAGTGGGCAACTCAAAAGTATTAAATATGGGCAGTATTTCACACAGGACAAGAGATTTTATTTCTTGTCGAACAAAAAACGTGGTCAATGTAGTGTTTTGTCTTTGCAGCTTCTTTTATATAGGTAAGACCAAATGGAAGATTAGAACGGAAGTCTGAATGCTGACTTTATCCATAAAACGTCATATCTTTATTTCGGTTCTTCTTAAGAACATTAAAAAAGTTCTGGACCACGCAGGGTCCTGGCCTTACATGTTTTAGAAGTCCTTAGTCTTAAGGCCCCGTTACACATAACGATGTCCCAGCGATCCCACCAACAATGGGGGTCGCTGGGACATCATTATCTGATCACTGGTGAGCTGTCAAACAGGCAGACTCAACAGCGATCAACGAGAACGCTAGTATCCAGGGTAAACAGTGGGTAACTGTGTTTAGTTACCCGCTGTTTACCCTGGTTACCAGCTCCCGTCGTGTGCTGTGCGGCGCTGGAAGGTCGTTGATCGTTGGTCTCCCGTTCTCACACACGCCGAAGCTGGCCAATGATAAAATAATGGTCCAGGTCATTTACCAACGATCAACCATGAACGACCTCATCGTTGGTCGTTGGTAAATGTCACACGCAACGATGCCGTTACGAGATCGCTGCAACATCACCAAACCGGTGACATTGCAACGATATCGTTAACGATATCGTTGCGTGTAACGGGGCCTTTAGGCTCAATGTAACTGATTACAAAGCGTCTAAAGTGAACTCCCTGAACCCAAGTTCACATGTATTACAAATTCATTAATAGTGTACACTAGTGATGGGCGAATCCTAAATTACTCGGAATCGCTTGACTCTAGCGAGTCCAAGCCCAGGACTCGCTACTCGTTGCGAGTCTAGCGAGTCCAATGTTAATGAATGGGGAAGCGATTAATAGCGAGTAGTGTGCGATTTACAAATCACAGATGTGTCTCGGAAGCTTCAGCCTGAAGCAATCCTAGTTTTGCCATTGATTTGCATTGGACTCGTTTACTGTGCAACACAGTAATCGCTGAGAAACTCGCACAGATAAGAGTCCTGTCTGCTCTGTGTGCTGGCTGCCGCAGCTCCAGGGTCCTAGAGCCCGCCTGCTGCCTGATGTAGCAGAGCTGAGATTGTTCTCAGTCTGCTCATTCCCTGTGCATAGACATCTATATCTATGCACAGGGGATGTAGCAGAGAGGACATCGCGTTTTGGACTGTGTTGGACGGAAGAGGATTTTTTTAATTAAAGATGGAGTCCCTAATGGCTTTTTTTTATTTCTAATAAAAAATTTTCTCTGTGTTGTGTTTTTTTTAAAACAATTTAATAGAAATTCATGGCGGTCATGTCTAATATTGGCGTGACCACCATAAATTTCGGGCTTAGGGCCAGCTGATAATACAAAGCTGGCCCTAACCTCTTTATTACCCAGCGTGCCATCGCCACCAGGGCCGCTGGAAGAGCGGGGTTCAGCGCCAGAGGATGGCGCTTCAATGAACGCGCCATCTTCTGAGGCGGCTGCGGGCTGCAATTTGCAGCGGGGGGTGCCCAGAAAGCTTGGGCATCCCTGCGCTGCGGATTCCAGCCCCCAGCTGCTTAGCTGTACCTGGCTAGACATAGAAATTGCGCGGAGCCCCACTCATTTTTTTTAATTATTTCATGAAATTCATGAAATAATAAAAAAAAAGGGCTCCCCTATATTCTTGTGTCCGGCCAGGTACAAATAGGCACCTGGGGGTTGGGGGCAGCCCGTCACTGCCTGCTGGATTCGGCTGGTTCCAGAAATACGGCGAAGCCCATGTAATTTTTTTTCTGAAAAATCAATAAAACAATCCTAAAAAAGGGACTGCATCTTTATTAACCCCTCGCCCATGGTCCAGGGGTTAATAAAGATGCAGTCCCTTTTATTTACATTGTTTTATGGATTTGTCAGAAAAAAATTTCACGTGGGCTTCACCGTATTTCTGGAACCAGCCGGATCCAGCAGGCAGCGACGGGCTGCCCCCAACCCCCAGGTGCCTATTTGTACCTGGCCGGACACAAGAATATAGGGGAGCCCTTTTTTTTAATTATTTCATGAATTTCATGAAATAATAAAAAAAAAATGCGTGGGGCTCCGCGCAATTTCTATGTCTAGCCAGGTACAGCTAAGCAGCTGGGGGCTGGAATCCGCAGCGCAGGGATGCCCAAGCTTTCTGGGCACCCCCCGCTGCAAATTGCAGCCCGCAGCCGCCCCAGAAGATGGCGCATTCATTGAAGCGCCATCCTCTGGCGCTGAACCCCGCTCTTCCAGCGGCCCTGGTGGCGGTGGCACGCTGGGTAATAAAGAGGTTAATACCAGCTTTGTTATACAAGCTGGTATTAAGCCCGAGATTCTTAATGTCAGGCCGCGTTTGACCCAGCCACTAAGAATCTCCAATAAAGGGTTAAAAAAACACAACACAGAGAAAAAATTTTATTTGAAATAAAAAAAAAGCCATTAGGGACTCCATCTTTAATTAAAAAAATCCTCTTCTGTCCGACGCAGTCCAAAACGCGATGTCCTCTCTGCTACATCCCCTGTGCATAGATATAGATGTCTATGCACAGGGAATGAGCAGACTGAGAACAATCTCAGCACTGCTACATCATCTCTGTGAGCAGGCGGGCTCTAGGACGCTGGAGCTGCGGCAGCCTGCACAGAGAAGACAGCTGGACTCGGCTCGCAAAGTAACAGCAGTTACTTTGCAAGTTTCCCTGCTATCACTGGCACAGTAGCCGAGTCTAATGCAAGACAATGGCAATCCTAGTTTTGTCAGCGTTTGCCATTGATTTGCATTGGACTCGTGCGAGTAAACGCTGGGAAACTCACAGAGTACCGAGTCCTGCGAGTCCCTTACTACTCGCCGAGTAACGAGTCCTAGCGAGTAGATTCGCCCATCCCTAGTGTACACAACACTATGATTTGTTGGAAAAGTCTCCATTATACTAGTCTGTAAGTCATTAAGATGTTTTCATAGGCTCACATATATGTAGGCTTTTCATCATATATTTTTTGTATAAAACTTCACAAATTATCTTGACATATTCCATAAACATATAGTATAAAATTAAGATATAGTATGAAATAAGATTCTATATTGTTTATTTTTTTATAGTTTTTTTTTTTTTTTTTTTTTTTTTTTAAATATTTATTTTATTATATTTTAAGGGAAAAAAAGGAGAAAGAAGAAAGGAGGAGAAGGGGAGGGAGGGGAGAAAAGGAGAGGGGCATCATTATCTATTTATGATATTTCTTCATGCTTCAGGTTTATAGTTACAAATAAGTAATATTTTGTATTTTTATTCTTTTCTTTCCTATCACATATCAAAAGGGATATGTAAAGAACCAGAAGAGAATGATGTTTTTGTACACTCTGATCGTTTTCCATGTTTACTTGGAAAAGAGCAATTAGTAAAAGTATTCCCATTAATTCGTTAGGAAGGAGGGGGTGGAGGGGAAAAAGAAAAATCATTTCTTCTCTCTTCTCTTTTCTTCTCCTTTCCCCTTCTCTCCTTCTCTTTCCCTTTTCTCCTCTCATAAAAAATCCTTGAAAAATGAAAAAAAGAAATTTTAAAAAAGAAAAGAAAATGTAAAAAAATAATGGAATGGAAGGGAAAAAAAGGAAAAGAGAAGGGTGAAAGGGGATTGGGAAAGGAAAGATCCAACTTAATACAAATATAACACATCAGTTTTATAGTTCAGGCCCACCGGGTGGCATGCATTCAATGCGCTTCTCTTTTCTAAGGGTACGCTCCCAATCACCTTCTTCTTCGTCCAGGGCATTGTTCACAAGAGGTGTTGGGAGTCCGGAGCCTGGAAGCAAGTTGGGACACTCCACGCCCAGCGAGTTCTAAGGCATCCCTGTTGCGGTGTTCTTAGTAGGTCCTGGCTGTCTGTAGCTACGCTGCGATTCTCTCCTCTCCTGTGTACTGTCTCTTGCCCGTATGACAGGCACTTTGAGCCCTTTCTGGGTTACTCTCCTCTGGCTGCTCTCCCTGAGCTCTCTGGATGCTGCTGTGTCTTCTGGACCTCGTGGTGGATGAGCGACTTGAAATCTCCTGCCCTCCAGTCTTGGCTGCTGGGCCTATAGTCCCTCACAACCTCAGACTCCTGTGTCTGCTCTTGCGCTGTGCACTGGGGTGAGCCTGGCACTGGTTCCACTCCCCAGGCCTGCTTCTCCACTTCCTTAGACTCTCTCCTAAGGGTCCCTCACACTGGCTAGTCTCTGTCCCGGGACAAGCCTTACTCTACTCCAGTCCACGGGACCTCTTCACAGTCCTCCTAGGAACTGAACTCCTTAACCCCATCCCCAGACCAGAATTTATAGGAGGGACCTCCCCTCTGGGATCTTGTTTCAGAGCTTCCCCTTCTGGCCTGGCATTAGGAAGGTGTTGTGTGTATGGCTCACCTGGTGTGGGTACCTTCCCTTGCTTCCAAGCACAGCATGGTCCCCCGGGGAAAACATGCTATTGTGGCAACCGGACTCTGGAATCCGACATTCCCTCTTGGTTAAATACAGTACTCCTGGACTGATGAAACATTTTTGTATACACACAGACATAACATGACAATATCAGTAGATAATGAACAAAGTCTCAAAAGGAAAAAAAATACAAAAACCTATAAAAATGTAAAAAGCAGTCTCTACTGCGTTTAGTCCTTTCGCCGATGGCTTTGGCTCTCAGCACCCGACGTTAACGCTGTCCAGTACTGCAGGCATGCCTCTGCAGTTACTGGATCCTTAAAACATGAGTGAAATGATAAGTGTGACCCTAGCCTAAGACAGAGTTAAGTTACCTGTGAGAGGAGGGGAGTTCAATAGACTTTTGTTACAGCATGAGGTGCTCTGGATCATACGAATCGATGTGCAAGGACCTTTAGGGTTCAACGATAAGAACGATCTAAGTGTCTTAGGTTAGAGTCGCACTAGTGTCAGCTTTTTGACTGACGGTTCTGTCTAAAACTTATAATTCTGCAGCCTGAATGCAAGTGTTATTGTACTGTAATGCTGTGTTCAGGATGCCTATATATTCCTATGGGTACTGGCCACGTGACACTGCTGGGGGCCCAGGTTCAATGCACTGGCTGCACATGCCGTATGTCCCGCTGGGGGCCTAGGTTCAATGCACCGGCTGCACATGCAGTATGTCTGCCCCTGCTTGGATGTTTTGTTTTTAATTGGGTAGTGGTTGCCATGATAGTCAATTTGAGGGCTGGCTGGAGGTCACGTGAGGAGGTGTGACCGGCTGAAGCACTGGGTGGTGCGAAACAAGCTTGTCGTCCCTCTCATATGCACCTCTCCCTGATTTGGTTTTAATGCTGTAAGTAAAGTCGGACGTTTTAGATGGAACCTGAGTGCTGCTGAACCTCTCTTACTCGTATCGTGGATACTTTACAATTTTCTTTACTCTGGCAGCTGATGTTCCGGAGGTGATATAAGGAGCTCCACAACAGATTTGAGGTGCTCCTCTACAGAAGTTTGTAAGTAGTGCTAGAGAGCTTCTACAAATAATTTTTTTCTTGTGTTCCTGCTCCCCCCCATTCCTGAGATATGACCTTCTATTCCCTGTAAATAAATCTAGTCTTGTTAGTCAACTGGGCGTCATTCTAAAGAAAACACCCACAAAGGAGAGGCAATGACCACACCCACTTGGTAAAAAGACTAGATGTATTACACAGTGAAGAAAAGGCCATATCTCAGGAACAGAGAGGTACAGGAACAACGCCGGATTCTGAAGAACAGCGGCATTCACACCAGGTAAGAAAAAAAAATATGGGTGTATACTGAATCTCCTGCATGTGACACGCAGGAACTGCACTGGTGATCTAAAATCATCCACCAACTGTAGAGTTAAGGTTGCGGCAAGATCCAAGGGATGTTGGAAACAGTGTGTGTTTGTCTCTCTGCAAAAAGAAGAAGCAATGCTTAAAAGACTAGTGTGGCTCTCTTGAACAAGGTAATGCTGTAGAGGCCAGTCAGATGAGGAAAGAGACTGTCAGGAGTGCGGAATAGCCAGGACAGTTCAGGAGCAAATTCTGATGTGCAGCAGAAGGACAGTGATCGAGTCCAGGATTCACCTCCTCCCCCTCACCTAACAGCATGATAAAGTACAGTGTGCTGCTCTGTGTACATACACTGAGTAAAGGACTGTAAAAAGAAAAGATATTATGTGAAGAGACTGTCAGGTATATCATTCTAGAAGCTTTGTGTAAAGATTATTAAACCCTTTGTGGCATCCTGCCATTACAGGTAAGCCACAGAACCACCTAAAGCATGGATGGATTTCCACAACAGGTACACACATCTTCCACCCCAGACCTGTAGGGGGAGCTCCACTTGCTGCCTTAAGCAAGATCCCCTATAAATACCGACGCTGGGGACGGAGTTAGTCAGTCCGTGCAGTATGGAATAGTACTGTGAAGATTTCCTGGTATGTCGGAGCCGTGCTAGGCCCGAGCAAGTTGACAGTGGTCCAGCCTAGCCAGTGTGAGGGCCTAAGAGTGAGGTCGAAGGCAAGCCATGAAGGGACAGAGTAACAGCAGACTGGGGGCAGAGGAGCCATACCAGTTCACACCAGGAAACAAACCGGACACCGGAGTCCGAGTCTGCAGGATAGCATGTAGCCCAGCCGGTTCACCGAGGAGACTACAGTCTCCCGGGCATCTGTGCAGCAGCCAAGGAGGGAGCCAGGCACTGCAGGAGCGGTAGTCCACACAGAGGTTTCCCACTACAACACACAGGTGACAGAGACACTGAGGAGGCTAGGCCAAGTTTCACACGGGTCAGGGGCTTCACAGAGGAAAAAGCAACAAGGAGGCCTTATCACTCACTCACTCACTGTGGAGATCCAGAAGTGTTTCCCGACCACCGGAGTGTACCCTGGACATTACCTGCAAATCCACCAGTAAAGGTACAGAAACAACTTACAGTGTGTGTGTCGGTTTCTCCGTCCCCGACCCTGTCTACTACAGAGACTGTTACAACCACCCGGCGGCCCAGCCATACCCCTGCATCCATCCCTGTCACCTCATCACAACCCTCGGGACCCTGCTCTGCCTGTGGTGAGCTATACCACCCAGCTGCTCGTCCGTCATCCCCAGAGGTCCACAGCAGCGCTGGGGCCTTCACCAAAAACCACAGGTGGCGTCACAAGAGTTTTTATTACTTTTCCCCTGTTTAACGATACCCCCAGGGCTACAGGCCCGGGCACCAGCCACCGAGACAGCCTCCCAATATCAACGCCCGGGTACCGAGTACCAATAGACCTCTGGGTGAGTCACCTTACCCCCTACTACTGGCTGGAACAGTGTTATATAGCCTTGTGATTGTTGGAAACTGTTACATCACCTAATGCATGGAGGATTCTGGTGAAGCGTTCCTTGATTTATTCCTCCAAAACTGAAATAACTCTTGTTTTCTTTGCCAAACCTCCCTTATGTCCTCTTTGACCAAAAGTATTAGGGTAGAAGGTCTCCGATCTCACAGATTGGTCTTATTTCCCTTAGATCATTTTTCAGTATGATACTAATAGAAGCCTTGTGCTCGGGCAGACCTTTCAGAACATGTCAAAATCATTATGTACTCTCTGTAGTTCTCTTGCCATAAGCACCTTCACACCCAGCAGGCAGCTGTAAAAGTAATTGACCTGACTCCTGAGTAGTCCACAGTATGTAAATGTTCATTTATTATTCACTCCTTCCCGAGCAGCTCTTCCATCCCTCCCTCCCTCCCTCCTCCCGTGCTCTGTGAATCACTACTGGTTTCAGTTTCATTTTCCATACAAGGAGAGCAGACAGCAGGAACCCAGAGCCCTTTGGTTTGTACTTGCAGATCAAAGCAGGGAGTGACTTCACTACCTGAATATTCATTAAGTAAGTGATCACTCCCTGTGATTGACAGATGGAATGAATTTCTTATTTTGCAATTTAAAGAGGATAGGAGGTGAGCATAAATAAAAAAGAAATACCGTACATGAATAAAGAGGAAGTGGAATTAGAAAATGAAAGCAGTTCCATATGGATTTTTGACCTGACAGATTCCCTTTAAGAGGCCATGAAAGATATTAACTTTTTTCATATTTTTAAATTTGGGAGTTCCTGGCAAACTGGGACCAATTGGAGAAAAAGGTAATGCCAGGGCACATGTGTATAGCATCATCCTTAAGTTTACATTTATGAATAGGAAAACATGGCTACTTTCTTCTAAAAACTGTAGATGTATGCCGGCCTCAGATTGTCTTTCCAGCTATATCGTTAATGGAGCTTTTGAACCCTTTTGTCTTGCTGCGGACTTGGGAGTTTCTGGGTGCAGTGCGTGACAGTGGCGCATGGACCAACGATGTCCAGTGCACTACCCACAATCACAGACTGGGGAAACAGCGGTGGGGACAAATACAATGGGGAGCCCCGCTCGTAGGGAACGAGGGAAAGAAGACCTCCTCCACTCACCTGAGACTGTGCCCTGATCTCCCTACCGTCCCTATATGGGTTATTTCACCCTGTCGCTTAGCAGCATATCTTGTCCCTCGCTAGCCCTGATGTTAGCGCCCCAACCTAAATTCCAGTGGCTATTGGTGACCGGACAACCATCTGAGTCAGAAATCTAGCAGAAAAAATTCAGTATGAGCTCTGTTTCCACATTATCAAAATAAATCTGCTGGAAATGAAGGTAAAATGACCGATGTAGAGTCAATGATGAAGTCAATTTCCCAGTATCACACTCCCCGACTCGAGGAGCCCCCCCCCAACTCATATTAATTGATAGTTTGAAACTGAATTGGATGGGGAATGAGCCATAATTCTGCAGATATTCATGTGTTACATTTTGTATTTTTCATAATCTAGGTGACAAAGGATCTCAAGGAATTACAGGAGACAGAGGACTAACCGGGCAGAAAGGTAAGATCACTTCATATAGACTCATATATGGTGAGCGATTTAGGATAGAAAACATGGCCTCCGTCTTCTAGACACAGGGGCACTCATATTTGTGGCCTGTTTCTGGTACTCATCACTGATCTGTAGGTTCAGTGGCCGCTGAACGTGGAGGTGCCAGGTGTTGCACCCCACCAAACTGATATTGATCATCAGAGTAATTACGTGATTGACTGAGGATTAACGGAGGAAGCCACGGCTGTTTGCACTACCCAAATAGATTATTGGGGGACTCATGGTGAGCATATTGTACATGCACCACCCATTCCAATATATGCTGTTCAAAAAATAAAAGGGAACACTTCAACATTACATTGTGTTGTTAAATGTTCCCTTTATTTTTTTTGAGCAGTTTATATAAGATAAGATAAGATAAGATAAGATAAGATAAGATAAACGTTATTGATCCCGGAGGAAATTACAGTATTACAGCAGCAGAACAAAGATCAAGAACATTACACACTTTACAAAATAAGTCTATATGGACAGCAGATGTGGGTAGACTGGTACATGTACCTCACCTATTCCCCCCATACACATAGAACTTCACATAGTCTTGGGACGCTTTACACTTATACATTTGTTAAACATCCCCACAGCTGTCGGAACAAACGATTTTCTGTATCTTTCCTTTTTACACATTAGTTGGATTAGACGCTTGCTGAATATACCTTCGTGCAGTCACTGTGAAGCTCCGCAATAACCCAGAATATTAGCTGCCACCACCAATCGTTTATATAGGCCCATTGGACATTCATTATGGATAGTGTAAGGCTTCTTCGGGATAGTGGTGTATAGAAAAAGAGGAATGAATCTATCAAATTTCTTATATTTAATCCAAAAATATGTGCAGTTGTTATGAAAGCTGTCTCTAGAAATCATAAATCATACCCAGCTGTAAACCCTGTATATGTCTGCATCCCTACATTCCTCAATTCATCATCTCAGTAACATAGGGTTCCAGTGGCAGATTTGAAAGTGACAAACTTAATGAAAGTCTTCACTGAAAGCTACGACCAGATGTGGAGACTGCAGGAAGAGATTTGCTCTCACAGATCTTGCTGTGTATATTTAGAGGTGGGCGATTGCTATCCATGTAGATTGTTTCTAACAAAACTAGTAGTCTCACTGGCATCATAATATCATACAGGATTATTGAAGTACTCTATCTCCAAGACCTACACAAATTATATTACCAGAACTGCAGGGACAAGCTGTACACACACTTGGGTGCCGATTCTTTCTAGCACCCTGAAGTGGAGAGATATGGAGAACAGCTAGTAGAAGCCAGGTAGGGTAGCTGTGTTTTGGACCCAGCCAGATCCAATGGCACCAGAACCATCCACCTAGGACCAAACCAATTGGATGTTATGATGCATAGTAGTTTTTTATAAATTTCCAACTCCAGAGATTGGGGAAGGGAATTAGAACCAGCCAGGGGATGGGGAGGGAGTGACCAGCCAATGTATTAAAAGGTTTCCACCATATTTCTTCATTGTTCACTGCCAAGGAGGTCACGCGGCATCACATGTTGGGGGTAACCAATGAAACCCCTGGCTCCATATCGCCATTGTGTGGCCGCCAGGAACAAGGAAATGGTAACTGACTTCTATTTGTCTGCATATACAACATGTGTTTTTGGTTGTCATTATGATTTAAAAAGAGAAAACACAGTAGTTTGAGAATAAATGGCTTCACCCAACCACTAACCATGAGTGGAAAAAAATGCCCATAATAGGGATGTAACATTTTATTGTAAGATGATAGAAGCCTCGGTTAGGAGTAATACAAATACTAAAATGCTGCACCTAAGTCAAGATGTCACTGCCATGTTGATGGATGCGGGTGTCACCTACTTGTATTCAGCTCCTATCAGGTGTATGGGGCAGTGTCACATCTCTACAGACATTTATCTATTACATTATGTATTTTTCTTTCTTTAGGTGACCAAGGAGCTCCAGGGACAATGGGAGACAGAGGACTAACCGGAGAGAAAGGTAAGATCACGTCATGTAGACTTCTAATAAATGATAAAAAATAAAGATAAAAACAACAACACGTCTACTTTCTTCTAGATATTAAGTAATTGGTGTGCACTCAGATGTAATGATGAGCGGAGGTGCAAATGAGGGGGTTGGTTTAGGATCCCAAGGTAATTGTCCAAAGAGATGCACACTCCTATATGATGCAAATGCATACATTTTTATCAGTGCAACTTTCATTTTCAACGTGTTTCATGCAGATTGGTGGTCCTGATCACAATAGTTGCAAATTTATGATATAGGCTGTCAAATGGGAATATAATCCAGTCTCCACAATAATAAAATCTATGGTGATACCATTAAAGTGTCCCCGATTCAAGAAGTCATATATACAGGTGCATCTCTATGAATTAGAATGTCATCAAAAAGTTAATTGATTTCAGGCTATATAGGGGCCGAGGACTAAAGACTGTCACTCATAGGACCTGCAGCTACCTGCCTCCAGGGACTGGAAACCACAGGACACTTAGGAGAGGAAAAGGGGTTGCAAGTGTCAAGATGGGAAAAGGCAGTTGGAAGGCCAAATATACCCTGTGTCTCGGCAAGGTGGACTCTGAATACCTCTGAGCTGGCCAGGCGGTGATCCTGGTGAATGCAATACCCAGGCTGGGTTGTAATCCTAAGCTTCAAGTAAAGGATAAGCACTGCAAAGATTGTGTGTTGTCTGATTCTTCTTGCGTTTCCCTGCACCACTACCCTCCTCATGCTCCTCTACACCACCATCCACCTTTACACCTTTTAAGGGACTTCTGCCCTAACTGGAGAGGGCTTACCACCTGGCTGCCTTACAGTCTTCCCTTGGGAGTGCCCACCGCAGCCCCTGGCCACCTATGGCCAGAAACTCCAGTTGGCGTCTTGAACTATTAACATCCCCTGTAAATAATTCCCCTTAACATGTCTGGTCGGGACCATGACCTCTGGGGACCACCAGTGTGACTCCTGAACTGTTTAACCCCCGGATAGTTGAGTACCCCGGTCCCTGCGACTGTGACACATTAACTAAAAAAATCAATATTATTTTCCCCCCTTGATGTCTCGTGTAATATGGCAATTTTTAACCTTTCATCCTCCCTACTTTAATTTTATGAGAAACCTTTGGGTTTTCTTTAGCTGTAAGCCATAATCATCAACATTAACAGAAATAAACACTTGAAATAGATCTCTCTGTGTGGAATGGCTCTATATAATAAATGGGTTTCACTTTATGTATTGAATTACTCAAGTAAATTAAATTTTTGATCATTTCCTAAGTTATTGAGATACACCTGTATATGCTAACCCCCATCTTATAGGAGTGTGTATCACATTTACTCTCTTTGAAATATTACTTTCTTCTAGACACAGAGACACTCTATCCATGGTGTCTGGTAAATGGGACTACAGTCAATATCAGTGTCAGCTTGTGTTGTTACATAGGACCGGGGTTTTATAGAGAAATCATAATGGCACCATAAGGCTATGTGCACACACTGAGTATTTGATGAGTTTTTTACCTCAGGATTTGTAGACAAAACCAGGAGTGGAGCAATCAGAGGAAAAGTCTAAGAGAAACACCTGCACCACTTCTGGATTTAATCACCCACTCCTGGTTTTGGCTACAAATCCTGAGGTAAAAAACTGACCTAATACTGAGGTAAAAACTCACAAATCCTGAGGTAAAATACTGACCTAATACTGAGGTAAAAACTCACAAATCCTGAGGTAAAAAACTCATCAAACACTCGTGTGCACGTGGCCTAAACCTTTTCTATACATATTGTCACAATGACTGATTGTCATCCTTTTTTAGGAAGCAAAGGTGACAGATGTGAATTATCTCGAGGTAAGAAAAGGGTTTTGCATTGATTCATTTTCTTGGTGATCAGACATTTTGGTATCAGTAGATAACGGCAGACCCTGGGTTAGGTGCAGTAAGTGGGATGACATGAACATTTCAATTCCACATCCGTCTTCATAGGTGAAATGAATAAGAGGACACCGGGTTAGGGGCATTACCTGGGTACAGAATGTGGATAGTCTCGGTTTTACAAATGTCCTCATTATAGAGGGAAATTCACTCAGAGGATTCCCTGAATATTCGGTTGTAACTCACATTAGAATGGAGCAATCTAACTATAAAAAGGTTTTCATACCTTGACATAGGTGAAATTGCTGAAAGTGCCTGATTTCAGCTCCTGAATGATGGTGGCATGATACGTGTGTAATTTTGCCCTATAAGGCTAGGGTCGCACCAGCGTTATACATTGCATTCAGGGGGTTCCACCTAAAACTTAGAATTTTTCAGCATTAGCACAATGCTACTGGACAGGTAACACTGCGTTAACACTGTGTATTCATCCCTATGGCAGACAGAAGCCGAGCGCATTGCAAATGCCAGCTTCACACTGCTGGAGTTTGCCAACCGCTGTCTGAAGCCGGCGTTTGCAATGCCATAGGGATGAATAGACCGCGTTATCACAGTGTTACCTTTCCGGTAACACTGTGCTAATGCTGAAAAATTCTAAGGTTACCGTCACACCAGGACATATCACCGGAGATATCACCAGCGACACACGGGAGCGCGCACGTTTTTGGCGCCCCGCCAGCGTCACCGTCGCGTGTTTACATGCGGCAATGCACCGGCGATGTTACAGGCGGCATCGTTGCTGGGGTCTCTGCAAACCCCAGCGGCGATCCTGTAACATGGGAGCCTATGGCTCCCATCGCCTGTAACATCGCCGATCATCATGTTACATGGGACAATGTGTATACATCGCCCCAGAGTGTTCGCCTGGTTTCAGAGCAGTGCTGAGAAACCAGGCGACCACTCAGAGGCAATATTTCACCTCATTATCGCCCCTTTACACTAGGCGAAGCAGCGGCACTGTTGCCGATGATAGGCCACGCCCCTGCACCGCCTATGTAATCGGCGGCGATATGTCCTGGTTTGACGGTACCTTTAGTGTCAGACCAAACCCCCTGAACGCAGGGAGTAACAGTAGTCTGTCCCTAGCCTCACAAGGCTACATATCACTCCAGTTGCCCTGCTGCTAACTAAGGCTACTTTCATATCAGCATTTTTCGGCACTTGCAGCTAACAATTTCCGCAAGTGCTGGAACCGCGGCAATGCCGCACCTGCCGCAAGCTCCATAGACAATGCATGGGGCTTGCCGCAAGTGCGGCCGTTAGGCGGCAGATGTGGCAGACGCGGTAAATTTGCTGGATCTGCCGCATTTTTAAATAAACGCTGATGTGAAAGGCGCCTTACTAAGTTTTGGAACAGACAAACTTCAGGTCATAAACTGATCAACTGTACGATATGAAGTAAAAAGGTATGATAAAATGAGCGCTAGGGACAGAAACAGGCACTGGGCTCTTATCGAATATTACCTTTCAAATTTATTGTGAACAGTAGATGTTATAGGTCTCCTCGCCACAACATGTTTCGACACTAAAGGTGTCTTTCTCAAGTGGATGTCAGACCCATAGTAAAATTCCCCTTTTATTCTCAACCCCCACTAATCACTGATAAAAAAGAGGTGTGCTACACATTCCTATCTGCAGATTCAACTATTTAAAGGTATATACATACATTATATCTACCAGAACATAAAAAACATACAAATACCATATCTATTATATACACCCATATATAAAGATAAAAATACAAACAATACTATTTAAAAACTGTAAAAATATTTTAAAATATTTTAAAATTAAAAAAAAAAAAAAAAAAAAAAAAAAAAAAAATGTCTCTTTTTTTTTTTTTTTTTTTTTTTTTTTTCCCTTTTTCTTACCCTTCTTCTCTTTCCGTCTTTCCTTTTTCCTTTTCCCCTTTAAAAAAAAAAAAATTTTTTTATACTGATGTAGCTAGATTTCCTTCAAAAATTCTTCTCTAAAGCGAGATTTAACCCTTCAGGGAACAATGTGCCCATCTTAAAAATCCAAAACGATTCTTTCCTATTGAGTTTATTAATCCTATCCTCAGTCTCATCCTGCACATGATCAATTATAGTCAGTTGTAAGCTGGAAGGATCTCTATTATGTGTCTGTGCGTAGTGTCTAGACACACTATGCTTAAGGAACCCATTTTTGATGTTATAGCGATGTGTATTAAGTCTTTTTTGCATGCTTTGCGTTGTTCTACCAATATATTGGTATCGGCACGGACATTCTAGCATGTATATAATAAATTGGGAACGACAATCTAATCTTTCTTTGATGCAAAAAGATTCCTTTGTTGTATTAGAAGTAAAGGTTTTACGTCCGTGCACTATAATTTTACAACATTTGCATTTTGATGACTCACATTTATAGCATCCTTTTTCTTTATTGCAATTTCCATATTGTGTTGTTATTTCTGAGTGTCTTAATCTACTGGGGGCCACTATATTCTGTAGATTTCTGCATCTTCTAAAAATTATTTTTGGATCTTTTGCAATGATATTTGAGATAATCGGGTCACCTTGCAAAATAAACCAATATTTCCTTAATAATGTATAAATATTTTGATGTGATTGGTTATATGTGGTAATCAAGTTGCAACTATAGTTCCCCATATTCTTTTTCTTGTGATCATTATTTTTATTTTTATTTTTAATGATGCTGTTTTCTTCCAATTTTCTTATAAAACTGCTTTGATTATATTTCTTGCATTTTTAAAAGCATCTGACAATAGCTGACTGGGATATCCTTTCTCTCTAAATCTCTTTTTCAATAGAATAGCCTCTTTTTTAAAATCTTTATCATTAGTGCAATTCTTGCGTATTCTTAAATATTGGCCATAGGGAATATTTCTAATCCAAACCGGTAAATGGCAGCTGTCAAATTTTAGATAACTATTGACGTCCACACTTTTAAAATGTGTGGACGTACTTAATTGACCTTTTGCATCTATACTTATCATAAGGTCAAGATATTGCACATTTGTTTCTGAGATATTCATGGTGAATTTCAATCCCCATGTATTTACATTAAGATGTTGCACAAATGTATATGCCTCTTCTTTAGTGCCTGTCCATACTATAACTAAATCGTCTATAAAACGTTTGTAGAAATGGATATTTTGTATTCCCAATGGGGACTGCGCGATGAACCGAGACTCGAATGCTCCCATGTATAACCCAGCATAACTTGGGGCGAATCTCGTGCCCATCGCGCAGCCCCTTACTTGCCTATAAAAGATTTTTTGAAAGGTGAACACATTATTATTTAAAATAAATTCTATCCCTGATTTAATAAACTCTTTTTGGGGCTCCAAAATCTCAGAATCTTGTGATAGAAAATGTTCAATTATGTTAATTCCCAATCTGTGCGGTATACTTGAATAGAGGGAGTTTACATCTAGAGTTATTAAAAAAGCACCCGGTTTAGGAGGAATTTTCATAATCATACTAATCAGTTGCGATGAATCTCTTAAATATGACTCTAAATTCAAATTAAATCTTTGCAAAAACAAATCAACATAGTGTGATAGATTACTTGTCATGGAATTAACACCAGAGATTATGGGGCGCCCAGGTGGATCAATTTTATCTTTATGCACTTTTGGCAAAAAATAAAAATGTGGTGTTCTGTACTTTACAATATTCAAATATTTAAATTCTTTTTTATTTAAAATGCCTTGCTTCCAGGCCATTCTAATCAATGATCGATATTGATTGAAAAGATATTCAGATGGATTTGTGTCTAACCTTTCATATTGTTCTTCATCCTCTAGAATTTCTTTACTTTTATTAATATACCACTTCATATTCATTATGACCACCCCGCCCCCTTTATCAGCTTTTTTAACAACTAAATTTTTATTATCTCTCAAACTATTTAACGCTGATCTTTCACCTTTTGTCAAATTATCTTTCTGTTTAGTATTCTGCATATTTCTAATCTCCTTTAATACAAGATGTTGAAACGTCTCTAAATGCGAACCTTTATGCTGCAAAGGATAAAAATTACTTTTATTTTTAGGATCTACATGAATATATTTGTTTTCATTTATTTGTTCAGTCGGGAGCTCATCTGTTTTCTTATTGTTTGTCCATTCCTTTCCTTTTATTTTTTCTAATGAAAAATGTCTTTGTACTGTTAATTTTCTTATGAATTCATTAAAATCTATGTATAAAGTGAGGGGATCTAAATTTGATTTCGGACAAAAAGAGAGTCCTCTTTTTAACAATTTAATCTCATTTTGAGCAAGTTTTACCCCTGAAATATTAAATATTCCTGTTGCATCTATTTCATTAGATTTTTCTTGATGTTTAATCTTTGTGTTCAATCCAGCTTCGTTTTTTTCTTTGTGATCTCTATGTCCGGAGACATGTGGGCGGGCCACTTTTCCCTTCCCCTGCATCCTCTGCCTCTCTTTTTCTTTTTACTTTGCGGCAGGTAGCAGGCCGAAAAAATTGAGTGATTTTCATATTTTTCGTGTCTGTGCTTTTAGTTCCAGTGTTTATTTGCATCTCTGTGTTAATCGTGGATTGTTCCTTATCAATATTATTCTCCAAACTACAAACTAAATTATCATTTTTTGGTGTTTGTGCTATATTTTCAAGCGATGAATTAAGAATATTTTCTTCCATATTTTGAGAAAAAACAGATGAGTTTGGTAGTTCTTGATATAGTTTGCCATCTAAATTACTCATCTGATTCTGTGTATGTGATTGTTGTGAAGTTACGTGCAAAGTGAATAAATCAAAAGAATTGTTACTTATATTTTCATTTATTACTTCTTTTTGTTTCCTCTCAATTTCCTTTGGGCCTGTTTCTTGAAGCATATCCTGATCAATAAATTCTATCAATGGTGTCTGTTCTATATTTATCATACAAGAGGAATCACTAATTTTGCTGTTTTTTGTGGAATCTTTCTTTTTACTCTTATTTTTTGTTTTATTATCTGTTTTTCTATTATTATTCTTCTCTGATTTTTTATCGACTTTTCTCTCCTCTATTATCAGATCAGATTTATTTTTACACTTATTATTTTTGGTTTTATTGTTTTTTTCTTCTTTCCTTTCAACTTTCTGATTAACTTCAATTTTTCCTCTACTCATTAATGTTTTTTTATGACTTTCATATTGATTCCTTTGTTCCTCTGTTTTGAGAATTTGTTCAAGAGTATTTTGATTATTATCGGTTTTGTTTTTATTTTTATTTTTACCTATCTTCTGTTCTTCTTTTTGTTCATTTATTGTGATACCCTCAGAATTTGGTTCTATTGCTGTAGGTGTAACTTCCATTATTTCTATATTATCCATATTTATCTGGGTTTTATCTCGTAAATATTTATTTACCTTTCTTTTTATAGTCTCTTCCTCCAATTTATTTAATCTCACTTTTAATTTTAAATTAAATTCATGAAAATCCTGGCTATGGGTATATTTATCAATTCCTGAGCAGGTTTTAATCATTTCTTGTAGCGCTTGCTCTAAACTGATCAACTGTGTAACTTCTACAAGCAGAGGGACCTCATTGATTATTATGGGTTCATGTGGGATCTGTTATGTGTTAGTTTTTAGAACATAAGAAGGAGCGCAGCACTCAGAACATCTTATTTGCATTAGTTAAGCCGCTGATCACTTCTTGCCATGATTTCCATTTTCTTCCCAAAAATAAAGGACAGTTCAACTTCAAAGGACAGTTTTCCTCCTTTTAATGTAGCGAGGTTATGCGCCAATCCTCTACTGCTCCTTCTTCATCCACTTCCAATAAAGCCACCTCTCCTTTTGCTATTCGAGCAGTGCTATGTCCCGGGGTATTCAGGAAAATAGAGTAACATAGCCGATTCTACGTATTTGGATCTTCTCCTTCGTATTAACTAGCTAAGACTACCAACATTTGAGAACTGGTATTACCCATATACGAACACACAGGGCAGAAAGTCCCATTATTGTGCTGCTGTTATGAGCTTGGTAAAACATTAATATAAACAAAAATATGAAATTGATATTTCAGATCATACATTTTCCTATTTATTTTGTAGCTGCGAAGAACTGTAAAGATCTGAAGGACCAAGGCATTGTATTCAGCGGCTGGTACACAATATACCCGGATGGCATGCAGCCCCTGATGGTGCTATGTGACATGACTACGGATGGAGGAGGCTGGATAGTAAGTTTACAATAAGAATTGTGAGGCGGCCCCAGGCCGTGGGGTACTAAAGACCGGGTTGCTGCTGCGGCTGGGGAGTCACGGGGGTCGTGTGGCCTGGGCTTCAGTCAAAAAAGGGGTTATATACAGGGGATTGTCGTGACGCCACCCATAGTATGTGGTCAGTGGGGAACACCGCTGCCATATTCCTGCTGGGGACGATGGTGAGGGGCAGCTGAGATGAAGAGCCCTCCACGGGTAGGGCTGGATGTCCCCAGGGCAGGTGTGGTGTGGGGGCTGCGTACCCTGGATGCGGCACCGATTCCTTCTCTGCAGCACTTTCCAGCCAGCACGCAGGGGACAGCAGGGATGTGCCTCCGCAGGTGGGGACTCTGCTGCAGAGCTCTTAGCAGACAGGTTACAACACAGTTTTCAGTCTCAGTTTCTTACACCTATCCAGGGACCCGGGTTTAACTGCAGCTCAGACGGCTCTTCTGCGTCGCTCCCCTCAAAGTACCTTTCAGGCCCTGCTTGTCTCTCTCTGTCCTCACTCAGGGGTTCGGTGTGGCCATCACAGGCTCTATAGTGATGCTTCCCTCTGCTTTAGGGTCACTAGCCCTAGTACGATGGCCGTGTTCCTACTCCATGGCGGTAGTGAGGTCACAGGTCTTAGAGTCCCCATACCACGCCGGGATGTCCTGTGATTAGGGTCGTGGAGTCTCCCCAGTCACTTCTACAGAGCTGGCTGTCTGACCGTCCTGGCCTAGCTCTCCAGTGACCCAGGTGTGATTTGGGCTCACCAAGCTCCCTCTGTCCCTCTGATGTCAGCTCTGGATCCTCCGGTCAGCTAAGCTGGTTGCGGCTGCCGGGCCCGTTGTCCCCTCACTTTCCTCAGTGTTTAGCTGTGGGGTGTCTCTGTTTGGGGTGGTCTTCCCTCGCCTCTGTCTCTAGAGCGAGCTTCCTCACTTGGGCAACTACCTCCAGGGTTCTGCGTCCTCCAGGAAACCTCTCCTCCTGGGAATGTGTGCGTCCAACTTTGTGTTCCCGTGTTTAACTACGGTTCCTCCACCCACTTGTCGAGGTCCGTCCTGCTCTCTACCCACGCTTCTCTAAACTCCCGCCAGTCAGTGGCTCAGGGTCGGAGTGTGTTGGTGTGTGGGTGTGTTTTGAGTCGAGTATCTTACCTCGTCTGGCTGCAGTTCACCTTGTGACCGCCCTTGTCGCAGGGGTGCCACAATTGCTTTTCCATATGACTTTATTTCCACAGACATACTATAGGCAGTCATAATGGTTGGCTGAAAGGCCATGATTTTCTGTAGACTGTACGGCTCTTGGTTTAGATCCATCTTTTCTTCCAGGTGTTCCAGAGACGAGTTGACGGTTCTGTGGACTTTTACCAGGACTGGGAAACTTACAAAATAGGATTTGGTAATCAAGCAACTGAGTTCTGGTTGGGCAACGAGAACATTCACCGTCTCACATCCGGAGGTAAAGATCCAGTCCTGGTCATGGGATCAATGATGCCGTCGTCATAGATTTCTGAAATTCCAGTATTTGTAGTGTTAATAATTGTCCTCCATGATGATCATAGTGACTCCTCCATATTTTTCTCTGACATAGGGGACAGCAGGGGTTTAATGTCATACTTATCCAGATTAGCTGAGATATTTGTGATGATCTGGAGCCAGGGGATCAATGACTGACAACCACAGCCTGTAAAGAGGATTGTCAGACTGCACAAGACCAACAACCACCAGCCTGGCTCCGATCAGGGGCACAGAGCCGAGAGGTTCCGCCATAATATTCATGTGATAAAGATTAATTTAAGTAAAACATTCCTAGAATGTTGTCTATTGAGTGTCCAAGTCACTGTGTGATATTTCATCCTATAGGTTACTATCAGCTCCGTGTGGATTTAGAGGATTTTGACAATAACCGAACCTACGCCACATACTCCAGCTTCAGTCTTAATTCAGGTGGAGATTTCTACAGATTGAAGCTGGGTGAATTCCTTGCAGGCACCGCAGGTGAGAGAAGCGGAGGCTTCACTATTCATCATCTTCATATTGACTACCATAGTTGTCGATGGGGTTATGTCCCGGGGCCGGGTAGTCTGGCTCAAGTCCGGGTCCCGTCAGGCCCACGGAATCACATGCTCCGGCCGGCCTCTCCATTGAGTTCAGTTTGTTGCTGCCCACGATGAAGGCCAAAATACACAAAGAGTCAATCATGTCAAACATGAGTTCTCTACTCCAACGATCTCGTGAAACACGACCATAATCTTTAATCATTTCAGTCTTGGGGTTAGTTTTTGTCTTTGGTACAGACTGCTCCCCACGTTTCAGTACCTTTAGGCCCACTGGCGGACCTTGAGCCTGGCGGGCCCCGGTGCTGCATGCATTTAGACTAAGGAGCGGGGGGTGCGAGCTGCTATCCTAGGTGAGGAGCGGGGGCGGGGGGGTGCGAGCTGCTTTCCTGGGTGAGGAGCGGGGTGGGGGCCCGAGCTGCTAACCTAAGGGAGGGGGGTGCGTGCTGCTATCCTAGGTGAGGAGAGGAGCGGGGGGGGGGGGGGGTGCGAGCTGCTGTACTAGATGAGGAGCGAGGGGGGAGTTCTGGCTGCTGCTACCTGCGTCTGTCAAACCTCACAACATTGCAGGCCAGGGAGCCGGGGCAGCAGATGAAAGGAGAGGAGGGGCGGGATCAGCCGTGGGGAGCAGGAAGCTTCCCTCACTTCACCTCCTCTCCTCTGACACACGATCGTGGTCGCGGGGGACGGCTAGGGGGCCCCCCTACAGGTGCTTGAAGGGCCCCCTAGCCGGTCGGGGCCCTGGTGCAGCTGAACCAGCTGCACCACGATAGGTCCGCCCCTGTTTAGGCCTAAGCAGCTACTTCCTGGATTCCGATCCTAGCTGTGCAATCATTTGGCCTTTACTAGACCCAACCCGTACTCCTTGTAGGAATCTGCTTGAAAAATCATGGGGTTGCTTGTTATGACACTGTTTTCTCTCTGTCAGTACTGTATTGACTCATTCAACCGCAAGGATCGGTGACAAGGCAGAATTGGTACATTATCCAAAGTTCCTGTGGATCCTTTATCTACTGATGGGGGACACTCCTCCTCAATTATCATGTGGAGTCATTTTTATAGACTAAGCCCTTCCCACTGAGAGTACCAGTGAACCTCATTATTAACTCTTGACTAAAGGCTGGGGGGTGGGGTGCAGTCTCCACCCTGGTCCTAGAGGGCCGCTAACACAAGGTTATAGACTTATTTACTCTACATAGTTATGCATCTACTACAACTCCCATGGGTAGTCCAGGAAAACAGATATAAAACTAGGGACGTGTGGCCGCACTCCGCTCCAACACAATCCAAGAATCAAGGGTTATTTGAATTCATATGGTGGTATTTATTTATTTCTATGCTTTTCAGAGTAAACCCCTTCCTCATATTTATAAAGCTAATTGTCTCAAAAAAATGTATTTCTTTGCTTATGAAATAATGCTATATTCTAATTGTCATAGCAGAGTGCCGCTGTTTTCTAAATTGTAAGTATTGTGTTTGGCGCGCACCTGTGCACTCTGACAGGATTGTCTTGAATACTGGTGTGGCTGGGATCTTTGGTGCTGCCTGGTAAAGAAGAACAATTTTGTGTGTTGTCCAGCAGTTTAGCAGGAGTAACAACTCTGTCATGGCCATTTAGACAGTCTCACACCTTACATAAACTCCCAGCATCCTTCCGGGAGTTGCCAGTTATCTGTTTGGGTACCGTTACACGAGGCCATATCGGCGGCGATTTTATAAGTGATGTAGGGGCGTGGCCTATTGCCGCCGATATGGCCTGTGCGTCGCCTAATGTAAATAGGTGAGGGTGACGCATTTAAGTGGTCGCCTGGGGAAGAGTGAGTGCAGGTTGAGTGAGTGGAGGGGCAGAGTGAGTGCAGGGGCAGAGTGAGTGCAGGGGCAGAATGAGTGCAGGGGCAGAGTGAATGCATGGGCTGTGTGAGTGTGGGGCTGTGTGAGTTCAGGGTGAGTGAGTTCAGGGTGAGTGCTGGGACATAATGAGTGCTGGGGCAGAGTGAGTGCAGGTTGAGTGAGTGCAGGGGCAGAGAGAGTACTGGGGCAGAGTGAGTGCAGGGTGAGTGAGTGCAGGGGCAGAGTGAGTGCAGGGGCAGAGTGAGTGTGGGGCTGTGTGAGTTCAGGGTGAGTGAGTTCAGGGTGAGTGCTGGGCTGAGTGAGTGCAGGGTGAGTGCAGGGGCAGAGTGAGTGTGGGGGATGAGTGAGTGCAGGATGACTGAGTGCAGGGTGAGTGCTGGGGCTGAGTGAGTATGGGGCTGAGTGAGTGCAGGCTGAGTGAGTGCAGGGTGAGTGAGTGCAGGGTGAGTGAGTGCTGGGGCAGAGTGAATGCTGGGGCAGAGTGAATGCTGGGGCAGAGTGAATGCTGTGCCAGAGGGAGTGCTGTGGCAGAGTGAGTGCAGGGTGAGTGCTGGGGCTGAGTGAGTGAGTGCAGGGTGAGTTCTGGGGCAGAGTGAGTGCTGGGGGTGAGTGGGTGCAGGGTGAGTGAGTGCCCGGCAAGTGTGAGCGGGCTCAGTGAGTGCAGGGCTGAGTGCTGAGGCAGAGTGAGTGTGGGGCAGGGTGAGTGCCGGGTGAATGCTGGGGCAGAGTGAATGCAGGGTCAGTGCAGGAGCTGAGTGCTGGGGCAGAGTGAGTGCAGGGTTAATGAGTGCAGGGCTGAGTGAGTGCAGGGTGAGTGCTGTGGCAAAGTGAGTGAAGGGTGAGTGCAGGGCTGAGTAAGTGCAGAGGTGAGTACTGGGGCAGTGAATGCAGGGTGAGTGAGTGCAAGGTGAGTGCTGGGGCAGAGTGAATGTAGGGTGAGTGAGTGAAGGTTATACAAAAACTACTAGAAAAAGCAGCATCAAAAAAACTTACCATCAATGCCATAGACAAAAAACAATACTGCACTTGCAGGACGCAGTCAAGCCCACTTGTGTAGCAAGCCAGGTGCAGGCTGATAAATCACCTCAACCAAGGTATGGGAGGCGACTTGCCATGCACACTAAGGGCCTGCATAGGGCACCATTCACACTGATACATATGGTGCAGAATGTCTGAAAGCTACCAAAGCTCTGCTGCCTGAGCCATGGGCTGCACAGTACAATGTTTCTGCACCACTAGATGAATGGCCCCCTAGGGGCCCAACCCACCCTAAAATGAATAAAAAAGTGCAGAAAAGTTCTCTGTATGATGAACAAAAAACTTTGAGTGCAGGGCTGAGTGAGTGCAGGGTGAGTGCTGGGGCAAAGTGAGTGAAGGGTGAGTGCAGGGCTGAGCACTGGGGCAGTGAATGCAGGGTGAATGAGTGCAAGGTGAGTGCTGGGGCAGAGTGAATGTAGGGTGAGTAAGTGAAGGGTAAGTGAGGGTGTAGGGTGAGTGAGTGCATGGTGAGTTAGTGCGGGGCTGAGTGAATGCAGGGTGAATGCTGGAGCAGAGTGAATGCAGGGTGAGTGCAGGGCAGAGTGAGTGCAGGGCAGAGTAAGTGCAGGGCAGTGAGTGCAGGGCAGAGTGAGTGCAGGCTGAGGGAGTGCAGGCTGAGTGAATGAGGGCTGAGTGAGTGCGAGCTCAGTGAGTGCTGGGGAGAGTGAGTGCGGGGCTATGTGAGTGCAGGGTGCGAGCTAGGGCAGAATGAGTGCAGGGATGAGTGAGTGCAGGGTGAGTAAGTGCAGAGTGATTGAGTGCAGGCTGAGTGCTGGGGCAGAGTGAGTGCTGGGTGAATAAGTGCAGGGTGAGTGAAGGGTAAGTAAGTGCAGGGTAAGTGAGTGCAGCATGAGTGAGTGCAGGGTGAGTACAAGGCTGACCGTGGTGTAGGGTGATTGTGTGGTGAGAGTGGTGTGGGCTGACCGTAGTGTGGGGTGAGTGGGCTGCAGCTGCAATACCTGGCTGCTCTCTGCTCCCCCCCATCCGCTCTTTGCTTAAGGGCCTGTGGTGATGTCATAGTCATGTGACATGTCTCCGCCCATGATAGTGACATCACCACAGGGACTGTAAGTCCCAGCTTATCGGCGACAGCGGGGAGGATAGCTGGCGGGGGGCTGTGGTGTCGAGTTGGTGGGGGCATGCGGGGACCGGACGGGGGTGATTGGGCGGGCAGGAAAGCATGCAGCGGGCTGTGGCCGCCATATTTTCATACCCATCACTTGGGTGTGGAAATATGGCGCCGCTTGAAGTGACATAGGCGGTCAAGCAGATGAAAGTGGATGAGCCACTTCACAATTGTATATAGAGATCTGCCTATATTGCCAAACCATTGACAGAGTTGACTTATAAGAGGGCAAAGATACAAAAAATGATCATCTTTATTAATGATATATAACTCACTAGGTTGTATGTAACGCGGAAGGATTTTGTCCAAAACGCATCTAAGGGTTTTATATTGTTTGGTGAAGTTTCATTTGATTTTAATCTGATGGAATAAGGAAATATTTTGGGTTTTTTTAGTGCATTTAGTGACTTAAATCTACAAATGTTAACAGGACAGATAGCGAGAGAAGCAAAGGAGAGGCGCAGATATGTAGACGACAGTCCTAGCACATAGTGTTCTGATAGCGCTCATGAGGGCAGATCACTTACTGGATGCAGCCAGCAAATACGAGAACTTAGGCCGCCACTTATAGGGACACCGGAAATGTGACTACAGCTTATAGAGGAACCCAACCAAGCACTGGAGCAATACGGCTTAATGGCTTGATGGTCGTCTAATAGAGAATGTGACCATCTCTCTTGTCACATATAGAAAGAAATATGGGGCTTGTATCTACTTTTCACTCTATCCTCTTACTGACAAGGACAATGGCTTCTAATCCATTCATATGTGTCTTAATTTGTTGATCTGGAAGATATTTGTAGCCAAAATTCTAGATGGTTACTAAACTGTCTCTACTTACCACAAGACCACCCAAACCCTGTGCCTGCCCACTTTCCATTTATCTTCCACTTCACTACCTGTCTGCCTATTGAGTTCTGAGTTTATAGAGTGGGTCCTCTGCTCAGGATCCTCATTACTTTTTGTAAAGTCCGAGTTCGGGGCCAAACGTGACTCGAACTCGGGTACGAACCGCAAACTCAGACTTTACAGCTATGGGTTGGGATGGGGTGAGCTGTAAAAGAAAGCACATGGTTAATAAACATTATCATTATACTTACCGGGTCCTGCATCCTGCCGTCCTGCATCTACTTCCGGGCTGCTCATTATCTTCTGGGGATATTCACTTCACTGGCTCCAACAGCCTATCACAGACACTGTCAAACAAAATGGGCATCTGTGATTGGCTGTTGGACTAATCTACAATCAGCCCATACATTCTAGTATGTTAGAATGTATGGGCTGGTTTCAGCTTACTCCACACACAGCACTCGGCTGTCATTATGTGCCTGCTGTCTTTGCTAGCAGATGGTGATTGTCTGCTGGCAAAGATGTAGCAGAGGTGAAGAAAGAAGACTTGGATTATGTCAGAGGGAGTTTTTTTTTATAAAGATGGAGTCCCTAAATGTGTTTTCTGTTTCATTTCTAATAAAAAAAAATTAGGTTGTGTTTTTTTAATGTTTACTAGAAATTCATGATGGCTGGGTCTAATTTGGCCTGATATCATAAAATTCGGGCTTAGTTCCAGCTGACAATACAAAGCTGGTATTAACCCCTTATTATCCAGCATGCCACCCCCACTAGGGCCGCTGGAAGAGCCGGGTAAAGCACCTGGAAATTGTGCAATGATGAATGTACCATTTTCAGAGGCAGCTGTGGGCTGCGTTTTTCAGCATGGAGGGCCCAGAACACTTGGGAATTACCACACTGAAAATCCCAGCCTCCAGTTGCCTGGCTTTACCTTGACTGGCAATCAAAATACGGCAGAAGCCCATGCTTTTTTTTAATTATTTGTTTAAAAAAATATTGTGCTTCTCTGTATTTTGATTGCCAGCTAAGATAAAGACAGGCAGCTGAGGGTGGCAGCCCGTAGCTGTCCGCTTTATCTATACAGAGAATCAAAAATACAGCGGAGCACTATGTTTTTTAAAAATTATTTTATTTATTTTTACACTACTATATGTGTGAGGGGCCCAACAGCCAATCACAGACGCCATCACAGAGAATGGTTGCCTGTGATTGGCTGTTGGTGTAAACTGTAATCAGCCAATACATTCTAGTATGATAGAATGTATGGGCTGGTTTCAGCTTACTCCAGCAGACAATCACAGATGCCCATTCTCTGTGACAGCGTCTGTGATTGGCTGTTGGGTTTGTCACACATATAGTAGTGTAAAAATAAATAAATAATTTAAAAAAAATTATTTTTGACTCTCAGCGCAGATAAAGCGGACAGCTACGGGCTGCCACCCCCAGCTGCCTGTCTTTACCTTAGCTGGCAATCAAAATACAGAGAAGCACATTATTTTTTTTTAATGATTTAAAGAAATAATATTAAAAAACTTGTGGGCTCCCGCCATATTTTGATCACCAGTCAAGGTAAAGACAGGCAGTTGGGGGTGGCAGCCCATAGCAGTCCGCTTTATCTACGCTGAGAATCAAAAATATAATTTTTTTAATTATTTGACACTGCCATATGTGTGACGGGCCCAACAGCCAATCACATATGTGGTCACACAGAATGGGCGTCTGTGATTGGCTGCTGCGGTAAGCTGAAAACAGCCCGTACACTCTGCCATACTAGAATGTATGGGCTGATTGCAGATTACTCGAGATGCCCATTCTCTGTGACAGCATCTGTGATTGGCTGTTGGAACTAGTGAAGTGAGTTGTTCGATCCTTTGAACCTGTTCCAAAGTTATTGATCAAACAGTGAAAGCCTTTGAGATGTCGTCATGTCCCGCCAACAATTCCCTGCTCCCCACTATGAGAGGGACGCCCTAAATAAAATTTGCTGTATGTTTGTGAATTAAATATATAAAATATTCCCAGAGCATCTGATATATATTTACTGTAAGGAAGGAATAGCTGATATTGTACAGTAATCATTTGTGTGATCGTCTGCTTTGATTTTCTTGTAGGTGATTCATTAGGATCCCACAAGGATGAAGCCTTCTCCACCAAAGATAAGGACAATGACAAGGCTGATACTGGGACATCCTGTGCTGAACACTACAAAGGAGCCTGGTGGTTTAAATCCTGCTATGACAGCCACCTGAATGGGGAATACTTCAGGGATGGACTATCAAAAACAGGAGGGATCAAGTGGTTACAAGGCACCAAATTCTCCTTAAAGTTTTCAGAAATGAAGTTTCGCCCTGTGTAACCATGAAGCTTTGTCACTGGGTGAGCCGCGTGTTCCTCTCCCCCCTTTGTGCTTTCGTCAGGAAGGTTGATGGTGGAAGAGATGACCTTGGATCAACTTTGGACTCTGTTGTATAGCTTTACACCACCTTTTTTTGGCACCAATAATGTGAGCCCAAATGTTGTCATCATATTGGTGCACATTGTCACATCTTAAGCCGCGCACCTTCCTGATCCGCCATAATAAAGTCACTGAACATCTCATGGTAGAATTACTGTGATTATTTTGATTGGTGGGAAACCTATTGTGATGACATTATTGAGAAACGTCCATCACTAACAAGATGAAGAAAGAAGTCTCCTATTACACAGGCACAGAATGAATGAAGATCTTCTGACCACGATCTGTGGACACAATCATCTACAGTTGTGGCCAAAATTATTGACACCCCTGCAATTCTGTCAGATAATACTCAGTTTCTTCCTGAAAATGATTGCAATCACAAATTCTTTGGTATTATTATCTTCATTTAATTTGTCTTCAATGAAAAAACACAAAAAGAATTGTCCTAAAGCCAAATTGGATATGATTCCACACCAAACATAAAAAAGGGGGTGGACAAAAGTATTGGCACTGTTAGAAAAATCATGTGATGCTTCTCTAATTTGTGTAATTAACAGCACCTGTAACTTACCTGTGGCACCTAACAGGTGTTGGCAATAACTAAATCACACTTGCAGCCAGTTGACATGGATTAAAGTTGACTCAACCTCTGTCCTGTGTCCTTGTGTGTACCACATTGAGCATGGAGAAAAGAAAGAAGACCAAAGAACTGTCTGAGGACCTGAGAAACCAAATTGTGAGGAAGCATGAGCAATCTCAAGGCTACAAGTCCATCTCCAAAGACCTGAATGTTCCTGTGTCTACCGTGCGCAGTGTCATCAAGACGTTTAAAGCACATGGCACTGTGGCTAACCTCCCTAGATGTGGACGGAAAAGAAAAATTAAGAAAAATGAAGATAATAATACCAAAGAATTTGTGATTGCAATCATTTTCAGGAAGAAATTGACTATTATCTGACAGAATTGCAGGGGTGTCAATACTTTTGGCCACAACTGTATATTAAAGAGGACCTGTCATCCCCCCATACATGCTGATCTAATTGCAGCACTGAATGCAGCATGTCTGCTGCATTCAGGCAAGAGGTCCCACATCCCTTGAGCCCCCCTATACCCCGAGATAATTGAGGAGCCAAAGAGGTGTGGTGTAGCGGCTGGAGCCACTTCTTTTCACAGGGCAATTTCACACCCCCTGTATGTATTATCCTCCCTCCTGTCACTCATGGTCTCCCTCTCCTGTGCTTGCTGCATGAGAAGCTGGACACCTGCCTCGCCTCCTGCGGTGACATCAGCTCCTTTACCTGCTCTGCTCCGTGTTATCCACGAAAAGGTGGTGACATCACTGCAGGAGGCGGGGCAGGCACTTAATCCACAGCAAAGGAGAGGAAAAAAAGCTGCAACTCACCAGTTAATAAGAATACCCAGTTGAAAAGCATATGGATTATAATACATTATAAAAGGGCCTCTCTTCATTCAATACCAACTTGTTTAAAAACGGAGAGTTTCAGCCCAAATTAACAGCAACCACGATAAGCCTGTCAGTGCAAAGGTTTTTTAATTGTAGGAAAAGCATCAATAGGTGGCCGTGAAAGTTTGTTGCATAAATACAGACATGTTAAAATAGTGGATCAGTCAGGAATGACAGGAGGTTGCAACACCAAAACTGACTTAAGGGTCCACACACTCATAACAATGGTACACAGGATTGTCTAGAATAACAAGGTATACATAGCAGGTCAAGCTCATAGTATAAAGCCATCAAAGGTAATAAGGCATTAGAAGCTGCAATAGACAAGATGTTGCTCTCACTATGCTAGATGAGCAGATGCTGTGACCGTTCTCAATCTATTCAGTCCTGCTTACCCATTGTATGTGTGGATCCCAGTCAGACAGGTTTGGGACGCCCAGACACGTTTCCCAATGGGCTTCCTCAGGGGGCATGCTCCTCCATGAGTATCCCACCTTATGAACCCCCAGGCATAGGTGTATGGCGTCATGGTCTAAATGCAGCACAGGCGCGGCGTGTAGTTCCGTCTCTCCGCAACCGGAAGTGCGTCAAATGACGTCGCATCCGGCTGTAAGGAGGGCTTTCACCCTCGCCATGGAAGCGCGCTACCGCGCCTGTGCGGACTGCCATTGGCACCATCTTTGTTGAGCAATACTTATTATAGGAGCGCTCCAAAACCTAGCAGAGATTTTATGCCAAGTATAGTAGTCCATAATCAGGACTGCTATTGTACCCTTACTAGTAGTTCAATCAGAGTGAAAGGAATCTCCCCACCTCTACAGGACCTCGATTTAACTAGCAGGATAAAGCACCATTCACACTAGGTAAATGGTAATGGGCACAGTAATGGGAGTGAATTTTCTAATACAGTTTGTTACATTCATATATTACATAATGACTGACATCAAAAACGTCCATAAGGAAGTAAAAGGAGGAGCTTCTACTGTCAACGCATACAATCGTATATTCGTATGATGAAAGCCTCCTAGATGTCGACATAGAGTCCAATCACCATATATATATATATATACAGGTATTCTAATTATCAATGCATCAGAGGATACATAACAAAGTTTCTTCAAGAAAACCCGAAAGAAGATTCTACAGATATCTACAGGAATGGGACCAAACTAAGGTTCTCGTTCAAACCGTCTGGTGACATTGTCCCCAGACGTACGATCCACGTGCACTCCTTTTTGGCCAGTGCTTTCTTGTCGTCTCCTCCCCTTGAGCTCAGATGGCATACATCAATAGCTATAAATCTTAGTTGTCTCGGGTCACACTCATGCATCTGTTTAAAGTGGCGGAGGAGAGCCAGATCCCCGAATTCCAACTTGGCAGCAACCAAAATGTCTCTCACATGCTCACATACCCTCACCTTGAACTCACGACTTGTGAGTCCAATGTAGATGAGGCCACATGGGCATGTTGGTAAATTACATTTTTGGTGTTACGTATAATGTAAGTCTTATCACTATTCGCAGGCAAAAAAGTCTGCGACCTCTGCTTATTAGGGCATGCTGCACAGGCTCCACATGGATAAAAATCAGCTCGGACTCTCCTCCCGCTCACTATAGGTTTTACCTTTGCGATGTAATGACTGCAAACCAGATCATCACTAAGGCTTCTACTCCTTCTTGCCGTCATTGATGGACCTGTTATGGTTAATATTTCATAATAATATTAACAAGTTGCCTGCCCCTGACCAAATCAATATGGACCAAGTACCGGCATGAAAAGTATGACACCAGACACACAGAGTGAGATGTGCACCCTTCCTTGGTCAGTCCCAAGCTCCAAGTGCCTGTTTATTATAAGAGACATGAGGTTTTGTTCAGTAAGGGGCTCGGCCAGCCCTACTCAGATGTATTCATTGGTCAGTGGGTTAGTCCATAGGCGGATCCATGAGGTCATCAGGGGGTGTGGTCTTGATCGAGTATGTCCAGGTAATATGGCATTCTGTGATTGGTCAGTCCTTCTATGGAATTCAGCTTCCTCCAGGAACTCCTTATTGCAGACAGGATGTAGTCATAGGTTCAGGCTCCATCTTACACACCATGGCATGGTGTGTTGAAACAGGAAATGGCAGCCATGTTTAAGTCACAATTAAGCTTATGCAATGTAAAATATTACACTCTATGGATCGTTTCTCTCATGCCCTTATGTCTTAAGGTTAATTAAGTATTTGATCCTATGGCTCTCCTTAACAGACCAACCCCAATGGAGTCATTCAGAGAGGGGACTAATTGAAGAATTCCCCAGTGTTTTTTAAGCACCTTCTTAATATCATCCCACTTGTTATTATATGTGGTTATGAAATATATTTGAGATCCCCCTGAACCACCATCTTCTCTACTCCTCCCACCACCTCTCTCTCTTAGCAGGGTGTTACGTTCTACTTCACAGGCGTGTCGATATCCATGTTTTATGCATCGTCTGCTATAACCCCTTGGAACAAATCTTTCTCTAAGGTCTTGTGCCTGCTCTTGGAAATTCTTCTCTACTGAACAGACTCTTTTAGCCCTTAAATACTGGCCAATTGGAAGGCTGAAATTGTCGAAGGGGTACGTGCGGAGGTAGCATGTAAGAATGCATTAACCGAAGTCTCTTTCCTATACATGTTCGTCTGGACTGAGCCATCTGGATGCACCATTAATTTGATATCCAGGAACTCAATAGATGACGTGTGATGCTTGTGGGTCAGTTTAATGTTGTATTCATTGGAATTCAAGAACTCCATGAATTCCTTTAATTCACCAGATGTTCCCCTCCACAGCATCAACACGTCGTCTATATATATTAGCCAACATAGCGCCTGGGTAGCGGCGTATGCGCCCCCCCCCCGAAAATCTCCCTCTCCCAAAAACCAAGAAAGAGATCTGCGTAGGAGGGCGCGCGCGCCGCGCCCATCGCCGTTCCACAACATTGAAGGAAGAAGCGATCTTTAAAGAGGAAAAAGTTGTGGGTCAGGATACATCTCAAAAGGTCCAATATTAGGGTGCACAGCGGTTTCTCCCATTTTCTATTCTCAACATAGAAGGTGACGGCTTGTAAGCCATCTTGATAATGAATTGAGGAATACAAAGATTCCACATCTACCGTCAGCAGTAACATGTCCCGATCCACAAATATCCCGTCTACCTGCCTCAGGACATCCAAGGTGTCACGGACATAGGAGGGAGAGTCTCCACTAAAGGGTGCAGGTAAAATTCAATAACCTGCACACCGGGTCACACAGCCCCCCTATCCTGGACACAATCGGACGTCCCAGGGGGCAAAGGGGTAAATGCAGGTCCTTTATTGTGCAGTTACGAGTGGGGGTGATGGATCAGCGGATCCATGGACTATGGTGCCATTTCGCACTTGTTCTACAGATGCTTGTGCGCTTCTACAGGTGCAGGAGGACCTGTAAAAGCGCACAAGCGCGAAACGTCACCGTAGTGGGTGGATCCGCTGATCCATCACCTCCTCCCTGTTTGTATACACCCGTAACTGCACAAGAAAGGACCTGCATTAACTGGTGATTTGCAGCTTTTTTCCTCTCCTTTGCTGTGGATTAAGAAACAAGTTACTGATCACTGGGGTCCAACTGTTGAGATTGGTGAAAACCCAAAAACGGGGTTCTTCACCTATGCTCCATTGTCCATGGGACTACCAGAAAAGCTGAGCACTGCATTTGGTTATGTCGGCAGTACCATAAACAATGAATGGAGAAGAGGGGCACATGCTGAATCTTGGCTCTCATCATACAGGAGGGGTCTACGCTTGGTGTCAGTATTTGGACTTTGAGTGATCAGTAAATTATCCTCTACCCATAGGGCAGAAACTTTAAAATTTAGCTCAAACCCTTTAACAAAGGAAACCTGAGTTGGGTGCAGGGCGGCTTTTCCCTCATTCACCTGCTGAGCTCACTTCCGACTCAACAGCAGTAAATTAACCTGCTGCAGAGATGTGGAAGTGCGGCAATGCGCACTGCAGCGCTGAAATAAAGCTGCGGTGGGGGAAAACACAGTGGGCATAGGATTTCTAGACATGTGACTTTCAGATAAAAGGAGGGAAGGATCTCCAATGATTAAATATGATTCAGCCTCACAGCAGCGATAGATCCTGCTGTGCCCTTCATCCTAGTCTGAATTCCCTCCCAATCCGGTGTGTGGTTTTTAAGTTCTGCCCAGAAATCACAACTCCCACACTGCTGACCTCACAATATTGGGCCATCTCTGGGAGGTACAGATGATTTTGGAAGTTATCAATTTCTAGTTTTGTCCATATCTTTGGCCTCAAGGGCCACAGGTCAAAAGACATTAGCATCATCTTTCTGCTTATGATTTTATGTTTTGTTTGAGACTAAACATTATATAGTTGCGAAATGCTGATGGGCAGAAATTCATTTCCTAGGTTTCTGACACTCCTCAGGGAAGCAAAATGATGCTGTGCGTTCCCCAAGGTGTATGCATTCTGGAAGTCTGAGTTTCCCATTTTTGTGATTAGGCTACATTTGCCTTGTAGTGTTTAAACAAAAGATTTTTTAGACTGTTTTTGGAAGCAAAAGCGCAAATTCAGCCCTGTTGGTTGGCAGGGTTATAAAACTAGCATTCTTCCAAGTAATAAATCGCATACCTTGGGCTAGTAAATTACCTGAAGGGAGGGCTAGTGAGGGAGAAGAAACGAAAAGTGTTCTACAGAATCAAAAAGGGGCGGAGTGGATGGTTCACTCTTGGGAAGTGTAACAAACACATAATCCCTCAGTAATGGCGCCAATGCCTCAGACAGTGGCGTAAATTGAAGCTCATGGGCCCCAATGCAAAGTCTCCAATGGGGCCCCTAATTATTACAAGTCTTTAATAGTATTAGTCTTTTTCTATAGCTCAAAGAGAAATTTGGAGCCCTTTAGGCTCCAGAGCCCGGTTGTGATTGCAACCCCTGAACCTATTGTAGCCATGCCCCTGGACTCAGGAAATGCAGCACACATGAGACACAATACCTGGTGGCCTGAGTGGAGGGAAAGATGTATCCTGATGGATCCTGCAGCGCTCCAGGGGTCTGAGCCCCTCTGCGCCTTCAGCTCCTGGGATCGTGAAGAACGGTGAGTTGGCTAGCCCGCCATACAGTTGTGTTGCGTGGCCTCCCTCTACCTGTCTCCCTTTACCTGCCAGCCATGTACAGTATGATGAAGGAAGAATTGTAGAGCATCAGGGAGATGATTCAGGCACTGATGACAAAATAAGACCTATACATGGTAAAGTTAAGATTTGAGGCCTCTCAAGAATTCGCCCTTACTACCATCATGGAACACTTCGACTCTAATAGTGAGAACTGATGTTATTGAAGAGACCATTGCTTCACTCTTCAATAGAGTCGCTGACATGGAAGAAAGGGTCATTTACTCTCAGATCCATATTCTATTCCTTACAATGCTGGCTGATGACCAGGAAAATCGAGGTACATGAAATAACATCCACCTCAAAGGAAACCTTCTATCAAGCCACACCAGACTCTTTGGCGAGGGCCCCCCTGAAGTGTGACCGGCTCTCTCTTCAATGCTTGATCTTCATTTTCTAATGCTTGCAACTGAATGCAGACTTCAAATAATGTAAGGTGGCTCTGGTCGTTTAGAGAAGTGACAGCTGTCATGGATGGTGTATTTCATGCACTCTCCCTCTCATCCTATAGCCCGTGTTATTATACCATAAGGCTTACCAATGCAGAGTACCACCAATATGGCAGAGTATGTCCATCAATGTAATTGCATATGTAATGTGGGATTCCTTCTCCCTTCCTCAAAGAAACATACCTCCCCCTTCTATCTGTTACGTAGGGGGATGTTTGATTAGGATCTAGTATCAAAGTCAATGTTATACCTGAAGTCTGTGGGTCTCACCCCCTGGTTATTGATGATGACCCTCCTAAAAAACATTCCTGGGATAGTCTTCTGTCCTGGACTAGTCCAGGCTAGTTATGCTTCTCCCTACCTAGTGTACTCCTATATCACTTCTTCTCCTCTCTTCTTCCCCACCCTTCTTTTGCTTTCTTTTCTCTCTCCTTCCCCCTTTTTTTTTTTTTACAGAAAATGTTGCACCTTGCACAGTCGGTGTTGAAACTATGATCACCGAAAGTAAAGGTTCTGCATAGTCCAGGTTCAAGTGTTTGAGATCTAGTCATATTCACGTTGCCTATTCATAGGAGACTCCTCTGCGTGCTGACAAACCATCCAAACTCTCTAGTCATTGGTTCCCTACATCTTACCATAGTTATCTTCCAGACACCGAGAACCTCGGCACCGGTATATTAATCTCTAATTTACTACCTTGGGCAATTGTAGACTCTCGCAGTGATGGGGCAGGGAGAAGACTTCTGGTCAAGGGTAGGGTTGCTTCAGAACTATTTACCTTTACCTCTCTGTATCTACAGGTCAGATTTCCACGTTAATGGACCTTCTAGATCTAGATATGTGTAAATTAGTTCTCTGAGGGGACACTGGTCCTGGGAGGTGACTTCATTGTCGTTTTGGAGCCCTCTCTTGATACATCGTCTGGCAGCTCATCGTCATCTGACGCAGCCTTACGTAAACTTAGACGGGCATTACACGAACATCAACTCCTTGATACCTGGCGTCTACTAAACCCAAGAGATAAGGATTTTTCATTCTACTCCTTGGTTCATGACTCTTTATCTAGATTATTTTATTTCTTAAACATACAGATGTTTGCAACATGCAGGAATTGATTCCATAACTTTTTCAGACCACGCCCTAATCACAATATGTATCTCTCTTATCTCTAGAAAAAAGTCAGTGGAAGCACCTCCTTATAGGATGGTCCGGTGATCAATCAGGTCTTACAGACCTTATCCAAATATTTTGCTTTAAATACCTCAGTAGACTCCTCCCCAATGATAATTTGGGAGGCGCATAATTGTGAGATCAGAGGTATGTTTATAAAGCATGGGCCAGGTTGCAGAAGGAGAGATAGTTGGAGATTGCCTCCTTGCTGTCTCAGATAAGAGACCTTGGAACTCAGCGCAAATGTATCCTCTCGGAGGATTTGAGAGACTCGGTGCTCGAGGTACGGGACACACTGAGAGAACTTCTCAATAAAAAACGGAAAGGACTTCTCTCCAGATGAATGCGAAAATACATGTAGCAGATCACTGGCCATATTTCTCTGAGATCAGCACTTCATCCTCCCACCACGCGAGTATGTCTGTCCACAGAATTTGCACTTGCCTTTCAAAGTTATTCTGCCTTTAAAATATTCACATTTCACGTGTAAGGAGAGGATGGAAGGACGGCCCGTGCTGCCTTCTTTGGTCCCAAAATAAGCAAAATCCAAGGTGTTTAGATTGTCGACGCGTTTCAGCACACTTCAACAGGAGTAAAAATCACGTTACAGACTGAAGAAACATGTAGACGTATAAATAGGTGACCGGAAGTGAAGCATGCGTACACGTCATCAATAATAGTATAAAAAATTCTGACAAACATAGTAAAATACGTAGTAAAAGGAACATATTAAAAAAGTAATTTTTATATGAGTGATAAAAATGTATTTAAATAATGTAGATGAGAAGGTGAAAACCGGGGCATAGGCTCCAACGAGGCAAATCAGCTCCTCTGTGAGGACTATAGCAGGTACACTCCGGTGTTACTCCGGTGTTGCTCAGCCTAAGGCTACCTTCACATTTGCGTTCTTGTGCGCCGCGTATGCTGCGCATGCGCATGCGCTGGTAAAAACGCATGTATAAGCAAGCATGCGGAGGATTTTTCATCAGCATGCGCATATGCATGCGTTCAATGTATGCTGCGTATACCTGCGCTCGTATGCGTTTATGACCATGCGCATGCGTTTTTCATGCGCATGCGTTTAATAAATTGGGCAAGATTTCACTTGTCCCACCTACTGGCACGCCCATGGGAAGTGACTTGAGACCCGTACGCATGCGCATCGTACGCACCATACGCAAATCCTCGCGCACGCTTGCGCTCTCATAGGGCTTAATGCATTTTTTATCAGCGAGCGTGCGCAAGCGTGCGCATGCAGACGCGGGGAAACTTTATGCGCGGCAAAAAATGTAACATGTTGCGTTTCCAGGCGCAACTAATTTTCCTAAAGCGTACGCATGCAGACAGATACGCAGCCGTGCGTGAGCAAAAGCAGTGTCTTGCGTACGATGCGTATACAATGATAAAGATAGGTGCGCAGTCCGCATGCGCATTTGAATATTGTTGTCTGCAGCGTGCGCTGCGGATACATACGCAAATGTGAAGCCAGCCTAAGTATAAGACTTCAAAGCGTGCATAAAAGAATTCAGGCGGCACTCACCGGTTTCTTTCAGTGCCGCCTGAATTCTTTTATGCACTATTTAAATAATGTTCCTAGTCCCGAATAAGTATCAATCAAAAATTAGATTAGTTCCAGTGGCTTTTTGAAATAAGGGTAGAGAGTCCAAGATTTTTTCCCTAGAGGTACCTTGAAACAGATGGGTCTCTATTTGGGACTGCCATTTAAACAAGGATCTAGCCTTGCAGGTGGAGGCAATATTGGAACTCAAGGAGGCGGTGGAGGACTTTTATGATTTTTTAAGGAGACTCTCGATCTTCCTGTCCATTGGAACCTTCAATTGAGAGTAATCCTCAAAAGGAAGAGCTGTTTTCTTAGCCACCCTTGCCACCTGCACATCAACTTTTGGGATTTCCCATTTGTTGATATCGCTATCTAAGGGGAATCAATCTTTAAACTCAGAGGAGATCTGTAAACGTTTTTCTGGGAGTTCCCACTTCTGAGAGATCAGGGACTGAATGTTCTCGTGTATGGGAAAACTTAGGTTTAAGACTCCTGAATGACCTGGCACACTCTTTAAATAAAGTGAAAGAGAAAGGGTTCTTTTCGTGTTCTTTTATTTGTGTACAAAACCGTGTTTCTCATACAACAGAAAAAAAGTTTTGTAAACAGAGTTGTCCTGCACCTGACGTTTCGACCCTCCTGGGTCTTCATCAGGGGTTAAGCAGACCAGAGCTGTTATAAACCTTCCTTAATTGTAGAACACAATCGCAAAGTGTGCTAGTGATTATAGATGTGCCTGTAAAAACCAGGAAAAACGTGCTGATATTATTGCAGCCTCATTGTATAAGGTATATATGCTCACTGAACATATCATACCTGTTAAGTTGCCATACAGGATATCTGGCCACTATGATGAATCTTATGTCGGGGCCACTCCACATCAGAGAGCAGCACAGAAGGTATTGACCTTGATGCCATTTCCCCTCATAGCGGGTAACTACCTCGACATAAGATTCATCAACTCGTCAAAGGAGCTAAGTCTCCGAAACGGCGTGCTGTCGTCTGCGCCTCTTGCACCCCCTCCCCACCTTGATGCAATAAAGAACAAACTTCTGTGAATGGTGAGTGCCGCTTTTTTTGTTCACTTTTTGAGTCTATATAAATAAGCCAATCAGTAGACACTAAATAGTCAGCTTATAGCAGCAACCAGACTTCTATTTGCACAGAATGATGAAATAATCCAGTGACTGACCCCCATCATCTGATATTGAAAACGATGACTTGGAATGTCAACCTAGACCTGGTAGAGGAAGAAAACCTCATGGAATGAGAGGTAGAGGGCGAGGGGGTAAACCACCTCGAGAATGGAGGTCACCAGACAGAAGACCACCAATGGAGGGACGGGAAAACAGAAACCCTATGCCATCTGGTTCTGGCTTACCTTCTTTTTTAGGGTCACAGGAACAGTATCTGTACAATCTAAGGAACCGCAACGTCCCCCACCAGGTACGGCCCAAACATTAAGGGAGACCAATATTCATGAGGCAACAGATGAAGGGAATTAGAATGTTAATCTTTCAAATTATGTGTTATCTGTAACAGAAAGATCAGTACTTTTAAAGGGTCTATCATTTGTACCCATCAATAGATTTTACCCTTTTGTGCCCTTGTGCCCCCACTTATGCTAATTTGCTCCTGGGCTGGTGATAGGATAGAATGGTGTTCAGAGACGGGATGTCTACGAGAGCCCCTATATCACCATTTGGGGACGTTACATCGACGACATCTTCCTCATCTGCTCAGGAAGTGCTTCTTCTTTTGGTGATTTTGTAAACCATCTTAATCAAAACATCATAGGCCTCACCTTTACATATGAAATTGGTGGAGACAAAATCATTTTCCTTGTTGTCACCATTAAGAAACAACTAGATGGCAGTCTAAAAACCACCATCTTTAGAAAGCCATTGGTTACTAACAACTAACAACCTTTTGAAGTGGGATAGTCATTACCCAATACCTTTAAAAAAGGTATCTCCAAGGGGTAAATTTTAAGGCTTCGCCGAATCTGTTTCTCTATTGGTGTCCTCTATGAACAACAGGCCAATTGGGGAAAAGATCCTTGAGGAGGGTTTACCGCAGGCATGTGATTGAGAAAGCCTATGCTCATGCCTGAGATGAAGATAGAATCTTATCTAGTGCAAACTAAAAAAATAATCCAATCACAAGGATAATTTGTACATATGACAACCAACTTCCTAAAGTGATGGGGGTATTTAGAAAGTATTGGGACATTCTGAAAGCGGACTCTGAAATTGCTGAGTTTATCCCACTCACCCTGCTATTACATTCAGACGGAGACTGATTTTGGTTCATCTATTATTATTATTTATTTATATAGAGCCATTAGGTTCAATGGCGCTTCACATGAGGATAAGGGAGACAAGAACAAGTACACTAAAAGTAGACAATTGGGACATACAGGTACAGGAGGGGAGGGGGCCCTGTCCACAAGGGCTCACAGTCTACGAGGGGGAGTTAGGATAGAGTAGGATGGGGGAATGTCAGGTATGGGGCGGTCGCCTGGGTCTCATGGCAGGTTGTAGGCTTGACGGAACAAGTGAGTCTTCAGGTGACACTTGAAGCTACTCAGGGTAGGAGAGTGTCTGACGTGTTGGGGCAGGGAGTTCCAGAGTAAGGCAGATGCCCGGGAGAAGTCCTGAATACGGTTGCGTGAAGAGGTGATGAGGGGGGAGTTCTTGGGAGGAGTTCTTGGGAGGAGCGGAGGTTGCGTGAGGGTAGGTATCGGGAGACCATGTCGGAGATGTATGGTGGGGCCAGGTTGTGCATGTCTTTGTATGTCATGGTTAGTGTTTTGAACTGGGATCTCTTGGAGGCGGGGAGCCAGTGAAGGGCTTGGCAGAGGGGGAAGACAGGGGAGTAGCGGGAGGACAGATGGATTAGGCAGGCAGCGGAGTTGAGGATAGATTGGAGGGGTGTAAGGGAATGAGCCAGGAGGCCAGTGAGAAGGAGATTGCAGTAGTCAAGGCAGGAGATGATAATAAGTGTTTTAGCTGTGTCGTGGCTAAGGAAGGAGCGGATCCGAAAAATGTTTCTAAGCTGGAACCGGGGGTGTGGTGAGGGCCTCGATGTGGGGCATGAAGGATAGGGAGAAGTCGAGGATTACCCTGAGGCACTTGGCATGGTGGACTGGGGAGAGAGCGCAGTCATTGACACAGATGGATAGGTCGGGAAGTGTGTGACTTTCTTTGCTTCCTATAGTGTGAAAGAGAATTAGCATAGACCACTCTTAAGACCCCGTTACACGCTACGATATCATTAACGATATCGTTGCAACGTCACCGATTTGGTGACGTTGCAGCAACGTCGAAGCGACATCTTTGCGTGTGACATTTACCAACGACCAACGATGAGGTCGTTGGTCGTTGGTAAATGACCTGGACCATAAATTTATCGTTGGTCTTCGCTCTGCTTAGTTACCCGATGTTTACCCTGGTTACCAGCGTTCTTGCTGGTCCTGATCGCTGGTGAGTCTGCCTGTGTAACAGCTCACCAGTGATCACATAACGATGTCCCATCGTTGGTCGGATCGCTAGGACATCGTTAGGTGTTACGGGGCCTTAAGCTTCTTGGAGGATTGGTACATTATAAGTGAATATTGTGGTAAATCTCTCTTTCAGCTCATAATTGCAGCAATTTGTTATAAAAACCCTAATGCAGATCTTCTTGTCAATTTCAGATCTGGGGCAAAAAAAAATTATTTCTTACTTAGATCAAATGTAGAAACAAACACCACATTTACCCCCGTTACCACTTATGTTTCCCTCTATTGCTCCTTAGGGTCACGAAGATCAGACTGGGGCAAGGTTTCCTTCATTAAAGTGTTTGTGCCAAGTATTAAAGTCAGGGGTGTAACTACAATAGGTGCAGTGGTTGCGATCGCACCCGGGCCCCGGAGCCTAAGGGACCCCAAAAGTCCATTTGGCCTACAGAAAAAGACTAATACTATTAAAGATTTGCAATAATTGGGGGCCCCGTTGGAGCTGTCGCATCGGGGCCCCAGGGCCTGAAGTTACGCCACTGATTAAAGTTCCTGTCATATGGATGGTGGATAATTTACTGATCATTCAATGTCCAAATACTAAGACCCACAGAAACTCCATGAGCGGCGCTCCTGTATGATGGGAGCCAAGGTTGAGCATGTGGCCCTTCTCTCCATTCATTGTTTATGGTGCTGTCGTCATAGCTGAATGTAGGGCTCAGCTTTTCTGGTAGTTCCATAGACAATGGAGCAGAGGTGACGAGTCCCGTTTTCGGGATTTCAGGGATGTCAACAGTTGGACCCCAGTGATCAGTAACTTGTTTCTTCTCCTATAGAAACGGGATCATTTTAAAACTTGGCACAAAAGGTTCAAAGCGGATCTGTCATCAGATTTCACAATATACATTATTTACAAGGTCTCTAAACTAAAATACAGAGAATCAAAGAAGTTTATTATTATTAGTATTATTATATATGAAGCGATCAAAGACGTCATGGCACAATTACATCACATTACCTGGTACCATAGAGAAAATGTGAGAACATTATTAGTGGAGGAGACTCTACGCTCCTCGTTGTAAATGTCTATTAATATAGATGATTGTGTCCACAGATCGTGGTCAGGATATCTTCATTCATTCTGTGCCTGTATAATAGGAGAGCGACATCTTTGTCCATGTTGATGTTGTAAGAAAACTGTGTCCAAAGTTGATCCAAGGTCATCTTCCACCAGGTTGTGTATGGCTTTGTACGCCATGGTTAGTGTTTTGAACTGGGATCTCTTGGAGACGGGGAGCCAGTGAAGGGCTTGGCAGAGGGGGGAGACAGGGGAGTAGCGGGAGGACAGATGGATTAGTCGGGCAGCGGAGTTGAGGATAGATTGGAGGGGTGTAAGGGAATTAGCCGGGAGGCCAGTGAGAAGGAGGTTGCAGTAGTCAAGGCGGGAGATGATAAGAGCATGAATAAGTGTTTTAGCGGTGTCGTGGCTAAGGAAGGAGCGGATCCGTGAAATGTTTCTAAGCTGGAACCGGAGGGGCGTGGTGAGGGCCTCAATGTGGGGCTTGAAGGATAGGGAGGAGTCGAGGATTACCCCGAGGCACTTGGCATGGTGGACTGGGGAGAGAGCGCATTGACATTGACACAGATGGATAGGTCGGGAAGTGTGCTTCCTATAGTGTGAAAGAGAATTAGCATAGACCACTCTTAAGATCCCGTTACACGTTACGATATCATTAACGATATCGTTGCGACATCACCGATTTGGTGACGTTGCAGCAACGTCGAAGCAACATTGTTGCATGTAACATTTAGCAACGACCAACGATGAGGTCGTTCATCGTTGGTCGTTGGTAAATGACCTGGACCATAAATTTATCATTGGTCTTCCGCTGGCTGGCCAGCATCGGCGCGTGTGACAGCGGGAGACCAACGATGAACGAGCTCCCAGTGCCACACAGCAAGCGCTGGGAGCTGGTAACCAGGGTAAACAGCGGGTAACTAAAAAAAAAGTAAAGGGTGTGTAAAGTAAGAAAACTGTGTCCAAAGTTGATCCAAGGTCATCTTCGACCGTCAACCTTCCTGACAAAGGGGGAAGAGGAGCACGCGGCTCATCCAGTGAAAAGGCTTCATGGTTACACAGGGCGAAACTTCATTTCTGAAAACTTTAGGGCGTATTTGGAGCTTCTGAACGTTGACCATGTGATCCCTTTTTCTTCTGATTGTTCGCCCTTTAAGTATTGCCCATTCAGGTGGCATGAATGGCAGTCTCTAAACCACCAGGCTCCTGTGAAGTATACAGCGCAGGGTTCCCTATGTTTATTCTTGTCATTCCACTTATCTTTGGTGGAGAAGGCTTCATCCTTGTGGATTCCTAGCGAATCACCTACAAGAAAATCAAGGAAGACGATCACACAAATGATTACAGCACAATATGAAATATTCCATCCTTCTAGTAAATATAGATCAGATGCTCGGGGGAATTTTATTTTAAATTTAATCCACAAATAGTTTTAATTTAGGGCGACCATCTCATTGTGGGGAGCAGGGAATTGACGGCAGGACATGACGGCATCTCAAGGGCTTTCTCTGCCTTGATCAATAACTATTCAAAGGAATGGTTAAAGGACCGACCAACTAAAAAAGGACTGAGAAAGTTTTTATTTTTCCTGTAGGGAAAAAAATAGCATTAGGCTACATTCACACGCCGCTGCATTCACACCCTGCGCATTGTTACCAGCGCTGTGTTTCACTGCATTTATGCAAGCGCTAAATAGCACTGCGGAAATTGTGAATTACGCAGTGTGTGAACGCAGCCTTACACAGTTTGTGACGAGTTGGCCACTGAACCTGGCAGCTCTTTAGCGCCTCCTATCAAACTCAGGCCAGCCAGTGAACTGCCTGGGGATAAAGAAGGACCGTAGCTGCCCTGTCAGTGCTGCTTAATTAAGGCACCCCTCAGTGAGTGTGCTATATGCCTTCAGTCCTTGACCAGAAGCACATATAATACTCGCCACCCCGTCACTGACAGAGGCCTTGAAAAACCCCAAGCACTAATTGCTGCCACTCGTTTCTCCTTTAATATAAGTCCCGTCAGTGATTGGGCTTACATTGGGTCAGAAACTAACCCAGGTAGCGTTAACATTAAATGAGCACACGGACATGGGTCAGCCGCGTTTTGCCGCAAGTGCCAATACCACACTTGCCGCACCTGCAGCAAGCCCGCATATACATTGCATGGGGCTTGCTGCAAGTGTCCCGCAAGTGCAGCCGTTATGCGGTAATCGCGGCAGTTGCGTTTTTTTCACCGCAACTGCCGCGATCAGCACAAAGCCGCTGATGTTAAAGCAGCCTAAGGCCCCTTTCACATCAGCGTTTTTTTTTTAAATCGCGGCAGATGCGGTGAAAAAAACGCATCTGCCGCGATTACCGCATACCGGCTGCACTTGCGGCACGGTTGCGGCAAGCCCCATACAATGTATAGGCGGGCTTGCGGCAGGTGCGGCAAGTGCGGTTTTGGCACTTGCGGCAGGTGCGGCCGCGAAAAAAACCGCAGTCAGCCGCGTTTTTTTCGCGGCCGCACCTGCCGCAAGTGCCAAAACCGCACTTGCTGCATCTGCCGCAAGCCCGCCTATACATTGTATGGGTTTGCCGCAACTGTGCCGCAAGTGCAGCCGGTATGCGGTAATCGCAGCAGATGCGTTTTTTTCACCGCATCTGCCGCGATTTAAAAAAAACGCTGATGTGAAAGGGCCCTAAGAAGGGTCAAAAGTTCATTGTCCTCTAACTGGGGTCTGTTGGAAAATGTGATATCCCCAAACGCCATTTCAATTGGTATAACAAAGCATGAATCCATGTGAGACATTCAATCCTGTTTTGAAAGTATCAAAGGTCGTTATCAGTTTTTTGTATTCCCAAAGTTTTCTCTCTTTCTGAGATTTGAAGATGCTTTTTAAAATGAGCAGATTCATGTCTGTTACCCTGTGGTCAGAGCTATGAAAATGTCAGAAGCGCCCTGTCTTCTCCAGCAGCAACAGGAACCTTTCCCTGCAACCAGAACAGGTGTAAAACCTCCATCTATAGTGACAACAGACAAGATAAAGATTCCTGGGACAGAGCAGGACTACAAGATCCCAGGTAACTTCAGTTGCACCACAAGCAATGTGGTGTATTTAATTACATGTACCAAATGTCCAACAGGTGGCATGTACATAGGGGAGACCGGGCAAAAATTCAGAACACAAATGAATTCTCATCGCCACTCAATGAAAGAAAAGCGTATGGATCTACCTGAAGCAAAGCATTTTTTCAGCTCTGACCACAGGGTAACAGACATGAATCTGCTCATTTTAAAAAGTAACTTCAAATCTGAGAAAGAGAGAAGAATTTGGGAACACAAACTGATAACGACCTTTCACACTTTCAAAACAGGATTGAATGTATCACATGGATTCATGCTTTTTTATACCAATTGAAATGGCATTTGGGGACATCGCATCTTCCAACAGACCCCAGTTAGGGAACAATGAACTTTTGACACTTTTGCATGAACTGTCTCGCATGGATTTATGGCTTCTCACTGAGGGATTTTCAGGTCTCCACAGCCCACTAATCATTGTATTAGGCTAGGGCCACACTGAACAGTGCACCCACATTAACCGGATGCCGTTACAGCAGAGTCCAGCCTTCCTGTGAATGCTGCTTCATAGTAACCCGCTGTTTACCATGGATGCAGCTACACAGGAAGCCCCAGGGAGTGCACTTTTGCGGGATGCACAGGAAACGTTGTCTGCAATGTTTCCCTGTGCATCCTGCAAAAGCGCATTGTCTGGGGCTTTCTGTAAAGTTGCATCCATGGTAAGCATCGGGTTACTATGAAGCAGCATTCACAGGAAGGCTGGACTCTGCTGTAACGGCATCCGGTTAATGTGGGTGCACTGTTCAGTGTGGCGCTACCCTTATTGTTCTATCTGTACCTCTTATCTTGGAATTTTGATTTCACCTCCCCAGCTCCTCTCCCCCTCCCTAGCCTGGCTCTGCTTTATGTCACCTGTTGTATTTACTAAATTATCTCACCCTGCTTATGTATATATGTATGTGTCTTCAGAATTTGTGTCATTATCAGCCTGATGAAGGAGCCATAGTGTCCCAAAAGCTTGTTTAACTTACCGTCTTTTCAGTTAGCCATTAAAAGGTATCAACCACTAAGGACTCTCAGATTCTAATATTTTTCTATCTACTGGCTAACCCGGTACAAACATTTTTTACCTTAACAAATCTTACAGTCAGTTATGCAAATAAAAGGTAAACGGGATACACACAAAATTAGAGACACACGTGATATGTTACCTCAATCCTGGTGGCACCACAAGGGGCAGTGTGGAGCCAACCAAGTTCCTGGGTGTACTCTGGCTTGATGTAATAATAATGCCTCTTCAAAAGAATACCAATATCCAGCAGAGGTCAGCCATTTTTATACTGTAAGAGGCCTGCCCCTCTCCCGCCCATCTCCTGCCCATGGGATGTCCTGCAGTTCCCACCCCCTGGGCTGTGATATGAGATATTCAAAAGTTACTATGGGTCATAACTTACACATACAACACCTTCCACCCCAGACCTGAAGGGGGAGCTCTACTTGCCGACTTCAGGCATGGTCTTCTATAAATTCAGGCCTGGGGGAGGAGTTAGGCAGTTTAGTATGGAGCAGTACTGAGGAAGACACCTGGTGAACGGAGCCGCGCTAGGCATACCAGAGAGAAGCCTAGCCAGTGTAAAGGACCGAAGAGTGAGGTTCGGAGGCAAGGCGAGCCAGATAGGGGGCAGAGGAACCATACCGGTTCACCCCAGAGAGGCAGCAGAAGCAATCCGGAGACCGGAGTCCAAGTCTGCAAGAGTCCAGTTAGCCCAGCAGAGAAGACCAGAGGGCCAGGGAGACTTCAGTCTCCTGGTGCAAGAACACTTGTAGCACAGCCACCAACAGAGCCAGGGACCGCAGAGGAGTTAGCGGTGCCCAGCAGAAGGTTCTCATTGCCTGCTGTACAAGTGAGGAACACAGGAGAGGTCAGGACCAGGTTTCAGACAGGCCAGGACTTGAGTACGCACACACCGAAGAAGGAGGCCTCACAACTCATCGGGTGTGGAAATCCTGAACTGCTACCCGACCACCTGAACTGTACCCTGGACGATACCTTGCAATACCATCAGTAAAATGTATGGAAACAAAGCCCCAGTGTGTGTGTGTCTGTTATTGCGGCCCCTGATCCTCCCATCCTCATAGACTGCTTGCCAGCATCTCCACCTAATGAGCCACATTCTCCGGCAGCACAAGAGACAAGGCTGAGTGGAGAGCTGCTCGCTGTGTAAATCCCTATTCAGCCACAACTGCCCCGAGGATCCCGCTCCACCCACAGGGAGCATCACCAACTAGCTGCTCCAACATCACCTCGGAGGTCTGTCCCGCAGTGCCGGTAGGTGGCGTCACAAACTCTTTTTATCTTTATTTTAACCCCTTTTTCAGCGACCACCAGGGCCACGGGTCTGGACACAGGCCACACGTGACATCCCCAGTAAATCAATGCCTGGAACCCGGTACCCCCAAGGCCCGGGGGTGGGTCATACACACATACACACATACACTCAGCTTTATATATTAGATTTTGATACTGACATCTTACACATAAAGTTTTGTCTGCTGTCTCTCCAAGTGAGTGTTGCTCTGTGTTTATACAGGTAGATAATGTACATTGCAGTATGCTCTGTGCAGAGATACCTGATCTTGATTTGTACCCAGTGACCACTGTGATATTTGCTTTGACAATGCAGTCATTATAACAAAATACTGTGCCAAATAACTAGTGTTGACTTATAAGTATCATCCACAAGAGATACACACATTTATTGTCTGAATATATTTGTTAATAAGTAATTTCTAGAGATTTCAGAATCTGGCCATTTCTGGATTATCGATGAGTCATTTATAAACATTACCAGCCTTATGCTTCTATTGCCTAAGCACTAAAGTATAAATGTTGGAATCATGGCACAGACAGAAGCGATCCAGTACTGATATTTCAGGAGTTATCTGTCAGATAATTACCTGACAGATGATGTTCCTACCTCCTTGGTGAACCTGTACCCCTTTGACATCCGAATACAGTGTTGAGATTCCCCCACTGAGCTCTTTGTCTTTGTCATAGGCTTCTCCAATATTCCAGACTGATTATGTATTCATAAGTCCATGGTGATGTGATGTAAGTGTGGCACCCCAGGGGTTAAGTGCCACAGAGACAACACAGGGGGTTAACTTCCCACGCAACATCTGACACTGCACTAGTGCCTCTAGGCCAGAGAGGAGAGCTAGAGCAGCTCCCTTATATATTCTGGTGTCAAAGGAAGGGGTTAGTTCAGTTCCTGGGAGAACGAGGAAAGGAGACTGTGGTGTAAAGAGGCTGGGTTAGGCTTCTCCACAGTCTGCTACTCGATTCCAGGCCTAGCCAGGGTCTGAGGAGAGGAGTTATAAGGAACAGAAGAACACATCTGGGAGATTGAGTTACCGCATAACTCGCCCCATAGGAGCGCACAGACCAGATACCGGATCCAAAACTGTGACTGACACACGCAGCACAGTAAACACCGGGATAGTGGAGGTTGTAGATCTATGTTGTGTCTCAGCGAAGCAGCACGGCGGGGTCAGAGGCACACGGAAGGACTCGGGATGCCTGGCAAAGGGGTACCTGTGAGGAGAGACAGGGCCATCAGCTCAGCTAGAGCGGCGGCAGGGCCATGCACGGGCGCGGGAGTGGGAGGCAGGGGACCCGGTCAGGGTGGGACCAAGTCCACAGACTCCGTGGACAGTACTCTGCTAACAAAATCTGCAGTAAAGACTTGGTAACGACAAAACCGTGAGTGTGTGTGATCCTTGTAGTCAAGCCCTACTTTCCCACATAAACTGCCATCGCCTCCACTATCATCCCTATCCTGCAACATCCATAGCATCAGTCATAGACCATTACTACCACTGTCCCGGGGAACCAAGCTCTACCCGCGGAGAGCCGTTACATCACCGACTGCCAAACATCAGCCCTGGAGGTTCTGCAGCAACGGTGGTCACCCTGACCACAACCCGTGGGTGGCAGCACGACAAACTCCCCTGTAAATATTCCCCCTATTACTTGCGGAACCCGGGACCGCTGTGATATCCCCAGCAGTACCCCGGTTTGGTACCGAGTACCCCTTCCCAGTTGACTCCACATAAGTAAATACATAACCTTTGTATGTTGATTATATAAACAGTGTATGCAATATCATACTGTTTCTTTAATTATGCATTCTACATTAGCCTTTTTAATAAAATTATGTGATTACCTTCTTTAAAATCGTATCTGATCCTGTTTGGCAAAACTATTAGCAAAACACACACCAAGCCGGCATTTTTCATTTCTTGCTTTGTGATTACGGTAGATGTTATAAGGATTCTCTCACCTGCGGTGCCTCCAAGGAAATGACTAAACTTTAATCTGTAGAAATCTCCTCCTGAATTAAGACTGAAGCCGGAGTATGTGGCGTAGGTTCGGTGATTGTCAAAATCTTCCAAATCCACACGGAGCTGATAGTTACCTATAGGATGAAATATCACACAGTGATTAGTCAAAAGACAACATTTCATGGGGATTTTTTTGGTGGCCCAATTCTAGCGCATCGGGTATTCTAGAATATGTATGTAGTTTATTTAGGAAGATTTAAGAATAATGCAATGATAGGATTTTCCCCAATCAGTGACGCGGCTTCGTTCAATATATCTGCACGTGTGACACCTCACCAGCGGTTAGTAAGGTACCGTCACACTTAGCGACGCTCGCTGGAGCGTCACTACGTGGTCGCTGGTGAGATGTCACCAGCGATGCAGCAATAGTATGGCGGTCGTTGGGACCCTGTCACTCTAGGGCGTAGTATTGATCTCAGAGCAGGGGCCTGGTCGTTGCTGCGTGTCACACTGAGCGAGATTGTTAGCGCCGGTTGGGGTACTTCCGCTGCGAGCAGCAGGGTTATCTCCGTGCGGCAGGAGATGACCCGTGGCTACCGTTGGCAGATCAGTGGCGCTAGCGGTGGCGTGTGTGGTTCAAATCCCTCTCCAATTCGCGGCTGGATGGTGGCCTGATTCTAACGCATCGGGTATTCTAGAATATGTACTGTATGTAGTTTATTTATGAAGATTTAAGGATAATGCAATGAGCAGTAAGGCACCGTCACACTCGGCGACGCTCCAGCGATCCCAACAATGATACGACCTGGTAGGGATCGCTGGAGCGTCACTACGTGGTCGCTGGTGAGATGTCAAACAGACAGATTTCACCAGCGATGCAGCAACGATATGGCGGTTGTTGGGACCCTGTCACTCTAGGGTGTAGAATTGAGGTTGTGCCCAGCGGGGTCCCAACGATCAAAAAATGGTCCAGGCCATTCTGACATGATCAGCGACTCACAGCGGGGGCCTGGTCACACTGAGTTAGCCCACTAGCATCGGTCGGGGTACTTCCACTGCGAGC